>OX392463.1:141785205-143140205 GCA_947623515.1 Neoascia interrupta
TAAGTATAAGTATAAGTATAAGTATAAGTATAAGTATAAGTATAAGTATAAGTATAAGTATATAAGTATAAGTATAAGTATAAGTATAAGTATAAGTATAAGTATAAGTATAAGTATAAGTATAAGTATAAGTATAAGTATAAGTATAAGTATAAGTATAAGTATAAGTATAAGTATAAGTATAAGTATAAGTATAAGTATAAGTATAAGTATAAGTATAAGTATAAGTATAAGTATAAGTATAAGTATAAGTATAAGTATAAGTATAAGTATAAGTATAAGTATAAGTATAAGTATAAGTATAAGTATAAGTATAAGTATAAGTATAAGTATAAGTATAAGTATAAGTATAAGTATAAGTATAAGTATAAGTATAAGTATAAGTATAAGTATAAGTATAAGTATAAGTATAAGTATAAGTATAAGTATAAGTATAAGTATAAGTATAAGTATAAGTATAAGTATAAGTATAAGTATAAGTATAAGTATAAGTATAAGTATAAGTATAAGTATAAGTATAAGTATAAGTATAAGTATAAGTATAAGTATAAGTATAAGTATAAGTATAAGTATAAGTATAAGTATAAGTATAAGTATAAGTATAAGTATAAGTATAAGTATAAGTATAGTATAAGTATAAGTATAAGTATAAGTATAAGTATAAGTATAAGTATAAGTATAAGTATAAGTATAAGTATAAGTATAAGTATAAGTATAAGTATAAGTATAAGTATAAGTATAAGTATAAGTATAAGTATAAGTATAAGTATAAGTATAAGTATAAGTATAAGTATAAGTATAAGTATAAGTATAAGTATAAGTATAAGTATAAGTATAAGTATAAGTATAAGTATAAGTATAAGTATAAGTATAAGTATAAGTATAAGTATAAGTATAAGTATAAGTATAAGTATAAGTATAAGTATAAGTATAGTATAAGTATAAGTATAAGTATAAGTATAAGTATAAGTATAAGTATAAGTATAAGTATAAGTATAAGTATAAGTATAAGTATAAGTATAAGTATAAGTATAAGTATAAGTATAAGTATAAGTATAAGTATAAGTATAAGTATAAGTATAAGTATAAGTATAAGTATAAGTATAAGTATAAGTATAAGTATAAGTATAAGTATAAGTATAAGTATAAGTATAAGTATAAGTATAAGTATAAGTATAAGTATAAGTATAAGTATAAGTATAAGTATAAGTATAAGTATAAGTATAAGTATAAGTATAAGTATAAGTATAAGTATAAGTATAAGTATAAGTATAAGTATAAGTATAAGTATAAGTATAAGTATAAGTATAAGTATAAGTATAAGTATAAGTATAAGTATAAGTATAAGTATAAGTATAAGTATAAGTATAAGTATAAGTATAAGTATAAGTATAAGTATAAGTATAAGTATAAGTATAAGTATAAGTATAAGTATAAGTATAAGTATAAGTATAAGTATAAGTATAAGTATAAGTATAAGTATAAGTATAAGTATAAGTATAAGTATAAGTATAAGTATAAGTATAAGTATAAGTATAAGTATAAGTATAAGTATAAGTATAAGTATAAGTATAAGTATAAGTATAAGTATAAGTATAAGTATAAGTATAAGTATAAGTATAAGTATAAGTATAAGTATAAGTATAAGTATAAGTATAAGTATAAGTATAAGTATAAAGTATAAGTATAAGTATAAGTATAAGTATAAGTATAAGTATAAGTATAAGTATAAGTATAAGTATAAGTATAAGTATAAGTATAAGTATAAGTATAAGTATCAGTATAAGTATAAGTATAAGTATAAGTATAAGTATAAGTATAAGTATAAGTATAAGTATAAGTATAACATAAGTATAAGTATAAGTATAAGTATAAGTATAAGTATAAGTATAAGTATAAGTATAAGTATAAGTATAAGTATAAGTATAAGTATAAGCATAAGTATAAGTATAAGTATAAGTATAAGTATAAGTATAAGTATAAGTATAAGTATAAGTATAAGTATAAGTATAAGTATAAGTATAAGTATAAGTATAAGTATAAGTATAAGTATAAGTATAAGTATAAGTATAAGTATAAGTATAAGTATAAGTATAAGTATAAGTATAAGTATAAGTATAAGTATAAGTATAAGTATAAGTATAAGTATAAGTATAAGTATAAGTATAAGTATAAGTATAAGTATAAGTATAAGTATATATAAGTATATACTTGTACGCAAATAAATTTTTTACTTAAAAGGGATTGTTCTAAGCCCACAAAACACTGTATCAGTTGTACCTTAATGCCCTATTTACGGTTATAGCAATTATTGTTAGTCCTTTGTTCGAATTCTATATTTCAGATTCAACCTCGGCACGAGGTTTATCGGATTATCTGTTTATGAGATTATCCATGCATAGATTATCAGTTAAGCAGAACATTAATTTATCACATCAGTTAATCATCAGATTGATATTATATAATAATATTTACATGTTTCTTCAAAAGCTCTTTTAGGAGTTTAATTAAAAATGTAATACATATAAAGCATAATCACATATTGTTTCATGTGAACATTCAACACACTTACTTTAAATTAAAATCAGTTGAGAATGTACCTACAACAGTGCATCCGTTTGCGAAGAATTAGTTAATAACCTACCCTACCCAGTTTTAAAGAATAAAAAAGGCCACGCCTCCAGATAGTGGGCGGGATGAAATATATAGCTTTTTATTCTCTGTGTCATCCTCATAAAATCTTTGCTTTTTATTTTAAAAAATCATTTTTCTTAAACTTGCCTACAAAAATGGGATGAAATGACATACAGCTTGCATGAAAAAAATATGGCAAATGCTAATGCTTACAACATTTGCTACATACTTTTTTCCGTTTTTATATAAGATTATTGAAAAAACATAATTTAATGCTTAGATTATTAAAAAGTAGGCATTGCTTGGTTTTTGATGAAATATATTTTTATTGCCTTATAGCCAATTATAAAGCCTTACTTAATATTAAACTTCAGAGCGGTGACACAACAGTAACATAGGTAAGACAATTGGGAAAATGCACAGAAAACTTCAGTCCGTCTGCGACGGACCCTACTCTACCTAAAAAGGAACATGCCAAGCCTCCAAAGAGTGGGCGGGACGTAAAAAAATAACTGTCGAGTCCTTAACGCTAGGTTGCTAAGCATTATTTTAGATAATCCTTAATGCAGTTTGCATACCAAAAATTAGTATGTTAGCAACATTGTTACATAGGCTGAAGGGTGAAAAAGGTATTTTTAATTAAAGGTGGTCACCAATACACCCCTGTGGTGGGCGTTTCTGTGGGCGAATTTTAATAGTTTTCAAACATGTTCTGATGGTCTGGATTTTCGGCTAAACTAATAGATTTCAACTCTCTAGCTCAAAATTTAAGGCCTATAAGTTTTTTTACATACGGACCTACGGTCTCGATCATATCTTTTTAAGATAATGGAGTCTACATTAAATATTTCAAACGTGTTACAAACTATACATTAAACTTCGATTACCCTGGGTAGGGTATTAACATCGGATTAACATTAGAATTATAACACGAATAAGAAGTAAAATATTTTTTACTCCTTTAGCCTTTGGTTACTTTTAAGCCTCAGTCTCGGAGTGATGATAAAAGCACACGTTCCCTTAATTTTGGCATTAAAACATGTGAAAAACTCGCAACCTTGAGTAGGTACTCTTGGTTTTAATTAATTCACGTAATCGCGCCTGCATTGTTTTATGGTACCTGGGGTGGAAGCCTCTAAGTGAAAACTGATAGTTGATCATCACATTTTTAAATGCGGGATCCCGTAAGGTGATGATCACAGTGATCATCACCATTTTGCGATGAATTTCAGCTGACAGCTATTTTAGTGTCACTTTCCATTAAAGCTAGTCGTGTTTTTGCAAAAATTGGGTTCTTTTTGTGTTTTTTTCTGAACTCCGTCAGTTCAAGTGATTACCTATGTGTACCTGTGATATGTGTAACTCAGTGAGTCTGCTTTTTAGTCAAAAAACAAATAAGAACGATAGTGGATAACTCGAAGTCTAAGGACTGCTTCATGCAATATTCTAAGTTTTTATTTTTCGTTATGGGATTAATTTTTTTGGAGGACCATTTTGAATTACAACCAGCAAAAATGTTCCCGTTTTATTATTGAGTGGTTTTTCCAACACATGAAAGTCGTAGCTCGTAAGTCGTGAATCGTAGCTTTTCGGTAATTAGGGGTGGGCTGCCATGAAATCGGCCATCCTTTCGATTTGATGTTTATTTGCTTGAAACTTTGAATTCATGAATTGAAGAATTCAAACAAAAATAATAACTTAAAATATGTACGTACATTTTTACATCGCAGTAATAAAATAAATGTAATTGCACTTGCCGAAAAATGTAAACAAAAGTAAATTAGATTTATTTGTGAAGCGCTGTATTGATATGACATCATCTGACAGATGAAAATGTATGTGCTGCCAAGTTTTAAATTTTTTTTGGTGATCACTTAACAGAGAGCAAGAACTGGAAGATGGTCAATTTTGATAATCAACATGGTGACCATCAGTCATCACTTTAGAGGATTCCACCCCAGGTATTTGTTTTTTTTTTAAGGAAAAATTTCTGAACAAGGAATTCTTATTTTAGGGGATTAAAAAGCACACATTTCTGATACATGCTATTTTTTTGCAGAAATAAATTTTAAATAAAGTATGTATATATACCTTTTTAATTATGTAATATTATATTTATAATTAACGTTCAACAAGAGAATGAAATATTTAAGAATAAAAGTCAAAAAGATTATGATGTGCAAGGTAAAGCCTTTTGACTAAGGTAATCTCAGTCATATTCAGTTCAACTTGAAATTCTAATACTTTGCCATATTGAAATAAATTATTTTAACTTTACTGAAATAATTGGAAATATGTAATTGAATTTTTAAATTACAATTCAGAAATGTGACTTAAGAGCAGATCTTGGAGAAAACCCAGGAATTCCAAATCGATACACACCACCTCTTCATCGATTTCAAGGCCGCGTTTATGACAGCATCTATAGAGACGAGCTATATAGCGCAATGTCTAGTTTTGGCATCCCTGCCAAACTCGTCAGTCTGTGCAGGATGACGATGGAAAACTCACGCTGTTCCGTCAAGGTCGGCAAAGACCTCACCGACCCCTTTGATATCAAAAAAGGATTTAGACAAGGCGACGCGCTGTCACTCGACTTCTTTAACATCATACTTGAGAGAATTGTCAAGAGCTCTCGCGCCAACACCAGAGGTACAATCCTTCAAAAGTCCGTTCAACTACTCGCATACGCAGACGACATTGTCGGTAGAACAAAGCGTGATGTCAGTGAAGCCTTCGTGAGTATTGGGACGGAAGCGGCGAATATGGGTTAAGCAGTCAATGAGGGCAAAACCAAGTATATGCTGTCATCAAGAAAAGACACCCAACACCGGCGTCTTGGACAAAACATCACCATCGACAGCTATAACTTTGAGGTAGTTAGGGACTTTGTCTACCTGGGTTTCGCTATCAATTCAGACAATGACACCAGCGCTGAAATCAAACGAAGGATAACTCTTGCCAATCGCTGTTTCTTTGGGCTAAGAAGACAATTGAGTAGCAAAGCCTTCGCTCGAACAACTAAAGAGTCCATGTATAAGGCCCTCATCATCCCAGTCCTGCTTTACGGTGCAGAAGCATGGACCCTGACAAAGGCGGATGAAAACACTTTAGGCTGCTTCGAGAGGAAAATTCTTCGGACGATTTACGGTCCCGTCTGCATAGACGGAGAGTGGAGGAGGAGATATAACATCGAACTGTACGGGCTGTACAGTGATACCGACCTAGCAAAAAGAGTCAAAACACAACGTTTACGATGGCTGGGTCATCTAGAGCGAATGGACACCAACGCCCCGGCCCGGCAAATCTTCGAATCCACACCGCAGGGACGGCGCGGTAGAGGACCACCGAGACTCAGGTGGTGCACGCAAGTGGAAGGGGACCTCAGCCAACTTCGCGTGCGAAACTGGAGACGGCTAGCTAGAGACCAGAGCTGGCTGGCGAAGCTTGTTGGCTGAGGCCAAGGTCCACCCCTGACTGTAGCGCCACCTTAAGTAAGTAAGTAGGACTTAAGAGCTCACAATATAATTTTTTATTAAAACGAGATATGTTCAAGATAATTGCATTCGAACGTCTGTTTCGCTTTTCAGTGTCAAAATAAATTCGCCACAAGATGGTGTTAAAATGGAAAAAAAAGCAATCTTAAGAGTTATTCCGAAGTCTTAAAATATTAACTTGATCATCTCCAAAAAATCCATCCAGGATACATCACCAACATGACGAATATTTGTAGCACTCAAGACAAAAAAAAAAGAACTGTGTTCATAACGGAACAATTATAGTTTAATGTATTTAATGTATTGAACGTATATACTTTGGACCCGTAAAAGCACAAAATCACACACGCGTAAATAAATAATCGTTAAACTCTGTAAATTTCAGAATAAAAAACTTTGTGTTTTAAATTTTTATCACATAAACTGAGAACGTTCAAGCCTTTCAAGAAATCGCCAACAAGTAAACAAAGAACCGCTGGAGCACTAATCAATCGATTTTCGTAAACAACTTTACAATAACAAGTCTTTGCTTTGCTTTATTTGGTGCAAATTCAATTTAGCAGAGAATCGAAGCAAAACGTGTTTTTGTTGAGTGAGTGAGAGCAAGAAGAACATCACATTGCATCATAAACACATTGCAATGCATTGCTCATAACATTTACATTACAAATCCACATAGTCAAATAGGAGTACCGCTATCAAAAATGATTGTATTGTGAGTGAAATCTAGATTCGAGCTGAGATTCGTCTTGAGAGAAACTTCTTAGAGCGAAATGTCAAGTTCTCAATTTCTTATCGTAGTCTTACTCGCAGTTGTTGTTAAGTTTGTTGTCGTTGTCTTGTCGTGATTTTAATTAAACTCGAATAGAGAGTATTTTTACCTCAACTCATAGGATAAGAGATTTGGGCTTTAGCTCGACTCGAAGCGAAAGTGTAAAATGGCCGATTGATCATACGAGTCCAGAAAACTTTGCTAAAACAAATATTTCACTTGGGTGAAATACTTAAATACCGCAATTTTTTAAGAAAAAAAAAATTGCGAAGCCCTGAAAATACATAAAAGTGAATATTGAATGGCAAAAATGTGACACAATGTTAAATAGATATCAAAAGTCTGTATGAATTTAAAGTTTACTTTTTGCATTCATGATAGTTCGTAGTTTGTTTGGTTCCTTATAATCTTTTGTTGCATAAAATTCCTGAATTTGGGTAATGTGACATTTAATTTTCGCTTTGTGACGGTTCAAATCTTGAGAATTTATGGCCGTTATGACATTTTAAGGTTCGGTTGTATTTTGGGCGATAAGGCCCTACGTCATGTTGATATCAAAGAAAAAAGTAAACGTACACTGAATTGAAAAATATAACGTACACTTAATCGTGGACCCGTGTAACCGCTCTTTTAACTAAACTTCAACGCCATAGTAAAAAAAAAATTTAGTTGTTGTTCCTTATTATAATGTAAATTGAGGTTTAATGATTCTATACTTCTTGTTTTTTTTTTTAGTATTTATTAAGAACTTTTATTATAAAATTTAAATAAAAACAACAATTTTTATAATAACATAATTTAAAAGAAACAATAATGGCAATTAGCACTCAACTGTAGTGCTACAATAGCTTTAAATATTATGAATAAGTTTTAACATCTAGATATTTTTATTTTTAATTGAATTATACATTCTTTTTCTATGATAACATGTTTTTTATAATATATGAAATTATTCCTTATAAGATTTTTTTGAAAATAATTTTGCTTGAAACTAACAATAACTATACATAAAAAAATAGCCTAACCTACAAACCTTAAAACTAAAACTTAAAATTAATTTGTGAAAAAAATGTGAAGAAAAACAAACATTTCATTAGTTAGGTAAGCCAATAGTATTTGTCTGAATCAACTTGAATTTGGAAATCTTTTTGTGAAATAGCCGTACTGTATCTCCAGATGTTGTTTGGTATGTTTGAATTTAAGTTAGCACTGTAAACTATTTTCTTATCTGTGGCCCTGCGATATGCGTGATAAATCACAGGAACGTTATGTTCATCTTGGATATATCCCATTTTGTCAAGAAACATAAACGCTTCTGGAGGAATATGTCTTGTTTCAAGTCATTTTTTGTAAAACTCAAAATTTCCATACAAAGCTGGGCCATAAACTAGGTTATTTTCCAAAACGATTGCCGAACAAGCAAAATGGTTTCTAATTAATTCTATAATAAATACATCTATCCTTAAAATTTCTGCTTCGTCGTATATGTTTTTGTTGGAAATATAGTGCAAGTAGTCACTTTCGGCGGATCTGTATTCACCTATACATGCGCGAATGCATTTTCTTTCAAAAATCCTAAGTTTTTCCATAACTGAAGGGCTTATTTTAAACCAAATAGGACAGCCGTAGGTTAATATTGGTCTTATTAAAGTTAAATAACAAATAATTTTGATATCAGAAGTATTATTTCCAGAGTAAAATAATCTTTTTAAACTCATAAAAGCTGCCCTTGCTTTTTTTTAGTTGAATTTTAATATGACCATTATAATACAAATACTGATCCAAGTTTACGCCTAAATATTTTACACACAAAGAAATTTTAAGTTGTAAATTATTATTATTTGGATTACTATAAATTTTTAAATTTTTCCAATTCTTTCTCAAATCCAGATTTGCTTTGCTCAAAACTGTCCTGAATAGTATAACTTCACATTTCCCAAAATTGATTTTTAATCTCCACTCACAACAATAATTTTGTAACTGGTTAAACATGTTCTGTAAATTACTCCGAATTTCGTATATCTTTGAACCTGAAGTGTAGAGAATTATGTCATCTGCGAAAGCTATGGTTCCCTCTCTATTTTTGAAAAATTCACTTATATTTAAGCTGAATAGAATGGGTGCATTCACTGTACCCTGTTGAAGTCCATTTATTATATCAAATATTCTGCTTGTTGTTTCCTCACCATTTGTTACTACAAATTTTCTGTCGCGTACCATGTTTGATATGATTTTTATTAAAAAATTTGGAAACCTATACATTATTAATTTCGCAATAAGACCATCTAACCAAATTTTATCAAATGCTTTTTCAAGATCAACCAAACATGCACCTGTTGATTTTTTACCAATTAGGTTCCAACTTACATCAGAAACTAATTTATTTATTGCATGTATTGTCGAATGATGCCTACGAAAACCGAATTGATTTTCTGGCAGCAGTTCTTTCAATTTACAATTACGTAAAATTGCTTTGCTAACTAAAATTTCAAATATTTTCCCTCCATTTGACAGAAGACTTATTGGTCTATAGTTTGTTGGAGCTGTTGTATCTTTTTTTTTCTTTTCAATCGGAAAAACCTTTGCTATTTTCCAGGTCATCGGAAAGTGTTGATTGTTTAGTAAATTGTTAAATAATATAGTAAATTTTCGTATGACATTATCTGGTAAATGTTTCAAAGCTATGTCCGGAATGTTATCTAATCCAAAACATTTTTTATTATTTAATTTTGAAAAAATATCGTCAGGATCTTCCAAAGTTGTAAAATAGTTGTCCGTTTGTTCATCTCTTAGTTCATCAGATTTTAAAATATTACTAAACTGAGCTTTTGGCAAGTTTCAAAATGTTCTTCCTGAAAATGAATTACTGTATTTTGAATTGTGTGTGTGTTGGCCGAATTGTCTGAAATCGAACTATGAACTTTTTCAAAGTGTGTTCCTATAAGATTTAATTTTTCTATACTGCTATTTACTAGGAATTTGTTACGGTCTTTGAAAGTATCAGAAATATTAATGGAAGCGCTCTGCAAAAGATCTATTCCGATGTTATCATCATTAACCTTAAGTGTTGGTATTGAAATTTTTCCTTTAGGTCTAAATATACTGTTAATTTGTGGAAACATTTAAGAACTACGCTTTTGTTTGTATGTCTGTCTGCAATTTAAAAAAAAATTAAACACTTGGGTGTGAATAAGATAATTATGCAGAGAAAACAGGCAGAATTTAAGAATCCAATTAAGGGACTAATCCTTGATAGAAAACTTCTTTGGTCCAAGCATGTTGAATCCAAAACCGAAAAAGCACTGTCTACTTTCTGGCAGTGTAGAGGGGCTTTTGGCAAGACATGGAGTCTATCTCCGAAAAGGGTCCTCTGGAGCTATACGACCATGGTTAGACCACTCCTCTCATATGCATCGGTTATTTGGTGGAACAGGCTTTCGCGGAAACGTGTTACTGCCTCTTTCGCCAAACTCCAAAGAACGGCTTGTCTTGGCTGCACAGGAGCCTTCCCTAGTACGCCGGGCTCTGCTCTAGATGCTCTGATAAACGATGCTGGAGTTGGCACTACCCCCAACCCGAATCGATTCAGGCCAAAACTGAATGCGGATCGGGCTGGAGGTAGGAAAAGAAGTGGTCCTCGTGCAGACAGGGGACCGAGGGGCAACAGAAGCGGTGCCTCTCAACAGGGTGTCGTGCGACGTAGAGGCGATAATAAGCCCTATAGAGTACGAAACCCTGAGTACGCACGTAAATGACATCACTTCTAAGCGTACTGCAGGCTAAGCGTACTGCACCGGGCTATGGGCGCCTCGGACACCTTTAGCCAGCGATGCGCTGAAGAAAGCATCGCTATTGGTCTTATACAAGAGCCATGGGCTAAGATTGGTAGGATTTTTGGTTTAGAAAGCAAAGCAGAGAGCTAATTTATGGCAAGGGTGAATTTAGACCTAGGGCAGCTCTTTCCATTTCGAAAGATATAAATTTCTCTCCAATTCCAGGTTTCTTAAGCAGGGACCTGGTGGCAGTTCAAATTGAAGCCTCAACGGCCGAGCGCTACACAGGTTTGTATGCGCGTCGGCGTACTTCGCAGGAGACATGGAAGAGGCACCTCCCACAGTAGTACAGGAACTGGTCCAGTACTGCGACAAGATGCGGGTACACCTTATCATCGGTTGCGACGCCAACGCACACAACACAATTTGGGGCAGCCGAGATACCAACAAAAGAGGTAGGTCACTTCTAGATTTTATTTATAGTAATAATCTTCAAATTCTAAATAAAGGTAACAAACCTACTTTTAGAAACCGTATAAGAGAGGAAGTTTTAGACCTTACTCTCTCGTCTCCGTTTTAACAAAATTTTGTAGAGGATTGGCACGTTTCGGATGAGACATCTTTATCTGACCATATGCACATAAAGTTCAGATTAAGTTGTTGCATACATGGAGCACGCGCCGATCCGATATGATAAAAGGCTTACAAACTGGAGAACATATCGCGAAAACCTAGCGGTCAAGGCTTATCTCATGCCGGCGACACCATTAACAATAGTTGATGCAGAGTCGGCACAGGATCAGCTGAATGACATCATTCTCTCATCTTTTAAAAATAGCTGTAAGGTTAAGCGTACCGTGGTAAAAAGCTGTGTACCATGGTGGAATGAAAACCTAGAAACTATTCGGAAAAGGGTGAGGAAACTTTTCAATAAAGCCAAACGCACCGGGGAATGGGAACAATACAAATCCTAATTTACCACATATAACCTAGAGTTAAATAAAAAATAAATAGAGTGGCGCAACAGCTCGAGGTGAACCAGGGCCAACTTCTCAACAATGTATGCTGGTGTGTTAATTTCTTTACATACAAGGGGACCTACAATTTTTTGCCGAATCCAAACGGCACTTTGAGAAGTTTTTCAAGACAATTAATACTCTCGGAGGGCTTGTCAAACCCTCGCGGAGGTGGGGACCGTGAAAAAGAACAAGTCTTTTTTTTTCAGGTGACGATGCCAGGATAACCTAGAGTTACGCAGATCAAAAAGAGCTTCTTGGCGTGCAAACTGCGAGAAGCTTGAAAAAATCCCCGCTGTAGCACGACTTCAAAGAGCTCTCTCAAACGATTGTTCAAACTGCATGGGTTTGTTAAAGAAACCCGACGGAACAATCACATGCGACCGGAAAGAAACATTGAAGTTCTTGCTTCAGGTTCACTTTCCAGTGTCACTGATTACAGATAGCTTACACGAGCAGGCCATAGAGGTTTCACCACCGAGAAACCTCAGTAGAATTAACAGTCTGTCGGGGAAACTCTTCAGCCCGTACAAGGTTAAATGGGCCATTAACTCATTTAAACCATACAAGGCACAAGGTAAAGACGGCATTTTTCCAGCCCTCCTACAAAAAAGTTTAGATCTTCTTGTACCCACCCGCTGATAGCCTCATTTAGGATAAGTTTTAGCTGGGGCTACATACCACAGACTTGGAGGGAGGTCAATGTAGTGTTTATCCCCAAACCAGGCAACAAGCCTAGTGAACTACCTAAATCATACCGTCCCATTAGCTTCACATCGTTTTACTTGAAAACAATGGAAAGAATAATTGACGTTCATATCAGAGATTGTTTAAAAAATAGCATACCTCTACACCCCTGTCAATATGCTTATCAGAAAGGCAAATCCACTGAAGGCGCTCTGCTCAAGTTAAAGGCAGAGATCAAAAACGCTTACAGTAAGAAAGAGATTGCACTCTGCGCATTTCTGGACATAGAGGGTGCTTTTGACAACACTGGATATAATTCGATATCAAATGCCTTGATCCACAGGAACATTGACCAAGCTACAATTAACTGGATCAAAGCGATGCTCGAAAGTCGGTTGATCACTTCTACATCAGGACTGACATCGGTATCAGTTTTAGCCGCAAGAGGCTGCACACAGGGAGGCGTACTGTCACCCCTCCTGTGGTCTCTAGTCATCGACGACCTACTTCACAAATTAAGTAATTTAGGCTTAAACATAATTGGTTACGCCGATGACCTAGTCTTCATCATTAGGGGTGAAGAAGCAAACGAAGTAACATCAAGTATGCAAAACGCCCTTTATACAGTCCTTGACTGGTGCTCTAGAGAAAACCTTTCAATAAACCCTAGTAAGGCTGTCATAGTTCCTTTCACAAAAAGAAAAAATATCAACTTAGGTTCAATTTCAATTAACGACAAAATCGTTGAGTACTCCAATGAAGTCAAGTATCTGAGAATTATTCTAGACAAGGGACTCACCTGAAACTCACATCTAAACAGTAAAATCACTAAAGCTTCCAACGCTTTATAAGCTTGTCGACGTATGTATGGCACCACATGGGGAATCTCTCCAAAGATTGCTCATTGGATCTACACTATGATGGTCAGGCCCATCACAACTTATGCTTCCATAGTATGGTGGACTAAGACCACCCAGCAGACGGCCATCCTAAAACTCAAAAAGGTACAGCGTCTTGCGTGCCTGGGTATACCAGGAGCTATGCGGACGTGCCCCACAGCTGCTATAGAAGCTATAATTGGGCTTACGCCCCTGCACATTTTTGTACAAAAAATGGCAATACGCAGCATGGCAAGTCAACAACAAGTTAATGAGTTAAGTCTTAGCGAACATCCGGACCTGCTTTCACTTTTCTCTGAACTCCCGGAATTTGAAATGCACTGCACGGTTACAGACCGCATGCAAAAAACTTTATGCTTCAACAGAAGGTTCTCCACGGAGATCCCTACTAGAGAAGTATGGGTTAGCAATAAATCACCAAATAGTCAAAACGGCCTTAAGTGGTATACGGATGGTTCTAAAATGGGGTTGGGAGTGGGAGCCGGCGTTTACGGGCCGGCGTTTAGTTGCCTCAATCTAAACAGGCATGATTTTAAAAACCTAGTAGCTTACCTAACTGGGCACCATAGGTTTAGGTATCATCTCTTTAAAATCAAAATAGTTGACTCCTCTGAAAGCCGACTTTGTCTTGAGGAAGACGAAAGCGCTGAACACAACCTGTGTGAATGTCCAGCCCTAAATGGTATTAGACGGACCTTTTTCTTCAGAGAACAACTGAGATCGGAAGACATAAAGACCTCCTCTGCTAGTAGTGTTATCCATTTCGCACGGAAGGTGATTGACCTACTAGCCTAACTATCCTTATGTTTCACGGCACAAAAGATCTATTCTAAGGTCGAGGTGCCTTAGTTCGCATTAGGCGAGTCAGGAAATTTAAAAAAAAAAAAAAAGACTCCACTACACCTAAGGTAAATATGCGTCTGTCTTCCAAGTGGAGATTTTCGCTATCCTAATGGCTATGCGCTATAATGTGACTAACAGGTGGAGGGCGAGAAGCATATGCGTTTGCAAAGCCAAGCCGCTCTAAATGCGTTGCTCAACCCTCTTAACTCGTCCAAGATAGTGCTCGAACTCAAATATTCGCTGAACTTAGTCGGAAGTAAATGCAGTGAATCTTGTTTGGATTCCAGGTCACACTGGTATCATGGGAAATGATATCACTGATGAGCTTGCCAGACTAGGCTCAAAAGAGGTTTCCTCAGGACCCGAACCTGCTTTAGGCCTGCCTGTATCTGTTGTCACGTCTGCCATTGATACTTGGGTTTCTCGTGAGCACAGGGCTCGTTAGCGTGACTGCGATGGGTGCAGACAGACTAAACGACTACGCCCAGGAAAATCGATTGCAGACTTCTTGTAGGCGTCCTTACGGGCTACCAAGCTTTCGCCAAGCACTTGAATGCACTAGGCTTGAGCAAAACCACCACCTGTCCTGCCTGTGGAGAAGACGACGATACAGCGGAACGTTTCTTATGTAGTTGTCCTACCTTTGCTCGCATCAGGTGGCAGATCTTTGGGGCTGACGTGGTGAGTGCCGAACACCTAAGGTCTTCATCACTAGAGCCCCTTCTCGTTTTTCTTCGAAAGACGGGTAAACTAAATATATTAAAGTAAGGTGTCCGCGTGGTAGGTATACATTGGACCAGTAGTTGTGTCTGAGTGCTCCATCGGATAGTAGCAACCTCCGACAAATGAAGCCACAAGGCCAAAGTCACTCGCAATATAAAGGGCTTAAAAGTTTTGGTTAAATAGATTCTGATCACTTCTTTTTATACACAATCCACTGCCAAAGGATGGTACAGTAATCCACTACATGCTCAATTACCATGCCAACCACTTTAATCATTCAACTAATTAAATAGGATTCCAAACTATTTCCACTTGTCTGCCAACGAATTTCATGCGTAGGCCTAACCGAAGAACACTTGTTGTCCTAAGTTTTCTTCCTTAATTGTATTTCATGTGTCACTGGACCTACTTACAAACAAATCGCCATATTATACGAGCAAAGCCGATTTCATTGACAATTAGCACTACACATATGAATTTGTGGTAAGTATCGCGCAACACGTTGCTTAAAGATAACCAAATTAAATGCAGTGCAAAATGTATTTATTTTTTTATTATTTGGTGCCAATTAGCGACCGAATTTAATATGTTTACGAACGCATTATTTTAACATGCAAATGCAATAAATGCTAATAGCGAGGACTTAGACTTGCTTCTAATTGCGAGGGTCTCTTGAAGGAAAAGCTATTGCTACGCAGCACTATAGTTACTAGATAAAGACTACTATTATATTACATAGGAAATTTGTTCTTTCTTTAGAATTTCAAGTTAGTATTGAGCTCATGGTCAGAGAAGAGTACCCATTCCCCCACATCCCTCCGGCTCTTCTGTTTAATTCACGCTTTCAGTGGTTGCAACAACATCTTTGGTTTACTTTTCAAAACCCCCAAACGTCTTCAACCGGCTACAACGTGTCTTAACCAATCATGAGAGCATACCTCGAGGAGCAGCGATTGTTTGTAGGGTACTGTAGGGTGGTTAATTTGATTTCGACCAACCGAAGAGGATACAGAAGTTTGGAAAGTAAAAGATCCCGCCAGCTGGGAAAGTAGTCAACGCGGTAGAAAACTGGCTGAACTTGGGTAACAGATATTATCTTTTTGAAAAGAGTCACTTGTTTTCATAGTAAGAATCTTTAAAAAGAAAAAAATCTGTGTTCAAACCTGCCTAGAATCGCAACATTTCTCCTTAATCTATAAAAGATACGCATTCAATTTTTTAGTTTTTAAATTGAGGCGAATGCTTATGATCAAGTTTATCCAATAACAAATAGTTTCTGCTTTGAAACCATCTCAGTAAAGCAAATCCCAGTAGTAAAATATTAACGTCTCAGCACGTGCAAAAAATATATCACCCGAGCAATAAATTCTAAATGATTCCAAAAAGACTTCTACGAATTCTACATTTCAAGAACTTTTGCTTGATTCTAAGCTCAAATTTATATCCTTTGCGTCTAGGGCTTTCCTTTCCGTAAAAATACCTACAGGTGGCTTCCCTGAAGTGCCACAAACTTTTCCAGAACAACTTTATTGTATTCTGATATCTTACATAGTTATCCATGATTTCCTCGCGTTTCAATTAACCCAAGAAATAACTCTACAAGCGATGGTATTGAAACAAGAAATCTAATCTCACGAAACGTCAAAAATATTGCTTCTCATACAAGGACCCTTGAGATGCTGGCAGATAATTTCAGAACTTATTTCGCATAGTCCCTGGGTATATTGAGTGTGAGAATTTCCGTAATCAAATTCCTTCCATGTGCCTTACAACGTGTATTTTTTTCAACAAAAAAGCTAAAATGGAGGAAACAGTGCATAGGTTAAGTGCTAACAATCTGCATTACACCATTTCCCTAAGGGCATTTATAATAATGAAAATTATTTGCGGATTTAATAAGAGCAGCGAGATAAATTGCACTTAACACCGTTTAGTTTGGCTTATAACGCTTCAATAGTTTCCAAAGACTTAACAGATTTCAAAGTTAACAAAACTATAAGCACTTTAGTAATCTCAGAAATTATACAAGAGCGAGCACAGCGCAAAATGGGACAGCAAGGTCAAAGAAGTTAAGAAAATAATTCAATTCATTATACATATCTCGGTATCCGGTTTGTATAGCTTTGGTTAAGTGGCCAATAAAGTAACCAATTTTAATTTCCCTCACAAATGTAAATGGAGAAATAATTAAATTTCAAATTTTTTTTTATAATGTATTCAGATTTTGTGGAATTCAGTGAATTAAAGCGAACAATTGAAGCCTGTCAACATTGTTACACCTGGTCCTGAACAGAAAATTCAGTTGAAAGTCATTCAATTCAATTCAATTTATTGAGGCATTCTATAATCTTACGTGTACATTACAAATTACTTATTTTATACTATTGGCCGACTTTAAAGCAATGTCTGGCTAAATATTTTGAAAGAAAATCATGTGAGTTTAATCGTTTTTTACAATTACATATTGTGAAATATGTATATTTAAGTGTTTATGGTGTCTGCTTGCTCCCGACATACAAAAACGGCTTTGCTTCTTTTGGGCTTTTCTTAATACTATATTAAATGTTTCTAAATAAACTTAATTCTAAAAATAAAATATAAATTTAAATTTAAATATATTTGTGCTATTCAGTCAAAACAATCTGAATTCATTTAATTGGCGAGAAAAAGAAAAAAAAATACTAATAATGTATACACAAGTTGAAAGTCATTCGAATTTACCTATTATAGATTCTGATTATTTTATGCTTTTTCTTGTCAAATAAAGGAAGTTTCAGCAATATTTCGATGCCTTGATTGAAAGAAATGTGGGATTAGGATTTAACTCTAACCTGATGTACTGCGAATTCATCAATGAACAATTAATCGTTGCAATATTGCTGTTACGCTACACAGTCTCTCGGAGAACTGGCTAGCTCCAACTACTTAATGTGCACTAAAAAATAACTCTAATCAGCTTTAATAAATAAAGCAACTTTAGCCTTTTTTGCTTTTTCAACCGTACTGTGTTTAGAAAATTTAACAGACAATTGAAACTTTTTCAATCACAAAGTATTTCGTGCTCATTAAGGGAGCAAACTCTTTTAATAGGGTCCGAAAAAGTTTCGTTTCTTAAATGAGATTAGATTTTATCTTTTGTTTTGTCAACGCTTAAATGCTAAACGTTCGTTTTAAATAATTACCAACGGCTTCCAAAAGGGTTTCATAATATGTACACACTTTTTTGCTGTTTAAGCAGTGACATAACACAAAGTTTCAATGCAGCTGCACATGTGTCTGTTTGTAGTTTTTCATTAAAAACTGGGTGGCTTAGGGCATACCTTTGTAGACAAGAACATACATGTATAAGTACATTGGAAACAAATGCGACAGCATTTTACGTCCACCTACGCGATGTCGGAGAGGGTAAAGAGCTGTAGCAACATAGAGTTTTTGGCCAATATTTTTTTTTCAGATTAATTTTTTTTTCTTCAGATTCATTTTTTCCAGAAATATTATTTTTTGTGAAAAGGTAAAATGAATGTGTTTTTGCTTTATTTTAAAGTAACAAGTTATATTTTTTTGGTCTTGAGGACGCAACTAATGTATCATTTGAAGATTTAATGAAGTCTTTAAAAATGTGTTTCCCCTGCAAGGTCGGGGTTAGAATAGCCTTGAGGTAAGGTATGCCTGTCGTAAGAGCCGACTAAAATCCACCGGAAGAAATATTCTTTAATGTTTCAACGAATGCTGTCGATGCTGCTCCATTTGGGGTAACTTTTGGCAGTGAGGTTTTAACTTATAGATGAATCTGAAGGTTAAATTAAAATCCAGAAGCGTCTGTCACACATTGTGCGGCTCACTGGTCGGCGTCTGTCTCCAAAGGAGCGGCTGTATTTAAAAATGAAAATAGAATTGACTTACCTATTTCTCATAAAAACGATAAGTTAAAAAAAAAATGGCAATGAACAAAACTACAGATTTGATTGCCCCAGGTGGCAGCCCAGCTATGCTGGAAAATCCACCCTCTTCGGAGGCAGGCTCTACGGATTCTGGGGAGAGCCTTTTATTGCTTATAAATCCTTTTGAGAAAAAGACAAAACTAAATCGATCACCACCACCTAGATCGAACATATCCGGAAAAAGCAGTCCACCGGTAAACCAGGACTCTGTGAAAATTAAGAGCTTAGAAAAGGAGAATAATGAACTCCGAGCTAAGCTTACTGAAATGGAGCGACTCTTCCACGATCTAAAAATGGAAGTTGACTCTATGCGAAAAGAAAACGAGGATATGAAAAATACTCGTTTAACGAAAGACTGTGAGGAAACGAAAGAGTGTGTAACACCGAACCGACCAGCAGTCGAATACTTCACGGACGAGGACGAACTTGCACTTGAGACCGATTCAGTCTTAAGGAAAAGGTCTAGCAAGAAGCGAAAGGCGAATTCCTCTCCCGAAGTAATACAAAAAGAAGATAAGCCCTCTGGCTCAAACAAGGCTAAGCCAGAAGCGAAAATTCGTCCACCTCCCGCAATAAACATCGTCGGGATAGCAGACTTTGGGAGATTGCGCAACCTTCTTGCAAACACGGTGAGAACAGAAAACTATAAGCTTACCTCGCACCGAAATAACGTGTGGAAAGTAAATGTTGACAACGCCAATTCCTATCGCGCACTGTCTCTTAAACTGAATGCAGAAAGAATCGAGTGGTATACTTATCAAAATAAGTACGAAAAACCACTGCGAGTCATTGTAAGGGGGCTCCACCCATCATGCACAAAAGAAGACGTTGTAAATGACCTAAAAACTAAAGGCCTTAAAATTATTGATGCCGTCAATATCATTAAAAAGGAAAAGCAACGCACGGAAGGAGAAAGAGACACAGTGATCAGACGCGGCCTTCCAAATTTTATGCTCTCCTTTGAAAGAACTGAGAGCATTAACGATATTTATAAAATAAAAATGATACTTAACATCAGGGTTAAAATCGAACCCATGCGAAAGGGCAATAGACTGATACCACAGTGTAAGCGATGCCAAGAATTCAGGCACACAAGTGCCTACTGCCAAAAAGAACCACGTTGCGTGAAATGTGCCGGAAAACACCTGTCAACAGAGTGCAAAGTTGATATAAAGGCTCCAGCAGTTTGCGCCCATTGCCACGGAAACCACCCCGCGAACTATCGAGGATGCGAAGTAGCCATAGAGCTGCAAAAGGGACGAGAACCTCTTAAGGAAAATACTAGAGGTCAGAATCAAAGCCTAGGACGCCCAAAACCTGCTGAAACTCCTAAGCCAAAGACTCCAAAGACGCCACGGCCGATCAAAAGTGGAAGATTGACAAAGGAGGCGTCGACAAAAGGCGTAAAAGCTCCACAAAAGAGCGGCGCCAGTTCAAGTGCAGCGGAGAAACCACCACTGGTCGGACCGAAATCATACGCACAGGTTGCGGCAAACGAAAACAAGGCAAGATCGCCCACAACAGATGCAGTGTCTCAGATCCTCGCTGTAATCTTGGAGAAACTTGAGGATCAGACTAAAATCAACAAAGTTATATTTGACAAACTGAGCAAGCTCGAGTTTAAGCCTCGAAAAAATTACAAGAGAACATGAATATGAAACAGTTATTTAAAATACTAACATGGAATGCAAACGGCCTTCTGAATAAAATAGACGAACTAGAAGTATTTCTACGGAAAAACAATATTGATATTTGCATGATTACGGAAACTCACCTTAAAAACGGGTCTACACCCAAACTTAAAGGTTACAATGACTATCACGCACATCACCCTTCGCAAAATTCGAGAGGAGGATCCTCCCTCTACATTAAGAACTGCATAAAGCAGTTCAAGAACACAGAAGTTGAGCTAGACTCTATGCAGATCAGTTCAGTTTCTGTAAAAATTGACTGCTTAGATTATAACATTGCATCTTGTTATTTCCCGCCAGGATATAGACTGGTGGAAGACGATCTTGATCGTATGTATGACTTCATTGAGTCCAATTTTATCATTGGGGGTGACTTTAACGCGAAGCATACTTTTTGGGGCTCACGATGTAATTCAACAAGAGGCAGATTACTGTACAAAAATAGTATGAAGCGTGGGGTGGACTTTTTCTCCACGGGTAAGCCAACATATTGGCCAACCGATAGGAATAAAAAGCCTGACCTTGTCGATTTTTTCATCGCTAAAGGGTACCCCAAATACCTTACGCGAATTGAAGAGTGTTATGATCTTTGCTCAGACCACTCAGGAGTTATCTTGAAGATGGGTGGAAGACTGGCGAAAATAGAAAGAGCTCCTAGATTAGCTAGCAAAAACATGAACTGGGACGCTTTCAGAAAGGACTGTAAGGAGGGTGTTGGCTTGAATGTGCCATTGAAAACTCCTTTCGAGTTAGAAACCGCAGTTGACAAATTCATTGAAGCAATTCAGAGCGCTGCTTGGAACAACAATTCGTCCCAAAAGAACGCAGTTAGCACCGACGGGCATGTACGTAAAACATATCCGCTCGAAATCGAAGAATTGATTCGTGAAAAGAGAAGAGCGCGTAGGAGATGGCAAGGCACGAGGGCCCCCCCAGACAAAACCCTATTGAACCACCTCTCTAACAAACTGAAAGGAATGTTGCAAGATCTTAAAAATCGTGAGACCACTGAATACCTTGAAGGCTTGTCGGCGGATAGGAGCTCAAACTTCTCGCTGTGGAAAGCAGTTACCAATAAAAAAAGCTAACGGCGAATGGGCGAGAGAAGACAAAGAGAAAGCGAATTTGTTTGCTGAACATTTAGAAGAAACATTCAAGCCTTTCGACGGTCCGCAATTGGCTGACGTTCTAAACAACAACGGGGAACCTGATCGCTTTAGAATGAAAAAAGTTTCGTTAGTTGAACTCCGACAGACAATTAGCAAACTTAAAAATAATAAGGCCCCGGGTTACGACCTGATCACTGGCGAAATATTAAAAGAGCTACCAAAAAAGGCATTAGTCAAGCTACTTTATATGATAAACGCTTCTCTTAGACTTCTATACGTTCCAAGACAATGGAAAGTTGCTGAAGTCATTATGGTTCCAAGACCAGGGAAATGCGCAAATGATAAAAAATCTTATAGGCCCATATCGCTTCTGCCGATAATATCGAAAGTATTCGTGAAACTTCTGCTGAAGCGATTACAACCAATAATTGCAGAAAGACGCTTGATCCCGGATCATCAATTCGGTTTCAGACCTAACCATTCCACAATAGATCAAGTCTACAGAATAACGCATGAAATTGAAAAAGCCTTAGAAAGGAAAAAAAATATGTTCAAGTGCTTTCCTCGACGTATCGCAAGCCTTCGACAAGGTATGGCACGAAGGCAAAACTTGCCGGAAGACATGTTTAAAATATTGGAAAATTATCTTGAAAGCAGACTCTTTCGTGTTAGGTGTAGTAGTGAATTCTCGAGTTTCAAGCAAATTCGGGCTGGCGTACCCCAGGGAAGCGTCCTCGGTCCGACCCTGTCCCTGCTCTACACAAGAGACATACCTCTAGATGACGAGACAGTCGTGGCCACGTTTGCGGACGATACGGCCATCTTGGCAACAGGTGAATCAGTCGAGTCATCAACGAGAAACCTTCAACGAGCATTGGACAGAATTTGTGTCTGGACGAAGACTTGGCGAATCGCTCTTAACGAGAACAAGTCTACGCATGTGAATTTCACTTACAGAAGGGTTAGGCTCTTAACGAGAACAAGTCTACGCATGTGAATTTCACTTACAGAAGGGTTAGGCCACGCTTCCAAAAGTGGGTCTGGGCTAAAAATTAAAACCAATTAATTGTAGTTTCGTAAGAATCATGACAACATGCGTTAAAACCGAAAATTGTTGCAGAAAAAACCGTTTTTTCCTAAACATGCTTTTAGAAATGGGCGGAGCTCAAAACATTGTATGGAGCAAATAGTAATGTCTTGAATATTTGTTATATAATTTTTTTTTCAATTTGGAGTAAACTTTCCGAGAAATCGGGGTTTTAAAGATCTAAAATTTTAAAAGTGGGCATGGTTGATATTGTGGGCGGTCCAATTTTTGCCTTCTTAAAGGTTTTGGGCCATTATTGCTCTATACCAAAATTTGAGTTTGCACGGCTTAATCGACTTACCTGTCGGTCTCGATCATATCTCTAAAAGGTCTTAGGGGTCTACGGTGATTATTAAAATACTTTTTTATATTATTATGAAGCAAATAAGTTTGCATAATTGTAATTGTTTGATCCGATAAATTTGTGATGTGCGTTTGACTGGAAATAGGGCTGGATGAGGGCGGAAGGATAAGGGAAAGATGGTGGTTAGGGAGTAGGAGATTCAGACTTTAAAAATGCTTAAAAAAACTAGGTTGGAGACTACATTTTTGAAATTTTTTAACACTGCTGGCTTATTGCATTGCAGGTTTTTAAAGATCTAAAATTGTAAAAGTGGGCATGGTCGATATTATGGGCGGTCCAATTTTTGCCTTCTTAGAGGTTTTGGGCCATTATTGCTCTATACCAAAATTTGAGTTCGTACGCCTTGTCAAACTTGATCAAAAGGCATTTTGAAAGAAAATTTGAAATAGAGGTTGTCTTACATTGAAGCCAGTAGTTCGCGTAGCCGTCGGCGGATTTAACTAATTTTCACACTTTGTCTAAATGAAAAATAATAGCCAAGATATACTCTAAGTTTGAGCATCCTAGCTCAACTTTGAAGACCTAAAAACTTCACACATACGAACAGACGGACGGACATGGCTTAATCGACTCACCTGTCGGTCTCGATCATATCTCTCAAAGATCTTAGGGGTCTACGGTGACTATTTCACTGTGTTACAAACCATGCATTTAAATTAATATACCCTCGGTCGGGTATAATGAGTTCTTGACCGTACTCACCCCGAACGTTTGGCTCAAGTTAAAATACTTTCTTTTTTTTTAGGGCTGGATGAGGGCGAAAGGATAAGGGAAAGATGGTGGTTAGGGAGTAGGAGATTCAGATTTTAAAAATGCTTAAAAAACTAGGTTGGAAACTACATTTTGGAAATTTTTTAACACTGCTGGCTTATTGGATCTATAACTATAATTCAATTTGATCTACTTTAGTATTTTCCTTCTTCTCACTGATTGGAAAAATACTCCGATTTGAGTTTCGAAGAGAGAGAAATGGATCAAAGGCCGAAAAACTGCAACAGTGTTATATTTTTTCATAAAATGCTTTCATCATTGTCTTCCTTATTTCTTAAGTTTGTAGTCGGTAGCACGCAGTAACGGTAGCCACACTTGTGTGTTTGGATACTGTTTGTTGTTTTTATTTGTTTTTCAAATACTTGTTCTCTTATGGGAAACCGTAGGAAGAGTTGTCTTTTAATGTCAGCATCATTATTTTATAAAGGTTCCTGAGATGTTCGCCTGGCAGCATTTGAAATTATCATAGGATGCCATTATTATAATGTTTGTAGAATTGTAGATTGTTGTAATTTTTCACTTTTCAATATTAAATTTAATTTTGTATGGCTTTGCTCCCCAATATAAGCAACAATACGTTTGGTTAGCTTTTTAATTAGTATAGAGAAATACCAAACTTATTCTTACTTACTTAAGATGGCGCTACAGTCCGGGGTGGACCTGGGCCTCAGTCAAAATGCTTCGCCAGCCAGCTCTGGCCAAACTTTTTCATCGACTGTAAGTCCATGGTATTGTCTTTTGCCCAAAGTTGTTTTGGCTGTGTGCATTAAAGTATACGTTTTTGTTTTTTAATTATGTAGGTAAATTCAATGCATCTTGTTCAAAATTGTTCAATATTAATAATAAATTCACGTCTGCACGCGTGAAAAAAATTAGCGCACAATTAATTCGATATTACAATAAAAATATTCCACATACGCCAGAGTGTGCTGGTAATAATGTATTTATCCTCAGTTTTTTAAACTACCTATGAAGCTGAAGCATCTACTAATTCAACCTTTCGGTGTTTCCAAGTTCATTTTATATATTGATGTAAAGTATAATGCACTTGAAGGACTTGTTTCCTTATTAAAAGTACCTACTACAAAAAAAAACCTGACTTTATCAGGTACACTACTGCTGTATCACTCTTCCAACACCCAACCTTCAAAAAAATATTACGCATAAGCCCGAGTGTACTGGGAAAATATGTATCTTCAAGTAGACTGTAATCATTCTTTGTCCCACTATCACAGCCTTCAAATTTTTATCTCATTATTTGCTCATCTTGTAAGATGAATTTTTCAAGTAAAGGTGATTAATACAGAAATAGGTAGCTTATTCAATAAAAAGGTGATGAATTTCTAATAAGATACATCCCTTATATTTAAATTCTTATTGCTTATTTATAAAGATAATGCTCTTTCATTATGGCCCAATCTTCTTCGAAAAAAGTGATAGTTACTACAGTCCTTAAATATTCCACCGGATTCCACATTGGAAATTGTTCACTTAATTGTTATTGTTTTTTTGATTGACATTTTTGAGAAAATTAAAGAAAGTTGCTTTTTTTGGCTTTTTTTCAGAACTAGTATGTAAAAATGGAGTGGTGCTGCCACCCTTTAGAATATTGATATATTTGCATACATATGTATAAGGTTGTTAAGCCTAAAGGGGAGGTTTAGTGATTTTGTTCTTCTTTTACATCTAGTACAATCACTATAAGAGATGCTAAATATCTAATTTCAGCCTTTTAGAACGTCTTACACTTCTGAAAGCACTGGAAGTAGTTGCCAATTTTCACCGATTGTGGGTCTGTCTGTATACACAGACAGACAGTCGGGCACACGGACGGACGGACGGACGGGTGGCTTTTTCAACACACAATTGAGTCTCCGGTCATAAGACTTAAATGTTTTGGGGGTCTACCATTATTATTTTTATTTCCATCGTGTTGAAAACTATGTGACAAACATAAAAAACAATGTTTCGACAAAACAGAGCAATAAAACAATCTTTTTTGCCAAATGGAAATCGTACAAAAAATCGAACACATAAACCTTAGCATTAATAAAAAAAACTTTTAGTCTTCCATTATTAATAGATTTGTATTTAAATTATTTTTAAATTCCCTACGAGTTCAAAAGCTGAATAGAGTATGTGGTTCTCTATTACACTTGAGATTTAGGTTTCAAGTTTCAGTTGAATCCTGACACCAGAACGATTTTGATGTCTGCAAAAAACTCCCTTAAAATACTACCCTTGCTTTTAAACAAAATTGATATGAAAACAACTTACCTTAATGAGCAGAAATATATAAGAACTATAATTTTTTCAGTAATTGTAAATGATTTTTAATTGGAAAGTTTTTTTCCTGAATTCCGTATGAGATGCAAATAATGTGTCTGGCATGGAATCGTGTAAGTACTTTTTCCTTATAATTCGAATTATCTTCTTAACCACACAGCACAGAACTTCGGTAAGTTCGCTTCATGAACTGCTTTAAAATGTGGCAACTTCTATGCCTGAGCACGGAGAATATATTTCATGCTGCAAAGATAGCGCATAGCTATAAATCAGCAAAAAATATATAAGATATAATATAGCTTATGCAAAAATGAACCAGGAATCTATTGACCTGGATGAGTGCCAACTCAACGGAAAAATCGGGTAGTTATGTTGCAAAATTCCCACTATGAAAGAAAAAAGCATCGAAGCTCCTACAAAAGATTTAAACCCAGTCGGCACTTCAGAAGTTTTATTTTTTTTTTTTTATTTTTTTATTCAAGTTATAGGCATCGTTTAACAGCATGAGCATAGTTGCGCAGTATTTCATTTTAACACTTGTTGTGAGGACTATACGAAATTGGCAAGGCACATGGCTTTCGAGTGTGGACGAAGCATAATTTTAACGAGACTGAAAATGGGAAACATCATTTTTATACTCGCAGAACGGGAAAAATAATAATAATTAATCAATGTAATTGTAATTTTTTTTATTTGTTTAATGTCGAAAGTTAAGAAACCTTTTGTAGAAACCATGCAGTAAATGGTCCACATAATTTTTGATGTTCGGTTATTTGCCTCATTTCGGAACAATTATTATTTTGTCTTGGAATATATAAAATAAAAAAAAAAAATCAATAGAAATGAATCGATTTTTTTAATAGTCGAGGTGCGTTGGACAACATGTTCCTAATATCTTTAGATAAGTCTAAACCTAAAACCTTGGAACTAAAAATCAAATAATCTTAAGGCCGAGTGCAATTTTAGTCAAAGCGTCAAAGAAAAGCTTTTTTAAAAGTTGAATTTATGCATGATTAAAAAGTCCCTTCCAAAAAGGTATGGTATAAAGAAAAACAAAGTATTTTTGCCAGTATTCGGTACCAAAGGCACAAAGATGGTTACCAATGTAGAGTTTAATACATAGATTCACTCTTATTTCATTTTCAATTATTTACTCCCATATGACAAATCGTGGCCAGATAGTTGCTGTCACTTAATGTCATCATCTCCGTCAATATAAAAAAATTGAAAATGAACACCTGGTCAATGTATGAAAATATTGAATCATTAAAAATGACGTTTGCAGAATATGTAGATATTTGTAACGTAAAATATATGAGATTTTTTAAACTGAAAAAAGACGGCATTTGTATTTTTTTTTTTGACAAAGAATAGACCAAAAAAAACAAAAAAACTCGATAAGAGAAATATTTAAAATTTGCATTTTCTACAGTGAATGACACAAGCGTGGTGCTGTCATATGTACATCGTGATTTGGTTCGATAAAAAAACTCAGACCGGATATTGTCAACTCACCCGAAATCTCTGATGAAGCTGTTAATCCGAAATCGCATAGAGTGTTGATAAAAAAGATACTTCGTATACTATGTGCTTTCAGGATCGACTCACGCTGTATGGTTTCTGCGAAGTGCTTCAAGCTATTGTCAAAGAAAATCAAAGTGAACGATTTTGTTGGGGAAAATTGTTAGGTTGTCAAATATTCACCGTTGTTGCAAACGTGACCAACGACGTATCACAGAATCGGTATCAGATATCGGATGTAAGCAGAAACTAGGTTATTTTCCCATCCATTTCCCCTTTGTGACTCACGAACAGACATTCTAACGTTGCACATTAAGCAGTGCATGTGGGTTGTTGACAATGCATCTATGCCATGTAAGAATTAAAAAATTGGCATGGCAACCGGCCACAACATTGATTGAAAGAAAACTAAAGGCTGCTGCTCTCAGTGGATTTTTGCTCTACACTGATATGGTACGCTTTTATACGCATGGAGCACATCGTCAAAAATATTTTAGCGCTAGAAACAAGAAACGGCAGTTGACGGATAGGCAAATGTATTTGCTCCAGACGCCTTGGGTTTCATCCGTGCTTTCAAATATAGGACAATGCTTCTTCGAGTGTTGTTGTCTGATGTTTGTAGTCAAATGTCGCAACGGTTCAATATCTATTCAACCGTTCAATATCTTACATTTTAAGCTAGAGAGCCCGAGTAGCACACTATAGAAACATAAGCATTGGTTTTTGAATATTGGACTTATAAGACACTCAAAATGCCCTTGAGTAGCGCTTATGGTTTTACGAGTTTTCGTTATCGTCCCATTATTGGTATGCAGCTTATTTTCCATATAAAATTGGTCATATAGAAATGTGAACAGCATCATAATTATAAAACTAAAAACTCACTAGCACCATTAGCTTCTAGCCCTGAGGGTATAAGGCTATAAAAGCTGAGGAAGTAAGTTTTATATCGCAGGTTCCTTAGACGTTTCTAGCACCTATTTTATAACACTAGGCTTGACACATCCGAAGTACTACTTTGCACACTTGGAGGTTGCCAGATATCACACGGTAGAAAATAATGAATTAACATAAATTGTAGCCAGGAAATTTCAAAAAAAAAATCAAAATGGTATGATTTTTGGTAATTTTTCGGGTAGAAAATGATAGCCTCTAGTTTCTTGGTCCAGTGGGATGCATGCCGTAGCGTTGTGATAAGTGTGTGGCTTACTACGCCGGAGTCTGAATTCGAATCCTGCTATTGTCACATGAAAAAAAAAATACTTGTTCTTTTTCTCGATCCCCGACTCCGCGAGGGTCTAAAAAGCCTTCCGAGAGTATCATTTGCCTTAAAAACATCTCAAAGTGCCGCTCAGATTCGGTAAAAAGTGTAGGTCCCATTGTATGATAAGAAATCAACACGCACAGCATACATTGTTGAGCAGTTGGCCCTGGTTCACCTCGAGCTGTTGCGCCACTCTTCTTGTAGTCACTAGTGCGTAATACACGTTTTGGTTGAGATTTCTTGTTCCAGAGTTCAATTTTTTTATCCGCTGATTGACATTCCTTCTTTTAAGGCAGACATTTTAAAAGAAACCTTCTCGGAGTTTAAAACTCTTAGGGTATGCACTGTACCCATGGATAAGAATAAAAAAAACTGCCGCATGTCAACCCCTGCCGTGCCAATAATTGAAAACAGTCAAGTTTAGTAGAGAACGGGAACCAATGTATGACATATAAAAAAAGAAGGTGATGGTAACTCTAAATAAATCAGCGCCATGTTTGAAGGAAAAGCGCAAAACACTATAATAGTTCTACATGAAGCTAGACAGTCCCAGATAAAACCCCAAGTTTATTAAAGGTAACGAAGAACTACATTCCTTATTTTGTGTTATATTTAATATTTAAAGCAGCGCGTAGTTTCTTTTCGTCCTATTTTAATAAATCATTCGAAGAAATTAAATGCTTATTTACTAAGCTTGTTTAATGCTTAGTAAATGCACCTTTTCAACTAATTAAATTCATCTTCAGGAATGTTTCCAGAAGTCTCTTGACTTCTCCTTGCATCCACACGGCAGCGGAGGAACTCCCCAGATGGAATCAACGGTGGCGTCCATAGTTCCAGTCAGGCCGAACTACTTAATGAACACCTTATATGGGCTACTACGACGTATTCAAAGCTCAGGCCTATAAGGAGCGGGCTATCCGGCTCTCCGTCCTTAGAGCTAAACACAGGATCTGGTCCTCCAGGTTGCAGGTCGTGCCGTCGGGGTGACTTCCCGGCCACGTAAAGAAACACCAGTCGCGAAACAGAAACAAGCCTCGGATTCGGACGGATTAACTGTTGACGACCAATGCAAACGATAAAAAGGACAACGAGCTCCGGATCTGCACGTGGAATGTTAGGTCCCTTAACAGACCACGTGCAGCCGAGCAACTAGCGGAGGCCCTTAACGACTGCAAGGCAGACATAACTGCCATCTAAGAAATGCTGTGGGACGGGCCGGGCAAAAGAAGGATGAAAAACTGCGACCTCTACTACGGCGACTGCTATCGGCATCAAAGACAGCGCCTATTTGGATGTGGTTTCGTTGTTGGAGGCAGACTTAGGCAAAAAGTCTTGAGCTTCAACCCTGTAAGCGAGCACCTCGCGACAATCCGCATCAAGGCTAAATTCGCCAACATTAGCCTCATATGTGCGCATGCCCCCACAGAGGAGAAAGATGACGAGACCAAAGATATGTTCTACGAGCTCCTGGACAAAACTTATGAGCAGTGCCCTAGCTACGACATTAAGATTGTCCTAGGCGATTTTAATGCCAAGCTAGGAAGGGAGGGCATCTTTGGTCGTACTGCACGACACGACCTTCGATAACGGATTCAGGCTGATCGACTTTGCTGAGGGGCGACACGTTGTGGTAGCTAGTATACAGTTCCCGCATCTCAATATCCACAAAGGGACATGGAGATCTACCGATCAATCAACCGTCAACCAAATTGACCACATTGCGATCGACGCAAGGCACTCCTCCAGTATCATGGATGTCCGAGCTTTCCGAGGGGCCAACATTGACTCGGATCAGTACCTTGTTGTAGACAAGGTACGGCTGCGGATATCCCGACCAGCGCCAAGTAATGGAAATACTGTAAGGAAGTTTGATGTCGGCCGACTACAATCGCAAGAGATCGCCAGTTCTTTCTACAACCGAGTCTCTCAAAACATTCTACGAAGTCCTATGCAGCCAGCATCAAGTATTGATAGCCAGTGGCAGCATTGCCAAAATGCCATCAGAGACGCCGCCTCTGAAGTGCTGGGTTTAACACGGCCACCACAACGAAACCCCTGGTTTGACGATGAATAGCGGCAAGCATGTGCAGTTAAACAAGAAGCATACAAAGCGGCACTGCATAGAAGGACTAGAGCTGCTCGCGAGCTCTACGAGCAGACGAGGAGAGAGGAACACCGGCTTCTCCGAAGGAAAAAGAGAGAGCACGAGAAGCGCGCGGTTGAAGGGATAGAGAGGTGTTACAACAGGAATGAGGCTAGAAAGTTTTACCAAAGGATCAAAAGGTCCTGCCAAGGGTATAAGCTTCGAACTGAAGCCTATAAAGACCACCAAGGGAACACCGTTGTAGAATCGCAGTCTGTGCTGAGGATTTGGAAAGACCATTTCTGCAGACTGTATAACGGCGAGGACGAACCAAATACGTCAGGCAGAACGAACCATTAAACCCGGGCGAAGACGTTACTAACGAAGCATACAAACGATACCGCCCACTCGACCTGGAGGAGGTGAAAGTAGCTGTGTCTAAGCTCAAAAGCAACAAAGCAGCCGGAGCAGACGGCCTAGCTGCCGAACTTTTTAAATCCGCTGGCGATGAGCTGGTTAGGAGCATGCACCAGCTCATTTGCAAAATATTGTCGAAAGAAAGCATGCCCGACGAATGGAGCCTCAGCATTGTTTGCCCGATCCTGACGAAAGGAGACCCTCTGAGTTGTGCCAACTACAGGGGCATAAGTCTTCTTAACATCGCATACGAGGTCTTTTCTGCTGTACTGTGTGAACGCCTGAAGCGGTTTGTCAACAATCTGATAGGCAGATATCAGTGTGGCTTTAGGCCAGGAAAGTCCACCATCGATCAAATATTCACACTGCGGCAGATCTTGGAGAAAACCCAGGAATTCCAAATCGATACACACCATCTCTTCATCGATTTCAAGGCCGCGTATGACAGCATCTATAGAGACGAGCTATATAGCGCAATGTCTAGTTTTGGCATCCCTGCCAAACTCGTCAGTCTGTGCAGGATGACGATGAAAAACTCACGCTGTTCCGTCAAGGTCGGCAAAGAACTCACCGACCCCTTTGATGTCAAAAAAGGATTTAGACAAGGCGACGCGGTGTCATGCGACTTCTTTAACATCATACTTGAGAGAATTGTGCAGAACTCTCGCGCCAACACCAGAGGTACAATCTTTCAAAAGTCCGTTCAACTACACAGACGACATTGACATAATCGGTAGAACAAAGCCTTCGTGAGTATTGGGATGGAAGCGGCGAATATGGGTTTACCAGTCAATGAGGGCAAAACCAAGTATATGCTGTCATCAAGAAAAGACACCCAACACCGACGTCTTGGACAAAACATCACCATCGACAGCTATAATTTTGAGGTAGTTAACGACTTTGTCTACCTGGGTTCCGCTATCAATTCAGACAATGACACCAGCGCTGAAATCAAACGAAGGATAACTCTTGCCCATCGCTGTTTCTTTGGGCTAAGGAGGCAATTGAGTAGCAAAGCCCTCTCTCGAGCAACTAAAGTGTCCATGTATAAGACCCTCATCATCCCAGTCCTGCTTTACAGTGCAGAAGCATGGACCCTGTCAAAGGCGGATGAAAACACTTTTGGCTGCTTCGAGAGGAAAATTCTTCGAACGATTTACGGTCCCGTCTGCATAGACGGAGAGTGGAGGAGGAGATATAACATCGAACTGTACGGGCTGTACAGCGATACCGACCTAGCCAAAAGAGTCAAAACACAACGTCTACGATGGCTGGGTCATCTAGAGCGGATGGACACCAACGCCCCGGCCCGGAAAATCTTCGAATCCACACCGCAGGGACGGCGCGGTAGAGGAGCACCGAGACTTAGGTGGCGCACGCAAGTGGAAGGGGACCTCAGCCAACTTCGCGTGCGAAACCGGAGACGGCTAGCTAGAGACAGAGCTGGCTGGCGAAGCTTGTGGGCTGAGGCCCAGGTCCACCCCGGAATGTAGCGAGACCTTAAGTAAGTAAGTAAGTAAATTCATCTTGAACATAAAATACCTAACAGTTATATGAACGAAGTTTTTTGTTTAAAAAGAACAAAATGAGAACGAGAACAAAACCACACTATGAAATTAAAAACCATTTAAGTGTGTGTACCTACAGATTCGTTAGAAAATGTACCATGATAGTCAAATAGGTTCTATAAGAGTTCAAAGTAGAACCCTTTTCGCAACCAAAATTAAGTTCTTTAAAGTTCTCAATCGCCCTAATCGGGGTTTTGTAAGGGGACCCGTCACTTGGGCCAAACCAACTTCAAGAACCTAATGTTTAATGACGTGGTCCAAGGACTTCTGAGTTACTTAGGAGCTTAAATTCTACGTGAGCGTTTTGAAACAAAATAAGTTAAAATTAGTCCAAATTTTTTAGACCCGCTAAAAAAGACACGCGCGCCAATTATCGATCTAAATACACAACTACCTTTGGTGTTTTCAACATAAGAAGATGGAGCGTTATAAGAAGCTGAAATGCATGTTTATCATTTTGAAAACTATGCAAAATAAAAGATAAGTGACAAATCTACCCTACTTAACTTGGCATCGATTTGAAGAGCGATTTTTCAGAAATGCCTTTTATTCAATATATTTGTTTCAGATTTAAAACAAATTCTTAACTTCACTACATTTTGCTCATACAAGACGGTACACACCCACTTTTGGAGGCAGAATTTACGAAAAAAAATTGAATTTTCCACATAAACTTGGATTTTGACATGCCTGAAGCCTGATTTAGGAAATTATTAGATTAAAATTGTAAGTCTATCTTGTTCATACAAAATTTTGACGCATCCTATTTTAAGGGATCGATTCCACAAAACTATTGAATTTGAACCAAAATACATAGTCAAAATTTTTGGATGAATTGAAGCCTAAATACTTCTAAAAGATATTTACTACTTTATTACTACTATATTTACTGCTTTATTATTTACTACTTACTTACTTCTAAAAGACTTTCGCGAAAAATTCACAGAAACAAATTTACAGAAACTAAATTACTTATGGTTTTATGTCTTATCTTGCCGAAAAAGAGAGTCGCCAGGCACCAGGCTTTCTTGCCGATTATGCCTTCTTTAAGGTGCGGTGCGTCTCTTATTCGTTGGATTAAAAAACTATTTTCGAACCGTTTAATTTATGTGGTTGAACTCCATGTGGTGTGCCTCAAGGTTCAGTTTTTTATCTCCAACGCTTTTCTTGGTTTTCGTCAACAATCTTTTGTCTGCTAATACTTCAGAATATTAATACATAATTATTATTACTAGTTTTAATATTATTTATATTATTATTATATTTATTAGTTTTATAGGACTCGTTTTACACCCCATCTTATAGGATAGGAGGTATATTAAGTTTGTCACATAGCTGTAACACGTTGAAATAATAATGGTAGACCCTTAAGACCTTAAGGGCATATGATCGAGACCGAATTCTGAATCGAGTGAGCCATGTCCATCCGTCCGTCTGTATGTCACATGTTTTTAGGCCTTAAATTTTGAGCTAGGGTGCTGAAACTCGTACGTAAGGTCCACGTCATGTGAAGTAGTACAAGTGTAAAAATTTTTGAAACCCGCCCAAAGACACGCCCACAATCGGTCTAAATGTGCAACTACCTCCAGAGTTTTCAAAACTGTAAGACGTTCTAAAAGGCTGAAATTTGACATTTAGTATCTCCTAATGAATGTAAGACACAAAAAAGACAAATTTAATTGGTAAACCTCCTCTAGTGGGCGTGGCATCTATTTTGAGGGTAAATTTTCAAATGCAGTTTACTCAATATTTTTGCTCGAAATTGAAAAAAAATAATATTTTATTTAAAAAACGCTTAGCTCCACTTTTGTTAATACAATACTTTGGGCCACGCCTACATTTGGAGGCAGAATTAAAGAAAAACCTAAAATTTTCCAGTAAAACTTAATTTCGACTGGCCTTGAGCCTAATTTAGGAAAGCATGAAACAAAAAAGTGGCAGGTTAGGTAAACGAGACTTCAGTTCATATTTCGTTTATACATAGTTTTTAGCCACGCCCCCTGTTAGGGGTCAATTTTTTAAAAATATTGAATTTTAACCAAAATTTACGTACATTTAAGTGTAACTTGGAAATATCTGTGAAAGTATCTTTTAATTAATAGTTTGCAATTAGGGGCGGTTGGACCACGCCCCTTTTCGAAGTTTGTATTTCTTATAAAATGTCAAAAATTACTTTGCCATCAGCATTTTACAATGTGGGATAGGATGGGGTATTCAACGGTCCGTTTTACAGACTGTAACTTCTGCGTACACACTGTAGCACTTACTCACTGGTTTCTTAATGTGTAAGTTTTCCCAATGATATAAATCGATATTGACAAAATTGAATTTCATTTATGGGTAAAGGCGAAGCTATCATACTGAAACAGTGTCCCCAGATTCTACAAGATATTTATGTATTTTAAATTTAAAACTATTCGGAAGTAGGTATGTTTCAGGTAGTTCATTCCAACGTTAACTCGTTCTGCAGAAGTAAGAATTCACCGCTTTTTCCTCCAGTGAAATAGACAACTGCCACGGACGTGTCGAATTGTATTAGACCTATCTCATAAGAATAACGTAACGTTTGTGGAAGTGTATACCACAAAGGGTGGGGGGGTTTTCCATGCCATCTCCAACTATTCAGAGCCAAATGGCATGAAAACATATCTTGTCTTTCCTCTGAGCCCTTCTAAGCGCGTTGTGCCAATGCAGTATAAGCGTGACTACAAACCCGCGAACTCAAGAGAATTATAAAAATAATAAAAATACCGCGGTTAATTAATCTAATTAAAATGCAGACATGTCGAAAATAAAAAAATTAATTCAAATCCTAAGACCCATAAATTTACAGGAAATGCAAAGTAATAAGTTTTTGATTCCACCAGTTTATTTCCTTTATTGATAGCTAGTCGCCTGACAAGAGCAATTAAAATTTTTATTGGCAACGTTTATAGCGCGGTATTTATAGATACAGGCAATGTCTATTTAAGTTTGTTTTTTCTATGTCATGTGACCTAAAATAGAATTGACAAACGAAGGGATTCCACCAATTTAGATTTTTTATTTCGAAGCGAATCGACGTATAAATATTTAATTAAATACTTCATTCGGGATTGGTTAAAATATCGCGGGTACCTTGTACGTCACGTCTGCGTTGGCGCTAACCTATGGCATTGTGTGACGTTCAATAAACATTGTTTGAACTTTTAACAAGCTACATGGTAGGCGTAATTGGATAGCGTTCGTTCAAACAGTGCGATAGGGATATGTGACTGTGAATTATTATAGAAAGATCTACTGTTTTCTCGATAAAAACCATTCGAAGACGTAAAAGATTAAAATGATTCCCAGAACAAATGAACAACGCTTGAAGGACTTATCCTACGTTTTTTTAAGACAGTAGGTGTTCCACAATCGAATTCTTGCAAATAAAAAAATTAACGCGCCATATATTGATTACATTGCTTTTGCAAAACTCAAAAAAAGAAATTATGGAGAGGGGACAGTCTGACAATGTTTAAGCTGCACAGAAAGTGCTTAAATGCTGTAAATGCTAAAAACAAGTTTACGCATAAAAGAGATGCACGAATGATTGCTTCTGCTCGAAGTTAAGAATTTCAATCGCCTGACTTGAAATTTTTGGTATGAATAAGAACAAAAAAACTTTTTTTTGATAAAAAAATTATTTTTAATGATTAAATTATTTTCTGAGTTAACAAAAGTGAAAAACAAAGATATCCTCAGTTCAGCCGTCCTATTCTTTACTGGACAGTATGCTTACACTAGATTGGGTATTTGTTTCAACATAGTTCCTCCATTGATTTGTTGAATTTAATCCAGCTGTAAAATCTTTAGAAAAAAAATAACGCAGCAACCAAACTCTGCACTGATTATTAATTTTTCCAAAAAGAAATAATATGAAATAAAATCGCATGTTTTGCAGTCAAAAAGTGACTGCAAAAATATCATAAAAAATATATTTTATTGCTCCTCATTTATAACAATGTCACCCTGCAATTAAACTCGTAAAAATCGCCCTCGAGCCAGCGATTTCCCCTTTCCTTCAACCAACACGCTCGATCAATGTTCTGGAATAATATTTGGATGTAGAACAATTCAATTAATGAAAATTTTTTAAAATACAAATTATTTACAAAAATGAAAAACACACTCCGAGGGAATAAATTTCCTCGACACAATCCGTTTCGACCAACAATCCGTTTACCGCATGCCGTTCTTATTGCCCATGCAAATTTCCCACACTGATTTATTTACGATGTTTTACGACACGGTACAGGGCTATTCGAGGCTCATTGTTGTTTCCGTCGTATTTTTTATTTAAAAGATTCTGCCACCACAGAGCATATGCCTGATTGGATTATGCGAGGGCTCGGCTAAAATTGTGATATCTTTCATTAATGGCAAATAAACGTAGCGAATAAAGTCTCAGTGCAATAACGCACAGCATGAGGTCTGTTTGCATAAAGAAATGCTTATTTTTACTTGCAATCCTTGTGTGTGATACTTTAATACCAGGACACACAGCAAAATGCAAATACTTTTGCGCTTCGCATGTGAATTTGGTAGTAAATTGGTGAGCAAGAGCGACAACTCTTTTGCAAAGACAAGAATATAAGAAGGTCATGCCAAGCCGAAACACATTAGGAGCCTTTGCCATTTTTAATTATGCAATAAATTTCAAACAAGATGTATACGAGATGTTTGCGCAACTGCTCACGGGACAAAGGGATGTTTAAAATTTAAAGTCGTCCTTCTAGGTATCCATACATTCAAACATTTCTTTGGGTACTTAGTGAAGGGTTTTTAATTTTGACATTGTCAGTTTCTCGATTCAATTCGGGAAGAAGTTGCACAGAATTACTTAAAAAAGGATCAAAGTACTCCAAAGCGTTACTTACATTCATCTTTAAAAAGCACTTTAGTTGATATTTCGTAGAGAAAAGACTCAAGTGGGCGGTCCGATAGAAGAGTTAAAGAAGCTGATTTACTTACTTACTTAAGGTGGCGCTACAGTCCGGGGTGGACCTGGGCCTCAGCCAATAAGTTTCGCCAGCCAGCTCTGTCTCTAGCTAGCCGTCTCCAGTTTCGCACGCGAAGTTGGCTGAGGTCCCCTTCCACTTGCGTGCGCCACCTGAGTCTCGGTGCTCCTCTACCGCGCCGTCACTGCGGTGTGGATTCGAAGATTTTCCGGGCCGGGGCATTGATGTCCATCCGCTCTAGATGACCCAGCCATCGTAAACGTTGTGTTTTGACTCTTTTGGCTAGGTCAGTATCGCTGTACAGCCCGTACAGTTCGATGTTATATCTCCTCCTCCACTCTCCGTCTATGCAGACGGGACCGTAAATCGTCCGAAGAATTTTCCTCTCGAAGCAGCCTAAAGTGTTTTCATCCGCCTTTGACAGGGTCCATGCTTCTGCACCGTAAAGCAGGACTGGGATGATGAGGGTCTTATACATGGACACTTTAGTTGCTCGAGAGAGGGCTTTGCTACTCAATTGCCTTCTTAGCCCAAAGAAACAGCGATTGGCAAGAGTTATCCTTCGTTTGATTTCAGCGCTGGTGTCATTGTCTGAATTGATAGCGGAACCCAGGTAGACAAAGTCCCTAACTACCTCAAAGTTATAGCTGTCGATGGTGATGTTTTGTCCAAGACGTCGGTGTTGGGTGTCTTTTCTTGATGACAGCATATACTTGGTTTTGCCCTCATTGACTGCTAAGCCCATATTCGCCGCTTCCGTCCCAATACTCACGAAGGCTTCACTGACATCACGCTTTGTTCTACCGATTATGTCAATGTCGTCTGCGTATGCGAGTAGTTGAACGGACTTTTGAAAGATTGTACCTCTGGTGTTGGCGCGAGAGTTCTGCACAATTCTCTCAAGTATGATGTTAAAGAAGTCGCATGACAGCGCGTCGCCTTGTCTAAATCCTTTTCTGACATCAAAGGGGTCAGTGAGGTCTTTGCCGACCTTGACGGAACAGCGTGAGTTTTTTATCGTCATCCTGCCCAGACTGACGAGTTTGGCAGGGATGCCAAAACTAGACATTGCGCTATATAGCTCGTCTCCATAGATGCTGTCATACGAGGCCTTGAAATCGATGAAGAGGTGGTGTGTATCGATTTAGAATTCCTGGGTTTTCTCCAAGATCTGCCGCAGTGTGAATATTTGATCGATGGTGAACTTTCGTGGCCTAAAGTCACACTGATATGTGCCTATCAGATTGTTGACAAACGGCTTCAGGCGTTCACACAATACAGCAGAAAAGATCTTGTATGCGATGTTAAGAAGACTTATGCCTCTGTAGTTGATGAAAGAAGTTGATTCGATACTTTTAATCTTCTATAGCCTGAATAACTTTTTTCATAAGTACTTCTTTATTCCTTATTGAATAGATATTATGTTTCCTTGTGCTTTAAACAGTCTTCTTAAACACTTGCTCACTCCTTCTTATGGAGGCATGTAAAATATTTAAAACTTGAGTAATAAAAAATATGTTCATTTCTTTTTAGAATAGAAAACATTAAACACCTTTATGATCGACAACGAAGTTGAGTAAAACGAATCAAAATAAGCAAACCATCAAATTTTCAGGTGTCTCCATTTTAATTGAATGCATTTCGGGCCTATTGTGGTTCAACTTCAGCCATGCACTAAATGAATCAAAAAAGGAAAAGCTTATACAATAATCAAAGCCAAAGAAATATAATTTTGAATGCTTCCCAACTGGGAAGAAGTACCAGACATCAGTTGGGAAGGCGGTTAATTACTCAGAGTTCTGGAAAAAAGAATAGGAGAAAGCGGGTCCATTGGCTCACAACCATCATCCCCAAACTGTCTCCAATGCCTTATCAGTGTTGGGCAAATTACCTACTAATTTTGTACAAATGATAAGGTGATACAAGAAGCTGCGACAATTTTATCAAGCTGATGTCACACTCAATGAAAATCGTCGAGCGGGTACTAGATAGTCGACAGCGAAAAACAATAAAGCTATATGAGGAGCAGTGCGGCTTTGTCGCTGGCAAATCAATCACTGATGCAATCCAATGTTTAAGGGTCATAATAAAAAAACATCTGAATAACCTTAAAGATCTGCATATGTTGCTGGTTGATTTTGTAAAAGCTTTCGATAGACTATCACGAGATTTGATATGGGTGGCGCTTAGAATACGAGGAGTTCCAGGAGCAAAGTATGAGTATGATGGAGCAAAGACAAGAGTAAGATGTTCTTCCAGAGTCACTGATGAGTTCCCAATCAAAGTCGTTGTACATCAGGGAAACGTCCTTAGTCCTTTGCTTTTCATTGCAGTCCTTGGTTGTATGCTTTAAGGAAATCTGAAGGACCCGAAAGTACATTAGGTATTCCGCTGACGAAAGGGCCATCATAAGTGAAGATCATACATCCATACAGCAAGCACTTGATATATGGCCTGATGTTTTGGAGGGGAGTGGGTATAGTATTAGCAAAAGAAGATAGAGTACCTGTGCTGCCTATTCTTTGACCCACCCGAGCAAATTCAAGACATTAAATTGAATGGAAATGTGCTTCGTAAGTGAGAAAAGTTTAAATACCTGGGATCTATTATCAATAGCACAGCAAACTGTGATGACGACATCAAGCATCGCGTCACCGTAAGGTGGCGAGAAAACTCCGCCATATTCTGTAGCCGAAAAATGCCCCGTAAGCGTATAAGAAATATGAAAGCAAATCACCGGCACCTGGGATGACCGAGGGTATATTAATTTTAATGCATAGTCTGTAACAAAGTGAAATAATCACCGTAGACCCTTAAGACCTTTTAGAGATATGATCGAGACCGACATGTGAATCGATTAAGCCATGTCCGTCCGTCCGTCTGTATGTTTGAAGGTTTTAGGTCTTCAAAATCAAGCTAGAGTGCTGAAACTTGGTACAACTTTGTTCTTTTGTTGCACAAACAAAGTGTGAAAATTGGCTCAATCGGTCGACGGCCACGGCCACTACTGGCTTCAATGTAAGACAACCTCTATTTCACTTTTTCTTCGAAATGCCTTTTGATCAAGTTAGACAAGGCACAGGAACTTAAATTTTGGTACTGAGCAATATTGGTCTAAGGCCTTTAACAAGGACAAAATCGGACCGCCCACAATATTGACCATGCCCGCTTTTAATTCGTTAGAGCTTTAAAAATCCGATTTCTCAAAAGTTGACTCCAAATCGAAAATATTAAAGATATATCTATTTGTATCTATTTGCTAAGTTTGCTCCATACAAAGTTTTGAGCTCCGCCCACTTTTAGCGGCGTTTTAAAAAAAAAAACTGTTTTTTTTCTGAAATAATGTTCGCTTTTACTGCATCAAACTCTTGTACTTACTCATTTTTTTTTAGTTAAAAAGGCGGAGTTTTAGTCCGAAATCTATGCAACCACCCAGCATAAAGCATTAAATAGTTATATTTTACATCCCGCCCAGTTTTCGGAGGCATGGCAGCTTCCTTTTTGGAATATCCCTGGCAGGATTGACGAATGGAAAAGTCGAAATGCGATACCTGGTGGACAGTAGAGGAATAGGTAGAGACCTGCAACAACGTCAAACAGAAAATTTTGACTGTTTGTTGACTGACATAAACTTCAATGCTGTTTTCCCGCCCTAGTTTGATTGGTCAGTTTTTGTTTATTTTTTCGCCAGTTGACAAGTAAATCAAAGGCGGATGATGAATTTAAGAATTTTTCAAAAACTGACGTTGTTGCAGGCCTCTAAATATTCCTCTACTCGCCACCGGGCGTCTGCCTTCAATCGCCAATTGACGAATGGAAAAGTCCTAATGCGATACCTGGTGGACAGTAGACTGTTTTTCAATAAATATATATTTATTTGATTAAATCATTACATTTTCTTAAAAATTTTATCACAAAAGTTGTAGATATTAGCATTTTCTAACTTTTTCGCACGCTTCCACCCACTTTTGCAGGCGTGGCTTAAAAAAGGCGTTTTATTTTAGTTAAAAAGGCGGAGTATTAGTCCGAAATCTATGCAACCACCTAGCATAATGCATTAAACAGTTCTCTTTTTATATCACGCCCACTTTTTTGAGGCATGGCAGCTTCCTTTTTGGAATATCCCTGGTAGGATAGGGTATTTCGCAATCCGTTGCAGACGGAATGAAGTTTAGACATAAGCATCATTGCACCTTTCCACTAAGTTTCCCTTGCTTTACTTCAAAAAAGTCAAATGTTTGTTTAAAAGCTAAGAATAAACCGAGTTTTATTGCTCAGAATTGTCAAAAGTTTGAAAAAGCAGAGTTTTGAAGAAAAGAATAATGACCCTAAGCTAACACATAGATTAAACCAGTGAGTAAGTGCTACAGTGTATACGCAGAAGTTACAGTCCGTAAAACGGACCGTTGAATACCCCATCCTATACCACATTGTAAAATGCTGATGCCATAGTTATGTTTTGACATTTTATAAGTAATGCAAACTTCGAAAAGGAGCGTGGTCCAACCGCCCCTAATTAGAAACCACAGACATATCCAGGTTGTACGTAAAAATGCAATTTTTTGGCTCAAATTCAATATTTTTGAAAAATCAATTCTTAAAAGTGGGGCAAAACAAATTGTTACAAAAAATTTATAACAATTTGTTTAAGAAAAGAATATGTCAAAAACTTGGACGGAGAGTTTTTTTGTACTTTTTTTATTAAGAGGAAATGAAACTTATAAATCACTGAAAACAACGCAAAAATGTGCAAAACAATGTAAAATATATCCCGCAATAATTTAAATAAACAAATAGAAGAATATTGCACAAAGAGCATAGCAAAGATGAGCTTTTATCCTTCACAATATTTTTTTATCATTCAAACTTCATTATTCCAGGATTTTTTTTGACAAATATGTAAGTTATTACCTTCTTGTCGGGATACTGTATTTCACGTAGGTTAAAGAATACAATCAAAAGCATTTTCTCTTAAATTACCAACTTGGCAGGATTTAAGGTTTAATTGAGCTAGAGCTTTTTCCTTTTAGCCTGGCCGGTAATTTATCAGAAATTCTAAGAAAATGTTTTCTATTTATTTGCTTCACTCAATTTTAGCAATAAAAAAATTGGAATTATAATAATAAAAAATTTTCAAACTAGTATGTAGAACCTATCTCTCTTTGAAGTTTTGTTTCATTGAAAATTGCACGTATGCTGGATATCATCCATAGTCCCGAGCTATTTTGAACACAACGAATCTGCCTCGGATGCACCTCTTACAGCCAGGAAACATTATCTTAATTTAAATTGAAATTCCTCAATGCTTCCTTTTTTATTTTGCGAAGCAGACGCACAACACAATCATCTGAGGCGAGGTATTATTTTACATAGAAAAAAAAATTCTCGAAGAATAAGTATTTGTTTTTTTTTTCTTTTTTTTCAAGATTTTGTTATTTATCTTCAAGGCTCTTCCGGATGAGCCTGTATCTCAAACATACTTGACAGTGGGTGAAGGAATATTAATGATTTATGTCATGCATGTAGATTTCGCAAATCTTTTGAGGAGGATCTTATGTGAGAAAACCACTCCTCATAACAGCAAGAAGATATAAATCATTGCATTTGTGTATATATACTTTGTTTCCATGAAATATCTTTCATAGCCGTAAATTATATATTGTTGTACCATGGTTCGGCAGCGAAAAAAAGGAAAACCAAAAACTCGCATACAGTTGTTCTCCCTGGTTAATGAGTGTATTTCCGAGAGCACTATTCCACATTCCACTATTGATGTATCTTGCGGAACGACCGGGAAACTGTTTGGTATTGTCACGCTTCTCTGCAAAAAGTAAGTCAATTTCGTCGAAACAATACGTTTACAGGCACCAGATGTTACCTATTGTTGAAAATAATTATGCAACATAGTAGGGATTCGTTAAATATTCCGAGATTAAAGGTTGTGACGAGAAAATCCTGTTTATATTCTCACTTCAGTCACAGCGCTGTACCACATCCTGTACACAATTTGAAAGTAAAAGGGCTTTCATTGCTGATGAAGCGCAGTGCTCATCGTATAACATAAAAGAGGATATGATAAGCGAAAACGTATGCTTTGCTATAACTCCGTTTGCAGTTTTTGCTCTTTCCATCGAGCCATAAAATTATACTTTTTTTACATCAGCGTGTTAAGCTTGTACTTGTTTCAATGAATTAATTTTGCAAGACTAACGGAAAAGACAAAAAAGCTCTGAGTTCCAGCAACTCTAAAGTCAATCCACGAAGGATAACTTTACCTACAAAGTAAGTACCCGCAGGACGTTTTAACACTTTAATAAACAACTTAAACGCCTTTTCGTTTCTGGAAGCCTTTTTAATAGATTGTTTTGTCTTTATTTAAGGCAAGCGCGAATGCAAAAAATCACTGAAATAAAATAGAAATAATAATAATTTACATTATTAATAATTTTAATATTAATTTATATTAATATTATTTAATAGAAAAGACATTGACAACAAGATCGTTTACTATAAAATATTCCAAATATATATATATATATAATATAATGTATATATATATAATATAATATTTCTATAAAATATGTAAATATATTCTCCCTTTATGATTTATGCGTATAATAAAAACGAAATTTTATTACATAAAAATTATCATCTGGTCACACTTAGAAGCAATTCAATAACATAGGTCTTCCATGCAACATTTCTAAACAGCTGCAAAAAAGCTTATAATGTTCAGCAAACGTAAAGCAAGCGTGGTTGAATTAAGGCAAAAATTAAAAACCGGCAGAAACCGTAGCCCAACCTGTGAATGAATCTGGACCATGAAGTTCCACTTCTATTTCGGGAGCTTAAACAGACTACTCTCGCTGCATAATTGCTCCACATAAAAAAACGATTTCATTTTTGGTAAATGTTCAAAATTTGCACTTAAAAGCTTAGAATATTTGTTGAACACTGAAATCGATCTCAGGATCTTTTGAAAAAAGAAAAAAGCAGCAGTACCAAAATAAAAGCTTGGTACAAAACTTATTTGTTATTATATTTTTGTATCTGTCATAGCTCGAAATTTCAGCCTGGATCTGTTTTTCCGGTCCTTTGAGATTAAACTATGAAAAGTTTCGCTGTTTCATGTCTTCGTTTTCTTTTTTGTTGTGAACCAACATAAGTTTTATAAGTGTTATTGATTGGTGCGTCAGAATAGTTATTTTACCACTTTCCCACGTACAAGACCAACTTGTCCATGAGGAAATGCTTCGATAACAGCCTACAAATAACTCGCGTTATTTTATCCTTGACATTTGTGTAGCAATAATTAAGAACAGCATTATGTGTCATATATAAAATATTTTCCGTGGGTGTGACTAGGGAAATTGAGCATGACAGTAAAGGCAATTAAGACTAATTTTGTGTACAACTTTTCTTACTTTTCTCCTTTCGCTAAGTATGGAATCCAACAAACATACGTAGAAGGCATCCAATATTATCTAGCTACGAAACTTATGAAACACAACTCTTAATGGACAATGGTATAATGATGTGTCTGTCCATCCTAATTAATTTAAATATTTGTGACTTCTGTGACAATTAAGTTGTCATGTAACTTCAACATCGGAATGATTTTCTTTTGTTTCTTATAATTACAATGCCAATTAATGGACTTGCTTGAAAAAATTATTTTTCAAGTACTGACAGTATCTATTTCCTATACATATAACAAAATATTTTTAATTTTGTTCTCTGGATAGGGTTATTAAATTATATTTCTAAGAGGTCTTACCGATTTCATACTTCGGTGCAGGCTTACCTGAAAAGAAAAAGAATTTTAAGAATTAAAAATGTCCAGAGAAAGACATAAAGATTTAAAAAATATAATATTGATATTTTTCCTCAACGTGTTGACCATCACCCTAGAAACTCGCAACCTTTCCAAATAATATGTAAGTTAGTATCTTAATGTTAAAAGACAACTGACGGTTAACCGTATTTAAGAATTGAACCGTACTTAATTATGAATTGGTCATATGAAATTGGTCGTATGAAAATCCCAAAATATACTTCGTCTGGATTTTATCAAGACATAAAGTAACGATTTCCATCAAAGGATGGCTTCGATGTGAATGGATGGAAAAATACAGATTCTTAGGGCTTTCCGAATATAGTGAATCCATTCATCCTAGCCATCCTTTAATGGAACTCGTTACTTTATGTCTTTGTAGAATGTAGAATGTCTTCATTATCTATGTAGAATAACTAACAATTATTGAATCCGTTTGAAAATTTATTTAAACAAGCCCTGCTGGCGTACGTTATAAACAAAAAAAGTCCTTATGCCTTAGCACTTTTCGATTTCAGATATTGCCCCTTCCTGAAGAATTTTTTGCTTACGCCCGTAAGTATCGTCATCCAAACAGATCTTTTTTTTTACATGCGCCATTTGCTTTTCGCTCCATCGACCTTTTACAACGGCTGTCAAAATCTGACGTCTTTCACAATTTCCGACCAGGGGGATGCCAAGCAAATCGCGTCTTTATATGAAAAAATTCAATAGCTTCTGTAGAAGTCCGAATTATTAATAAACTATCAAACCTGGAGTGTGCCGATAGAGAATGAAGTTGTTGTAGTTATTGTGTTTTTTCAATTGACTCAAAAATAATTTCAAGAAAATAAGTGGAAGGTATCGAAAAGGTGTTCCGAATATGTGATCTCCTTGAATCCGTGCACCCTTTTGTGGTCGTATGCACTATTTTCACAACACAAACAACACCTTTTCATCCTATCCGTGTTCTATAAATAAAATATTTTTAGCCTAACTTAGAAAGGCAGATTAATTCTACAACTTTCTCGTTCATCCAAACACACGGTTGCATTTGTTAAATTCACCGTTGCATGTTTTGCTTAAAGAGCGAGATAGCACTGTGGTTGTTAATCTACATCTCTGCCAAGCTTCGGTAAGGCCTTATACAAGCTGAAAAGAAGTCCTACCGAAACCATTTTACTTTACGTATCAACTAATGCCGCTTTCGCTTCCACTATTTATATAAGACGATAGCCTAGTGGAAAGCCTCACGACTGCCACGCCAGAGTACCCAGGATCGATCCCCGCGAATAAATTTTCTTTTTTTTTTTGTTTTATGCACCATTTATTTTTGTATGATGTTTTCGCAACGAGTTGCACGGCAACGATGTAGTCTAGTGGATGAGTGCTTGCCTGTGGTAAAACAGGACTCCGGTTCAAGGCTTACCCAGCGAAAGATTTTTTTTCTTTACTTATTTCGGAGATTTTTTCTGCAACAACAGTTTCAGTAAAGCCTGCAAGAGTAAGCCTTATACAAGTAACAGCCTCTATAAGACTTGCAAGAGGTAGCCGTATAGAAGTAATAGCCTTTATAAGGCCTGCAAGAGGAAGCCTTATAGAAGTAATAACTTCTATAAGGCCTGCAACAGGAAGCCTTATAGAAGTAAAAGCCTCTATAAAGCCTGCATTAGAAAGCCTTATACAAGCAATAGCCTGTATAAAGCTTGCAATAGGAAGTCTTATACAAGCAATAGCCTCCATAAAGCCTGCAGCAGGAAGCCTTCTACAAGTAATAGCCTGTATAATGCCTGCGACAGGAAGTCTCATACAAGTAATAGCCTCTACAAAGCCTGCAGCCGGAATCCTTATACAAGTAAAAGCCTCTATAAGGCCTGCGACAGGAAGCTTTATACAAGTAATAGCCTCTATAAAGCCTGCAACAGGAAGTCTTATACAAGCAATAGCCTCTATAAAGCCTGCAGCAGGAAGCCTTATACAAGCAATAGCCTCTATAAAGCCCGCAACTGGAGGTCTTATACAAGCAATAGCCTCTATAAAGCCTGCAACCGGAAGCTTGATACAAGTAATAACCTCTATAAAGCCTGCAACAGGAAGTCTTATACAAGCAATAGCCTCTATAAAGCCTGCAACAGGAAGCCTTATACAAGCAATAGCCTCTATAAAGCCTGCAGCAGGAAGCCTTATACAAGTAATAGCCTCTATAAAGCCTGCAACAGGAAGCCTTATACAAGCATAAGCCTCTATAAAGCCTGCAGCTGGAAGCCTTATACAAGCCTGCAGCAGGAAGTCTTGTACAAGCAATAGCCTCTATAAAGCCTGCAGCAGGAAGCCTTATACAAGCAATAGCCTCTATAAAGCCTGCAGCAGGAAGCCTTATACAAGTAATAGCCTGTATAAAGCCTGCGACAGGAAGTCTTATACAAGTAATAGCCTCTATAAAGCCTGCAACCGGAATCCATATACAAGTAATAGCCTCTATAACGCCTGCAACAGGAAGCTTTATACAAGTAATAGCCTCTATAAAGCAAAAGCCTCTATAAAGCAATAGCCTGTATAAAGGCTGCGACAGGAAGTCTTATACAAGTAATAGCCTGCATAAAGCCTGCAACAGGAAGCCTTATACAAGCAATAGCCTCTATAAAGCCTGCAACCGGAAGCCTTATACAGGAAATAGCCTCTATACGACCTGCAACAGGAGGCCTTATACAAGTAACAGTTTCTGCTAGACTTCAAACAGAAATATTTCAGAAGAAAACTACATTCAGTTTACAGTTTCGGTAAAGCCTCCAACAGGAATCTCTATACAAGCAACAGTTTCGGTAATGGCTACAATTAGTTTTATACAAGTTTTACAAGTTTTATACAAGTAACAGCCTCTGTGAAGCTTGCAGCAGGAAGCCTTACACAAGTAACATTTTCTGTTAGATTTAAAACAAAGTATTGCGACAGAAAACTGCAATCTACAGTTTCGGACACCTTATATAAGTAACAGTTTCGGTAAGGCTTGCAGCAGGAAACTTTATACAAGCAACAGTGTCGGTGTAGCCTGCTACAAGAAACTATGTACAAGTAACACTTTCTGTAAGGCTTGGGAGATGAAGCTGTTTTTAACAGTTTCGGTAGTGCTTGCAATGGGAAACCTTATACAAGCAACATTTTCAAGTATGAGCTTCGGTAAATATTGCAACAAAATGCTTTATACAGGTACAGTGATACCGAAACTTCTATACGGCCTTAAAGAGGTGGTTCGCATTCTGCACTGAAATTCCGAAGTTGTTATAAGGCCTTATAAAAGTAGTAGACTTCTTGCAAATTAACAGAGGAGATTAACAGAAACTTGTCCCTCTATAAGACCTCTTTGCAGTTGCCTTAAGGTCTTATACAAATTGTGTCTGAAACGTTTACCTCGGAAACAATCCGCAGGTACTTTAGAGGCCTTATAGAAGTGATAGCCTCCCAAAGTCGAAAATTAAATCCTTATCGAAGTAAAATTTTTACTTGGGTATGAAGTGACACGTTTTAAGCTCAAAATATAAGACCTTAAAACTATTGACAGACGAACTGACATGGCTCATTCGACTTACAAGTCGGTCCCGATAATATGCCATTGAGGTCTGAAAGCTCTGGAGTGATTTTTATTTCTCTATGCTACAAAGTACTATCAAACTTAATATACATCCTATTCTAGTATACGTTCTCTGACCTATTTCCTCAGTTTAAAAGCATACACAATTTTGTCTTTCTACGACCTACCGTTAAAAGATTATAACGCGATTGGATGGACGGACGGAAAACGGAGCGCTACCCTAAGAGGTCCTTTTCCATTTTTAGAGCAACCGCTAAGAATAGGAATGTTAAGAATAATAAGAGTGGAAAGGTTAATAGGAATACGGTACACCGGTAAACTATTACATACGCACTCTTGCACTTACTCACTGGTTTTCATTTCGTGTTTAAAACTCCCTTAAAAAAACTTAGATTGACAGCGACAATTGTTAAAGCAGTTATCTTGTCTTGTAAACAGTTTATCTTTTGACGAAACTTGAACAAGACCGTCATTGTAATTACCATTGATACTAGAAACTTTTAAAAAATTGTAATTTATGAGATTGCCAAATATTATATACAGTGCAGCTCAACTGAATAGGTTTGACTTCTTTTTTAGACTTAAAACATAATATCTTCATAATGAGCACTCGGATTTAAAGCTTATAAATTTTGTTAAGTAAAACGGTCAATTATTTATAAAATGCAAGTTTTTTTTTTTTTGGTTATGTTTTTATATTTTTTTTATTATATTTTCAAAAACATAGCTGAAAATTTACATAATTTTTGGCTCAAGTGAATAGGTTTGACCAACAAAACTTTAAAAAAAAATTATTCACAGCAATATTTCATGGCGCTTGGTAACTTAAATAATAAAAGACACTATTTCTACATTATTTAATATTTGGTATGACCACCTTTATTCTTAATTACTTCAAACATTCGAGTTGATAAGGAATCGTAATATTTTTCAATTTCACTTAGTGAAATAGTTGACCAGGCTTTTTTAATCGCTTCAACCAGGGTCGCCGAGTCTTGAAATTGTCTTCCCCCTTCATACACTCTCCTGGATAAAAGTCCCCAAATGTTCTCGATAATATTTATGTCTGGGGAGTATGGCGGCCACTCGAGCAAGTTGACATTCTGGTCCTTAACCCACTGTTTTGTAACCCGGGCTGTATGGATGGGGGCGTTGTCTTGTTGGAACGTCCATTGAATAGGTCCAAAAATTTCGGAAAACTGGGGAAAAGCCTTTTGGAGCACAGTCTTGTAGACATTAGCATTCATCTTTGGTGAAAGAAACTGCAGCTCGCAAGTTCCATGAAACGATATGGCTCCCCAAACCATTACGCCTCCTGTACAGGAGTGATGACGACTCAAAAAGCATTCCTCTTTTCGCATATCGTGAAAATAATAGTTTTAGCCATCCGGTCCGTCGAGATTGAACTTTTTTTCGTCGGAGAAGACCACAGCCTTCCACTCCTTGTTCCATGTCATGTGATCCCGCGCAAATCGAAGTCGCGCTTCCTTCCGTGCATCATTGAGAGGAGGTTTTTTTTTATTTTTAATCTCTTTAAGTGTTTAGCACTCCGAATAACTCGTTTTACCGTTGCCAAACTAGCATTTACACCGCATTCATCCCTGATTTTACTGGCAGAGAGGTGGGAATTCGAAGCAGTTCGAAGGATTAGTCGCCTTTCTGATGCCGTTGTAGCATATTTTTTTCCTCCTTTCATTTTTTTCCCGTAATCGCCTTCATTACGAAGAAAATTGCTTACCACGTTTTGGCTTCGACCAATCTTCTTTGCAATTTCATTATGTTTTAGGCCAGATTCAATATAGCCTTTAATTTGACCTTTTTCAAAATCGGTTAAAGATTTTCCCCGACCCATATTAAAAGAAATGGTAGCAATTACTTTAAATTTAAGTAGTCCAAAGAAATGATATGTTTTCAATCACGCAGTCAATCAAAAAGTGAAGTCAAAGTTGTCAAACCTAATCAGATGAGCCAAAAATAGACATCACATTTAGCGAATTACACGATGAAAGTAAAATTCTGATTTACCGTTGCATAGAATTCGGTACATTTTTTTGTCACATTATGAGTAAACAAATGAATGTTCAAAACAAAATAGAAAGAAGGAAAAAATGCCATAGGAACAAAGAGAGAAGAAAAAATAGAAGAAATTTTTTTTAAACCTATTCAGTTGAGCGGCACTGTATATTCAACAAAGATTTAGGGATAAATCCCAAGACATAATTTTTATTTCTGCAGATACATTTTTTGGTTTACCAAAATGAAATAACTCTATATGACTGTGAAAATAAAGTTGCGATTTTTTTTTAACTTCAGCATGCACTTTATTAACATCCCAATTTCGCGGAATTCCTTGGCACTAAAACGCTAGAATGCCATAGTCGGTGGACATATATCGTTTTTTTTCGTTTGTTTGTTTTCTTCTTATTGTTTTCCTTTATTCCTTAAAAGGCTAAAGCTTTTAAAACTAAAGAAATCTTGTGTCGATTCATGCAGAAAGGCAATTCCTGGTAAATGAAAAAGAAGGATTCGTCATATCCATTACAAAGGGTGTTCGGTTTATAGCTTAATGCAATTTGCAGCTTACACAAGTAACAAACTTTCCATGGAAAAAGAGAAAGCTGAATATTTGATCACTGGATGGTTTCAGATCTTTGAAAATCCTCTTATAGAGAAGAGAGATTTATATTGCTCCTTCGTTGTTATCAAAAAAAATCAAATATGGTACTCTTGAGGTTAAAGAAGTTAAATTTTCTTCCTGACTGTGAGTTTCTGTTAATTTCATACGTTTAAAATAGAAATCTTCTAGCCTTTGAAGTTCTTCACCCAAGTTGCATATTTTTGCCGTGTTTTTGTTTCATCTTTCTTTGGGCTAAGATAGCGCACAAAAGAAAGTGACTTAAGAAGTGAAATTCCACTTCAACGTTAAATAGCATCAACGTTAAATAGCGTCAAGCAAAATAACTGGCAAGGTGCAGCACATATTTGGCAACTATAGCTCTGATTCTTATAAGGCTTTCACCATGACTTGGAAACTACATTATAAGCAGGCACATTCGAAGAAGAGAAAGAGTAAGACTTCCAGCTATGTTGTATTTTCGTGTAACTTTAATTGTCGCAAAGTGTTTTAAGGAAAATTTTCTTCTTAAGAGATTAGACTAATAAGCAATTTTTTAATACTCTAGAGGAGAAAATAGTGCGCATTAGCAGTCAACCAATTTGAATTTATAAAGCGGATAATATTTTGACGAACTTCCTATACCAACGCACGTTCTGAGAGCAATTTACGAGTCATCTTCTTGTGTTAATTGGCATCTCTGGTTAGGTGCGCCTTCTCGCAAGTTCTACCCGCACCACTAATTTGCACCCCTATCAAAACAGGCCAACAGCTTTTAAGCGTCTTTACTCAAACAATTCTCGTTTATAATGAAAGTCATCCAAGCATTTTACGCTGCTAATGGTTTGCACTTTAAGCGTCGCCTCTTTTTACAGGGACTCAACTTGAAAAAAATAAAAACACTCATACAAGACTGGTTACTCGGCCAAACATGACAACATGCTGTTCTGTTCCGGGAAAAAGGGTGCTAACGACATCGCTTTTTCCGGTTACTAAGTCCTTTGATTAGATGCTTTTACTGGGCGTTGAAAAAGTTGAAAGCTAACTTCAGGCAGCATTTAAGAGAAAACAGTAGGCAGGTATTTGTTTTTCGTTGTCTTTTTTTGCTTTCTAATACTCAATTCATCGACGAACTTTATAAGATAATCAAATATCAGGAACGAAGGTATATTTTTTCTGCTTTGAATCAAATTAAGCTCATGTTCTTGAATATGTTGATGTCTGAAAACATACCACTAGCAACACACACATATATTTCCAGACCTTGGTTCTGGCATATTTTATCACTTTCGTATAGTTTTGGAAAACGATAATTGAAAAACAGTGTTCAAGGATGTGTTACGAATTTACATAAGGCCATTCCAAAGTTTAAAGATATCTGCAAAACCTGTTATCCTTAGGAAGTGCAACTCAGATACAAGGAGGAAAAACTTGGAAGGAGCAAAATATATTCTAGTCAAGTGTCAGAAGTTTTTACTCCCCTGAGCATACGCCTTGCATGAACCCTTTGATTAGGTAAGTGTGCATCTAATGCAAAACTCAGCTATGCAAGGCAAACACAGTCCAAAGACACCGGGACGTAGGGGACTTATCTTTCATGCAATGGCTTACATATGTACATACAAGATAAACCAAAATCAGCATAACAAATGCAGGATTACATGGGTGTGGGATAAATGCATTAAAGTTTTGGAGGACAGAAGCTATTTAATTTTGTATATTCCACCTGGTGAAAGATAAAATTTTCGTATAATTTTTGAGTAAAACCCCTGAGAAAATAAAAACAAACAGTACGGATAGCACCATTGTATAATAATCAGTTACTCTAGCAATTTTTTTTTCAAAAAAAGAAGATAACCAGGTGAGCTGTGAAAAAGTTTTTGCACATTTTTAATGAAGAGCTTCCGATTGTGCGGATAGATTATGGAAAAGGACGCAAAAAGTTTGAGACATTAATCCTTTTTTCTGTGAATAATGGCCAAGCGCTATAGGTAGCTATTAGCCTCAAGGTATTGAATTAAATTGCTTCCAAGAAATTTGGTATGAGTTGCTGATTTGCACAGACATTATGTTGCTAACAGTTTGCTCACAACCAACCACCGGCAAGTTTTTGAAAACTACTCTACATTCAAGTACTTCACTAAATCAGCCATTCATTTAATGTCAATATGATGCAAATCCAATGAATACTTACAGATTTATGGGCTTGGAAATTAAAAGCTAGAGCTGCTAATGCTTACGGTCAAACAAAGTAAAATCTTTATTGAAAATAAAGTTTTTGAGTTACTTGGAAATGAGAACAAAAAACTTTGTACCCAACGCACCTGCCTGCTACAGTTAGGGAATTTTAAAGTGAACTCTAAAACGGAATTTAGATATCTGCTAAAAAAAATGTTGGGCTTTTTAAAAGATCTCGTAAATATACTTACCGTAATGCCATGCGAGTCGCAAAAGTTTAGTTATGTCTGGCTGATTTGGGTCTATTGACAATGCATGGATACGAGGATGCATTTTTGACCACAACCTCACTTTTCAGTGCAAAAACTCACTTTTTTCAAAGCGACGCCCATAAAAGGGACAGAGCCATATAGAAAAGAAAACTTAGCAAACGCTAATACAACATTGGCCATATATTTTTTCTTGTCAAATTTCATACATTTCTAATTAATCACCGTTATTTAAAGTTATGAGTTCTTTAAAAGTAGGCATGGTCAATGTTAGAACAAGCTTTTTCTTTCGCCTAAAAGACAATTACAAAAGAAGTGTTACGCACCAAAAATTAGTGTTCTAACACTTTTCTACTGCATTGTACTGCTTGAAGATGCATCGACAGTCTCTCGGCACTGTGAAGCCGCCAGCAACAATACACACACTATTGCTGATAAACGTGACAGAGTAATTAAAATTGAAGGCAAACTAAAACTGAAGTGGATACCTGGGCACGCTGGAATCCAAGGCAACGAATAGGCTGATGCTGTTGCCAATGCTGCCAAAAACGCACCCGTTTATTTCTTTAATATCTTCAGCAAATTTTAGCAAACTAGATTTAGTAAAACATTTGAGTTTTACTACATGGTTTTATGACCATGAGCAACCAAGGCTCTAAGAAATAAGGCCAGAGGCAATAACTGTTCAACTCAAAAACGATATAAGGTACCAAAAAAAGTACGCAATGTAACAACAACAGTAACATTTTTAAAATTGTTTTTTTTTTGGTTTATTTTCATGGAATGACAAAAAACTACTAAATCAGTTACTTACAATCACAATCGCACCAAACAATTTTTAAATCTTTTTCCAATCAACATCATTTTTAAAGTTCAACGGCATTTGCCATAAAAACACTTTTTCTTGATTTCACCGGATATAAGAGGAGACTCAGGAGAGCCACCAGTTGGCAGAAGAGTTTTTTTTTTCCTTGCTAAATTTTACTTTCTGGAAATAAGATTTTTATTGCTTGATTTCTATTGTCATTGAAGATGATGGAAATAAGCAATATACTTTCTATAGAAGCTGAAAGTTTTTTTGACTTCCTTTCAAATATTACTAGTGTCTTTGACGAGTTTTCTTTTTTCAGCAATTTACTGTGAAAAGGTAAAAACGAAATAAAATCCTTTCACCAGAAAATGCAGTATCCCACTAAGAGCAGCAATATCAACTCTTTAAAAAGGGTAAATTCTTCTTTGCCATACACATTCTTTTATCAGTTGAGCTGTGATATTAAAAATAAAGTTCTCTTTGATAAAAGTACGAGCGAATCTGTTTGTAAATTTTGCAGTTGGCGTATTTAATTGCAGGACATGGACATGATACCCTTTTATATAAGGTGTAATGTGTCAAAAATAATGAACGACAGGAGGAAAATCTCCTTTAAAGCTATATACTTATACCTAATGCCTTTAGCAGCATAATGCAATTACTTAATGAGCTAATTTACTTAAGTAACAATTTTTTCTGTATACACTGCACTCATCGGAAGTGTCATTTACCTGGAGGTGTGGACTTGTAACCCGTGATCTGGATAAGGAACGTTTGATTCCCACTCTTTATGTTTTATTTATCCTTTTTGCTCACAATGTAACGTGAAAAATATATCAAAGAGATACGATTTGGCGATATTAATGCACCTAATTTAAGACTGACACTTGCATCTCAGAAGAGCCATAGCCTAACTTCTCACAACCATGCATGCCTTAAGGCGTGCTTTAAATACATAGAGGTAGCCTGCAATTTTTTTACCGATCCCAAACAGTGAATCGAGAGATCTCTCATGACAAAGATACTCTCGTAGGTGGAGGCTATGTCAGACCCTCGCGGAGGTAAAACAGCAAAAAAATTGTACAGCCCCAGTTGGAATTCGAACCCAACAGCTCGTGCACAGTGGTCCGACACACTAAAAACTTTACCACGGCGGGGCGCCCGCTATGAACGTTATTGAACATTAATGTTTAAGATTATTGCAATGATATCCACACGTTGGACAACATTTTAAACGGAGTTAGGTTAGGTAAGTTTGATGGATGCCCTTGTGACAATAGTCACGGCTCACTTAGACAAGCAGTTGGGTTCATTGTCTCCACTGTTAAACCACTGTTAGAAGCTCAGAGTGGCGCCTTTGTATACAAATCTTAGGAGGTTACTAAAATCTATATTAATAAGATTTTCAAGTTCGCTGAAGAAATAACTGCCGAGGTAACTACGCCTGATGCTATTTAGGTGATGAACGGATTCAATTTCTTCAACGCCCCTGCAGCTTCTGCAGTAATCGTTTCGCGGTATGCCTAATGCGTGTAGACCTACAGCGCAGTGCCCTATAAGGATTCCCGTGAGAACTCGGATATCCCTGCGGGCTTATCCGATCATAAATAGTGTTCTCTTTTTGTTTACCGCTGGCCATTCCTTTCCCTTGTGTGTCTGCACGTATCAAGTCTGTCCAACGAAGGTTAGTTCTACTCAAGGACTCAATTTCTACCTTAAGTGCTATCGTGCTCAGCGGAATTCTTATAGATTTGAGGGCTAGAGATGCATTTATCCCTGACCCATATCTCGCAAGCATGTCCGCTTCCTCGTTTCCCAGGATATTGGTGTGACCTTGCACCCAACACAGAGTTACAGTGTTGCCAAGTGATAAATCGTCCAGAATTTCTTGTGTACGGCGCTCTTCAGCTCAGTGGCAGCTTGGAACGCAGTTAAGTCAATCCGGTTAGTACTGACACTTTCGGTTCAGCTAGTAGCAGTTAGAAGCAGGTCAATTTGCAGTTTCCTTTATTCAGAGAGATGTTCTTGTTACAGAGCTGGACCAGCGCCTGACGTGGACGAAATCTTTTCCACTAATACTGATGGAAAAGGTTTTGCCACCCTCATGCTTTCTCAAGGATGTTCAAACGTTTCACATGCCTAAAAGTACTCAAAAGACAATCACAGAGACTCACACATCTCAAAAAAAGAATGCTTCAATAATTATTATCACCTTATGGCTTTACTTACGAATTCGTAAACTTTGTTCAAGCCATCAAGCTAGAGGTCATTTTGAATTTTTTATAAAACATTCAACTTATTACATTCAAACTTCCTTATAACTTTTTCTCAATCATAATATTAAAAACTTTCACAATCATTTGGCTTCTGTGGGCTCCTTAATTGGGTTGTCGATTAAATTAAGTCTCAAGTTCAATATTATTTGCGGTCATAGGCTTCCGTTATTCAATTTTAAAGCATTTCCAATAAATTAGGCCAGATTGAGCCTTAAGTTTCACAATAAAAGCCTAAGCAAATAGATAATGTAAGCTGAACAGCAAAACGTCTTTGCCAAATCAGCTCTGTGGTAGGAAAGCCAATTTATAGAATGTAAATTAATCAAGTAAATTGCTTTGAAAAAGGGTCCAATCTTATACTCCATTATAGGCAAATGCTTTGTAAATTTTCTTCAAATTCCTTCTACGGTTCGCTTTATTTTGTTTGTCTATCAGTGTAACCGAATTCAACTTGAAATTCCAAGAATGTTAGTTAATACTCCCTTAGGGTAAAGATTTAATAGTCATAAGGACAGAATCTCTAAATATATATGGATATAACAAAGAGTTCAAATCAAAATATTGATTTAATTATTTTTTTTTATCAGAACAATTTGAAAAGTGTTTTCTTAAGATTTATCCAATCCACGCAAACTGGTTTTTATTTGAATTCAATCAACAAAGCGAAAAATTTAGTATCACCTGTCATATTAAATAATTATTTTATGTAATGCAAAGAATCTTTTCCCTTCTTGAGACGGGTGCCATGGCGTAGTGGTAAGTGTGTGGCTCTTTTACCCGGCAGGTAAGGGTTCAAATCCAACCGTGCGTCATGATTTGAAAAAAGGCTCGTTCTATTTTACGGTCCACAACTCCGCAAGAGTCTGACAAATCTGTGCAAGGTTCCCATGCATGTTAAGTTAACTAGGGCCAACTTCTCAACCATGTATGGTTCACATCGAGCCGTGGCGACACTCTTTTGGTACCTATTTATTAATTTTATTTATAAAGAGTCTATAAGCATCGCAAAATTCAATCTTAATCTTCAAAGCTTACAGACTTCACATCCATGTAAACCTCAAAGTGTACGAAGGCCCAAAGTTGACTGGATGCTGAGATAGATAAAATTTTATGTTTCAGCAACATTACAGCTTTAGTTCTATGTCTGTGTATTATTTCAAATGTTATACAGCAAGCAAGGTACTGTAATTAAAATGTCCTCTTAGAAAACTGAGGCCCTACAGGTTTAAATTGCATGTGCTGCACAACTGCATAATATTCTACTTTGCAAACTTTAAGAATTCTCGTCTCTCTGAATATAAATCAAGACATGCTTTCGTTTAATGTATGCGATGCGTATACCGATACGGAGCACACGATAATAGAATCCATTCGTTCTAATTTGTATGCATGTCTCTCTTAATTCTTGGCTTTGTGTCCTAACAATACGAGGCAAACAAATGCATCACATTTTCGCCAACTCTCATGCGAAATTCCATCGCTTAATTTAACAGTTAGGAGAAAATATATGCATATTCATGGCCTGAAGAATTTTTGACGATCGAGGGATAAAGGCGTTATTAAAAATTTCATGCTGCCAATATTGTGTGACCAATCGAAATTAAATGCCAAACAATTTTAGGAGGTGTCATAAGCTTGGATTATACAATATTATATTAGCTTTGCTACGTGGCACTAAGGATACTGAAAGATGGTTCAGAAAACTTCTATTTTAAAAACGATAACTGCACTCTGAACTAAATCCAAAACTTTCAATCAACACTTTCCAGAATGCTCGAAAATAGCAGTTCGCTCTATCGAAAAGAAAACCAGTGCAACAGTGCGTGTGCTATAAATTCGGTCCATCTGTAACGGACCGCGGTATACCCTATTCCTATTCTTCTTTACATTATTATTCTCCTTCCTATTCTTATATTGTTTTTTTCTATCCTCTTTTTTCTATTTCTATTAACTAAAAAATTCTTTATTCCATATGTAAATGGTTTTTTAATTTATTTCTTAGAAGGGGCGTGGCTCTTATAACCGAAAATCAATTTAACCATAGAAATATCCATGTTTGCGGCCAAAATGTACGTAAAAATTAAATTTTTTTGTTCAAATTCAGTAATGATGACAAATGGACCCCATGTGCTAAATTTTATTTCTTATTGTTCCCTAAGTGAGGCTAAAACGCGGTCGAAATCTACATATGTTTTTTCTTGAAAATTATAGGGTTTTTCTAAATTCTGCCTCTAAAGGTTCTGGCCCAAAACTTTGTACAAATTGTAGAACTAAGTATTTTCAAAACTTAAATTTTATATTTTCTAAAATATAAAAACTAGGCATAAAATATAAATATATTTTCTATATAATATACTATTTTATAATATTAAAATTTATTTATTTTATTATTAAATTATTTATATTATTATTTATAATTATTTCTTTATGCTACGTTTTCGCTTTCATTTCTTCATTTCTGTGGAAAAGGGTATGAAAAAGGATCCAAGTACCCCGACAAATTATAGGGCGGTATAGCTACCCTGTTCCTGTTCCGATTCTTCTTTTTATTTCTATATATTTTTTGACTTCTAGCCTAGATTGATGTTTTATTGAAAATGTAATAAGAAAATTTTCAATAATTTATAAAAAAATTTTATAAACTTTTTATTTTTAATTTTAAGAATATCCTTCTATTAAACATTTTTATGAAGAATTAATCAGTATAAGACCAAAGAGCATTTCTATGCGTTTATTTTAGAATATAATTGGACCACATACATAATACATATACATAATATAAACATAATACATAATATATATATTAAAAAAAAAAACAAGTGGGAAAGTGCAACAGTGGGTATGCAAAAGCTTCAATCCATCTACGACGGATTGCAAAATACCCGACCATACCAAAAAGACACGCCTCCAAAAAGTGGGCGGGATATAAAAATATAACTGTTGAATGCTTTTTACTAGGTGGATGCATACATTTCGGCCTAAAACTCCCCCTTTTTAACTAAAAAAAATCACTTTTTAGTTAAATAGGGGGAGTCACGCCCACAAAAGTGGGCGGAGGCACATACAATATATACATTAAAGTTAGAAAATGCTAGTATCTACAACTTTTTTCATATAATTTTTTGTCAAATTTTATATGTATTTATTGAAAAACAGTCATTTTAAGCTAAAATCCCTTAAAAAGGGGGCGTGGTCAATGAAAAATCTAAAATTTTTTGGCTAGCTTAAAGACAATCATAAGGCAATGTTACGTATTAAAAACTAATGCGCTAGCGCCATTGTAACATAGCTAAAATTTGCAAAATGTATTTTTTTAAATAAGAGATGGTCGCACATACAGGCCTGTAGTGGGCGTGTCTGTCGGCGGATTCAGCTTATTTTCAAACTTGATCTGAAGGACTGGACTTTCAACCAACCCACAAAATTTTAGCTCTCTGCCTTAAAATTTAAGTCCTAAAAGTTGTTTACATACGGACGGACGGACATGGCTTAATCGATTCTCCTGTCGGGTCCATTCATATCTCTAAAAGGTCTTAGGGGTCTACGGTGATTATTTCACTGCGTTACAAACTAAACATCAAACTTAATATACCCTGGGTCGGGTATAATTAAGTGGTTAACACCGTTATTGTTAAACCAATTGTCATTCTAAAGAAAAAAAATGTTTGTTTTGGTTTTAAATATTATTGCGCTGTTATAGTCTGAATAAACTTCAAACATTTTTTTAGTTTTGAGGCTATAAAAAAATTTTGCGTTTAAGAGTGAAAGAGTCTGGATCATCCTAAGTTTATAAAAGTCATCTCATCACCCTTAATTAGTCTTAGGCTACGTAGCAGTAGGTATATATTTGCCTACAATTTTATACATATTTTGATTTTATATGTCTTGGTCAAACAATCCATTTAAGTCTGCAAGGATGCCTTAACACAAAAAGATATACCGACATGAGAAAATATTTATTTGCTAAACTTATTTTTGTCCAACTAAATCCCAAAGAATTTCATCCGGAAAAGTATCTAGTCCCTTGCACTCTCCAAATTGAAAACGAAACCCATTACCTGTGCAGCGTAAGACAGTTGTTGCACGTATTTTGTCAAACATTCATTCAAAATGAAGAGCTTTGTGATGTCCTTTCACTTGTAAACGAAATAAATTGAATTCAATCCCACAATCCACTCAATGGAATTTAAGTGAAACATTTGTCCGCTCTACAAGGGGATATCCTTATTTACTACTACTGACAGTATCAGTGCCGGCTTAAGCTAGCGCGGGGCCCGTAGCAAATTCTTTTAAGGGGTCCTTGGATTGCTTTAGGTTATCAAGTTAGTGGTATTTAGTAAAAGAAAACTATTAGATACAAACAAACTTTTCTGCATTTAATTTGAGCAAATTTATAAATATTACTATTCAGATCGACTTCCTCCAATTTAGAATATTCCATACCTTTCCCTTCACACTACATGCATTAACTACGTCTTAAAGCACTCTTCTATTAAGTTAAGAAATTGGTGAATAAATACTGAAGTCAGTTGCACCACCGAACAAAGACGAGGAAAAATGTTCAGTTCTCTGTCATAAGACAAATTAATAAGTTATATTCACTCGCGTATTTAAGTTTTCACATCCTATTTATATATGTAAGCAACCAGATATTTATTAACTGCATTCCTAAACGGACAAGAACATGTAAATATTTTCCAACCAGTGACTATGGTGTTTTTATACCTGTGGTAATAATAAATATAAATAAAATAATATAAAAAAATAATCACCGTAGACCCTAAAAACATTTTAGAGATATGATCGAAACCGACAGGTGAATCGATTAAGCCATGTCCCCGTCTGTATGCATGAAGGTTTTAGGTCTTCAGAATTAACCTAGAGAGCTGAAACTTGATACACGGCAAAATGACCCAAGACCTTTGACAAGGCGAAAATTGAGCCGCCCACAATATCGACCATGCCCACTTTTAACATGTTAGATCTTTAAAAATCCGATTTCTCGGAAAGTGAACTCAAAATCGAAAAAAAATATATAACAACAACTGGGAAGTGCAACAGTGCGTAGGCAAAAGCTTCAGTCCATCTACGACGGATTGCAAAATACCCGACCATAAAAAAAAACTGCCACACCTCCAAAAAGTTGGCGGGATATAAAATAGAACTCTTGCATGCTTTGGTGGTGCATACATTTGGGCCTAAAACTCCGCCTTTTTAACTAAAGATTACTTCTTTTAACCCCACGCCCAAAAGTGGGTGGAGGCACATACAACATATACATGAAAGCTAGAAAATGGTAATATTTACAACTTTTGTCATATAATTTTTAGTCAAATTTCATATATATTTATTTACAGGCCTGTAGTGGGCGTGTATGTGGGCGGATTCAGCTGATTTTCAAACTTGATCTGAAGGACTGTACTTCCAGCCAAACCACAAAATTTCAGCTCTCTACCTTAAAATTTTAGGCCTAAAAGTTGTTTACATACGGGCGGACGGACGGACATCGGCTTAATCGATTCTCCTGTCGGCCCCATTCATATCTCTAAAAGGTCTTAGGGGTCTACGGTAATTATTTCACCGCGTTACAAGCTATACAGCAAACCTAATTTACCTTGGGTCGGGTATAAATACTAAAGATATTACTATTAGTAAAGTTTGGTCCATACAAAGTTTTGAGCTTGATATATTTTTTCGTGAGTATAATAAGTTGGTTGCCTGCAATAGCTATAAGGGAATTCCCGTATTAGTTTCGCAGTAGTGCCAACTCATTTTGGGTGAAGCGCTAAGCAAATTATTACTTGTGGTGTGACCAGCGCTCACTTTTAGAAATGTACTAAAAAGTTTAAAATTGAACATTTGAACATTTGAAAGTATAGTTGATCATTTTGATAAGTCTATTTCTTGGTAAATATTGTACACACACATTCATTTGAAAAAAAAAATCAACGCTTCGCTCTAAATACGTACACATTTACTTTTAACGGTCAGGAAAACTTTGTGCGCGGGGCCCCCGAATGCGCGGGGCCCGTAGCATTTGCTACTCTTGCTACGTAGGTAATCCGGCAATGGACAGTATATCTATTCAGACAATGTGTATTTTCATTTCTATGCATTTAACAGACTAATCTTTATGATGGGCTATTGATTTTTCTATCGACCAAAATATCCTCGCACACACATATTGGTAGTTGTGTTGGAGCAAGCTATGAAATAAATCTTGAAAGGACTTTGCATGTAATTAAATTTACATTTGCAAGAGTATGCAAACTATTCCATTGACGATAAAAGGATCGGTTCTCTTAACCTCGAAATGTAAAATTAAAACACATGATAATCGCCTCCGTAATTCTTATCCATTTAAAGGATCAGAGTGTTTCACACACACATTTCGATTACAACCGTGTTCCATTGGGTTTTATAGGGCTCAACAAGGTTCAAGGAGACCTGGCCCAACCACCTCATTCTTTATCTTCCACAGAGATGATCTTCTTGTACGACGCATGCAGGAAGGCTGTCACTGAGCATGAGAAAAACCTTTTCAAACTTTTGCACTGACAGAAGAAGAACTTGCTTAATATTCAGGCTTCGAAAATTACTGACGTTTCCTACTCTCTTACACTAAAAGGCACGCTAGTAACGCGCATCAGATATCTAACGGCAGCTATTCGCTTTATGTCATTCTTTACTTAAATTTCATCATCTCAAGCGATAAGGATTAAAACAAAAAATGTATTGAAAACTAAGATCTTTCCTTTATCGGCAAGCTCAATTTTGTTCTTTCAAACTCACAGGATAGCTCAGTATCACTTTTTCTGTTTTCGTTCATAAAGATCAGAAAATATGCCTGATGAAGTCGAATAAGCAAACCATTTATGTCAATTATGCGTATGAGGGTTCAAAAGCGTCTATGTTTGGCCTGAAAAGCTGCCATAAAAGCTACTTAGCCTACCCAAACGATTCGGTTGTTGCACCCTTCCGCAGCTATTAAACAATGAAAATTGGGGCGACGTATTTACCTTTAAGTGAATAGTTGATCACTCTTAGTCCAATCGGCCGGGCTGAAAAATGCACTAGATTTTTTGATGATCAGGAACGTGTTTCTTACCCCTTTGTGTTTGGAATAAAAGGAAACCTAATAGAGTAGAAGGAATTCTTTTGTCGACTTTTTTTGAAATGGGTACCATCGCTCCCTGTTTGTCAATCGACATGTGCTAAGACCTCTTCTTACCCCATCGCCTGGAGATTACCCAACTTAAACTATTTTAGTCGTCCATGAGATTATTATGAGACTATTTTTTTCTATTTAATTTCCCTCTAGGAAATTAAACAACTCCGAAAAGCGCTTGTTCTATCTGCGGCGGAATCATTCTCATTCCTCATCAATCTACTATCCTATGGGATGGGGTATAGAAATAGAGGTGTTTGCACATACAAGCCAGCACGTGCCGGCAAGCAGATTTAGACGATCTCCAAACTTTATCCTACAAAATGGATTTTTAGTGCGACAACCGAATTAGATAGCTAATATCTAGCTCAAAAATTCTGACATGGCTTAATCATTTCTATTGTCGCTTTCGTTCTTATCTTTAAAAGATCTAAGGGGTATACAGTGATTATTTCACTTTGTTACAAACTATACATTTGACTTAATATACCCTGGGGTAGCGTATAAGGATAGCGTGAATTACTAAAGCGCCTCTACTTTTGATCCTCACGATTTGGTGCTAATGTTGAGACCTTTTCACACCTTTTGTGAGACCTTTTTTCCTTTCTCTCCTTCAACTTTACTCCGTCATATATAGATAATGGTGCAATATTTATAGGAAGGAACTAAACGAAGTTAAAATAGAAGTTAAAATACTGTTGATGGAGTTCTTGTTTTGGTGGTAAAACACATTGAATAGGTATTGAAAATTATAGATTATTAATTCAGATACTGGTTGAAATATGTGCGCCAACTTCAAATCAGTGAACCACTAAACCAACGCTGTCCTAATAACCAATCGAGATAAAAGCCAAAATGGTGGAACACGTGTATGAAGTGCTAAACCAAAAGTTGATATTGAAGCAAGCAGTCAAGTACTTGAGCGTAATAGACTGAATAAAAGTTTCGCATATGTAGACTAGTCCAGCAAGATTTAACGGTGTTGAGCATTAAAACCAAAATCTCTAAAGCTCTCATAACCAAAATCATCCCTACTCCATACACTGAACCAAGTTCTATGAATTCCATATTCCAGTACAACGGTGATCTAAAGAGTTTCCTGGTATCCAGCCCATCATTGTGTGCATTTTATTCAGGACGCACTGTTCACTTTTGGAGATGGGGATATTCAAATGTTCCAACCAAGAGGGTTTTACGAACTTAACTCAAAAATCTTTCCGAGCTCTAATGCAATTTGCAATCCTGCACCAAGTATTATACAATTTCGCAGTCATGCTGGCTTTATTTTTGCAAAACCTCCTCATTGCATAGCAGAAATTTCAATTTGGTTCTGATGGCTTCATGCAAGCAGGCAAAAGTTCCTGGCAAATTATTAAAGCTAAGGGTTGATTTTTCAAGGGAGCAATAGAACAGGATACAGCTCGGGAGCACAAAGTTGCCATTAAGGGATTCAATAAATGAAAAGTTGCGATTTTTTTTTCACTGGTTGCATCATTGCAGTGCCCCACCGAGCATTGTCTCCGTGAACCTTGTTGTATCCTTGTAGTGACAAAAGCTGAGACTTAATCCAATAAAATAAATTGATCGGAACACGAAAATCCAATCTTAATCATTCTATTGGTGGCATATACGATATACCACTTTCCACACAATCCCTTAATGCGATTTTTGTTGAGAGCGAAAAACAAGGAACGACAGACAGCATCTGCATGGTACAAGGATATCTTTCTGTGATTTGTGTGTGGTGTGTGGAGGGAAAAGGAAGAACTTTTATTCTTTCATTAAAGATATACAGAGCTATCTGAATAATCCAAAGGAATGTAATAAATTAATTTGAATCACGTAAAAGGGTAATTAATGTTGTCTCATCAATTAGGGTTACAGGCCATAGTTTCGTTCAATTTACGATATCAATGACCGTGTTTTATTGCAGGTGCGGAAGCAGGTGTTTTTGCATTCAAATGATTGCGTTTAATCGTCCATTCAGTGGTGTTTTTTTTTTTTTTTTTGCATTTACGTGGGAGGATACTTCGCAATGTATTTCCTTTTTTACACTCCCTTAGAAGGGTGCATTCACTGGTTGTAAATCAAGCAGTAAAGATGAGGAATTGTTCACTGAATTACTATTAAAAAATTTAGTACATTTTCCCATATATCTTGCACTTGACTGATATTTCACTTGAAATCCATCATAAGATCCGAGAGTCTAAAAAAAATTAGCTCATAAGATAAAAGGATAATTCTTAATATAATAGTGGGAAATGGAATTTTTTTTGGAAAGCTGATGGAAATTTTGTGATTCACTTGATCAATTTTCAAGCCCTCATAAATTCGATGTCCTGAGAAGGTCACAAAAAACATTCTGCAGCTTCATACCCGGGACCTCAGGGAGGTCCACTGAGCTGTAACGGCTAGACAGCCAGATAGACGGACATGGCCTTATCAATTAACGGTCGGTCTCAATCATATCTCTAAAAAGTAATATCTCTCAGGGGTGATTATTCTACTGGGCGACAAACTATGGCATATAAATTAATATACCCTGTATTGGGTATTAGAATATTTGAGAATATATCTGCAATTTTTTTATTGTGTATTTTATAATTCTAAATTATTATTAATTTAATAAGCCGCTAAAAGAAAGACATTAATTTTTTCTTATGAACTCCACAAACTAGCATTAAGATATACCCCCAGGCGCCACAACCTTTCTTGTCGTTTTTTTAAATCAACTCTGAAGTCTTTTTTGGAAAATAACGTTTTATTTGGCCGCAATAATATTACGTATAACATAACGTCTTTTTATAAATAATTACATTCCATTTGCGTTGAGTAAAACTAAACACACAAATCAGTGAAAGGAGTTTATCACTGCTTAATGACTTCCTGTTCTTACTATTTTTGTATAAGTATATATAGGCTAGGTATATGGTGAACCACTTAAAGTCCAAGAGATTTTGCCTTCACTGACCTCGAAAGTATTCAGGCGACTCCAAATTTAACATACTCCTACAACTGCTTGGACATCTTGCTTCTAAATAACTTTGTAATACATTCAAGGAAAAGCAGAGGAGAAAAAGTACCTGAAAACGTAAACGATGGTGTAATTGTAAATTCTGTTCAAGTAGGCACATGTTTGTAATCCACTCAGGATATTTGGCGCTTGCAGTTCTTGAGTCCTAGTATTTGCAATGTAATTTTCACGTTTTTTGTTGACTCCTAAGTCTATTTTTCTCGATTGTTTTTGTACACCAAAAGGTACCTTGTAGGTGTAAACTAAGACGAAGTAAAGGGTTTTCCATGACTAAACCTGTATTGTTAGCAGCAAAGACCGAAAACAAACGTTATTTATTTAAGACAGTTATAATTATGACTTAGGGCACTTGATATTGTAACAGTGGCCATTTAATTGTTCAGAGGTTTGTGTGTTAGCTTGTTTTTTGCGTTAACTGTATGTTTGACAGTTGTGGTCAATGAGGTGGCTAAATTGGTACATAAAACTGCTGTTAAAGTCCTGGCTTTCCGTTTAAGAAAAGCCTAAGGTTATACACAGCTGTTATGTAATGTAGAAACTAATTTAATCTCTGTGTCTATTTCGCTTGAAAATTTTTTCCCTAATTGTTTTGTGCAAAAGTTTCAACATTTTCTATCAATTTTTATTTAAACCAATTCGCAACCTGTCCATACAGACTTGCAACACTGATTTCCATCTTGATTTAGCAGAAGTAGCCTTAGAAGAATTTTGTATGAGGTTTTCTGTATAGTGAATACAGAGTTCACTCTCCCCACTGTCAATAAAACACAATGGAAGCAATCAAAATTTACGATAATGAAATTTTATTTTCTTCGCAATTGGTTTTCTGTGTGCACAAATGTAATTGAAAATTTATATAAAAAAAAAGAAAATAACTGAGCTCAATAAGGGCTAGACTGCAGTTTTTCAAGCGACGACCGATGCGGGAACTATACTACGACAACAAAGCAAATCTACAATGGTACTTTCTTAAGGCAAGGATATCGATTTTCGCTTATCACTATATTGCTCCCTCTCTCTTGAAGTCATCCCGGTTACAATAACTTGAGGCTCTATCGGGTGTAACAGAGTGAAATAATAACATTAAAGAAGAAATGGACCCTTCTTAAACACATATTGTCTCAAGTAAAAATAGTATTAAATTAAAAAAAAACTAAATAACTAGAGTTTCTATTTTTAATATGTCTTGGTTGTTTTGCCTTTGTGTTTGAAATGCTCTTTTCATTTTATTTTGTCAAAAAAAAAATTCTTTCCAGCACAAATTATGCATTATGGCAGCGACTTAACTTTATGAAATCGACCCGTTAATTGGTCTTGGTTTTCATTATAAAATTACTTCTTTCATCCGTCTGTTTTAGACCCCCAAAATCAAGCTAGGGATCTGACACTTGGGGCACAACTTGCTTCTTATGTTGCACAGATAATGAGTTAGAATTGGTTAAATATGCAGTAGGCCACGCCCAAAATTCACTTCAATGTGAGACAACCTCTAATTCGCATTTTTTTTTTTTTTTTTTTTTTTTATAATTTACTCGCGAATAAAGGGATTGGCTACCCTTTTAATGTTACACATCTCACGAGCGGAAAGGATTAGAAAAAGAGGAAAAGGAGGAGAGGTACCGATGCACTCTTGTTTTGAACAGTTGCGGGTTGTAATGTGACGGAAAGACTGAACGTGGGAGAACATTCCACATTCGCGTTGAGCGGCTTATGAAGGAACTTCTAAACTTGACTGTACGTCCGAAAGTGGGCTCGAGGGTAAACTGATGTGCATTCGATCTTTGGCGAGTATCACGGTTGAAAGTCTTAAGGGGCGGAATGCAATTGGCTATTTCGATGGAACACTGTTTGTGGAAAAAGCGATAGAACAGTGAAAGGCAAGAGACATTGCGTCGATGTTCTAATGAGCATTTTATTTCTCAAGACCTTGTGACCAAGTTAGACAAGGCAGGAGCTCAAATTTTGGTTCTTAGCAATTGCGTTTTGGCTTATAGCACCATCGACCATGCCCGCTTATTTGATGGCGCATACTGCACCGGTGCAGTCAACACGTTAAGTGTCAAATCGCTTTGACTTCATTTTATTTACTTTTTTTTCATTTCGTAGCGTGATTTTGTTAGCGTCGATTTTCGTTCTTTTTACCTAATATGAATGTTGATAGCTTTGACTTTGTAACATTAAGTAACTTTTTATCGATTTCATACAACTTCAGTTGCGTTGTAAAACAACGAATTAACAACGAATTAAAATTGAATCGAAACATCACTCCACATACACAATCAAAGCTACACCCAGTCTCCATCGTCAAATATGACGGTGCCGAAAATTTGAGTTCGGTGTCGACACTATTTCGGAGTGCAAGAGAACATTTACATGAGCGCGATTCCGTTCAGGTGTAAGAGAAAAAAACGATTTTTTTCTGTATTCCACACCAGTTTCACGATTCGGTATTGAAAAGAATACGCCATTGCATTGGTATCATAGCTTTAAGAACCTGATTTCTCTGAAAACTCACTCTTCTTCTAAATGCTCTACGGTGATTATTTCACTGTGATACAAAATATGCATTAAAATTAATATACCCTGGGTCGGGTATAAAAATACCAGGTTCTTGAAAAAATTCTCTGATTCGTTATTAACTCGATTCCTACTTATCTTGTAATCCTTGTTATAATATTTATTGTTATCGTTCTTTATATTAAGATTCCTTCAATGGGTATATCCGACAGGTGAATTTTGAAATGGCTGATTTGGGTTGTCAAAAGTCAAAACGCAGAAGCATACGCAGTCCTCGGTAATCAAAATTTAAGTTGCGCTAAGTGTTGATATTACTCATGGGAAAGTTCAGAAAATTGTTCCGAATCGTAGTTCAAAATCTTTGGGCTTTTTAGGATATAGCTCCAAAATTCTTTGTCGTATAGTTTAAAAACTTGTCTATTCTGAACACCATTGGAAAGGGTGGAAAACTCCCAACTTCTCGCAAAACAAGTTGGTAATTTAATTAAATCCGTTTATAGACAATATGCTTACTTCACAAACCTGTATGCGAAAGCCTTGTCTTAAGGACACACCTTAAATATTTTTTCCTTTGTTACAACAATTGCGTCAGCATTGATTTTTGGTATGCAGAAAAATTTTGCAATTGATTTTCTATTAAAAATAAAAAAATTCTTGCCAATGTCGCACCCACTAACTTCAAACGCAAGTATATATAAAATTTATAAAATATATATTGACAAGTATTTTAGATATTGGCACTTTTCAGATTTTTTTTGTGTATATTCTGTATATCTCCCAGACCACTACTATAAAAAACTAAACAGAGCACGACTATAAAAAAATTTAAGGTAAAAAGCGCAGTTTCCTACTCAAAATTTATGTTACTACATTTCATTAACATAACATTCACGTGGGTACCTTATTCTTTATGGCGATTACAAAAAAACCCATCAGAACAAAAAATACATTGGATGAAAATATTTCAGACCAACACAATAAAGATATCAATATGATGTTTAAATATTTATCTCCAGCTTGAAAGTAATAATGTTTCTGACTTTTCACAGTAATCGATATTTTCACAAATTTTTTTTAGACATTAATTTATTTTTTATTACTTGATAAGTAAATAAATAAAACCTAAAAACTCACTTAAAAAAAATTACGACTACAGTTGGATGAAATGAATTACAGATAAAACAGAATATAATTTATTTCGTTCCCTAAAAAATATGACTTATCCATTATTTCTGAGTTATTTCGATTCTCATTTTTTCTTCTTTTTACTTGCACTATTATTCACTCGTTAAATTACGTGCACGTACGAGCAGATACCTATTTTGAAATGAGTAATGACTAAGCTCATATTGCTGGGAAAAAAAGTCATACAAGTGAATAGAAAACAAAAAGGTAAATAGACGTAATGGCAGGACATCTGAAAATCCAATTTGCATTTCACCGAATGGAAATATTCTTTTTTTTATTTTAAATATTTTCGAGTAATTGAGAAAAAATTGAATAAAATGCTAAACGTGCAAACAAAAAAAGGAAAGAAACATTTCTAATTTAGTTGTGTTATGCCCATGTCAGCGTTAAAACATAGCTCATTATTATAAATGTAGGTTTGCTGCAGGATATAATACCCTAACAATAAAACCAAGCCGAATACCAAAACTAATTTTTCGTAGAAATACTTCTAGTTCATCAATTTTCCTCAGAAATCTTTTTGCATTTGAATTTTAAATAATTATTGATTCATGTTCATTTTCTCTCGTAAGTCTTCGAGGCTTAAACTAGAGCTTGCTCAATAAGTTGAAAAATAAGTAAGTTTGTCCCTTAAGTTTTTACAAGATTTAAGCGAGGATCTGACACACCGCATCTGATGTACGGGCATTCTTTTCTGATTCTTGTGTGGCACTATCAATGCGTACAATGAGTGAGTGGTTTTGTCACTGCTCTCGTAATCTGTTGTGAAGCTCTTTCGATTTCCCTTGCCAATTTCGAACTTTTGATCGCCTTTGGCGCCTTTGGAGTTTTTGACTTAGAATTTTCAGCAGTTTAGTTTCCTTACGATCAAGGCTAGGATTTCGACCAAGGATTCAAGTATTTACCTTCGTTGGAAACTATTGATTGAATTTACCACAAGTAGCAATAAATATAGACATGAAATCACATGGCGAAAATTAAAGGCTTATTTTAATTGTTATTTAGTCTGCCAGAAAAAAAATAATAGTTTCAGCAGGTATTGATCCCAGAACCTTTTGATTGTCCAAGGTACCGCCATCAGCTCCAAAGTCATGTTTCCATCTTTGAAGCCTATTTTCACTGCATACTTTATTCAGGAAAAAAAACAACAACGTGTAATACGATTTGAAGATTGTTTTAGGAAGTATTAAACACTTACAAATATATAGATTTTAAACTTCAAAAAATATTTAAATTGAGAAACAAAAAACAGCGATTTAAAAAACGTAGAAGGATTTTAGAACTCTTTAGTAGAAGTGAACATACCATTTTGAGTTCTTGAGGAAAACACGCAATTAAGGAGAAATAAAGAATTAATCAAAAAGCCATCGTTTGACATATCATTTGAAGAATGAATAAAGTATGAATTAAGAAATAACATACCGGAATAATTCTTTTTCGTGCTATTTGTGACTACTCTGGGTAGGATATAAAAACATACCTTACTATTTATAAGGACAAAAGTAGACAAATTTTACGAGTATATGATTTAGAAAATGTCAATTTATTTTACTAAACTCAAATAATTACGAGATGAGAGCAGAAGTATATTACAATATTATATATATGCAATTTCTATAATTACTTTACATAAATTAAATGTTACGCATGATTTATCACCAAAATTATAAATTGACAATAAATGGCTTGAATGGCGGTAATTCAAATTGGTTTATGATTTTTACTCAGAAAAGACAAATTTTAGATTCTAATTTCTGTGTTTCTGATTGCATCGATTCGATTAAATGGTTTTCAAATTTTATATGTGCAAGGCGCGACAAACGTAACGTTTTTTAGTTAAAAATGTAACATTGATGACATTTAATCGACTTTATATACCTATATAGCAATCGGTATGCTAATACCACTGCTCGTGGAGTATTTTGTGAATTGCTTCTGGAGTATTTTGAATATTTAAACTATAGGTATCCTGGTTAGGAATTTTTAAATGAAAATTTAATAACTCAGATGAAATAATTTTTTTTTTTTTGATTTGGTTGACCTGAATGGGATGACTTTTCAGGTGACGGGTGATTACTTGCCTGATATTGTATAACTACTGATACGGAAATAATCCCTGCCTGCCAGGATAAATAAACAAAAGTTTGCATTATTAAATTTGCTTTGATGAAGGGTGAGTCAGTACGCACCAATGTCTCGTTTATGCTGCTTTTTCATCTATTATCCACCCCACATTAATACAAAAAAAAAACAATTTTTTAAAAGGTCATAATATATAGAATTATTCACTGGCAGTATAAAAATAACATGCAACTAGTTTTAAGTAATGTTATTTTTTGAAAGAACTATCTGGCAAACTGCATAAAACGCACCTTACACTGTATGAACATTAGCGGCAGTAGAAAAGCATAGGAATTTTTTTTGTGTCTTAAGTCATACCTTCAGCGAGCTATTTTTTATGCCAGGCATTAAATTTAGTGCTGTGCAAGTACAATGAGTAATGGTCTCACAAATCTTGTTGTGACATTTTATCCACATAAGAAGATTTTTCTTCTCAGATTTAAGTATTATGCTTTTATTATTATTTCTGTTTTTCCAAGAGTATTGTTCGACCATAGGAACCTTTTGTCAAACATTTTAGAGCCCAATGTGACACAGAATTTACATTAAAGAACCTGTTTCATACATATTTCGACATTTATTTGAATTAGGTAAATTTTAAAAGATAGCAATGCAAACTGAAACAAAATTGATCAGGAACTAGAGTAAAATGATAAAATTGCTCCTTGTACTCTATGTATGTGTTATATAAAAAGTATTGTTAGTGCAGGTACTAAAGTTATGGCAACATAACTTTAGTACCTGCCGTTTCACTCTTTATGCGTTTGGTTGTGTGCTTGACCGAGTGTTTTATACTCAACACTTATGAAGAAAATAACAACCTCTTTTAAACACAACGCCGCCTCTTCAACCAAACCAAATAACGCCACCTCTTTAAACCATACCTTTTTCTAAGTTTTTGCTCAGAAAAACTTAGCAAAGAGATTTTTTTCGTTCCTGGAAAATGTTTCTGTCACTCACTTTTGAGAGCCAACAAGAGAGCCTTTTCTGCTTGTATATAAGTAGTTTGTCTTATGTAGCAACACCGCAGACAAAGGCACCAGATCCTTACGATCCTGCCTCAAATCTGCAGTAGAAATTTGTGTCTATAATGGCGTGGATGATACACTGGCTTGGCTAGGCTGCACTTGCCTAGGTTAGGACCAGCGATGGCTTACGTTGCGATGGTCTGGCGGACATACTCTAATGAAGTCACTACGGTCAAAAAGTCAGGGTTGTCTGCGAACAATGCCATTTTGAGTCTTACACCTTGTGAAATACACATTCTAACGGAAACAATACTGAGCATTAATCGTCTGATCTATTCAAATAACATTAACTGTCTGTCTTTAAAGGGCAACTTTTAGCTCTTTGTTAAAGCTATGGAATATCTAAGCTCATTTAGCATGCTTTTTATGAGCTCCCTCCCACCAGTGAATGCATTGCAGACAATCCAATCATTATTAGCCTACCATAGGAACCATAGGAACCTAAGACGATTGGGGAGGCTACAATGACACAAAAAAAATTCTTATGGGTATGAAGTGATTTTTTTGCTCGCTGGTTTTGAGACTAATGTGTTTGACTTAATTTTGCGCACTATAAGAAAGTTCATATTTTAAATTGAAAACAAATTAAGCTCGTCACTTCAGCGGAAATATAAAGTGCAATCCTGCGATTGCAAAGAAAAATAGTTCGGCTAGGAGTGTTATGAAAAAGCAACAACGAACACCTTAATGACTGCAATACGAATATTAAGAAAATCGGAACAAAAAACGAAAAACAGAAGTGGTTTGCTTCGTCAAATTAACTTTATTTATTTGAATGCATTTCGAGCCTAATGCAGCTCATCATCGGGTTTTCTCTACATTAGTGTTGCAGTCATTAAGGTGTTCGTTGTTGCTTTTTCATCGTTTTAATTTTATTTTTGATGTTACGCGACTGCAAGTGGAAGTTCATTTCGTATTTTCTGATAATTTATTTTTTAAACAAAAACACAAGAAAACAAACTCTATATTGAATAAGAATGTTTACCAAAACAAACTTGAACAAGTATACTCACATTTGGTGGAAAAAGTGAAGAAAATCAAAGCGGATATAATGTTCTTAAAAGATTGCCGAGTGTTCCCCAACTTCATCAAGGTCAAATGCACAGTATTAAAAGCGCTAAGCAACTGTGGTTAAACCTTGAAATTAGACACCATTACATCCGTTTAAATGAAATTGAATCAGAACTGCACGCTTTACATCTTATAACCACAAAAACTTAAACAATGTAGATTTTACGTCTTGGATTTATTTCTAAAACATTGTCTTTGATAAAGATTTGTGATTAAACGTGAAAAACAAAATAAAAAACTAAAAAATTTAAAAGATAATAACAATCAATCTCACATTTATGATACCTCCAACCCAAACCCCTAATATGTAGAAAATAAGCCCTCTTAACAAGGGCTTGCATTTTACTCCAAGGCCTTTGAAGTTCCTTGGAGTAAAGTTTAAATTCAAACCACATCAAATAAAAGAACAAAGCAGAGACTTTGCAAAACCAGTTATAAGAATAAGAATGGCAAAATCTAACTTAAAATGTGACCCAGAAACCCTTAAAATCCATAAAGTTATCAACGAACTAAAACAACAAGATGTATTTTATATGAAATCTGATAAAGGAGATAAGTTAGTCATAATGGACCGACAAGACTATGATGACAAAGTCAAGAAAAGTTTCACCGACAACAACTTTAGGTTACTCCCTAGATCTCCTCATCCACGTATGGTCCGTGATGCGAAGTCCCTAATAAGGAATATAAATTCTACTTTTGGAGCTCCAAACTGAAAGCTGAAGGTTTCTAACGCTGATTAACCTAAGCTGTTCTCCTTACCAAGAGTACATAAGCCAGGAAAAATGCGCAGCACAGTTTCAAACATCAACTCACCTTTAGTTAAAGTTGCTAAATGGTTAGTAAGCGAGCTCAAACGTTTCCCTTTCGATAGTTTATCTGTTATCATTCTTCTTTTGATGTTGCATCCTTGTTTCCGAGTATACCCATTCCCGAAGCACTCAACGCCTTGAAGACACATTTAGACAACTTCGAAATTGAAGAGGATCACAAACAAATTTACCTTCAAACTGCCAGAACTTGCATTTCGCACAATTATTTTCAGTTTAGAGGAAGTTTCTACAGTATAGATGTCGAAACTAGCATGAGAAATCCATTGTCACCATTAATTGCAGAAATTTTCATGTCTTCATTTGAAATGTCCCTTAAAAATAAACGTTTATTACCACGGATTTGGCTCCGCTACGTTGATGATATCTTTGCAGTTATTAAGATTCATCAGATTGATAAAACATTATAACTAATTAATTCGCAATTCGACAACATAAATTTCACTTTTAAGAATGAAGAAAACAATAAGCTCCCTTTAATAGACGTCACAATCTCCAGACTAAACAAAACCTTTAACTATGGAATTTTTCCACACCACAACCGATAGGAACATCACCAGCGACTCATTTTGTCCACATCAACACAAAACAGCTGCTTTCCACTCCATGATCCATCGCCTAATGTCACGTTCCCCTCTCCGCCTCCAATTTTTCGGCAGAATACAATCATAACAAGAAGATTGCAGCAATCAATGGCTACAACCAGAATCTTATTGATAACTAAGTCAAAAACAAGTGGGAAAGTGCAACAGTGGGTATGCAAAAGCTTCAATCCATCTACGACGGATTGCAAAATACCCGACCAAACCAAAAAGAAAACTGCCACGCCTCCACTAAGTGGTTGCATACATTTCGGCCTAAAACTCCGCCTTTTTAACTAAAAAAATCACTTTTTTTAACGCCACGCCCACAAAAAAGGGCGGAGGCATATACAATACATACATAAAAGTTGTAAAAAGGCTAGTATCTACAGCTTTTGTCATATAATTTTTTGTCAAATTTCATATAAATTTATTGAAAAACAGTCATTTTAAGCTAAAATCCCTTAAAAAGTGGGCGTGGCCAATGAAAAAGCTAAAATTTTTTGGCTACCTTAAAGACAATTATAAGGCAATATTACGTACCAAAAATGAATACGCTAGCGCCATTGTAATATAGCTAAAATTTGCAAAATGTATTTTCTTAAATTAGAGATAGTCGCACATACAGGCCTGTAGTGGGCGTGTCTGTGGGCGGATTCAGCTTATTTTCAAACTTGATCTGAAGGACTGGACTTTCAACCAACCCACGACATTTCAGCTCTCTGCCTTAAAATGTAAGGCCTAAAAGTTGTTTACATACGGACGGACGGACGGACATGGCTTAATCGATTCTCCTGTCAGTCCCATTCATATCTCTAAAAGGTCTTAGGGGTCTACGGTGATTATTTCACTGCGTTACAAACTATACATCAAACTTAATATACCCTGGGTCGGGTATAAACAAACTCAACAAATTAAACTTTCAAACCTAAACCACCCTATTCCAACAAAACAAAAAACTCTTAAATGATAACAACACAGAACGGCATGACTTTTCTTCTCGCTTCCCGAAGTCATAAACAAAATACATGCAAAACTTAAACCTAAAAACATCGAGTGTGCTTTCTCATGCAACAGCAAAATGAAAAATCTATTGGGAACAACAAAGGACAAATCTTAAATCAGCGAGAAATGAGGCATCTACAAAATCGAATGTGGGGACTGCAGCGAAAAATACATCGGCCAGACGCAACGAGGTGTCGGCGTACGTTTGCAGAACACTCCAGCCATATAAAGTACAACCTACCACAAAAATCATCTGAAGGTTCACACGTCTTAAGCAAAAAAAACTAGTGGGAGGGTTACAATGCGCTTGGGCGAATCGTTGGCTACCCCATCCCAATTGACCACTGTCAAGCTCCGAATTGTGTCATAAATCTTGGTTGTGAAATTTCGGTTTCATTTAACTTCAATTGTTTTAAGGATTTCTCAGTTAAAAATCTTCTCCACTATAAAGAGGCGTGGCATCCACCCCTTCTCAATAACATCGTATTTTTGTTTATATTTTTTATCAGAAGTGACACGTGTTGATTGCATTTTCATATTTAAAATTTGGTTTATACTTAAAAACGCCCCCAAAAGTGGGCGTGGCGAAAATTTATACACTTGAGTTGATATCTTACGCCCATACCTGAATATTTTATGGTGCAAGTTTTTTGGATTTAAAGCGAATATATCAAATAAAATCGTTTATTAGAATGCATGTTAAGTATGAATACGCCTACAATACACTTAAGCGAGGATGTCGCATACCAAATTTCAGCTTCGTGCGACAACTTTGATTTTTCATGCTATGATAAGCAAAGTGGGCGTGTCAGTGGGCGGATTTCAGAAAATTTTACACTTGTACTGCTCCGGGACCTAAAAAGAACGGATATCAAGTCATATATTCAAAATCCTAGCTCAAAATTTAAGGCCTAAAAACTACCGACTGTGGCTCATTCGACTTACAATTCGGTCTCGATCATATGCCCTTAAGGTCTTGGGGCATAAACTTAATACACCTCCTATCCTATGGGATGGGGTATAATTAGGCAAACATTGCATTTCGAGCTGCATTAGGCTCGAAACGCATTCAAATAAATAAAGTTAATTTGACGAAGCAAACCACTTCTGTTTTTTTGTTTTTGTTCGGGTTTACTTAATATTCGTTTTGCAGTCATTAAGGTGTTCGTTGTTGCTTTTTCGTTTTAATCTTACTTTTGACAATTGAATGAAATCAAAAATTGAGCGCCTGATGCCAATCTTAATAGCCAACCCAAAGTTTTTACATTCGTGTGTTCCCGACGACTGTTGACGTCAATAAAGAGGTTTTAAATTTCATACCAGAAAATTTCAGTTTGAAACTCCATTAATGTCCTTGAACTGCCAACCTTGACACGGATTGGCAAGTACGACTAAATGACAACTCTTTGATTCACCACTTGGTCTCGTTTTCACTTCCCATACTAAAAATCAAATAAAAGAATAGTGTAATTAATAAATAAGTAAAGCAGCCAAAGTAATCAAATACTCGGAGCTTCGAAAAGTACCTTTAACATTTTAACCCCCCTGTAATTACCTCAACGCAACTTCATTCCATGCAACGCAGTCCTTGATTTATGACTTAAGCTAAGTCACACAAGGATTGGTAAACCGAAAACATGCTTGTCTGCAAATCCGTTGCAGAAGAGTTTCCTTCCAACTGAACTTTTTTCTCAGTCATATATGTAAGTCTTATAAAAATACTTTAGGAAACATGTATTCATGAAGTAAATTCCAAAGTATACTTCTTTCTAATTCTATGGAAAAAGAAGAGTTTTCAGGAATTAAATCACTAAATTCTTCAGAGCATTTGCCATTATAATATCAATAATATAAATATTATACATAATAAAATACATAAAGCAGCAACACGTCTACGGTGCGACAGTGATTGGAGATTTGTTGTTAACTCAGGAAATTGATTCAATTATGCAAACAGATAACGACAGCCCAGATACCTCATTTAACCAATCAAAAAAGACAGCCGTCTAAAATATTTTATCATTCAACTTCTTAGATGAGTTATGCACATAGATATTCACTTCATATCTTGTCTCACTATTTTCACTATCGCCATTGCCTAATTTAGCTTTGTCTATATCGAAAGCTCATTACTTAATAAACAACCATAATCTGCTCTTCCCAGAAACAAAGCGCTAGTAAAATACTCGTAATGAATTTTTTTAAGTTAATTTTAGAAGTTGTTCTAATTAATATTCATCATCTCAGACTTGAACTTTCTCTTGTAATCTGTTATTTCTAGGAGAGATTACAAATAATCAACACAGCAGTATTTATTTTTATAAGGACATAAAAGTCCTTAACGCTTAAATTAAGCTCTTTCAAAAACTCCATGCTTTTTTTTACCACCATCAGCATGAGTTAATCCTAGAATGCTGCACTTTAAATCCATTTTCTTTTTTCATAATTCCACCATTTGTGCAGGTGTTAACATCACTTTGCGTATTACGTAGCTTTTATCGGAGATTTAATGTAAATACAGGTTGGAATATTTAATGGAAGATTGCATTAAAATTTAATGACTGTTAAAAGGCGATAAGTTTTTTTTTCATTTTTCATTTACATCGGTTTAAGTAATGTACTCTTGTTCGAGTGGAATAAGGTCCTGCGATAAGCAACTTTATTATTCTTTACAATAGCTTTTATATGAGAAAAACAATTAAGCCCTTATTAAGAAATTATTATGGTTCGAAAACTATCGTATGCACTTAAATTAAGCACAATGATATCCTTTAACCTAATATCAGTTTCCTGGTATAATTATTCGCAATGAATTTGCCAAAACTTGACAAACTACTTGTTTATTCGGTAGAGTCATCATTTTGATAAATTTGATGTGGGTTCCACAGACAAGACACAACACTATCGACATAATTAAAATTTAAATCTTCTAAAGGTTTCATCTTTACTTTCAGGGAATTGGGGTAGTATGGGTAATTAATTTGTCTGGCGTAGAATAATCGACAAAGATTGTCTCAAATTTAATATTAATTTGGCATTATTGATATAGCCAAAGGGAATCATGCCAGTCAAAAGGAATTTCAAGAGGTATTATGCAAAGCTTGTCTGGGGGTTAAATAGGCAAACAAAACAAATCAGAATTTTTTGTTTTGTGTTATTTGGAGAGTTCAAACACCTTTACAGATTCAAGGAATTTTAAAACCTTGAGCTTTAAAGTGAGAGACAAAGAAAGATTTATACTGTAATCTGTGACGCTCTTTCTATATCAAAAGTTGGTTTGTGGTTTATATGCATAGGTATTACTTTGGTAAGGTAGCAAGCTGGGTCAAGAAGACGCATAGTAACGACCTTGTGCGTATCTAAGAGAGAACAAATATTTCAATTGATAGCTTGAAGGATTATTTGAATATGTCTAACGATTTTTTACGATGGTAAGCTCAACGAAGTGTATTAAATTCTAAGCATTGGTTGTTTGAATTTAATGATTTAGCATAAGTGGTCTTATTGCTTGCAGTCAGACCAAAGTTCTATCTCACGAAACCTCAAGGGAAAAATAAGAAAGGTTCCAAGAGGTTGCTTATCAACTTTAACATAAATAAATGCTAACAAAATAATATAATTTTTGTCTTAAAATTTACCAATTTTCACTTATTTCTTGCTTTTATCTAAGCTTGTCCAGCAGTTTATACAGCGTAACATATTTTTATACAGGAATATAAATAAACCTTCGCTGAACACAGCACCAGATGGCGTTTTGCATTGATTTAAAATTACCCAGAACCATAAATCAGAAGCGGTATTTTTTTTAAGGTATTGGGTGCACAAAGGTAGTAATTTATGCCCAAATATTTTTTGTTGTCATTATTTTAAAAAATTTTCGCTCGATAAAAAGTCATTACTTTAGAGATCAGAAGTGTTGCTGTATTTCTCACAGTAACGTACCAGATGGTTGTCTTTTTTAATGAATGTTTCTCCTATCTTATCGAATGTATTAAAAAAGCAACCAAAAGAGAAATAAAATTCACAGCATTTTTGATTCTTTGAAAAAAAAAAGATTTTAATAAGGAAACGACAGACTGACCCTTTCTGAGTCACATTATTATTGGTCCTTGTCCGGAAATTAAGAGGGACGACACGTAGCAAAGCACATACAAGCTATAATGCATGGATGTATCCTTGGAGCAATAAAAGAGACCAAACTACGTTGGTGTGGTTTCAAAAGTGTGATTGGATGACATTATGTGATTCTATGCTTTGTGCTTGCTCATGTCATGGTTTAAATTGAAAATAACTCGTTTCAAATAATTTATGACATTGCGGGATGTACCAAACAAACCTATATAATTTCACTTAACTTAATATAAAAGCTGGATATTAACAAAAATGGGTTAGAGTATTGTCACGTTAGGGAAAAAACAGTTTATTCTGTGTGGCAAAAGTATATCAAAACCAGTGAAAAAGTGCTAAAGTGTGTACGCATAAGTTAAAGTCCGTAAAACAGACCGTTGAATACCCCATCCTTTCCCACATTGTAAAATGCTGATGGCATACTTATTTTTTGACATTTTGTAAGTAATTCAAACTTCGAAAAGGGGCGTGGTCCAACCCCCCTAATTACAAACTATTAATTATAAGATATTTCCACAGATATTTCGAAGTTACACTTAAATGTACGTAAAAATGCAATTTCAATATGCAATTCAATATTTTTGAAAAATCGACCCCTAAAAGGGGGCGTGACTGAATACTTTATATAAACAAAATCTAGACTGAAGTCTTGTTTACCTAACCTGCTACTTTTTTTGTTTCATGCTTTAGTAAACTAGGCTCAAGACCAGTCGAAATTACGTTTTTCTGGAAAATTTTAGGTTTTTCTTCAATTCCGCCTCCAAATGTGGGCGTGGCCCAAAATGTGGAACTAAGCGTTTTTTACATTAAATATTAAGCAATTTTTTTTTAATTTCGAGCAAAAATATTGAGTAATCTGCATTTGGAAATTTACCCTTAAAATAGATGCCACGCCCACTAGAGGAGGTTTACCAATTAAATTTGTCTTTTTTTGTACCTTACATTCATTAGGAGATGCTAAATGTCAAATTTCAGCCTTTTAGAACGTCTTACAGTTTTGAAAACTCTGGAGGTAGTTGCACATTTAGACCGATTGTGGGCGTGTCTTTGGGCGGATTTCAAAAATGCTTACACTTGTACTGCTTCGCATGACGTGGACCTTATGTAGTTTCAGCACCCTACCTCACAATTTAAGGCCTAAAAACATGTGACATACAGACGGACGGACGGACGGACGGACGGACAGGGCTCATTGGATTCAGAATTCGGTCTCGATCATATGCCCTGAAGGTCTTGGGGGTCTACCATTATTATTTCAATGTGTTACAAACTATGTGACAAACTTAATATACCTCCTATCTTATGGGATGGGGTATAAAAAATTCCATCGGTATTGGACTATTAAAGAATTTGGTCCCAATTAAGTTAAACCTTAGAGGCCCGATAGATGCAGTCGTTTGACGCAGTTGTGCTTGATAAGCTATCTTATCAGATTCGCAAAACCGCATTCTGGGAGGCAAATTGTTCTGTTGCTCTTGAAAAATAAAGCTTTTTGTTTTCAATTTTTTTCCCAGAGTTTTATGTTGTTTTGAAAAACCGATTACATATTGGGTAGAGAAAACCCACCAAAACAAAACTACAAGCGACCTAGCTCAAACTTAGTAGACTCCCTAGTGAGAAACAGCTTTAAAAATAATATTACTTATGGGGCCATAAAGTTCACCGTTATATATTCAAAACTGAAGTAAAATAAAAGTTGAGAATAAAAGAAAAAAAGTATATGAAATCATAAAAATATTTTGATTTGTTGAATTTAAATTTAAATCAATGCCGTTCACAATTGAGAACCTTGTGACGAGTTTAATGATCTAAATCTGAAGTTTTAATAAAATTTCTAAGTTTATTACTGTATTATAATAGTAGGTTGAAATCGTTTGCCCCACATTGAATTACATTTTTTCACGTGTGAAACAATTTTTCAAATGTGTTCTGGTATTTTTTTCCAGAACACAGTTCAAAAAAACGGATGCAACCTCAAGCCTCAGAGGAAAATAGACCTTAATGGAAGCGGAAAATGCAAAATCTTCAGACAGTTTAAAATATATTTTTTTAAGCAAAAAGCCATGTCCGTTCGTCCACCTATCCGTCCATCCGTGTCATATGTTTTTTAGGGCTTTAATTGTAGTCTAGAGAGTTAAAAATCTGTGCGTGGGCTCTTTGTCATCCGAAGCAGTACAAACACGAGTTAAAAAATTTTAAATCAACCCGCAGACAAGCCCATTGATCGGTTTATATGTGTCACTACTGCCAGTGCTCTCAAAACTTTAAGACGTCGTAAAAGGCTTAAATTTTTCACTTGTCATTCATCTCCTAATGATTGTAAGAAACAAAAAAGAAAATTTAAATCAATTGACCTCCTCTTGTGAGCGTGGTATTGATCTTATGGGTAAATTTTCAAATGTATTTTATTCAATATTTTTGTTCAAAATCGGGGAAATTTTGCTTTAAGTAGTATGTAGAAAAGACTAAGTTCTATATTTTGTAAAGAAAATGTTGGGCCACACCTACATTTGGAAACAGAATTGAAGAAAAACCTTGACTTTTCCAGAAAAACGTTATTTCGACCGGCCTAGTTTAGGAAGGAGTAAGAAATAAACCAGTGAGTAAGTGCTACAGTGTGTACGCAGAAGTAACAGTCCGTAAAACGGACCGTTAAATACCCCAACCTATCCCACATTGTAAAATGCTGATGGCATAGTTATTTTTTGATATTTAATAAGTAATGCAAACTTCGAAAAGGGGCGTGGTCCAACCGCCCCTAATTACAAACTATTAATTATAAGATATTTCCAGAGATATTTCCAAGTTACACCTAATTGTACGTAAAAATGCAATTTTTTGGTTCAAATTCAATATTTTTGAAAAATCGACCCCTAAAAGGGGGCGTGGCTAAAAACTTTATGTGAACGAAATCTGGACGGAAGCATTGTTTACCTAACCTGTTACTTTTTTTTGTTTCATGCTTTCCTAAATTAGGCTCAAGGGCAGTCGAAATTAAGACTCCTAATGATTGTAAGAAACAAAAAAGAAAAATTAAATCCATTGACCTCCTCTTGTGAGCGTGGTATGGATTTTATGGGTAAATTTTCAAATGTATTTGATTCAATATTTTTGTTCAAAATCGCGAAAATTTTGCTTTAAGCAGTATGTAGAAAAGACTAAGTTCTATATTTTGTTAAAAAAAAATGTTGGGCCACACCTACATTTGGAAACAGAATTGAAGAAAAACCTTGACTTTTCCAGAAAAACGTTATAAATAAAAACGTTATAAATAAAAATTAGCACATAAGGTAAACAACTCAATTCATGATTTTTTTTTCGGAAGTTTTTAGCAACGCCTACTGAATTTGACTTAAAAAATTGCATTTTAGAGTACATCTAATCGTGAATTGTAGGTTTGTTTGCTAATATTAAAAATTTGTAATAACGGTGGTCGGCTACGCCTCTTTTCAAAGTTTGCAATAACTACAAATAGTCGAAAAATAACATTAAGTAGTAGTTTCCAATTGGGCTACGATGCGGTATTTACAGGGTTGCAGGGTTTTTATGTTCCCTACGGGTTTAGCGGCGTTTGAATACTATCATCAGAAACTCGTGATACGCAAAGACATCTCAAGAGCAGTCACAACCACTAGAAAGCAAATTTTATTGCAATAAAAATAGCTCGATTAACCAAGCTTAGTGACAATTACTAATTAAGGCAGTTATAAATATTTAGTATTATCTTGAAGGCATTGGATCTATTGTTAGAAGAAGATAACAAAGCGCTGCCGCTCCGCTATTTTTTCAAAAATTTTTAGAATTTTTGAAAGCAACACAATAAAGTTAAATATCGACTCAGCTTGGTTGTATTGGTCATAAGCCAAACCACGAGAGCTTATAAAAAAGACCGTCAAGTATGAAGACATACGCGGAGCGGTCCGTCGGTGTTTGTTGAAGGTTATAGTCATCTATATTGTTTGTGCCGTTTGTGTAACATTCTACTTATTTATTAAAATTTTTTCTGGATATATTTTACAGTCTGTAATATACTTTTTTCGTAGTGCTGTCTACTGTTCTTATATTGGGTGATTTTAAATTGGGTTTCGTTACTCTAAAAAAAGGCAAGCAAAAAGCTTTACCGTTACGAAAATAGAGGGAAGGACATATTATTTCTTGGCCTCTTTTAGGATTTTTATAATTAAAGACCTATAAAACAGCAATTTCGATTATTTTTAATTACAGTTAGACTTTTTGATCAATTTTACAACCACCTGTGCTAGCATTTGCCTTTTTTCTCAAAATTCTGCGGACATGGATTTCTGAGAAAACGGTAAAAATATGCTGTTTTTTATTTCGATTGTTTGAATGAAAAACGGCAATTTGGAAACGTTTTAAATGCATTTTGCTTGCTTTTTAAACATTTCATACTTCAGAAAAATTTTCATACTTCAGAAAACAAGGTGCTCAAAACCGTTAAGGAACTAGAAATCGTTAAAAAATAGTTTTCGAAAATGTTTTCAAGTTTTTCAGTTAAATCTTCGAAGTTTTTGAATATTCGAAGTCTACTATAGTTTTGTATAAAATTTAGGAAGATGGACTATGCCCGGTGTTAATTTAAAAATTATATTCTATACCGTTTGGGAGAAAGAGGGGGAGACATGCGTTCTTTTGACCTTTTTTATAATTTCTTAAATTTCAAATCCATCCAATGGCACAACCAGCAGCACTAGCCTTGGATGTCCTTTTTTAATTCTATGGTCACCGGCTTATGCGCAAACGGTTAAATACGCTCCTTTTTTATTTCGTTTTTTAAATAGGCTTTTAAAAACGTAGGTTAAAAATGGCAATTTAAAAAAAATTTAACGCAGCCTTCCTTTTTTTCTGTAAGCTTTGTACTTTAACCGAATCTGAAAAAGATCGCTTATACCGTTAAGCTAATAGAAGACTTAAAAAAATTGTTTTTGAAAATGCTTTTATATTTTTCAATTAAATCTCAGAAGATTTTGAAATTTCAAAATCCGCTATAAATTTCCTTAAAATTTTGAATTATTTGTGATACGTGTGATTTTTGTCATAGAATTCCACTAAACAGCACCGGAGATAAGGGGGGGCGGGACACACGTTTTTCCATGCGTTTTTGCGATTTTTTTCGAAAATGCGTCAAAAGTGCAGTACTCGAACTGTTTTTGAAAAATATGACCTAAGCACTTGGTTTAATTCGAGTTGCTTTATACATGTGTTCAATATTGATTTTGAGCGATAAGCCGTTCAAAGGTTATGACCTCCAACACTTTGAAAAACGTCATGCATTTCCGACTCTTCATTTCTTAAAAACGTTTTGATATTTTCGAAAAGTTTTATTTTTTAATTAAAGCTTAGTATTTTTTAAACCTAAGTTTCGTTTTTCTAGTTCTTGCCTACTAAACTTATTGAAAAAAACACACAAAAAATTGAGTCCATCTTCACATGAAATTTCAAACTGTAATTAAACCGTTATTTGGACTTAAAAAAATTGCTCTCTTTGGATTCTCTATTTCCGCAGTTTATACGCACACCAATTTTTGTCTTTCTACGACTTACCGTTCAGAAGTTATAAAGCGATTGGACGGACGGACGGACGGACAACGTAGCGATACCATAAGAGGTCCTTTTTCCATTTTCGGACGGACCGCTAAAAAGAGAAGAATTAAGAAGGGGAGAGTTTAGAGTTTTCTGCCCAAACTTTATGGAACAGTTTTGTAAGACGAGGGATCAGTAACCCGAAATATAATCACCCGTTTAAGGCCTCAAATGGCAATGGGTCAGCCACACCCACGTACACTCATCGTGGTTTCGTTTCGTGTACCACGATATAACGAAAAAAAAAACAATAAGACAAATCGCTAAAAACAAAAATTTCGATTACAAAAATTCTAAATAAAATAAATTCTAAAAAAATTCACGATAAAATCTAGAATTACGAAAATCCCGAAAACTAAAGTCTCAACCAACAATAAATATTTCGAATTACCCATGACCACAAAAATGTTGGAAATACACCTCGAATTTAGTGTTTTAGAATTATAGTGATTTAAAAAATGATGCAAGCACTGCTAAATTGGTCATTTCCAGTTCTTATGGCCAAACAGTCAAATAGCTATGTAGAGAGCTGAAACTTAAGTTGAGCTTAAAATCCCTAGCAAAGAATTTTTTATAGAAGAAACGCGGCAACTGGGTAAGAGTTTAGTATAGTTAAAATGGTCTAAAACAGTGGGGGCTTCAATTGGGGCGCAGATTTAAACTATGCTACACTAATACTTATTTGCGGGACACATGCAACCAATGTTAGTGAGTCTTTCTTATATTTTAAAAGAATTTCTATCGAGAAAAATGTGCGGAAATACTAAAAAATACTAAAATACTAAAGTAAAAAATCCCTGAAAAAGTCATTAAACTGTGTTCCGTGGCATGAAATAAGGGCTGGCCAATGTTCAGTTAAGCAGCAACTTCTCAAGACCTTATAGTGAAAGGATTACGGCAAAGTGATGCGCTGCCATGTGCGTTTTTCAATACAGTTCTGCAGATGATGGTGTGCAGGACTCTGAGGGCAGTGTTTAAGAAGACGCCTTCAAAAACTGGGAGAAGTGTAAGATATTAACGATAACGAAAATGAACGGTATATGGAATACGTTCTTTACGCATATTACCAAATGGTCGATTAATAAGTCCAGAGTCATACAGAATAGAAAGAAAACTTTTTTTTTGTAAATTTCTTCCTTATATCAGCCATTGCATTTATTTACCAAAGGTTTTATTGAAAAAATTTACGAATAAAAATTGGGAAACACTGGTATAAAATAAAAGTTAGCAAAGCCTAACTAAAATTTTATGTCTTTCAGCCAAATACAGTCTCCTTCTTCGGTACTTTCAAAACATCAACCTAGTAATCAAATACTCTACTATTGCATAAGTATAGTAATAGTAGAGTATTTTTGCTGGCTCTTATGTTCTTAAATAGAGTCAATCAACGATTATTACTTAAATACTTAAATAGTCAATAGGACTATTTCTGGGGTGGAAAGTTAAATTTAAAAGGTAAAGTCATTTTTCATCCAGATAAGCTTTTCATATACATTCGTATTTAGTATTGTGCAATACAACTGGGACCTTAAGAAATTTAAAGTCATTATCTTAATCGCTTGGCTAATTTTTCCATTAAATATCCGAAAACGCAAACAAAGGTCAAACGAAAGCTTTTGAGCACATCTTCCGGAAGTGCGGAAGTTTTTATTCGCACTACCTCATAACTTCAATCACAAAGTGCACCATCAAATTAAAAATTATATGCTTATAAGATAAAAATAACGAAGACTCTGGTAAAATTCAACAAAACATCAGCGAATCACAAAAAGAAATACATTTCGTATATTTTTTTAGAAATGTTCAATCATATCAAGCAAATGAGAAAAATATATGCATGAGCTATTCTTTTGCGTTCGGAACTGAAATATTTTCTTCTATTTTTTTTTTGTATTCCTATGACAATATTGAAGATGTAATGCATATAAAAATACAGGTTTGTATTTGTACAAGATCTCTCTACTTCCTTGATTACTTTTGTGCGGTTTTTGAAATAGGGTCAGTAGTTTCGAAAATATAAAGTATATGCTTGGAGAATATTTTACCACGAAATGTTTCAATGGGAATATAATTTGCAGTAAAAAGTGAAAATTTAAGGAGTCCGTGGGTGTCGGAGCCACATCCTCCCTTAAGCTCCCGTTTACTTTAGACGGTAGCGACAAGTTACGGAGAAGGTACCTAGGGTTCACCATTATGTGCGGGGTGTTTTAAATTTACTTTGATTCTATTCTTCGGTTATTCTTTTTTTTTTTGGATGATTACCTACTTTGAATGATTCGATTCAAAAATCTTATGCGAAGTCCTTGAAATCCTGGAAAAACTGAAAAATCTCAACATCACCGCAAAAACATTTCGACTACTGCAGCATGCTGCAACATAGCCACTAAACTCAAAGAGACTCCATATAACGATGCTTTCTGGGTTGCATTTCTCTAGTTTTCAAAGCGGTTTTCCATGTTATTAATTAAAATGTGTGTAAATGCTTTATCCTGAGAGGTTTTTCCGTTTGGGGCTATGGCAGTAACCCTATCAAAGAAATCTACCTATAAAGGTATTTTTTTAAACGCGGTAATTCTCTCATTGGCTGTAGTTAAATCTGTTCTTTTTTCTAATGTACAACCAAATCCCTCCGTTCGCTTTCCTTTTAAGACGTGTTATGAGAACATGAGGGCTCGTACATCATCTTGCAGGATCTATGTGTATTGGCGAATTTTTACTGCTTATGTTTTCTAGTCTTAGGAACAAGCTGTTTATCACAGGGAAGGAAAACAGATGCCACTTACTTATGTCTATGCATCCCACATTCATGCAGATAAATAGTTGTGTGATGCTGGGGACCAAGGAGCGGATTATGGCTTGAAGGTGTTTTTATGTGCCACGTATTCAATTCAATTTTGAATGAGTGAGCATGATGTGTATACTAGTCTTGAAGGATGATTGGTGTGTATTTTTGAAACACAATATGAAACGTATTTTCCTACGAAACAGATGGGGTAACTAAACTTAGATCGTGCACAGGGAAGCTCGTTTTACAAACTTTTTCCAAAAAAAATTGTCATTGAGACGCACTGGGAAAATGGGTTGTAATTTTGAAACCTATGTTGACAAATAACTCTTCGATTAATATTGTTAGTGCTTCTTTAAGATTGTATCCTCTGATTGCTTGGAAACTTCGCTAGAGAACTTTCAAGCCATGATAATAAAAATCCGACACAGTGAAAATGTATCAAATTGTGTTTATACCCCATCCCATACGATAGGAGGTATATTAAGTTTGATTCATAGATTGTAACATAGGGAAATAACCACCGTAGACTCCCAAGACCTTAAGGGCATATGATCGAAACCAAATTGTTAGTCGAATGAGCCATGTCCGTCCGTCCGTCCGTCCGTCGGACGTATTTTGAAACTTGATATCTGTTCTTTCTAGGTCCCGAAGCAGTACAAGTGTAAAATTTTTTGAAATACGCCCACTGCCCACTTAACTTAATAGCATGAAAAATCAAGGTTGTCAAAGGAAGCTGAAATTTGGTATGCGATATCCTCGCTTAAGTGTATTGTTATTGGCATTTAAAAAAAAAAGTGAACACCGCCCCTTGTAGACGTGGTCATACTTAATATGCATTCTAATAAACGATTTTTATTTGATATATTTGCTATAGATCCAAAAAACTTTCACTATAAAATGTTCAGATATGTGCGTAAGCTATCGACTGAAGTGAATAAATTTTCGCCACGCCCACTTTTGGTGGCGTTTTTAAGTATAAACCAAATTTTTATTATGAAAATGCAGTCAACACGTGTATACCACTTCTGATAAAAAATGTTAACAAAAATACGATGTTGTTGAGAAGGGGTGGATGCCACGCCCCTTTTTTAGGGGGAAGGTTCTTAACTGAAATTTAACAACCAAGGTTTATGACACGATTCGGAGCTTGACAGTGGTCAATTGGGATGGGGTATCCATCGATTCGCCTAAGCGGATTGTCACCCTCCCATTAGTTTTATTTTGTTATTAAGGGCAAATGAAAATCATTTCTAAGATTGTTCTACGTCACGTCCGAAAACCGTAAATTTCTATTACGAATATTCGGCGTTACCTGTGGTAGTCAGTAGTATTTTCGAACTATGTAATTTCACGAAGAAGAATGGATTTTAGAAAAGAAATCAAAGTATTTTGTCAGGTTCACCAGAGAGGACACCCTTTCGACTTAAAGAAATATAGGGGAATTTATCACAGGGTGAACGTGAACAACTTAATTGTCCCTATCAGTTCTTTATTAGGCATAGAAAGCCTGTGCCTAATTTCTGCAGATGAAAAATTCTCAAGCGTGTAGATTCTGGGTGGCATAGCTATGGAGGGGCGTGGGGCCGGTCCGCCCCGGGTGTCACCCATTCGGGGTGACAACCGGAGCAAAAAAATGTTCGGCTGGCTTTAAGTTTTTCGGTAATGTCTGTCTTTACGTCGCTCTTAACGATTGAGGTTTATTTTTATGGGTCTGTTCGGTAGGCCCCATATGCCATATGTAGCTGTTTATCCACAAAAGAAGTATTTCGCTCGCCGTTTTTGCATACTTCTATTTTTATACCCGAGGCATATTAAGTTTGATGTATAGTTTGTAACGCAATAATCACCGTAGACCCCTAAGACCTTTTAGAGATATGAATGGGACCGACAGGAGAATCGATTAAGCCATGTCCGTCCGTCCATCCGTCCGTCCGTATGTAAACAACTTTTAGGCCTTAAATTTTAAGGCAGAGAGCTGAAGTTTTGTGGGTTGATTGGAAATCCAGTCCTTCAGATCAAGTTTGAAAATAAGCTGAATCCGCCCACAGACACGCCCATTACAGGCCCGTATGGGCGACCATCTCTAATTTAAAAAAATACATTTTGCAAATTTTAGCTATGTTACAATAGCGCTAGCGCATTCATTTTTGGTACGTAACATTGCCTTATAATTATCTTTAAGGTAGCTAAAAATTTTTAGCTTTTTCATTGACCACGCCCACTTTTTAAGGCATTTTAGCTTAAAATGAATGTTTTTCAAGAAATATATATGTATGAAATTTGACAAAAAATTCAATGACAAAAGCTGTAGATATTAGAATTTTTTAACTTTTATGTACATATTGTATGTGCCTCCGCCCACTTTTGTGGGCGTGGCGTTAAAAAAGTGACTTTTTTAGTTAAAAAGGCGGAGTTTTAGGCTGAAGTATTATGCAGCCACCTAGTATAACGCATTCAACAATTATATTTTTATATCTCGCCCACTTTTTGGAGGCGTGGCAGTTTTCTTTTTGGTATGGTCGGGTATTTCGCAATCCGTCGTAGATGGATTGAAGCTTTTGCATACCCACTGTTGCACTTTCCTACTTGTTTTCACAAACTTTGTTACAACTGGGGCTGTGAAAACATATTCTCTTCTACTTTATCAATGAAGAGGATGAGGATTAATGAAAATGATGTGCTTCGCAGCCGCAGTAGGCAGCCGTTTTGGTCGGCAAGAGTAATCGCTGTTTTTGTTCGAACTTTGCACTCAGTTTTTTAAGTTTAGTTTATAATAAGAGTGGCATTTTAACTATGTAATTTTTTTTTACGTGGGGGGGGGGCTAGCTAGATACCCTTGGTAGCTGAGACACTGATTCTGAAGAAAAAATAAATTGGCCTTGTTGTTTGGCTAACGGGCGTGATGTGGGAAGTGGTCCTTGTGCATCCTTACCACGTTGGCGGTGTGGGTTTAATTCTCACCTCAGTAGTCTGAAAAAAAGACCGTCAAATATAAAGACATTCGTGGAGCGTTCCGTCGGCTTTTGTTGAAAGTTAAGCTCATCTATATTGCGCAGTTTGTGTAAAATTCTATTTGTTTATTAAGATTTTTTTCTGGATATATTTGACATTCTTTTTGTACACCTTTTTTGAAGTGCAGTCTTCTGTTCTTTAATTGGGTGATTTTTAGCTTTTGCTCTTTAAAAGCGTTGGCAAAAAACTTTTCCTTCAATTTGTTTTCTTATTTCTTTCTTATTTTATTAAGAGAAACTGTTAAGGTTATTGTTGCTTTTTTCTATTCTGCTGTGTTAGTTAGCGTTCATGTGGTTGAGCTTGCGTCAAATTAAGTTGATTTAAAATAAATGGTCCAGAGGTTAGGCCACACATATTTGCCAGCAGCATCATATTATTTAGTCAACTAATGTGTCTTCAAGCATATCTAAGAAACCATTTACTATTTCAAAACCGCTATAGTTATACCCTACCCAGGGTATATTAGGTTTGTTGTATAGTTTGTAACGAAATGAAAAAATCGTTACAAACTCGCCTAACACCTTTAAGAGATATGAATGGGACCGACAGGAGAATCAATTAGGCCATGTCCGTCTGTCCGTCCGTCCATCGGTATGTAAACAACTTTTAGGCTTTAAATTTTAAGCTAGAGAGCTAAAAATCGGTGAATATGCTGGAAGCTTACTCCTTTAGGTAAACTTTGAAAATTAGTAGAATCCGCCCACAGACACGCCCACTCCAGGTCGTGTAAAAAAAATATTTTTTCAAATTAGCTATGTTTCGATGTTGCTACCGCTCCATCCAATTTTCTTTTGGGGTAGCAGAAAAAGTTTGGCCTTTTCATTGACCACGCCTACTTTTTAAAGGGATTTAAGCTTAAAATAACTGTTTTTCAATAAATATTAAATGAAATTTGACTAAAATTTATACGACATTTCCACTTTTGTGGAAAGTTTGAGTTTTAGGCCGAAATGTATGCAACCACCTAGTATAAAGCATTCAAGAGTTATAGTTTTATATCCCGCCCACTTTTGGAGGCGTATTTTTTTTTTGGTATGGTCGGATATTTTGGAATCCGTTGTAGATGAACTGACGGTTTTGCATACACACTGTTGCACTTTCCCTCTTGTTTTTACTTGTTTTCTAAATAGGCTTAGAAAAATTTAGCTGTAAATTACAATTTCGAGAATTGTTATCGCAGCCGGATTTTTTTTACACACTTTATACTTAAACCAAATTTAAACAAGATCGCTTTGATATCTCAAGACGCACCAGAAATTTTTTTTGCAGTTCTTCAGATTCGAACAGAAGAATTCAGTGACCCGAAAGCCATAGGAACCAATAAATTAAAATGTATATTTTTAAACATGTAACTGCGGCTTAATTGGGCTGTAGACGTAGGCTTCATTTTTCAAGTTCTTATTTGCAAAACTTTCCGAAATTCATTCTTAAAAATTAGGCATCTCTTTTCACATGACTTCAAACTGTACTTTTAACTTTAAACTGTATAAACCAATATGTGTGCTTTCTAGTTTCTATTTCCACTTTTTTATGAAGTGCATACAAATACTCCAAATGTTTTCTTTACTTCTGGTTCAGAAGTTACCATCGGAGTGGACGGACATACGGATAACGCTTTGATACCGTATGATTACCCTTTTTCATTTATGGACGGACCATAAAAAATGCGTTCTTAGACAAAGACTTCTGTGGATATAAAATATCGTTGAAAATTAGAAAATGCACAACTACCTGTGTTTTAGCGATAAGACAGATGTGCACTCTAAAAGACCATTAAAGACTTCTGAATTGTTTCTTTTGAATACAAAATAATTTCCACCTGCAACAAATATCAAGGCTATTTTTATATACTGTGCCAGACAAGAGCAAATTCGTGCTTCATTCAAGATTTATAATAGCTTCTCAGAATCTATGGGCTCATCTCACCCTCTGTGCTTATCACGCGTAGCAGACCGCTGACAAACACCAGTCCTTTTCCCTTTTTCCCAACAAGGCATTGTTGTCAAAGCTTTCACACATGCCACCCGCAACATGTTGTCAAGCAATCCAGAATGCACGTTCCTATAAAACGGTCCAGTTCCAAAGTTTCCATTTAGAAATGAAACTCGTTGATACCGCCTGACTTTTCACCGGCGCAATATCGAACTGCGCATGGCTGTGCTCTCAAACTTAAGGTAAAAGCATCAGCAACTTTGCTATCACAATATTCGAAATGGCCAGCCAGTTTGTGTTTAGCTTCTAGTGCGACAAGTCGATTTGTTCCTTCTTAGATGATCCTCGTGACACCCGGTTGTACAAAACGTGGCGCGTCTTTTTTGAAATCGGTGACGAAAGTGTCGCGGTAGTTATTTGTGAAAAAAAAATAGATAAATTGTATTGATAAAGTCTAACAACACCCCCTGACGACTCGATCGAGTAGATCGCGACCTTACATGAATGTAAATGTAAAAATGTAATGCATGTTTAAAGAGCACTTTAATAAATACGTTCCCTTGCAGGTGTACACTTTTACCCTTGTCAAATTTTTGGTATCGGATCGCGGTAGAATTTTTATCTCAAGTTTGTTTAAATTCGTGGCTACTTTTGTTACGTGCCCCAAATAAAAGGACTCCCTTAGATGTGGTTTGAATCCTAACCTCCTCCCCTGACCTCTTCTTAAAAGTAATTAGCTGAGTTATAAAATAGAGTTCCTTTGCAGTCTTTCTTGTACGAAAGGAAAGTGATTTACCCATTGTAATTAAAATATCTCGAGCAGTGCTCGAAATCTTAAGTTGCAATTTTTGCTCAGTGCTGGTGATCTCGTGGGCATCATTAAAGTATTAGCCATTTGTCTAAGTAGACAGAATCCATATTTCACTGAGTGCAATTTGTGTTGTGACACAGCCTTTCACAGTAGAACGAGCGGAAGAAGCTGCAGCAACAGAAATATAATATAAGGCATCATTGGCCAGGGCGGGAATGTAACTCCCATTAATATGAGCTTCAAAGGCTGCCAGCACACATCAGCGCTTACAACAGCATAAATATGATGGAAAAGCTACTGTATCCTTTTGGTAAGTTTTTGTTTGTTTGTGTTTTTTTTTTTTTGCGTTACACTACCAATGTAACATGCTTCCCTGAACCGGAAGCAACCAGGCCCTCGTACCTTTGGCTTGCATAAAACTATCATTTTACCTCGCCTCCATGCATCTGGTTTGTTTCATAGTCTCTAGTCGAGTTAAACTGTAGGGGAAAAAAGGTTGTAAAGTGGGGTCAGGTGCTTTTGATAAATGATTTCCTTTTTACTCCCAACTCGCGTCCTCTGGAAGAGATTTACAGAGGTTGTTCTAGCATTAAGCTGTTATGCAAATGTAATTTTGGTTTTATTTTATGATATCTTTTTCCCGGTACGACTGCTTGCGGGAAAGCAATAAATTTTATGATTGAATTGAAGAATTAATGGAAAAATGTGTGAGATATGTGGGATGCATTCGTGATGCCTTTTGATTTGATAAGTTTCACTTGACGAGGTTTTCTTGATTGAATTTATGTACAGTGTCAAGTTCGTTTGTTTTTTGTAGAGGAATTGGCAATGTTCCAAGTATTGCGAGAATTTTTTTATTGTTCTTCTCCTATAGGGATTTGAGTTGGTCAGCAATTTCTTTAACATTCTGTTCATGTCCTTGAGGTTTTCAATAGATTATTTTTTCTTTTGTAACACGGCCTCCATCGTAAAATTCATTTTCATTCATGTGTAAACGATTCTATGAAATTTATCGTACAACAAAATCAGGGTCGACAGAAAGAAAGTAGTCTGCGGTTGACTTGCGCTTGGACGAAGGCTCGACGGAGTGGAACTAACTCAATGACCTTGTTTAACTTACTTGAATTGGGCATCATGTTTTAATCATATCAGAGTCAATTGACTTGGTATGATTTTTTTTTTAATTAAAAGCAAGACAAGTAAAAACTTTAATAAAAATTATTATATCCACTCAGAAAACGAGCTCTTTATTACATGTTTTGTGGACAATCTAACGTTAACGTATGTATTTTAGTATCGGTAGGACAGCAATATGAGTTTCATAAAATCAAATTGTATTAAATTTTTTACTAAAAGGGCATAAAAAAGGTCAAGGTAACCAGTAAAGCTTATACTGCAACATAAACTAGCCTGATAATATATTTCCACATCATAAGAAGTAATACAGATAAAGTTGTTTTTAAAAGAATCTGGACGAAATAAAATAGAACTCAATTTTCACTGTAAGTTAGCTTTCCATTTTTTTCGATTTGCCTCGCTAGATGCACTAGTTGCGAGAGCTGTATCAATTACCATGTTTGCATTGACACTAAAAAAACAGCTTCAAAATGGTTGCTTAATACATGAAAGCGCTGGTAGGGCAAAACAGGTTTGAGTCAAATAGACTTTGGAGTAGTACCGAGTGAAAAGAATACATGAAAACAAATCCCAAACCCTATACTTCTGATTGTAAAAAGAAGGAAAAGTTTTCTTTGAATGAGCGCGAGGGCTTGCGTGTGTGGTATGTTTCAGCAGGCACGAAAACGGAGATCGAGACTGAACTAAGGTACTTTCGATTCTACGTCGCAGCTCCTGCATGGAAACATGGTGAGTCTTAATATTAACTCCATCCTTCAGATAAAAAATGAAACGAGTTTGGGAAACAAACACTTACCATGAAAAACTGATCAGGCTTTTGAATCTGAAAAAGAAAATTTTAAAACATAAAAAATGCGTAACAGTATAATATTATAATATTAAATTTTTATTTTGCATCTGCAGCGTAGCAGATGTTGCTTACGTATAAAAAAATATCCTCCTATTTGCTGCTTCAAAAAACTACCCATGAAAAATGCTAGCAGACATGCTGGCTTCAAAAGAGCAAACTTGTAGTTTTTTGCCTCAAGAAACTGAAGATTAAATTGTATTGTAGAGTATATTATTATTCTCCAATTGCTATCTTATTCTACAAACAAAAAGTATTTTTAATTGAGAACCTAACAGAACGTATTGTTGCTTATATTGGGGATTTATATTTGATTTAATATTGAAATTCAATTCAATTCAACTCAATTTATTAACAAAAAAACAGAAATGTGCATTAAGACATTGTCTCTTATAGTACTAAGGAATTTATGTAAGCGTAAAAATGTTGAATTCGAAAAAACAAATTAAACTAGGATAAATTCATAATATAATGTAATAAAAGAAAAATAGAACAATAAAATAATTAAAACTAGTAATACCTAAGAATAAAAGGAAAGATAGGGAAATTAAAGAAAGGAGAAAAATGCTAAGCAGGGAAAAAAGAGTACACTGATAAGGCTGATTTGAAGCTTAAAGTACTCGACAGGCACTTGATACGCAAAGGTAAAGCATTCCACAGTCGTATAGCATAAACGAAAAACATTCTCGACGAGTTCAAATATTTAAGGCGCTGAGCATTTATGTTAAATGTTCTTCTTGAAAGTGAAAACTCTAGTTTCGAATACAAATACGGTGGTTGCTTTGTATTGATAATTTGATGCAGAAAAAGGCAGTTCCTAAAATCTAGATATTTTCGCATTGTGCAGCCAAGAAACTGGTAAGAAAACTCAGAAATTCTTTCGAATCGTTGCATAAACATACCGAACAGCGTCATTATAAGCTACTTGGAGTTTGAGAAGCGATAGTGAGTCAAGGTCACTGTACGAGACTGCCGCGTATGAAATAATGGGCATTGTAAGACTTCGGACAAGTCTTCGGCGGGTTTCCAAGGGAGTGTAGCTGGCAGACGCCCACAGCTTACGCAAGCAGCTATACACACGCCCAATAACGATATTTACGTGGTTATAACCTCAGAGCTTTCGGTTTAAGGTGATACCTAGGCTGGTAGCCACCTCTACAAGATGAATCTTAGTCCCAGCCAACCAAACATCAGGAACATGATTAAGATCAAAAGATTTATTTAAAATAGGCAAAACATGACATTTTTTGGAATTCATAGCTAGATCATTTTTAGTGGCCCATTCACTTACACAGAGCAGATCCTCATTCAAACAAGAAACCAGTTCCTGCATCTTATTGAACGGCAAAGACAGATACAATTGGACGTCGTCGGCATAGAAGTGAATGAGCGTGTGCTTACAGAAAATTTTACAAGTCGTTAATGTACATACAAAATAGTATGGGGCCCATTACTGATCCTTGGGGGACTCCTTGGGTGACAGAGCGAAGCCCAGATCGCTTGCTATCGACAGCAACTCTTTGCGACCGACCACCTAAAAAATTGCGAATAAGCCGTACAGCTCTTTCGCTTAAGCCAAAATAATGAGGATGGCGTGATTTACCTTGTCGAAAGCTTTAGAGAAGTCAAAAATGGAAAGCAGCGTGACATGTCCTTTGTCGAAATCCTTCCTGATATCGTCCAATATCTTGACCATGGCGGAAGAACAGCTATGGTTTTTTCTGAAACCAGACTGAAATGGACTCAATAACAAATTTACAGACAAGTGATTCTGAATTTGAGACGCTAACACTTATTCAAAAACTTTAGATAAACAAGGCAAAATACTTATGGGTCTGTAGTCGGATGGATCTAAAGGATTGTTCTTTTTGGGAACAGACACAACATTAGCACATTTCCAAGCAATGGGTGTGATAGATGTCATAATACATGAGTTAATAATGTGTGTCAGGGGACTTATAATGTTTGGTAGTAGAAGTTTTATGAATATCAGCGGCAAATCATCTTCTCCGCATTTGACTTTAGGTTTTTTATAATACCAAGAACCTCAACTTCGGTAACTACATCAAAATTCATTTCATATTCAATGAAATTAATTTCGATGTAATTCACTCTCCCCAGCAGCTTCATTGGAGACAAAAAAATCCTTCATATTATCCAAATCTAAATCGCAACTCTTATGACCCTTATTACCAATGCCTATCAGACGAAGATTTTTCCACCACATCTTAGAGAGCAAGGAAGTACTTATGTAGCTTGGACGAGAAATATTGTCGCTTTGATGTACGAACAGCGACTGTTGCAGCATTACAGGCTGATTTGTATATATTCCAGTTAGCTATGGTACGACTACGCTTCCATTTTCTATAAAGCCTATTTCGATTCTTAAGCGCACTAATAACTCCGTCCGTATACCAAGGGCATGCGGTTTTTTGGATAACGACAGTTTTAGTGGGTTCAAGTTAATCAAACAAAGTCGATGCAAGAGTTTGAAAAATGTATAACTTTTCATTTGGATCAGCAACCATTTGGTATTTACAACTATTGTAAGAAGAATTGTAAATAGTTGTATTGAAAGATTACAACTATTTACAATTCATCTAACATTGTAATAATGGCAAGTCCTATGATACTTCCAAACGCTTACTGGCGAAGATTATCAGAGGAACCTTTATATATAATATATATATGATGCTAACATCGCCGGTGGTCGAAATACCACTAAAAAAGATAAAACTAGCTTAAATGCTTTGACAGTTTACCTTCCTCTTTTATTATACCACCTCAGGTCTTATAAAATACGCGCTTACTGTTATTATGGATATGGACGTGTATATCTACTCTACATGCAGGCAAATAATACAGTCACACGCGCATGCACTGGCATTTTTTCCGCTTAGCTCACAGTTATCACTTTTGTTAACAACAAACGTAAAAAGTTAATTTTTTCAACTGCTTCTCACAATGCGACTCACTTCTGGGTGATAGTTATTAACATATAGTCGCCCGAGAATTCATTTGTCTCATTGACAACATTTCGAGAAAAAACGAAGTTATTCCAAAACTGTATGAATAAGTTGAAAAAGTACATTTTTCAAATGTTTTTTCAATATTTATATTATTATTTCATACCAATTTTCATAGTGTTTTTCCTAAACCGTTAACAAGCTACGTTAGTGAGCGTAAAAGTCACCTTTTTTTACTTGTTATATTTTAACACTCAATTGCTTTATTTTTTAGAGTATAAAAATATTAATTTTACTATATTTTTATACATATTTCTTTATTTATATATTTTGTTTCTTTTACTTTTTGTTCATATAGGACGTGAGAACATTACACGTGGGACACAAAGGATTATTGTCAATTGAAAAAATGAAATGGAGTTGGTACAAACCAACAATTAAACTTATACCAGGATCAGTGATCCACATGCATAGGTTATCTTAAAAAAAAAGGACACGTGATGTGCCTTTTTTGGACAAATCAATTCTCACAAAAAACAGATCGTCAAGTATGAAAACACACGCGGAGCGGTCCATCGACTTTTTTTTGGAGCTTATCAATAATTTGCAGTTTGTGCAAAAATCTATTTTTTTATTAAAGATTCTACTTTGAAAAGTTTAAAATTTCTGGGTATGTTTTACAGCCTACTTGTACACTATTTTTGTAGTGATGTCCACTGTTCTTATATTGGACTGGCTAAAAACTTTTCCCTTAATTTTTTTACGTGTTTTTTTTTTCTTAAAAAGACTGTAGAAATTCTTTTTTTTTAAATCTGTGTGTTGGTTAACGTGAACGTGGTTAAGCTAGAGTCAGAGGTGTAATATTTGCCAGCAGCATAGTTTTCGTTAGCCAACTAAAGTGTTTTCAAGCACATCTATAAAACCATTTACTATTTCAAAACTACCATATTTTTTTTTAGTTTCAAAAGATCGACCACTTATTTAAAATTTTGGCCTATAACTGTTTAGCAGAGTTATAAAAGATTACAATATTTTGAATTAAAAAATCAATTGACTTACCATCTCGGATTTTTCAATTCCTGAATTCGCTTTGGAATAAAGACTTCAATATTAAAATCACAAATCTGTTTTGAAGTCTTTGATTGGACCAATCCTTTAAAGCATTCTTTAGATTGCGTTCAATTGAATTCAATTATTTTTAGAATTACACTGCATTCTTTGAAGTCCCTTTGAAGGCTTTACCATTCACTTGAAGTCACCCGCATTCAGTTGGAGTCTTTGAGACTGCAAAAAAAAAAAGATTCTGGGCTTAGTAAGTAATAATGCCCAAATAATTCTGAAACTAAAAAAATTGGTACTAAAAACATGCAAGTTGTGTTGGCTCGTGACCAGGAATCGAAAGTGAGTCTCAACCTTGTTAAAGGTTTTTCATTTACTTTACTATTAACCGATATTTTTTGCCAGAATCTTTTCGGTCTTGATCGGAGAGAAACCCTTGCTTACTTTAACTTTACAATGACAACTTTATATGAACGAAATCTGGAATGAAGTCTCGTTTACCTAACCTGCTACTTTTTTGTTTCATGCATTCCTAAATTCCATTCCTTCATAAGGAGATGCTTAATGTCAAATTTCAGCCTTTTAGAATGTCTTATAGTTTTGAAATCTCTGGAGGTAGTTGCAAATTTAGACAGATTGTGGGCGTGTCTTTCGGTGTATATACATCTTGGATTTGGACTCTAAAGAGGAAAAAAGTTAATCCTCTCATTATTAAATGGATTAGCAATATGCTCAAAGAAAGGCTCATAATAGCCAACTTAGGTAACGTGGAAGTAGTAATAAAAACCATCAAAGGGTGTCCTCAGGGAGGAGTTCTTTCCCCACTTTTATGGTCAATTCTTGTGGACGAGCTACTCACTGTACTAAACAACAATGCCTCGCGTGCTGCCTGAAGTTTATCGGGTGACAACCGGCGTGGCCGAGCGTAGGTTGATGGACCGGTGGTAACTATGTGGTGTGATATGTCTATCCCTGTAGGCCTCCTTATTGCGTTGAAATTCGTAATGTCGGGGAATTCGTCTAGAATAGATGTGAAAGTATTATTTTTCTGAAACGTATGGATTTGTACTTTGCCTTGTTCCCTTGTGTCCCCCGTTGCAAATAGTTGAGTGCTACCGTCTATAAGTTTTTCTCGTCGTACATCAATTATGAGGTTGAAATTTTTAAGGAAATCAATGCCTATGATCGGAGATTTGACTTTTGCGACGATAAAATTCCATGTGAAAGGCCTTCGTAGTCCCAGGTCCAATGTTAGGCGTCGAATACCGAAGGTTTGTATTGGGCTTCCGTTAGCAGCGTACAGTTTCAACGGGTATTCGGATTTGAAAACATCACGTGGTCCAGGTGGAACGATGGACACATCGGCGCCGGAATCGATGAGAAATTTGTTGCTTGTTTTTTTATCGTTGATGAAAAGACGAAAAACTTTTAGGCCGTCACCGTTCGATTCGTCTTTTATTTCGTTGGGTGGCCTTATTGGTTTTTTGGAAAAGAACATGGCTCGCGACACTTACGTGCATCTTCCGCGTACTTTCTGTGGAACCAACAATATGAGTCGTCTTCGGTGTTGCGACGTGCTGGTGTATGATCACGTATACGGCTTTTGCTGCGGGCACGTGGCAGGCGTTTATTCCCTCGAAGAATCTGCTTAAGCTGACGATCGATTTGTTCAATTCTAGATTCCAGCGAGGTCGTAGAACTTGTCGCCATGTTCACATGATTATTCCCGCTTACCTCCAGAATCTTATCTGCTAGAACTGCTTTGCCCTGCAAATCTTCCTTCGATGCCTGGAGAATCGCTTGCGCCTGTGTTGGTAGCCGACTTAACCACAAATTATGCAGAAATTCGTCGGTTAAGTGTTGACCGCCCAAGTGACGCATCTCGTTCAGAAGCTGCGACGGCTTTCTGTCCCCTAGCTCGATTTCAGAGAGCAGCCGCCTAATTTTTTGCTGCTCCGAGGCACCAAACCTGTCGAGAAGAACTTTTTTGAAATGTTCGTACTTCCCTGAGTCTGGTGGTTGGAGAACCGCGTCTGTGACTTGCGCCAAAATCCGTGTTTCGATGGCTGCCACGACGGTATTAAATTTGGACGAGTCTGAGTTCACCCCAGCATTCGCAAACTGCGCTTCCACCTGGGCGAACCAAATTTGTGGGTTTTCCTCCCAGAAAGGTGGCACCTTAACGGAAACGCGGTTCACGTTGAGCACTGCCTGCTCCACGTCTCCCTCCGTTTTTTTCCCGCTCTGGCCTTTCGAGTTTGTGGCTGCGTCGTTGTTTGTCATGTCGTTTGGTAACTAGTGCACAGCACAGCGCTGTTTTATTTGACAAAAAAATCCAGTCGTCGGGGTCACCACTGTGGAGTCCTGTACTCCAACTGCGAAAACACTTGTTTGAATAAAAACAAATCAAGTAACTTTTCTAAGTCAGTCTTATTGAAACTTAAAATTGCTACTTTATAATAGTTATTCAACGTTTGATTTATTTAAGACGTGGATGGAAGGATGTCCGTAGTCGATGGAGGTTACCGAAAAAGGAAAGATGGCGATAACCCAGCTGTCACTTGTGGGCTACTTAACCTCGTGTTTTATCTTTGACACCTGTCAGCTGGGTAGGACCAGCGTTGCCACAGCTTCTATACCATTGGATATGCTGATGATCAAGTTATTCTTTTAAGAGGCAAACATGAGGATACAATTGGTAATCTAATGCAAAAAGCCATGAAAATAACTTGGGAATGGTGTGAGGGTGAAGGACTCTCTATAAATCCCAACAAGACCAAAATTATTCGCTTTACAAGAAGGAGATAGAACAAGCTTCAAACCCCTGAAAATTAAAGATATTCCTCTTACAATCATTGAAGAGGTTAAGTTTCTAGGGATAACTCTAGACAACAAACTCACCTGGAATACACATTTAAATTCAAAATGCAAAAAAGCTACGAAAGCTTTATGGACCTTAAAACAGCTCGTTGGTAAAACATGGGGACTCAATCCCAAAATGAGCCTGTGGGTCTATACTCAAATGATCAGGCCAATTATTTTCTACTGCGCTGCCATATGGTGGAAAAAGTGTGAGCAGCGGACAGTCATAGAAAATCTAAACAAACTGCAAAGGCTAGCGTGCATCCGTACCACTGGAGCTATGCGAACCACTCCCATAGCTGGTATGGAAGTCCTCCTAAACCTTCCACCACTACATATAGCTGTTCAGGCAGAAGCAGCAAGACAGGCTATAAGTCTTCAACGCAAATATACATTCAAAGAAGGTAATCTACAAGGACATCTAAAGATACTGAAGAAAGTGGATCTGGTCAGGGAACTGACACTTTTCAGCGATATCATAGACCCTATTGTAAGCTTTAGCAAAAACTACAAAATCTTAATCCCAAAAAGAGATGAATGGACTAGCAATCCACATTGGCTAAATGACGACGCCGAAAAGTGGTACACGGACGGGTCGAAGTCAAGCAGTGGAGTTGGGGCTGGTATAGTAGGACCGAGGTGTCATAAACACATACCTCTCTGTAAAGAAGCCACAATTTTTCAAGCCGAACTCTTTGCGATTAAGGAAACAGCCCATTGCATTTATAATAGAAATCTCAAAAATGTGAAGATCTCACTATTTTCGGACAGCCAAGCAGTCCTAAAAGCTCTAAGGAGCGACAGATATGACTCCAAGCCTGTTTGGGAATGTCACCAGATTCTAAATAAACTGGCTACCACAAACAGGGTGAAGCTGATTTGGGTGCCGGGACACGAAAACTATGAGGGTAATGAAAAAGCCGACATTCAAGCCAAATGGGGAGCTGAGATTCCTTTTATAGGGCCTTTTCCCCTCTTTGGTTTCACTAAGGCAGACATTTATCATCAAATTAAAAACTGGACTATCAGTATATGTCTACAAAAGTGAAATAATCTGGAAGGCCTCAAACACTCCAAAAAATTCCTCAGGTACAACCCCAAAAGAGCTAAGGAAGCCCTAGAACTCAACAGATCCGATCTTGTTATGTGGAGCTCTCACTGGACATGCAGCATGTAACTATCATCTATCCAAATTAGGCCACAGCAGCACTGAAATCTGTAGACACTGTGGAGAAACAAAAGAAACTATGGAACACCTTTTGATAGAGTGTCCTGCTCTTGCTCTCCACAGATTTAAAATTACTGGGATACCCAATTTAACAGGGAAAGACTATGAAAACATCCCATCGAGGGAGGTTATCAGTTTTGTAAAGATAGCTCTAAAAACCTAGATCAAAGTAAAGGGGTACAATAGAACTTTTAGGTCGCAGTACAAGTGGGTATTATACTTGCACCCTATACATTCAATTCAATTCAATTCGGTGGATTTAAAAAAAAATTTATATTTGTACTGCTTCGCATGACATGGACCTTACGAAGAAAGTTTCAGCACCCTAGCTCAAAATGTAAGGCCTAAAATCATGTGAAATATAGACGGACGGACGCACATGGCTTATTCGATTCAGAATTTGGTCTCGATCATATGCCCTTAGTCTTGGGGTCTACCATTATTATTTCACCGTGTTACGAACTATATGACAACCTTAATATACCTCCTACCCTTTAGGATGGGGTATAAAAAAAAATTCTTTTGTGTTTATTGTAAAATTTTTACAGAAATTTTTTGCAATCAATAAAGGATTTAATCTTTCATTTGACTTAGTTTCAATGCCCAATGTGATATCTCTCAGAGAATACCCAAATGGATAATAAATAATAAATAAAATAAATACCTCTCAATCAGTCAAATAACTCTCAGCCTTTATCTCAAATAAAGGCTGAGAGTTATTTTCCAGCTCGAATCGAGACTCTACCCATCGTTTACTTCTTTTATAAGGTTTATTTTCACCTCAATAAACGAATAGATTTGATTTGATTTGTACAAAGCTTTATTACCTGAACACAATATTATTCACTGACGTAGTTACTTAAGCATTCTGTTGCTTAAATACTTGCGTGTCTGTTTTAAAATCAAAACGGTTACAATAATAGTTTTCTAAACTGATTTTCTGTGCTTGCTTTTACGAATTCTCTCATCAATAAATTATATTTTTATTAAAATAGGATTTTTCAAAGGTTAAACTTAATTATACCCACTGAACGCTGGTCAAATTCTAGGCGACACCGCAACGAGATCGGTCGAGATTTACTGCCAGGCAACAAGAATATTATGCACCATATTGTGTGTCGGTACGTCCTTCTTATATAAACTAATAAAAGCGTTATGTATGCTAAGCTTTCAGAGAAATATTTTTCACAGAAAAATTATGACATTCTGTGCTAATGATTCGCCAAAGTCATATACTTGAGATGTGTTTATTCCATTCATCGCTGAATAAATTGTAGTCTTTCATACAAATCCTTTCATACAAATCATACAAATGAAATGGTGCTTAAGTATTAGGTAGATACCTACTTAAAATAAGCTGCAAGGGATATTTCCTAATACAAAAATGCCATGTGCGTCACCGTCGTTTCATGTCCGTCAAATACGGACTTCTACCCGGATTGAATAAAACGTTTAACTAAGAAAACATAAGACTTAATTCCGAAATCAACAAGAACATCCGTTTGTCCATGTCCACATTATGTTACACTGCATGAATAAAGGTATTCTCTGGCTGTACTGTTCATAATGAAAAAATGTATTCTAATAAAGTAATAATTCGAAACTTATGCGAAGGGACTGGAATGGTTAAAAGTTTTATTCATTCATATTTGGGTTTTACCATTCAATGACCATTAAATGGAAAGCGCGTTGTTTTGACATTTCAATTCTCTTATAAAATTAAAATATTCTTTTATTCATCTAACAAAATAACATATAATATATATAATATAATGTTTATTAAAAATATAAAATAAAATAAAACTATGTACAATTTGGAATATGGTTTTTATAAGACCACTTAACCGTGCTCCGCGACAACTTTTAAATGGAAAAGAGGTAGTCCAACATGGATATAAGAAACAACTAAAATAAACAAAATTTGTTTTTTATATCCGAGTTGTTCTTTTTTAAAAACACGTTTATAGGAAACAAAGTTTCTCTTATGAAAAAAAAAACTTATATAAGAAACAAAGTTTCCTATATGAAAAGTCAACAAAACGCAAACACCATTTGGCAGATACTATTTTGCCAAATCTGTCATATTTTTCTGTCATCGTCGGTATACTTGCATACCTGAACATAAATCTATTTCAAAGAAGAAAAAAGCATGTTTCTTTTATGCATTGAATTTTAAATTATTGATCTTGTGAATGAAAGAACGTTTCCTTTATCCGATTTTTTCTTATAAACGTATTTCTTATATCAGCTCCTTCTTACAGGGAAAAACATTGAAAAGACACGGTGTTTCCGCATGTGTCTCTTTTAAGCGATTTTTCTTATATGAGTGTTTCTTATATCCGTGCTAAGAAAGTGATGATAATGAATACACCATTTGTAAGGTAGCTAGATACATTAAAATTTAGGACCTTAAAGTTGTCAGCACATTGGCATGTTGGTGCTGAACAAGGGGAGTTTCTTAGGGAGTTTCAGTAAAAAACCAACTGAGCTTCGATCTTGAACTGAGGTTAACCCCAAAAACGAATTTTTCAGTTAATTTCGATCTTGGGTTAATGGCTTTTAATTCCCTAAAAAATTGGTGGGTAAACCCCAGATCAAACTCCGAAAAAAAGTTCGAAGTGGTCCTTGACCTGTATTCAGTGATGTTAAAGAACAGTTCCAGTAGAAACAATTGCTTGTTTCTAAGGCATATTACATTTGAGCAGAGTTCTGAATATAACTCAAGCCGAACTGTTTTTTTTTATGAGAAGTAAGAGCCATCAATTTCGAGTGCAGAAGATTTGGCTATATGTACCTACTTTATTTATGGATTCAACCTGCACTAAAAAAATGCACTATGCATCAAGTATTCAAGTTGATTATATCAAATTTATTATACATTAAAGATGATACATAGTGATAATCACTGAATTGCGAGAATGCCTGAATACGAAAATCTTTCATTATCTACCTAAAGGCTAGTTACCTACTTTATTTATGCCTTAGATAAATTGCCTGCGGACAGTGTCCCATTGTGCCCTTGAGCGCCTGCAATGTTGTTTATTGGTTTCATTTACAAATAAATTTCGCCAATCAGGCAGAATTGTGAAACAGCCCTCGAAGGACTTCAATAAAATTAACTACATGCCTTGCCGTTGCCAAATTTTGTCACGTCTTTTTGCCATGCTTTATGCAGTTTCCTAGCTATTAAAAACACAGCTATCTGTTTTTAAATCTAAGCATACACACACATAATATACGACACAAGTCGTGTAGGTTATATTTCTACACTTTAACTTGTCTTATGTTCGGTAAAAACATCCTTTTTTCACTTAATCAACGAGGAATGTGTGTTTATTTTTTAACTCTTTAATCCCACCAGGATACAAATGTTGCCAGTTCGTTGAAAGTATTTAATTGCAAAGCATAGGAAAGTGGTATTATGGTTTAAGTGCCACTAGATAATGTCAAGATGTCATGGTCGAAAAGCCCAAGGGAGATGCCTTAATAATATGGAATGTTTTGTGGGTATTTATGTACAACGGTGCTCTTTCACGGCAAAATGTTTTGTATTGTTATGCCGGGATACGAAGAAAAATACTTACGAATTGCGACAACGAAATGGGTCAAAGATTGCGGGTTGAACTAAGCCATGTTCGTAAGCAGAATTTCCAGTGGTGATGCTGATGGTAAAGGAGTTAATGAACTTTGGTTACTAGGTAAACCACTTTCAAGCAATAAACTAGTTTATTATTTATAACTTTAAAGTAGAGGTTACATTAAGAATCTTTTGCTGCGCACTAAAATTCTACTGAATAATTAAAGACATAAAATTTACTGCAAACAGAAGTTAAGAGAAATAATGGGTCGGGGTCTCTATACTCGAGCGAGGGTTGTTTTTTATCACATTTCATTTGATTCAATCGTAATTTTCCTTCCACAAGTCCTTACTTTGGCTCTGTTATTAAAGCGCGAAAATGTCGCTACGCATTTGTTATCTCACGATTTTTATCTTGTTAAGATTAATTAGCATGCTAGCCCCTTCCGGCAACTCCCATCTGGATTTTTTTTTTACCTTTTCTTTGATTTCAAACCTTAAAAACAATCAATTGCTACGGTTTTTAAAAGCTTTTTTTTTGATTTTTTTCCGATTTTTATTAGAAAAGATGCTGTTCTTATTTTCGTTTAAGAAACCATTAACGCCCACAGCATACATTGTTGAGAAGTTGGCCCTGGTTCACCTCGAGCTGTTGCGCCACTCTATTTTTTTTTTTTAATAATTAATATTAATTGTAAAAACTTAATATTTGTTAAGTCTATGTTTTAAAAAACTGTCGGTCCTCTTTACCACCAGAATTCAAACTGTAATTAAACCGTTATATGTGTGTTTAAAAAAAAATCGCCCTTGCAACCGTTTTCATATTTTTCACGAACTTTATTATGTTTTGGTATATTCTTTATTTTTCTTCGTCTCACTAAAAGATATAACACGTGGCGCATAGATGGTTTTTTTCTGGTTTTGGAAGGGCCTTTTAAAAGAGGAATAGTCCATTTCAGGCACAACTAGCGCAATCGCATTGGTATGGTACCTGAGTTATATCTTCACCCAAACCGAAAACAAAGTAGAGTCACATATCTATACAACATTTGAGTCTAACTTCTGACGATATAGCTCTAGTTGAAATTGAGTACGAACCAAGGTTTAAAAACTTTGAAACGCGGAACTCAAATCTTTTAATTCTGCGTCGAGCATATCTACTTATCTGGCAACAACACCTGAAAGCTATCATCTCTTTAACATACAACCTACTATTCTATAAACCATTCTATAAAGGCGCAGTTCAACGACTATATCCTCGGAATTGCTTGAATCCATGGGTTTCATAAGGGTGTAATGCATAACAAATACCCATATGTAATTGGGTATTCAACAACTACAATGTTAATGTTAGGGTTATAGACTTTCGTTAGAGATATAAATGGAAAAATGTAACAAAACATAAAGTATCTAACGCACAAAGTAATGTAGCAAACAATACGATCCATTGTTGAGGTTATTCCGTCTATGATACATTAGACTGCTTCTACAAGCCCCTACAATTTACAATAGGCTGCCAGTAACAACAGCGTATCTATATCTATTTAGAAATAATTCCTATAGAGAGATAGTATCACGAGAAGTCTAGTGCATGATTATTCACATTTTAAGCCAACTTTGTTCATGGTTTTCCCTAAAAAAAAAAAATCCAATTTGCTACAACATCAATTTAATTTGCTATCTGACTGTATTAAAATTATATTGTAAATAAATTTAATAAAAAAATAATGGGTAAATTAATACCCCAGTTTGAATTTAATCAATTTGTTTCCGAATTGTTTTTAATTAAATTGAACGTGACTATTAGGTTTTTGTTTTTTTGCTCAGTGCTGAAACAATAATTTAAATTAACTCATTTTAATCTTGTGCAATTTTAATAAAGATACAATGTAGCGAGTTTATTTGTGTGAAAAACTTCACCGCCATAGAAAGGGGAAAATAAACTTTTTTCAAGCTATACAAAGCCTTTTTTTAGTAGACAAAGGTTATTTGTAACACACACACACAGGTACTCATATTAAACAAAAGGCTATTTTTATTCTCGTGGGAAGTGTAGGTAGGTCCTAGGTAGGTTACATATTTGGGAATTTACATATAGGGGAGCTCATTTTTTGTGACGGCACTATGGTATGGCTTAGGTGTAGGCTATTAAAGCAAGGATAATGAAATTAAAATTAAATTAAAAGCAGGTGAGTTAATTTATTATTATTTTTTTAAAGCAGAACAACGTGCCATATACCTAAGTTTGTAATTTTCTTCAATTTAATAATTTAAAAAAATTAGCGACACCTCCAATGTCAAAAGCACTGTTGACGTTAATTCTTATTGATAAATGTAAACGTCAAAAGTATGAGCTTATTCTTGGTACAATAAGGTGGATTATTTAAGAGCTGATACAAAAGCCAGGCCGATGTATTAAAATATTTAATAAAAGTCCCAATCATCAATTGGTATATTTGAAACTCATTCAATTCCGGTCTTTCATATATTGGCGCACCAAGAAGATTGCAAATATTTTATATTTCTTTTGAATAGAAAATCAACTGTTGCAGCCTTAAGCTGCTGCTATAGAGAGATTTATGAAATGATGTTCATACCTACCAGTAATTTGTATCGGAAAAATCTCTCTTAATTGCAATAAGCATGTCATAATATATGACTTTCATTCATCGATATTGAAAAGAAAAGGTATTTCAACATCCTTCAAAAGACAATAGCGCAGTTTCCATGATTCACTGCTGACGGCTTTCACATTTGCCTACCCAAAAAAAAAAATTTTTAGTTCATCATCAGCTTGGCAGAAAAGCTTGAAAAATGTGAACTGAATATGACTCACCTGCTTTTGTGGTGTAGTGTCAATTTTTACTTCCCATAGCAGTGCATTTTGTGGGCTCGTGCATTAAATTATTTTCCTGGTTAACAAAGGTTAAGCACTGATTCCGACATGTTTTCCTTTCTGTGCGTCCATGCAAAGGCTTTTAGATCGAACTTAGAAAAAACTCAAATTGACAAAACTCTTCACATTTTAAAAATAGTTCTTAGACCACATCCCATACGATAGGAGGTATATTAGTTTTGATCCTGATAAAGAAATAATCACCCCTAAAATCTTGAAAGCATATGATCGAGACTGATTTTTGAGTCGAATGACACATGTCCGTCCGTCCGTCTGTTAGTAATTTTTAAGGCTTCAATTTTGAACTAAGAACTTGAAACGTCATATTTAAGCTTTCTGGGTCCCTAAGCAGTAAAAGCGTAAACATTTTTGAAATCCACCCACTGACACGCCCACTTTACTCATTAGCATGAAGAATAAAAATTATCGTAAGAAAAGTATTGAAATTTCAAAAAAAGGCAAAAAAATACCCCCCCCCCCCCCATTTCGATTGTGGTGGCATTTTATCTGCCGTTCTGCAAACGGTATTTGTGTGCAATGAATTTGCTTTCAACCAAAAAATTCTTGCATTACATATTTACATGTTTCTGTATACAAACTATTTTCTGGAAAATTTTTATCCACGCCCACTTTTGGGAGCGTTGGATAAAAAGCTATTTTTTTATGCCTTTAGCAAACCTTATCTGGACAATATATTTGAAAGTGAAATAATCACCGTAGACCCCTAAGACCTTTAAGAGATATGATCGAGACCGACAGGTAAGTCGATTAACCCATGTCTGTCCGTCCGTCCGTCCGTCCGTCTGTCCGTATGTATGCAGGTTTTGAGGTCTATAAAATTGAGCTAGGAAACTGAAACTTGCAGCGTTGCTTGGTTCTCATTTCGTACAGACAAAGCAGGAAAATTGAGAAGATCCGCCCACAGCTACGCCCACAATTGGCTTGAATGTCAGACAACCTCAAATTTACATTTTATTTCAAAATGCCTTTTGGTCAAGATAGACAAAATATATGAACTCAAATTTTGTTGGAGAGCAAAATTAGAGCAATTAGACAAAAATTGGACGGCGCACTCTGACCATGCCCACTTTTAACATTTGAAATCTTTGAAAACCTGATTTCTCGGGAAATTCATTCTAATTTGAAAAAAAATTGTATGGCAAATATTGAAGATATTACCATTTGCGAAGTTTGTTGCATACAGAGCTTTGAGCTTCGCCCAATTTTAGGGGGCGTTTTTGGGAAAAAACTGTTTTTTTAAGTATTAATATTCGCTTTTAACGCATTTTACCGTGATTCCAACAAAATTAGAGTTAATTGATTTTAATTTTTAGCCTACGCCCTTTTTTAGGGGCGTGGCAATACAAATAATTGATAATTAAAATTTACTTGTTTAACTGAAGGAGATTGACATTTTGACATTAAGCGATTTGGAGCTTGATAGAAGTTAATTGGGATGAGGGGTCCAACGATTCGCCTGAGCGGATTGTAACCCACCCACTAGTTTTTTAAAACAAGCTCGTATCGTAGCTAAAAACTAAGCGTTTAAAGACCATACACAACTGAGCTATCGGTCGCCGCGCCGCTCGCACAAAGTGACGTCTTTTCAGTGACAGTGAATGGCTGTTAACGACTCTCACTATACCATCACCAGCATAGGTTAGAGTATGCAGATTTCTCTGATTTACTCACTGTTTTTTTTTTTCGAGTATCTGGCTTAATATTTTTTCCAGTATAGATACATAGAAGAAAGGTAACGGGTGATTTTTTAGCTGGTTTGGTTTTGGCGACACTGGTTTTGACAGCTGACGTGTGTTTAGTACCTTGTGTCACTGTCAAACAGCTTCAGTTTGGTTTGCAATTTAACCATGGATCGTCTTACAAATGAACAACGCTTGCATTGCATGATATGTGGTTTCAACAAGACGGTGCCACATGCCACACAGCACGCGAAACAATGGCGCAATTGCGAGGCGAGTTTGGTGAACAGTTAATTTCACGTTTCGGGCCGGTCAATTGGCCGCCCAGATCGTGCGATTTGACACCATTAGATTATTTTTTGTGGGGGTATGTCAAGGCTAATGTCTATAGGGACAAGCCCGCTTCGATTGACGCACTGGAAGCCAACATCCATGCATTCATTCGTGAGATCCCGGCCGATATGTGTAAAAGAGTATGCCAAAATTGGACTCAGAGGATGGGCTACCTGAGACGCAGCCGCGGTCAACATTTGCATCTTTAAACATTAAATTGCAAGGTTCAAACTATCGATTCAAATAAATATTTCATTAATTTTTTCGAATTTTTTGTGTTTTTTTTTTAAAAAGTTTTCAGCCTCTTAAAAAATCACCCTTTATATGAAGTTGTTGGAATGACTTTTTGTTTGTTCATATTTTTTTGTTTAGGTAGGTAGGTAGGTAGGAAAGTGGCTTTTTCGGAAAATGGAAAATGAAAAATGGAAGATGGAAAATGGAAAATGAAAAATGGAAAATGGAAAATGAAAAATGAAAAATGGAAAATGGAAAATGGAAAATGGAAAATGGAAAATGGAAAATGGAAAATGGAAAATGGAAAATGAAAAATGGAAAATGGAAAATGGAAAATGAAAAATGAAAAATGAAAAATGGAAAATGGAAAATGGAAAATGGAAAATGAAAAATGGAAAATGGAAAATGGAAAATGGAAAATGGAAAATGGGAAATGGAAAATGGAAAATGGAAAATGGAAAATGGAAAATGGAAAATGGAAAATGGAAAATGGAAAATGGAAAATGGAAAATGGAAAATGGAAAATGGAAAATGGAAAATGGAAAATGGAAAATGGAAAATGGAAAATGGAAAATGGAAAATAGAAAATGGAAAATGGAAAACGGAAAACGGAAAACGGAAAACGGAAAATGAAACATCATGCCACATGAAAAATGAAAAATGGAAAATTGAAAATGGAAAATGGAAAATTTAAAATTGAAAAGGGGAAAATGGAAAATAAAACATCATGCCATATGAAAAATGAAAAATGGAAAATGGAAAGTGGAAAACGGAAAACGGAAAAAGGAAAATGAAACATCATGCCGCATGAAAAAAGAAAAATGGAAAATAAAACATCATGCCACATGAAAAATGAAAAATGGAAAATGGAAAATTGAAAATGGAAAATTTAAAATTGAATAAGGAGAATGGAAAATAGAACATCATGCAACATGAAAAATGGAGAACGGTAAACGGAAAATGGAAAATGAAACATCATGCCGCATGAAAAATGAAAAATGAAAAATGAAAAATGAAAAATGAAAAATGAAAAATGAAAAATGAAAAATGAAAAATGAAAAATGAAAAATGAAAAATGAAAAATGAAAAATGAAAAATTGAAAATGAAAAATGGAAAAAAAACGTCATGCCGCATGAAAAATGGAAAATGGCAAATGAAAAATGGAAAAAGAAAAAAGGAAAATGGAAAATGGAAAATGGAAAATGGAAAATGGAAAATGGAAAAAGGAAAATGGAAAATGGAAAATGGAAAATGGAAAATGGAAAATGGAAAATGGAAAATGGAAAATGGAAAATGGAAAATGGAAAATGGAAAATGGAAAATGGAAAATGGAAAATGGAAAATGGAAAATGGAAAATGGAAAATGGAAAATGGAAAATGGAAAATGGAAAATGGAAAATGGAAAATGGAAAATGGAAAATGGAAAATGGAAAATCGAAAATGGAAAATGGAAAATGGAAAACGGAAAATGAAACATCATGCCACATGAAAAATTAAAAATGGAAACTGGAAACTGGGAAATGGAATATGAAAAATTGAAAATGGAAAATGAAACATTGTGCCACATGAAAAATTAAAAATGATAAATGGGAAATGAAGCAAATGAGAAATGAAAAATGGACCAGTGAGTTAGTGCTACAGTGTGTACGCAGAAGTTGCAGTCCGTAAAACAGACCGTTGAATACCCCAGCCTATCCCACAATGAAAAATGCTGATGGCATGGTTATTTTTTGGAATTTTGTAAGTAATGCAAACTTCGAAAAGGGGCGTGGTCCAATCGCCCTTAATTACGAGCTATCAAAAATGAGATATTTTCACAGATATTTCCAGGTTAAGCTTAAATGTACGCAAAAATGCAATTTTTTGCTTCAAATTCAATATTTTTGCAAAATCGACCCCTAAAAGGTGGCGTAGCTAAAAACTTTATATAAACGAAATCTGGGCTGAAGTCTCGTTTACCTAACGTGCTACTTTTTTGTTTCATGCTTTCCTAAATTAGGCTCAAGGCCAGTCTACAATTCTGCCTACAAATGTGGGCGTGGCCCAAAGTCTTGTATGGACAAAATTTAGAACTAAACGTTTTCTACACAAAATATTAAGCAAAATTTTTTCAATTTTGAACAAAAATATTGAGTAAACTGCATTTGAAAATTTACATTTAAAATAGATGCCACGCCCACTGGAGGAGGCTTACCAATTAAATTTTTCTTTTTTGTATATTACATTCATTAGGAGATGCTAAATGTGAAATTTCAGCCTTTTAGAACGTCTTATAGTTTTGAAATCTCTGGAAGTAGTTGCACATATAGACCGATTGTGGGCGTGTCTTTGGGTGGATTTAAAATTTTTTTACACTTGTACTGCTTCGGATACCAGTTAACTTATGTACCAAATTTCAGCTCCCTAGCTTGAAATTTAAGGCCTTATAACGTGTGACATACAGACAGATGGGCGGACAAACAGACAAGGCTTATTCGATTCAGAATTCGGTCCCGAACATATGCCCTTCAGTTCTTGGGGGTCAACCATTATTGTTTTACCGTGTTACAAACTATGTGACAAACTTAATATACCTCCTATCCTATGGGAAGGGGTATAAAATCACATAACACTCATGTTCGTTATTTCCCCTCTTTAATGTGCTAATTAAAGACCGCTTTTACAATCGTGACTATTACCGCTTTGTAATATGAATATGCAAAAACAGCAAATACATTTTCCGACATCAAAAGCATGTAAACACGTAAAAAAGCACGTCCATTTCCAGCAGCCGTGCAGATTAAGTTTTTGCCAGACAAATCGATGTAAAACGAACTCCACACAATAACGAAGCACTCGGGCGTATGTGGAACAAAATTGTTCGACTAATCGCTCAAATGTTCAGCGGAAATTAGTACACGTGTTGGAATGCTGTACGAAGCTAAACATGGCGCCTCCATTACGTGATTATTAAATAATTCATCAAGGATATACGTCAATTGAACACGTAAGTGTACAAGACTACGACTTCTAAAAATAATAATATTAAAAAAAAAAAACATTATAATAAACGATTAAACATCGTTTCAATGAAATTTAAACACGCAACGAATGAAAGCAATAATAGACCTCATATATCCTTTAACCGAATGGTGGAAAAAATTCATAAGCAACGGAATCCTTGAACGATTCCAAGGGCAAGGGCGTACACTTATTGCTTCTTGCACGTGACAATCTGTCAGACATTGTGCCTTTCACCGATAAATGTCATCTGTTTATCCGGAGCTCAATTACGATGGATCACAATGAATACTGTTTCGAAAACAAACAACAGACACATTGATCATAACCCAACAGGCATGTGACTTCCCAACGAAAGAGGATACAAATGCGGATTCATTAATAAGTTAGCATGAGGTTTCTTTGCCGTTTGTGGGCGTTTGTTGTTGAACTTTTTTTAAGGGTTACATTGCGACATCATTCGTCAGCCATATAGCACTCTCGATGGATTAAGTGTCATCTTCATTCAGGCAATGACAAGCTGTGCGTGTGCTGTTCATAAATTATTTTTTTGTGATTTTATTTTTCAAGAGATCGCAAATAAACATGCCAACGCACGTATAAAAGGGAACCGTACCAAAAGGACTTAAAGGTTAACGTACGACTAAAAATATATCCTTCAAAAAAAGGATATTTTCCTTGGTATAGGGACAACTTTGGAAGAGAAAATGTTCAAGCCAAGTGGTACCCTCTAAGGTGTATATTTCGGAGCTGTGAGTTTCCGAAGGGTAAATTTCTGAGTGTTAAGGCTATCTTTAGATTGAATTTAAAGAGCTTTCACATCAAGGAGACTTTACACAAATTTAATTGTATTTTAATGTTGAAATGATTGCTAGGGCAATCATGCGAAGTATGATCTTTCCATGCTTAATTGTGCGGCAAGCCATTGAACATTGAAGTGAGTTGAAAGATTACCATACCCTATACCTTCTAGGTGTGGATATACCTTCAGAACCATATAAAAACACTGAGAATTTGTTAAAAATCAATTAAATATTTTTACTCACAAGTCATTTCCGCCATAAATCAGGTGAAAGTGTGCTGCAAAAGGTCCTGTGTGTGTATGTACCTACTTTAGAAATGTATAAAGTGCACGAGGCGAACGCCACAAACAAATAAAAAAAGAAAATAAAAGTCCATCCCCAAGTGGGAACGAATAACTTTTATTTCTTTTTCGTCTTTACGCGCTTAGAAAAGAAATAATAAAAAAAAATTAGAGAGATTGATATAGACCGAAGTTTCTTTCTCTTTTTACTGATGATTTTGAAGAAAAGTCTCGAATTCAAGTTAGAAATTTTACAAAATTTTACATTTTTTTGCTTTTAATCATCCCTCCCATGGAAAAGTCCTTAAATAAGAGAATTCAGATAATTATTTGAAACTGTTGAGGTTATCTCATATATTCAAGCAAAATGCGAAACTTGTACGACGAGGAAGACATTTCAGTTTGATAGTTTTATTTAAAGTAATGAATTGGTATGTTAGAGTTTTATCTAATTATGACTAAATGAGCTACCGTACCGATATATAGACGAAATAAAACTTACCTTTGTAGTTATAATACCGTCATTTTCGTGACATATTTAACGGAAATCTAAGTTTTGATATTTTCTACGTCAAAAAATGGTCACCAAACAGAAACATTTTCAAAACCACGTAGCTGGTAAGATATCGTTAGTGTGACTTTTATACCCGACCCAGGGTATTATTAATATTAATGCATAGTCTGTAGCATAGTGAAATAATCATCGCAGACCCTAAAGACCTTCAAGAGATATGATCGAGGCCAACAGGTTAATCGATTAAGCCGTGTCCGTCCGTCCGTCTGCATGTGTGAACGTTTTAGGTCTTCAAAATCCAGCAAGAGAGCTGAAGCTTGGTACACGGCTTGATTCTTGTTGCACAGACAAAGTGTGAAAATTGGCTCAATCTGCCAACGGTCACGCCCACTACTGGCTTCAATGCGAGACAACCCCTATTTCACATTTTAAAGTTAGACAAGGCATAGGAACTTAAATTTTGGTATTGAGCAATATCGGGCCAAGACATTTAATGAGGCAAAAATTTGACCGCCCACAATATAGAATATGCCCACTTTTAACATATTAGATTTTTAAAAACCTGATTTCTCGGAAAGTTCACTGCGAATTGAAAAAAAAATTCTATGACAAATAATAAAGATGTTACTATTTGCTAAGTTTGCTCAATACAAAGTTTTGAGCTCCGCCCACTTTTAAGGGGCGTTTTTAGGAAAAAAACAGTTTTTTCTGAAATAATTTTCGCTTTTACCGTATTTGCTCAGGCTTAAAAACGAAATAACAATTCTTAACGATTGTAATTCTTCGACAATTGTAATTCTTAACGAAATTACAATTACTTGCTTACTTACTTAAGGTGGCGTTACAGTTCGGGGTGGACCTGGGCCTCAGCCAACAAGCTCCGCCAGCCAGCTCTGTCTCTAGCTAGCCGTCTCCAGTTTCGCACGCGAAATTGGCTGAGGTCCCATTCCACTTGCGTGCGCCACCTGAGTCTCGGCGCGCCATCCCTGCGGTGTGGATTCGAAGATTTTTTGGGCCGGGGCGTTGGTGTCCATCCGCTCTAGATGACCCAGCCATCGTAGACGTTGTGTTTTGACTCTTTTGGCTAGGTCGGTATCGCTGTACAGTACAGTTCGATGTTATATCTCCTCCTCCACTTTCCGTCTATGCAGACGGGAACGAAATTTCAATTAATTGATTTTAATTTTTAGCCCATAAGCACTTTGGGGCGTGCTTTATACAAATAACATATGAATTGCCGCCAATAAACTTTAAGCATTGGTGTTACATTGTATATAGGGTCGGGTATACAGAAGTTTGTCAAACGCGAACTCTTGCACTTACTCACTTGTTTTCGGTTCATTTAGTGCTATATACGGCAAGTATCTTCCGTAAGCTTGCCACCAGTGACGCTCTTTCTCATTTTTCTTATAGTTCGAAAAACTAAGTAAGAAACACCAAACTGAAAAGTTTGCAAGAAAAAACATAAAGGCCAATTAGAAGCTTCAAAATCTAGAATTGAGTTGATACCTTTTGCAACTGGAAGAGGACTAAGCTCCCCATGGGTAATTATTCTAAGCAACAAGCTGAACTAGAATGCATATCTACATATATTGCATATAGAAACAGGCTACCAAAGCTTTGTGGATCCTAAAATAGTTGGTTGGGAAGAAAGGGAACTAATGCCAAAATAAGTCTGTAAAGACTCATTGAAGATGAATCACTGTCTATGACACCGCCATCTGGTGCGAAACGTGTCAGCAAAAGACCAGCAAAGACAAACTCAACAAACCGACAGCCTCTCTAAAGTCCAAGGCAAAGACAAAGCAGCACTGAAAAATAATGTAGACAAGCAAAAGAAACCAAAGTCTAAGCTATTTATGTATGGCAACCTTTTCTTGGGTGTTTCTTCTAGTTGATAGAAAATACTTAGTTTTGCCGTCTTTCACTGTTACTCAAGCCTGTATTCGCCTTTTCCACCACTACTCATGAGAACTTTACTGACATCGCTATGTCTTCCGATTATGTTAATAGTAGAGTAAAATAAACCTAAAATAAGGTGAATATAGATATAACTCAGAATGCAAAATACACTTTTTTTGTGTTTTGCATGAGAAGACATTACTTAAAATAAAAATTGGGGAAAAAAATCATGTACTGCTCGGGAAAAGCAGGAAAATTGACATTTCACTAAATTTCTGGAGCCTCGAAACACTTTTTTCTTAATATTTCGGGTGATAAAAACGTTAGGATAAAAAATCGAAAAAGGGGTTACTTTTGAATAAAAACAGCGCATATAAAAAAGAGGCGAATTTTAACCACAAAATTCCATAATTTTGCTAAGGATTTTTTCACAACATCGCGATAAATCGAAGAAAGTAGGATAAAATAGGAAACTGGTGCTACAGTGCAATAATAGAATAGGGTTACCAAAGCTGTGATATAAGTGTTTGTTTTTTTAAGTTTTTTAGTATGTTCTCATTTAAAGTTTGTGTTTTTCCTTGGTCTTTTGATGTTAATTTATTAAATTATTAGTTTAAGCCACAAAACACACAACTGACGACACATGTAACCATTTATTTAATAAAAAGCACCCTTGAAAACGTTGAAAACAAATCAACGAAACGTCGGGTTAAAGATGGAATAAATTGTTTTATTTGCATCTGAAAGGAACGATCTACAAAGCCCTTTTATCAACAGAACGAGGCATATACAAAAAACAAGTGGGAAAGTGCAACAGAGGGTATGCAAAAGCTTCAATCCATCTACGACGGATTACAAAATACCCGACCATACCAAAAAGAATACTGCCACGCCTCCAAAAAGTGGGCGGGATAAAAAAATATAACTGTTGAATGCTTTATACTAGGTGGTTGCATAAATTTCGGCCTAAAACTCCGCCTTTTTAACTAAAAAAATCACCTTTTTTACGCCACGCTAACAAAAGTGGGCGGAGACACATACAATATATTCATAAAAGTTAGAAAATGCTAATATCTACAGCTTTTATCATATAATTTTTTGTCAAATTTCATATACATTTATTGAAAAACAGTAATTTTAAGCTAAAATCCCTTAAAAAGTGGGCGTGGTCAATAAAAAAGCTAAAATTTTTTGGCTACCTTAAAGACAATTATAAGGCAATATTACGTACCAAAAATGAATGCGCTAGCGCCATTGAAACATAGCTTAAATTTGCAAAACGTATTTTTTTAAATTAGAGATGGTCGCACATACAGGGTTGTAGTGGGCGTGTCTGTGGGCGGATTCAGCTTATTTTCAAACTTGATCTGAAAGACTGGACTTCCAACCAACTCACAAAATTTCAATAAAAGAATAAAAGGGAATAAAAGGGTTACTTTTGAATAAAAACAGCGCATATAAAAAAGAGGCGAATTTTAACCACAAAATTTTAACCACAAAATTTTGCTAAGGATTTTTTCACAACATCGTTTCACAACATGTTCTCATTTAAAGTTTGTGTTTTTCCTTGGTCTTTTGATGTTAATTTATTAAATTATTAGTTTAAGCCACAAAACACACAACTGACGACACATGTAACCATTTATTTAATAAAAAGCACCCTTGAAAAAGTTGAAAACAAATCAACGAAACGTCGGGTTAAAGATGGAATAAATTGTTTTATTTGCATCTGAAAGGAACGATCTACAAAGCCCTTTTATCAACAGAACGAGGCATATACAAAAAACAAGTGGGAAAGTGCAACAGTGGGTATGCAAAAGCTTCAACCCACCTACGACGGATTACAAAATACCCGACCATACCAAAAAGAATACTGCCACGCCTCCAAAAAGTGGGCGGGATAAAAAAATATAACTGTTGAATGCTTTATACTAGGTGGTTGCATAAATTTCGGCCTAAAACTCCGCCTTTTTAACTAAAAAAATCACCTTTTTTACGCCACGCTAACAAAAGTGGGCGGAGACACATACAATATATTCATAAAAGTTAGAAAATGCTAATATCTACAGCTTTTATCATATAATTTTTTGTCAAATTTCATATACATTTATTGAAAAACAGTAATTTTAAGCTAAAATCCCTTAAAAAGTGGGCGTGGTCAATGAAAAAGCTAAAATTTTTTGGCTGCCTTAAATACAATTATAAGGCAATGTTACGTACCAAAAATGAATGCGCTAGCGCCATTGAAACATAGCTTAAATTTGCAAAATGTATTTTTTTAAATTAGAGATGGTCGCACATACAGGGTTGTAGTGGGCGTGTCTGTGGGCGGATTCAGCTTATTTTCAAACTTGATCTGAAGGACTGGACTTCCAACCAACTCACAAAATTTCAGCTCTCTGCCTTAAAATTTAAGGCTTAAAAGTTGTTTACATACGGACGGACGGACGGGCGGACGGACGGGCGGACGGATGGACGGACGGACAGACGGATGGACGGAGACATGGTTTAATCGATTCTCCTGTCGGTCTCAATCATATCTCTAAAAGTTCTTAGGGGTCTACGGTGATTATTTCACTGAGTTACAAACTATACATCAAACTTAATAAACCCTGGGTCGGGTATAATTAGATCAACGAAAACAACATTAAATTGAAGAAATATTTTCTGGTTTTCATGAAAATTGGAAAACGGTTGTATTAACGGTAAAATTGGAGAACGGTTGTATATTGGTGCCAAGAAAACGTGGTTTTAAAAAAGAAAAAAAATAATTTTGCTGTCAAAATCGGGATTTTTTAAAAAATCAAAATGGCCGCCAATTCCTTCCAATTCAAGGTAGGTCACATTTTATTTTTTTAAATGTGTTTGCGTTTGCATATACTTTTTGGCAAATTTACTTAAAATTTTTCCACTTTACTTTTAGTGCCCATTTTGGGGGCGAAAAAATTAAAATAAACTCAATTTTCTCGGTTCTTGCAATAATTCTTTCTAGAAAAACTCCAAAGCAACAATTATTTATTACTTATTTAATTTATAGGGATTTATTACTTATTTTCCAAAAAAATACACTTTTCATGCTTAGAGTAATAAAAAAGTGATTTATAAAAAAAATTATGGCACGTTTTCCTAGCATCAATATACAATTTTCTCTAATTTTCATGAAAATCTGATGTTATTTCCCCAATTTATCGCGATTTTAGTGAAAAAATCCTTAGCAATAAGCAATTTAGAAATTTTTAGGTTAGGATTCATTTTTAAAGTATCTCTATCAGACAGTCTACTAGCTCTTGTCATTCCATAGCCAACCCTTTTTGTTTTTATACCCGACCCAAGGTATATTAAGTTCGATGTATAGTTTGTAACGCAGTGAAATAATCACCGTAGACCCCTCAGACCTTTAAGAGACATGAATGGGACCGACAGGAGAATCGATTGAGCCATGTCCAGCCGTCCGTCCAACAACTTTTAGGCCTTAAATTTTAAGGTAGAGAGCGGAAATTTTGTGGTGTGGCTGGAAGTAATTGGACCAGATCAAGTTTGAAAGTTAGCCGAATCCCCCCACAGACATGCCCACGACAGCCCTGTATGTGCGACCATCTCTAATTTAAAAAAATACTTTTTCTAAATTTTAGCTATTTTTCAATCCTGAAGCAAAACTGAAGCTTTTGCTACGCACTGTTGCACTTTCCCACTTGTTTTTTCTATCCTAGCGCTATTGGAACCCGACATATTGAGAAAAAAGTGTTTCGAGGCTCACATTTTTCCGCTTTTCCCGAGAAGCACAGGATTTTTTTAATCGAATTTTTATTTGTGAGCAACGTCTTATCATACTTACACAAAAAAAATTTATTTTGCATTCTGCATTATATCCATATAAAATGACAATTTCACTCCACTATAGTGACAACTACGTATACAGTTCCGACTTTTGACAGATTACAGATTAAGATCTAGTGTCAGCGCGGAAGTTCCTTAAGATTCATCAACTCTTAAGTATGATGTTAAAGAAGTTACATTACGGTATGTCTAACGTGGATGGTCGCATGGTAAAAGTAGGCATGGTCGATGATGTGAGTCGTCTAATTTTTGTTTATTTATATTCTTCTGAGCACAATTATTGCTACATGCAAATCCTAAGGTTCCTATGCACTGTTTGACTTGATCTATTTTGAAATCGAATTTCTTTCTTTCTTGCTCTTTGTTATGGGCGGGCTTCAGAATTTTTTTCAGAAAATAAGCAGCATAAGAACCAGACTATGACCCAACCTTCGGCTTTCTAGCTAACTTTTAAGGAACTTAAAATTTCACATATAAATGCTGTCCAATGGATTAACTGAACATGGTCTAATCGATTCACTTATCGACCTCGCTTATATCATTTAAAAACAATGCATTAAAATTTGTATACCCAGGGTAGGGTAGGATACATAAAAAACTGCTTGACTTAAAGTGCTTACTACTTTTAACTACCAATACCCACAATAAAAAGCAAAAGATGGAAGAATAAATAGTATTTCCCATAAAAGCAAGCAAAGTAATAAGAGCTTTATCAAAACTATTCCTATCAACATAAAACCATTGTTTCTCATTTTCAAACAGCACTCGAATTTGAAAATAAATCCTAGTAAAGCGTCCTAAAATAAACGCCATGCCATTGGGGTTAGCTGTTTCATGTGTATGTGCAAGAAAATCGTTGTGGTTGCACTTAAAGCCTGTACTTAGTACCTAACATACCTAACAAATTTATTAAGCACATACTTAGCTTTAGCGCTTCTAGGTAGTGTACCGTAAAATCGTTGAATTAACTTATCCACTTGTGGCTGTTCACATTTTAAAGCCCACCGACCTTTTTCCATGGAGTTGTACTTATCTTATTAAGGGATGATTTGTTTCGGATTGTTGTTTCAAGCCACATAAATGCTGGACTTTAAAGTATTCAGAAAATGTTTACTCCATTAGTTTTCACAAATGAGTCAAATTACATAATTTAAATCTATTTGGGACTTCAACGTCCTTTGGGGTTCCCCTTACACAAACAGTTCTGGTACACTAGTGGAAGGTTGGTTGCAGAGCTCTGACCTTGTACTTTTGAAATCGGGATCGTCCACGCATTTTTCAACGAAAAATTCTTTCACTGCAATTGACTTATCACTAGCCTCACCTGCAATTGCCCTTAATGCGAACTGGAAAACACACGATTCGTTAGAAGGTAGTGATCACTTTCCAATCCTGCTTGAAACATCTGAAACCTGCAATTTTCCAATATTCCTTACTCCCGATATATGGAATCCCTAGCCAATTGGGAAAAATTTGCAAACAATGCCAAACTAGCAAGTTCTGCAAAGCAAGTATCTAATAATGTAAACAAAGAAGCAGCTTGCATAAAAAAAATAATTCGATTGGCAGCATCCACTTCCATTCCCTCTTCACATCCACCCAACAATGCTTCTCAACCTATTTGGTTCAACTCAAACCTAAAACAGTTGATAAAAGAAAAGCGAAGGGCATGGAAGCTGTTAAAAAAAACGCCGAATGTCAGAAATATCATCGCATATCGGCAGAAAGCCGCAAAACTAAAAAGAGAAGTGAGATTGGCCAAAGCAGATTCATAGAAAAATTTCCTGACCTCAATTAATCCATCAATGGAAGTTAGAACTCTATGGAGGAAGGTAAAGGCTATCAATGGAAGCCACTCTCAAAAGGTATCAGTGCAATAGTACACAACTCCACCACTGTTTTAGACCCATCCGGAGTAGCCCAACTCTTTGCACCAAATGGGCTGGTTATAGTGCTGATAACAACTTTCCGGACTATGTTCTTAGGCTGAAAAACAGAGTTCAAGAAACACTTAATTATGAATTTAACAAACCAATTGAGCCGATTACAATTAATGGGTTAATGGAATCATTAAGGAGAACCAAAGGTAGTACTCCCGGTGCCGACAAGATTTCTTTCAAAATGCTTAAATATCTACCAGCAGAAGTAATACTCAGGCTAGTGAAGTTGTACAATAATATTTTGAAGAAAGGTGTTTATCCACATGAATAGAAAAATGCTCGCTTAATTCCAATCCCTGAGCCAAATGTTAACCGAAACTCTCTAGACAGTTACCGCCCAATATCCCTTCTTTCAGTACTGTTCAAATTATTCGAGAAAATAATTGGAAACAGGTCTAAGTGGACTCAAGAAAGGCATCTCAACAGCAGTCAACATGGCTTTAGACCAGAAAGAGGCACCCACACTTTGCTTCACATGCTAGACCATGCAGTGCACGCAGAATTAGCCTCACGTCACCACTCTGTTCTTTTGTCCATGGATTTGGAGAAGGCATTTGAAAGGGTAACTACGTATGGAGTGATCAATCAGCTTAAAGAGTGGGGATTCAACAAAAAATTACTTCAAGTAATATTTTCTTTTATGTCAAACAGATCAGTCATAGTCAATATAAACGGACACCTTTCAAACGCTACTGCAATCCAAAATGGAATACCACAAGGTTCACCAATCTCCACGGTGTTTTATAACGCTTATGTAAATCCACTTCTTGTAGCACTTCAATCAGAACTTGTTAAGACAAAAACCATACTTACTTGTGTCGACAATATTTCTGTCTTAGCATCGGGAAAACCAGACAAAGTCAAAGATACTTTAGATTCGACAGTTTCAGAAGCACTTAAATGGTGTCAACAATCCGGAGCCAAAATGCCAATAAATAAAATGGATGCATTACATATATGAAAGCATAATTGTGTAAACAATGCCATAAATACTAGGCTTGGAACCATTCCTCTTCTTAACAATGCTAAGATTCTAGGATTGGTTTGTACTAAAACTTGGAAATGGCATTCTCATGAAAAATTAGTATCAGCAAAGCTAGGTAAAACAATAAATTTGCTAAAAATAATTTGCAGCAAGTACAAGGGTCCTCATATGAATACTGCAATCGATATTGCAAACTCCTTTTAAGAGGAGTTATCCAACACGGCTTAACAGTATATTCTCATTGGACCAAGCAAAATGACCGAAACGTTCAAGTAAAAATAAATGCTGCGCTAAGAACTGCTTTAGGAGCATTACCTTCAACTCCCATTGAAGCTTTACTGGTCGAGGCTAATATTTTGAGCTTTAAAGATACGAAAGTTATAGCGCAATATAAATTTTTTTCTAAAAATATTGTAAATACAAAGCATGCTCTTCATGATATTTGCAAATCAGAACAAAAGTGCCATCTTCAGATCAATTCGCAATATCAAAGCTTCGAAGATAAATGTACCTGAAATTCACATTTATGATAAGCATACTCCTCCTTGGCTGTTTCCTGAAAATATAATAGATGTTTCCTTAAGTCAAAATTCAAAACAAAGCACACCAAATGAAGTTTTTAGACAAATGTTTGCTGAAATTATAGAAAGTGGCAATTTTGGTTGCGTTCTTTACACGGACGCTTCCTATAAACATGGAGTAACCGGATACTGCGTTTATAGGCTTGACAGTACAAACAACAGAGTCTTAATTCAACAAATTACGACCCCCGATCAAAATTCGTATACTGGGTATGTAATGGCTCTAGTAGAAGCATTTATATATGCCATAGATTTAACTGTTAAAACAGCTATTTGCAGTGGCTCTCTTAGCTCAATTCTGGTCGTTAAAAACAACAAAAGCACTACACCAATTATTCGAGCTATAAGATCTTATCTCTGCTCAGAATGTCCACGGATCTATTTAATATGGTCACCGGGACACGTAGGAATTCCAGGAAATGAAAAGGCAGACGCTTGGGCTCGCTATGCAATTAGAATGCCTTTAGAGTACAAAATACCAACATTTGCAACATCTATATGGACTCACTCTTTAAGGCTTATTCAAGAGGAATTAGAAAATCGTTGGAATAAATCAAAATAATTTCTGAGAACACAGAAAATTAATTTATCACCTATAACTTGCCATAAGGACTTAAACCGAGCGCAAGCAGTTCAGATTTTACTGAAGAATGAGACTGGGAAAATGATTCAGATTTTAGAAGAATGAGACTGGGGCATACAATATTTAACAAATTGCATCTCTTTAAAAAAGAAGACCCACCTTCATGTAACTTTTGCGGAGAACTTCTTACTGTTCAACATATTTTACAAAGCTGTCAAACAACAAAGGAACACTTCAGGGGAGATGTTCCCAACCTCGCAGATTTATTAGATCCTACAGTAGAACCCATTAAATCAAAATTATTTCCTTTTATAGCAAAACATAAAGTTATAGTTTAAAATTTTATAATTAAATCACTAAATTTAAATATTCCTAATTTTGTAAAAAAAAAATGTACCTATATATAAAAAATATGTATTATTTGTATCCGCCATATGGGCACAGAACCCCGGCGTTGTATCCCGGACGATGTAAATTTATTTATATTGTATCCCTTAAAAATAAAAAATAAAAACAAATCTATTTCAGTGCTTGGTGCGATTTACAGGTTACGTGAGTCTGACTCGCACTTGCAGCTCAGAAGAGCAATCGCTGGTGTTTTACAGGTGTTTTTAACCACATTAAGTCGAATGCCTTAATTCCTTAAGTAATCCTTAAGTAGATAGAATAAGCTCATTAAACTTCCACGTTGAAAAGTAATCTACACGAAAGCGTGGTAATAAAATTAGATTTTCTGCCTTTGAAGTACAGTTTCTCAAATATAATACAGAAGGAATTCTTTGAGCAAACGAAATTCTCCAAAACATTGTAGGGTGGACCAATTGCTCCATGGTGCCGAAGAAGGTTAAAACTTATGCCATTTTACTTTTGCGAAAACAAAAGCCAAGCGAATTTTCGAATTCTTTTATTCAAATGTCACTAATTGGGTTAGCATATTTTCTATACCAACCAAGTCAAAAACAATGGAAACACAGCTTTACTATATCAATAAAATATTCAACGAATACCAAGATACAGAAAAGTTACTAAAAAATAAACTACGGTTTTAATAGTGCATGGGACACAAAAAGATCCGAACTTGACGTCATTATTTGCAAAAAAAAAAACATAAAAAGAAAAAATCTTCACCGTATAGAACAAAGGTAAACATTTCATTCAAAATTAATGAAAACCCACAAAAGCCCACCCAACAAAGAGACGGACTTTCAAAAACCCTCCAGGGCGAGTTAAAAAAAAAAATCAAATGGAAATGCATTTCCGTTGAGAACTAATGCTTGCAGCCCAATCACATCGCACATGAACGCATGCACATGTGAGCATTCAAATACATAAAAACAAAACAAACAATAAGGATAAACATTTTGCAAGCTTGACGGTTTGATAGCTGCTCTGGCTAAATCCCCCGAGGCCGTATGGTATGAATTCTTGTTTGTATAACCTGAAATGAAAGCAAGAAGTCTTGCAAACGAAGAGCTGGGATCGCAGTGTGAAGTCACAAGGGATATTCGTGCTTAGTGGCAGCTACCAGAACAATAGTAAAAGTAGACGAGACTCGTTAAAGTTTTGCAAAGTTTGTTGACAGTGTTGGAAAATTCAATTCACTGAGTGTTGCTGCTTAGCAATAAGTCCAAGCAAGAATGCAACTTTAGGAAACTGTGGAGATGAGTAGATAAAATAATATTTCAATGATTTTTTAATGCGGTGTCTATGCGTGTTTTGTAGATCTGGAAAAGGTAGATCTGGAGAGTGTTGCAGGACTATGCGCTGAGTGGGTCTCTTCTAAGAGCAATCCAGTCTGTATGGAAACTGCAGAGACTGTGTACGGATTAATGGCGTCAAATCCCGTCTTTTTGATGTGCGCGTTGGACTTCGCCAAGGTCTGTATTCTGTCGCCGCTCCTTTTCATAGCATATATGAACTGGATGGTGAAGCGCAGTCTTGGTGAGCAATGTTTCGAATTGGCTGGCATCAGAATGAGCCATCTGCTTTTCGCAGATGATTTGGCCATCATTGCATCATCCAAAGAGGAACTTCAACGAGCACTGGATAGGTTTGCAGCCGTCTGTGGTGATTCTGGGATGAAAGTAAACGTGAACAAATCGTCACTAAAAAATTACCGGCCTTGGTCATTTAAATGACGAGCAAAAAATTAAGTATTAACCTCATTACTATGGAAATTTACCTTATTCCAATTTTTTTCTCAAATTTGGGAATGGGAAATGCATAATTCGTAACACAGTGGAATAATCACCGTAGACCCCTAAGACCTTTAAAAGATATGATCTAGAACAACAGGTGAATTGACTAAGCCATGTCAGTCTGCACGGGTGAATATTTTAGGTCTTCAGAATCGAGCTAGAGATCTGAAACTTAGGGCGAGGCTTGGCTTAAAGACTTTAACGAAAATTGAGCCGCCCACCTGATCGACCGTGTCTTTTTACTTATCACCATTTACCACTTTTACTTTTACTGTGTAAAACTTGATTCCTCTAAAAACTCATGTTTGATCGAAAAAATATTATCTACCAAATAACTGAAGATATTGGCATTCTCTAGGCTTGCTTCATATAATATTTTGAGTTCCACCAACTCTTAGGGGGCAGTTTAAGAAAAAATGTTTTTTGGCTTACATTTTCGTTTCTTACACATTCCTCCCCAGTTCTAACGAAATAAGTTTAAAAGCTTTTCTTTTAAGTCCACGCCCATTTTTGGGGCGTGTCCCATTTATGGAAATAATTCCATTCCCTTTGAATGAATTGAGGCCAATACGCTGCTACGAAAATAGGGTCGGGTTTGTATAAGTTCGTTACAGACGAACTCACTTATTTGCGGTCTGTCTAAAAATGGAAAAAGGGCGTCTATGGCATCACTCCGTTGTCCGTCCGTCCATCCGTTCGCACATGTATTTTCTGAACGGTGAGTCGTAGAAAGATGAAATAAGGTACACTTAAAAAGTCCATGAAATTAATTAATAATTTCGAATCTTTGCAAAATATTGAAACATTTTTTTAGAAAAGGTTGCGTAATGCATAGTTTGCATGGTTTAAAGACATAACTTTTTAATTACTTCATTTATAAGGTCGATATTGGACAAACATAAAAGGTTAACGCATCTTAAACGAAAATAAAATTTCGGTGAAACAGTTTGAAAACTGCTTTGTTGACGTATCTTGGAAAAAAAATCGTGAACAGAAATCGTGAAATGTTTGTCCCTACCACTATCTCAGACGCTATGAGGCCAAATTATTTCAAAAAAACATGAGGAATTTTTTGTAATTTTCGGGAAAACTAAACGAATTTTTAACGGTGGATTATAAAGAAATTTGGTTTGCAAAAAAAAAAACGTATGAAGTGAATTCTAAAATTTTTAAGATCTTTCAAAAATGGCGTTTCCAACATTAAACTATCTGTAACGGTTTAAAAAACAAGTTAAAAAACTCACTTTTATAACCTAAAAAGCTTAAAAACCTTAGCTTTGAGTATTTGAAAAAGTAACCGTTGCTAGCGCAGGGCTATGAGAATCAAAAAAACATAGAGGGTATTTAACAATAGGTTCCGAATAGACGTTTTATGGATTTTAGATATAAAAAATGCAGAAAAAAGCTAAAAAAATCGCGTGCCCCCCGCACTATCTCGATAACGGTTACATTTATGCCGTTTGGAAAAAAATTTCAGACATAACAAATTTTTTGAAGTTTCAAAGAAAAATATAGGGGGGGCTGAAATATTGCGTGGCTATTAAAATACGCTTAAGATCATTTAAGTTGATTTACTTAAATAGTAGGGCTAAAAAATGCATATAACTTCTAAGTCCTTTCTATCTTATCAACTTAATTTTACGCAAGAACAAATCTATGGAGTATGAGTAGAAAGCATAATACATAAACATTTTGAAACCAAAAAACCGTAAGTCATTTTTTTACCTAAAAACTCAAAAAAAATTTTTTGTTACCCTGCGTTTCAATAAAAATTTGAGTACCTTAACTTAAGATTCGGATTAAATAAGTACAGTAGACTTGTCAAACAATAATTACAATGCCAAAAGTAAAATTAATGAAAAAAAAAAATATATTTTTAGAATTTTAAACCCGAATACCGGGCAAACAGTTCAAAATCTCCCTTTTATTTACTACACTGCAACGGCAGCATTTAATAACTCGTATGCACAGATCTTTTTCATATAATTTCTTCAAATTGTACTCGAAATATTCTATAACTATTATATTTTTTAACTCCTGACGCGCCTTTTGTGCTGTGAGCGTCAGGATGGTTAGGCTAGGAGGCTATCCACTTTCCTTGCGAATACAATAATGCTGCTAGCAGGGGCAACCTAAATGTCTTCCGTACTCAATTGTTCTCTGAAGAATAAATTTTAACATAGGATATGTTCAGCACTTTCGTTTTCTTCAAGACAATGTCGAGCAACGTAGTGATTCCACAAGAAGACCTTTTTATATTTTTGGACGGACGTTTTGGTGCAAAAACATAGATTCACAATTATAATAAACAATATTTTATACAGAGTAAACAATAATTGTAATTGTGTGGGGTGCCGTGGCCTAGTGGTTAGTGTGTGTGCTTACTACGCCGGAGGTCTGGGTTCGAATCCTGCCATCGTCACCTGAAAAAAAGACTTGTTCTTTTTCACGGTCCCCACCTCCGCAAGGTCTGACAAGCCCTCCGAGAGTATCATTTGTCTTGAAAAACTTCTCAAAGTGCCGTTCGGATTCGGCAAAAAATTATAGGTCCCCTTGTATGTAAAGAAATTAGCACACCAGCATACATTGTTGAGAAGTTGGCCCTGGTTCACCTCGAGCTGTTGCTCTGTTGCTTTTCAGCTATTTATTTATTTATTTATTTTTAAACAATAATTGTACGCTATTGCTTTGACGAAGAAGCCGACTGACCGCTCCGTGTACCTACTTCACGAAAGCTTCATACTAAAGCTTCATACTAGGTCTCTTTCTAAAACTCCTGAGACTGGTGTACAAACCAGGCTGAATTTGACAAATGGCATTGATAAGCTGACTTTTGAAACAGAGACGTTTGGTAATTTAATAGCATAACATTCTCTCAAAAGTAACAATTTTATTTGTTGACGAGGCCATTTAGCAGCAAATGAAATATGCATGTCCTGTCCAAATGCATTCGTATCACTGCACTGGTATGCGGCATTGCTTTTATAGTTAAATTACTCCACACCGGGTTATGAATGATATTAATACGAGTGTCCATGCTTTTTATTACCATAATATTTGAGAAGGTTTCTTCTTTGTCACCAATTATTACTATTACCAATGAATAATTGAATAAATTTTTACTTTTCCAATTGGGAAAATTTATTTAATTTTTTGTCACCAATTATTACTATTACCAATGAATAATTGAATAAATTTTTACTTTTCCAATTGGGAAAATTTATTTAATTTTTATTAGCTTAAGGATACGTAATAACAGACTACTGCACTCAGCGGGGTTGGCTTCAGTCCAAAGTCAGGCTGCTACTTTTGCTGGTTTTTTTGAGATTCAATAGGAGGCAGACAAATCGGTTCACTAAGCAGAAATGTCGAATCCTTGAATTTTATTCGCTTCCCATAACACATGACTTCTTCCCTATCAATAATGAAACTTGGATGGTCGTCAAAAATTTGTAATAGATCTCGCGACTGACAATCACACTGGAAGGGGTTTTTGCCCAGGTACACAGACGATATCGGTCTTTCGGCAATGGCTTTCGATATTGATCCGTCCAGTCTCTCAAATTTGTTACAGGATAAATCAAGGATCGTCAAATTGTTTGGTAGGTTCTCAAGTGCGATGCTCGTGATATTATTATGCGACACGAAGAGTTCGATTATGTGCCCATACCCAGGTGTTTTGGCACATGGAAGCGTCGTAAGCTGGTTGTTCTCCATATGCAATTCAATTCCTTTTGCGTACCTAGGATCCAACTGATAGAACTGTTCTAAGGGTGGAACTGTCGCAAAAACTCCATTAGAGCAATCCACTATCAAAGTCTTATCATCTTCTTGTACCCAACAAAGGCAACCGCTCGGGCATATTTTCTCCTTAGAGTCTGGAAGTTCAAGTGGGCAAATATCCGTAGGCTGGAGCTTGGACACCAGTCTATTTTTAAGATGCTCTGGAGTGTTACACCGCAGAAAACCAATGCGCATATTCAAAATACTTGCAAGTCTTTCATCCTTACGTCCCCGTTTTTTTGCGCCTTTGATGAACATGAGGAATTTCAGTATTTTACAGTCGCAGTGGATGGGGTTAAAACTAAGATCCACCTTTGTCTTTCGGAAAGTATACAATTCATGGTTTTTGATATTTTTCCAATCATAATGCAATTGAGAATAATTGAGTTCGATCGTTCGAATAGAGTTGTGAGTCAAGTTAATATATTTTCTTATGCCAAATCTCGCCAAACTATTAAGAGTAATGGAAGAGATGTTGTTAAAGCTTAAGTCCAGATTTTTGGTCCTCCAGGTTCGAGGCATTATCGAATCAATCGAATTATTTCTTAAGCCGACCGTCGGCCTACACGAATAAGTAAAGCTTTTGTGGCAAGTTGGGAGATCATTTTCTTCGAGCGGGACCTTTTCGAGTCTATTCTTTTGCAAAAATATACATTTCAGCTTTAGGTTGTTGCTAAATGAAGTAGAGCTTATCCTTAGCAGCCTATTGTTGTCCATGTGCAGCCTTTCCAAGTTCTTGAGTGAGGAAAATGTGTCACTGAAGGATGGGTATGAAGAAAAATGTAAATCTATGGTTTCAGTTTGAGGTGAAAAATATTACCTGGAAATTTCCGTCAACTGGTTGTGTGACAGCCTCAGGACGTTCAATTTCGTAAGACTCTGGAAAATGTCCTCAGGTAGCGAATTCAATTCGTTTTTTGACAAATCCAACTCAACCAAATTTACTTGATCAGTAAAAAGGAAGCTTGGAAGCATTAGTAATTTATTGTCGCTCAGCGAAATGCTTTGAATCGCCGCAGATACAACGAAGAAATCAGGGTGTATTGTAGTCAAACCACAGCTTAAGCGAACATTTTTAAGATTCGGCAAATCCGAAAGAAACTCCTCAGGCAAATTTTTGAATTGAACTTTGTTGTTAGTCAGCCGAAATGACGAGAGAGCCTTGTTTGTAGCAAAAAGTCCTGCTGGTAAGGAATCGAACTTGTTCCAACAAAGTTCAATGCTTGAGAGATTTGCCAGAGGCGAAAATGTATCTTCGCTTATGGTGGCTATATTATTTGAGCGAGGTTGAGTTCTGAAATTGAGGATACACCCTCAAAGGAATCCTTTGACAAATGTGTCAAGTTATTGTGAGAGAGATTCAAAAGAGAAAGTTTCTTCAAACTTCCAAAAAAATCAGATGGAAGGTTCTTCAATCCATTTAGTTTTAAACTGAGAATTTGTAGATTATTCAACGGCTCGAAAATTCGTCTGGAATTTTCTAGCTGCTTCCATTGCAAATCTAGCGATTTAAGGTTGATTAACTTGGCAAATTAATTATATGGAACTGCCGTTATGTTGTTTAAGTTCAACCTTATGCAGCTCAAACTGTGGAAGTACTGAAAAAGAGGAAACAATCAAGCGATCCGACATGGAAAAAAAAGAAGTTCACTAACTACAGGCGTTAGCAACTCCCGCAGGCTTCTGGTAGTGATTGCGTCTCTACTTGGCCGCGGACAAGCAGAATATGATGAAAAAATCCAATATTTTCGGAAGCAGCAATTAGTAATAACATACCGACTGTTTTGTAATTGAACTTCTATACTCGGAACAAATGCAGTTTAAATTGTTCTCTATAAACTCGATAGGATCTTTTACACAGGTTTGTGAGAACAACGAAAACAGAGTCGAATAGCTACAAAAATATCCTTTTGAGATCGATAAAGTGAGAGATTAAGTTTCAACACAGGTCTTACCCATTGACAGGAGTTTTCGGAACGAAGAATATTAGGAATAGAGTGGCAATAGTGGAAGAACAGTTTAGTTTAAGCATTTCGGATAAGTTTTTACCCTTCAACAAAACATCAATCGGACTCAGTTCAATTAATGGGTTTAAAGGACTTGTGGTATCGCGATTTTAAATTTGTTCTTCCATTTAATTTTTCACACACGAATCTCAGCCGTCAACTTGCAACTGCCGAATAAATTAGTGTACAATTATCTCAAAGCGTTGTCGCATTTTATTGATAAGAAGTTTACGTTTTTTTTAATATATATTTGCGGTTGTCAACATATAAATACAAACCAAGGGAATGGCGCAATGCGGATGTTGCATCTGACTAATTGTATTTTTCTGTTCTTGGGCGTTTCCACCTATAAATTTTACTCGTTCTTAGTTTGAGCATTTTAATACTTTTGGTCATATCTTAAATGATTCAGAACTGAAGCCTATATTTGGGGCTGTATTTGAGTCTGATATTCCAATTTATTTCCTTTTAATATACCAGCAGCTAGGTTCACTCGCATCAAAACATCTATATAATGTCAGATCTGTGCTTTCACCATACTGTAACATTTTTTCTGAGGATTTCCACATTTTGCCACCACATCGCATTGTCTTAAAGTTAACCGTATGGATTTTCCGTACAAATTTTTATACTCCAACCCATTTTTTGGCTTTGCTCAACGACCTAGAATCCGAAGGTCAATTCCGCATGCTATGCTTCCAGAATAAAGTTTTCCAGAAAAATTTTTTCGTAGTCATCGCTCCAAAAGATGAATTGGTTTCACCCAAGAATGGGTTGACCATGACTGTTTTCAGAACAAGCTTCATATAATCGAAGCTTAAAACCACTTAATCATCCTTCACTGAATTCCAGCCTACAGTGGCTTTGGTAGCAATGAAAACGCAGACTCTCTAGCTTAAGTCGGGACAAATATAACCACTCATAGCACCTGAACCATCCTGTGGATTTAGTAGAATACTTTTCAATATCTCTACTAAGGATCGAACCCAACGAAGTCTGGCTTCACACACCTGGTTAGCATTTATCCAAAAATCTTTCCCAGATTCTTTTCCATGGGGTCAAATATCTTAGCCAACTTAGACAACGATAATAATAATAATTCCTCAGGGAAGTCAGGTCTCTTTTTGAGAGACAAAGAGCAGTACCAGAGCCCCAGCAAGGCTCTCCTGATTAGCCATTTCATCTACTATCCCATCCCATTGGATCGATACAAATCGAAAGAGCCATGCCCGTTTGCGTCGTAAATGTTACGCGTCCGTATAGATTTTAGGTCTTCCATTTTGAGCTATAAACTCGAAACTTCATACTTCTGCTTTGTGGGGCCAGTATAATATGCATTAAAAATTAGAATCAGCCTACAGACACACCCTCTTAATTTAATGGAATGTAAAATAAAAATGGTCGTAAGACGCTTTTTAGTATTAAGCATCTATTCTGAAGTTTATTGTGGTCTGCATTTCGAGAAGAGTGAAACTAGCGCGAGCACGCCACTATGTGGGCGTGACGCTACTACTTTTTCAATAACTAAAATTATGTTTAATATTTGAGTTACATCCGTTTACGAGATTCCCATATCAAACCCATATCAAACTGCTTAAGGCGTTTAACAACTCCAAAAACAAATGTTTAGTTATATTAACTTAAATCGCTTTTAAAATGTATCAATTAGGAATCTCCTGCATTCAAAAAAGGGCGTCGCATCAGGCCCCTTTAAAAAACTTCGCATTTTAGTTTTTGATATTCTATCTGATAATGCTATCAATTGCGTTTATTCCGCTTTTATATTGAAAATTTGGTTTTTTGCATAGAACGGCCACCAAAAATGGGCGCGGTAGATTTTTTTAAGTTCATAGTATGCGTAACGTATATATCTAAACATTATATAATGCAACTTTTTCTTGATTTCAAGCAAATATATTGAATAATCAAATGCAAATGAAATTCGACCACGCCTCTATGGGGACGTTTTTCGCTGTTCTTCAAATTCCAATCACAGAACATTTAAACAAGGACACGGCACACCAAATTTCAACCTCCTGCAACAAATTTGATTTTTTAAGCTTTTAAGTGAAGTGGGCGTGTTTTAAAAATGTTTACACTTGTACTGCTTTGCGACCTATAAAACACAGATATGAAGGTAAAATGGATAAATTCTTGCTCAGACAATAATAGACGGACGGACATTGCTCGATCATAAGCCAATGGTCTTGGAGGTCTACGAACGGAATTTTTCTATTTTACAAGCTATGCTCTTCGTTTTTCATAAGGAAACAAGTTGTTCTGCTCCCGAGTTGTTTTATAAACAGTTTTGGCTGCCGCATAGAGACTTAACGTCGCTAATTTTAGTTGGTATAAAAAATGGCGCCACGCGTTCGGCTTCAGTTCCTAATGTATTGAAATCTATCGTTACTGTTTCTTCTAACAAAAGGACTTCAAGGTCTGGTCAGAAATGTGCAACTGAAGATGTAGGTGCAGTTTGCTATGTTTGTCTGGGGGTTTTGATCGTTCACTTGTCAATGTAGTGAAAAGGTCAGAAGAATTTAACATAGAACAAAGGCGGGCAATAAATTTACGTATTCTTCTTTTAAGTTATTGCCTCTTTTAACAAATCAACGTTTCAGAACCGCGAGGGCGAGCGCACAGCTGCCACCTTCAGCTAAACCTTGTTTTGGCTCTTAGGAGAATATGGTATTTCCTTTTGATTCAAAACTGATACACATTCAGCTACGAATTGTCATCAGGCCTTTAGACAGGCCGAATTGCGTGATTCATGACTATCATTGTTCACAAAACATCTAAGCTGACCATAGTACCTTAGTTGACTGCTCTTTTACGTAGTCTACACTTTCAATCTCCAACGGATTTATTCGCTTTGCGTTAGCAACGTTGCGCTTAGGTCACTGAAGGCCGCATCGTCTTACTGCAGCTTGGATTTCAAATTCCTCTGTCAAAACACAACCATGTAGTGTGGGGGTTTCGATAGAAGCAAATTTTTGGTTAAGGATTCCTCTCCTGTGCAGAAAACTTTTTATAAAAATAAATAAATAGAGTGACGCAACAGCTCGATGTGAACCAGGGCCAACTTCTCAACAATGTATGCTGTGTGTGTTAATATCTTTACATACAAGGGGACCTACAATTTTTTGCCGAATCCGAACGGCACTCTGAGAAGTTTTTCAAGACAAATGATACTCTCGGAGGGCTTGTCAGACCCTCGCGGGGGTGGGGACCGTGATAAAGAACAAGTCTTTTTTTTTTCAGGTGACGATGGCAGGATTCGAACCCAGATCCCGGCGTAGTAAGCACACACACTAACCACTACGCCACGGCACCCCACTTTTTATGCACCCAGCACCCCAGACAGAAAACTTTTTATGCTGTCTAGTTATTACGACCAGCTCTTTACAACACAGCTTTTTCTGCACAACGAATTTTTTTCTAACTCTTAAACTACACATCAGAATGTCTACCACTAGAGGGACCTGGCAAGGTGGAGTTCTTTAACATCTCATATGGTCTCCAGTAATGAATACATATTTAACGAAGCTCAGAAACAAACCAGGAAAACCCATCGAGGGGTCCAAGACTGTATGTATGGTTGCTGCCTCTGGTGAAAGCAATAACCAAGCAGAAAAATGACAAAGCCTTAACTTAAGTACACAGCTATTCCTACCACCATGGGACTAGAAAGAATCTATAACCTAACGCCTCTTATATAGATCTCTTCATAAAAGAAGGCGCCGCAAAAAGGGCAATAAGTCTTTAATGTACAGGTATTCGGAGTACACGACCCTCAGGACATAGTTAAATCCTATACACTTAAGATAAAACCTTGGTTTAATTCACCAAAACTAGAAGAATTTTTACTAACTTGGTCTAAAATATTTATTAAAAAACATAACTATTTATAATGATTTCTACGTTTACCTATTTTGGCAATCTTTTATTGAAAAGGGACTATGTTTCATATGGGAAATGCGCCCAAACAAACATCCATAAAAAATTCAGTAAAAAAAGCTAAAAAAAAACATCAATGCAACATATCTCGATTAAATGTGTAAATACTTATGTTTTGTTTTCAGAAGTTTTGCAAAGTCGGAAACAATTCTGCATTCAAGTATTGTCCGATGCCGGAGCTTATTTGAATACAATCCACAATACTGTATCCTTCGGAAGAGGATACCGGAAGTCTATACTTGCCCCGACCATAAGCACTTTTCGTTATGCAGAAAGAATATTCTCAATTTGTGTTGCACATCATGTGTAGATGAGAAATGGATCAATACCAGAAGCAAAAGAAGAATTTGAAAAACCTTTCAAAGTAATTTCATAAGTTTCAGAAGGTGCTCCATGATTGAATCGCTTTGGGCGATTCATCATAGATAAAATAATTTTGAAAAGGCACCAAAAGGAATTCCGGGCTGTATGACGATCGGCCTTAGGAAAAATTTAAGAAAATGCAGGCAAATAAATTTGTATTTTAAATTTGTATGAAGGGAAATCCTAATATATGCATGAAGCGATGCGGTATTTTCCGGAGGTTTGAAATGTTTTTATTTATGTGCTTATTTCTTATTCGTATAGCTATTTGTGGTTTGCCAGGTGGTTTAAAAGAAACAATGCTGAAGGGCTTAAAACAAAGTTTTAGAAAAACTCCATTAATTAATAATCTTTTCATGGGTGAAACGAGAAGTCTCTTACGGCTTTCATGGAAATAAAGTGGTAAATAACAAAACTTTTATTGTCCTGCTCGTAGTCCGAACCTATGGGACCTCCATCTGGGTATATGAGGAAGTTAAAAAAGCAAACCAGTACAGCATAGGGTCTTACGCCAAAGATTGGAAACAGCAAAATAAACAGCAAATAAGGCACCTGCGTGCCTTCTTTCTTTAAAATAAAAATAAATAGAGCGGCGCAACAGCACGAGGTGAACCAAGGCCAACTTCTCAACAATGTATGCTGGTGTGTTAATTTCTTCACATACAAGGGGACCTACATTTTTTTGCCGAATCCGAACGGCACTTTGAGAAGTTTTTAAAGACAAATGATACTCTCAGAGGGCTTGTCAAACCCTCGCGGAGGTGGGGACCGTGAAAAAGAACAAATCTTTTTTTTCAGGTGACGATGGCAGGATTCGAACCCAGACCTCTGGCGTAGTAAGCACACACACTAACCACTACGCCACGGCACCCCACCCCGCCTTCTTTCTTTGGTTAAAATAAAATGTTTTTCCCATCATAGGTACTAAAGGGTGACTAATTGGGCTCCCACCTAAATTCTAAGACCCCGAAATTATTTTTACTCCTGTGTAGAATATTAAGATTAATCTGACAGGGTTAAATTAAATTTCAATAAATTTTAACCACTTAAAATGATAAATGACTTTAATTAATAGATAAACCATTTAAAATACATTGGCTTTGCACGCAGGTTCATGAACAATTTCCACATCGATGCAGACCTCATGCAACAAAAAGCAATTAGGATGCAATTAACTGAGCAGCATATTAATCACAATTTTTTTAAGATTTTATTTAATTTAAAATATGCCATGAAAATTCAGCAGAGAGAAGAAGATTTTTTTGGTTTGTGATGAAAAATGCCAATTGGTCATAAATCATTCTGGCAGCTCATTTCGAACCTACACTTTATTGCAATATTTCTATGCAACCGCAAAAAACACTAATTTCCTAAGAATAAGCAAATTATTCTGTTTTAAAATATGCACAGAGAAATAAAAATCCACCCCATAACGCAAAGTTGTGTTTTTATAAGAATCGTTGCCTGCGGGGGAGTAAGAGTTTAATCTTTCTTTTGAGATTTTTGGCCATTCAAGACCATTCTTTTACTAAGTGTATAAATAAATGTGTTTGCACTTGCAGGCCATATTATTAAAATTCACTTTAAAAAGCATGTTAATCTGGTAAACAAAATAACATCCTTCGGTTAGTGGGTGATCCCAGGACATTCCAACTGCCACTGAGGTATCACCTCCATTCTTTTACCCCCCGGGAGCTACGGCGTCTATATCGATATTCCTCTCTTCCTATTTAATGACGTGTTGGAGAAGATGAGGCTTGCTTGCACAAGCTTCTTTGAATTGCTGAAATTTTTTAACCATCACCAATGGCTTGCGATTAAAACAAAAATTAAATCTGTTTTGGTAGATCCAAGGACCTATACGTGAAGTCCTTTAATATCTATATTGAGTTTGTTTTTTTTTTTTTTTGATAGCACGAATTGGGTTTTATCCCTGTTAACTTTAGGTCTCTTAGTAAAGCGAAACTATTGGGGCCAAGAAGACGGATCTGCACTTCGCTCTGGAAACTAGCAATATAATATTAAACATATTTAATAGAAAGTTAATATCACTTTAAATACCATGATTGGTGACAGTTCTGTCCTTCAATCATGAACTCAAAAACAAAGTTTATGTTAAACTTTACACCAATGACAACAACTCAGGTCACACTATTGCTTGTGGCGTTTGTTATATTGCATGTCAAGCAACCAGCAGCATTTCTCTCTATAGATGACAGATAACGTAGAATAATAGAGCAAAACTGTATGCATGTGAAAGTGTAAAGCTTCAGGTAGAAAGTTGAATATATATAATTTTTGAATTGCATTGTTTTCCTGCTCCCCGCTGTGTGCCACACATGCTCTGATCCAGAGAAAAATTTGACAAGCTAAATAATGAGTCTCTGCAATCAGATTTAAAGTAAAAGGCGAAAAAAAATGTACACGTACCTGATTAAAAGAAAGGCTTAAAGGTTGAAAAATAAGTTGCAAAAAAAGAATATTTTTGTTCCCCATAGCTTATGGTATAAAGTTGTGGGGACGTTGACCAGACTAGTGACTTTTTTGATTTATACAGGCTTTAGGGTTTCCAGACTCGATAAGAGCGCACATTTTAATTTGTAAATAAAATCACGATTTTTTTCAGTGGGCTGAGATATAATTTGTCCCCTTTATTTACTACATTGCGATGGCAGCATTTTAAAAATCATAATCACAAATTCTTAAAATTGCACTCGAAATATTTTATAAATATTATGTAAGCGAAACAAATGAGTTAATGATTATGCGTTTGAAGAAATGCTTTAAAGTCAGAAATTGTCAATAAAATAAAAATATAAATGTTAAAATATAAATTAAGCAATAATTGTACGCTAAGCCTTCAAAACTAGCCGACGGAATTTTGTTTTCAATTGCCGATTGACTTTTTTCCAATAGCACAACCACCAGCGCTAGCACTGGCTGTTTATATCCTCAAAATCAAGCTAGAGAGTGGTACACGGCTTGGTTCTTTTGTTGCACAAATCGTAAGAATTGACTCAATCCGTCAACGGCCACGCCCACTTATGGCTTTAATGTGAGACAACCTCTATTTAAGATTTTCTTTCAAAATGCCCTTTGGTCAAGTTAGACATAGCGAAGGAACTCAAATTTTGGTATCGAGCAATATTGACCCAAGACCTTTAACAAGGCAGAAATTGGACCGCCCACACTATCGAGCATGCGCACTTTTAACATGTTAGATCTTTAAAAACCCGATTTTTTGGAAAGTTCACTCCAAATCGAAAAAATTTAAGTGACAAATTGACAAATATTAAAGATATTACTTTTTGCTAAGTTTGCTCCATGCAAAGTTTTGAGCTCCGCTCACTTTTAAGGGTCGTTTTTAGGAAAAAACTGTTTTTCCTGAAATTATTTTCGCTTTAACCGTATTTTTTCATGATTCAAAAGAAATAACAATTAATTGATTTTAATTTTATAGGGGGCGTGTCTATACAAGTTATATATGAATTCGGGCAAGGAAACTTTAAGATTTGGTGTTACATGGTATATAGGGTCGGGTATATAGAAATTTGTCACAGACAAACTATTGCACTTACTCACTTCTTTTCTATAAATCTATGGTCACCGGTTTCTGCACAAACGGTAAAACAAGCTCACATTTTTTACTTCGTGTTTCAAATGGGCTTAGAAAAACTAAGGTTACGAACGACAGCTTTAAATTTATTGTAATTGTAAGTATTTTAACCAAATTGTATCGGTTATCAAACTTGTATTTTAACCAAATTTGAACAAGATCGCAATTACAGTTAAGATACTAGAAGATTTAAAAAAAATTGTTTTCGAAAATGCTTTCTGTTTTTAAGCTAAAGCTCAGAAGTTTTCGAAACTTAAAAATTCGCTAAATAATAATATTAATAATAATAATAAATATATAGAGTTGCGCAACAGCTCGAGGTGAACCAGAGCCAACTTCTCAACAATGTATGCTGTGTGTGTTACTGTCGTCAATTTTTGGCCGAATCCGAACGGCACTCTCGGATACTCTCGGAGGGCTTGTCAAACGCTAACGGAGGTGCGGACCGTGAAAGGACCGCTAAATATTGTGTTTGGGATTTTTTATATCTAGCAACCATAATCTTGGTGGCTAGTTGAGATCAGAATTTTATACGATTTGATTTGGAAATCGTTGTTGCCATCAATCTCCGGTCTGTAGCGCCAACAAAACAAAAAATAGGATTATTTCTGATTGTCTGGTCTGGTCTGGGTGGACAATCTTGGCTACACCCATTGAAGAGCGTTAGTAAAGCCAAGATTGTTGAGCGAAACACATCGATCAAACAACAAGGGTTAAGACCATTTGGTCTTTGTTTGATTTCTATCAACACACCCAGGATTATTTCTATTTGCCACATATGTAATAGCCAACGCAAAAATTTTTTTCGGCCAAAAACTTTGTAAGGACTAATTGCATCTGCATGATAATTTACATTTAGTAAATGGTCCGCTGGTAATATCCACTGCTATTGGGTACGTTCCTTTTGCATGGAAAATACATGAAATTTATGTTGCAGCACTTCGAAAATATTCTTAATTACTTGGAATTCTACTTTTAAAATTTCGGCAACATTTGCAAACAAGCACCATTCGTCCGAAATAAAACATGAAAACAGGACACATGTCAGTTTTCGAAATTATGTCTATCATATCTATCCATTCTTAAGAGAATTGATAATATTAAAGAGTTTTCAAGATGGTATCCGATTTGCTTGCCTTATACATCTAATCCTAATCTAAGAAGACTGTTTGCATAGTTTAGTTAATGATTGATCTTTACTCATAATCCTTGCAATCGAATCGCATTATTGCATTAACCCTGACTCGAAGAAAAACCCCACCTTACAAGTTCCTTCCTAGGGAAACCACATTCAGATGACTCAGAGAGGAATAATAAATTACATGCATAAGAAATAGTTTTTTGCAACCAATCTTTATAATTGGGAATAGAGATTTTTAATTCATTTATTTTTTGATTTCTTTTGAGCTTATAAGTTTCATTCGAGTGCGATTTCCTGAAGCTTGTAATAAATGAGTTACCGATTTTCTCTAATAACAATTACTCGTCCAACCCGAATTAGCGATTAATATTAAATCGTAAATTATATGAACTCATGCTTGCCAACACAATTGGATTGCGATTGTACAACGAAATTAAGCAGGTAGTACCTAATTAAAGTTCTCTAAAATTTCGTTTTGGAAGCCAGACAATACCTGCTGCATTATTATGCAAAATAAATTAACTAATCTGTAAATGGCTTTAAATGTTTCCAGGAAGAGAATAATCTGAAAGGAAGCAATTTCCATAATCGTCAGATAAAAACCTAAAATCGACTGCTTCCTTCAATGAAAATATTCCATTTCCATTCACACAGCAGATTGCACACCACAGCGTGCTCAACATGAGCTCGAACGTCATTCGGTAATTCATCATTTTGTAATTTTTGCGGAAAAAAAAAAATAGAATTTAAGATGAATAGAGTTGATTAACAGTCTCCTTGCCAAGAAAGACAAGGTTTTATGGAAAAAAGAAATAAATGTGGTCTATATAACTTTGAACTTTTTGTGTCATTTTGTGAATATTTTGTATGCCAAAAAAGTTTGGAGGTATATATTGTGCCAAACAAGGAACAACTTTAAATCTGATCACATCGTCTCAGTGATGAGCCGCCTCCCTCTGAAAAAACTAGAGAGTAAATTAACAGTAGTTGTATTCTCCTTATTGACATTTCTGTAATGGCGAAGCATATCCTGCCGTGCGCCATATCCGACACGAAACACAAAAGGCTTGAGTATACTTCAATTAAATTGAATTGACCGTCTTTTTGTCTGTGTTCTGTATTCCTGCTATGCTGCTGTCGGCGGATGTTCTTCAACAAATGGAATTTCAAAAAAGCCGTCTCGTACACAATAATCGAACGACTGCACGCGTGAAGGAATCAATCGGATGAAAGTGATGAAACAACTCGGTACAGTCAAAAAGGTACGATTGCTTCAAACAGAGATTCTTTATTCTGTCTGCAGCATTTCACTCAATTAGGACGTGTTTGAAATGGTTTTTCAGTTTATAATGCTCTTTCGCAATAGTTGTGCTGGTTCTGCACCATTAGCGATTAATGCTGGAATCGCAATGTTGCGTTGCTGCGTGCGTACGTTAATGGCCTTTGCCATGCGTTGACAAAACTTAACGATACTTTACGTCAAACTACGCACGCAGCAAATTTGCAAAATGAAATGCCGCTTTGCGTTTTGGGGAAGGAAATTGTTAAGTATCACCTCAAACACATTCAATTTCTGTTGAAAGATATTTGCAAAAGAACGAGCAGAAAAGATACTTTTTAAAAACGAACCAAGATGCCCAGCAATGAAAATAAAATTATTTCTGTTTATTCAAAGTGGTACTTTATGTATACAAAGTGGTGCACTCGTGTCTTTGTGCATGCTTAAAACCAACAAATTGCGAATTATCGCAACAAACTGAAATAATACAGAAAAACACCACATTCTCTAGTCAAACCTCTCTATCTAACAAGAAACAGAAACAACCCTTTTTCGTCCCCACAACCTACTGATGACAAGAGAACTATACTCACTCACCACACAATGAATGAGCATGAGGTTGTTCAACGGACGCAAAAGAAGAAAGTAGATCTACTTTTGCGTTGTAGATGCGTCTACGATATTGACGGTCAAATGTGGAGTGAAGTTTTGAAGTAACATTTCGTTTAGCCCCATATGCGCCCGTTGTTTCTACTCTGCTTGTCATCGAACGCACGCAGCAACGCAACATTGCGTTTTGGGCTTAATGATTAAAATGCTTTTTCAATGCAGCATTGTTGGGAGACATCATTCGTCGGATGAAGGCAGTAAGACATTAGCGAGGAGTTCGGAAGTAGACGTTTTTAGCGGTCCGTCCAAAAATGGAAAAAGGTACTCTTATGGTATCGCTGCGATATCCATCCATGCGTCCAATCGTCTGGGCTCGAATCCTACCATCGTCACTTGAAAAAAACCAGACTCGTTCTTTTTCACGGTCCCAATCTCCGCGAGGGTCTGACAAGCCCGTTGAGAGTATCCCTTAGTCTAGAAAAACTTCCCAAAGTGCCTTTCGGATTTGGTAAAAAGTTGTAGGTCCCTTGTATATGAAGATATTAACACACACAGCATGCATTGTTGAGAAGTTGGCCCTGGCTCACCTTGAGCTATTGCGTCACTCTATTTACTTTTTTAAAGCATGCAAAAACCAGAAAAGCAAAAGTTAAGTTAAGTAAATACTGAGCTTTAATGAAAAAATCAAGTTTTTTGAAAATATTGAAAAGTTTTTGAGAAATAAAACCTTGAAAATGGGTAAAATTTTTCAAAGTGTTTGAGGCCATAATTTTTAATCATTTATAAAGCAACACAAGGTCTATCAAGTGCTTAAATCCTTTTTTTTTCTGAAAAAGTTTAAATACTTATTTTCAAAAAAAAACATAAAAAGCATGCATAACAAATCATGTGACAAAAAAATTACTAATTAATTATGAATTAATTAATTAATTAAATTATTTAATTCTGAAATTAAATTTTCAGAAATTATCCAACATTTTAAGGAAAATTGTAGCGAATTTGAAAGTTTCAAAAACTTCTGAGATTTAACTCAGCCTAACTAACTTAATAAAACTTTTACTTAAGTTATACCAGTGGATATTTCCGAGCTTATCGCTTTTAGTTTTACGACCTTTTTACACCACTCACCTTTTATAAAATAAATCAAAAAGTTTGTAAGGAATAAAGGAAGGAATAAATAACAGTTTTTTTTTTTAATTAAATTATGCTTCATGAATGTCAGCGGGAAAGAGTATAAAAAACAAAAATATAGTAGAAGGAATGATATTAAGAATGCGTGGTCCGTCACAAATGTACAGAAGCTATTAAAACGCTCCCTCACCCTCGGTATAAATAAATTTTGAGGTTTTTTAACGGTTGCAATTTTTTTACCAAATTAAAATTTTAAATGTAAGTTTAGTTTTTTAAAGTATTAAAAAGTTAGTAAAGTTAAAGTATCAAAAATAGGCACAATTAACTTAACTTAACCGTTGTGTGGGGTGCCGTGGCGTAGTGGTTAGTGTGTGTGCTTACTACGCCGGAGGCCTGGGTTCGAATCCTGCCATCGTCACCTGAAAAAAAAAAAGACTTGTTCTTTTTCACGGTCCCCACCTCCGCGAGGGTCTGACAAGCCCTCCGAGAGTATCATTTGTCTTGAAAAACTTCTTAAAGTGACGTTCGGATTCGGCAAAAAATTGTAGGTCCCTTTGTATGTAAAAAGAAACTAACACACCAGCATACATTGTTGAGAAGTTGGCCCTGGTTCACCTCGAGCTGTTGCGCCAATCTATTTGTGTATCCATACAAAAAATTGCTGTGAGATACTATGTTTTTACTCAGTTAACTAGTATCCTTTTGTTACGACAAACCGTTTTAAAGTTACATCAATTGGTATACCTGAGAAACATACTAATTATGGCCCTCAAAAAAAGGGCCACAAAAAAATGAGTGTCCAGTCCGAGTGTTGAATTTAGGAGCGAAATTATTATCAACAAAGTACTCGCAGCACGTCCTACCCTCATTCGTTGCCTCAAAGTTCTGCGATAAAGGCGTAGCAGGATAAATTAAAGTGTCATTAATAATTAAGCCTCATGCTGCTTTAATGAATGCCTGGGCATATCAATTTACAATGAAACTTTTTGGTAAATGATAGGACTAAAGGAATAGCATAAAATTGTCATTAATCAAAAATGTTTTGAAGACACTCATAATATATTTCAAAAAAAAGGTCTTTGATAGCAAGCACCTACAATAAGAGCTTATTGCACCAACTAGTAGGCGAGAAAAATTAATTATTGAAGATAAATTATAAATAAATTGTTTGCACAGTGAAATTTGGGTTATACAAATGTCATACGTATTTATTTAAGTCTAGTAGACCTTGTCAGAGATACTAATTATGCAATACTCTCAAACTACCAACTAAGATAAATCCTTTGGCACGTGCTCACCTTTGGATGCTTATGTTCAGATTAAGTTCCCCCAAGGACAGACGTCTGTATACCACTTGCACAACAACATCAATAAAAGTTGTGTGCTACTATGCATAAAATAAGCAAGTACTTTGCAAACTGTCGTTAATGTAAAAGGAATAGTAAGCATAAGGCCTTAAACGTTTATTGAGTTTGTGTTGAATACCACAAACATGCATGCTGCTAGACAACTAAAGTAGGGGGAAATGGAAATATAGAGAAATACACGGATTAAAGGCTAGGATGAACTTCGATATGACTTGAACCTTGAAGCATTAAAGCTTTCATATATGTGAGCCATTAGCAGGGAATATCTGAAAATATAAAATTTCCTTTCAAAGGTCGGGCTTAAAAGATTTAGAAATAGAAGTTTCGTGTGTTTTGATGCACTTACTCACAGGCTGTTACATATTATGAAGACCACAAAGTAGTGGAGATTGGCGGAAAATGAAATAAGCATTTTTTTAATTTCTTCGTAAAAAAAAACAAATACGGAAAGGCAAATTGGAATGCGCTTCATTTCTTTCATGGCTTGTCCGAAAAGCCTTTCCTGGGGCGTAATCATACCAAAGTTTGATTAATCACACCATAGTTAAAGACAACGCGAAAAACGGATTGACAAGACCTTAAGCGCATAAGATCTCAACCAAGTTGCTTTTGACAGTTCGTTGACGTCAAATGGTAAGAAAAAACTGACTTTTCCCAGGTTAGGTTCGGGTAGGTTGAAGAAGCAGTTGGGTCCAAAGAAACCGACACACTAAGCCGAATCACAGGTCCATTGTGATACCACGTAGATCTGGAAATCGCTTCTACTCGTTTTACCATTTTGAGCTATTTATGAAGCGTGAGAGACGTTTTGGGTCGGTACTGTTTAGATCACAAAGACCATTATAGAAGAAAGCTTTAAGGTGAAGATTTTGGAAGAGAAGGTGGGAAGTGATATCTCCTTCCTTCTCAGTAGATGTTCAGCCTGTAGGGCTGAGTGTATTGCCTCGGTTGACACAAAGTGCAACTGCTTCCATTTTTATATGACAGCTCTTCCAGACGCCCTGTTTTCATAACGCCAGTTGCTTCAGCATAAGGAAATAGTAAAAGTTAAAGGTGCATTGCCCTTACTGATACAACTGGCGGGAATGACAGATCAGATAAATCTTTAAACTTAGAATTCTGGTTTATCTTAAGGTAACGGACTATATTAACAACACTATGAGTAATTGGAACAAAAATGCTGACAATATTCAGACAATGATTAAGAAACAAGTCTCACCTTCAGTACCATCTTCAAGAAAATGCCAAGCAGCACAAGTTGGTCGTCAGGAGCAGGCCTGGTGATTGCATAGGTGGTGCACACTTTGGATCCGAAAAGTCGGGGAACAGCATAGGCGCAAAACCAGTCATAGATGAAAATCAGATATGATAAAAAGCTTTAAGGACCAGAATATTTGGAAGTATAGTCACCTTCAGAAAGGTTCTTAGAAAGATTTTGAGTACCCACACCATTCACCCGAGAATGAGCAAACTTTTAACCAAAAAGTAAAATAAAAGTCTTGACTCTTTAGTTTGATTAATTTAAAAAAAAATGTTTTTTCTGGTCCTGGCACGCTGTATCTTTACAACAAAAGTTATCGGCTTTTGTCGGGTCAGTATGCATGGATATGGCAAACTTTGTGAATACGCACTGAAGTTGCTCAGTGCCAAGATTGCTCAGCGCAACATACGACCAAAAACCGAGGTTGATACCAAACTATGGCCTTCTAAAACAAATAAACGATGCTTACAAACTAAGAGGGGGGCATTATGATGAGGTAACTAAAAGCTATCTATTTAAAAAGATACTGTATTCTAGGGGCTTCAGGCGGTAAAAGACATATAGGTCCGCATATCATTGAACTCAAAAAAAATACATTCATGTCAAAGCACTGTCAGCAACTGGCATGTACGCAAAGCTGCTGCAAATAACAGTTCACTGTGAGAAAAATAGAACTAGAAGAACATTAAAATTAGATTTCACTTTCACAAAGAATTAACTTAAATTTTTTTCGCTACTAGGCGAGGTAGTTTCTCTGCTTATAATGCAGTCTCTACCTGTAACATGAGCTTGTTTAAAACTAGATTCAAGACTCTTGCGAACTAAGGAAAATTTTGAAAATCTAATTTTAATATTCAAAAATGAACGAACGAAAAACAGCAGTAGCACGGTCTGGTAAAATATCCACTCATCTTCCTGATTCGGCTACTGAAAACTGGAAAAACCATACATTCTTTCCGTGATCATTGAGACACTCTCAAGCTATCACAATGAGAATGGAGTTGTACGTTAAACTCACAGAACTTCGCCCTTACACAATAAAATAATGAGTCTTTCAAATAGCCATTCAATTATTCAATTTTATTCTTCAAATAATTTCATACATCGTGAAATCATAAAAATTAAAAGTCTTTTATAATGTATTATAATCATAATATAATTTTAAATTTTGTGCAACGTATCCCAGTTCACTCCATTTCTCCCTACATTGAGAAAACCTATTCGTAACTCAAGTTGCACAAACTATAAGCCACAAGGAAACTTTATTACAGACATGATGGAGAGTGATCATCACTTTGAAGTTTTCAAGGGAAAAATCATTCAAATATCCCAGCACATTTTCATCATGTTCAACGTTTAACGTTTCCTTCTGCTATCGTACACCTCTTGAAAATCCATACGTTTTTAGAAAACTTCAACAACTATTGCTATGCCGCTCGTTGTCTACTGTAATATGAGGATGATAGTTTCTGCAAATAATATTCACAACTTTCTAATAACTCCAGAAGGAGTAGCATTCTTTATTGTGCGCAGAAGATCAGAATGTTTTTTGTGCCAACAACTAGAAAAGTTGGCAGCTCACTATACGAAAAAAAAAGAGCAAAACTTAAGCCTAGAAAAGCTTTGGTATATTGTGGGTAGCTTTTTCGCTGCATTTTAAGGGATAATGTGCACACACTAACGCCCCCATAAACGATGTCAAGGTTTGGTCTTTTCGCCATCACTTTGCAAATTTATTGGAGGCGAGCCCAGAATCCTCGTGTTAAGATAAGAAAAGAATAATTAAGGAGCCGAGCAAGCGGAAAAACGATGTCGTTACCACGACGAAATGTATGCAAATTTGGGAAGGATTATAGGAAGTCAGGCTAGCCGTGGTGGCTCTCGTGTATGTCTTTGACGAAAGTTTTGCCTTGTGTATACATACGACAGCAGTAAGAGTAAATAATTTTATTCTGTTATGGGCATGCTTGTAAGCATGTAGATAGGGATGGTTACGAGATAAATTTCTTAGCTAAAGGAACAGGAAAAACTTAAAAGCGCCGTGGTAGGTAAAATATTATGAGAGAACATTTTCCAAATTTACATAAAACTCTTAAGACTATGAGTTTTTAATTTTAATAATACATACTTACTTTTGAATTTCATTTGCATTTGTAAATTGAAATGAGGCTGTGAACCGACAGCCCTTGGGCGATTTTTATTCAAAATAGTCGTCGGAGTAGTGTCTCTTATAATATTCTCACTGACTTTTTAAAAACGTTATTAATGGTGAAACAATTCCAAATAAAAAGCAAAGAATAAAAATTAAGTTTCGCTAACTTGAGCTATATTTAGGTCGACATATTAGATGACCAGAAATCGCCTTACATGTCGTTATTTATACGTTCAGGATACAGGGCTTAAAAAATTTTAGTATTTCATGCAATTAATCACAAAGTTTGCAAAAATTTATTTTGCAAAGATTTAGATTAATTTAAATTATTACTTTGGCAGTGAAAAGTAATTATAATTAAGGATTTATGATAGAATTGATTGAAAACAGTTGTTCACAACTATTCTACACCCTAAAAACTTAATATTTTGAATCACAGTTAATGACAAGAAAATAAACGGAATTGCCGCAAGTAGTTTTTACCCACAGTATTACTTCATTACTCCCCTTTTAGTGATTTTATTCCCATAATGTTAAGCCTCACTATTTTCTGTCTATAGATTTTTAACACTAATTTGGGGTCTTAAAAAAAAGACTACAGGCTTTTAACAGAAACATTGAGTATTCGTTCCTTTGCATCAATGGTAGGTAAACTATATTGACAGATGCCAGTTATCCTTTTAATCACACGCTATGAACTTAAATACGTTGGCTAAAAAAACTCTTTTGACAGTACGCCAGTAATGGAAAACGTGGGAGCATTTGTCAAGATTAGGTAAAATAAAAGCCTTTTTCCTCTGGTGGTAGGCAGTTGACTTTTTATTTCGGATTATTTCACGATGTTTTTCTACCTAAATCTGAGGATCTGCACATGAACTTTTATTTGTATGAAAAAAAAAACGTACCAATAACTCGAAGGCTATCTCAAAAAAGCATCTCAGCTGCTAATGCTTTTTTTTTGGTGGTCCTACTATCCGATGGAGCACTCAGATCCAAGTTTAGTGGTCCCATAGTACTACCTTGCAGACACCTTACATGATGCTTTCTAATCCTCCTTGCATGAAGTTCTTATATTACAACGAGGACATTTGGGAGTGCTTCAAGCCATTAAGCATGTTAATGGAATATGAATGCTGCTTTTAAAAGTCTGTACCAACATTTAACCACTCTATTATAGAAGCTGGAGAGATATGCGGTGATATTGATATTGTGTTTCGCTTTATTGTGCACATGCTTGAGAGTGCTTTATATAGTGACAATTAAAGTTCAGTTAATTGGTCCGTCTTGAAAGTTTTAGGTGCACCAAAACGTGAAATCTAATGATTTTAAAATGAAATTGCTACGATAGTCAGGATAGTCACGATATTCCCCCTTGTGCTGACCTTGATAGTTTCCTTCAATGTGTGCATCTCCACAGGGGACCTCAGCCAACTTCGCGTGCGAAATTGGAAACGGCTAGGTAGGGACAGAGCTAGCTGGCGAAGCTTGTTGGTTGAGGCCCAGGTCCACCCCAGACTCTAGCGCCACCTTAAGTAAGTAAGTAAGTGCATTTCCAAAGATCTTGTGCTCAACAGCGCATGCATCCAGCGGGAATCTGTTCTTTTTTATTCCTTCCTATAGAGGGCTCGCTTGATGGCTTCTTGTGACGTGCTGCCAACTGCCCTTCGATATCTGAAAGGCACAAAAAGCTGTCCGTTTTCGGTTACACTTTGCCACGTAAAACAGCTGGCACGTTTCGAAACTTAGTTTTAACAGGCCTTCCATCCTAGGGAGAGCTCCTTGTCTTCAATCATTGCCTGTGTGTATCCCACCGCAAATACCGCAACATGTCTCGCAAAAATACCGCAGTCTGTTTCTTGTCTTCTATTGACATTTAAGCAGCCGCTGCCGTCTCCCAGCACTCGACTTGCTGCATCTGAATCGTTTCGACGAGTTTGCTGCATTTGCAGGAGCCGTCCGTCGCGGAGATTTTTCTTCTTTTTTTTCGCCGGCACGATGTTGGAGCCCGGGTTGAAGTTTATGTTCTCTTGCTCTCTCTCTTTCGCTACCTTACGATTTTCAACGTTCGTTGCGGAGATATCATATTTAATGCCTGCCCCGCACTAAGTCCCCACATAAGAGGGTCTTGACTCAAACCCAGCCACCCAGATTTTTTAGAGTCGTTTCTTTCCTCACCGTCTAGCAAAGAATTGTGGAAGTTCGGGATGTGCACAGCTTCTTCAACGTTTGCTCTTCAGTCACGCTCCCGACAGGGTCGCTAGGTAAAATCGTACCGCAGCCGGTTTTTTGCCTTACAAGGTTTCTGGCCTGGTTTCAGGGTATTGGTAATAATTTTCTAATCCTTAAAAAAGAATTAACTTTTTTTTAAGGATAAGAAGGATTAAGGATTAGTTTGCTGAGGGTCCTAACTTTCTAATCCTCCAGATCATCAGTAATCACCATGGAGATCCTGCTCAATTCGATTGAGAAGCTCGTTTGAGGCACAGTCCCGAATTTTTCAAAAGTTTTGACACTTTTTGGTAGAACGCCACGTCAGAGTTTCGTAGTAGCGTGTTAAGTCCAAAAACACTTTCCAAGGTGGTTCAATATCAAAAAAGTTTCATTAAAAAACAGCCAGTATACACCCTGGCTGTAAACCATCCAATAGGCAGGATTCTCATCACACCCTGGAAGATGAGGTGAACTTTAATTTAACCTCATTCAGAACTTCACCATCCAGTTACACAATGAAAGCGTTGAGTTTGCTATGACTGATGTAATCTGGTTGACTTTGCATTGGTGCTGTGATTGTGTGTGAACAGAGAGTTCATTATTTGTTGTAAAGCTTCCGATCGATTGATTTTCTTTTAAAGGTCCCTTTGAAATTCCTTGCTGGTTCCCGATTGGGCGCCCCTCCAGGTGCCCGGATAGGGGAATACTCACCAGATATGATGGATTCTGGTATGGAAAATACCTGGGGCGGACCAAAACCATCAACAAACGAAAAATTCCAGAAGCGTCTGTCTCAAAATGAGCGGCTTCCTGGTTGACGTCTGTTACCCAGGTCAGGGTCGGCCAAATATAAAACACCTTTTTCTTTTCCAATATGCAAATAGAATGGACAAGAACTAGATGCATACTAGTTGTTTTTATAAAATATCCTGCTGGTTATCTATTGCTTTTCTCCGTAAAGGCATAACACTTGCGGGGGTAAGCTTTGGTGTTTCTGTGCAGAGGTTTCATGTTTGGCTCATCAGCGTTTGTGTTGGATCGAGAATTACTTTCTTCTTCCATCTTTTTTATCCCCAAATTCTTTAAAATTGCGATGTGCTACGCATTTAATGGCAATCATATCCCCCTAATCACGAGCATATTATAAAAAAAAGGTGTATGAATCATGTGCAACATTGAAGTTTTCAAAAAACAACATAAGCATTTTCGCCAGATGTACATAATGTATTTGAAACCTTAGAAAGAAATAATAAGATCGTTCAAGGGAGAATCCTACGGACCCCGTCAAAAAGGCAATTTCAATCAACATTCCAGCGCAATCGCGAAGGCCTAATCATTCATGGATCACACAAATGCAACAACAACAGCATTCATTTGGCCTCAGTGACGAAGAGATCCAAAACCGGGTGGCCTGCCCGATTATATTCTGAGATCAAATCGGCGTACCCCTCAAGCGGACCATTAGGAATGCAGCAGAGTGGGAAGATTATAATCCATCACTTTAGATTATAACCTCGCGCTTAAATGAAAAAGAAGAAGAAAAAGAAAAAGAAAGAAATAATTTACAATTGTTCCCTGCTTTTATATTCTGAGAAACAAGGGGTTTACTTTGGCAAGTATTTTTATGTACAGATTGCTACAATAAGAATAAGCTTGGCCAACCTTTTTAATATCCAAAACTTATTTTCATTTCTGTACTCATTATAAATTCTGAAAGAGTTAAAAGAATTTACCAAAATTAAAACATTTTCTCGTCCTGACAGCTCTTCATCCAAATCTTGCCCAAAGTATGGTAGGCACCCAAACTATCACTCAAGCGTTACCCTACTCCGTTGCCTGCTGCACCAAACATTCGGGTTAAGTACTCAACTATGTGGCATAAGCACAGTTAAAATGTTTCGAAAATGTTAAAGTTTCATAAAGCCTTATGGTTGCTCTCGCTCCCTTTCCCCATGTGAAATCTAAAATGAAACTTCTTGTATTATTCGAAGCATTGTCTAATATTATTCACAAAGGAGTGCTGTTCGTAGTTTTCCCAAGTTTTGGCCATAGTCACTTGGCCATGTCACAGTTGTTGTGCCGCCAAATTGACTTTAAAAGATGAAAAATGTGTTGTGTATTCACAGTCTTGATGTATGTGTGTTTCTATTGGTGGACGATTTATATTTTCCGCCTCTAAATTTATTGAGACACTTAAAAGATAAAAAAAGAAATGAGACATAAAACTAAAAACCCCGGCCAGATGTGAATTACGATTATATGTCAACCGGCAAAACGAATGTTGGACTATAAAAATATTTGTTTATAGTTATAGTTGACACTTAAAAGCCTTCCTTCGCCATAAATGTTGAGCTCCACTTGAAAACATTGTGTAGATATGTGCCACAACAGCAAAGAAGGCAAAGTGAAAGGACTGTCAAGAAAAGACTGAAACGTAAACAAACAACATGGATGAAAGCTTTTAGATAAACAAACTCGGCCAACGTTTCATCGCTTAGGTTGAATATTATTGTTATATTTAGAATAAGGAGTTTTTGAACCCTAACAGAGGGAGTAGATACACGAGAACATTCGACGAGAAGCGAAATACTCATCTGCTATTAAGGCGGATAAGTGTTTTTCGGAGACGAAAAAGGGCAGGATACAAATTTATTGTTGGCGCATCAAGTGCCACGAAGAAAATTAGGAGATAACTTTGATTGAAGGGGAAACATTTGCAAAAGTAAACACAAGCGAAATGAGGTTGACGGCCGCGGGCTATGAAGACGATATCTCTCTATCAAATTTCATCAATTGATGAATTAAGGATGCTGTCATAAGTTTTCTGCTTGTTTACGCTGCTTTTTGGGGTGTTTTCATCGGGCAAACATTATATTCTCCAACACGACCCACACCTGCTAATGATAATGTGCCGTGGGCAGTTACTGGGTGGGTTCGTAGGGACAATTCATGAGTAAAGTATCTGTTATATATTTTGTGTGTTGTGCATTTTTTCGGGTGGATAAAAGCAATTTGTTTTTGTTGTTTGTCAAATGTTGGCCTGAACGTTGAGTGGGAGTAGTTTACACGAGTTACACGCCTCTTGTATGATTAATTTGAAATAGTATTTATATAATTTATAATGCTTTTTATTTTTCATTTTGAAGGCAGCTTGAAGGACATTTTCCACATTTCATTCCGGATCATGAAGACACCCGAGTCAATGTCCTGCCCCCAATAGTCATTTGTGTCTATGAATAGTTTATGTTTCATAAAGTTTGGATGTCTGCAGTGTGATTTAAGTATCTTTTGTATGACTTAAAAAAAAAAAACCTCTCCAAGGTGAGTTGGTAAAGGAAGAACAAGAATATTTCGTTCTACTTTAAACTAACTTTGGATCGTCACGGAAACTGAAAAAAGTTCAATCCAACTGTTACCTACAATTCAAGGACATCAGTTAAACTCTGTGGAAGACAGAGATCGTGGAAAACTAAGACACATAAGAGCTATGACTTAAGCCTATAACTTATAATCTTACCGTTAACAAGCAAAAAGAATTATTGCCAGAATAAAATTTTGGAGCGGAAACTCGATTCTTAGCTAAAAACTAGTGGGAGGGTTACAATCCGCTAAGGCGAATCGTTGGATACCCCAATTGACCACTGCCAAGCTCCGAATTGTGTCATAATTCTTGGTTGTTAAATTTCAGTTTCATTTAACTTCAATTGTATTAAGAATATCTCAGTTAAGAATCTTCTCCCTAAAAAAGGGGCGTGACATCCACCCCTTCGCAATAACATCGGATTTTTGTTTATATTTTTTATCAGAAGTGGTATACAGAGTAAAAGTGGTATACAGGGTAGTGGTAAAAAGGGGCGTGACATCCACCCCTTCTCAATAACATCGTATTTTTGTTTATATTTTTTATCAGAAGTGGTATACACGTTGTGATTGCATTTTCATACTAAAAATTTGGTTTATACTTACAAACGCCCCCAAAAGTGGGCGTTGCGAAAATTTATTCACTTGAGTTGATAGCTTACGCACATAGCAAGTTTTTTGGATTTAAAGCAAATATATCAAAGAAAAACCGTTTATTAGAATGCATATTAAGTATGATACAATGCCAATCACAATACACTTAAGCGAGGATTAAGTGTATGCTCTTAAAGTCTGGGGGGTCTACGGTGATTATTTCTCTATGTTACAAACTCTGAGTCAAACTCAATATCCTATCCTCCTATCCTATGGGATGGGGTATAAAAATACTTTCCTAAATAGTTTCCTTAAACGGTTTTCTGTTGTGTAAATTATGTGATATGGTATCGAATAAACAAAACACTATTTCTGTGCCTACCGTAGTCTTGGAAAAAAATTTAAGACAGAGACTCGTGCAACCTCTTTGTCATTGTACAAAGAAGCCTAGTCAAGATACAAATAAATCATAATAAACCAAAACGGGAATATTCCTTTTCGAAAGGCAGACATAAAAGAAATAAAATGCAATTCAAGGTTGAATAGAATCGAATAAAACTATGGCAAAAAACCATATTCCTCAAAGAGGGGCGTTATGCGTCAGATCCCCTCTGATGGGTGATCTTTTGACTTTATTGGCTTTAATTTTTATTTTAATACTAAAACTTTCAGTGATCGAAGTTAGTATTTGAGTTGGTTTTTGGATTTATTCTGTTAAAATTGTCCCAAGTTATACATATTGGCTAAATATTGTTTAATATGTTTTGAGGAGTGTTTCTGTGTATTTATCAGTGAGAAAGTCTTACGAGCAGGAGTTCTGGGTTCGATTCCCATCTTGATCACTTGAATAAAAAACATATTTTATTTAAAGGACCCCATTTTCGCAAGAGGCTGAAAAAGCTTCCGGGAATTTTTTTTTTCTTTTTGTAAAAAACTACTATTTTAGTAAATCAACTTAAATGATTTGAAGTGTATTTTAAAAACGATACAATATTTCAGCCCCGCTTTATTTTTCTTTCAGACCCGGAAAATTTGTCTATGTTTGAAATTTTAACGAGAGAATACGGCGGGACATGCGGTTTTTTAGCTTTTTCAACATTTTTTTGTTTTAAATCCATAAAGAGACCATTCAGACTCTTTTTTGAATACCGTCATATCTATTTTTGAATTTCATATACTCTATGCTAGCAACGGCTCTTTTACCCAATACTCTGGGCAAAGATTTTTTAATTTAATAATTTAGCGGTTATGAATGCGGGATTTTTAATTCGTTTTTTAAACCGTTTCAGAAAGTTTTATGTTAGAAACGTAATTTTCGAAAGAACTTAAAAATATTAGAATTCTCTTCAACGTTTTATACACAACCAAATTTCATAGTCGGTATAACCGTTAAGATTCCAGAATATTGAAATCTTTAAGTTTTTAAGCTTAATCTCAGAAGCTGCTAAATATTCAAAAATTTCTATAGTTTTTCCAAAAATTGGAAATAATTCTTGATTTTTTTTCTCCACTATTTTTTTCACCACTATCTCCGATGCTTTGTGGGGTGCCGTGGCGTAGTGGTTAGTGTGTCTGCTTACTACGCCAAAGGTCTGGGTTCGAATCCTGCCATCGTCACCTGAAAAAAAAAAAGACTTGTTCTTTTTCACGGTCCCCACCTCCGCGAGGGTTTGACAAGCCCTCCGAGAGTATTAATTGTCTTGAAAAACTTCTCAAAATGCCGTTCGGATTCGGCAAAAAATTGTAGGTCCCCTTGTATGTAAAGAAATTAACACACCAGCATACATTGTTGAGAAGTTGGCCCTGGTTCACCTCGAGCTGTTGCGCCACTCTATTTATTTATTTATCTCCGATGCTTTATACTAGCATCGGAGATAGTGGTGAGGACAAAATATTTTTCACGATTTTTTTTTCGAAACGGGAACGAAACGTTTCGTCAAACGGGCAGTTTTAAAACATCTTAACCAAAATTTTATTTTAGCCTTTTGCCTTTTATATGTTAGGCTAATATCGGCTTTTTGAATAAAGTGCTGATAAAGTTATGGCTTCAGACACGTTGGAAATGGGTCCCTATTTTCCATTCCTTATTTCTCAAAAACTTTTCCATATTTTGCTAAAACTCCTAAGCCAAAGACTCCAAAGACGCCAAAGCCGATCAAAAGTGCGAGATTGGCAAAGGAGGCGTCGACAAAAGGCGTAAAAGCTCCAGAAAAGAGCGGCGCCAGCTCAAGTGCAGCGGAGAAACCACCACTGGTCGGACTGAAATCATACGCACAGGTTGCGGCAAACGAAAACAAGGCAAGATCGCCCACAACAGATGCAGTGTCACAGATCCTCGCTGTAATCTTGGAGAAACTTGAGGATCAGACTAAAATCAACAAAGTTATATTTGACAAACTGAGCAAGCTCGAGTTTAAGCCTCGAAAAAATTACAAGAGAACATGAATATGAAACAGTTATTTAAAATACTTACATAGAATGCAAACGACCTTCTGAATAAAACAGACGAACTAGAAGTATTTCTACGGAAAAACAATATGATATTTGCATGATTACGGAAACTCACCTTAAAAACGGATCTACACCCAAACTTAAAGGTTACAATGACTATCACGCACATCACCCTTCGCAAAATTCGAGAGGAGGATCCTCCCTCTACATTAAGAACTGCATAAAGCACTTCAAGAACACAGAAGTTGAGCTAGACTCTATGCAGATCAGTTCAGTTTCTGTAAAAATTGACTGCTTAGATTATAACATTGCATCTTGTTATTTCCCGCCAGGATATAGACTGGTGGAAGACGATCTTGATCGTATGTATGACTTCATTGGGTCCAATTTTATCATTGGGGGTGACTTTAACGCGAAGCATACTTTTTGGGGCTCACGATGCAATTCAACAAGAGGCAGATTACTGTACAAAAATAGTATGAAGCGTGGGGTGGACTTTTTCTCCACGGGTAAGCCAACATATTGGCCAACCGATAGGAATAAAAAGCCTGACCTTGTCGATTTTTTCATCGCTAAAGGGTACCCCAAATACCTTACGCGAATTGAAGAGTGTTATGATCTTTGCTCAGACCACTCAGGAGTTATCTTGAAGATGGGAGGAAGACTGGCGAAAATAGAAACAGCTCCTAGATTAGCTAGCAAAAACATGAACTGGGACGCTTTCAGAAAGGACTGTAAGGAGGGTGTTGGCTTGAATGTGCCATTGAAAACTCCTTTCGAGTTAGAAGCCGCAGTTGACAAATTCATTGAAGCAATTCAGAGCGCTGCTTGGAACAACAATTCGTCCCAAAAGAACGCAGTTAGCGCCGACGGGCATGTACGTAAAACATATCCGCTCGAAATCGAAGAATTGATTCGTGAAAAGAGAAGAGCGCGTAGGAGATGGCAAGGCACGAGGGCTCCCCCAGACAAAACCCTCTTGAGCCACCTCTCTAACAAACTGAAAGGAATGTTGCAAGATCTTAAAAATCGTGAGACCACTGAATACCTTGAAGGCTTGTCGGCGGATAGGAGCTCAAACTACTCGCTGTGGAAAGCAGTAAAGTCTATCAAGAAACCTATAATCCACTTGGCACAAATAAAAAAAACTAACGGTGAATGGGCAAGAGAAGACAAAGAGAAAGCGAATTTGTTTGCTGAACATTTAGAAGAAACATTCAAGCCTTTCCACGGTCCGCCGTTGGCTGAAGTTCTAAACAACAACGCGGAACCTGAAAGCTTTAGAATGAAAAAAGTTTCGTTATTTGAACTCCGACAGACAATTAGCAAACTTAAAAATAATAAGGCCCCGGGTTACGACCTGATCACTGGCAAAAAATTCTGAAAGAACTACCAAAAAAGGCACTAGTCAAGCTACTTTATATGATAAACGCTTCTCTTAGACTTCTAAGGCTTCTATACGTTCCGAGACAACTGAAAGTTGCTGAAGTCATTATGGTTCCGAAACCGGGGAAATGCGCAAATGATAAAAAATCTTATAGGCCCATATCGCTTCTGCTGATAATATCGAAAGTATTCGAGAAATTTCTGCTAAAGCGATTACAACCAATAATTGCAGAAAGACGCTTGATCCCGGATCATCAATTCGGTTTCAGACCTAACCATTCCACAATAGATCAAGTCTACAGAATAACGCATGAAATTGAAAAAGCCTTAGAAGGGGAAAAAATATGTTCAAGTGCTTTCCTCGACGTATCGCAAGCCTTCAACAAGGTATGGCACGAAGGCTTGAAATATAAGCTACGGCAAAACTTGCCGGAAGACATGTTTAAAATATTGGAAATATATATCATCAACGAGAAACCTCCAACGAGCATTGGACAGAATTTATGTCTGGACGAAGACTTGGCGAATCGCTCTTAACGAGAACAAGTCTACGCATGTGAATTTCACTTACAAGGGGGTTAACAATTTACCTCTGTTCATAAATTCTGCACAAATACCTTATGCAAATGAAGCAAAGTATCTAGGGATGACACTGGACGCTAAACTAAGGTGGAAACTACACGTAAAGAAGAAGCGTGACGAGCTCGAGATTAGGCTCAGGGAAATGTATTGGCTTATTGGATGATTTTCGAAATTAAGCACATATAACAAACTGCTCTTGTACAGGCAGGTGTTGAAGCCGTCCTGGACATACGGTATACAACTTTGGGGTTGTACCAAGCCGAGCAACATGTCCATGTTGCAGACTTTCCAAAACAAGACACTAAGAGCAATTGTGAATGCTCCATGGTATATTAGGAATAGCGATATTCACAGAGATTTAGGAATAGCGTGGGCGAAGAAGTAACAAACTTCGCTCGAAAGCTAAATGTTCGCCTTCATGTTCATTGAAACAATGAAATGATCCGTACTCTAAACGAGACTCTTAACGATGTAAACAACGAGCGACGACTACAAAGAATAAGACCCTTCGATCTAGCGACGTAGGGTGAAGCCGCATGAATGAACGGCTTACTAGGTGCATTCACTGGAAAGCAACCTATCCAATGCGATTTACACTACGGAAGCGTAAACTACTTGTTAAGTTAACTTAGTTGTAGTCAAGAAAAATTATGAGAGAGCGAAAATTCACTACTATGAAGTGCGTTCTGGCAGTTTTATAGTGTCTCTCATAAATGGGTGGTTTTTTAGCACGTGGAAATCGGGCATAACCAATATCGACTACTTCGGTATTATGTACCTGCTAAAGAGGGCGTATTGGTATCTTTGAAAGATTTTGGAGTTTTAGCCTCCGTCCATCCTAGTATTCAAAAAAAAAAAAAAATTATTTTGCAAAAAATTTATTATAAACATACATGGTGCATTTAGTGCATTTTTGAATTTTCTTTCTTCTGGCTGTAAAACTTTTCTTTTCAAGAAAATGCCAAAACACTTTTTGTCTTTTCCATAATATTTAAACTATAATCAAACCGTTATGTGTATATAAAAAAAATTACCGATGACAAAACTTTTCACGGACTCGAGTGTACCAAATTTCTATTTTCTACGACTGTCCGTTCAAAAGTTACGGGTGTGGACTGACAAACAACGGATCGATACCATACGAAGTCCTTTTTCCATTTTTTGACGGACCGCAAAAGACCTCGAAGACTCTTTGATAATTTTTAATACACACTGAATTTCGGTCGATTTGTCTTCAAATCTCTGATGATCAAACTGTCACGTCTGTTGTGTTAGGCTACTTTTCTTTGCAAATAAAAAGTCGAGAACAAAGATCACTTTTCAAATCAGTTCAAAAGCTAAACCGTTCTTTTCGCTTAATGTAAAAAGTAATGACAAAATTAACGAATGCATTTCTTGACGGGTTTGACCCAAATAAATTACAAGAACCCCGAAAATTACTTCTTTATTCTGAAGGATGGACTTATATGCGTCAATGTGGGTACGGTCAACAATAGTTGGAAGAGTGTGATTCAGAGGTAAGTTTTTGGACTCTTGTTGTTGTTGTGTCCATCATTGACAACTTTTTACCCACACAAAGACATTAATAAATACAAGAAGAAATGGCACAGCTTATCACTTATTGATTTCTTTGTTGTAACACCGTGTGTTCCAAAAGTGGTTTGTGACGTTTGGGTCTCCAAAAATGTTTGTGGGGTGAGGCGGCGTCGTGTAGCGGCTGGAAGTAAGAAAGGAACTGCGTGGTTTAAGACACCTAGTGCTCAACAATGCTTTGATGTCACTGAAATTGAACATCGTAAAAGGCGATTAATCCAAGGACGCTCAAATTTTTTCAAAAGAGAATTATGTCTTACGCAGATGCAGCTAGCACTTTTAAAGGGTGAACCATTAGCTTTCCTCCTATGATTAAATTTCGGTAGCCATACGCTTCCTAGGTCGACTGAAATCGAATGCAATATATAAATCTAGGTTTGGAACAAAAACTGATTAACAACTGAAGCTTTCTTAAGCTCAGATTTTCTGATGACAGTTTGGCGTAACTCTTTATGCAGCGTAACTAATCTGACATACTTCTACATACTTCTCAATGTATACTACTTCTCTTGAGTAGTATTCTGAGAGAAGAATTATTCTAGTCTCTGTCTCATTCACCGAGGTTAATCCTAATATGCACTCCTTCCGCAAAGAATGCGTTACTATAAGGTCATGGCAAAGCTTCCGCCAAATTTGTTACCCTGTGGCAATACAAGATATAGCAAGACTGAGGACAAACAACAATTCCCCAACGAATAGCGTGATATCAAATATAATTAATATCTCAACTGCAAACTGTCAGATGGTGGCAAAAGTTTGATTCGTATTTGCCAAACTTTTTGAATTGAAAACTTAATTTTCAACAATCCCACAACTACGAAACATTCTCCGAACGATTCCTGTCAATGTCTCAAAACCTCAAGTGTATTTTCTTTATATTCTTCTGCGAAAAAGGTAAGAATATTACCTGGAAATATTAAAATCGAAAAAGAAAATATTTTGCTTTCGTATTTGATTTATGCGCAATCACATATATATATGTATATATTAACACACAAATATTCACTTGCTTTGTATTTATATCCACCTCTTACAACGCATTCGGTGGAGCAAAAATAATCGGCTTCGAGTGGGAACTGATACCCAGAACAAACATAAACATGTTCTCCCAAAGGAATATCCAAGTAAAAGTTATAAAATACCTTTTCGGTTGATCTGTCATAAGAATATGCTTACTTATCAAACAGGTATCACGGAGGAAAAAATTGGTTTAAGGTTACTTTGGGTTGTAAGCATTTGCTCATAGGAACTGTTTTTTTTTTTTAAGATTATGTTTTATGTTTTGATAAAACATAAGAGATAATGATCTAATGAGATTATGTTTTTTACCAGGCTCTAACACAATTTATAACTCAGGGAATCCTGAAGGATGAACATCTGTCTTCTCACTGGTATAATATAACCCGTCTTACCTTAGTTTAGCTTAACTTGAAAATCTTACATACTGAAACCTTTGAAAAACTAAAGATTACTGCAGTGTTTCCAAAATTTAACAACAAACAACGTCAAGTAAATGTCAAAAAAAAATTTAAATTTGTCTTCTAATTCAATTATACACTAAGATACAAAAGTAAGTAATTTATAAAGAAATTAGTTATTATTAAGGAATTTATAAAAAACGGTTCTTTTCATTATTGAGTTGTTGATTTATGCAAAAAGAAAAAAAAATGATAAAACAAAAAATGATTATACCATAAATCGAGAAAATGACCTACAGCTTCAGAAATAAATTTTTGGACATACACTTATGTAACTTAGTATGCGCCACTTTATTTTGCTACTCCGTGTTTATTCATAAAAGGAGAAACAACGTTGGATAATGTAAAATTTTTCCCAAACAAATGCGTGCCCTTAATCACGAAAGCCCTAATGTTAGAAAAGAAAATCTACATCAAAAACACATCCTCCCAAGCAATTACCCATACATATCTCCCAATCCCAAGTGACCACTGGGATGGGGAAAGAATTACTTCGAGCTCAAAAAGAGCATTCATTGAGTTGATGGGTTGGGTTGCAGAAAGTCCTTCAAGGCCCCTCTTAAAATTATTTTGGTTTCTCTGACATCTTCGAGATGTTTTGTTTGTTATCCCTTTTGTGTCTTGAAGCTCTTCGAAGTAACTCGTTTCGGTTACCCGTTGTTTCCTTTTCTCCGTTGGACTGGGAAAATACTGTCAAAGTAAATAAAACTGATAAGCATCTTATTGATTTAAAGAGGACTGGGGCAAGGATTGTCTTCAGGGAAGAGTTGTAACTATTTGTTAAGCTGATTATATTGACAAGGGATTCATATTTCGGTTTCCAAAATCAATATGCTAGAGACAGAGAGCCAGATTGCAAACTAATTTCAAGTTTGAAAAATAATTACGCAAACACACCCGTTTTTTTTTTGGTAAGACTACGACCCTTTTATAGGAAAGTAAATAGAACAACTTTTTAATGTTGTCAAACTCATTATAACTTTTCAAATCGCGTATGTAAATTGTAATAATATCTGGTTTCGAAAACTTTGTAATTTGGTGTCAAAGTTGTTTGCGCACTCAGATGAATAATATCAATTAAATAGGATCGTATGAGGGATGGGGTGTCAATTTTAGACTTGAATTTAAGACGCCTTGGTGTTTCTGGAGGATGAAGCTTCTTATTTAATTAGAAGTTTTTGTGTATCTGTTTACAAGAGGAGAAACTTTATAATTTTAGCTCAAGTGCTTTTGGTTCGTAATAGTATTTAGTAATATGATTCGGTAAGTTGATTATTTTTGAGTTCTTTTTTTATTTTTAAGATATCTACTAATTCTTTTCTGTTTCAATTGGCAAAATTAATTTTTATAGGATAATGTTAAAAATTGATCGTTTAAATAGAAACATAGATCCTTGGAGTGTAGTCAACAGCATGAATCAAGAAAGTTAAAACATTCCTCAGTCGATATAAGGGGTGAGCCAAGAGGCTCGAAGATGGCTTGAATGTTAGCTGTCTTTCATTTTCATTTACTTAGTTAAGTAATTGATATTTTGACGGACAGTATGTTTTGTCAAATCTTCTTACTAAGCCGTGCATGTAACTCATTTTCTTTTCTGTTTAATCTCATTACGAGAAAGGGCGATATGTAAAAGTAACTATTCATTGAAGTACTTAGTTCGAAAAAGAGGTCGTGCAATAATGAAGCTTTCTGAACCATCTGGTTCGGCGTTGCGTCAAAATCTTAATCAACTTACTCAGCCGGCTCGTTCACACCAAAAAATCACAACTGTGAGCGAAATTGTTAATAGCCAGATATGACAAAGGTGCTCCTCAATTTGAAGCGAATAAGCTGAATTTGATTGCTTCAAAAAGAATTAAAAGAAACTAGGACGCGTTCACGTTTTTAAAATATCAAACGGGAGCAGGCCATAATTCTAAATTCTATTTTTTCGCAAAAAAAATTCTTTAGAATAGAGCAAAACTTTTTTTAATCTTTTTGACCAACTTTTCACTTTCTTTTTAGTAAAACAAGCGTAGAATATGAAACAGGCAGGGGATTGCACCATATATACACACATATGTCAGTGTGTCTTTGTAACCGTGTTGTAACCACTTTGTAACCCTGAATTCAACTGAATTTGGAAAAACATAATTTTGTAAATAGAGTTTTGGCCCAAGCTAATTTAATACCCTAAGCCCAACAAACCTGATATAGTGGATTATTTGATACCTTTTCTGGGGATGAATTTCATCCTCGATTTGGGGAATAATTTCACAGTGAAATCCTAATAGTATTTATGTAAAAAAAAAAAATATTGAGAAAGTGGTGCAATTGCACTGCTGAGCGGGATAACAGCAATCTTAATTTTTAGAGGTATGCCCAGAAAAATTAGACAACACAAATATTTTACTTTTCTTTTGTTACCAAAAGTGAAAATCTATTAATTAAATTATTTTTTATTAATCATAAGTTATTAAAAAAAAAGTCTCTTTTGAAAGTCATGCTTATTCACATGTCTCTTTGAAAAGAAAAATAGTCTGACAACAAAAAGACTACGTATATACTAAGCTTAAGACAGAACATCATACAAATAAAAAATTCCACTATAGATAGCAAGATTCATGATGAATATTCAATCCTATCAGTCCACATCGTTTCTAGACGTGCATTTCTCTTACAGGGAAAAAAATAAAGATATTTTTAATTTATTGTTCAAAATATGGCTTTCGACAAGCTGAGTGCAAGTTAAGAATTTACTTCTTGCTTCTTTCTAGGAATATGGAATAGGAATATATATACTTTAAATTCGACCTATATTAAAATTTATTTTTCAGAAAACCACACAAATACAGAAATACTTCCACAGAAACCACTGTGCAAAAAAAAAATCGCCGTTGAAACACATACCTCAGGCTCAGATGGTATTTGGTTTTTCATAAGTTCGGCCACTTGATCGCGGTTAAAAAATATCCAATTTTTAGCACTTTATAGCACTTAATTTTGGATGCAATAAGGGCTCTAGGGGAAAGGCAAAAAATGCACAAAATCTTATGTAGAACCGATATAACACTATTATAACACCTTAGGTGTTCTGCGTTACCCTTAATAAAGTTGAGTTTTATGTGCCCCGGTTAACTTTATGTAGAACTGTTATAAGGTTTAGTGTTTTCAGTCATACGTTTGGATGATGGGTATCATCACTCTGTTCTTAGAGAATATATTCGTCACTGTTCCCCCTAGTAAGTAATATAACTATTAACTATTTGTTCTTATTGAACAGGGGGAAACGTTTATTGAAATGCATTTCTTTTTTGCGGAATTTTTTTGTTTATTTTCAAATAATATGTGGAAGACATTGAATTTATTTATTCAATTCTATAAATAAATTCAATTTTATTTAATTTATATTTAAAAACAAATAACATGCTTAAATTATTGTTTTGTTTGGGTCTTATTCACACGTAACCATCCGATTTTTATCTAATGACAGATTTTTTTTACAGGTTCTTCTAAAATACTATGTACGAGTAAACCGTTTCTGATCAATGAAAACGGTTTAACGAAATGAGGTAAGATTCTGACCTAGCCGCTAAGAGTTGGTATAATATCATAGAAAGATTAAACTTAAATCAAAACTAGCATTTAAAGTAATATATTGCTAAATATTTAAAAAAAAGAAAAGAAAAATAAAAAATTACAAATATTTTATATATTAAAAAAATATTTTCATTATGGTTGAAATTATGTACCATTTTGAACGTCGTCAGATGTTCATTGTCAGAACCATTGATCAGGTATAATGAGACAGTCATCTTCGCTGGGGTGCCTCTTTTTGCCCCCAAGCTCGATTTTCGGCTCTCTAGGGAAAATGCTGCCAGCTATCATGATTGTGCTAGTGGGTGCTACTTTATGGGGTGCAAAAAAAAAATTCACTAACACAGTCAACCAAGCTGGGAGCAAGATTTGTGCGTCCAAGGCTAAAATGAGTGCGCTTGGTGCAGCTCATTTTGGGTTTTGAGTTCGTTTCAGGCTACATATTTTAAATATCGACTGCGTTTCAGGTCAGGTCATCATGACGAGGATCGCATGAGGTGAATTCGTGGCAATCGTTCGGAGTTTTGATTCAGATTTCCTTGCAGACAAGTTGACTTTTCCGAGTCCCGTGCAAGAAAGTTTGACTTTTCATTTCAAATAAGAATTTATTTATTATTTTTTTAATGCTGCATTGTTCGCTTTCATGGAAAAGAAAGAAACGAATAAATTGTTTGCGAAAAACGATGAAATCTTTGTTTGTGCAAGCAATATTAAATATTAGAATGATACACAAATCACGCTCGTTCAGCATTTAAAACAGAAATGATACGTTTATTATTTGCCTAAGATAAATTGGTAATTTGATAAAAAGTTTGCACAAGATAAATTGGCCTTTATTAAACCTACAACTTACTGTAAATGCTAACTGCATTTGTACATTCTTTCAAACGAAATGAAATACTTCGCCGGGTTTGTCCAATGAATGCCGATGACAACTGAAGTGCACAGCATATAAAATACTGTCTAGAATGATAACAACATTTTCAAAATGTGTTTCGGACTACTGGAAAATTTTTCAAATTCTTTTTGCAACTAATTTTCAGAAAGTCTCACGTATTTTTTTTTAAAAGAAAGCGCATTAATTAATAAAATTTGTGCACACAATCAAATAGCTTGATTGTTTATTTTAAAGAAAAAATAAGCAAAAAGGAAAAAAACTCCCTATAGCAAAGATTTCCACCTCCTATTTCCACCTCAATTGGGCTGAACTCTACCTATGGACTGAGCTCAGCAAACCAGAATCAGATGTCTTTTGAAATTTGTGTAGTGTGATCAAAACAAATTCAATTTTTAGTTGACGAGTTTGGCATGGCAAAAATTTATTCCTAATGGGCACTCGCTTGGGCGGCAGATTTTTTCTTTACTAAGAAGATAATAATTATTTGTAAAACAAAATAAACCAAAAAAGAATGGAGGCTGATTACTTTGTTTATATTTTTTGAATGACTGAGACGGCAATTTATCTCAGCTTTCGCCATTTTTAAATGGATTCACTGTACACTTCCATTGCTCACTTCACATGCATTCACAGACAGGGTCAAGAGAGAGATCCTGTTACTTTTTTTTGCCGGTGTTTTAGGCAAGGGGATTGCAAGTCGCCTATCTTATTATATCTGATCAGTGGTCAGAACTCTTGATAATGGGTGTTTTTAATGGGTTGGTTTTTTATTTTTCTTACTTGCAGCACAATTGTCGATACAAAAATTTAAAGTGCATCTGTGATAAGTACGTTTTGACTTTTAACGGTTAATATATAAACGCTAAAAGAGAGAAAGCAAATTGAACTCATTTTTAAAACCACGCACGGTTGGATTTGAAGAAATTAATCAGCTTGATTCTCGATTCTAACTCAAATTTTTTACCCCCGGAAGTATTGAGTGCCGTATGAATGATTATTTTTCATAAATCTCTTTTTCAACCACTTATCTCTCGAGGGAATCACAAATCCACCGGGAATTAGTAATAATTGTTCAACGTAGCCTATAGGAAGAGACATGAATCGAGGCTTTTCAAAAAGTTTTGTTTTTGTGTTGAGGAGGTTTCGTTTTAAAAATGCTTCTTTTAAAAAACTTTTTCTTTCCAAAAAAAAACACTTCCGTGGAGCGCTCCCCATTAGATTTCGCCTTTTGCATTTAGTAGCCTACACAACTCTTCCACATTGACTAGGAAAAACCTTCTGACAAATTGCAGTACCGGTAATTTTGCTTTACATAAAGATCCCCCCATCTATAGACCCCCTTTAGTTTGGTGCAGTATGTCTTTTTTAGCCTTCCCGCCAAAAGTTTCCATTTCAATTTTTTATTATTATTCAAACTAAAACTTTCTCCTATATAAGAAAAGTAGGACAAGTTTATTCCGAGCCTTAAATATATACACCCAGCTCTCATGCCATAATTAAATTTTCACTCTATTTAATGGGTGGAGAGAGAATTCATTGACAAAAGCATTGAAGTAAACGGACTGGAAAAAAAAGAAAAATAGTAGACCTACTTTATGATCTTTTTGCGCTTGATACGATTTGAAGTGGTCGTTCGACTATAGAATTGTCATTTGCACTTCACCAAGTCCCGAGCTGGAGAGTCGGAGAAATTTAATTTCAAGCATCTGACCTGGTAAGGATTCTTTCTTCTTTTTCATTTTTTCACACCACTCAAAATAATCCAATTGGATTTTTTTTAGCCCATTTTTCCGCCTTCGTCTTATCTACTTTATTGTACAATGTCTTACTCCCGCCACCCCCCGGGTTTCATTATTACTGTGAAGGCTACTCCTAATTTTCCTGTTTATACACAGTGATTCCAATTGGAACGCAATGAAGCAACAAAGGATCATGGCAGGAACTTGGAGTGTTAGAATGTGGACACTGATTCCCAATTGGATGCTTATTGATTCCATCACAATTTCTTTTCGTACCGAGAGATTGTGCAGGAGGTGTTGGCACGGAAAGAGGCCAATTAGCTTTCGGCTATAAAAAAAATACAAACAACAGGAAAATATCTCCCCAAGGAAGACTTTTATTGTTAAATTATGATATAAGGGTACAAGAGAGTATTGGCTATTAGAAAGATATTTCGATTTTTGTTGCTGTAATGAAAGTCTAAGGGCCGGTTCTTCAGTGCGAGATTATAATAATTTTACAGTCGAATAAACTCACGAAACATGCTGTGCATTATCAATTCTGTATCTTCCAACAAAAATGACACGGACTAAGACTAAAGAAGATTTAGAAATAATCCCTTGTATGGCAAGAAAAAACAAAATTTTCCCTGTTCCAAAAAATCTTTGATTAATTTCGAGCTAAAATTGTTGCACCTAAATATTCAACTGCTCTTAAAGTCATTCGAAAGGAAGTTAGCTGCATGAATGATTTCCACCAAAAATCAAAATCATCCATTTAAATTCTCAGTTGCTATCGATACAACAAAGGACTTGTTAGCGCTTTTGGATAAAGGATATTTAATGTCAATTTCGACGCGTTTTGCCCTTATGCAGTTTGGCAGGATCCTCTCTCTCAACGAGAACCCTTAGCGCTTTTCAAAGCATCTTTAATGCACGAATTCAATTTCCTCTCAATGTGTTTTCGAAGCAGCTTTTGTCACACAGGAAATTACTGTGATGCGAGCACACAAAAACCATCGGACTAAGAACATTGACGTGCACTATGCATGTGCACGTGCACTAATGTGTCATCTGCACATTGCATCCTCGAAAAGGTTCTCCTTCCCAGTTCTGTTCAAGCGAAAAAGTGGAAAGATTAAATCTCACATCGTTACAGTTTTTATTGTGTTCTTTATGTGACATTTACAGGCTGAAATGAAGGCATATGTCACAAGTTCAATTAGAAGAATAGAAAAAAGGATTGTGGAAACATAACTCCTATACAATCTCATTCGGGCAATTATATGTTATAGTGTAAGTCACACATCCATTTACACAGGCTTTATGCTCAAAATGAGGTTATAGACGAGAGCTCGCAGTGTAGGCGGCTTGTTCAGACGGATAAATATAAATTAAATAACGGCGCAAAGTACTTGTACATTCAGTTCATCCCCTTTAGATGGTAAGGAATCTTCCAAAAGACTTTTTGCACAACCACGAGATGCCAAAGACTCTACGTTCTATGTCACATTCCACAGGGAACTCAGTCAGACCACCACGATTCTCGTTCTTCAGTCCTGAATTTCTCAATAAATAAGTTTTGTTTCTTAGTGCTGTGGGAATAAGGGGGTATTTTTGGTATTTGTTCTTTTAAACCAACTGTTAGGACGGAAAGTCAAATAGAATGTTAAATGACACCACTTACTGTGAAATCGTTGTGAAAAAAGGAAAATGCAAAGGATAAGGATCTTGTTTAAAGTCGAAAAACCAATGTTAAAAACTCGAATACAAAGTTAAAGCTATCTCAACTTGTTCAAAAAGAATAACAAATATATTTGCCAAGTCCAGAGAATGCATAGCAAAGCAGTTAGAGTCTATACAAATCCGGATAAACGGTGTGGTTCGCCGCATTAGCAAGGCTTTTCTTTGAGAATTTACAATATTTCAAAATGTAACTTTACAAATCCCGTTTATGCATGTAGCGCCGAGGGCAGCAAGCCTTATTTCGTGTCATGCTTCGCAGCTGGCAGGGCCGAATATCCTGGAAAGTGAATAATATGTTACTCTTAATCATAAAATATTCGGATTCAAGGAGAGAGTTTGCGGATCATAGACGTAGAATTTAATTTTAAGCCGTTCAAAAACCAAAATGCGTGGTCATTGTTCTCCTTTTTTAATAAAAAACTGATTTGATATTAAGGGTTATAGTGACTGGTCTGGTTAACTCGGCTAAGCACAGACTTCAGTGATATTTTATTGCAACCCTAAACCAAGGTCAAGTACTTCGGGTAATGAGCAAAAAAGGTTGACATTATTTTTTCCATTCAACTACATATTTGGGTATTCATAGAATTTTTTTAACTGCATAGTTTATGTCTGCAAAATTTTGAGTTCAAGAATTATGCTTATCGTCATTTGCAGATACATACATTATAATAATTAAATTCAAGAAAAAATAGGTTGTAAAACTATAACAAAAAAAGTATAAATTCTGTGATCTTCAAATTAATCAGTTGTATCTTTTGTGTACTCTGTCGTTTAAGGAAATGAATTTAAAAATTAAATAAAATAAATAGTTTTAAATATTAATTATAAAGCTGGGGGTGCCGTGGCGTAGTGGTTAGTGTGTGTGCGTACTACGCCAGGGGTCGAATCCTGCCATCGTCACCTGAAAAAAAAGACTTGTTCTTTTTCACGGCCCCCACCTCCGCGAGGGTCTGACAAGCCCTCCGAGAGTATCATTTGTCTTGAAAAACTTCTCAAAGTGCTGTTCGGATATGGCAAAAAATTGTAGGTCCCCTTGAATGTAAGGAAATTAACACACCAGCATACATTGTTGAGAAGTTGGCCCTGGTTCACCTCGAGCTGTTGCATCACTCTATTTATTTATTTATTTTGTTTTTAATTATAAAGCTAACCGAACGTATCGTTGCTTACATTGGGAAGTGGCCCCTATGACAAAGCCATACAAAATTAAATTTAATATTGAAAAGTGAAAAATTACAACAATTTACAACTCTACAACATTATAATAATGGCTAGTCCTATGATAATTTCAAACGCTGCCAGGCGGCGAACATCTTAGGAATTTTTATTATAATGATGCTTACATTAAGTGACAACTCTTTCTACGGTTTCCCATAAGAGAACAAGTATTTGAAACACAAATTAAAGCAACAAACAGTATCAAAACACACAAGTGTGGCTACCAATACTGCCAGCTACCGACTGCAAACTTAAAAACAAGGAAGACGACAATGACGAAAGAATTTTATGAAAAATTATAATACTGCTGCAGTTTCTCGGTCTTTGATCCATTTCTCTCTCTTCGAAATTCAAGTCGGAGTATTTTTCCAATCAGTGCGAAGAAGGAGAACACTAAAGCAGATCAAATAGCCCATGTGATGGTACTTTAAGTATTTCAGGTATTTCAAAAACTAAGCCAAAATTAACCCTTTTCTGTCGTTTAAGGAAATAAATTTAAAAATTATATAAATAATTTTAAAATGTTTGAAGACATAAAAGAGGAAAACAAAAAAGTTATAAATTAACCCAAAATAAATAAGTAAGTAATTAAATAAATATAAGAATAACTAAATAAATAAATCAGTAGTTCATAAAAAGTTTCATAAAGGACTTGAGCTAAGAACACACGAATGCCAGATCTGACAATATTGTCAGATAATTAAGTGAAAAAAGTGAGTAAGTGCAAGAGTTTGCCTGTGACAAACTTCTACATACCCGACCCTATACACCATGTAACACCAAATCTTAAAGTTTCTTGGCCCGAATTCAAATTTGATTTGTACAGACCACGCCCCCAAAAATGGACATGGGCTTAGAATTAAAATCAATTAATTTTAATTTCGTTAGAATCATGGGAAAATATGGTAAATTATTTCAGAAAAAAACAGTTTTTTCCTATAAGCGCCCCTTAAAAGTGGGCGGAGTTTAAAACTTTGTATAGAGCAAACTAAGCAGTTATACATATCTTTAATATTTGCCATATAATTTTTTTTCGATTTGGAGTCAACTTTCCGAGAAGTCGGGTTTTTAAAGATCTAATATATTAAAAGTGGGCATGGTCAATATTGTGGGCGGTCTAATTTTTGCCTTGTTAAAGGTCTTAAGCTATTATTGCTCAGTATACCAAAAGTTTAGCTCCTGTGCCTTGTCTAACTTGACTGCCTTTTGGTTTTTTGAAAAAAATATGTGAAATAGAATTTGTCTCACATTGAAGCCAGTAGTGGGCGTGGCCGTTGATGGATTGAGTCAATTTCCACACTTCGTCTGCGCAACACTACCAAGCAAAAGAACAGTGCAAAAGAACCAAGCCGTGTACCAAGTTTCAGCTCTCTAGCTTGAATTTGAAGACCTAAGACCTTCATACATATAGACGGACGGACGGACATGGCTTAATCAATTCACCTGTCGGTCTCGATCATATCTTTAAAAGGTCTTAAAGGTCTACGGTGATTATTTCACTGTGTTAGAAACTATGCATTTAAATTAATATGCCTTCGCGGCGGGTATAAAAAGTCTTAGAGGCTGAAAAATTACTAATTTGCGTTTGACTAGCCCTGGTATACTATTCAGTATGGGATTGCTCCTTCATATTATTAATGTTATTTAATTATTTTAGGTACATAATTAAAAGAAAACTTTTAAAAAAGAATTTTGTCTTCCAAATGCAAAGTTCCTAAATCAGTTACCTACTCTCTCCTTAGTTTACAGCAACAACTAAATTACGTAGATAATAAAATGGAAATTATTTTCAACCAAAAAAAATTAAAACAAAGGAAATTTTATTTATTTAAATATTTCATTTAATGAAATAAATCATCCCGTACACCCGTGCACCTCTTATTGTTTTCATAATCCCATGGGAAATCAAAGTAAGTACTTACAAAAAAATTGCTTAAACAGCATAATTCTTTAAGCAACCTCCATATAAATACATACCCTAAGGACCTTGGGAAAAAGTAACGAGCCAAAGTAAACACATTATCTGATAAATATAAACTTTAATGTTCTCATTTACAACATAGCACAGCATTTACAGAACAACTTTGGTTTTTTTGCTTAAAGAACGCCACGGTCGTATACTGTAGTCGAAGACCTTATTGTGTATAAGGATAACAAAAATACAGGATAACAACCAAGAACCAGAACGACACATAACAAATAAATCAAACATGATTTTAATGCTTTTAACTTTATTGCCTGAACAATAATTATTCAGGTTTCATTTTTGCTCAAAAGCTCTCGACTTTTGATTAGGATTTTAGGACTACGCTGTACAAATGGCAGAGTATTCAATGCACGTCTTTTTAGGAAGCACAAGCAAAGTTGAAAGGGGTAAGACCCAAGTACTTTGTACAAAGGTAAATGAGCACAAACTCAATTGGAGTGTCTGCATCTATAAGCCAATGTTGAAAAAGTTTCAAAAACTCAGAACCAAACTAGTTCTGTTGAGGTACCATATATGAAACCAAATTCTCCAATTAGCTAGGTATGCCAAAAAGTCTGTGGATGCACGTACACACACAGAAATAAGTACGTCGTTGTCAATTATTCTCGTATTGAGTGAATGAGGTCAAACACATTTATTTGAGAACGAGGTTTTTGGAAAACAGGTTAAAAACTAAAATCTGGCTAGTAGATTATTTGCAAGAGTTGTGACACACACGGTTGGACACATAGTTTCTTTGACTCTGTATACTTGTACCAACAGTCTGAATTATAGTGATGCACTTTTGGGGGTCTAACCGCAATTAACTATTTGACTGTTTAAAATCTTGCAAATGGTAAATAATAGCTAGTGTGTCGAGTTGCTATTAAGGTCGAAACTGCTAAGGGCCAGACAATAAGGCTCAAGGAGTTAAGTTATCTACGGAAGTTTTTGTGCATTTTTGTTTTAAAAATACTACCTGCAAAATAAATACAAAAAAAAATACTTTTAAAAAATAAATTCTTGGGGTTGCTGTAAATAATAAAGACAAGTGAGTAAGTGCAAGAGTTTGCCTGTGACAATTTTCTATATACCCGACCCTATATACCACGTTACACCAAATCTTAAAGTTTCTTGGCCCGAATTCACAATTGATTTGTACAGGACACGCCCCCAAAAGTGGACATGGGCTTAAAACTAAAATCAATTAATTGTAATTTCGTTAGAATCATGGGAAAATACGGTAAAAGCGAAAATTATTTCAGAAAAAAACAGTTTTTTCCTAAAAGCGCCCCTTAAAAGTGGGCGAAGCTCAAAACTTTGTATGAAGCAAACTTAGCAAATAGTAATATCTTTAATATGTGTCATATAATTTTCTCCGACATTTCTCCGAGAAATCGGAGAAATCGGGTTTTTAAAGATCTAACATGTTAAAAGTGGGCATGGTCGATATTAGGGGCAGTCCAATTTTCGCCTCGTTAAAGGTCTTAAGCCAATATTGCTCAGTACCAAAATTTAAGTTCCTGTGCCTTGTCTGACTTGACCAAAAGGCATTTTGAAAAAAAGTGAAATATAGGTTGTCTCACATTGAAGCCAGTAGTGGACGTGGCCGTTGACGATTGAGCCAGTTTTCACACTTTGTATGTGCAACAAAATATCTCTAAAAGGTCTTAAGGGTCTACGGTGATTATTTCACTGTGTTAGAAAACTATGCGTTAAAATTAATGTATCCTCGGTCGGGTATAAAAAAAATGTTTTTTTAAGAACCCTACCTCCGCGTGAGTCTGAGAAATCCCTTCGAGAAAACTATTTATCATGAGTTACTGATAATATAGCCGTTCAAAATTAACAAAAATAGCAGAAATAGCTCCATGTGACAAACTACATAATAACGCACACAGCCTGCGGGGATAATATGATGAATACAACCAAACTGATCAATCTATTACTACGGAACATTTTCTATATGCAAGGAGACGACATGTTGCTCTTTACAAAAATTCCATTACATTCTTACGAATTTAAGGTGGCGCACACGAAATTTGCACGTGTTCCAAACCAAAAAGGCATTGTTTTTGAGCAATTTTAACATAGCCAAATTGTAATTTTTTTGAAAACATACGTTTTTTTGGGATTTCGCACTTTTTATACCCCATCCCATAGGATAGGAGGTATATTAAGTTTGTCACATAGTTTGTAACACGGTGAAATAATAATGGTAGACCCCCAAGACCTTAAAAGCATATGATCGAAACCGAATTCTGAATCGAATGAGCGATGTCCGTCCGTCCGTCTGTATGTCACATGTTTTTAGGCCTTAAATTTTGAGCTAGGGTGCTGAAACTTCGTACGTAAGGTCCACGTCTTGCGGAGCAGTACAAGTGTAAAAATTCTTGAAATCCACCTGAAGACACGCCCACAACCGGTCTTAATGTGCAACTACCTCTAGAGTTTTCAAAACTGTAAGACGTTCTAAAAGGCTGAAATTTGACGTTTAGCATCTCCTAATAAATGTAAGACACAAAAAAGACAAACTTAATTGGTAAACCTCCTCTAGTGGGCGTGGCATTTATTTTAAGGGTACATTTTCAAATGCAGTTTACTTAATATTTTTGCTCAAAATTGAAAAAAATTTGCTTAATATTTTATGTAGAAAACGCTTAGTTCCACATTTTGTTCATACAAGACTTTGGGCCACGACCAAAAAACCTGAAAAACTTAATTTCGATTGGCCTTGAGCCTAATTTAGGAAAGCATGAAACAAAAAAAGTAGCAGGTTAGGTAAACGAGACTTCAGTTGAGATTTCGTTAGCATAAAGTTTTTTGCCACGCCCCGTTTGAAGGGTCGATTTTTCAAAAATATTGAATTTGAACCAAAAAATTGCATTTTTACGTACATTTAAGTGTAACTTGGATATATCTGTGGTTTCTAGTTAGGCGTGGTTGGACCACGCCCCTTTTCGAAGTATGCATTACAAATAAAATGTCAAAAAATAACGGTCCGTTTTACGGACTGTAACGTCTGCGTACACACTGTAGCACTTACTCACTGGTTTTAAACTCAATACGATCCCAGGACTAATTTTTAATGTCTACATTTATGTTTTCATTAACCGTCTTTTGCGCCAGCTTTTTCGAACTCTAAAGAAAATGCCAAATAGTACATCATTGCTGTTATAATTAATCATACAAATTACTGTTCTGGCCTTAATGGCAACGCAATCGATTTTTATGGTTTATTTACATGCAGTGTATAGCTAAATATAGGGTCAAGAAAAGTAATTTATGGTTAAACCAAGATTAATTGCTGTTTCAGAAACTAGTAGTAAAACTAACGCACTCCGGTTTGTAGTTGCAAAAGTTTGAAACTTAAGGATTTGGTTAATGACACCACAATATCATGGTTTCTAATTTGAATGTTTTTTTGTTGACCAATCTCCTTTTGCAAGGGATGTCCTCTCTGATGGCACACATGTGTGTGCAAATAAAACTGAAGCACATGAGGGGAAAGCTGAACTGTTCTACGGTGAATTAATTGAATTTGTAACTTAATTGATTCGAACACTCAATTAAATTTTCCACTTCAAAGAATTCTCTTGATTAAATTTACCCTTCAATAAAACTCAGTTGAAAGTTTTTGCAATCAAATATGGGTTGTTTTCCTTTTTTTACAGAAAATTATTTTTAAAAATAATTTATTTTGTTCCGCTAGAAGTGTGAGAAAAAGATACCAGAAGATTACAATACTATTAAAAATGTTAAAATAAATGTTTATCAGACCTTAATACTTCAAATACTCAAACTTCTTAGATCTTTTTAAAGAGCACTATTAAAGATAATCAAAACTTCTTTATAAGCGCAATGCCTGATGCATGGAGTATTAACATTACATATCTTCTCAAAAAATTGACCCGAACAGAATGCTTCTAGGAACCACCCCAAATTCTCGATTTAAATAAAAAAGCAAGAAAAATATAAAGGAAAATGGCTAAAACTATATAAAACCAGTGAGTAAGTGGTACAGTGTGTACGCAGAAATTACAGTGCGTTGAAAAGACCGTTCAATACCCCCACCTATCCCATCTTATACTTTGAAAAGGGGCGTGGTCCAACCGCCCTTAATACACACTATCAATATTAGCATAGATATCTTCAAGCTTCGCTTAAATGTACGCAAAAATGTAATTCTTTGAAAATTCAATGTTTCTCATTAATTCTGCTTCAAATGTAGGCGTGGCCCAAACTATTCTATGAATAAAAAAAAGAACTTTGTGTTTTTTACGTAAGGCATTAGGGTAAGTTTTTTTTTCAATTTGGAGCAAAAATATTGAATAAAATGCATTTGAAAATGTACCCTTAAAATAATTCCTACGCACAGTGAAGGAGGTTTGCCAATTAAATTTTTTTTTATGTCCCCCACCTAGAGTATATTTATTTTAATGCATAGTTTGTAACACAGTGAAGTAATCACCGTAGACCCCTTAGACCTTTTAGAGATATAATCGAGACCGATTGGTGAATCGATTAAGCCATCGTCTGCCCGTATATGTGAAGTTTAGGTCTTTAAAATTAAGCTAGGAAGCTAAGGAAACAAAGTGTGAAAATTATTTAAATCCTCCAACGGCCACGCCCACTACTGGCTTCAATGTAAGACAACCTCTTTTTTAAATTTTTCTTTCAAATGCTTTTTGGTCAAGTTAGGCAAGGCGTAGGAACTCAAATTTTAGTAGAGAACAATAATGGGCCAAAACCAGGTCCAAAGGCAAAAATTGGACCGCCCACAATATCGCCCATGCCCATTTTCAACATATTAAACTTTTCAAAACCCGATTTCTCGGAAAGTTCAGTCCAAATCGAAAAAAATTATTACTATTTGCCGCCAACTTTAAGGGGCAATTTTGGGAAGAAATGGTTTTTTCCGAAGTAATTTTTACACTTTGAACGCATTTTTTTATGATTCCCATGAAATTGCTATTAATTTATTTTAATTTTTAGCCCATATGCTGTGGGGCGTGGCCAATACAAATAATATATGAATTCGGGCTAAAAAGCTTTTAAATTTTGTGTTAAACGGTATTTAGGGTCGGGTATGTTTGTTACAGACGAACTCTATCACTTACTGACTTGTTATATGATATATTTGCTTTAAATTCAAAAAAAATGCACTGTCTTATGTTCCATTATGTGCATCAGCTATCAACCCAAATGAATAAATTTTTGCCACGTCCACTTTTTGGCTTTTTTTGCGCTTTATACCTTATAAACCAATTTTTTAATAAAAAAAATGCAATTAACGCGGGCTTATCACATCTTTGTATGAACAAAAAAAATGATGTTATTGAAAAGGAGCTGATGCCACGCCCTTTTTTTAGGAAAAGAAATTCTTAACTGACAGAATCTAAAAACAATTAAAGTTAATAGAAACTGAAATTTAACAACCGGAGCTTGACAGTGGTCGATTGGAATAGGGTATCCAACGTCGTCCTCCGGGAGGGTAACAATTCGTCTAAGCGTCTTACCTCCGACTAGTTTCTTATTTTCTTAATGCTTGCTAAAATTAAAAATAAGTCAAATGAAAGAACGCCTGTTGCATCAGTCATTACGATGGCTTAATAAGAATTTGAACGAGTTTCTTCGGAATTATTTAAAATGTCTCACTGTTGGAACTACCTCACTATGGGTGGCTCTCCCCTGATGTTGCCTGAGTTCGTCAGTTTAACTAGCATGTGAGGGCTTTGTTGTTCGAATTCCCGATCTACATACGGTGTATGGCTTAAAGAGCATTCATCCATGGTCTTAACCTTAGGACTAACACTCAAACTGGATGTAGGTGTAAGAATCGGTAGCAGCTCAAGAACGGGAAGAGCTGGAAGAACTGGCAGCGTCTTCTTTGGATTCCTCTTTCCGATTGAAAATAACCTCTAAGGCTGGTTTTTCAGTGCGAGATTATCCGAGTTTCCGAGTTAAACTTAGATTAATTCAAGAAATTAGTTTTTTAGCGAACTTAGAGCTGGGATTCTCGGCTTAACTTGCTAAATTTGGTGAGTTCATCTTGGATCAAAAATCTTGGAAAAAAAAACTGTCATAATCCGGCGTTTGGTAAACAGATACAGATTTGAATGTTTGACTGTGTGATTTAGATGACAAGGGGATCCACCAACAGATTAGCAATAGTACTATTGCATTAGTCGCCTTTTATACGGCAAAAGCTAGTAAGTAGGCTTTATTTAAAAATTAGAAAAGAAAATATTTGTCTATTTTCTAATCACAAACTATATCTTTCTTAAGTCTTCTTGGAAGAGTTTTGAAAAAGTGCAAAAAAGTACCATATTATTGGTATAAACAAAACTACCAGAAGTGGCTCCGTTCTGCTTGTTCGACCTTTACACCGATAATTACTTTAATGATCACAGTATACCTTCACTAACCAAGTGCCAAAAACCATATGAAATTCGTCCTAATTAAAATTCATTCATCACTTACGACTTTGCCATAAAGCCTCAACTTCAACCTTTGTGGCTTTTAATGAACTCTTATTCGAAGATAAAAATAAATAAAAGGTAGCTTTACAATGTAGAAAAGTTAATGAGCTCCGAAAACAAAAATGAAGTCAAGTCATCTACTTAAAAAAAATAATTCCGTAATCTGACTTTAAGTACAATATTAAGCTTGTTGGAGTTATTACAAAAGCCACAACGGTAATAAACCATTTTTTCATTCCTTCCTTTCAAAGCGATATTTTCACTTCACAATAAATAACAGTTTTTTAAAGCATTCCCAGAATCTTAATTAAAAATAATATTTCTTCCGAAATTTACATGCAATTAGTATTTTTACAAGACTTTCATTTAATGAATACACAACGAGAAGTCCTTAATTTCCATTCATTTACCACCTTTCACTCGTCTTTAGAAAGAACGTGTAATGTAAACGAAAAGTGAGCGTAAACTTGGCGAGTTTAAATCTCAAATAAAATAAAAAACACAAATCCAAAAGCAGAGAGAAAAGAAATGTTGGAAAAATAATTCCTTTAGGAAACTGCACCCAATAAAGGAGTTTTACATTCAACTTGTACTCCCCAAACAATTGGTAAATTAGTTTGATCGTACTGGAGGAGCTCGTGTATCTTTCTCCGTTTGCAGAAGGGAAGTCCTCGGGCGAAACAAACGGATGCATCGATCCGTTCCAAAGAGAAATCGCGCACATTTTTTGTTTTGCAGGAATATGAGCAACCAGGGGAAAGGACGATTTCAATTATCCGAAATTAAGTTGAGAGTTGTTAAACAATGAAGATAAATTATCCTCCGAAATAAGCTAGTTTTTTGTTGCTGCAAAGGAAATCAGCACAAGCTTTCAAGCTACGTACAAGAGTTATAGATATAAGGGTTGGGAGCACAGACTTTCGTTAAGGACGTGGGCGCTCATTAATCATCTAAAGCGACTCGTGAAATCGATACAAATTGAGAGGGAAAAGACTTTTAGTGCGAATTCTTTCCTTTTTGGTATCTTTCGATGAATCACTGCCCAATACAAATGGCCTGATAACAGTTGGCCAACTGGTCGAACGGAACGGTGTAACTCAAAACGGAAAAAAGGCAAAACCGAAATGGGGTAACGACACTTGACAAGCAATAAGTGTCCACATCAAATGATTGCAATTGTCAGAATGCCAATTGTTGGGAAAAGTGAGGCACATTTGTCCTTGTTTACTTCTTGGTTCTGTGGAATGTCGGTGTCCTTTTGACAAAATAATAACAATGACGATGATGAGGATGACTGGCGTGGAATTGATTTGTGACATGTCACAAAGAACTGTAATAATGAATGTTTACCAACATTTGTAGTCGTACGTGTGCATTTATTTGGTTGTAAATATTAATGAGCTATAAGAGTGCTTGTACCGCCCCCCGAATCCTTTTTCTCTTGCCGGGTAAAATCGTAACGAGGACATCATTAATCATTTCAAGATGACAGGTATATGTCAAAATAATCTCAGTGAGACTTGAGGATTTGTTAATTTTGATTCACAGTGCTTACTTAAACAAGACTGTTCGTGTGTACATATATTCGCAATTAGTCAAAAAGGATTAGAAAGTGGGTGAGCAGGGAGCAAGACCTTAATGCGGCGACAATTTTAATCCATTAAACCTACGCTATTTATTTTGGAAAAGACGACAAGGGAATATGAACATAAATTAGGTGATTGAGTTCATTAAAAAGAAAATGAACGGCTGCTCTTTTTATTTAAATGTAAGTAAATGTAAAGTGTAATAAGAAATTAAGACTAGGTTTTTTGCAACAAAAAGTAATTTACCTGTAGTAGTTCGAGGCCAATAGGTGAATTTTCGCATCACATACGAAAATAACACAGATTTGCTTTTTGGTGGAGTGGTTAAGGTGTCGGGCCTCGGGGTACTTTACAAAAGGTCCTGGGTTGGAATCTGGAACCGCGAATAAACACCTTTTTATTTTAAACGTCTGTTAATTTATATTTCCTTTGTCAGTTAAAGCACCTTCAAGGGAGTATAGACGAAACAATTATTGCGGAATATTATTTTAGTGCTGCAAATTAGTAGTTATATACACATACATATGTATGTGTAAGAAAACATTTTACGTCCTCCTGATATTTAGTTAAATTATTTGCGTTTTTCATGCTCGCTCACGCATAGTCGAAGTACTCAAGTAGCAACTCAGTGAAGCACCTTATGTAGCGACTAGTAGTGAGAAAATATCTGAAAAACCTTCAGAAAGAAAAATAGTGAAAAGTGAAAAGAGACGCACATTATGCTAAAGCTTTATGATAAAAAATTCAAGGCAACATGACGGCCGCTTAACCGCACAGTAGTTTCGAACTACATTTTTTTTATTTTTATCACCACTTAACTGACGTAAGCGTATTCATTTAAGGGTCGAAACATTACAATCAGCAGCGTATACAACTTCTGATTAAAAATATGAACAAAAACGATGTTATTCAAAAGGGGTTGATGCCACGCCCTTTTTTGAAGGAAGGAGATTATTGACTGGAAAATTCTCAATACTATTAAAGTTAATGGAAACTGAAAGTTGACCACCAAGATCTATGGTGCGATTCGGAGCTTGACAGTGGTCACTTGGGATGGGGTATCTTACGATTCGCCTAAGCGGATTGCAACCGTTTCACTATAGTTTTACCTTTGTTTTGTTTCAAAAAAGTTAAAAACTGCTTGAAAAGCAGAAAGAACTGAATTATTTTGCTGTATTTGTAATTTTGAAAAGTAAATCTCACGAGCAGTTTTTCTTTGCTCACCCTCACAGTTTTTCTTTGCTCACCGCTCACCTTGTACTGCTTATAGGTCTAAAGGGAGCATTGGTAAGTGGTATGAGTTTACCCCGCAACTACGTACCTTTCCCTTTTCCAGACTCAAGATAAATTTTCACTTAAATCACTTAAGTCATGCCTCTCCAGAGGCATGGATTTACAGCGCAAACGGCTGCCTTCAATATATCACCTTCGGCACGGGTTAACACTGCAATGGTTAACACTGCAAATGCAATGGTTTCCCTTGCCTCTTAAATCACTGAGTACCCTAAGCCGGTTGCACTACCCTCGCTTTTATTTAGGAATGATCTTCACTTGCCCCCACTATTTTGTTTAGCTATGCGAAAACTCGCCCAAAACCATAAAATTAAAAACCGCCCAAAAGTAAATTTGGATGATTTTTAATCGCTTAGGGGCGAATTTTCATTTTTTGCGGTTCTGAATGTGGTAAAATCGCCCAAAATTTAAAAAATTAAACATAAGGAAAGGTAAAAAAAAACTCTAGCAGGGGAATCGCAAGGAGGTAGCATGCCCCGCCTCCATACATTTTCGACTTTTGGATAAAAGGTCCATGAATCTTACAGTGGGATTTTACGTATAGCCATTTTGTTGATGTGGTTTAACACCCACAGCCAAAACATTTCAACCAAGTCTTGAATTTGTCACCTTTTTCCCACTTCTAATCGTTCGATACGAATTCGATCTACTCAAATGCCGAACAGAGATTTTGAATTTGGGTAACCTCCATATTCGTCTAATTCTTAACTGACTTCCCCTATTCCCAGCCAGGCGTCGAAAACATTTCTTATATGTTCCCTTTTTCACACTTTTTTAAAGGTGAAAAGCCGGTGAAAAACCGACATTCTTTTTCTGCAATTTTTAAACTGATAGTAAGTTAGTAACGACATATCGTTCAAAGTAAACCTAGTTTTAAACTAAATGGCTTTAACCCTATAGTCACAGTCTCAAGAAAGTCAATCGTCTATTATGTTTGGTGCTTCAAAGCAAACCAAAATCACCGCTAAAGCACAATCTGGGCAGCGGCTGGTGAGAAACCTTTGCGACCTTCCTGTGAGGCAATTATAGCCTTCATTTTGACACCCTCTTTTACTGAAGTCTCTCCAGCCTAAATGTATATCGAACGCCTGTTGGGCCAATTATTTTCTCAAATTAAACGTTTCAATCCGTCTCGGCTGCACCTTACAGATAAAAAGCATTGACAGTGCAATACCTACGTAAGTAATTAATTATTTTTTAAAGTCATTTCCTTTTCCCTTTGTCGTTGAAAAGTTGAAAACTGTCAATTTCTGTGACTTTTTAAGTTTTTCCTTTTTTTTAATTATCGTGGTTTTCGTGATTTTAATAAGCATCGCAAAAATAACGAGGCAAGTTGTGGTACGTACTCAAGAGAGCGAAACCATTGTAAATTCAATTTCCACCGAAAAGCGAAAATCGATGCGATTTCCTGCGATAATTATAGTTGGTTACGCAGCGATAATATCAATATCCGTTGGTCAATAATTGTGTTTAAAAAATCGGGTAATTAATCAAAAATTGGTCCTTTTAGTTGCTTATGATGTGGTTAAAAAGTTGCGAAATTTTGAACATGAAAAGATATGAAAGCAAGTAAACCACGGCAATTACAGTTCGTATACTTATAAGTCCGTGGCGGGCTGCATGATGTGCTACCCTAAGAACTTGAAAACACTGATTGTCAACTAATTAAATCCTTTTTTATCAACTTAACCTATATTACTGCATACGTTCTTTCTTAGCCAACTGTGTGGCTCTTATCCCCCTAAAATGCAACGTAAAATGCTCCTAGAACATGATAGTGCTATACGGTAACCAAATACTTGGGAATCCGAAAGAACCAAACCATTGCCCGCATTTTTCAGTGGCGGTTCATAGTTGTATCGGGGACTGTACAAGAGGAGGGCAAAGTGCACCAAAAAATAAAGTACAATGATTGTAACTGAGTCCCTGCAGCAGCATTGCGATGAGGACGCAAATCCTTGCTGGAATCTCGTATGTGACTCGTGTAACCTGAATACCTGCAACAATTGCATGTATATAAATTTAATGACTTTGAATATGGATGTGTGACAGTTGCAAGGCGCCTTGAGCGATTTTTAGTCAGAAATGTATCACTATTGTATTACCCATTTATTCGGATAACATCTATCCAATCGGCTTTAAAATGCAAAGGAAAGGATTGAAAAAGAGAGCGGACTAAAATGTCAAGAAAAAGTAGATGGTCTGAAGAATAATGTTCAGTTGTTTAATGTAGCTCGCTATTTAAATGCAACATAAAAGACCATTCTTAGATATGTACTTTTCATGTCTTATAAAAGAAGCGATGAAACAACGGAAACACGAAAAATATTGCGACGATGTTGCAAAGAGACAATTGGCTTAATGTGTTAAATTCCAACACTCGTTTTTGGATCTTTTGGACCTTATCGTGTCCATGCAAAGTCCGGTCTTTGGTGCGATAGCCAAGCATAAGATTTATGCTCTATATTTGGATTTGAAATGAACGCTTTGTAAATGGTAGCCGATCAGAGAAATAAAACAATTCTTGCAGGACTCTCGAAAATCTAAGCATTTCGTAGAGTTTAATACGACATTGAATATGTTGTCGTTTCAAGGAAATAAGTCTTTTCAGACTAAGGATCGTTGTTTAAAATTAAAAATCTTGGGAGACAGAACCAAAGCCTTGGGGACTACTATAGCATGAATAGGTGGATGTTGTACATGAAGCCCTTTGGGACCCTTCGATAAAGTAGTTTGAAGGAGAAGTCTTATCCATTGAATAAAAGGATTAAGCAATGCCAACTGTTTTTGAAATTTCACGCTAATCTTGATTTGGTTCTTTTTTCGTAGAGAGGGAACTCTTGCCTTGGTTTAATATGTTCATAGCTGCCTGAATAGGGAAGAGACATTGGGACGACCCCATTTGCTGTGAACCTATACCAAACCAGTCCTAGGGGTGGGGAGGGGGGAATCGCTGGTGGTGGTGGAATTCTGACGTGTCTCATTAGTGATCTGCAAGGGAATTTGTGACGTTTTATTTATTTTTAAAAATTTTATTTCGCCGTTTTATTGAACTTCCAGTCTGGGAAATACCCATTTGGGCTGAAAATTATGTAAATTAACAAATTGGTAATAATGGATTTTACAAATTTGCATTATTTGTAAATCATTATCACTAAAAATCACTAAAAAAATTTGTATGTAGTTTGAATTTTATATATAAATTTACAGCGATTTCTTATCAGCGTTACAAACCGGAGTACAAAGTAAATATACCCTACCTGGAGCATAAAAAAACCTTTCAATTAAGAATGAAAAATAAAAACTTTAAAGCTGTAAACTTGGTAGCCCATTTCGACTTTCATGAAAGGCGAGACGTTAACTATAGCTGAGATTTCGCACCATCCGGGATATGTGGGTAAGCCAATATGAACTCGTTATTATAGAGAACAGAACAGACAATGAGTGTTGCTCTGCGTTGCTTCACAGTTTGCCTGTCTCGACCAAAACTGATTTATTTAAAGTGAAAATGAAAAGCAGTAAGCACCAGAGCATACAGCAGGGATGAACCAAGGTCGATGAAGAATATTTAATTAAAAACTGGTGAGAGTAAGAAGCCTACCATTTCTCATTCGATTTCAATTGTAAAGTGAAGGAGAAATTTTGCTGAGATCTGTTCGGGTAAGGTCAAGTCGTCCAGAAAATCAAAATTGCCTCTAAAATATGAATCGCATGGCCATGGGGCACAATGGAAGTGTTCATGTAGATGAACGTTCTTGGTGATTGTGGGAGAGTACTTCTAATTTATTTTGGTTTTGAGGTTTGCATAATGTTAGACTTTAATTGACGTTGTTTGGAAAAGAGGACAAGTGGTTGTGGAGTTAAGTGAAGCATTATCAAATGTTATTTTCAGTCCAGTAAATTGAAATGGTTCTAAAACCCACGTTGGTATATTGAGTGCTATATTAGATTAGAGACATAGAGATGACACGTCTTAACCCCCAATTGGCTTTAAGGTGTATATTTGAAGCAAATGCGTTGTTAACTCGATTAACTTGGAGATTTATATAGTATATGCCAAGTATATGCTGTCATCAAGAAAAGACACCCAACACCGACGTCTTGGACAAAACATCACCATCGACAGCTATAACTTTGAGGTAGTTAGGGACTTTGTCTACCAGGGTTCCGCTATCAATTCAGACAATGACACCAGCGCTGAAATCAAACGAAGGATAACTCTTGCCAATCGCTGTTTCTTTGGGCTAAGAAGGCAATTGAGTAGCAAAGCCCTCTCTCGAGCAACTTAAGTGTCCATGTATAAGACCCTCATCATCCCAGTCCTGCTTTACGGTGCAGAAGCATGGACCCTGTCAAAGGCGGATGAAAACACTTTAGGCTGCTTCGAGAGGAAAATTCTTCGGACGATTTACGGTCCCGTCTGCATAGACGGAGAGGGGAGGAGGAGATATAACATCGAACTGTACGGGCTGTACAGCGATACCGACCTAGCCAAAATAGTCAAAACACAACGTCTACGATGGCTGGGTCATCTAGAGCGGATGGACACCAACGCCCCGGCCCGGAAAATCTAGACGACGCGGTAGAGGAGCACCGAGACTCAGGTGGCGCACGCAAGTGGAAGGGGACCTCAGCCAACTTCGCGTGCGAAACTGGAGACGGCTAGCTTGAGACAGAGCTGGATGGCGAAGCTTGTTGGCTGAGGCCCAGGTCCATCCCGGACTGTAGCGCCACCTTAAGTAAGTAAGTAAGTAACTTGGAGATTTAGGATGTATGTAGATAAATGAAGAAAATTACCCTATGCACAGTGGCGTACGTATAAAGGATTTTTTTTGGGCTGTAGGTAGGTACCTACATTCATTTTTTTCAGCTGTTTATACCCGACCCAGGGTATATGAAGTTTGATGTATCCTAGACCACTAAGAGCTTTTAGAGATATGAATGGGACCGACAGGAGAATCGAGTAAGCCATGTTCGTCCGTCCGTCCGTCGGTCCGTACGTATGTAAACAACTTTTAGGCCTTAAATTTTAAGACAGAGAGCTGAAATTTTGTGGGTTGGTTGGAAGTCCTGTCCTTCAGATCAAGTTTGAAAATAAGCTGAGTCCGCAAACAGACACGCCCACTACAGGCCTGTATGTGCGACCATCTCTAATTTAAAAAAATACATTTTGCAAATTTTAGATATGTTACAATGGCGCTAGCGCATCCATTTTTGGTACGTAACATTGTCTTATGATTGTCTTTAAGGTAGCTAAAAAATTTTAGCTTTTTTTGTTGGCCACGCCCACTTTTTAAGGGATTTTAGCTTAACTGTTTTTCAATAAATATATATGAAATTTGACAAAAAAATTATATGATAACAGCTGTAGATATTAGCATTTTCTTACTTTTATGTATATATTGTATGTGCCTCCGCCCACTTTTGTGGGCGTGGCGTTAAAAAGGTGATTTTTTTAGTTAAAAAGGCGGAATTTAGGCCGAAATGTATGCAACCACCTAGTATAAAGCATTCAACAGTTATATTTTTATATCCCGCCCACTTTTTGGAGGCGTGGCAGTTTTCTTTTTGGTATGGTCGGGTATTTTGCAATCCATCGTAGATGGATTGAAGCTTTTGCATACCCACTGTTGCACTTTCCCACTTGTTTTTATTTTGGCTACAGATCTCTCTTATGGTTTAAGTCTCATATTCTTGCACATTGTTGGTGCCTCCAATTTTTATCCAGTCACGGGTGACTATAATGATACGGAATAGTGAAAATCGGCCAGTCATGTCATTTATTACACGAATGAAAGCACAAGGTAACCTCAGCTATTCTGAAACCCTTCTTTTTATTTGCAGTAAAGCTGAGGCCACGTTTGTGTGCCGCTGAGGCTTTTTATACCCCAAGATTGTCGAGTTAAATAGATACAAAGTTTGTTTGTTGATTATAACCCAGTGAAATAATCACAATAGACCTCTAAGACCTTTATGAAATACGATTAAGACCGGCAGGAGAAATGCTGCAGCCCTGTCCGTTCGTCAATATCTAAACAACTCTTAGGCCTTAAATTTTAAATAAGAGAACTGGAAGTCCAGTCCTTCAGAGCATGTTTGAAAATTGACAAAGTTGCATCCGCCCGCAGGCGCACGCCCACTACAGTCCGTATGTGCGACCATCTCTAATTAAAAAAAAAATGCTTTTTTCCGACTTTTTCTATGTTACAAAATAAGGCTTGTAGCTTATTCTTGGTATATAGCATTGCTCTGTAATTGTCTTTAAGGCTACACGTATGAACTCGAGAAAATAACTCAGTATAAAAGCTCTTTTCTGTAGTGTGCAAACAGCGGCATTTTTATGCAAAAAGTGGTTTGGAGGGGCCACTGCCTGTGCAATATAAATTATGTAAAAGAAAAGTAATACAATATGATCTGGATTTGTCTCATTTCCATTATCTGTAAATAACACAAGGAATTTCCTTTGATCCTTGAAAATATCAATACGTATTTTTGTATTTGCAATGATTTTGATTAAATTTTTTTGTTTAAACTTTTTAAAAACTACGCAGAGGGAAACGTGTATGGTGGCCCAGATTTATCACCCTTACAAAAATGTGCCGATTTTCCTAAAGGGAAATGACACGAATGATATCGACTCGATTATAAGAAAGGCACTCTGATTTTTGCAATTTATTTTTTTTTCTTTAGAGAATTTCTGGAGCACAAAAATGAAAAAAAAAATTTTAATCCGACTTTCCTTATATTCCAAGCGAGGACCGAATTTTTTTATGTGTATCCAAAAAGGTGTTTCTTGAAAAAACAAAGTGCACCAATTTACCCGCAGTGCCATATCACCCAACTTTAATTTATTTAGTTAAATTGTAAATCACTCCTGGCTTACTTTCGGACTCCTTTCCTCAAAAAGTTTCGATCTTGTTGGTGTGATCCTCATGTTTGTTCTTCTAAAAAAATCCTTATACCTCCAAAGATTATAGATTTTCCAACATAACCCTGCCACCTGGGGTAATGAATCTGTGTGTTCTATCAATTGCTACTAATGATTAGTTCCCTTGTTGCAATTATATAAAATATTAAAGCTTCTTCTTTAATTCCCTGTAAGGATCTGCCGCCCTTTATGGGCTTTCACTTACATGACAAAGGCACTTCAATGAAAAGCTCAACTAGTAAATTTCTATGCTCATCTTTTATATTGCTGCCATGTTCCTTTTGCTTTGTAGCTTTGTACTATATATTCTTGCCGTTTTGAACTGGCTCTCTCTTATGGCACACATACCTTAAGACTATTCCAGTCCCGACAAAGTAAGTTTAATTTTTAAAACTGAACGAATAATTATTGTTTTTCGAACATTGTTTTCGAACATATTTTTCAGTTCTATCAACAATCTACTTTTTGTTAAAAACAGTCTTTACAATCGAACAAAACATTCACCCTATGGAATCAAATAATAAGTCGCTCGCTCCAAGAGTGAAAATGAATCTAGTGCTTTCATTATATCCACATTATAATTAGTGTCCGGTACTTCAGACACTTCACCAATTGAATGGTGTATTGACTTCCTCGCTCTTCTGTCAGCAGTTGGTATTCATCAAAATATTGTTTTTTTCGATTTTGGATCTGCTGCATTGAAAGTGATTTACACGTGTGGAAATATTGATGAACTACATGCTTATTGTATAAACAAACAAACAGTACACAAGAATTTATTGACTTGCTTGGTTCGTATAGAATTTTAAATGTTTCAGTGGCAGCTGTTTGAAAAAGGAAAAGCTAAATTCATTCAATATGCATGTACACAATTGTACATTCGTACGCGACTTAAGTTGCTGCTTCACCAAAAAATAAAAGCTTTATTCTGTTTGATAAGGGTAGTGTCGACATACTCGATTTTGTTGTTTTGCTCAAATTATATTCAGTAATGGCCAAGGAAAACAAAGAGCAAAGGCTTTATTTTTAGAATAACTTTTACTGGAACGTTCTTTTTTGGTTAAGGAAAACATTTTATTCTTGTGAAGAATAGTAATATGGGGGCATAATAATGTGAATGTGTCTAATGTATGTCTGTTTCTCGATATGAGAATTTTTAAAGGGATAATGTTTACTTTGTGATTGTTGCTCAAAAAATGCCATCTGTATCTTGCTGGTAGAATACGATTTGATGCTTCTACGAATAAAATTCTCATCTGCTACAATAGAAACATTGTTTGGACTAAGTGAGTTTATTGCTTGACTACCGAGACTTAAAGCATTAAGAAGGTAACTTACAATTTAGTTTTAATCAAAAACTGAATCTTAAAAATATTTAAAGAATCGAATGATGTTGTGAAATGTGCCAAAATGTCACCATAAATTGTTCATCGCCCTACGCACAACGAATCTTCACAGCTGATTTGCACTCTCACTGCACACATCATTCACTAATTATCGAAAGTAAATGCTCATTATCAATTGTAAAATTTCTAATCGCTCTCTTGCTGTTTGACCACCAACCTGTTCAGATCATCCTAATAAATCCAAACATTAAAACGTTGTTGAATTGCAGTATTTAATATTTTTTCATATTATCTCGGTTTCAAGCAAAATATTAAATCATTACTAAACAAAATTGGTCCTTCGAGCCGGATTATAAAAAAGACATTTGTGTAAGACTCTTGAAAACAATTATTTTTGGTAATCATTGTGTGTTGTGCAAATCATTCTTTCGATCATCACTCATCTCGCTATCACACCACACACGTGGCTACATACTTACATTTACTTCGGATAAATTACGCTGTACATTCAGTTCTGATCAATTCGTTCGTCCGTTAATCGTCATTAACTTTCATTGTGCGGTCATTAAATTATTGTAGTATTCCAAGGCCTAACTCGTCTTGTATTTGAAGCAAATATTTATATGAACATGAACAGTATAAAGCAGAAAAGAGGTCGCGCAAAGGGGGCAATTACGCGTACTCTCGCGTTCGCTGAATCGATAGACGATGAAACCACTGTTCCAATGCTTGAAATTCGCCTTTCTAAACTTGATGAAGCTTGGACAGAATTTGTTAGTTTGCAAGATGAACTATATAAATTTTCTAGTGATTCGGACTACGTCGATCCAGAGGGGTTATTCGCGCGCGTAAGTCAACCGAGAATAATTCTACACCCAGTGTCTCAAACGCTCAAATTGCAAACCAACAGGAATCTATTCTTGAATTATTAAACTCCACAGCGAATAAATCTTTATCTTCGGGTATTAATTTGCCTAAGTTGTCGATTCCTCCATTTAGTGGGGATTATAAGGACTGGCCAGCTTTCAGAGATTTGTTTATAGGGTCAGTTGATTGCAACAAATCTTTGTCAGGAACACAAAAGTTCCATTATTTAAAATCATTTTTGCGTGGGGATGCTGCGAACTTAGTCAAGCACATTGTTAGCTCGGAAATAAACTACGTAGAAGCTTGGGATAGACTCGAACGCAGATACGATCGAAGCAATTTAATTATTCAGTCATTTGTTCAGGCTTTTGTGTCTTTGCCAAATTCTAACTCTGGTAATTCACATTCATTAAGGAAATTGACAGAAGGATCTGATGAGGCTATAAGGGGCTTAAATGCCTTGGGCTCAACTTCACGTGACCCATGGCTTATCTTTCTTCTTCTGCAAAAGGTCGATCCGGAAACAAAACAGGCATGGGCGGAAGCAGTGGGAACTAAAGACGACTCTACGATTAATGATCTGTTAGATTTTTTACATGCGCGGTGTGACTGTTTAGAATCATGTGCATCTCTTTCGCGAGCAGTTTCAAATCGTGTTAAGCCTCAAACCGCCATACGTTCTCATGTAGTGGAGAAAAAGCCAAGTTGCCCCAAATGCAAAGCTGAGCATACGTTATCATCTTGCAACTCATTTGTTAACATGGATATTGAATCTCGTCGTGAATTTGTCAAAGACCAATCGCTTTGCTTCAACTGTCTTCGACAAGGTCACTCTTCCAGCAGGTGTCGGTCAACATTTCGGTGCAGGGTCTGCAAAGCAAACCATCATACACTCGTGCATCTTACGCAAGTCAACCAACTTGATAGTGTTGTCGGAAATCCAAGAAGTAGTCTTTTAGTGAATGTCGACCAAACGGAACAAGAAGACAACTCTGTTCTGGTTAGCAATCATTCGTTTGAAAGCAGTAGTCATTCTCAGGTGGTTTTACCTACAGCAAATGCTCGGGCTAGCGACAGATTTGGGTCATTTCACAAGGTACGGTTACTGCTGGATACGGGGTCTCAGGTCTCGTTTATATCCGAACCAATTGTTCAGCGCCTGAGACTTCCCCGTAAACACACTCGGATTCCTGTTGTTGGAGTGTCAACTGTTTCTGCAGGTACTACTAATGGGTTAGTATCTGTTCGGCTAACCTCTTGCCACAGCACAAATTACATTGATGTTGACTGTTACGTACTTTCAAAACTAACTTCACTGCTGCCTTCATCTACCGTATTAAATGTCAACTCGAATCTGTGTTCGTTCACACTCGCTGATCCTCAATTTTTTGAGCCTGGTAATATCGACATCTTAATTGGAGCTGATAAGGTTTTTAACATTATAACAGGCCCTGTAAATTCAAATGCATATGGTGTTCCAAACATGATACCTACAATTTTTGGATGGGTTATTGCTGGTAGTTTTCCTAACGCTGTAGGAACGGAAATCAAATCATTCTGCACACGTTTAGATTCCACCCAAGAGTATGATTTGGAGAAGTTTTGGCGCCTAGAAGAGGTCCACGTCGAACCTGTTTTATCTGTTCTCGATCAAAAGGCTGAAGACCATTTTGTTAGGACGCATTCCAGAAATGAAGATGGCAAATATGTAGTCCATTTACCCTTCAAGGAAAGTAAAGGTGTTGATTTCGGAAACTCATTGCAAATCGCATCTAATCGGTTCTATGCAATGGAACGGAAATTCAAATTTAATCAACAATTGCAACAACAATATTCGGAGTTTCTGAAGGAGTACCTAGTGTTAGGACATATGGAAGAAATACCAGTTTCGGAGCTATCGTTATCCACCAATAACTGTTTTTACTTGCCTCATCACGCGGTTTTCAAATTAGACAGCAGTACGACAAAGGTCCGAGTTGTCTTTGATGGGTCTGCGAAAGCAAATAATTCACCGTCCTTGAATGAATCGCTGCTGACAGGGCCAACCATACAGCTGGATTTGTTTTCTATCTGCCTTCGATTTCGTCGTCATGTCTATACACTATCGGCAGACGTAGAGAAAATGTATAGACAAATAAAGATTTCGCCAAAGGATGCAGATTTTCAGCGTATTGTCTGGCGTGAAAATAGTAATGATCCTTTAAAGCATTACCGTTTGCTGACTGTAACATACGGCACATCTTGTGCTCCGTTTTTAGCGATTCGCACGTTGAAGCAGTTAGCTCTTGATGCGTCAGAACAATTTAAATTAGCTTCAAGGATTTTGCTGGAAGACTTTTATGTTGACGACTTAATCACTGGCGCCGATTCCATCGAAGAGCTAGCAGAAATCCAAGCAGATCTCGTTAGCCTCCTGAAATCTGCGGGATTTAATCTAAGGAAGTGGACAACAAATTGTTGGCCTCTTCTTCTCTCACTACCACAGGAACAGCGCGAAATTGTTCACCGGTCGATTTTGAAGCGTCATCAGCCATCAAGTTGCTTGGTCTTAAGTATTGTCCGGCAACCGATAGCTTCTCATATGTGGTTCGTTTAGACGAAATTGTTGTATTTTCAAAAAGACGTATACTTTCAGAGTCATCAAAGGTGTTTGACCCTATGGGGTTCGTGGCTCCAGTCATAGTTGGAATAAAGATACTCCTCCAAGACTTATGGAGAGATGGTTTGAAGTGGGACGCAGACATTCCAGGGGAATTCGCCGATCGGTGGAAAACGATCCGAAGTGAACTCTCTTTGCTGGAAACCTTACATATTCCGAGACTTCTATGGACAAATAAACAAAGCTTTGAGCTGCATGCCTTTTGCGATGCCTCCTTAGATGCTTATGCGGCGGTAGTGTACTGCAGAAGCGTCAGCTCGGATGGTTCTATACATGTGTCCTTGGTTGCTGCTAAAACCAAGGTTGCTCCGATCAAGGTGCTCTCGCTGCCTAGACTAGAACTTTGTGGAGCGATTCTAGTAACTCGTCTTGTTAATAAACTTAAGATCTCTTTACAGAATAAAGACATTAAAGTTTTTGCGTGGACGGACTCCTCCTTCGTATTGCATTGGCTGGCCGCATCTCCCAAAAAATGGTCAGTTTTCGTAGCAAATCGAACATCTGAAATCTTATCATCTATACCTTATCAACTGTGGAACCATGTTCGGTCAGCTAGCAATCTAGCAGACGTTGCAACTAGGGGAATAACACCCTCTCTTTTAAAAATAAACGAGTTGTGGTGGAAAGGTCCCTCTTGGTTGCATGAGGAAAGGAATCAGTGGCCTTGCTCAGAGTCATGCATTAAGGATATTCCCAAGCTTGCGTTTGAAGAGAGGAAAGCGCTGCAGATACAGGTACATTTATCTAACACGCCAACTTCAAACCTTTTCGAAAAAATCTTATCTGACACTTCTAATTGGTGGGAATCGGTTCGTGTCGTCGCGTACGCAATACGATTTATTTCGAACCTTCGCATCGCTAACCAGCAAAAATCGAATGTTTTATCGACCGAGGAATTATCAAAAGCCAGAACACTGTTATTAAGAAGCGCTCAACAATATATGTTCTCTAGTGACATCGCGAATATTAAAAAACAGAGGCCTTTGGATCGGAAGAGTAAAATCAGAACTTTAAGTCCGTTTTTAGACTCAAGTGGTTTAATTCGTGTAGGCGGGCGTTTATCTGAATCTAACTTACCTTACGACGCGAAACATCCTATAATACTTGCTAAGACTCACGTTATATCTAGACTTATCATTGAACACTTTCATAAAAGATACTTACATGCGGGGGTCTCACAACTGTTCGCACTGATGCGACAAGAATACTACATCTTGGGATGCCGAAACCTTATAAAAAACGTAGTGCATAAATGTATAAGCTGTTGGAAACAAAAGCAATTTGTGGCAAGTCAGCAGATGGTTGATCTCCCGGGAAAACGTGTTCAGTATTCGCGGCCGTTTAGCATTACCGGGGTCGATTACGCCGGACCATGGACATTGCGTTTAGCTCGTGGAAGGAACCCTAAATTTGTAAAGGCGTACATCGCCATATTCGTGACGAAGGGAATCCATATCGAACTCGTCACGGACTTATCTTCCAATACGTTTTTGTTTGCTTTAGATCGTTTCTCAGCTCGTCGGGGAAAGCCAGTCGAAATTTGGTCTGATAACGGCACGAATTTTCACGGTGCCAAGAGACATCTTGATGAAATGTTTCTAAGGTTTCTAAGTCAACAACAACAAAATGCTATTGCGGATCATTTATCGAAGGACAACATTTCATGGAAGTTCATTCCTCCTTCTGCACCCCATTTTGGTGGACTGTGGGAGGCAGGAGTTAAATCCGTGAAAACGCACTTGAAGAGGGTAATTGGCGAATCAATTCTAACATATGAGGAAATGTACACCCTTTTATCCAAGATTGAAGCTCTTCTCAATTCGCGTCCAATGTGGGCAACCTCCGATTGCGAGCCTGCAGCTCTCACACCATCGCACTTCATGATTGGAGAAGCCTATACCACGGTTCCCCAACCAGATTTTAATCACAAAAATGTTTCTCCTCATTCTAATTGGCATCATTTACAGATTCTCTTCCAAGGGTTTTGGCAAAGATGGCATCAAGAATATCTAACTTCTCTGCAGCAGCGACCTAAATGGCAAGATTCTCAACCAGACATCAAGGAAGGCGACGTCGTTCTTCTAAAGGAAGCTAACCTACCACCGTCGAAATGGCTCCTAGGCCGTATTGTCAAGGTTCATCCAGGACGAGACAAAAGGGTTCGTGTTGTAACTGTCCGCACCAAACACAAGGACTACGTTCGCCCAGTTGTCAAGGTCGCTCCTCTTCCGTTGTCTGAAAGCCAGTAGCCTTTCAGGGGGGGCTGTATGTTGTGAAATGTGCCAAAATGTCACCATAAATTGTTCATCGCCCTACGCACAACGAATCTTCACAGCTGATTTGCACTCTCACTGCACACATCATTCACTAATTATCGAAAGTAAATGCTCATTATCAATTGTAAAATTTCTAATCGCTCTCTTGCTGTTTGACCACCAACCTGTTCAGATCATCCTAATAAATCCAAACATTATAACGTTGTTGAATTGCAGTATTTAATATTTTTTCATATTATCTCGGTTTCAAGCAAAATATTAAATCATTACTAAACAAATGAGGTCACTCAAGGAAGTGGAGTGGTACCTTAACTATATACCGTGCAATAAGCAACGCTTTAAGATAAACATGAAAGAATAGATATTTTCGGGGTTTCATTAAATTCCTTGACGAAGATCATTTGAAAAATTAGAAGTTAGAACAATTTGCGGTTCTACAACAATAATAAATAGCTGAACATCAACAAACACCTTTATATTATGATGACGGTAATATTAGGTAACACTACTTCCTATAGGTAAGTAAGATTTTTCACAAGAAGTAAGTGCAGTAGAACAAGAAAATTTTTTCATTTTTGTATTTACCTTAAACAACGCCGTTGGAACTGTTTTGTCTTTGGGTCCGTCACATAACGACGTTGGAGGGAGTAAGTTTTGGGAAGAACTGGTTAAGCTGTAACCCAACTCATGGGAGGAGTTATGTTCGTGTTGGGGTCAAGTCGACTCAAAGAGTTGGTGGCAAAAAACGTTGATCGTAAATTACTTGACTCCATCCTTTTCGCAAATTTTCCTTAAGTTCCACTCAAGCAAGCATTTTAACCAGCTCAAAATATATAAAATACCGACAACCGAAGACCCCACTTTGCATATGCATTTTTTTTTTTTTGTTGGAGGTTGCTTCTATCCGATGGAGCACTCAGACACAGCTACTGGTCCATTGTACTACCATGCAGACACCTGCATATGCATACTAGCCTATATTTTCTGTACTAAAATTTTAATAAGCTTCACGCATAAAAACAAGTGGGAAAGTGCAACAGTGCGTATGCAAAAGCTTCGGTCCATCTACGACGGATTGCAAAATACCCGACCATACCAAAAACAAAACTACCACGCCTCCTAAAAGTGGGCGTGCTTTATACCAGGTGGTCGAATGCACATTTTTTAATGCCACGCCCACCAAAGTGGGCGGAGGCACATACAATATACACATTAAAGATAGAAAATGCTTATATCTACAACTTTTGTCAAATTTCATTATTTATTGAAAAACAGTCATTTTAATCTAAAATCCCTTAAAAAGTAGGCGTGTTTAATGAAAAGGCTTAAAATTTTTTGACTACTTCAAAGAATACGGCAATGTTACATACCAAAAAAGCATGTGCTAGCATCATTGTAACATAGCTAAAATTTTGAAAAAGTATTTTTTTAAATTGGAGATGGTCGCACATACAGGCCTGTAGTGGGCGTCTCTGTTAGCGGATTCAGGTAATTTTCAAAATTGATCTGAAAAACTGAAATTCCAGCCAACCCACCAAATTTCAGCTCTCTACCTTAAAATGTAAGGCCTAAAAGTTGTTTACATACGGACGGACTTTTATATTCCGCCGACTTTTTGGAGGCGTGGCAGTTTTCTTTTTGATATGGTCGGTGATATTACAATCCGTGGTAGATGGACTGAAGCTTTTGCATATGCATTCAATTCAATATTTGGAAATGAGCGACGCTGGTATATCGGGAGGAGGGCTTTTTTCTGTTTTTCATTATTCTCATTTTTCATAATAAAAAATCTTGGAAACATTAAATATTCTGTATGGTCAATATTCTGATTTTCCAAAATCCTGTTTTTCATAATTCTACTTTTCCAAAATTTTCAGCAGCATAAAAGAGATGTTTTACTGATATCACTCTGCATAGCTTTTACTCATTAAAACCGAACATTGTTGTCATTATTTTTTAGGCTGGCGCGTCTATTCAGAATTATAAGCCCAACCCTGGTAAATCTATATTCGCCTTGAAGCAATGCTAAAAGTTGAGAATTTTGAACCTCCCGGAACGGCGTCAGCCCACGTTTAATTTATCACCAGTTCATTTACAAAATCGCACCTTAATTTTTTTATAAATAAGTGTATATGGATTTGTAAGAGCGATTACTTATGCATAAGTTTAACTTACTTTTTACTTACATACATATTTCTCATCGTAAATTCATCTATAGTGTAAACAGGCACGTAAGTTACTTCTGTAAGACTAACAAAATTCGTGCCTAGGGGCTAAGTAGCTTAAAGAATTCAGGTTTGAAAAGTAAGTTTATAGATTCTGTTCCGAATTAGAATACTCAAATTAATTTCGGATCATGCAACAAATGTGAGAACTTTCTCCCAACGGTTCATCTTACGAAATTTCTCGAGAACCTTCTGAACGCTAATGAAAAGGGTAGTCAACTTTTTTGCAAAGACTCTGGCCACAAATAAAGTTCTGTGAGGAATCCTCTATTTTATCGCTGGCAATTAAAAAGCTTTCTTCTCTCCCTCCGAAGTTTCACTAGCCTACCAAGAGAATCCCAACCTATAAATATGCCCGTGATATAGTATAATGATTGGAAAACTTGTATCAATAACAGTCATTTCAGCACCTGTTAGTGCTCAAGGTTAATAAGGCGATTTCGATGAAGCTGAAAGAACCCAATCACTTTTTAAATGATTCGAAAGAATTGATTTAGCAAGGCCTTCCTTTGCAAAGTCTTTTAATATAGATTTAACAACTTTGCTCACCTCTTTTTTTAGTACTTAAAGCCAATATGTTTGGCATTATTAATTTTAAAATCAATCCTTTAAAAATACAGAAATAACCTCAACCTGTGGCTGAGGAATGTGCTGCCTGGTAAAAAGGATAATAATACCTGAGTGTGATGACCAATTTGTTCTCATCAACCAATCAGCCAAACAAAGCTTTAGCCGAGATCATCTAAACGTTTAAAAGTTTTCCATCTCGGTATGTTATTATATGAATACTTGCGTTTTAGTACTGGCCTCAAAAGCTTTTCTACGTAAAACATATAGAACTTTAACATAGTTTAACATAGTTTAACATAGTTTAACATAGTTTAACATAGTTCAACATAGTCTAGTTTTAAGCAGCTTCATACTCAATAACAAATGTACCATTCTTAGGCTAACACCACCTGCAACGGATGAAAGAAATAGTTGGCAGACTTTGCACTGGCACAATGCTTGGAATAAGACTTCTAAAAGCTCAACCGAAGAGTTGTTCTTAAAATTTTATTTCGACTAGGTCAAAAAGCTTGTTGAGCTAGTTAGTACCCCTGGTGAAGCTGACAAGGAATCTACAAAACGTCGAGAAAGGTACAAAAAAGTGGTCTTACTGTCTTTTGTATTAAAAACGAAAACTAATGGGCTTTAAACTTCCAGAAAGCCTTTTTTAAATAAAAATAAAAATCTCAGCTTTACCCAACACCTTCTAAAGCATTCGATGTTTTGTGATTTCTGTCAAGAGCAAGGCTTAGACTATAAGAAGATGTATTTCATTTCCAGTTACACTCGTACTTAAGTGAACATCAAATTATCCTGCATGATAGTTTGTTCACTTTTGAATACAGTCTCTCCTTAGTAAAACATTCCGAATTAAGTACAGGTTGTGAATCACATAAACTAAAATATACTCGACAAAAAATAAGATAATTTTTGTTAAGATAATTTAATCGTTCACGTCTAGGTCTAATGCCAATTCTCGGTTTGTAATTAACATTATGACGTATGTTTATGTTATTTTTTAAAGTTGGCAATTAGTAATGAGAGTGTCTTTGAATTTACATATAAATTTGCCAATTATTGTGAAACAATAGAACTAATTAAAAAGCTAACCAAACGTATCGTTGCTTATTTTGGTGACCGGTCCCCATGTCAAAGCATCCAAAACTACATTAACATTTCTATAATATTAAGTGACAAGAGGAGTTTTATAAGCAGAATCGGGCAGAATTTTAATACTGTGATATGGCAATAAAAATGTTTTAAATTCAATTTCTTATGGGACACTCGCTTATGAATTAATCTAAAATATGAATGAATGAATGTTTATTAAAAGTAAGACAGAGCTTTGTTTCACGAGCCCCAGGAAAATTATGAAAAATATTACAATACTATCATATGGCCAGCCATTATTAAAATGTCTGTAGAACTGTAAATTGTTGTAATTTCTCACTTTTAAAAGAGGAGAACTGTTAAAGAGTGTCGCTTAATCGACAACTGGAAACCTAGCACTAGTTAGCTTCATTAGGGAAAACTTTATCGGGCTAATAAGTCTTTCAATAAAAGACGTTATGCTCGTTCTAGAAAACTCACCAGACTATAGGCTCTCTTGAACACAATGGAAATATAAAAAATACACCTATTGGTTGCCTCAATTCAAATAAATTCTTGAATTTTATCTTAAAAAAGTCCCAGCTTATGAATGAATGAACACAAACAAACACAGCTTACTATAAAAATAGCACCTTTGCAGAGTTTTTGCTGCCCCCCCAAAAAATTTAATCAAAAGCCACTTCCTTTTATTGCTCATTTAATCTGTTCCAACAATTCTTCAACGTACTTCCTTAAGGAAAGAACATGTATTTTTTTATTTCTTACATAAAATCCCTTCATTTGTATATCATCAAAATAATTCGTCAACATGCCACAGAAAATAATAACGTCGAAACGAGTTCCCATTCACATACCTACCTTCCCCTTGTTTCGAGAAGCTTTCTCACCCCAGGCGGAGCCCTAGACAAATTACCCAAAAGGACAAGGCATTTAATATACATTCATTCATAGCGCAGAATTAATGTCAAATCATTTATTTTCAAGAAATTATTTGAATTTCTTGAAAAGTATTTTCTTATTTCCCAAAAGACAATAATGTGGCTCCTCGGCCGCGTGCAACAAGAGAATGTCGTCCTAAACTTTGAAAACTTCCTCGTTTTGTTGGCATCATTGTCGTCGTTAGGTCCTCGGAGGTGAGTCGTGAGTGGGTAATTTAATTTCAAATAGGTGGTGGTAACACGAGTGTCCTTCCGCAAAGTTTTGGATGCTTGCTTTTATTATATTTTTATCTAATAATTTTATCTTTAAGCGGGATAGCTAGAAAATTTTATTTCAAAACTACTATTTAAGACGCGAGATGAAGCTTTGTAATGAAATGAATATCAAGAGGAAAAAAATACGAATTTGTGTGGACTATCATAATGAAATTCTCATCATGCGAGTTATGGAGTTATTTCCAGAATAAAATAGTGACTCTATTTGTTTTCCTATTCATAGAAAGAAGGAATATGCTAGAAAAAAAATGTTATTGTAATTTCATTTAATAGTTTAAGAGTGTTTGAGACTTTTAAGAAAACGTTTAAGATCGATGACCGCAAATTTTAAATATTGAAACTGCTTTTGACAATGTCCTTTTAGATTTGTTGATTTGACCTTTAGAGGCAAAATTTAGAATAGCATTGTACTCCATTTACTTTATGATTGGCTCTTAATTTTTTAATTGCAATGGAAAGCCATCTCAAACAGTTCGTTCTTGTCGTCTTGTTAGTAGCGAGTCCAGAGTATTAATGTGGCCGTAGGTTTTCGCAGCTCAGGGGTAAACTAAACTAGATGGTAAAAAGTGGTGAAGGACATCATACTTTTTACCGAAGCAGAGTTTAGCTTTACCATTCAGTGTTTTCTGTGATTTGACCAAGAATGTGACTATGTAAATTCTGTATACAACTGTTTAGTTTTGGTTTGAAATTTCAAAAGTTGTAATTTATAGGTGGAGAGACATTAGCCAAAATTAAGGATTAGTGTTTGTTTTTTTTTTCGAAAAAATTCGAAAAAATTCTAAGATGTAACTAAAAAAAACTCCCTTTTAAAAAACGAGTTTTTATAAACTTTGATGTGACTATACCCAAACGGAAAAAATTCCTGTGGATGTGTATGGGACTGTATTATGTGCTTGCCTTAAATCAATAACACACCGAACAGCGAGTGAGTTTTCGAAAACTCACCAAGGGTTGATTGTGATCGAACTGTATTTCACAATATGCCCGAATTCATCAGAAAAGCAAAAACAAATTCGCCATCTGCCGTCGCCACTGAAATTCTAAGGGAATCAACCCAGAAATTGGTCCAGTCAATGTCATGACGCCTAGAAGAAGTTATCAAGATGAAACGGAAACAGAGAAAATGCTAAGTTTAGGTTTTAAAGTTTTGTGGTCATACACTTTTTTAAACCCCATCCCATAGGATAGGAGGTATCGCAAATTTGATTCATAGTTTGTAGCATAGCGAAATAACAAATAATACAATAATAACAAATAATAATCGCAGCTCTTAGGCCTTACATTTCGAGCGAAGAACTTTAAACTTCCTAACTTTCCCTTTTGGGTCCCAAAGCAAATGTGAAGGAAAATAGGAAAATAGAAAAAAGAATAAATTAATTAAAAAGCTAACCGAACGTATCGTTGCTTATATTGGGAAGTGATCATAGGACTAGCCATTATTATAATGTTGTAGGATTGCAAATTGTTGTAATTTTTCACTTTTTAATTGATTAAGAAAATTGTTTTGCTGGGCTTTTGCTTAAATCGGTAATAAAATATTTCTCAATAAATTGTTAATGCCAAGATCATATTCCATCTACGTTACCTACTCATTATTATAACCAATTATTACGTTTATGCAAATTAATATGTAAACTATGTTTTTAAACTCACGGTATGTTTTATTTTCGCTTGAAATTTAAGCATTGGCTTTTGCCGCACAGTTAACAGTAGTAAAAAGATTTATATAGTTATCCATAGTTATTTTTCTACTGAGGTAATACTGTATCGTTAATTATTAAGAATGAAATAAGATATCCATAAGAGAAAAAATTGTTGAAGGAAACTCCAAAAAAGGTTTGCGTATAAAGAGCAAAATATATATGATTTATATAAAAAAGAACATAAAAAAACTTTAAAAATATGTTAAATAACAATAATATTCCATACTTAATTAACTCACCATCAGGGACAGATTAGCGCTAGGGGCCAGTGGGGCCCGGGCCCTGAGCAGCAAATATTGGGGGGCGGTGAAATTTGCCACAACCGATGCAGCAGATTCAAGAGCTGACAACAGTAGCCATTGAACGGATTCTGAAATAAAAAGTGTAAGCGTTAACCCATCTAAGTGGGAAATCAATGATTCAACTATCGGTTCCTTATTAAACAATGTTATAAAGCCTAATTCAACTGCTTTCTCTGCGGTTTCTGTCAAAGTCACTTTTTTCACGGGCATTGAAAAATGGAAAAAAATTAGACCCGTTTATTCAAAAATGGGGGCAGTCTACACTGCCCATATCTCCTCTTCAGCAAAGAGTTTTCCAGCCTTTCCGCAGGGTTTTCTGATAGGAAATATACTTGAGAAAGGGATTAAGCACCCGAAAGGTCAAACTCTCATAAAAAATGTGCAATGATAATGCTTGGAAGGGGAAACTTATTTAGAATCGATGCACTCTTGAAACTACATTTAGAAAAAGAAGAAAAGTATTGGAAAAATGCACTTCTGAGAATTGTTGTGTTTGTTAAAAAAGGATCTCCTCGAGGATTGCCTTTTAGAGGCAAAGATCATAAGTTCGGATCGCTTCATAATGGAAATTTTATGATCTCTTTCGAGCTAATTGCTGAGCTTGATCCGACTCTTATACATTTCTTCTATACTCGGTTGATTTGATTGGAATAATGGCAAAACAAGTTGTGAAAAATATATTAACTGAAGTTAAAGGAATAAAATATGACTGAATTAGTATTGATTTGTCGTCAGATATTTCGGGGGTATATGGGTGCGGCAAAAAAAAGTTGACATTACCCTAATCCGCCCCTACTCACCATAAGATTGTCCGGGAAAGATATTGTTTCCTAACCTCCATTATTGCAAATTCACACCTTACTGACTTAAAAATTATTCTATCTAGGACCGTGAGATACGCGACTTGCAACTATTTTACTCGAGACACAAAACAAAAACACTGTGTTTATAACGGAGCAAGTAAAGTATTATGAATTGGTATGTACGTACCTACTTTTGACGCCGAAAAGCACAATACTTATAAGATATCACACACGCCAAAATCGAGATTGACCAAAAACCACTGATCGGCCACTGTAGTAGATAGGTACGTTTCAAACCCGCTAAGCATTTTAATTTAAAAAAAAAAAATAATAAAATCTTTTTTGGAATTTCACATGGAATAACTCATTTTGGCTTGGCGTCACATTTGGAAAAATATGATTCAAATCCAGGTTGAAATGTTCTTTGCAAACTAGAGCTGCTTCTTAACCGAAAGAAGCAAAGTTTTTTCACTATCGTTTTTTATGTATTATGTGCAATATTCTGTAATTAAGTGTGTTCCGTTAGTTATCTGTTAATATATCCTAAGAGTTCCTAGAAATAATTTTTTTCTTGAGATCAGTTTCTTACATAATATTTCATTTTGAAAAAAATTAAAAGTGAAAAAATGTCGTTTTCGCCCTTGGTGCAAAAACCTAATTAATTTTCTGAGAACAAAGAAACTGATGCACAAAGGAAGGAACGCTTACATTACTATGCATAGGTAGTTCATTATGATCCACATCATTCTGAAGCTTAAATAAAATACCCTCTTCCAATTTTGGTATAAATTATGACGTAGATTTTATTTTTAATTTTTTGCATTGAGTATAGCTTTTTGGAGGTACTGTCTACAGAAGATAAATAAGTTAAACAATGTGTGTTTCAGGATCTCATAAACGTGATTAATTTGATTACAATAGCATTCAGCTGATTGATAAATGTTTTTGTTAGATTACTTTCAACAATTGATATACCTAAAATCCTGCCTCTCAGTATTGCGACCTTTAAATTTTTTTTTGTTTTTTTTTTCTTCAAAAGAGCCTAGTATGACTTTAACAATTTTCTACGATGAAAAAACGAATCGTCCAAAACCCTAATTGAGAAAACAATGATAAGGTTGAATGATAAACATCAGCGTTTAAGACGCACGAGGTTCCAATGGCAGCTTCTTAAACCAAATTTTATATTGCGCTGTGTGTTTTGTAAAATAAATTTTTCACTCACAATTCTTCTATTTTAGAATGTCTCCGAGACAGATTTTTACCTCTCGGAGATTTTTGTCAGAACCTCTTAAAGGTGGGGCATTTTTTTTTTTTTTTTTTAAATGACCCATGTTGGGAATACTCCCACTTGCGTGCAGAATACAAATTAAAAACTTCGATGCTCCACCCACTTACAGCACCCGGAATAGCATTTAATTGAATTTAGCTGAACCAGCAACTAGGTTTTATCATAATGTGAAAGTGGCTTGACTTTCTAAGTAATGTTATAAAAGTAACCACTTAAGTGAACCTTAATGAATGCTGAACATTGGTATACTCAAATATTGTGTAGAACAATTATTACATACCTTTATAGCCTAAAAGCGAAGCTCTTATGAGTAATTTTCTCGTGGCTATATGTCCTTGTGTATAGTCCTTTTGACATATTTTTCTGAGTTTAGAGTCTTTTTTTATGATCTGATAACTGAAAAACCACTTTAAGAAAATCTTGCCCACTTAATTGCTTTGTGGACAACATTTCTTTGTCCTTATCTTTATTCCTCTTTGTCCATATCTTACGATTAAGAAATAATGCGGGAAGAGAAAAAATATTTTTTTGACAATGTTTTTCCTTGATGGTTCTGATTCAAAAATTATAATCCCCTTGTTTTACAACCTAGCTAAATTGCCGATTAGTGAAAATGAGAACCTCCATTTTGGAAGGGACACTCTTTTTGAGGCTTTTCAAAATAAGTTGAATAAGTTGTGCATGAGTGGAGGGCATATATTTTCATATTGCAAAAAATCTATTCAAAACTTAAGGGTTTGTTTTTGGTCTCAAATGTTCTCATAACTCCCAATGCTTTTCGGGCTTATCTGAACTGTCAACGGCTAGACTTTGTTATTCTAGCCGTTGACAGTTGAATTAATATTCTGTATTGATAATTCTAAAAAATATTAAAGGGATTTTGAAAAAATAATTTAACCGCAAGGATACGAAATGATCAAGTACGAAATGATTTAATTCTTTTGTTTTGCGCTGAAACTTTAATTCCACAACTAAGTAGAAGTGCGAGGACTTCAAAGGAATTTCTAGTTCCGTGGGAGTGTTTCACAAATGAACACATCTCGAATGATGACATCCAGCAATGATTTATTGTTGGGGAATACCTCAAAATATCTCAAAATATCTCGAAAATAAGCGCTGTTCTAATTTTCTTTTCTATTTTCTATTTTTATTCGAACTTTCAGGTGTTTGCTTTAGCTATGTGTTTAGTATCTTTGGCTGCTGATGATTACTAGAGCAATTTTATAGACCACAAATGAGCGTGAAAAGAGTTTACACGTACGTTTTTATTATAAGAACTCTGAGTTATTTTTTTTTTTTTATCTTATTGCGGAGGTATTATCTATAGGTGGAGGTGAATCATTTTTCCACTAGAAGCACTCCGCTTGTAATTTGCAAAATGAGTGAGTAAGGGCAAGAGTTCGTCTGTGACAAACTTCTATATACCCGACCCTATATCCCTATATACCGTGAAACACAAAATCTTAAAAAATTTTGCCTCGAATTTATTTATTATTTGTATAGGCCACGCCTCCAAAAGTGGGTCTGAGTTAAAAATTAAAATCAATAAATTATAATTTCGTTAGAATCATAACAAAATGTGTTAAAAGGGAAAATTTTTTCGGGGAAAAACAGTTTTTTCCTGAACACGCCCCCTAAGAGTGGGCGAAAATCAAAACTTGGACCAAACTTAGCAAATAGTAATATCTGTAATATTTGTCATATAATTTTTTATTCGATTTGGAGTGAGCTTTCCGAGAAATCTGGGTTTTAAAGATCTAATATGTTTAAAGTGGGCATGATCGATATTGAAGGCGGCCCAATTTTTGCCTTCTTAGGTTTAAGGACATTATTACTCTTTACCAAAATTTGAGTTCCTACGCTTTGTCTGACTTGACCGAAAGGCATTTCGAAAGAAAATAGAGGTTATCTTACATTGAAGACAGTAGTGGGGGTGGCCGTTGGCGGATTTAACCAACTTTCACACTTCGTACAAAATAAGATCCAAGATACACTCTAAGTTTGAGCGTCCTAGATCAATTTTAAAGACCTAGAAACTTCACACATAGAGGCAGACGGACGGACCGATGGATATAGCTTAATCGATTAACCTGTCGGTCCTCGGTGATTATTTCACTGTGTTACAAATGCATTAATGCAACTATGCATTAAAATTAATATACCCTTGGTCGGGAATAAAAAATACTGAACGCTCTCCACTGACAATGAATTCAAGGAAGAAATTGCGAACTAAAGAAACACCCTGTTGAACAATGTAAATTGAAAGCAAAATCGGTTTGGATCGCCTTATTTCGTGTTTCCTCTTTTGTTCGAATCTAGATCTACATGCTGCAATATTTTGAAAAGTACAAGTGAATTCTCGCACAGCGTGAAATTTTTTTTTTATTTTATACTTTTGCTGGCATTTTACGGAGCACTACAATACGGAGGTTCCATTCATTCAAATGCTTTTTTATGGCGAGTTTTTCATGGTTTTTTGCCAATGTTTCGAACTTCCAAACAACAACGTAGAATGGTTTTTGTGTTTACATTTCTCAATGCAAATGAACTTCTGATACAATCTAAACGAATTCTTAATTCTGATGCCTTCGCGAAAGGTGTTTCATCGAAATGTAGGTGCGTTGTCGTGCCAAGCCATTGATTGTATCCAGGGAAAGTGATTTATTTTTAGAAGTGTGCTTTCAATTCCTAAAGGATATCCAATCATTTGTGTGTTACAATCGAAAGCAATCAAATGGTGTTGCGTATTCCCTTAAATCACGAAAATAGAAAATTTGACGCAATCGTTGTGTTTATGGAGCGCGGTTATTTGAATTTCTACATAAACACAAAAGGCAGAACTGCATGACTAAGATAAAGTCGGCTTTAAAAACCACTTCTGCTACCTCATTGCCAGAATCTGCCAACAACACCAAGCAGTTTTGAATATGTACCAGCTAAAGGCGATGAACGTGGAGGAACCATAGAAGTTAGTTAAGGTTAGTGGTTATGCCCAACGAGTTTTATCCCAACGTGTCGGTTATCCGCTGAAGATAAGTTCATTATCTCTCCGAGGGGACGATATGTTTTAGTATTTATTCTGACTTTTCTTTAATTTCTCTTCTATTTTGATTTTTCTTCTCTCAAATATACTTTGTATAGCCCTTGACCTAAGAGTTTCATGACTCAACCGAATTCGGAAGACTGATGTCCAAAAACAGAAGGTTCAGTCAGACCCGTCCCTACCTTGTTCCCCTTCCCAGCCTTGTTATTGGACACATGCCTGACAGGAAGCGGTCATGTTTGGTGGATCGGATTACAAAATAAAGCTGGTATCCTAGAAGGACAATTATGGAAAATTATGGTCACACCGTAAAATATACAACGAGTGAAAAATAAAACAATTTTCAGCTGAGGATTTTTTGGACTTCGCTCGAAGATATTCTCCTCAATAGGTTAGACAACTTTGCTGTGAAAATATCAAAGATTTAAGTTAGCAATTATTCCCAATTCCTTATTCTTTCGTTTCTTCTTCCTTATTCCAGGATTGTTATTTAAGGATAATGCTACTTTACTTTTCTCGTTTTCTTCTTTTGTCTCTTTTCCTTGATTGGGGTTACGCAAGGCATGTTTCGCTTTTTAGCAGAGTGTATGGCGCAGTGTTTAGGGCAAAATTTTTTTTTCTACCTATTAAAAATCTTAGCCAAACCTTCAGTCCGTAATTCAATTCGGCTCTTAGGCTTGACTCAAAATAAATAAATTGGGGTTATAAGTTCCAGGGAATTTCTCTAAACCTTCGAATCGGTCTTAAGTGGTATATGAATGTGATCATTCTAGAACATTATGCATATTGACTTAAAAACGATCAAGTAAGCGACCTTGCTATGATGTGTAAACAAAAATTAAGAAAATCCAAAATGTGTTTCACCCAAACCTCCGCGTCTAAAATACTCTGCACCAACCATGCTGCAACCATAAATATGATTTCGAAAGGATCCCCATCCACTACATATCCAACAGGCAAGCAGCTATACAAGCCCCTTGTTCATAACTTAATTCGTTCCAATTCCAGCTCAGCCTTCATTTGCTAAAGTAAGAAAAAAAAAATAGGTACCAAAAACGGGACCACCTCGACTGATCCCTTTTCCATTCAAAAGGCAAAAAACCAAGCAATCTACCTGGTGACACGATCAATTCCCTGCCTTGAGAACAAATCCTACAATCTTTTTCCGATGAGGTGAAAAAACTTGTATTATCCGGATTGGGATTCGATCCCAGCAACTTTTGTACAATTGTTCGACATACTAAAAAAACATCTTAGAATATTTTTGTGGAAGCCGTGGTGTAGTGATGAGTTGGAAAAAATTGGTGCGGGCTTTCACGAAATTCCCTGTTTAGCATGGTTTTAAAATGGAGGCGCGGGCTCATCGGACATTATTTTCGAAGCATCATCCATGCTCAAGAGGATAGACGATAGAGACCTGTCATGAACTTCGTGATGTCTACTTGGGTGATGAGAAGGTCCTAGTCTAAGCTATAAGAGTGGAGTCTAATTAAGAAATATTTAAAGCTAAACAAACCCACGAAGAAAACGAAATTATATCTACGCCTTTTTTCTTCACTTCAAGGCGGCTTTTGATACTGTCAACAGAGAGTCCTTAATATTCGGCATATAGGTTCTATGGCATTCCTCAGGGTTGTGGGCCAAGTTCAATTATGTTTGCGTTATTAATTGACGATATGTCTAAGGGCTTTCCCGGAGGCATTAAAATGCGTGAAATATCGTTAAGGATGCCCTGATAAAGCTGCGAATGATGTTGTTGTATTCGCAGATAACCTTTTATCCTTACAGCTACAAATTAACAATCTTAAGAGATTTTGTGGTTCGTCAAAAGATAGACATGTGCCAACCTCAGACAACCTCTGTCTATCAACTCGTCCTCTCACCTCCCCGTAGTGAACACCGGGTGCCTGGCACCTCAATTGGAGATTGAGTTCCAACCACTTTGGAAGGTTATTGGGGGTAGCAGACGAGAGGGGGGAGGAATGTTCCCACTAAGGCACTTCTCCTTGCATCCGGACGGCTGCGGAGGAATTCCGCAGATGGAGTCAACGGTGGCGTCCACAGTTCCAGTCAGGCCGAAATACTTAGTGAACACCTTATATGGGCTACTACGACGGATTCGGAGCTCAGGCCTATAAGGAGCAGACTATATCCGGCTCTCCATCCTTAGAGCTAAACAAAGGATTTGGTCCTCCAGGTTGAGGTCGTGCCGTCGGGGTGACTTCCCGGCCACGTAAAGAAAAACCAGTAACAAAGCAGTCACCTTGAAGTAAGAAATTTTGTGACTTGTGGGATCTGAGAATAAACGTTTTAGATTCAAACCTTATGACTTTTTCAGGCACTCAAATTTCAACGAAGAACAACTTCTCAAGAAAAATGGTTTCTATTCAAACTTAATGACTTTTGCAGGCACTCAAACTCAACGTAGAACAACTTCTCAAAAAAAATGGTTTCTATGCCAGGAATCATTATAAATTGTAAAGCAATACGAATTCTTCTTACTTTCAAGCAACCTTGATCTTCGTCCACAAGTTAAAAAGAAATGTGCTGCTGCCAAAACGGCAATAAATCTTATGTGGGGTAAGTTCTTCCGCAACAAGTATGTTGAAGCTTCGTCCAAGCTAAAAATTTTCAAAGCAATTATAACAAGTGGGAAAGTGCAACAGTGCGTATGCAAAAGTTTCAGTCCATCTACGACGGATTGCAAAATACCCGACCATACCAGTTTTTGTCATATAATTTTTAGTCAAATTTCATATATATTTATTGAAAAACAGCCATTTTAAAATAAAATCCCTTAAAAAGTGGGCGTGGTCAACGAAAAGGCTAACATTTTTTGGCCACTTCAAAAAATTTGAATGTGGTCGCACATACATCCTGTAGTGGGCGTGTCTGTGGGCGGGTTCGGTTAGTTTTCAAACTTGATCTGGTCCAATGGACTTCCAGCCAACTCACTCAATTTCAGCTCTGTACCTTAAAATTTAAGGCCTAAGAGTTGTTTGCATACGGACGGACGAACATGGCTTAATCGTCGGTCCCGTTCATATCTCTAAAAGGTCTTAGTGCTCTAGTTATTTCATTGCGTAACAAACTATACATCAAACTTAATATACCCTGGGTCGGGTATAAAAACTTGTTTTGCTATGAAAATCAAGTATTTTGCTATCAAGGCATTGAAGAATTCAAAGTAGTTGAACGTTTTTTTTCTTAAACGAGTTTTCAAACTGCCTATCTACACACCTCATTAGACTATCCACGTCGGATCCGGCATATCACGTGTCTTTTTGAAAAACTTAAATGCTGGCTACATAATTAGGCCTGACTACAAGTTAGGCTTGTCTCATACTCAAACATCCTCGCTTTTAACTATTGCCTTTTAAGGAGTGGATTGATTTGACTTACCAATACAATTTAGATCGAAATTCAGTTGGCACAGGATAAACCAACTGGCAGGGTGTTTTCTATACATACATCGCGGAGATTGTGATTCTCTTTATTTAGAATGCTTACAAAGAGCTCAAAAATCCCAAAAAGGCTTATGTACAAAGAATTAGATCACACGCTGCAAGAATGCAACTATTTCAACGATGAGCTTCCTTTCAACCAAATTAGTCTAATCTTTAAGACAAGTACCGAGGTGGTTAATCTCCATTACTAACCTCACAGGATTGACCTTGACTCGATATGTAGTCTGTGCAACCGTAATGAAATCGAAGACTTGTATTGTTTTTAGAAATTTGCCCAATATTACTAGAAGCTCGCAGGCTTTATCTTTCAAAGAGTTTTCTTACTCGCAAAGAGACAAAACTAATTTTGAATGGTAATTTGGGTTGTAAAATTCTTGTTCTCTTTTTTAATCACGCCTTGGAATACCGTAAAAGTTTTATGGAATTTAATTTGAGGCACTGTATGTGTAAAATTGTACTATTTTTTCTCTTTTTCTTTTTAATGCTTAATGCGTAATGAAATTGTTAAACACTTAATCTTGGTACTTATATAAACTTTAATTTCCTGCTTTGCTTTAGGTATTTGTTGCAAGTCAATTCAAGCAGGTGGCAAAATTTGTCATGCTATTATACGATCAAAATTTGTAAATTTAGCCAGAAGTTTAATAAAGAATAACTAATAATAAAAGCATGCTTCGTTACTTTTAGCGTTGATTTTAAACAAATTAATAATAAGCAAAACAACGTGGGGCGCCGTGGCGTAGTTTATAGTGTGTCTACTTACTACGCCGAAGGTCTGGGTTCGAATCCTACCATCGTCACCTGAGAAAAAAAGACTTGTTCTTTTTCACGGTCCCCCACCTCCGCGAGAGTATCAACTGTCTTGAAAAACTTCTCAAAGTGCCGTTCGGATTTGGCAAAAAATTGTAGGTCGCCTTGTATGTGAAGAAATTGACGCACACAGCATACATTGTTCACCTCGAGCTGTTGCGCCACTCTATTTATATATTTATTTATAAAACAACGTTTTTGCCTTCCCCACGGGGAATGATTGGGATCCATCAGTGAGCAGTTAATTTTTTGCCAAAATTCTTCATTCATAACAGATTAAATAAAAAAATTCATTCATAATAGTAAAAACTTTCAAAAACTATGTTCAAACAGTATTCTTAAAAAGTTTTGAATAGAGAAGTCCCTGTGTCATTCTTCACACGATAATCACACGGTTTTTCATAAGGACAATGTTGCAATGCGTAGGATGTGTGGGTGACAACAAGCACATTTATGGAATAGACAGTATAATTTCATACATCAAAACTTTTTATTATGTAGGTATATTATTATTCTAATATACGACAATATGCGATTTGTATGATGGGTGGCTCTCCTCAATTTTTTACAGTCTAAAAGAGGACCCACCAATCCCTTTGCTCTGTGTATGTCGATGTATGAACCTACAGCTTGCAACATGAGAAACATAAAAAAAATCCTATTGCCACATTTGCGTGTAAAATATTCAATATTCCGAAAATCTAAAAAAAAATGCAAATAAGAACAAACACTTTTAACGAAAACCAAAAACGAAACACAACAACAACCTCGTAACCTCAATGCGAACCAATTTCGCGGTCTATCTGGCATTTCAGTTGTATATTTCGATTCATTCATTTTTTTTTCCTTTCGCGCAACGCTTGTGCTTTTTTTCGCTCAAACACCCAGCATTAAGTACTTTTCATCAAACGCGGCGCGAACAAAAATTTGTTGACGATAAGTTTCATTTTCTGTGATAAATGAATTCAAATCACTGGTCGATGAATTTGAGATAGAAAAAATCATTTGATTATTTTCTTTTTTATTGAAACCCGAACTATTTGCGATGATTAATTGGTTTCGCGATTTTTCGGTAGACAAATAAACAAAAAAATCAACGTAAATATTGTGGAAAATGTTTTTTTTTTTTTTCAATTTCCTAAATACAAGGGAAACCATGCGTGGGATTAGAATGTAGTGACCGATTTAAAAACAAAGTGCCAACAAATTTTCCGGGTTTAGCAATGCGTACAACTATTATTATCATTATAATTAGTTGAGTGAAAATTACACGCTTGCAGAAATATATGAAATTATTGTGAAAAATTAAATACATACAAAATTCTTTTTTAATTATTAAATCAAAAAAATTTTAAAATTTAACGACAGAAACCCATTATTCGTTATGTGGGAAAACGTTCGTCCCTTTTGATTAAATAATCGGGCGGTGGTTAAAAAACAAAAATTTAGTTATTTTTTAGAGAACTTCATTTATAGCAGAACGACGCATCTTTTTTTGTGCTGCATTCGAAATAAAAGTAAAAAGCTAATCGCTCATGCAGCGTAAGCATTATATCGTCTGAGCGCTGTTTACATCTATTTGTAGACTGGAATGGCATTAATTTAAGTACAGGTAAGATAACTGATCGATTTATTTTTCGTACTGGTTGGTATTTATTAATGACACATGTTGTGAAAAGTAACGAAATTGTTTAGTCTAGGATTTAAGTATGCAGTGACAAAAAACCAACAACAAAAACCACTATGTTTTCATTGATTAAATGGGTCCCTACCAGAGACACTGCAGGCTGACTTTTAATCAGTTAGATCCTGGAGACTCTGTTTTCAGTTATATGTATGTATAACGATTAAGCTCTGTCATCTGCCCCGATTGTTTTTAGCAGGCTTTCCAAAAACGAGAAAAGGAACTCTTGTGGTAGGTATCGCTTCGTTACCTATCCGTCCGTCTGCACATATTGTAGCTTTTGAACAACATCCGCCTTTATGCGTAAAATTTTGTACGCTTAAAAAGTCCGTGAAAAAGGTGAGAAGCGCATTTTTAGCACACCGCATAACGGTTTAATTACAGTTTGAAATTTGAAGCCAAAAAAAAGGCCAAAAGTGATTTGGCACTTATTTTGAAAAGTTCTACAGTAAGAAAGTAGAAAAATTAAACTTAAACTTTTTGTTTAAGATTTTCCGATTTGAGTTTCGAAGAGAGAGAAATGGATCAAAGACCGAAAAACTGCAGCAGTATTATAATTTTTCATAAAATTCTTTCGTCATTGTCTTGCTTGTTTCTTAAGTTTGCATTCGGTTGCTCGCAGTATTGGTAGCCACACTTGTGTGTATTGATACTGTTTGTTGCATTTATTTGTTTTTCAAATGCTTGTTCTCTTATGGATAACCGTAGGAAGAGTTGTCATTCAATGTCAGCATCATTATAATATAAAGGTTCCTGCGATGTTCGCCTGGCAGCATTTGAAATGATCATAGGACTATTATTATAGGCCATTATTATAATGTTGTGGAATTGTAAATTTTTGTAATTTTTCACTTTTCAATATTGAATTTAATTTTGTATGGCTTTGCCATAGGGGCCGCTCCCCAATATAAGCAACGATACGTAGGGTTAGCTTTTTAACTAATAAATTTAAACTTTTTGGATTTAAAAAAAATGATAAGTTTCAAGAGATAAGGAAAAAAATATGTGTCCGTACAAAACGTGGCACCCCACAGGGTGAAGTATCATCGCCACTGCTATGGGTTATATAAGATAAGAAACTCAGTTGGAAACTGAATAAACTAGGCCATGCAAGGAGGGCCTCGATTGCCCCATAACCCTGTAAAAAAAAGCCCTATGCCCAAACTGGGGACTCCAACCACAAGTTGTTCATTGGATCTATACCGCAATCGTTAAGTCCGTCCTTATGTACGGAGTACTAGCCTCGTGGGAGGCATTTGACGAGAGTAGCAATACCGATATACTATAGAAAGTTCAAGGACTTTCTTCAGTTCCACTTTACCACTTAACTACTCAACCTTCTTCCCGTTGTCATCTTTGAGAAATCGACGCAAGCAAAAGGAGCACTTACGCTTAGGGAATCCCTGCAACTAGCTTGTGACAACATGGACTACAACGTTGTCCCATTCGTTCACTTTAATATCAAATACAAGACCAAATCCAACCAGAATTGCCTCACAGTCGTGTGAGGTCTAAATTGCATCTGCAACAGAAATTTACAAAAGCGGATCAATTACAGACTTCGGACATATGCTTCTCCAAACGCCTGAAGGATCACCGCAGTGTATTTTAAGCAGAAATCAAAGTTCCAGAATTCGCGACCTGGCTTTCAATTAGCTCGATAGACTGCAGCCCTCTCTTAATGAACTCTCAACGAGATTTCTGTCAGATGCGACATATCCCTGTACTGAGATATTCCATAGGTAACTGCACAACTGACGAGCTCTAGCTAGAAAAGGTGTTTATGCTAATCCGACTAATTAAACGGAATTTGCAGTACTCGTAAATTCGATAAAGTTTCACCTCAAACAAAGCGATGGCCAACAACATCTGCACATGTCTCTTTTCCAAACATGCCTCTCCATTGTGCGATCATAGGAAAACAAAGTGAATTATTTCCTTAATATGCTGAAAAAGCTAGTTTGGGGATAAAAGAATTTGGGGTAAATTGGCCAGAAGACCTGGCACTCCCTTCAACGGTTTCTGTAGAAGTTGTACAGATAAAGAGAGGATCTCAAGGATTCGGCAAAACTCGACTTCGTGAAAATATCGAGCTTTCTCTTCGCGTCAAAATTGCCAAATGTCTAATGGTGAACCACACAATCTGGCCCTTATTCCACTCGGGAACTCAAAGGTTGATCACCTACAGCAAACGCCAAATCTCCTATCATTTTTCCCCCACAACATAACAAGGCTTTCCCCTACAGGACTGGTCTAGTACGGGGTCATACCTTTTCGGTTGCCCTCACATCTTCGCCCCTCACAGGAATACTAGTATATATTCTCCCTGGCACGGGTTCATACAGCTTCAGTTACCCATATCTCTCTGATTCCCCCAAGGTTAATTACCTCTTGATTCGCCTGAAGTACGGCTTTTATACCGAAAAATAAGCCCCTCATCTCCTCATCGCCCCCAAATCTCCTCCGGCAAAGGGTTCATACCTACTTTGTTACCCCTCCACCACCATCCTTAAGGCTTATTTTTACTTAAGGGGAAATAGGTACGGACCTACACCGAAATCGGTTGTCCTATCATTTAGGACTTTTCCTCACTAAACTCCCATTACCTTGTTGACGTGGATTCATACTGCAAACGGCTGCGCCCAACCTCAAGTTATTTCCTCTTTAGATCATAAGAACTCCATCCTCAAAGCCAATTACTATTTGGGGTCCGAAAATCACGGGACTATTTCAAACTTTGTTCCTGACAATGTTCGCCTGGCAGCGTTTGAAATGATCATAGGACTGGCAATTATTATAATGTTTGTAGAATTGTTAATTGTTGTAATTTTTCACTTTTCAATATAGATAAATATTTTCATTAAATCTAGATAAAATAATTCTAAAAGCTAGATCGATCAGTCTAGACTTTGGCCATTAGAGACTTATTTTTTGTGCTGTCGCGGACATGATGAATTCTTAGCTAATCGCTTAATCTCTGAAGCATATTTCGTGAAGCACATTCCGCAAGAAAAATATATACGGCCAAAAAATTTTGTGAAGGCCAATTTTCTGCCTACTTGTATAAAATTTAACAACTATAACAAAAGTTTTATATGTGCTCCAGTTTTGCGGAAAACCCTTACAACAAATGTGTTTCACTCCTGAGAAAGCCTCATTCTGTTCTGTTTTGAATCAAAGCAAATAAATTCAAATTCCCAACTTCAAAGTATTACATAAAAACGTAAAGCCTTTAATACGTGTTAAAGAATAAGAATAGCAGTGTTTTTTTTTAAGCTGTCAAACATAATCTTGACATCTCTTTGAGTTTTGCTCAGGATATAGGGAAATCCATTGCCACCATCTTACTCATTCGCCCTTCAAAACAAAAAGAGCGCAAAGTTGTTTTTCACTTCATCAAAATTTTATGTGACAGCCTCCTCATAAAACAGCACTTTCTGTCGCAATCATAAAGCACTAAATATAAGGAAAAGTGCTTAATTTAGCCCTGCAAGTTTTAAATCTTTAAATTGTCTTTCGTAAATTTTCGGAGAATTTGTATTCCTGCGAAAACATTAATATTTAATGAGTCTTTGAACTTCAAATTGTAAATCAATTCATGTTGTGTCTTGAAATATACATTTTTATTTTTGGACTTGATGGTTTGGGCGGGTAAATAAACCTTGCATGAACTTTGTACCCAACTTTCTGCGAGAAAGCGGTGGGTGTATGGCCAAAATTTAAATCTTTCTTCAATAAAAAACTGGAAAACAAAAAATCTAAAATGCAATAAAACAAATTTCAGCCGTCCAATAACACCCAATTTCCATTTTCATTTCAAATTCATTCCTTGCGTTGAAAAATGCATTTGAAAAATGTTAAGGGATGTCTACTCGCATACTTTCTTATGCGGGTGACGACCAAAACGATGAAAAGTTCAACTATTCTGCTCATGCTACATCTTGTGGAACGCACGATATTTTAGCTTGGGTAAAGCGCCCCGAAGGGCTAGAGGAAAATTGTTATTTTGTTGCAATTTCTTGCATAGCTGCTAGTTTAAAAAGTTTCGCTTTTCAGAGTCCTTCTGCTGCTTGTACATTACACTGACTCGTAGTTTTCCGTTCTACTACAAAAGTGCAACGAGTTCTTCTTCACTTTCATTCTTTGTCATGGCTCATAAATATTTGAGATGGATAAAAACGCATCTGGACAAAAAAAAAGGCAAACCATCACAGGAAGTGAGAAAATATATCAAGGCATGGATGGTTCACTTTTACGGAATGTATTTGCAATGGGCCGAAACATGAGACCTTCAATAAATTCGCAAAAGTTATATAAGTGTTTTGAACTTTTCGTATTAAATTTAAGATGCACGAGTATGTGTTCGTTTTGTTGTTGGCTGAACTTTATTGCGCAATTTAAACTTAGATTAAAAATATAACGATTGGAGGAAGTAAGTGTAATACGAGTAGCATTAAGAACAATAGGCGTTGAATGAATTTCCTTAACATTCAATGTGTTGCTTGGTTACCTCAAGAACATAAAAACAAATACTCGAACAAATGATAAAACTTTTTTTCAGTTCTCTTTGCAGGAGATTTTGCAAATGTTTTTATCTGAGTGAGGACAGAGTGCAAAGAAATAGTGAAAAGCGGAGAATAGAAGTCTTTAAGTTAAATGAACAGAAAGAAAGAGACGGTGTTAAAAATAGTCTGAGAAAAAGTTGTTTCATTTTGCCATAAGCTTAAACGACCAACTTCGACTTAAGTGCTGGCTTAAGTACAGATTCTAGAAATAGAGAATACAAATGTATAGAATACTCAATGTAGAGAATACAAAATATAGAATAGAAATATTCTTGAGAAGGCCTGGGAATATGCCAAACCGGTCTATGCGTGTTTTGTAGATCTGGAAAATGCGTATGACCGAGTCCCTCGGGATACACTGTGGAGAGTTTTGCAGGACTATGCGCTGAGTGGGCCTCTTCTGAGAGCCATTCAGTCTTTGTATGGAAACTGCAGAAGCTGTGTACGGATAAATGGCGTCAAATCCCGTCCTTTTGATGTGCGCGTTGGACTTCGCCAGGGCTGTGTTCTGTCGCCGCTCCTTTTCATAGCATATATGGACTGGATGGTGAGGCGCAGTCTTGGCGAGCAATGTTTCGAATTGGCTGGCATCAGGATGAGCCATCTGCTTTTCGCAGATGATTTGGCCATCCTTGCATCATCCAAAGAGGAACTTCAACGAGCACTGGATAGGTTTGCAGCCATCTGTGGTGATGCTGGGATGAAAGTAAACGTGAACAAATCAGAAGTGATGGTTGTTTCCCGAACTCCTGCGCAGTGTACCCTGCACATAAATGGAGTTCCATTAAAACAGGTGGAGAAGTTTAAGTATTTTGGGGTCTTTTTCACGAAAGATGGGAGGAGTGATACTGAGTTGTCCTGTAGAATTGGCCAAGCTGGAGCAATAGTAAAGGAACTGCGCCGGCCGGTCATCAGGAAAGCTGAGCTTGGAGTGAAAGCAAAGATCTCAGTTTTTAATTCAGTGTTCGTTCCGACCCTCATCTATGGTCATGAAATTTGGGTAATGACCGAAAGAATTAGATCGCGGGTACAAGTTGCCGAAATGAGATTCTTGAGGTGCGTTGCTGGTGTTACTCTAAGGGACAGAGTGAGAAACGTCAGTATTCGTAGGAATCTTAATGTTGAGCAGCTACTTCTCCGAGTGGAGCGATCGATTCTTCGATGGTTTGGACACGTTGTTCGCATGCCCCCTGACAGACTTCCTTGACAGGTCATGCTAGCCGAGATGCGAGCGCGTTGCCCCCCTGGTAGGCCAAGAAACAGGTGGTGGGATCAGGTAAAGAACCTCTCTGAGTCCCGCCTGGGGATTGCGCCGGAGTCTCTTGAGTTGGTGGCGGAGGATCGAGAAAGATGGAAGGACCATTTAACCACCCTCGCTCCGCGACCCTTTTAAAGGATAGGCGGCATTCGAAAATGATGATGATGATGACATTGACGCTGCTCTAAGCAGAGTGGAAGGGTGAGCGAGTTAAAATTCTACAATCAAGAATCTGCATAGGTATCAAAATTCTGATTTTTAAAATTCTGGCTTAAGCAATAAATTCTGCTTTTTTAGCTAGCTTTTATTTTTTTTAATTGACTTAAAGATGGAAAAAAACAGGCAGACTGCCTGAAACCCCTAACCCTTCCTGTAGAAAGCAAAATTTAAAAGTAAAAGAATTTAAAGGTAAAAGAATTTTTACCCCAATTCTGAGCGGGTCATAATTCTGCTTTCAAAAATGTGCATACCAAAATTCTGCTTTATCGCAAAATACTCTGCTTTTCAGATTACGCTTTTCAGATTTTTGACTAAAGCAAAGAGAAAATTCTGACCAATTTATTTTCAAAATTCTGATAAAAGCCATACTATACTACATACATACATACTACTATTCCTTCTCCTTTGTATAATTTTGTACTTTTATTTATGTATTTGTATGTATTTTTATTTGTGTATGGTGTTTTGTACTAACCACTAACACCAGCACTATATGATGAGCCTGTGTAAACATATTTTTGCTTGGCGAAACTCTGCTTGTAGGTTGAACTTGCCTAAATAAGCACACTACAACACAGATCTGACAGTGTACATACAATTCTAAATGGTACTAGTGGTATAGTCTTTATCCAAGGTGTTGGTGTTTCACTGACGTGATATTTAGGTAGATCTTCAATGGTCTCTATCAAGTCTTGCCCAAACACAAATTTTACTTCACTTCTAAAATCAAAAGGAATACAATGTGAAGTACATCATTCAGAGACTTCGGTTGAAGACAACGAGTTGAAAATTCAAAAAGAATTATAAGGTGGTGACAAACCCGTGACTAGGTACTGAATTTTGTTTAAAAAAAAAAATTAAATAAGAGCCCAATAGCAGCTAGTACAAGGCAATTATTATATTTTTTTCATTTATTAGTTATCAATTATTAAAACTTTAAATGACCCCACTTAAATTTTAATCAATGCCTTGTTAGCAAATTGTTTTTTTAAAATCTATTTTTGAAAGCAATAAAATTCAGCTTATTTTTTCTTAATTTTAAACAGGTTTTCACATTTTTCAAGTAAAGCAAAGGTAAAAGGAACAGGCATGAAAGCTGCTCTTACACATCCTTTGATTGCTTTGAAAAGGTGAAATTTTTAGAATTTTGTAAAATAGAATTTTAAACAATGGGCAAAAAATAGAAACCTCCAACAGAAAAATTTGTACAATTTGTCTTTCAAAAATGTGTACATTTTAAATCACCTTTTTTCGCAAAAAACCCTGTGTTTCAAAATTTTGACATTTGACAATTTTTTTCCTTTTGACAATTCTGTTTTTTAAGCTAATCCTTCACTTTTTTAAAGAAAGGTAAAGGGTTAAAAAAATACGCAAAATGGTCTCAGGGACCATTACGCGCCTCATACATATTTCACTGCGACGCTTGAAAAGTAAAATTTTAGAATTTTGTGGAAATAATTTTGACCCCAACCCAAAGACAGGCGGAATTTCAACGGAGTATATTGGTCAATTTAGTGTTAATGCTGTTGCCAGACTCTGTTGCTAAGCAGCGACTATCGTAGTAGTTATTGTTTTCGAATAGTTGTATAATTTTTTGACAATGAAACGCTCCGTGTCCTGATTTCTAATGTTCGCATGCACTGCGAACACCGACCTCTGAAGCAGCTGGACTTTAGGCTCTGAGCAAAACCAAGTATTAGGCAATTACTCTAAAACCCGACAATTCGACTTGTGGCTTCAAAATTTCGGGTTATCGCTTAGATTAATTGTTTTTCCCACATCGTGGACTTGCTGTCAACATACATTGCCTACAATGTTCTTCCACAATTGAGCCTGTATTCCCACACGAAATATACGCTATTTTCTTTGGATAGATTTCACGACACATAGATAAACCACTTATCATGTGTGCGTTTTCTAAACAATTTAAATGACGTCTGTTTTATTCTCAACAAAATTTATGATATGGCTTGAGCTGTGAGAAGGCGATTAAGTAGAATTAACTCACAAGGCCAACCCCCGTACAACAAACCAATACTAGTTAAAACAAGCCAAAAATTACTGGACGCTCATATCCGTCGTATAAAATTTTCGTACGACCAAAAGTTGAAGTAGTAGTTGATAGTTGTAGTTGGTCAATTGTCAAATATGGGAAAAAATTCTGTCTCATCCCCCATCCCAACACTGGTCTGCAATGGCATTTCATAAATCCGCTGGTCTAGATGGAATATCCCCAATCGTTCTGAAGTGATGTTCTCACACGCTAGAAAAACCACTGTATAAGATTTTTCATCGGTCGTTCTCCTTAGGTCTCTTTCCGTGTAGATAGATGGAAAAGATAATTCCAGCAAATCCTTAAAAAGACGTTTCTTCTTGTCCCTCTAGTTTTCGTGCAATTGCACTAACTTCACTTCTACCTAAGCTCATGGAAAAGGTGATTAAACATTAGAGTATATGAAATATCATGAATCACCAAAACTTTTAAAGAGTCTGGCAATACAGTTTTCGTAAAGATTGTTTTCGCAAGAATGATCTCCCTCTACCTTAACAGCTTCGCATCATGCCGATCTTATAACAGAGAGAAGTTTCATGCCATGAATGGCACTTGACTTGCTGAAACCGAAAGGCCTAGCATCCTCGTGGGTCAATTAAAACTTTTTTCACTTCAGTCATGAAACGTGACTAGTCTTAAATTATTTTGTCACTATTTCTACAAGCAGTGTTCCAGCGATATAGTCGTTTGCATTCCAACCCTCAGATATTCAACCGTAATACTTGCCAAAGATCGACTGAACTGATGACGACCGTAGGCCCACTTTTGGGCGGTATACAGTAAAATCCGGAGGGTCTTTGATAAGACGTACAACACGAATGCTAATTATCCTGCCACAATATTTCTTCCCTACTTATTAAAACAAAGCAAGAGTGCACCGGTACGGTAGCTTTTACCTTTTCGCAGAAAACACAGCTTTATTCTTGAACCTCAGTGTATGAGCCTCTCCACTCTACGTTTTATAGATTTTTGCTGTGTATTTTGAATAGAATATTCAGAAGTTGTTTGTGGAATGAAGCAGCTTGGCGTTCGAACGATGTCCTACGCGTATGAAAAGAGCACTTTATTTTTTTTTTTGTTGATTAAATATTTCTACAACTTTAGCTCCTTCATTCTCTTTTTATTGGAATCTCTCCATTTCCCTTAAAAAGACCCATGTTCAATTCTGAAGTCAATTATTATACAAAGTAATTATAAATGTCAAAGCAATGGCTTCTGAACTTTCTTCAATCATTGTAATTATACACAAAAACTATAAATATAGAATATTTTGTTGAGCAATCCTTATAGTTACCGCATATGACCTCAATACCTAAACAATCTTATTTCTCATACCGCTTTAAATTATAGATTTCTTTTGAGGTTTCTCCTGTCATGTGGTCCCATAAATCATTCAAGAGCACTTATGGAATCAATGTCGTACTACAACACTTTCACCTTGGCCATCAACACATCGCACTCAAAATAACTATCGATTAATGCAATGGATTTGAAGTAAATTCGTATCCAATACCCTGTTAATGCAAATATGTACATACAAGCAACCATCACATGGCTAATGATTACCTACTTGACACGAACATTTACTTAGGCCTTAAATGAAACAACAGCTATATGGGACAATTTAAATGGAATATAGTCACTTATAACAGTGAATTTTGGTAAAATCGATAGATTCTACGAATTGATTTTATTGTTTTTAACAACAGGATACGTAATATTTGCTGTCGCGTTCAGATAAATTTGAACACTTAATAGTTAAGTACCACAATACCTAAAATGTACATCGAATCCCGGTAAAATTACAAATAATAGTCACCATGTACATGTCACCATTGCGCTGTCAAGATAGTGTCATCGACATGAGTTCTTCGAATTTGTATTCGATTCTTATCGGTAGGTGGAAGCTTATTGTTCCGACCATATACTTATGAGTGATTATCCAAAAAGTAATGATAATAGAGTTATCAGGCTGCTATCAAATTCAAAGAAGAGACATCGTGAAATTTACTTAAAATAGATTGTACCCTATTTATTAGTTTTTGCAATTGCCATTTGAAAAGCAAAGTCATACGTTTACCAGTTCATTTTTCGCAGGGAATAAAAACCTTTCCGTCCATCTGTCAGTATGGGTATCAAACATTAAACGGTAAGTCGTAGAAAGTAAAAAATGCACAAGAATGTGAATTGAAATATTTGCAGTTCTGCAAATATTATAATCGGACGTTGCCAGGTGTCCATTTATTTATATTATAAGGGTTCAAGCATCATATGACAAATTTTCCTGGGATTTCCCATAAGTGAGCTTGAGCTAAGGATACTTAGTTTATATAAGACTTATCAGACCGCGATTTTTTTCTAACTTGTGTAGCAAGCACCGTTCAAAACCCATTAATTAATAATCGATACTAATCGACACCAGCATGTGAATTTATGAAGTCTATAAAATTGAGCCAAGCAGCTGAAACTTCAAATGAAGTTTGAACCTCATTTTGTGCAGACAAAGTATGAATCTGTTCAGTTTGAATGTTAAGTAGGCTTAAATTCGCACTATCCTCACAAGGCCTTTTGATCAAGTTTGACAGGCGTAGAAACTCAACAGTGTATAAAAATTGTGGGCAGAAACCCATAAATTCACCATGCCTACTTTAAGCCATTGGTAAAAGTGATGCATTTTTTAGGTATTCTTCACGGATCTTCACGAAAGATCTCATTAAGAAACAAAAATTCAATTTTTGTACTCCCCTAAAACGCACAAAATGTAACTTTTTTTTGATTCATGTAGTGTATTGTTTTAAGTTTTTCTCATTGGTAATTTTTATACCCCAGCCCACAGGAGAAATTTAAAGTTTGATTCCTAGTATGTGACTTAGAGAAATAATGACCGTAGACCCCTTATAACTTAAGGGCATATGATCGAGATAGAATTGTGAGTAGAGCTCGAAAATAACTCTCAACCTTTATTTTAATTTGGTTTCTTTCTGAGAGTTATCGGATTGGGCATTGACATAAAGGTCCCGCTGAGAGATTTTTACATTTTGTACTCAGTTTTTAGGCTTTCGCTTGAGATTTATATTTTAATTTCAAATAAATCTTTCCTTTGTTGATTTTTTTTTACAAAAATTTAATGGAAATGGTTAACCTTAAGCCCCTTTAAAAAATATAAATCATAAGTATTAGATAAGGGAAGATTTGAATTGTTTTCATTTTTTTTTCATCGAATTTCTCAACAAAAAACTACAAATCAAATCACTAGTCTGCAATTCCGTTCGCACTTGGGGCCAATAGCAAATGTGAATTATTTTTATCTGTCACTGATATCTCTCATTAATTGAATAAATCCTAAAAAAAAAGATAAAGTAAGGGTTTCTCCCCGACCAAGAGCCAAAAAATTCCAGCAAAAAATGTCGGTTTATAAGTGATCTTTATTCATTATCTTAACAGCAGAGATTAAATCAAAGACCTTTGAAATGGTTGAGAGTTATTTTTGAGCTCTGATTGTGACTCAAACGAGGCATATCTGTCCGCGTGTCAAATAAGACAAATTTCGTATCTGTCCTTTTAAGTCCCGAATCAGTATAAAAGTAAAAAATTTTGAAATCCGCGCACAGACACGCCCATTTCAATTAATGGCATAAAAAATAGATATTGTCACAGGATACTGAAATCGGTGTACTGTATACTTGCTTTGGTGTACTGTGATCCGTAGTTAAACAGAATCGAAAACGGCCCCATGTGGGTGTGGTCAGATTTCATTACCATTCTAATAAACAATCTTCAATACACACATTTCCTTGAAATGAAGAAAAACTTGCATAGTAAAATGTTTAGACACATACTTATACTATGAACTAAAACTAACAAAATTTCACCACGCCCATTTTTAGGGCTTTTTAATGTAAGAGATCAAATATTTGTTATAAAAATGCAATCAAGACACAATGTAAGCTACCTCTGGTGAAATATTTGAACAGAGACTACAATGTTATTGAAAACAGTCTTTTTTGTAGCAGATTTCGAACTACTTAATTCTTAATCCAAATAAAGATAACATAACTTAATATTAGACAAAGGACTTGTGTAACGCGTTTCGGAGCTTGCAGTGGTAAACTGGGATGGGATATCTAACGATTCGCCTAAGCCAATTGCATCCCACCCACTAATTTGAAGTACATATCTGCAAACACTATTTTCTCTCTGCAAGTTTTGTTGCATTTGGCCCAAATGTGCAACCTGAGGTAAGATCGCAGAATTTCTTAAGCTCAAGACTCGTTTAAGTTCATGACACGTTCGTTTTTCGAATGCTTTATCGCTGGAGGATTTAGATAGTAGGTTTTTAACAGCAGAGTTTTGCAGAAAAAATATTGGCCCATGCAGAATATTTACCCCCATCTCATCTGTCAATTTCTGTAACTCGAAACGTAGTAGCACTGCAGCCAAAGGTTCATTTGATGGCATATCTCAACGATGAGTGGACCTGATCTTTCATCTTCTTTGTGAAAGTTATTGTGCTTTATTTTGAATGGATTTGGCATTTCCATCGAAACGCATTCTTTTGAAATTAATATTTCTTTTGTTGAAAGTATGGGAGAAGTTCGCTTCCGATCTAGTTGGTTCTTGGTGGCTTAAAATCGAACTTACTGGAGCCTGCTGTCAATTGATAAGTTTGAGGTAAGGTCAATTTGGTCTTATGTTTTTTTATGATGGATTGGTTTTTATTTTTAATCACTGTTTTTTATCACACACTCATTAAAAGCGTTTCAAATCAGTTTTCTATATCAAATGAGTTTTCTATGAGGCAATCACTTGAATTTCCAATGTATGCCATAATGTATTTTTTTTTTTTTTGGCGCCACATGGAGTTGGTAATCTTTATAGATACCGGTAGCCCGGGCTACTAGCAGGCACAATTCGCAAGCCCGAAGGAATCGATACCGGGATGAGCCTATGTACTTCCCCGCGGTACTGCCGTTAATATATCTTCGCGGGGCTGGTTTCCTGCTTCTGCTAATTCTGCTCGCCTTATTTTCTCTTTTCTTCTCAGCTCGATTTGTACCGTTGCCACAAATCTAGTTATTGCTGTCCAGCCTTCCTCTGAGTTCAGCATTTCTTCTACAACAATAAGGATTTGAGAGGTTTATTCTCCATTCTGAAAGCAAGCGCAATGGAATATGGCGTATTCTGTATCCTCCTCTTGATTGGGGCATTCCGGACAAAAAGGGGAGCTATCGTATCCGAAACCGTAAAGATATTTTCAGTAGCCACAATTGGCCGGATAGCAACAGCGTGAGGTGATAGTTGCAGTCCCCTTGCTTTCGTTGTAGCCATCAAGGGGCGATTCTCGGTATGAGTTTAAATTTTCATCTTCCTTTCATTGTGTTGGTCCACCGGGTTTTTCCACATAACTACTGACGATGCCCTTTCTTCCGTTTTAATGTGTATGTGTATAGTTGTATCGCTTAAACTGCGCGCTCTTTTGATAGAAATCATTCCGGCTATAACGAAGGCGGTCTCATCAGAAATGGTTCGGAAGGCACTGATTTTTGGCAACGCGCAAAGTCTATCAGACTGAGGCGGAGTATAGCAGGGCCGAAGTAATTACTCTCGATAGTAAAATCCTCCTAGGGTAACTAGGTCCACCGATGTTAGGCATTATGCGCGACAGAGCTCCCTACATTTGTGATGCTTTCTTAGTCACATGTGGAGTATGTAGGCCTTAAACTGTAGCCTATTATCCCCCATCACTCCCAGATATTTTATTACCTGCTTAGACCGGGTGATATGATTTCCGACCTGAAATGCTGCGAATTCAACGGTCTTGCGGCTAGTAATCAGCACAGCTTCTGTTTTGTGCTCCGCTTGTTCGAGTCCAATGGTCTCTAGCCAATCTTTTACTTGGATAATAGCTTTGTTTGCTGCTAGCTACTCCATTGATATGTTCATGTTCACGTACTACGATGATAGCAACATCATCAGCAATTATCGTTACCCCTTCTGGTAATCTCATTCGTAAGACTCCATCATACATTATATTCCACAGTAGCGGCCCTAGGACCGAATCTTGTGGGACTCCAGCGGTGACTTTGTAGATTTTTGATCCTTCGTCTGTACTATACCTTCGCTTCCTGTTGCTTAGGTAATTCGCTATGATGTGCCGAAAATAGTATGGTGCATCCATCCTGTGTGAGATCTTTTTATGAAGGAACAGTTGGCCGCCTTGAAAGCGTTTCTTATGTCCAGCGTTAGACCTGCACAGTATTCTTTGGAGCCGTTTAGCCATCTTTTTCCTGGAGTTGCGTGTCCGGCTATATCAGCAACAGCTCTTATTGCGTCAACAGTAGTTCGGTTTTTCCTAAAGCCTAATTGCTGGTCAGAGAGAGCCCCTTTTTCCTCAGCAACTGCAAGTAACCTACTGTAGATAATTTTTTCAAGGATCTTTTCCATTGTGTCTGATAATCAAATTAGGCGGTAAGATGATGGTTCCCCTGGGGGAAGTCATGCCATTATGTATGCGAATATGATATCGTTCAAGTACACGCCTCGACTTCCTACGATGGCAAAACTTTGAGTGGTCTTATTTTCAATTAATCATTCTTTCATAGATCTGACTTAATGTAAGCAATAGCCTGCTTTACATTCATTGAAAATTTTAAATAGTCAAAATAATCGTCGAGTTAATTATCGTATGGTCACCTCAAGGGTATGGATCGATCGTATTTTATTTGGTCGATCGTATTATTAGACCTGTGACTTCAGGAAAACTGCATGAAAAATTTAACGAGACCAAAACACATGATCTTGGTGTGCTTTGGTCTTGCTAATCCAATTCACATCACCTTTTCTAAACCTTATCCCCAAATCATCTATTCAGGATGTCAATCGTATCGTGAATCGAATAAGTCCTGCTAGTAAAATATATCGTCTAGGTCAATATGGTTCAATCAATAATTAATCGGTCTAATTTTGTTAAAGGTCTTAGGTCAATATTGCACAGTACCAAAATTTAAGCTTCTACACCATGTCTAACTAAACCAAAAGGCATTTTGAAAGAAAATGTGAAATAGAGGTTATCTTACATAGAAGCCAGTAGTGGGCGTGGCCGTTGACGGATAAGTCAATTTTTACACTTCGTCTGTGTAACAAAAGAACCAAGTTGCGTACCAAGTTTTAGCTCTCTAGCTTGATTATGAAGACCTTAAACCATTACACATATAGACGGACGGACATGGCTTAATCGATTCACCTGTCGGTCTCGATCACATCTCTAAAAGTTCTTAAGGGTCTACTGTGATTATTTCACTGTGTTACAAAGTATGCATTTAAATTAATATACCCTCGGTCGGGTATAAAATCTTCCATAAATATGGAAGATCTTTGCTTCGACTCCAAAATATCAGGCTTTTTTAAAACGAAAACCTTTGATTTTTTCATGCATTTCAGACTCATGATTTACAATACAATCACTGCCCTCCCGACAAACCCAGCACTGGTTAGCACAGTCCAATCACAAAACAAAAGCCAAATTCAAATTCGACTAATAGCCCACCCGCTGTCGTGTCAAAGCCATTAATTACGTGCAGTCATTTTTCAGAGTCACATGTCAAAAGTGTCATTTCCATGACCAAAGCGCATAGTTTATGCCGGAATAGCCTATGCGAACCCCACACGCACACAGGGGATTGCTTTTATCGGCCCTTTTAACGATGGGCAGCGCGATACTTTGCAAACAATATTTTGTGGTGGCGAAAATTATTTCTATTTGCATGGTTTGGCAATTTTGGAAACTTACCACGTGTGTACCTACTTACAATTGAAAGCTCATAAACCACCGATGATAATCTGCTACAGGCCATTTTGTACACTGCATCCACGCAATGTTTTATAAATTTTGAATGACAATGCACTTTGGGTTTTTGTAGGGACACAAAATAGATTTATTCAGTGTGATTATAAATGTAGGTGCAATAGAAAGCCCACTAAGTTCAGGAAATAAATAACAGGAGTGAACATTTGAACTTTTGAGTTTAATCCAATAATCGTATCGATTTCAGAGTTAATAAATTCATGATATTTGCGGCTACGCAGTCATTTGTTAAAGGACCACTGGTTTATTAACACAAAAACGATTAGCCTTTAGGTGTCATTTTCCGCAACGTTGTAATTTCATGAACAGTTTCGTAACAGGAGTGTATCAAATAACTGTAGCTTAACCGGGATGGCACTGATGTTATTCTTAATAAGAGTTAACAGCGATTACGAAAAATTCTCTTCACTTAATGACTCAGATATAGGCGCACGCAAGTGAAAGGAACTTCAGGCAACTTCGCCTACAAAATTGGAGTCGGCCTGCTAGCTGGCGAAGATTTTGGTTTGTCAACACCGGACTATAGCACCACTTAAAAAATTATTAAATTTCTTGTGTGACCCCCCGATGCATATAGGATGCAACATTGATCTTCGTTTAGTTTATCAATCCGTTAGACATATAACTTTGCTCCATAATTCCTGTGGCAGAAAATGAGGTTTATTTCGTTCATTCTGGTGATGCTTTCGTATAAGTCCTTCACAACAAAATATATAGTCTTTTATTTCTTTGCTCCATTTATAAATAACGTAGGTTACTGTGTAGGAAAGCTGCGCACTAGGCCCCGGGTTCGAATCCCGAGCGGAGCAATAAAATTTTTTTCCTTAAGGGTATGACAACTTTCCGAAACCATTTGTCATGAGAGAACCCTCAAATCATCGTTCGGAACCGACTTAAATTTGTAGATCTCCTCAACGCGTGTAAAAAGTAATACATACATGTAAAGCTTACAGCGTGCATGCTTTTTGAGAGGTCAGGCACTGGCCTTTCTTAGTTGCAGTCGGGTCCATTGTGTCCATTTGGGAACCTTCCTTACATCTGCAATGGAAACAGAAATAAACCGCTGTTAAGAGTTTTGCCGCTCTCTTGGACCCATCCGGCTTAGTGCACAAATTTTAGGAGATCCTTTAGATCCGCATAACTCAAACCTTCGATCTTGTTGAAGAAGTAGCTGCCAACGGCACTATGCCTAATGTTGTTAAGTGGTGACGAACAGATTCAATTTTTTCAACGTCTCTGCAGCTTCTGTCATTAAGCAGTACCCATGCCTAGCTACTCTGCTTGTAGCCCCAGCGCAATGTCCCGTAAGGATTCCTGTCAGTACTAAGATATACCTGCGGGTTAGTCCGATCATAATTAGTGATCTCATTCTATTTACCGCCGGCCATTGTTCCCTTTTGTGTCTGCACGTGTCGAGTTCTGTTCACCGTGTAGGTTAGTTCTACTCAAGGACTCAATTTCTAGCTTAAATGCTTTCGTGCTCAGCAGAATTTTTATAGATTTGAGAGCTAGAGATGAATTCATCCCTAACCCAGATCTCGCAAGCTCGTCCGCTTCTTCGTTTTCCGGGATATCGGTGTAACCTGGCATCCAACACAGAGTTACAGTATTGCCAAGTGATATCTAGTCTTATTTCCCTGAATAGTTTCACAGGCACTTGCGTGCGCCACCTGAGTTTCGGTGCTCATATACTGCGCCGTCACTGCGGGTTGGATTCGAAGATTTTCCGGGCCGGGGCTTTGGTATCCATTCGCTCTAGATGACTCAGCCATCGTAGTCTTTATATTTTGACTCTTCTGGCTTGGTCTGGACAGTTCGTTGTTAAAACTTCTCCTCCACACTCCGTTTACGCAAACGGAACCATAAATCGCCCGAAGAATTTTTCTCTCGAAGCAGCCTAAAGTGTTTTCATTGGCCTTTGATAGGGTCTATGCTTGTGCAACGTAAAGAAGGACTGGGATGATGAGGATCTTATAAATAGACACTTTAGTTGCTCGAGAGAGGGCTTTGCTACTCAATTGCCTTCTAAACCCACCGAAACAGTGATGACCATAGTAATCCTTTGTTTGTTTTAAGCGCTGGTGTCATTGTCTGAAGTGACAATGTGCTGGTAACTCAACCCTGTTAAACCAACATTATGAAGTGCACAGCTGAGTCGATCGCTGAAGATTGATGGGAATTTACCTGGGATCAGGATTACATCGTCTGCATTCGCTCATAATTAAGCCTTCCAGCACATTAATAAATAACCAAGTTAATCATTTCTCTCTTTATGCTCAGGATGATACTCAAAGAAAGATCCTTTTGTTCCATGTCTTCGATATGTTTTCTGCATTTTATCAAATAATATCAACTTTGGCCTTTATAGCAACGACGTTCATGTATTGCTGTTGCATAAAACTTTAAGCCATAAAGGAAGCCAAAAATGAATTAAATGATCTTTTCAATGTGCCAATGACATATAGGCCTTCAAATAATTTGCTTCCCGTCGGCAACGATGCCAGCTTCCATGATTCGGAGACTCAAAATTATCAATGTACTAAGTATGTCTTTAATTTTTTGTGAGCTACGAAAAGGAATTATGGTTGATATCAGCTTTTTGCCTTATCCAAACTCAGGTGAAACAACAGTCTTCATTTTGGAGAATTTCCATGATATGAAGTTTCGGTAAGCCAAGCAGTCTTAAACGTAAACGTGGACTTCAAATATTAAAAGACAAAAATTTGCAGCAAGGTCAAGCAAACCCATTTAAATAATTTTAATCCCTCGCAACAGGCTTAAGTGAAACAAGGTTCATTTTCCCTTAATTAAACCCATCTGTAAAAATAAAAATTATCTTCGCAAAAAAGTTCTTGGGACAATCTTTCCAACTCTCACACCACTGCTTTTGATTTAAAAGGTCAAAGTCTTGTTGCCCAAAAATAGACCAAAACAAATTTAAACCGGAAACCTATAAACTTTCACTTTGCTGGATGATGAAGTAATTTTTAAAATGCTTGAGGGGATTCCTAGGAAACACCAACGACCACCACCAGGTCGTAATATTGACAGTTATGCTAAAACAAGGGGCGTTGAGAAAATTTAATAATTCATGGCGGGTTTTTCGCTAAAATCCACACAAACAAATCCCCCTATCGACTTAAGGGCCAATTCTGCGGGACTTTTCATATTCGCGGCGACAAGTTGATTGATTTCAAAGTTTTCCATGATGAAGGGTCATATCCGCTTTGGGTTTCATTAATTAATAATTGATTGAGCTCCCCCGCCAGGATAATATATTCAATGCGGATACATTAAGTCCATAGTGGTTAGCGGTTTTAGTGCGGAAAGACAAATCCATTTGGATATGGAAATGTGGCCGGGTAGTCTGGAACTTAGGCATGTGAAACTTTCAGCTGAGTGGTAAGTAATTTAATCCTTTTTGGCGCCCATACAGTCGACCACACACACATTGTTTGTATAAGAACGATAAGTTTTCGTTTTTTTTAAGTGACTTGGTTTACACGGATTGCATCACTAACATAAGGCTTTACACTTGGCTTGTTTGCTTTGCCCTTAACAGCTCAGTGGGCGGCTAAGACCTTAGGTGTGTGGTAACACTCATAGAATCATTAGGAGAAGAGATTTTCGAAGCTCAATTTAGAAAGAATTAACTGAAGGGATTCACTGAAAAAAGAAATGGCCATAGGCTTTAGGTTGTGCAAATTAAATACAATTTTTCTGTTCAAATATTTTCCATGTAATAGGTTTAATAATATTGAAATTCGCGAGGAACTGGATTCGATGGAGGGAATTTACCTTTCATCTACCTGCGTTAAGAAATCTGAAATCAATTTGCGTAATTTATGTATCAAATTTCATGCTACCCTCATCGCGCTATAAGATAAAAAGTCAAAACCGGAAACTGGAAACTTTAATAAATTATGCTCGAGTACACATTTTAGGGAACAATTCTCCAAGCGATAACAAATTCGATACCATCAACCACCCCCGCTAGCTATGGAAACAACCACGCAACTGTTCCCTCAACACCAATACAAACAAATAGGTATACCTTGCAGGAGAACTGAAATTGGCGCCCGAATCTCAACCAATAACCTGATTTATTGAGTGACCCCCACCATAATGCCGCTCCGGGGGAGAATCGATTTAAAGTGAAATTTATCGAATGCTGAATTACCATTAGCGTCATGCCAAACAATAACCACAACATTAACCCAGCAACGACGCCGTCAAAAGACCCATTAATAATAATAATATAAGCACCATCTAGTTCCGTTGTCTGTCACACAACACATTATTAACGAAATCATTTCATTCAATTTAATGTACCTACAGGCTTCCGCAAGGGTAAACGCCAAGCGGAAATACGGAAAAACAAAAAACATTGCAGTTACTCACTCACTTCCTTGCCGATTATGGGTGACAGGAGTGAAAAGAGTCGCAATAACAACACAAAGTGCCTATCCTCCCCACGCAGAGGAAAAAAAGCAAAGTAGGTAACAGCACAAGAGGGAAGCATTCGGGCCTCTTCCTGTAATGTAAAATGTTGTTTGTGTGGCTTTTCCGCCGAGGACATGATTTGTGGCTTTATATATTGACGCAATCTAGGTTTTTTCTGCGAAACTTTCTAGGGAGGAAGTATTAAAAAAAAGTTTTAAAAATGATTTGAAAATTTAGAAATTTATTTGTCAACAAAAACTCAGTTTAAACAAATTAGGTAGTACACAAAGAACTGACAAGGACTTTGACACTTTCGAGTACATTGGCACTGATTTTGTATAGTATTTATAAATTTATGTAGATTTATTATAATAAATTTGCATAAATGTTAAAGGGCTCCTATTATGCAGATGGATTCAGTATTTTTAACATAAAGAAATATACTACCAGGAAACTGTAATTCATTAACAAAATCTTCTGTCAAAGACAGTGAGATTATTTGTTAAAATTATGCTCATAGACTAAGCCTAGCATATTTTGGGAGTAGATATATAACCAAAATAGATGCATAACATTGGAAAGGTCTATTTCACGCGATGTCAAATTACAAAGTTAGGCAACTTTTCTTATCGCCGCCCGTGGCAAATAGTGTTGACATAAGCATGGTACCTTTTATATAGAGGGTGTAACCACCTCAAAGTCGACTTAATATAAAGAACACATGGACCTGATTGCAAATATATAGGTTTTAGGTTGAAAGTTACCTTTTGGGTTTTTCATTGCCATCTGGTAGATAGAAACCTGCATTAGGAATGGTAAAAACTTTATTTTTGCAATCAGAACACTGCGTATCTTATTTTGCGTCTAATTTGAAGAGGTTAGACCTTCGATAATAAGAGTGCCATTCTCATGTTACACCTCTATTGTAACTAAGACTAAACTAAGGCTCTTAGACTATAAGACTTTGAACTGTTTTTTTAAGCATTCATGTTTGCTTTTTAAAATTGACGTGGGCAAATATTTGACATTAAATTTTGGGTTACAGGGTAAAAAAGGTCGGGTATTTAGAAGTTCGTTACATTACAATGTTACAAACTCTTGCATTTTTTCTTCTTATACTCTATTCCACAGGAACGGGGTATATTAAGTTAAATACAGGCCAAAATGTAACATAGAGAAATAAAGACCCCCAAGACTTAAAGGGCATATGATCGAGACCGGTTACTTGAGTCGAATGAGCCATTTCCATCCGCCCGTCCGTTTGCCACCAATATTAAGGCTTTAAATTTCGAGCTAGAAAGCTGAGATTTTGTACTTAAGCTTTTTTGTCATCCAACATAACACGAGTGTTAAAATTTTTTACGTCCACTTACAGAAACGCCCACAATCGGTCTGAATGTGCCACTACCTCCAGTGCATTCAAAACTGTAGGACACCCTGAAAAGCTGAAATTAAACATTTAGCAACTCCTAATGATTGCAGCACTAAGATTTAAGATTTATCAAACCGCCCTAGTGGGCGTGGCGTCGATTTAAGGAATTAAATAATTTAAATGCAGTAAATGAGTAATCATGTGAATGTAATTTTTCGCCTTTTTTGAAACAAAAATATAAATTTTTTTTGCCCAGTATATCATATAGAAAATACTGGGTTCAACATTTTTTTGACACAAAGTTGTGGCCACGTCTACATTCAGAGGCAGAATATAAGGAAAACCTCTAATTGTCCAGAAAAAAATGGATTTCGACTGCTTTTTAGGGAAGAAGCGGCTTTACTTAGGGAAGAATATGAAATACCAGTGAGTAAGCAGAAGTAGCAGTACATCAAACGGACTGTTGAATACCCCATCCTATCAAACATTGAAAATAACTGTCAGTACTACGATTTTTTGACGATTGCAAACTTTGAAAATGGGCGTGGTCAAACCTTCCCTATCACAAACTATCAATGTTAGCATAATCTACAAGTTGCGCTTAAATGTACATTAAAAAAATTGTATTTTTTTTTTTCAAATTCAATACTTTTGTAATTTTAACCTCTTAAAGGAGGCATGGCTAAAAATATTATGAGAGTGAAATCTATAATAAAGTCTCGTTTACCTAACATGTTTATTTTAGTTTCTTATTCTTTCCTGAATTTGGCTTAAAGATTGTCTTAATTGTGTTTTTAATGAAATTTCAACTTTTTACTTGAATTCCGCCTCCAAATTTGGGCATGACCCAAAATTTTCTTTAAGCAAAATGAAGAACAAAGTATTTTTTACTTAATATGTCATGTAAATTTTTTTCTTTTTGAAGAAAAAATATTGAATAACAAAGGTACATAAGTAACACAAGCAACACGATGTAGGGAACAATAACAAATAAAAATTTTTTTTTTTCCGTGGGTAGGTAAAAACCTTCATAGGCACTATGAGAATCGAACGCGCGTGCTCATAGTAGTGTGAGATTCTTACTCACTAAAAAACCTCCCAATCCTTGTAAGACTACGACTAAGTTTCCTTAACAAGTAGTTCATGCTTCTGTATAGTAATCGCGTTTGGCAGGCTACCTTCCAACGAAAGCACCTGCAATACCGTCATTATGTGCGGTTTCTTCTTACGACGCTAGATCCAACGGTCTTGTTCGTTGTAGTCGGCGTGCAAGATTTGTCTGATCCAGAGTTCGGATTATTTCGTGGTTGCAATGGCCGTGAAGGCGAGTGTGAAGTTTGCGAGCAAAGTTTCTTACTTCGTCAGTCACGGTTGCGATGCCTAGATCTCGATGTAAATCGCTATTTCTTATATACCATGGAGCATTTACGATTGCTCTTAGTGTCTTATTCTGAAAAGTTTCTAAAATAGATATGTTGCTTGGTTTGGTACAACCCCAAAGTTGTATACCGTACGTCCAAGATGGTTTTAGCACTTGCTTATACAATAGCAGTTTGTTATATACGCTTAGTTTCGAATAACGTCCGATAAGCCAATTCAGTTCTCGTAACTTGATTTCAAGTTCATCGCGTTTCTTTTTATACGTGTGGCTTCCACTTAAGTTTTGCGTCTAGGGTCATGCCTAAATATTTCGCCTCGTTTGCGTACCGAATTTGTACCGAGTTTATAAATAGAGGTAAGTTGATTACCCTCTTGTAAGTAAAATTTACATGCGTTGATTTTGTCTCATTTAGGAGGATTCGCCAGGCCTTTGTCCATTCGCATAATTTATTCAAAGCGCGTTGGAGTTTTCTCGTTGATAGTTTGACTGTCTTATCCGTAGCGAAATATAGCCGTGTCGTCAGCGAACGTGGCTACAGTCGTTGTCTCTACTTGAGGTACATCTCTTGTAAAAAGTAAAAACAGTGTTGGACCGAGGACGCTATTTTGTGGAACGCCGGCTTGTATTTCTTTGAATTCTGAGTATTCGCTCCCGTATCTCACTCGAAATAGTCTGTTGTCAAGATAAGACTCTAAGAGTTCATACATTTTTTCCGGCAAAACTTTCCGTAGCTTATATTTTAGGCCTTCGTGCCAAACTTTATCAAAGGCTTGGGATACGCCAAGAAAAGCGGTAGAACATATCATTTTCGCTTCTAAGGCTTTCTCAATTTCATTAGTTATTCGATAGACCTGGTCAATTGTTGAATGTTTGACCCTAAAGCCGAATTGGTGATCCGGAATCAATCGTCTTTCTTCAATTATTGGTTGCAGTCGTTTGAGCACAAGTTTCTCGAAGACTTTAGATATAATCGGCAGAAGCGAAATCGGTCTATATGATTTTTTGTCGTTCGGGCGTTTCCCTGGTTTCGGAACCATTATTACCTCTGCGACTTTCCATTGCCGTGGAACGTATGAAATTCTCATTTGATGCGTTTATGATGTAGAGAAGCTTGACTAACGCTCTTTTCGGTAGCTCCTTCAAAATTTCCCTAGTAATTAGGTCGTAGCCTGGAGCTTTGTTATTCTTCAAATTTCGGATTGTTTGACGAAGTTCAGACAGTGTCACGGTTTTCATTCGATAATTGTCTATTTCCGCATTGCGATACAGATCGTCAACCAACGGTTCCCCGTCAAACGGTTTGAATGTTTCTTCTAGATGTTCTGCAAATACATCTGCTTTCTCTTTGTCGCCATTTACCCATTCACCGTTATCTTTTCTTATTGGCGGCGAGTGTACTATGGGCTTTTTAATGGACTTCACGGCTTTCCAAAGTGAATAGTTTGACCCTCTATCGGCAGTCAAGTTTTCGAGGTAGTTGGTAGTCTCGCGACTTTTAAAATCTTGAAGTAAGTGCTTTAATTTGTTAGATAGCCCATTCAGAATGGTTTTATCAGGAGGAGCTCGAGACAAATGCCACCTCTTTCGAGCCTTTCTCTTTTCGCGTATGAGCTCTTCAATTTCGCGAGGGTAAATTGATCCGCTTTTCCTTACTCCAGTCTTCCGGAAAGAAGTATTGTTCCAACCAGCGTCTTGAATAGTTCTAACGAGTTTATCGACTTCGTCTTCTATTTCTAAAGGGGTTGTAAGTGGTACATGTAGAGATACATTTTCTTTACAGTATTTCCTAAAGCCATCCCAGTCGGTGTTGTTGTTCGTTAGCCTAGGCGCTCTCTCATTTTTTGCTAGACTTCCGCCGATTTTCAAAACGACTGCCGAGTGATCCGAACAGAGATCATAGCCTTCTTCTACATTTGTGAGGTGGCGGGGAACCCCTTTTGCGATAAAGAAGTCGACAAGGTCAGGTACTTTGTTTCTGTCGGTTGGCCAATACGTTGGCTTTCCCGTCGAAAGGAAAACCACGCCACGTTTCATGCGTGGCGTGGTTTATAATAAATATAAATATAATAATAAATATAAATATATAAATATAAATAAAATAAAACACAGAAATCCACGACTTAAAAAGTAGTGAGTGACAAATAAGCACCATGGCGTTTAAATCCGGATTTTGAAATTAAGAAAAACTCAAAAACGTAGCTTCAAAATATTTTATCAATTCGCTTGTTCGACACAAGTAAAATACTCACGAAAAAACAAAATAAAGACAAGTTTTGAATAAAGCAGACACCACCAATCTGTATGTTTTATATTATTATATTTTTATCGATTACATAAATGTTATCAAAAATTTTATCAGGGCATTAAAAAAACCTATCATGTGTTTGAAGACCTCATTTAATCTTTTATAAATAAATAGAAAAGTCTTAAAATCTTTTAAATATCCAATTCTTCTTAACTTGATTGGTAGAGAGTTCCACAGACGGGTTGCATAGACGCAAAACTAACGTTCAGATATAGGTAGGAGTACCAAGGTTGATTTAGTGTAAAAGACCTTTGGGACGTCTTTGGACGTCACGCAAACGTAAATGTGTCGACAAACTCAGGTTGCCCGGAAATCGTAAAAAGTATGGTAACTCTTTGTATTTTAACAAAATATCATTGTGCAACCGAGAATTTCTTTGGGTGTACTGAGATGTGATCGTGTCTTCTTTGGATACAACTGAACCGATATGATCTGACCATGGGAAGCAAGGAATTGAAGATGAGGCCCAGGTTCTGTGCATCGGCAAACCTGTCATAGTAAGCGTTGCATCGACTGAAATAGTAGTTTTTTCAAACGCATTCCATTCAATATTTGTATCCCAAAATGTAAAAATATAATTTAATTTATTATGAGAAAACACTTAATTCTATACTCTGTTCATAGGCCACGCCCATATTTGGATATAGAATAAAAATTTAAGAAACAGCTCTAATTTTCTAAAACGTTAATCGCGACTGCCATTAAGCCTAATTCAGGAAAGAATCAGAAATAAAATTAAACACATAAGATAAACCAAAGTCCGTTCTTGATTTTGTTTATACAAAGTTTTCGGTCATGATATTAGAAAACTACTGAATTTGAATTTTTAGCCAAAACAGATATTTTATCAGCAGATCCAACTTTAAAATGTTACTAGGAAGGAAGTATTAGAAATCGCAGCGATTGAATTTAAAATCCACATAAAGAGAGGATGTGTTTGCAACTCTATGAGAAGTTGTGAACTAGGACAGCATAAATAAGTATATCTTTTAATAAAATTCCAAAATATATGCCAAAATAAATTACTTCTCCTTATTAATTACTCATTAATAAATTACTCTGCTCTACGCTACTTATGTACCTTTGTAATTCAAACATAAACATTGGCCCTTTTCCTATTCTTATCATACCTTAAATACTTTGTTTGTATACCGTAATATGCGGGGCATGGGGTGTTACAAAACAGGCAGATAGACATATTATAAAAACAGACAATTTAGGAGCCCCAAAGATTGACACTGCTTTCACCCACCATAGCAGCAAAAATTTATGTCAATAACTTCATCCAGTGCCATAGAGGCAACGGCTCTCGGAAGGCACTAAAATCTCGGTTTATATTTTACAAACTACAAAACATGCAAAACAGACATACTTTCTTCGTGAGTAACACACTTTTTCTGTAAACTGCTTGTGAAAGTTGTAAAAACACGATGTGCTCTATAAAAACGTGCAATAAAAATTCAAATCAGGCACTTTTTGCGAGCGAATTTCTCTTGGACTAGTAGACTGTATTTACAGGTTTTGCTTCCTTATGCGCACAGGTAGGTTTGGCATATTTCCTCACTCATCCCCATAATAATTCTTTAATTTATTTTTGTCTGACCCTAGTTCCGAAATTGTCAATATTTTGCGGATGGAAACCTAATTAATGCAGATTGAAATCATGGGTCGGTAGCCTCCTCGTTACTATTCAAAAAATTCGAGGTAAGCCAGCGCCCAATTAACAACTATATATGCTGTGTGTGTGTTGTATTCTTGACATACAAGGAGTCCGCCAGTTTATTGCATTCCAAATCGCTCTTTGAGAAAGTTTTCTAATAAAAATCTCACTCTCGTGGGAACGGTGAAAAAGAACGAGTCTTTTTTCAGATGGCAGAGGTAGGATTAGAGTCGGGATAGAAAAGAGGGAACCACACCTCCAGCGTAGTAGGGAGACGCAGTCGAACTATGCATTTTTCTTCAATTTATGTTTGAGAAATTTGTCAAAATTTTTACAGACATTCCGCAGCACTTGTATCGTATTGGAAATTTCTCACTGGTTCGAAGTGCATAAGATTCTCATACAACACGCTAGTCCATAGCGACAACTGCACGCATTGACTGTTGTCAGCTGTAAACTGAAGAAATTCGTTTGCTATCTCGGCATGTCAAGGCCAAAGCAAGGGAGTGTCTTCCTCCCTAACAACAGAGTATTTACAGCGATCATTTATAGTAGAGAACTTAGTGTGTGTGCGACCGATGTAAGGCTGTGTCAAAAAACAGAGAAACATTTATGAGAGAAAATACGCGATGTAAGATCACAAACACCAAAGTGTTTGTAGTGATGATTTACAATTAAGAAACAGTGAATGCGTGATAAGTGAAATGGGAGATAACAAGTGGGAAAAAGCAACAGTGCGTATTTAAATTCGTCTGCGACGACAAAAGGCGGAGGCATATTCTATATATACAAAAAAGTTAAAAAATGCTAATATCTACAACTTTTGTAATATAGTTTTTTGTCAAATTTCATACATGATTAAATGTATATAAAAGATATTAATAAAACAGTTATTTAAAGTTAAAATCCCTTAAAAAGTGGGCGTGGTCAATGTACAGAACAAACTTTTTAGGCTACCTCAAAGACAAGTCAATGTCTCATAATATTTTCATCAATACTATTTTCTTCTTGAATATTTATTGTTTGTGGCGAAGCTTATTCTGTGAGAAAATGACAAATATATAATATGAACATTAAAAGCGTAGCGCAACGTATATACGCTCGTACGTATTCACGGAGACCATTTCCTAAACATTCGCTTTTTAGGGTACGGATACTGACGTTCCTTACTCTTTCCCTACGAGTAACACCAACAACTCGTGATCTAATTCTTTCATCATTTCCTAAATTTCATGACCATAAATGAGGATTGGGATAAACACTGAATTAAAAACTGAGGTCTTTGCGGTAACTTCGAGCTTGGCTTTCCTGATCACCTGACGGATGCAGTATTTCCTTTTCTATTACAGCTTAGCCAATTCTGCAGGATAGCTAGGTATCCATCCTCCCATCTTTCGTGAAAAGCACGGACCTCGGTCGGTCTCGATCATATTTCTAAAAGGTCTAAGTGTCTGCAGTGATTATTTCACTGTGGTACAAACTATGCATTAAAATTAATATACCTTCGGTCGGGTATAAAAATCAGTCAGTGATCTTAATTTAAACTGTACCGGTAACACGTGCATTTGGCATACACCTGAACTTTGAGCTAAAGTCGATCGTTCAAGCTTAAGCCTTCCCTTACAACATCGGGCTCGTAAGTATCCCCACTCCCGCAAGTGCAGTGGTATGAGTGGGCGCCAGGCCAGAAGTGCTTATCTGTTAAGTCTCTGGTTTAAAACCTTTGCACTTTGCATCGTTAAATTGAGCTGATGCTTTATAGCCTCCTCAATCAGCTCATGTTCTTTCCCGGAAGCATTGAGATGTTCCCTGTACCTATTTTAAGTCTGCGCCATTGTCAATTTATAGAAATACTACCTAACACCACCAACCACTAGCGAGCTGAGACCACTTAGACCTTGCACCAAAGGGTGCTATGGGCTACCAGGAGAGGACTAGGACCAGGATAGGACCAGGAGAGGTTGCCAGGAGGACTCTGATATATACTCTGTGCATATATCAAAGTCCCCTGGATTTCCAAAATTTGAAGCTCATCTGCCCGTTTGGGATCAGGCGCTAACCAATAAGTCGACAATAGGGGTCAGAGACTCGCTGCTTTTTTTTTCAAACCTTCAGGTTATTTTTTTGAAATTTCTATAGTCTTTATTCTAAGGGTGGCCCTACCAGGTATACTCCTGACAGCTTTCAGCATGATGAAGACTACTTCTTGTAAGGGATTTTAGTCAGGCCTTACGACAGGAATAAATTACCAGAGGATATTTTACAAGACAACAGTATAATCTATGAATACATAGGTATACCTAAATCTAAGAACACACCAACCTTATTCCCTTCCCTTATTTCTTATTCCCTAACACACAACAAGCCACGCATTTCAAGTAAGGCGTTTATTTAAAGAAGTGTGCTTGCTTCATAAAATAAAAGGTTTTCAACATTTACATAGCTGATAATTTTAAATAGACAATTTGACATCAAATTTGCTTTTAGCTTAAGTAGGGCATTTTTTTGCCCTAAAACGGATTATCTAAATTTTTCTATTTTCTATCCTGCACGTGTGACGTTTAGCTTGGTTAATTAATGGAAAACCTAAAGTTTATCGCAGTAAGAGTATCCGTCAAATTTGAAAGACGCTTTAATGAAACTTTCTGAGGAGCTCCAAGAAAATGGTTTCTCATCTTCCGACAACCTACGTCACTTGCCATCAAAACCATATCATCGACCTTTGCCATCAGTTTTGTGTTGCTGTTAATATTCGTCAAACATCGTCATGCCAAGAATTTCTGGTAGAGAGATCGCTTACTCAATTACAAACTTTAACTTTCTGGGGCATTCATGCCAATAATTGATTTGCGAGCACGAATAATTGGTCCACTGTTCTAACCATAGGTATAATGCATCCATGCAATGCAGTTTCTCTTTCAGCTTCTGTCAATGAAAACATGTTCAAATTTCATTACCACACAAAATCCCATTTTGGTATATGTAAATGAGAACATAACATCCCCAGTTCAATGGCTTTTAAAGCTACTTTCAGCAAGCCCACCCCAGTGTGTAGAGCCTGGCCGGAGGAGGGCCGAAAACGATGTAACTGAATACTCACATTAAACGAAAGACAAGACTACGTGCTAACTCGTTCTTTCTTATTTGTGGCCTGACGTTGATGTGATTTACTCCCGACAACAAGTCATTCACAGCACTTTGTCGCTAGTACTGCTGCTTGCTGGTAGTCTAAACACGCCGTTGCCGTGCCATTTTCCGGCGTCGCTTTTAACTATATTATGAATCATTCCGTTTCCTGAAGCCTGAAACCAAGGCACACATGCTTTCAAGAAGGCACTCAGCGCCGTCTTTTTTTGCACTTGCTGTCGCCACAAGTAATGGAGATGCATGAGAAGATTTTCTGAATATATATATATAAGAGAAGAGTAGGAAAAGGGTGTTCCCCACAGTAAGCGAAATAGGTAACTACAAATTTGTTGTGACACTTGGCTTTTGGGCTGACATAAAAACGACGAAGCCTCACACATGTGGATGCACTGTCAATTACAGCAGTTTTATTAACTTGAAAAAAAGGCAACCGAAATTTCTTCGAAAGTACTTTTTAAAAGCTTTCGCTCTTTGCTTCAAGTAAAGTCACTCAACTTTGATGACACTTACATGGCACTTTACATTGTTCCTGGAATTTGTTTTTTTATTTTTGAATTGTACAACTCTGCAGGCAACCGTTGTTCTTGTGAATGACATGTGTTGAGTAAGTCGAAATGGATTTGGTTTTCCGGCAAAAATATCCGGTATACAGTTTTTTTTATCGCCAACTGATTCCATCAAAGCTGTGATATTTTTGGGTCTGCTCACTTTAAATGTCTTTTTTAAGACATTTTAAACGCAAGGTAACATAATACACCTCGCAAATTTGAATAAATATTGAAAAGTAAATATTTTTTTCATTTTAAATTTATGCAAGAAAAATACTTATTATTTTATATTTATACAATCTGTCGACAAAAATATACGTCATGCATACCTACAGATAAATACTGATGTACCTGTACGTCGTTGGAATGCAAACATGTTACAAAAATTCAAATCATTTCGCAGTGCAAACAGGGCCAAATGTACCGGAATAACAAATCGCATGTAAGATTTGACTTTTTCAATGTTCATTGGAATGAAACTAATTTGAAATCGTTATATTATGTCATGTGATGTTAGTGGAGGTACTTACTCACTCAAAGGGGTCTACGTTTTGGCAAAACTCCTAAGGGCAATTTTTGAAAGATTTAAATTCGGCAAAGGAATATAAGAGGGACTTTGTTGGTTGAGTTTTTTAAGCAGACACAATGCTTTAATTACCCTAAAGAAAAGATGAAAAAAAAATAAAAGCATTAAAGGAGGTATTATTTTTGTGCTGAACCCCATAAATGCGTGAATAACAAAAGAGTAGCAAATTTAATAATTCTTAACAATGAAACGCAACAGTTGGCCTTTTAAAATCTCGTTGTTTTACATAAATTCAAGCAGATTTAGTTTAGTTGAAATTCAATTTGGTTTTAACAATGATTTAATTATGAATCACAAATTTTTGGCTTCCTGCAAGGTCGGGTTTAAGAACAGCCTCGAGGTAAGGTATGCCTGTCGTAAGAGCCGACTAAAATCCACTGGAGGAAGTAATCTTCAGGCATAAGTGATGCTGTCCAGGAGTATAAACTCCTTGTGGGGCCACCCTTGGCAGTAAAGTTATAACTGAAAAAGATGAATCCGAAGGTTTAAATAAAATCCAGCAGCGTCTGATACATATTGTGCGGCTCATTGGTCAGCGTCTGATCCCAGAGGGACGGCTGACTTTCAAATAACAGAAATCCAGGAGCGTCTGTCTCGGGACTAGCGGCTTCCTGGTCGGCGTCTGTTGTCCGGGTTAGGATCGGCCGAATTTAAACCTGGCAGCTAGGTATAAAATGAACGAAGTTGATGCTGCCCTGGACAGATTGGCAGAAATGGACTTCTTTCTCCTGATGGATGGCTTTAATACACATGTGGGTACGGACGACAGTACTTGGAGGAGTGTGATTGGGAGGCACGGTGACCCGGATCAAAACAGGAACGGGGGAAGTTGTTGGACTTTTGCTGTGCATATGGCTTGTCCATCATGAACACCTTTTTCCCACACAAAGACATTCACAAATACACATGATACAAGCACAGTTTAAATCAGAGGTCACTGATTGATTTCTTTGTTGTACCATCGTGTGTTCACAGAATGATTTGTGATGTTCGAGTTTTCTGGGGAGCTGAATTGTCAACTGATCACCACTTAGTGATGTGTAAATTGTTTTTCAGTGACAGTATTCCTTTGCCACCCAGGCGAAAACCAAGACTGGTGACCCGAATACGGTGGGAAAGGTTGCAGGATGCTGACTCTGATTTCAGAGAGCGCTTTGCACAGCATGTTTCGGAAAAGTTTGAACAAATTCCAATTGACCTTTTGAATGTAGAAGAATGACAGCTGTTATTATCGGCAGTCATTGCCTCTGCAGGAAATGTTTGTGGAGTGAAGCGGCTTGGGGTAGCGGCTGGTGGTGAGAAAAGAACTGCTTGGTTTAAAACGCCTGGACCTCAAGAAGCCATCATAGAGAAGAGGAGAGCCTACATTGCGTGGATCCAATGTAGAAACTCAACTTCTCGAGCCCGGTACAATGAGGCGCGAAGGACTTCCAATTTGGCAGTCAGAAAAGTCAAGGAACAGTCATGGAAAAAGTTCGGCGAGAAGTTGAAGCACGATTACAGATCCGCAAACAAGATATTTTGGCAGACCATTCGCCGGCTCAGAGGAAGGAAGTTGAATATAATTCAAGGGGTTAAATCTAAGGACGGTACACTTCTTCCAAATGAGAGCGATGTCTTGCGCAGATGGAGAGAGCACTTTTCGGAGTTGCTCAACCCACAACAGGGCACTGAAGGTGGCATTCCCACTGCTAACAAAATAAGGGCGGAGAAAGTCCCACAGTAGACGAAGTCACTTAAGCGATTAAATCGCTAAAAGTTGGCAAGTCTGCCGGAGTTGATGAAATCCGGCCAGAAATGCTCAAGAAATGCTCAAGGCAATGGGTGAAGAGGGTGTTAAATGGCTTACACGTGTCATTAAGGTGGCCTGGGATAGCGGGAAGGCACCTAGCGATTGGCAAACGGGAGTTATAGTGCCCATTTTCAAAAAAAGGGAACAGGAGAGATTGCGCCAACTATAGGGGCATATCTCTCTTGAGTCTTCCGGGAAAAGTATTCGCGAAGGTGTTGGAAACGCGTTCCAGAGCTGAAATTGAGCCTTTGTTACGGGAAGAACAGTGCGGCTTTCGGCCTGGCAGAGGCACAATTGACCAGTTTTTTATTCTGAAGGTTATTCTTGGGAAGGCCTCGGAATATGCCAAGCCGGTCTATGCGTGTTTTGTAGATCTGGAAAAGGCGTATGAGTCCCTCGGGATACACTGTGGAGAGTTTTGCAGGACTATGAGCTGAGTGGGCCTCTTCTGAGAGCCATCCAGTCTTTGTATGTAAACTGCAGAAGCTGTGTACGGATAAATGGCGTCAAATCCCGTCCTTTTGATGTGCGCGTTGGACTTCGCCAGGGCTGTGTTTTGTCGCCGCTCCTTTTCATAGCATATATGGACTGGATGGTAAGACGCAGTCTTGGCGAGCAATGTTTCGAATTGGCTGGCATCAGGATGAGCCATCTGCTTTTCGCAAATGATTTGGCCATCCTTGCGTCATCCAAAGAGGAACTTCAACGAGCACTAGATAGGTTTGCAGCCGTCTGTGGTGATGCTGGGATGAAAGTAAACGTGAACAAATCGGAAGTGATGGTTGTTTCCCGAACTCCTGTGCAGTGTACCCTGCACATAAATGGAGTTCCATTAAAACAGGTGGAGAAGTTTAAGTATCTCGGAATCTTTTTCACGAAAGATGGGAGGAGTGATACTGAGTTGTCAGAATTGACCAAGCTGGACCAATAGTAAAGGAACTGCGCCGGCCGGTCATCAGGAAAGCTGAGCTTGGAGTGAAAGCACTCAGTTTTTAATTAAGTGCTTGTTCCGACCCTTATCTATGGTCATGAAATTTGGGTAATGACCGAAAGAATTAGATCGCGGGTACAAGCTGCCGAAATGACATTCCTGAGGTGCGTTGCTGGTGTTACTCTGAGGGATAGAGTGAGAAACGTCAGTATTCGTGGGAATCTTAATGTTGAGCAGCTACTTCTCCGAGTGGAGCGATCGATTTTTCGATGGTTTGGACAAGTTGTTCGCATGCACCCTGACAGACCCCAGACAGGTCATGCTAGCCGAGATGCGAGTGCGTCGCCCCCCAGGTAGGCCAAGAAACAGGTGGCGGGATCAGGTAAAGAACCTTTTTGAGTCCCGCCTGGGGATTACGCCGGAGTCTCTTGAGTTGGTGGCGGAGGATCGAGAAAGATGGAAGGACCATTTAGCCACCCTCGCTCCGCGACCCTTTTAAAGGATAAGCGGCATCCGAAAATGATGATGATGAAATGTTTGGCTGCGAAACTTTGAAGAACTTTTTACTGGAAATTTATTGATTTAAGTCAAATTGACAGTCATTTCATCTTCTTGGTGAAATTCTCAATTCAAAAAAACGCTTTTATGTAAAAATTAAAAGTCCATGAGAAAATCAAAAGATTGAATTATTTCAATAACATTAACCAGCGCATAATAAATATCTTCCACAAATAAACCAAACAAAACTGATAACAAGAAGTATTCGTCGCTTTCACGCCAAAGTAATGGGCGTTAGTCCAAAACCAGGGATTTTTCTTAGAAATTTTTTAAAGTTTCTTGTAAAGCACTAAAAATTAAATAAATACAACCTACCAAACATGTTTACATAAAAATTAACCTTTTTTCTTCATTATTTTATTGAACTTACATAAAATGCTAAGAATAATAACTTAAGAGTTACAGCAAGAGCTACAAAGGCCTTTAGCTGGGTTATAATACATTTTTTTATGTTTTTCGTTATACTAAAGTTTTTTTTTCATGTTCTGTTCGCATACGTACATGGCTTTGTAAAAACTCAGACTTAAAAAACATCCTTTGGACTTACATATGCCATTTAGTGAAAAAAATGGGTGATTTTAAATCTTTTTTTGAAAAAAGTTACCTTTTGTCGATAATGCCGATTCCTTCATCAACTCGCGGTGGTTATAATAAAAATATAACGTTGTGGTACAAAAATTTACTTGGGTACGTATGTATATTGTAGTAAAAAATTAAATTGACACTTTCCCAAAAGTCAGAAAATAAAACTAGAAATATATCGATAAGGCAGAACGATAGAGTTTTTTCATGCGATCGCTTCTCTATACTCATCTTAGGAGTAACAATTTTTGACGGATGTCAGTTTGCTGTAAAAGTAAAGAAGTGAAAATAATACGTGCACTGTGGCGTATGCGCAACAGTTTTTTGCTTTCGGGTAGGGGTTCGTAGCAATAGCATGTGATGGCGATTCACAAGGGAACCCCAATAGGACTATGGTACTCCTTTTTTGTTTCAATGACTTGTGTAGCCTGGTTGGTGAAGTGCTTTGTGAATGCCAAGTAGGTCAGTTCCTAGATGCATTTAGCGGTCCGCCCGAAAATGGAAAAAAAAGAAAAAAAGAATCACCTGTTATAACTTTTGACCGGTGATTCTTAGAAAGATGATTTTGTCAAAAACAAAAGAATCAGCGTTTGGAAAAAAAAAAACAACTAAAACACAACAGCAAGGATAATTTGCTGAAACCTACACACATTACTGTGTACTTACAGCCGCTTTTTGAAAAAAAAAAAAATCGCAAGTATTTATGGAAAATTTTTGTGTCCCGACAATTTCTATATAGGGAAATCACAGGGATCAGAAATTGTCCAACGTTTTCGAAAAAGAAATATTAACTTTAGATTCTTCAAAAATGTACCAATTTATTTACATCGCATAAACTGAGCAAAACCCCACGAATGATTTTCTTCTCTGTAAGAAGTCCCTCTATCCCCGTTTTTTATGACATATCATTCCTCTAGAACTTCTGAGTATTAAAAATAACAATGAAACACTTAAACCCACGTTGGAGTGATCCTGAGCGAAAGGTAACAGTGGGCGCTGACTACTTAGGTGGAATAAAAATTTCACAAGAGGATAGGAACATCAACCTTCTATTAGTCTGCACTTTTAAACGTATATGATTCGCATGCCCGCGAATAATTTCAAAATGAGTTTACTTACAGTAAGTTTGACTCAAGAAACAAAAGGCGAACTGTAAAATTGCCAATCAGTGCCTTTGATTTTGAGCTAAGGAGCTTAAATTTTGTACGTATGCTCCTCAACCTCTGCAAAGCAATACCTACAATTATTGAAAAAATTTTACGCCTACAGACACGCCTACAATCAGTCTAAATGTGCAACTGCATCGGTGTTTTTAAACTTGAAAGACATCGTAAGAAGCTAAAATTTGGTGCTCATTATCTTCTTGGAATGATGCCGTGGCGTAGTGGTCAGAGTTTGCTTACCGTGCGGCAGGTCTGGGCTTAAATCCTACCTCTGCCACATAAAATAAAACTTTATATTTTTTTACGGTTCCCTTCTCGGCGAGGGTCTGACAAGCCCTTGTAGGCCACCTTGTATAAGCAAAATGCAACACACATCCATACATACGTCGTTGAAAAGTTGGCCCTAGTTTACCTCGAGCTGTTGCGCGGCTCTACTTTATCCTATTTGTTCTCGCAAATGTTGGATAAAGAAAAGAAAAATGAATTTCGCAAATGAGACCTCCGCGAGTGGGAACAGCATCCAATTTTCCAAAGTAATTTTTCAAACGCTTTGAATCAATGTGTCTGTTTGTTTTTGATTTTGTTTGCAAATCGAAAAAAATTGTGCAAAAAACTTCTTATCCTACATTTTTTTCATACAAATTTTGGGCCACGCCCACATTTTAAGCAGAATTAAAGAAAGACTTTGAATTTTCCAGAAAAAGCAGGATTTCGACGGACCTTAAGCTCTAGCCCATAAGGTCTTCGTAACCTAACCGAACCCAGAAGGTCGAAGAACCAACCAAATAGGCTCGCCATGGTGCTTATCAGATTCATGCGGTCATTGCCCGCCTATCCAACGACCCCCAAATTCATGGCTGTAGTCGTTGAACAAAATTGTAACAAAAAAAAAAGAGTCTTTGTGTGGTTTGAAATCCGTGCGCAAAAAAAAGTGATGGAAGATGCATATGGGATGCATATGCAGAAACTTTGCTTTATGAAACAAGAGCAGCGAGTAAGAGCCCCTAAGATGGGAGGCCAATCTAATGCGTAGAAAACTCTCTCGATACCATTCACCTCAAGAAGTTCAGATAATGAATATGTGTTTCCATTTCTGCACACTTGGGCTGCCACTTCTTTCCTTAACCATGGAATAGAATTTAATTCCTGAAAAATATTCCCCCTCTTTTGTGTCAAGGTTAGAGTTTGTGATCCGACAGGCGTTATTTTAAGGCAAACAAATTAATTTTTGTTCTCTTGTCACGATTTCAAACCCCTATCCAACGTTCGATTTTGCAAAATCGCTAACTTCGTTACGCCAGACACAAGAGCAGAAGCTCAACCAATAACAAGGACAAATAATGCTGTCCTCGAAGTACTGTTTTGTATTCGCAAACTGACAGGCATATCATGTTTCAAAATTTCTGGTGGCGAACAAAGTAATTGTCATTTTGTCATGCAAGAATAAAACGAAACACCAACTGTGTTCGTTTCAAATTGTCATTTAATCAGATAAGTAGGTAATATATTCCTTTAAATGCTCGATGCCTTAAGCTTTTGAACGGAGTGTCGAAAGCGTTTTTAAATTGACATAAAAATCAATATTGTATCCTTGTCACTTCATGTATGTGCTGGTATATGTTGCCATAGATATATTTACACTAGCATCTAAAGTCGAAACCCAAAAGTGATGAAGCGAAATCCATTTCCATTTTTGGTTTAACCACCTTTCCCTGACACTTATTTTCTTACCTGAGGTTTGTATTTATTTAAAGGTTTACCACACAGACACGGCTTACCCACAGTACCATAGATTTAAGTACTGTGATAGCAGTGTCCTTTTGTCAAAGGGTCTTTGGATCTAAGGTAATGAATGGGCTATATGCACAGATCTGTGCCAATTTTTTTTTTAATTTTAATGTTAATAGAAAACATACACAGCAAGTATGTAATACGTAAAAGGTTTTGGATTTTTTGTTTTTTCAATTTCGGCAAAATTTAAGAAACATAAGGTCGTTAAAGCATGGTTTCCGGGTAAGGAAATGGACCGACAGCTTTATGATGATTTACTGATGATTGATGATTTTATGATGATTTATTTACCACAAAGATTACTTTTATTTATAAAAAAAATTAACTCAAAATAATATCGAGCAAAAAATGAACACCTTTTCATTTCTTTTCAGTTGAAAGTGCTGATGAAGTAAAATCATACTGCAACACCCTGTGAAGAAAGAGCAGATTCAACTCAATGCCGCAAAGTTGGCAACAGTAGAAACTGCCGCAAAAAAATGGAAGCGCACGTTTCCAACACCACAACGGAGCTGTTTTCCATCAAACCGACTGAATCGCTCGCCACGAACGGCAATGGCTGCACAGTTCCCAGTCTCGTACTCTACCCTAGTCATATTGGAATCCATCTAGCAGTTCCCGAGTGGGAGGCGATTTTGACCGCCATCATACTCTCCATTATCATATTCCTCACCATTGTAGGCAACATCCTAGTCATTCTCGGTGTTTTCACATACAAACCGCTGCGAATAGTACAGAACTTCTTTATTGTCTCACTTGCCGTGGCAGATCTCACCGTTGCACTCCTGGTGCTTCCATTCAATGTCGCCTATTCGATCCTGGGCAGATGGGAATTTGGCATACATCTCTGTAAAATGTGGCTAACATTTGATGTCCTGTGCTGCACCTCATCCATTCTCAATCTGTGTGCCATCGCGCTAGACAGATACTGGGCCATTACTGATCCCATTAACTACGCACAAAAGCGAACTATTGGTCGAGTCCTCCTGCTCATCGCTGGCGTTTGGATTCTTTCGCTTATTATAAGTTCACCACCGTTGGTAGGCTGGAATGACTGGCCAGAGGAATTCACCAGTGCCACCCCGTGTGAGCTGACCTCGAATCGTGGCTACGTGATATACTCGTCCCTCGGCTCATTTTACATACCTTTGGCCATCATGACCATTGTTTACATCGAAATTTACATTGCCACGAGACGAAGGCTGCGAGAACGTGCTCGTGCCTCCAAAATCAATACTATTGTCACAATGAAGGGCGCCACAACTGGTGGGGGCAACACGGTCGGCGGTATTAACTCCCTCGCTAATAGGATCGACAAAGACATGACCTCGGAGCAACAGGACCAAGAATCCATTAGTAGTGAAACGAACGTCAACGAAACACACCATAATCCTACGGATCACATCGTAGTCAATCCTAACGCCCACCAGGACAACAATTCGAACACACACACCAGCACGGAAAAGCCAGCGAAAAAATCTCGCCGCCCAAAAATCAAAGACTCCATTAAGCACGGTAAGAATCGAAAAATCATCCAGGAGCGACTCCTGCCACCAGTCGAGAACAACCATCAGCTCAGCGTACGCAATGAGATCTCAAATGTTAGTGATAATCCGGAGAATTCCTCAGAGTCCGGACCAACGAACGCGAATAACAGCGGTTCAGTGGTAAATGCCGAGAAGCTGGAAAAAAGCGTCTTAGTGGAAAGCTCTAAAAGCAGCAAAATCCCACCCAAGAGGCCGACTGGCGTGTACCAATTTATTGAAGAGAAGCAAAAGATTTCCCTTTCAAAGGAGCGACGAGCTGCCCGCACCCTTGGCATTATCATGGGAGTATTCGTTATATGTTGGTTGCCGTTCTTCCTAATGTATGTTATTCTACCGTTCTGCGAGTCCTGCTGCCCGACAGATAAGTTTAAGAACTTCATCACATGGCTGGGTTATATAAACTCCGGTCTTAATCCGGTTATCTATACCATTTTCAATTTAGATTTCCGGAGAGCCTTTAAACGACTACTGCGTATGCAGTGCTAAGGGAGAGACGATGACGACGCGTTAAAGGATATTCCTGCACGTATAAATGATATTAAAAAATAACAAAACAAAAAAGACCGAATGCGAAACTGTGTATACACCAGCAAACAAAACTGTTAACTACCAAGTAGATATGTTGAATAGCGTTGTTTTCCTTTTCTACTACATACTTTTGAATAAAATTTAAATTTTTAAGCCGAATAACAGCAAAACAACAAAAATACTATAGCTACGTATAATGTGTTTTAGTTTGACGTTGAAAATAAATAAAATTTAACTGTACACAAAAACAACAAGTAAATAAATAAATTAAATAGATAATTCATTATTAGATAATTATTGATTTGTTAGTTCTTTAATTTTTTGTTTAAACCAAATAAATGATGGACTTATTTTATAATTAAATAACTGTAAATTGCGTGTTACAAAATTAATACTTGAAAAGTAAATAAGATGTTTTCATTAAATCAAAAATGTGATAATTATAAAAAAAATAAATTTGTAAATAGTACCTAAGCCCCAGGATCCAAAGTTAAAAATAAAACCAACTACTATTATATAAACGTGAAAAAAGATTAACCAAGTGTTTTTTTAATCATGGAGATACACCTTAGTTTTTTTGGCTGATTATAATTTTGTGCAGTGGAGTGAGAAAGGTAAAATAAAGGCTTTTAAAACTTATGTTATTATACTTAAGGACAGACAGCGAATAGTATAGCATCCTTTTTAAAGCGACATTTGCCGAAAACCTAAGCCAGAACACAGACTAAAGAAGGACCACAAAAGAGATTAGTAGGTGGCAGTTCCTACGCATAAAAAAACAAAAAAGTGGGTGCCTAGCGTATGAATTTAAGAAAAGACTTGTGTACTCCCTTCACTAGAGATATCTTAGTGAAGGGATATATTAAGGTCGTAGAATGGCTGGTTTAATATGTGCAGACGCTTTTCGAACAAGCATTATTCCTTTTATTTTTATTTTGTTCTCTGGCTTTTGTTATGCGCTAGATTACTTGTAAAGCACTGCGCCAACGAAGAATGGCGCAGTCTGGAAGTCACTCAAACAAAATAAAGAGCCACGCATTCTAAAATGTAGAACCACGTCTCCGCACACACCGAACCGAGTAGTCGAGTCGGAATAGGCTTGAAATATAGTTCAACTGACATCCGTTCAAAGTTTAACTAAGTATTGTTATCTTACTACTACTACTGGAGCTGGTTAGACATCAATAGTTTCGATTTCCGATAGTATCGATAGTTTTGGGGAAAAAATATTGATAATATTGAAAGTGTTACAACACTTTTAAAACCCCTTTTTATTTATAAGGTCTAAAGCATTATGGATATTAAAAATCTGTTAAAAATCCCAATACATATTTGAATTTAAAACTAATTCAAAGTAATTAGAAATGTATCATTTTAATATGTTAACTTGTTTTTTTAGATTCATATAAGTATACATCTGTGAAAAAAAATTTATTGATTTGCTTATCCATCCATACCTTACATACATCTGCCTACACAGTGTCGAAATGCCTGAGATCCACGATCTCAGAACGCTACAATATCGAAGTGCAAATATCAACGACTCATAGAAAAACCAAACGGTGGAAATCTAAAATGTAACTACCGTTTTTGGTTGAACTTTACACCTTACAAGTCGAATGAACTGATCATCAGTAAGCAGGCATATTTAAATTCAGACTCAGACACATCATATTTCTAGCGGTCCTCCTAAAAATGTGAAAAGGACCTTTTATGGTATCACTTCGTTGTCCGAATGCAAAGGCAATTTTTTGGGTACACACATAACGGTAAAAAATACAGTTTAAAATCTGATTTAAAAATGGTTGGAGGCTTTTTTGATACTCTTAACTTGAAAAGTTTTGCAACTTGGGCCAAGTAAATATTGAGATTTTGAACAAAAAAGAATTTTTTTAAAATTTTGAAAAGTTTTCGAGAAACACTGAACCAATAATAAACGCCCGATCATAACTTATGTACAAATCCGATATTTGGCACATTGAGAATTCAACTAACATCAAAATAGAGTAATAAAGATTTTTTTATGAGTTCTATAAAAGCGATTATGAAGTATTTACGAAAAAACAATCGTAAAAATGCATGAAAGAACTTATGCCTCCCCCCTCTCCTATGATGCTGTTTAAGCAAATGATTTCAAAAAAGTAACGTGTTAATCCGATGGAAAATAAAACGAAGCTTGAGGATTCAACAATTTCGGAATAATATTTTTTTTTCCTTGCTAATTGTCGAAAACTGTAATAAAACAATAAGAAAAGACTACTATTGTAGTTATTTTAAAAGAAATACAGACGCCAAGTTGTGGCACGACTTTCAGTATTTCTTCATTCGCTTTAGTAGTTGGGTCTTCGATTACGATTATTCAGTTCGTGTTTGTTGTTTGGTTTTGATAATACTGGCATCCAACGACAAGCGAACCCTTGAAAACAGCTTTTCGTTCTCTTATTGCGGAAACTCGATTAAGTAAGTCAGTTTTTTTTTTTTCAAAAAACTTTGTTTCAGTTTTGAAAACGGTAGTTTATTAATTCATGTGTTTTAGTAGCTGAGAATTTATTGAAAGAAACACAAGCTTCTTAGCAACGTTCGCTGCTAGGCAACCGAAAGTTTTGAGAATTGGATATAAACCAGAACTGGAAGATTCTCAGGTAATTTTCTAATGCATATTTATTTTATGCCTCCATATTTGGTTCACAATATTTACTATGTTACAGAAATTTGGAGCACATTTTCTAGTGGGACTCAAAATAAAGAAAGAAGATTTTCTGCATCGCCAAATCAAGATTGCAAGCAAGCATCTGAATTGTCTGTTTCTTTGCGTAAGTGTATTTTTAAATGCATCAAATGCAACAATATATGTAGGTTCAACAATGTACCTAATAGTATTCCTTATATAATACTTGAATGAAAATACTTTTGCTTATTAAAAAAAGCTCATTAGTTTCTCAAAAATAAAATTCTTAAAAAAAAATCACTTCTTTTCTCTTTGCTGAAAATATTAGCTGAATGTAAAATAGCTATAAAAGTAAGTATATTTGTAGGCTTGAAGGATCTTTTACGCGAGGCAAATAAAGCCAAATGAAACTACTATGCGTTATTGAATCCAACTGCTTGAAAAGTCAACAACTATTTACACAGGTGTAAGCAACTATTTGCATATAATTGAAAGCAACTACTCGATACTGATTTTTAAACTTCTACTTTTGAGTATAGTCAAAATAATCTATAGAAAGAGTTGATTTCGACTATGCAAGTCATTTGACTATCAAATAGTCAGAAGTAACTAATTTTCAACTATAATTAATAGTGGTCACGATTCGGAGTATTAAAATAGTCAAAAAAATGTTATTTATGACTATTTTTTTCTCTGGGTGTGGCTTCGAAAACTATAGAAAATTTGACTTATTTTGGAATTAAAATAAATCTTAAATTTGGAACTAAAATTTTAGCATCACTACGCCATAATTTATCAAGCTAAAATTTGGCTTGTTTGTAAGGCCTATAAAAGAAGTTTTGATAGTTCTCAAAATTATTGTTTCTAATCTAAGTTTTCCAAAGGCCATTTTAAAAAAAATTAAAAAAACATTAAAAAATTAGAAAAATAGTCATTCCTAGCACAAGCAACTATGAAGTCAGAAAAAATATAACATTGTTCGAGTCATTATTTCTAATAATCCTTTTATAAATTTAAAATCTAAAAAATTGTGAAAAACCACAAAAAAAACGTGTGTATACCTCTATCTCCGAAATGCTAATTCTTCTAGTTTGGAAAAAAAATTACAGACAAGGTTTATCTTTAGGAGTTTTAACGAAAACTATAGGGGTTTCGAAATGTGAAACGTTTTCTGAAATACGCTTTAAAACATTTAAGTTGACTGACAAGATATTACAACTTCACTTGATGCAAAATCTAAATTCCACTCGAGACCAGGCAAAACGACAAAAAAAAACAAATGCGTTTAAAATTTGAAAAAAAAAATTAAATGAATCATTTTATTTTTTCATCTTATTTTTGAATATCGCGAAATACCCTATTCTACTTAATCATGGGGCTGGTGTATAAAATAGCAGAGAAAAGGTAAATAAAATAAATTAAAAAACCTTATAAGGAACGAAAGCGAGAAATACTGGATAAATTAATGACTCATAATGAATAACGAATTGCAGCGGGAAACGGTAAGGAAAGAAAAAAGATTGCAATTGATTGATCACTACTTTTATGTAGTGAAAGTTTAAAACGCGTTATAGTTTATAACGCTCCGTAGACCCCTTAGATTTTTTAAAGATATAAACGATTAAGCCATGTCCGTCGGTTCGTATGTAAAAAAAACTTTTAGGCCTTAAATTTTAAGCTTGAGAGCTAAAATTTTGTGGGTTAGCCGAAAATCTTGCTCTACGGATCAAATTTTAAAATTATTAAAATCCACCCACTACCTACAGGCCTGTATGTGCGACCACCTCAAATTTGAAAATTAATCCGTGAAATTTACGTTACTAAGTAAGACTATCTTACAAATAGTTCAAGCTTCTGTTCAAGTTCATTAAAATTAATATTCCCTCGTTCGGGTAAAAAAAGAGATTAGACTTCGCTAAAAAATATAAATAAGCTCAGGAGTCTCTTTCTGGAAAAGTATTTTATTTTTTTATGAGACCAGATTCGAAATTTTTTTGAAAGACAAAAATTTAGAGGGTTCTAGCCAAGCTTGAAAGGAAAAATATGTATAACAAACCAGAGGTAGAATTTAAGAAAAACATCTAATTTGCCAGAAAACTTGGATTAGGAATGCCCTTTTTATTAATATAATTTCTTATAATTTGGAAAGAATAAGAAATGCTCTCTTCTAGATTTGGTATTTACAAAGTTTTTGGGCACGCTCATTTTCAGTGGTCGATTTTACTATAATAGGTTTTGAATAACAAATTAAATAGAATCCAAAAATTTACATTTCCCTTTCATAGAATAAATTATCATTAATAAATCTATGATAAAACAAATCTTTTTAGCTTAATTCAGAAAACTTCACAAAAACATGTAGGTACATATAGTTGTACCTAAAAATAAATAGAAAATTTAAGATTATTAAAAGAGCCTGATTAAGAAGACCATTTTTCCCATTGAACCGGAGCCAATAAAGACGTCATCAGCATATGCGTTTTCATCCAGCATATTCATCGAATTTTCAGATTCCGTTTAAATCTGTAATCATCAGATACGTGGAGTGCATACTTTGGACTTTCCTTATCAGACTTGCCCGGATCGAAGAAAAGTGAATCAGCAAAATCAGCTCTGAAAGGAGATTGTTGGTTTGGGGACGAACATTTCTATTGCTTGAAAAGCTTAGAGCCACTGGACGTAAGCAATTATTGTTAAAAAAGTATTCAATTGGTCAGAACCGAGAGTTAGATCGCGTTTACCTATGTATTATTTACTTTGCCGCATCTGATCATTCTCTCGTGTAGTCCGCACTAGGGTTATGCCCGCTTCAACTCTTAAACAGAGAGAGAGTTAAAAAATTCTTTAAGTATTGATCTTCTCTCATTCCTTACTGTTATTTGTTAGATAAATTATTTCATTTTTAATTTTAATAAAATAAATAGAGTGGGGCAACAGCTCGAGGTGAACCAGGGCCAACTTCTCAACAATGTATGCTGGTGTGTTAGTTTCCTTACATACAAGGGGACCTACAATTTTTTGCCGAATCCGAACGGCACTTTGCGAAGTTTTTCAAGACAAATGATACTCTCGGAGGGCTTGTCAGACCCTCGCGGAGGGAGGGCCGTAAAAAAGAACAAGTCCTTTTTTTTCAGGTGACGATGGCAGGATTCGAACCCAGACCTCCGGCGTAGTAAGCACACACACTAACCACTACGCCACGGCACCCACCCCATTTTTTTTTTTTGTTTTTTTTTTTTTTTTTTTTTAATTTACGTGCGATTATAAACTAGTCGTCTAGGTCCAGTGGCTCTGTTTTACAAGTCCTATCACAACCCATAAACCTATATTTCCAAACCAACTTCAAATGAAATCAGAAAGACAGAAATTTATGAAGTATGTGGCACAATCAAACAAACATTGACAATGGGATATTAGGCGAGATTTCGTGCATAATATTCATTGACTTTTTCCTCTTGCACTTATTTTGGCTAGCCCTGGCGGTTGTTTCACATTTTTTTGGGCATCCGTTCTTTGTCTAATTTGAAGCATTTTTGAGTATTAAACAACGAATCCACACGGTTCCTTCAGTTTTTTCTTCGGTCCAAATAAATTTTTCGACTCTTATCTAAATTCGGTTAACTTCATGTATTCAATATAAAGCAGTTCAGAACAAATACACTCCACCTCGCCTGATATCAAACTAATAATTTCGTAGCGTCCCGACTTACATTTAAACCCTGAAAGTTCCATTATAGTCAACTATCAAATTCCCAGCATTTCAAGGAGAGCTATGATGACTAGAAGAGCTGTCGCCTAAGCCATGTTTGGTGGCGTCATTGAGGGTTACCGGTTTACGCCCATTGGAGAAGGTATCAACGTATGTATTTTCAGCGGCTGTCTCATCAGACCACAACATCAGTTTGCGATCCTTTGAGTGTCACATGCATACTTTTACGCTTTCTTCCGCAAGTTCTACGAAGCCAACGCCCACCTGGGGAGACAGTAGCTTCAAGGGAAAACTCTCCAGCTCTCCTTAAAGTCCTAGGATGACGTTTACTAAAACTTCATTCTCATTGGCAGGATCATCTGCTTAGTCATGCCCTATCATGGAATGATTAACACTTGCAATCCGATCAGTCGTACCACATCTCATCATAGACTTTCTGCCTTGACAGATTGAAACTTATTTTTCGGAAGTCATAAACATCATCATGACTGAAGAGGAAAACAAAAGAGTCTGTTGGATAAACCTTCGAGCGAACTTTTTTTTAGCTGCATCTGTAAATGGCGCCCAAGCCCCACGATACAACTCTATCGTGTGCTTATGCCGCTGTTAAACCTCTGCTAACCCTCCCTTGTCATAATAATAGAGACGCTGCCAAAGCCCTCCGAAAGTACTTTTATCATAATAAAATAGAATCATAGAAACAGTACCTCCATCGGTACACCTCAATTAACGCAGAAGAAAAAAAAAAATCACCTGCTTAACGAACTGCTTCAAAACGCATATCATATGCTTCTCCTTCGGCTAGAACACTCAAACATCACACAAATCCTCAAAATAACGAAAACTGATCAACCTTTTTGCCCTTGCTGCAAGAGAAACTTGTGGTTAACAACCCTGCAAATTGTCCTCGGTTGCGACGAAATAAGAGCTTAGATGCATGTTAGACAACTTTTCAGCAGCAAAGACTTACTCGGTCTACTAAAGTCTCCATCACACATAATAATAGACATGGTCTTCAAGGGACTAGTGTTAGTTAAATTAGGGTAAGGCATATAGAAATAGATTACCAAGACATTACCAATAAGATTATCTACCTAGCCGATAGCCCCAGTTTTAAGATTATAGTTTAATTACATTACTACAGAAGCTTGAACTTTGTGCTGAGGAGACTTAGATGTAGTCTTACAGAAAATGGAAAGTTTTTTAGTAAGTTAGAATCTCGAAGTACTATGAGCACATGCGACGGTCCCCCAGGGCCTATGAAGATTTTTACCTACCCACGTCCATACCACGAATGCTAGAAAAAAAGAGATTCGTGCAATGCCTCCATTTCTACTCTCAGTTGCATTGCTATCTTTATCTTTTTACTTTATATACCCTTTTCCGCTGCCTAAATACTTATACCTCTTCTACTCGCTTTTATATAGTCCCAGCCCCTATAACGTGCGGCTGAAATGCAAGAAATAAAAGTTTTATTTTCTGAATTCTATAATTCTAGAAATTAGTCTGGTTTACCTTATGCGGTGAATTTTTTTTTATTATTCCTTCCGAAATCAGGCTTATCCGTTAATATTATTCGTTTCTTAAATGTTTTCACCTTTTTGAGTCAAATATGATAAATTATTGAATATTCAAAATTTGCTATAGTTTTCCATAAAGAATAAGATGATGGACTATGTCCAATCTTTATTTAAAAATTATACTTTATACCGGTTGGAAGATGTACGTGGAGGGTTCAACTAACGTGCTTTTAACATTTTCCTACCATTTTTTAAATTTTAAATCATAAAGCAACTATTTCGATTTTTTTCTATTTGCCATTAGTTTTTTTTTAGTGTTTTACCAAAAAAAATTTTAAAAAATTTTAAAAAAAATTTAATTTTTTTATGTATTAATGTATTAAAAAATTTAAAATTTTAAAAATTTATGTATGTATTTAAATTTTTCTCCTTATTTTTTGTAATTTACTTAAAAAAATTTGAAAAAGATCAAAGATTTTAAAAAATTGCTTTTGAACATTTTTGAAAACACTTTCATGTTTTCGAGTTTCTCAAAAATTTTTTTTAATTCAAAGTTCATCTTTTAGTTTTCCTTAAATTTTGTATTATTTCTGGCACGTGATGGTTTCTCCAAATAATATCGGAAATGAGGTTTTGACGTGTTTTCACGCATTTTTAAGAAACGTTTTGACGCATTTTCTATGCAATATGAAAACCCTTTTAGCAAAATATGAGCTAAGTTCTTGGTTTATTTTGAGTTGCTTTATACCTACGTTTGTTCAATAGTGTTCTGTATCGGTTTTTCTCAATATCTATTTGTGCATTAAGTGCTTCAAAAGTTCTAGCCAGAAAAACATTTAAAAACGGATTTTCTTTTTAACCCTTCATTTCTTAAAACCTTTTCAATATTTTCAAAAACCATTTTAAAAAAGTACAATTTTTACTACATCTAAGACTTTTTTATAGTAAACTTAACTTCCCAAAATAATTAGGTACTGAAAAACCTTTAACCTATTTTACTATAAAACTTCATACTGCAATCAAACCGTTATGTGTACCTTAAAAAAAGGTGCCTAAGCATTCTCTTTCAATTCCCACAATTTAAAAGCATACAAATTTTGTCTTTCTACGTCTTACAGTTCAGGAGTTACAACGCGATTGAACGGAAAACGTAATGATACCATAAGGACCGGTTTTCAGTGCTGAAACAAAGCAAATCCGGAGTTAACTCAGCGAGCAGTTTTTTAAGTGCAGAATTAACTCCGACAGCAAAGTTGTCAAAATCTTCGACTTTCGAAATTATTGACTCTCCCAGCTCTCAATAGCTCGAAAAGAAGTTCGAGTTCTTCTCAAATGTCATTTTTCACAGCAACGCGCAAATCAACTGACATTCCACGCAGAAAAAACATTCAAAGAAGTTCATACTGTTCCCCAGAGATGATCCGAGATTAACTCACCAAATTTGGTGAGTTAAGCCGAGATTAACCCCAGATCTTAGTTCACTGAAAAACTCATTTCTGGGGTTTAACTCGGAAAGTCGGTGATCTCGCACTGAAAAACTGGCCCTAAGGGGTATATTTTCCATTTTTGGACGGACCGCTAAAAAAAATATTTAAAAAAAGAAATACTCACGCCCCTTAAACATTGTAAAAATCAATCATTCTATCCAAAATAATATGAGAAAAAAAAAGAAAGAAAACAAAAATCCACTCACCATTAGCTCCAGAACGGGACATCGATTCACCCGACAATTTATCACAAAAAACAGTACCTACGTATTTTTGCAAAGCAAAAAAAAAACTTCACTTTAATTCTTTTTTCGAAGCTTTGGTTTTTTGTTTACGAGCACTTTTTATTGCATCCAAAACTTAATATGTACATATTTACATTTTTCAGGTTATTTTCACTTTTTGGTTAATTTCACAACCAATGCGATTTTCTATTTCAATGCAATAATGAAAAAGTTTTCACAACAAAAATATCACACCGAGAAAATTCGACAAACCGCGTTTCCGCATTCTTTTACTTCCACACTTAAGTTCTGTGTCCCATGGAAAATGAGAAATCCGAGAACCTTTAGAAATGCAGTGTATTTTTTTCCGACATGTTGCGTTTTTTTTTAATAAATAACAAAAAATCAAAGTAATTTTTTTGTAAATTTAAATTTTCGGGTAAGTATAACCTTTCACGGTTTCGGACCAAAAACAAAATCGAAAAAAAATCAAACATTCTATCCAAATTAAAAGAAAAAAGTCTGAGGGAAAAGTAACACTCACCATGTTTTGTTGCAATCATTATCTCTACGTTGCGTTGGCTCTAGAATGGGACACCGATCCAACCGACAATTCATCGCGAAAAAGAATTGTAGGTGAAGAAAACAAAAGAAAAAAAGGTCCACTGGAAAAAGATTTCAGTTGTTTTTTCGCGCACCTATTATTGCATCAAAAACTAAAAATTTCTATTTTTCTTTTTACATAGCTACATCCAACAACGCGAATTTTAATTTCAACTCAATAAATCAATATTATTCACAGCAAAAAAAATCACACTGAGAAAATTCGACAAGCCGCGAGCACAATGTTCGACATATTGATGACCCCTCCATAATTTACTTCCAAAGTGAGCAGAGCAGACTTAAGCTCACAAGCCACAACTCACAAGTCACAACCACAAGTCACACTAATGCCAACTCACTGGTAAAACTAAAGAGCAAACAGAAATATAGAGAGTAAATCTTTGTGTAACATTGCGCGGCTGCATATTACGCAGGGAGCACGGCTTGTGATCATGAGTGAATCGAGGTCCGTCGGCGCGAAAAAAAAGTGCAGAGACTGAAAAATCAATTGTCAAGTAATTCCCATGGAAAATAAGAAATGCGGGAAAGTTTAGAAATGCAGTACCTATCCATTTATCTTTTCCCACTGTTGCATTTCTTTTTTATAAATAAAAACAAATTCATCATTCTATCCAAAATATTATCAGAAAAAAAAAATCAACTCACCATTAGCTCTAGAACGGAACATCGATCCACCCGACAATTTTTTGATTTTTATTACCCGACAAAAGAAAAAAAGGTCACTGTAATTAATCTTGCGAAATTTTTGGTTTACGGGCACCTTTTATTGCGTCCAAAACTTAATTTTAATTTTTTTTTTTTTTAATGTTGTTTTCACTTTTAAGTCAATTTCACAATCAACGCTAAATTCAATTTCAATGCATTAATTAAATACTTTTCACAAAATCACAACAAATAATATCACACCGGGAAAACTCCACAAACCGCGAGCCGAGCCGAGCACAACGTTCCGCACACACGTTCCTTAAAAAATGAGCAGAGCCGTCTTAGTCTCACAAGAATGCACAACACAAGTCAAAATTCAACTCACAAGTTGAGTTTCTTATACCGTGCACGGCTGTATATTATGCAAGGCTTGTGATCTTGAGTTAGCCGTGGTCCGTAGGCGCGAAAAAAATACCGAAGTCGAGCCTGAAAGCTCAATTGTCAAAAAACTCCTAGAAATGCAATACCTATCCATTTCTCTTTTCCGACATATTGCATTTTTTTTATAATTAAAAACAAATCATCATTCTATCCAAAAAAAAATATCGGAAAAAAAAATCCACTCACCAGTAGCTTTAGAGCGGAACATCGATCCATCCGACAATTTATCGATTTTTAGGTACCCGACAAAAGAAAAAAAGCTCAATGTGGAATTAATCTTGCGAAAGTTTTGGTTTTGGTTTACGAGCACCTTTTATTGCATCCAACACTTAACATAAATATTTTAAATGTTGTTTTCACTTTTTAGTCAATTTCAAAATCAACGCTAATTTCAATATCAATGCATTAATTAAATAGTTTGCACAAAATCACAACAAATAATATCACACCGGGAAAATTCTACAAACCGCGAGCCGAGCACAACGTTCCGCACGCACACACGTTACTTTGAAAGTGAGCAGAGCAGTCTTAAACTCACAAGCTCGCACAAGACAAGTCACAATTTAACTCACACACAAGTTGAGCTAATACCGTGCAGTGCGAGCAAGATGAGAGATGGAGAGAAAATCTTTGTGTAATATTGCACGGCTGTATATTATGCATGACTTGTGATCTTGAGTGAGCCGTGGTCCGTAGGCGCGAAAAAAATACCAAAGTCGAGCCTGAAAGCTCAATTGTCAAAAAATTAAAAAAAATTCGCAATGAGCATAGCTTACAGTGAATAAAATGTTTATTTATCTTCATTCTTAAACTTCACATTCAAATAATGTGTCACTTTTGTCATAATCAAAAAATCACTCGCACCACTAAAAAAAAAAGTTTACTTTATGTAATATTACGGTCGCACTGTTAAATGATGCGATTGGAGCGGGACTGAGTTTTTCTGGGTGTTATTTTGCAGTTTCATCGAAGGAGAGTCTTATTTCATTATTCTTAGTTCTCACCTCTCACTCACTCGTAGTTTTTGTGGCGGGATTTGCTCTGCGCTTGTGGCTTGTGGATGGTTGTGGATGAACTGCGAGAGGGACGTCATTACTTCTTGTTTTCAATGCTGGATGGCGGGTCGCGGGTGGGATCTCTGATTCACTGTTCACCAAAGTCCATGAACCATGGTACATAATGGATACGTACATGTATAATTAAGGTTGCTTGTGTGCGTTGGAGTGTAAGCGTTTGTAAAAAAGAATGGCAAGAGGCAAATCACATTAGCAGCAGCCAGAGAATTTACTAGGGGCGTGTAAGTTTTTGCGTGCTTTGTCTTTTGAACCGACAGGTGGCGACACGTACACCATTTTAACTTTTTCTAATTTTTTGTGGATGAAGATCAGTTTTGTGAATGATTTTACTTTTCACGAATAATATTTCTATGAGAAAAGGAAAATAGTCAGTTAAATGTGTAGGTGCGTCGTTTATTTCAATCACTAAGACTTGATTGGCGGCTCCTAAAAGATGAAGATGGGCGTGTCATATGTCAAGCAACTAGGTATAACTTAAAATCAATATTAACATAAAAATATTAAAGTTTGCGGCTAAAATGTATGCAATTTATTGGTTCAAATTCAATAATTTTGTAAATTGTATTTTTTTTTCTAAGTAAAGCTTTGTTTACACGTTTGCCAGATCTGACAATATTGTCGCAACTTTCAGAAAAAAATATGTCCCAAATGTCTTGCAATCGTGTGGACACACAATTCAGTCTGACAATATTTGTAGAAAAATAATTGCCAGATCATTATCAGACATCAAACGGACAATGAAATTGTCAGATCTCTGGCAAACGTCTGAGCACATACAATGTGGCATTGCCAGCCTATTGTCAGACATTTAGACATTTACAGACTCCTTTTCAATTGTCAGATGTACTACGATGTTGAAGCTGACAATTTCCTAATTGTCATATATTTTCTTCGCTTTGAATCGGGAAAAAATAACTGTAATGTTTTCAAACTGATCTTTGGTGTTCTCGGCGTCTAAAATGGCATAACGTATATTGTGGGTAAATTTTAATTGTTATGTTGAACTTAATTTGCCTCATCAAATTATGCCTTCGCCTGGAGGTCTGGCCCAATACTTTGTACAAACAAAATGTAGAACTAAGAGTTTTCTACATAATATAATCAGTGGCGCTAGGTCTTATCGCCCAAAACAACTACGTCCATTTTTAAAAATGTAATAATGCCCAAAAAGCAACATGCCGCCCAAATCCCAAAGTATAAAGCGTCACAAGGCCCAAATGAAATGTCATATCGCCCGAATTGACGAATTTTTCACAACAACAAATTGTTAAAACTTTTTTTTTAGAAAAAATCCCGCAATTTTTTGGTTAGTTTCCCGACACAAAATCCTCGTAATCAAAGAGTATTTGGGTGGTTCTTTACAAAAAAGTCTTTGACTTATACACCAGCCGGCCTTCGGCTTCACATGCAGGTGCTCAGGGCGCCACTACGCTGCGTATATCCAATTTTCCATTTTTTTAAAACAGAGCGATTTTTTACCTCTGTTTTCTTAATTTTGTTGGGACTTATTTTTTGGTCTGATTGCCCAAAATCATAACTAATGTAATTACATGTTGTTGGTTTTAAGTGCATTATTTATGCAGAGAGAATATTTAGGAGATGGAAGTGAGCTGTGGCGCAGATGACCGACGATTGGAAGGTCCTGGGTTCGATTTCAGGTCCAACCTACCACCTGGAATCGATTTTATTTTACTCGCGACAAGTAAGGATTGCAGGATCGTACCCTACCGGTGAACCGCACACGGGTTTTAAAGGCGCCACAAAGTCTAAATGAAATGTCATAGCACGCATTTTGAAGATTTTTTTATAATAACAAATTGTTACAATTTTTTTTGGGCTTTATGGCGTTTTAGTATTTGGGCGTTATAGATGTGGGCAAACCCTATATACGCCATTTCGCTTTGGTTCCTACCACCAAAACCATACCGCCCAAATCTAAAATTACATATTGCTCAAAAAGCGACATATGGCTCAAATCTCAAAGTGAAAGCGTCACAAATCCCAAATGAATTGTCATATCGCCCAATTTATTCATTTTTTTACAATAACGCCTTAACGCCTTTTTAAAATTTGGGCCGTACCGTACGCCATATTCAGTATACATTTCTCGGTTAAGAACAAAAATATTGAATAAAAACATTTGAAAGATAATTATTTGAAAGTATCGCTAGGAGAGGTCTCACTAGCACTAGGAGAGGTCTACCGGCTTTATTTTTGTTTTTTATTTCAGCTTTTCACGGCGTCTTACAGTTTTGGAAGTACTGGAGGTAGTTGCACATTGAGACCGATTGTGGGCGTGTCTGTCGGCGGATTTGAAAAATGTTAAGACTTTTTTTGCCTTAGACATCAAGGAGCTGTTCAGCAAAATGCAGTATTCGTATTCGATATCGAATTCTCCTCTAATGGAAAAGTACCGAAAGGGAAAAACAGAAAGTGCTAGAAGTTTAAGCAACTTCTATTGGTATTAATGCACGGATGATGAGCTTATACGTTATATTTGAAACGTTGACTTGTGAAAAAGTGATTGAATTGAAATAGATAGTTATGTTGAATTTAGTGTGATTTGAGCTTTAATAAGTTTTGTTTGGTAAATTGTGTTTCATTGTGTAATTATAAAAGTGAAATTGAGTTTTATTCAACTAACCCCAGGCAAAAGCATTACAGTATGTAACAACCAACAGTATGAAGAACCAACCCAACAACAAATAGTGTTGCGGTTGGTTCTTCCTCATTTTCTTCAGGGATCTGGTCCTTCAGTGAATTAAGTAAAGGAAAACTTTGAATCTAATAAAAATAAAATTTTGTTCTTCTAAGACTTATAAGAGGCACCATACCATGCAGCAAGCAAAAATGTCTTGCTCGTATTTTTCACCGCTAAGTTCATTACTACCAGCTGCCTAAGTTAGCAAAGTGCATAACTTTCGGAAAAAGATATTTCAACGTCCGGCGTGCTTGTGTGTGCAGCACCAATGTGCATCTGAGTTGAAAGATTCTTAGTATACCTCGTACTCTTTCTCAGGTTCCAAATGAGGTCGTATACCTATAACTTTGGCATTACTATATTCATACTATACCTACCTGCAGTTAAGTCTACCCTTATCCGTTGTCGTCATTCTCAATTTCTTCAAATAAAAATTTCATTAAAAGAAGCCGATTTACGGACTAAAAGTGAAGGAACAAGGAGTTTGTTGGCGGTGACAGAAGGAGGAACACTTTGGCTTTCGCCGTTTGGTTATGTACCATGGAATGCAGTATACAGTGTCGCACTTGAACCAGATTAATATGATGCTCGTTTCAGTAGGAATGCAAGTTAAAATGTCTCTAGATTATGTGCGAATTAAGCTTACTTTCGCTCTAAGATTGACTGAGAAGTTTTTAACAGTTTCACGTCTAGTATTCTATCTTGTAAGTAAGGCCTTAGCATCGTTTAGGTTGTGACAGCAGGAAATATAGAGTAAAAAAAACGTCTATGGTACAATTTTTAATGTTCTTTTATTTTTATGAACGGCTTTTTTCGGTTTTGTGAGTGGTTTGCAGTAGGTAGAGAAAGAAGACTTTCTAGAATTAAAGTACGTATTTCTAAAAAGGCATGTTAACCGCAATCGAAGTCATATTTTAGTTTTTGGCTGAATGCGTTGTAATTTTTTTGGATTGCCCCGCTGCCGTAGAGGTGGAAAACAGTGCGATCCTAAAGAAATAATTTTGCCTAGCAAATTTGAGTAGCAAAACTAAAAGCTGCTGATTTTGATAAACACGCTTCTGGATCCATGCTGCTATCGACCATATCTAATAAGCGTTCCCTCACCCGCCACCTTAATAGGCCGTCAATCGGGGAGAAAACAAGATATTAACCCTCTGCCCAATGAATCCATTGCATGCGTAATCAGTCGAAATTCACAACTGCCAACTTAGTTAAAGACAAACGTTCTCATGGTATTACCATCTGAACCGCAGCCCAACATAGGCGCGCGGAGGAGGGGCAAGGCGGGGCTCGGTATGATTCATAATAAGGCATAAAAAATATTTTTTTTACTAGGAAGTTTAAACAAAAACGACTGCTTGATTGCATTTTTTCTCTAAGAGAATGGTTTGCCGGCCCCCCTTCCCCTGGAAAAAATCCTGCGGGCGCCTATGCAGCTCAACATCCATCTCGGGTGCTTAAACAGCGTATATGTTATCTCTGCAGAGATAATACAGAAAAAAAAATAAAATAACATGTAATGCTTATCAATGACACATTAATACGGACATGCATTCGGAAGTTTGGGGTCTTTTTTGAACATCAATAAGGCAAAAACCAACTTCAATAATTGAAAGGCCTTGACACTTAGATTATGGGACAAAAGGCCAAAACTTCCTTGTGGCCATATCTGGTTTGTTTTGTTACCCTGTCTAAATACGTCCCATGTTTCATATACTGTTTCAGATAGACCGCAGTAGTTTGAAAACATATTGCCCGTCCTTCCAACCTTATCCGCCCCATATCAATTAATTCGAATTAAAGCCTAAGGGTTATTTAATACTACAGTATTAAATAGGTTATTTAATACTCATAAGCATAAAAACGAATTATCCCACATTTTCAAATCACCAGAAGCTATTCAAAAAATTGACAAGGTATACTCATCTGTTTTCTATTGTTTTTCCGCGGGAATTTTTCCCTAATCCTATTTAGTATACATAAAAAACAACAAGGTAGGTACAAGGAATCTATTTAAACACCATCATTACCCCTTTAAGATCAAAAAGCCAACTCTCACCGCATCATTTGCTGAATGTGCCATTAGTGGAGTAATCGCACATTATGTCGACCCACTGCTCGGCGTCTTGTCCTTATTTCCTGTGCGCCTGAAGGCAATCAACACCTCTCGCAAATAATCGTGTTCTTTACCGAATTCATGGCGAAATCCCATTAGCCAGCCATCATCGCCCACATTACCCTTGCCTTAACACAACCATAAGGCGCAACAGGTTAAGTAGGTAACTTTCCTTCATTTTCCTATTTCGTAATGAGGAAGAAAAAAGAAGGATACTGAAAAATACAACGCGCCGACGACGTTTTCAGTTTCCACCAAGTCGGCGTAGTAGCGGCATTGTACTCACTTATTTTCCCAACTAGCTATACCAACAATTCCGGATACGAAAGCTCCTTCCACTCTCCCACAACCACCGACCGGCGCAACAAATTCCTCTTTTTGCAATTATCATTAACTTTTAATTACACCTTTGATTCTGATACCAAGCGAAGGCAGAAAGACCGAGGAGGCTCAACAGCTGGGTGGAGGATTTTTCATTCGCAATATCCTTACTCCATTTGCGAAAAGGAAACGAAAGCAATTATCATCGAAATGTCGACTTCCGTCTTTTCATATTGAGTAACGATAATTGCTACGTCTGTCTTAAGTTATTATCCAAATCCTGTGTGTTACATACTATTGTGTCGAGTATATTTGTATGCATGGACGGACATTAATTCAATTCAGAGGTCACACCCACACACACCATGCACCCGCACAGGTTCATATTTGTATTCTGAAAAGGAACTAGACGACATGCGGGAACTGCGAGGGGAAAAAGAAATATGCTTGCAATTGAATTAAGCAATTACCATTCAGCTCTCAAAATCTCTTAATTCCTTTAAGACCGACTGGGGCTAAGGATGTACACTACTGGTGTACACGAAGGTACAAAGTCGGACACACTTTCTTACCATGTTTTGCGTAAAGTGCGGCGGATGTTTTGCTTAAGTTTTTCGGTGCCCGAAACAGTTAAGGCAAGTCGTGTAATTATGCAAGCAAATGTTAGTCGTTGACAGTTGACGTCCAGCAGGAGCCGTAAAACTTTCAAGGAACTGAGGTCAAGTGGTGTCGAAGAAAACAAAGTTAAGATACGGAAATATCATTTACAATCTCATTTAGCTTTAAAAAGTATTGCTTGGCGCAAGGTGAATTTAGTGTCAAAAGTTTGCTTATTTATATATTAGGTATATTTGAAAAAAAAGTTTTGCATAAAGACTTGTGTTAAAACTGATAAAAATGGGTCAGGTCAATGCTTATACTGAATTACTTTAGCTGCAGTCTGACATGAACCGGGAACCAACAAGCTTTGGCAGTCATCTCTGTCTTTAGCTAGCCGTCTCCAATTTTGCCGACAATCTGACTCTTCTAGCTGAGTCGGTATTACTTTACAGATATATTTGTTTGACCTTCGACGTTATATCTCCTCCTGCACTGTCCGTCTATGAAAATTACCCGAAGGATTTTTCTCACTAAGTAGCTTAAAGCGTTTTTATTCACCCTTAACTGAGTCCATGCTTCTTTCCAGAGAGCTTTTTTATCGAAACACAGGTAGACAAAGTCTATCGATAACTACCTCAAAGTTTTGCTGCCTGTGTTCTCTGGTTATATTTTGTCTAAACCTTCCCCGGTGTTGGGTGTCTTTACTTGATGACAGCATAACTCAGTTTTGCCTTCATTGACTGTTTATCTATAAGAGCCCAATTTTCCCGCTTTCGTCCTGTTACTCAGAAAGTGAGATAACGTCAATGTCGTGAGCCAGTAGTTTAACGGACCTTTGGAAAAGTTTTGCCTTTGGTCTTGGGTGATCTCTTCAATTCTTTTGAGTATGATGTTAAAGGAGTCTCACATGACAGCGCATTGCCTAGGCTAAATCCTTTTTTGACATCAAAGAGGTCGATAAGGATTGCTGATCTTTTTTTTATAGTAAGCTCGCCATCAAGGAATTATGGCTATCCTTAGATCTTAAAATGCGTAGCACACTACGAGTTGAAAGAATTAAAGGAGAAATAGAAATCCCGATCAAACTCAAAGGCTATTGAACTAGTAGGTATGCCACAAGAAACCCTGCACAGTAACATCAAAGCTTGACCCCGTTAGTATATCTAATGCCTTCACCAATTGGCGGCCGGCAACCTCAGAAAGGGGATCTTGATAAGGCAGCGTGAGTTGACAGAATGACTTCCATCGTACAGAATGACGATGGAAGTCATTCTGTACAACCTGTTGAGTTTGGCAAATATGTCAATACAAGACATTGCCCTGTATAGTACGTCTTTATGGATGCTATCGTGCACAGCCTTGAACTCGATGAAAAAGCGACAGTTATTGTAATGTGGCGACAAGACGTAAAAAGGCATGTAGAAGTCGCTAAATGCACCCATCGATTCACTTTACAAACACACCCAACTGTCATTTCAGTCAGCTGGCAGTAAACTGCCATTCGAAGTTCGAATTTCGATATCGAATTCTCCTCCAACTGAAAAGTACCATAGTGGAAAACTACCAAAGGGGAAATGCAGAAAGTGAAGGTGCTTAATTTGTATGAATACAAGGATGACAGGCTCGTACGGGACAGTTATATTTGAAACCATTGATCAGGTATAATGAGATAGTCATCTTCGCTGGGGTGCCTCTTTTTGCCCCCAAACTCGTTTTCGGCTCTCTAGGGAAAATGCTGCCAGCTATCATGATTGTGTTAGTGGGTTGCAATGCTACTTTATGGGGTGCAAAAACAAAAATCACTAATACAGTCAACCAAGCTGGAAGCAAGATTTGTGCCTCTAAGGCCAAAATGAGTGCGCTTGGTGCAGCTAGTTTTGGGTTTTGAGTGCGTTTCAGGCTACACATTTTAGATATCGACTGCGTTTCAGGTCATCATATCGAGGATCGATTCGTGGCAATCGTTCGGAGTTTTTATTCAGATTTCCGAGCAGACAAGTTCACTTTTCCGAATCTCGTGCAAGAAAGTTTGATTTTTCCTTTCAAATAAGAGTTTATTTATTATTTTTTTAATGCTGCATTGTTCGCTTTCATGAAAAAGAAAGAAATGAATAAATTGATTGCGAAAAACGATGAAATCTTTGTTTGTGGAGGCAATATAAAATATTAGAGTGATACACAAATTACGCTCATTCAAGATTTAAAATAGAAAAACTACTTTAATTATTTGCAACGGAGACATTTACCTTGTCGATTCTTTGTCGGTTGCTATAGTTCTAACATACTCTGCTACACAATGACTTAGCATTATTGTTTGCCGTAAACTCTATTGATATTTATCATTACTATTGGGAATAACTTCAGTGTTTTTTGGAATATTAGTGGAACCCTACGTAAGACTTACGTGGAACTTAAGACTTGTGTGAACTTTGTAGGCTTTGTTTGATTGAAAAAATGTTTAAATAGTTTTGAAATAAAAATTCTAGAAAATACTTAATATATTTTATTATTATATTTTTGTTGAAAATTCATGTATTTTTTTTTTGTGTTTGATTTTGCTTTGATGTTAAGAAGTGATTAAACTTATAAGAAAAGTTTGAGTCTATTTTGAAAAGTCTGCGTAAGATAAATTTGTCTTTAATCAACTCCTAACTAACTGTAAATGCTCACACTTGTACATTCTTTCAAACGATGTGAAATACTTCGCCGGGTTCGTCCAATGAATGCCGATGACAGCTAAAAGGCACAGCATATGCAATACTGGTGTCTAGAATTGGAACCGATCTTTGGGTGAATGTTAGTCTTGCTTAAAAGATCACCTTTCTGGTGGTAAGATCTGTTTCACTCTGTATTGCTCAAAAATTCTAGTGACTTTGTCAGTGACGCCTTAATATACTGGTAAAAAATGTACAATCTTTTAAATTCGTGTAAAAGATATATTTAAATAAAGACCTAGGACCATCTGAGAGAAATACAGAAGAACGGATAGCTCGTCTGTTGATAAGCTTGAATACACTTTGAACCAATGAGACAAAATTTAACGCTTCGTAAATCCGTGTTGTCACAAGGAACAGAACGGGGAAAAAAAAAACTGATTTTCAGATGATGTCAAAGAAATCAAATATAATGGATTATATGTCAAAATTTCAAACTATTGGAAGAGCTTATAATATACAAAATCTCTTGCTTTAAAATTTTCTTTTGTAAAGTTTGAGAACTTTTTTAAATTTGTACCTACCGAAGTTATTTGAATTTTCATAATGAAATAAAAATACATTTTCAAATAAATCATTTCACTTGATTTCAATCATGCCATCAATTTTATTTGTAATAATTCGCAAATAGCTCAATAAAATTTTTATTTGAATAACATTTTATTAACAAACAATTCCTGCTATTCAAATAAAAATTATTCATGTGTGATTGAAACTTTTTTTAAAAATCAAACTGAAATACATTTTTCTCAATTTTGTGTGCAATCGCGAAAAATTTCTTTTTTGGTGATAGGATCTGTAATGAAACAAATTACAGATCCTATCACCAAAAAAGAAATTTTTCGCGATTGCACACAAAATTGAGAAAAATAAAATGTGAATAATAACGTTATCCGTATCCAGACCCTACGTTTGTTCCTTTTATTTCTTGTCGACTTGAGACGTCAATTTATTCATTTGGATTACTATTTATAATTGGATAAATGAACTAGTAATAATTAAAACGAACTATTGAAACTATTCATGAAATCATTCGGAAACAAACAAAAAATTGAGCGAAAAAACTCCTTATTCTAAACATTTGATCTTAAAGCTAACAGAGTATTGTTTAAATGTGCCTATTTATTTATAAAAAAACTGTTTTCAAAATGTGTTTCGGACTACTGGAAAATTTATCAAATTCTTTTTGCAACTAATTTTTATAAGAAGTTTAGACCAGAAAGTCCCACGTAATTTTTTTATAAGAAAACGCATTAATTAATAAAATTTATGCACACAATCAAATAGCTTGATTGTTTATTTTAAAGAAAAAATTAGCAAAAAGGAAAAAAACTCGCAATAGCAAAGATTTCCACCTTCTATTTCCACCTCAATTGTGCTGAACTCTACCTATGGACTGAACTCAGCAAACCAGAATCAGATGTCTTTTGACATTTTTGTAATCAAAACAAATTCGATTTTCAGTTGACCCGATGTGCATGGCAAAAATTTATTCCTAATGGGCACTCGCTTGGGCGGCAGATTTTTCCTTTACAAAGAAGATAATTATTATTTGTAAAACAAAATAAACCAAAAAAGAATGGAGACTGTTTACTTTGTTTATATTTTTTGAATGACTGAGACGGCAAATTATCTCAGCTTCCGCCATTTTTAAATGGATTCACTGAACACTTCCATTGCTCACTTCACATGCATTCACAGACAGGGTCAAGAGAGAGATCCTGTTACTTTTTTTTTGCGGGTGTTTCAGGCAAGGGGATTGCAAGTTGCCTATCTCATTATATCTGATCAGTGTTTGAAACGTTGACTTGTGAAAATCGAGGGTAAAGTAAAAAGTGTTTGAATTGAAATTAAGTGTTGAATTATAAGTGATTAACTTGAATTAAGTTTGGTTTGAATTTAATTAAGTCTTAATATATAAATAAAGTTTTTCTTTGTGTAATTATAAAATTGAGTTTTATTCAACGAACCCCAGACAAAAACATAACAATATTGATTCGGAATTCAAGAGTTTTTTTCCTAGATCTACTACAGTATGAATACTTGATCGATCTACCAGGCTGTTGACAAACAGCGTTAGGCGTTTACACAGCACAGAAAAAAATATCTTGAATGCAATGTTAAGGGGACTGATCAGGGTTACCGATGGGCGACATATGTCGCCACATGGCAACTTTTCTACTGTCAGGACGCTTGGCGACCACATTTCGAAATAAGCGGCTTTTGGGCCCTTTTTAAAAAAATAGGCGACATTTGGACGCATTTTTAATTTTCAAACCAGTCATGCATACAACAGCCACAAATTGAAAAAAGTTATTACATCTGCCTCTTGCTAAACCAATTACACTAAACGAAATATATGAGTCGAATAAATTTTCTAGTCAGCAGTAAATCCATCTAGTGTTTTTTTTTGCGTGGCCGGGAACAGATTGCTACCTGGAGGAACAGATCCTTTTATTTACTCGAGGGCGGAGAGCGGGATAACCTCTCCTTAGGGCCAGTTTTTCAATTCGAGATAATCAGAGTTTCTGAGTTAAACTGAGACTAACCCCATAAATGAGTTTTTCAGTGAATTTAGATCTGGGTATAATCTCTCCTAAACTCTCTAAATTGGAGTATTGGTTGGATAAATGTCATTTTTCCCTTGTAGAATAGCTTGCTTCACACAACGCTAGACAAACTTCAAAATCAAGAAAAACGTGTTTGGCTGTTCGGAGAAAAGCCACAATCCGGGAGAAGAACGAACTGATCCGGGATCGCCTGCCGAAAAGGCCATAAGACATGCCCTAAAGAAAACGAACAGACCTAATATATTTAAAGAAAAATGTTTTCTTTTTGTATTATGTTTTTTCTTTTCTTTGTTAATTTGAAATCAGCAAGTATAAGTTAATGGTATTACTTTCATTCGTTTGCATAACTGCTGTCAGTTCACTTTTTTCGCATGTCAGGAAGAAAAAGTTCCTACAAAATGACTCTCTAGATTACTCACCTTTCATTTTTTGGGTACCTTACCTACTTGTAAGATCTGCTCGGATGCAATTTTATGAAAATCTGACTTATAGAGTGAGGATTCATATCAAATGAAGTCACGTATTTTCCCAACGGCTTTAATAAATATTTTATGGATGATAATATTTGTGGGTAGGTACCTTACCCATTCTCAGTTCAAGATTTATTTCTTAGGACATAAAATGGAAATTTCTTGCTTGAATATATAATTTTTCACCTGAAACTTTATTTGGTTCTTGACGTTGGGTGTTTGCAATTGCTTTTGTTAAGAAGACAAAACAAATATTGATAAAACAAACGGGCGGACAAAATTTGTATGGTCCATTTGGCCAGGAAATGGTCACTTCCGGTACCGATTTTGAATGACATAAAGGCAGTGGAAATATAGTTCATGAAGGATTTAGGTATCATTTTAAGCAAGTGCGATTAAGTTTTTTAAGAGGATTTTAAAGCAACTGATCAGCCTAAAAAAAATATGGGCCCCATGGCTTGTCTAACCATTTTGAAAAACGGTTTTTTTTTTTGTTATGAAAAATCGATAATTTGGTACCACATGAAAGCTTAGATTATCCTCTTTACGAATCCACAGGGCGGATGAACTTTGGATGGATCACGCAAAGGGTCCGACCAACTAACGCAAAATGCGATTTTCTAAGTAACTATAGAACACATTTCACATTAAAATTTTTCTTGTTACAAATACGAGTAGCTAAGGCGTCGGAATACCTTATTTCTAAGTAGCTAATATTTCTAACATCTCTGGCGCTTATAGCTACTCGTGTTTGTAACTGTAGAATAGCCTTTGCTTCACAAAACAACGCCAGACAAACTTCAAAGACGTGTTTGGCCAATCCGGGAGAAGAGCGCCCTGATCCGGGATTGCCAACTGAAAAAGCCAATTGTGTCGTGTTCATGTAGGTACTTATTCGATAGGTTCATTCGATGAAAACCCAAGTGCGCTACAAAAAGGGATTAATAAATACCAACACTTTTTTTATCCACAGGAAAGGATAAAAAAGTATTGTGTGTGTTGTAAAAGTAGTGCATACGACCACAAAACGGTGCACCGATTCAAGGAGGTCACATCTTCGGAACACCTTTTCGATACCTTCTACTTATTTTCTTAAAAATTTTTTGAGTCAATTCAAAGAACACAACATAAGCACAACAACTTCTTTCTTTATCGGCACACTCTAGGTTGGATAGTTTGTTGATAATTCGGACTTCTACAGAAAGTATTGAATTTTTTCATATTGTTATGTGGCGACAAGAAATAAAACAACTCGCAGGAGTCCCTGAATGCACCCATCGATTCGCTCTACAGACGCACCCGCTCGATTCACTAAACGAACATACCCAACTGTCATTCCAGTCATCTGACAGCAGCTGTCATATTCGAAGTTCGAATTTCGATTTCCCCTCCTTATAATTCAGCGGAGGAGTACCAGTGGAAAATTACCAAAGGGGGTATGGAACGTACTAGAAGGTGCTTAATTTTGTATAAATACACGGGTGACAGGCTCGTACGCGACAGTTGTATTTTAAACGTGGACTTGTGAAAATCGGTAATAGTAAAAAGTGATTGAGTTGAAATAAAGTGTTGAATTCTAAATAGTAAAGTTGAATAACAGTGTGATCTGAGTTTAAATAAGTTTGTTTGATAAATAAAGTGTTTCATTGTGTGATTATAAAAGTGAAATTGAGTTTTATTCGACGAACCCCAGGCCGAAAAGATTACATTGGTGTCAGAAATTGGGGATAAAACTCATAATTGTGCGGGTAAATTCTACAGTGGAATTTTCCGGAACAGTGTTAGTGTGTCAAACAGTTTTAAGTGGAGACTTCTAGAAAAAGTGCGCGTAAATAGCGTCGGTGACTAAATAGATTTATTTTTGCAGTGGAATTTTCCAGAGATATCGTGTGTGTAAACAGTGTCGGTGATTCATACAAATTTGAGGTGGAATATTCTGGATATATTGAAACTGATTGTGCGAAGTTATAAAAACGGTGTCAGTGATTTGTTTATTTCCGAGTGAATTTTCTGGAACAGATATAAAACATAAACTGATTGTGTTGTGAAAATTGTGTGAAGACAATTGAAAATGGGTCGAAAAATTGAACAATTGACAACAGCTGAGTTAAAAACAGAATTAGGTAAAAGAAACCTCCAGACTTCGGGGCTTAAAAGGGAATTGTTGCTCCGACTCCAGGACGCTATTACCGAGGAAGGTGGACACCCAGACACGATGCTGTTCGAAGCTCAAGAAGAACAGCAACAAAGCACAGTAAGTACTGCCGGTGAAATGCCCGCTTTCATGAAGTTGCTTTTGGAAAAATTCGAGAAGCTGGAGAGCGGCCAGAAAGAACAAAAGAATGCTCTCGAAACCAAATTAGAAATGCTAGAAAGCGGCCAGAAAGAACAAAAGAATGCTCTCGAAGAAAAGTTTGACAAGCTAGATACTAAGTTCGATGAGCAGAAAAAAATTCTAGAAAGCAAACTCGATTCCCAGAATTCACTTTTTGAGAAAAAGTTCCAAACGATGGATCGAAAAATTGAAAGTGTGGAGGAACAGTTCACTGAAGTCAAATCGGAAGTAGAACAGCTGGCTAAGGAACTGGAGTTGGTTAAGAAACAAAAAGTGCGAGAATGTTTGCCCGACAGTCCACGGCGTAAAGAAATGCAGCCTCCTGTTTTTGATGGTCAAACGTCATGGCCGATTTATAAGGTGCAATTTGAAGCTGCCGCAATGACGAACAACTGGGACAACGAAGAGAAGTCGATTGCTCTCACGCTTGCTCTCAGAGGAACAGCTGCCGAATTGCTGCAAACTATTCCTGAAGAAAAACAGAAGGATTATGATGCCATGGTGAAGGCCATCGAGATGAGGTTTGGCGACGACCACATGCAGCAAGTTTACCGGGTCCAGTTGCGCGGAAGAGTTCAGAGAAGGGGTGAGACGCTTCAACAGTTGCAAGCCGACATCGAGCGATTAGCGAATTTGTCCTATCCCAACACCAGCAGGGAGATAATAAACGAGATGGCAACCGATGCGTTTACTTATGCCATTGCGGATGGAAAGCTACAAATGGCTGTAAGAATGGCAGGTAAGAAGACTCTCGCTGAAGCACTAGCATTCGCCCTGACAATGGAAGCTGCAGACCAAGCTTCGCAAGGTAGCTATCGCATAAGGGAAATGGCTACGCTAGAATGCTCATGTCAGCGCGTGGAAATGGAGAGACAAAACACGAACAACAGTCGAGGACAAATAAGGTGCTGGAATTGCAACAAGTTGGGACACCTACAGCGACAGTGCAGAGCTCCACCTAGACAAGCAAGCTGCCCACATTGCGCTAGGAGAAGGCAAAATGAAGAAGCATCTGGCAGGGACAACGTTCAACCTGCTGCACATGTTTCGGAGCAACAGCAGTCGGGAAACGCCTAAGAACCAACTTCGCGGGGCAGAAGTTGGTTGATGGAATCGACGCCCCCAGGACCATCATCCAAGTCTCGCAAACAAAACGCTGCAACAAGAGTCTTACAGTGAAGGCAATTATTAGCAACAGAAAATGTGTGGCCACTATCGACACAGGTGCCACGGCCTCCATTATCCGAAGAGACTGAATGCACCCATCGATTCGCTCTACAGACGCACCCGCTCGATTCACTAAACGAACATACCCAACTGTCATTCCAGTCATCTGACAGCAGCTGTCATTTTCGAAGTTCGAATTTCGATTTCCCCTCCTTATAATTCAGCGGAGGAGTACCAGTGGAAAATTACCAAAGGGGGTATGGAACGTACTAGAAGGTGCTTAATTTTGTATAAATACACGGGTGACAGGCTTGTACGCGACAGTTGTATTTTAAACGTGGACTTGTGAAAATCGGTAATAGTAAAAAGTGATTGAGTTGAAATAAAGTGTTGAATTCTAAATAGTAAAGTTGAATAACAGTGTGATCTGAGTTTAAATAAGTTTGTTTGATAAATAAAGTGTTTCATTGTGTGATTATAAAAGTGAAATTGAGTTTTATTCGACGAACCCCAGGCCGAAAAGATTACATTGGTGTCAGAAATTGGGGATAAAACTCATAATTGTGCGGGTAAATTCTACGGTGGAATTTTCCGGAACAGTGTTAGTGTGTCAAACAGTTTTAAGTGGAGACTTCTAGAAAAAGTGCGCGTAAATAGCGTCGGTGACTAAATAGATTTATTTTTGCAGTGGAATTTTCCAGAGATATCGTGTGTGTAAACAGTGTCAGTGATTCATACAAATTTGAGGTGGAATATTCTGGATATATTGAAACTGATTGTGCGAAGTTATAAAAACGGTGTCAGTGATTTGTTTATTTCCGAGTGAATTTTCTGGAACAGATATAAAACATAAACTGATTGTGTTGTGAAAATTGTGTGAAGACAATTGAAAATGGGTCGAAAAATTGAACAATTGACAACAGCTGAGTTAAAAACAGAATTAGGTAAAAGAAACCTCCAGACTTCGGGGCTTAAAAGGGAATTGTTGCTCCGACTCCAGGACGCTATTACCGAGGAAGGTGGACACCCAGACACGATGCTGTTCGAAGCTCAAGAAGAACAGCAACAAAGCACAGTAAGTACTGCCGGTGAAATGCCCGCTTTCATGAAGTTGCTTTTGGAAAAATTCGAGAAGCTGGAGAGCGGCCAGAAAGAACAAAAGAATGCTCTCGAAACCAAATTAGAAATGGTAGAAAGCGGCCAGAAAGAACAAAAGAATGCTCTCGAAGAAAAGTTTGACAAGCTAGATACTAAGTTCGATGAGCAGAAAAAAATTCTAGAAAGCAAATTCGATTCCCAGAATTCACTTTTTAAGAAAAAGTTCCAAACGATGGATCGAAAAATTGAAAGTGTGGAGGAACAGTTCACTGAAGTCAAATCGGAAGTAGAACAGCTGGCTAAGGAACTGGAGTTGGTTAAGAAACAAAAAGTGCGAGAATGTTTGCCCGACAGTCCACGGCGGAAAGAAATGCAGCCTCCTGTTTTTGATGGTCAAACGTCATGGCCGATTTATAAGGTGCAATTTGAAGCTGCCGCAATGACGAACAACTGGGACAACGAAGAGAAGTCGATTGCTCTCACGCTTGCTCTCAGAGGAACAGCTGCCGAATTGCTGCAAACTATTCCTGAAGAAAAACAGAAGGATTATGATGCCATGGTGAAGGCCATCGAGATGAGGTTTGGCGACGACCACATGCAGCAAGTTTACCGGGTCCAGTTGCGCCGAAGAGTTCAGAGAAGGGGTGAGACGCTTCAACAGTTGCAAGCCGACATCGAGCGATTAGCGAATTTGTCCTATCCCAACACCAGCAGGGAGATAATAAACGAGATGGCAACCGATGCGTTTACTTATGCCATTGCGGATGGAAAGCTACAAATGGCTGTAAGAATGGCAGGTAAGAAGACTCTCGCTGAAGCACTAGCATTCCTATACCTTCGCAAGGTAGCTATCGGGAAATGGCTACGCTAGAATGCTCATGTCAGCGCGTGGAAATGGAGAGACAAAACACGAACAACAGTCAAGGACAAATAAGGTGCTGGAATTGCAACAAGTTGGGACACCTACAGCGACAGTGCAGAGCTCCACCTAGACAAGCAAGCTGCCCACATTGCGCTAGAAGAAGGCAAAATGAAGAAGCATCTTGCAGGGACAACGTTCAACCTGCTGCACATGTTTCGGAGCAACAGCAGTCGGGAAACGCCTAAGAACCAACTTCGCGGGGCAGAAGTTGGTTGATGGAATCGACGCCCCCAGGACCATCATCCAAGTCTCGCAAACAAAACGCTGCAACAAGAGTCTTACAGTGAAGGCAATTATAAGCAACAGAAAATGTGTGGCCACTATCGACACAGGTGCCACGGCCTCCATTATCCGAAGAGACCTTGTTCAGATGTCCTGGCTACATAACACCAGCTGCTACAGTCTGAAGACAGCTACAGGAGAAGCGGCCAAAGTATACTGGGAGGTGCAGCTACAGATACAACTAGAGGGATTGACCTTCTAGCCGACATATGCGACGAATGCATCATTGGAGTGGACTTTATGAAGGCACACGAGGTAATTCTTGACCTTCGAATGCAGGTGCTAAGGTATCGAACCGTCGAGATCCCTATGGTATACGGAAACGACAAAGCGGTGAATCTCCGAGCAATACTGGGAAGCGATGAAGTTCTGCGGCCCTCTTCAGAGACAGTTCTTTGGACACGTTTGGAGGGTGATCCTGGGAACCACCGATTCTATCTCATCGAGCCAGATAACAAAAGTGAATTTAAAAGTTACGTCGTGGGAAAAATTCTTGCAGAGCCCAACAACAACATGGTGCCGGTAAGACTGATGAACCCAAATAGGCGCACCGTTAAGCTCAGACAAGTCGCAAGATGGATCGAGCGATTGCAGGCTTTTGACTTCGAGATACAACATCGCAAAGGAAGACTGCACTGCAACGCGGACGCGTTATACCGGAGACCATGTAAGCCCAATTGTAAGCATTGTGTGCGACAAGAGGAAAAGGACGAAGGTGTTTCTATCCAGAGAATAAGAGCCGAACCTGCAGAAGGCTGGAGTACTGAGGAACTTCGCAACGCACAACAAGAAGACCCTGACATTGAGCCAATCCTTGCATGGAAGGAATCTATGGAAAAACCGAGCGCAAGGGATGTATCCGACAGAAGTCCCACGATAAAGGCATATTGGGCGCAGTGGGACTCTTTCCATGTACAAGATGGCGTTCTGCGAAGAAAATGGGAAATGCCGGATGAGAATCCTTTAAAATGCAGCTTGTGGTTCCACGGTCCAAATTGCAGGAAATTTTGCGGGAAATGCACGATGGAGTATCTGGTGGGCACTTGGGCATCAACAAAACCCTGGAAAAGGTACGGGAACGTTTTTATTGGCTGAGTGCAAGAAGCGACGTTGAGAGCTGGTGTCGAAAGTGTATTACTTGTGCTGCTAGTAAGGGACCCAAAGTCAAAACCAGGGGTAAAATGCACCAGTTCAATGTGGGTGCTCCCTTTGAAAGGATCGCCGTCGACATCGCAGGACCGTTTCCGGAAACTGAAAGCGGTAATCGTTATATCCTGGCTATTGCCGATTACTTCAGCAAGTGGCCCGAGGCATTTGCGATCCCAAATCATGAAGCGAAAACCGTTGTCGACCAGATAGTGGACCACTGGGTGTTCCGACCAAGGAAGAAACTTCGAGTCGAAGATATTCCAGGAAGTATGCGCGGCAATCGGACTACAGAAGACACGGACCACACCTCTTCATCCACAATCAGATGGAATGGTGGAACGCTTCAACAAGACACTAAAAGAACATCTGTCCAAAGTAGTGGACGAGAATCAACGGGATTGGGATCGGCGAATACCTTTATTCCTCATGGCCTATCGAAACGCTATTCACAGTACACTGTCAAAACAACGTTGGCGCAACGCAGCTTTGACATAGACCTTTTAGCACCACCACTGTCAAATTCTGAGTTCTTTCACATCTTTCGACCGTGGGATGCCAAGCAAATCGCGTTTTTATAATCACACAATGAAACACTTAATTTATCAAACAAACTTATTTAAACTCAGATCACACTGTTATTCAACTTTAATATTTAGAATTCAACACTTTATTTCAACTCAATCACTTTATACTATTACCGATTTTCACAAGTCCACGTTTAAAATACAACTGTCGCGTAGGAGCCTGCCACCCGTGTATTTATACAAAATTAAGCACCTTCTAGTACGTTCCATACCCCCTTTGGTAATTTTCCATTGGTACTCCTCCGCTGAATTCCAAGGAGGGGAAATCGAAATTCGAACTTCGGATATGACAGCTGCTGTCAGATGACTGGAATGACAGTTGGGTATGTTCATTTAGTGAATCGAGTGGGTGCGTTTGTAGAGTGAATCGATGGGTGCATTCAGGGACTCCTGCGAGTTGTTTTATTTCTTGTCGCCACATTACATTGCCCCCCTCTTAGTTTTGTTCGTCCCGAACAAGTACGTCATCATTGCTTCCGTGGTAGCGATGTAGGCGATCAACATGGACAACTTTCTTCTTCGCTCTTGGTCCTCTTTGGATTCGGAATACGACATCATTAATTCGCGTTACAACTTGGTAGGGACCTTCCCAGTCCTTCTGAAGCTTTGGCGATCTTCCCTTTTTACGATGTGGGTTGTAGAGCCATACCAGATCTCCCTCGTTGAACTCGGGTGCCGTTGCTCGCGCATCGTATCTCGTCTTCATGCGGTCGCTTGCAACTTTTATATTGCTTGTGGTTCTCTGGTGGATGTCATTAATCCTTTCTCTAAGGTCAACCACGTAGTCCTCCTCGCATGTGGGTTCTTCAGTGGGAAATCCGAATTTAAGCTCACTGGGTAGCCTGGCAGTTCGTCCAAATAAAACTTCAGATGGAGTGTACCCAGTTGTACTGTGAATAGCGTTTCGGTAGGCCATGAGGAATAAAGGTATTCGCCGATCCAAATCCCGTTGATTCTCGTCCACTACTTTGGACAGATGTTCTTTTAGTGTCTTGTTGAAGCGTTCCACCATTCCATCTGATTGTGGATGAAGAGGTGTGGTCCGTGTCTTCTGTAGTCCGATTGCCGCGCATACTTCCTGGAATATCTTCGACTCGAAGTTTCTTCCTTGGTCGGAATGTAATTCCATTGGCACTCCGAACCTGCACACCCAGTGGTCCACTATCTGGTCGACAACGGTTTTCGCTTCTTGATTTGGGATCGCAAATGCCTCGGGTTACTTGCTGAAGTAATCCGCAATAACCAGGATATAACGATTACCGTTTTCAGTTTCCGGAAACGGTCCTGCGATGTCGAAGGCGATCCTTTCAAAGGGAGCACCCACATTGTACTGGTGCATTTTACCCCTGGTTTTGACTTTGGGTCCCTTACTAGCAGCACAAGTAATACACTTTCGACACCAACTCTCAACGTCGCTTCTTGCACTCAGCCAATAAAAACGTTCCCGTACCTTTTCCAGGGTTTTGTTGATGCCCAAGTGCCAGATACTCCATCGTGCATTTCCCGCAAAATTTCCTGCACTTTGGACCGTGGAACCACAAGCTGCATTTTGAAGGATTTTCCATCCGGCATTTCCCATTTTCTTCGCAGAACGCCATCTTGTACATGGAAAGAGTCCCACTGCGCCCAATATGCCTTTAACGTGCGACTTCTGTCGGATATATCCCTTGCGCTCGGTTTCTGCATAGATTCCTTCCATGCAAGGATTGGCTCAATGTCAGGGTCTTCTTGTTGTGCGTTGCGAAGTTCCTCAGTACTTCAGCCTTCTGCAGGTTCGGCTCTTACTCGCTGGACAGTACATTCGTTCTTTTCCTCCTGTCGCACGCAATGCTTACAATTGGGCTCACATGGTCTCCGGGATAATGCGTCCGCGTTGCAGTGCAGTCTTCCTTTGCGATGTTGTATCTCGAAGTCATAAGCCTGCAATCGCTCGATCCATCTTGCGACTTGGCCCTCGGGATTTTTAAACTGCAGTTACCATTTGAGCGCGGCGTGGTCGGTACGCAAGATGAACTTCTGGCCGCTCAGGTACTTCTGGAAATGTTTCGTCGCCAGTATTAAAGCAAGGAGTTCTCGCCTGGTAACACAATAATTTCTCTCTGGTCGGGTAAGCACTTTGCTGAAGTACGCTACGACTTTCTCCTGCCCATCGTGTAACTGCGACAATACTGCGCCAACACCCACATTGCTAGCGTCTGCGTCCACAATAAATGTCTTGCCGGGGATGGGGTAAGCTAGTACCGGTGCTTCGCAAAGTCGCTGCTTCAGATGCTGAGAGCTTCTTTCAGCATTTAAATGGTCAGGTGAGTGCTCACCTGACCATTTAAATTGTCTTCCTTTCTCAGTGAGCTGGTGCAGACACTTTGCAATCCCGGCGAAATCTTTGATGAACCTCCTGTAGTACGTAGCAAGACCGAGAAAGCTCCTTAGCTGGTGTTCGTCCTTGGGAACTGGCCAACTTCTCACAGCTTCGATTTTCTCTGGATCCGTCTTCACGCCATCCGTCGATATCACTTGCCCCAGATACTTTACTTCTGCTCTGAAGAGCGCACACTTCTTTGGATTGAGCTTTAAGTGTGCTGCTCGAAGTCGTGAGAAGACCTCCCCCAAGTTGTCGCGATGTTCTGCAAACGTCTTTCCCAAAACGATGACGTCATTCAAATATACCAGGCAGGTTTTCCACGTCAGACCATGTAAGACACGTTCCATAAGACGCTCAAAGGTGGCCGGAGCGTTACACAGACCAAATGGCATTACTGTAAACTGCCAAAGCCCATTGCCAGTTGTGAAAGCGGTCTTCTCTTTGTCTTCTGGGTGGATCTGTACCTGCCAGTAGCCACTTTTCAGGTCGAGAGTGGAAAACCATTTTGCTCCAGAGAGTGTGTCCAATGTGTCATCTATTCGAGGTAAAGGGTAGCTGTCCTTCTTTGTGACATCATTAAGCCTCCGGTAATCCACGCAGAATCGAGTACTGCCGTCCTTCTTTTTCACCAGTACAACAGGCGACGACCACAGACTTTTCGAGCTTTCGATCAAACCTTCTCTTTCCATGGTCGATATCATCTCGGCGGCCTCCTCCTGTTTAGCCAACGGAAGTCGTCTGGCAGGTTGGCGGATTGGTCTAGCATCTCCGGTGTCTATGCGGTGTTGTACTAAGTGTGTTCGACCATAGTCTCCATCCTGTGAGGCAAATATATCAGAATTGCCTTCACTGTAAGACTCCTGTTGCAGCGTTTTGTTTGCGAGACTTGGATGATGGTCCTGGGGGCGTCGATTCCATCAACCAACTTCTGCCCCGCGAAGTTGGTTCTTAGGCGTTTCCCGACTGCTGTTGCTCCGAAACTTGTCCAGCAGGTTGAACGTTGTCCCTGCCAGAACTGGACCCAGTAAACTTGTTGCATGTGGTCGTCGCCAAACCTCATCTCGATGGCCTTCACCATGGCATCATAATCTTTTTGTTTTTCTTCAGGGATGGTCTGCAGCAGTTCGGCAGCTGTTCCTCTGAGCGCAAGCGTGAGAGCAATTGATTTATCTTCGTTGTCCCAGTTGTTTGTCAACGCTGCAGCTTCGAATTGTCTCCTAAAAATCGGCCACGATGTTTGGCCATCGAAGACAGGCGGCTGCATTTCATTGCGTCGTGGACCATCGGGCAAATATTCTCGCACTTTCTGTTTCTTAACTAGCTCCAGCTCCTTAGCCAGTTATTCAACTTCCGATTTGACTTCAGTGAATTTTTCCTCCACGCTTTCAATTCTTTGATCTACTGCCTGGAACTTTTCCTCAAAAAACGCATTCTGGGAATCAAGTTTGCTTTCTAGAGCTTTCTTCTGCTCATCGAACTTAGTATCTAGCTTTTCATCGAGAGCGTTCTTTTGTTCTTTTTGGCCGCTCTCCAGCTTCTCGAATTTGTCTTCGAGAGCGTTCTTTTGTTCTTCGAAAGCATTCTTTTGTTCTTTTTGGCCGCTCTCCAGCTTCTCGAATTTGTCTTCGAGAGCGTTCTTTTGTTCTTCGAAAGCATTCTTTTGTTCTTTTTGGCCGCTCTCCAGCTTCTCGAATTTGTCTTCGAGAGCGTTCTTTTGTTCTTCGAGAGCGTCCTTTTGTTCTTCGAGAGCATTCTTTTGGCTACTCTCCATCTTTTCGAATTTCTCCAGAAGCAACTTCATGAAAGCGGGCATTTCATCGGCAGTACTAACTGTGCTTTGTTGCTGTTCTTCTTGAACTTCGAACAGCATCGTGTCTGGATGTCCATCTTCCTCGGTAATAGCGTCCTGGAGTAGGAGCAACAATTCCCTTTTGAGCCCCGAAGTCTGGAGGTTTCTTTTACCCAATTCCGCTTTTAACACAGCTGTTGTCAATTGTTCAATTTTTCGACCCATTTTGAATTGTCTTCACACAATTTTCACAACATAATCAGTTTATGTCTTATATCTGTTCCAGAAAATTCACTCGCGAATAAACAAATCACTGAAACCGTTTTTATAACTTAGTTAATTATAGCTTTATCGCACAATCAGCTTCAATGTATCCGGAATATTCCACAATCAAATTCGTATGAGTCACCGACACTGTTTACACACACGATATCTCTGGAAAATTCCAACTGTTCCGGAAAATTCCACTGTAGAATTAACCCGCACAATTATGAGTTTTATCCCACTTCTGACACCAATGTAATATTTTCGGCCTGGGGTTCGTCGAATAAAACTCACTTTTATAATCACACAATGAAACACTTTATTTATCAAACAAACTTATTTAAACTCAGATCACACTGTTATTCAACTTTAATATTTAGAATTCAACACTTTATTTCAACTTAATCACTTTTTACTTTATTACCGATTTTCACAAGTCCACGTTTAAAATAAAACTGCCACGTACGAGCCTGTCACCCGTGTATTTATACAAAATAAAACACCTTCTAGTACGTTCCATACCCCCTTTGGTAATTTTCCATTGGTACTCCTCCGCTGAATTCCAAGGAGGGCAAATCGAAATTCGAACTTCGGATATGACAGCTGCTGTCAGATGACTGGAATGACAGTTGGGTATGTTCATTTAGTAAATCGAGCGGGTGCGTTTGTAGAGTGAATCGATGGGTGCATTCAGGGACTCCTGCGAGTTGTTTTATTTCTTGTCGCCACATTACAGTATGTAAGTTTTTTTCGCATCTATTTTGTTGATTTTTACAAATTTCATGTATGGAACTTAAACCATGTTTTCACCGGCCAATAAACCGAGTTTAAAATAAATCTTTCACAATTCTCTCACAATTTCGGAATTGAATACACAAATTCTAACTCGTCAGTATCTGAGTAAGACGTCATAAGATTCTCACTGTACACTCGGTCTCTGTAATAATGATTCATCCATTAACCCTTTTCACATAACTTTTTTCGTTGTTTCAAAAATAAGAAGGAGATACCTACTGATTTTGAAAAATTATTGGTTTGTTTTTCGCTCCCAGAAAATGTCATCGTAATAACTTGCTTTTGAGAGCTAATTATGACAACAAGAGAACACAAATGTGAAGTCTATATTATTTTTGTCCACTGAAAATACTTCGTGAACGTGATTCATTTTTAAACTTCACTTTCATCCGTTTTATGTTTAGATTAGAAGTAATTTCTATACCCAACATGTATAATTCTGTACACATCACTGAATAAAGAGACAAGGAATAGCTCTTTTTCACATATACAGTGTGTGTGAGTGAAGCATTTATTTTGGCATTAGTCGCCCGATGTCGGATATCGACTTGTAAAGCCGCGTTGTCACAAGGAACAGGAACAGAAACAGAAACAGAATTTCATACAATAGCAAAGCAAAAAGCATTCAGCGAATTTAGGTTTCAGTTGCTAATGTATGGGATTTTGTTTCTGTTCTTGTCTTACGTTGCTTGTGACAACGCGGCTTAAGCGATTGTATCGAATCGGGGTACAAATGTCACCTTAACTCAGGAATGTTCAACAAAAGTAGAGCCAGCTCCCAGGAACGTATGAACGTCGAGCCGTCTCTCATGACATGCCTGGTTCAACACATAAGTAGTCCGCACTCACACAACTAAAACTGATACTTCACTTTTCCCCAAAAACACCACTTCCTTGTCTTTTTATTCAATGGTACACATGCTTTCGAACACTGCTGTGCTTTCACGCAATACATTCCATTGATGTGGAGCACCACTAATGACAATCAACAGGCTCCGCACATTTAAAATCCACTTTTGTTTGTCATTATGGCAGCAGTGCGTCTTTCGTAAACTTTCAAAAAATTAAATGCACTTTTTGAAAAGCAGGAATTTATTTATGTTTTCAGTTTTCTTCGCACGTTTTACGGGCGGCTTTTACTGGGACAAACGTAAGTGTTTCCATACAATTGTTGTCACCTTGATTCGTTGAACAGTAACCTTTTTGCCTTTCAGAGTCTTAAACTATTGCAAAATGAGTAACAAAGATCCAACAGCAACAAATGATGGCTACTGCCTGCAGATATCCAGCAATTCTTCATTATCCTGCGAAAGTGATTTATCGTCGTTCTCCTTCGACAAGGAAGTTGATACGTACACCAAAAGAATGCATTCCGATGAATTACCAGCCTTTGAGATACGATTAATGTCGCCGTTGGGCCGTTCACCCTCTCCGATAGACAATGACCTGGAGACCCCCTCATCACCTACGCACAGCAGTTGCATTACTCCTACGAGAAGCTCTTCGAAGAAGACACAAACCAACCTTAAAGACAATGAAGACTTTGTACCACTTCACGATATAAACGCGCAAATTAGTCCGCCGAGCGATAGCGACAGTAATCCACTGTGCGACAATAGTCCTGCAAGTAGTTTGGAAACGATATTCGAGGGAGTGTTTCTGAATACGCCGCCCAGGCAAAAGGCACAGCGAAAGAGCTGCTCTAGCAATAGTCGTCACAATCTAATGGAGAGGATCGCAATAAATCGTTTGAGCGTTGGTGCTTCTGGCAAGGAAAACGTACTGGGGAATGACGACGCCAAAGACGAGTAGTCAGGAGATCGAACTACTTTAAACTCGGTCCAAAATGTAGAGTCTTTCAGTCTTAATTTGTAAGTTTTTTTCGTCTTTTAGTTTTCTTAAGTTTTATGTTGTATTCGTACAAAAATTGAATAAATTTTGTTATTCGTTCGAAGTTTTATACATGTTCGAATTAGTCTGCTCTGCTGTAGAAAGGCGCTTTCAAAACTTCTGTAAATCAGGCGAAGTTCCTTTTCTCAAAACTTGTAATTGTGCAAGCATGGACTTTTTTATCGTCTATCTCTAAGTCCTCTCAAGCCCACAAAGATTTTAACTAATATTCTTACCTACCTGTTGATCGATTTTGAGCTTCTTGTGCTATAAAGGAAGCTTCTAAATCTATCCTAATTTGCTGCAATAACTTTGCGTTATTAGAGTGAGAATGAGAACAGGACCAGAAGGTTACCCAAGCCTACTCGTGGCAAATCCCGCGTACTGTCCTTGTACATCGCCGATAAGAAATAATTTTGATAAGCGCTGATCATATTTGGTTTGCTGGATTGGCCTTATAGATGTTGATTCTATTAATCTTAATTTTACCTGTAGTTTTGTCCGCCTAAGCTTTGCATGTTCGAACTGTTGCGTCTCTTCTAATTCTGTCCAGAAAATGCCCAACAGGAAATGCAACAAATTCGCAAGCGATTCTTTTAACAAGGCAGAAAAGGACGATTTTCTACCAAACCAGCTGGATGGAAGGCACATGGTGTTTGCTATTTCCTGCATCTCGTTTCGCAAGAGAAGACTAAAACTCTCGGTTTTTTTAAAACTATTCTTTTAAGGTCTGTGAACATCACAGGAGTTATGCCTTCTGGACATCTTCAACGGGAAGTTGTGTCCTCTGAAAACAAGAACAACATACCTATTCTTAACTTGTTCAGCTGAACAAAAACCCAAGACAAAAAATCGTTGTAAGATTTCGGGATGCTGCCAACTGGGATTTGTTTCATTTTATTCTGAACGTTCTTTCATTTTTCAGTCTCAAACACCAACCCCGAAATTGCTACCCATTTACTGCAAGTAAACGACCTTGCCAGCTTGACAAAAGAAAAAACATGGATAAGACTGGGTGAAACCGTGGATCCTACCGTGGATCCTATGCGCTTAGATTTGGGAAGAATGTCCCCCTGCGAATTCTAGGTATTTAAATTAAGACTCTTAAACAGTAGGATTAGAGAAAAATCACTGCGATCAAACAAACTCCAACGTCCTTTTCTTCTATAACTTTAACCAAAACCATCCGGAATTACCTGAAAATCGCAGCCAACATTTTTTTCAATCAGTTGAGAAACTATATTGCAAATAATTCCTAAATGCCAATGTTTTCCATGTAGAAACAAATTTCAATGGCGTCAATCTTCCGAATACAAACAACCATTTATGTCTTCCTGAAAGGAAATATGAGTCTACTTCGGAATTAGATTTGATACTGCAAAGAGCAAAGCCAATATTTCAAGGCATAAAATTAATTATAAAAGGATTAAACCATTGTGCTAAAAGCGTTGAGCTCAGAGTCTTCTCTATTGTCTCAAATGTTCTTAAAACGGATCCCCGCTCTAAGTTACGTCTACGAAGCATAAATAAACTGCAAAATGCATAAGCAGCCATTAGCGATCGTTCCTTAGCAATTCGGGCTGACAAGAATTAAGGAAAATGTTAACGTAGCATGGGATAACAGTTTAACCTTTATTCAACAAGAAGTCGCTGACCAGAGAGGAATATTTTAAACTTTACCGGGTTAGAATAAGCAAAACTGTGCTAAATAATAGGCAATGTTATAATCCAAAGACTCGTAAAGCCAGGCTGGCATGCCTAGGGAAAGAAAAATTATATTGGAGGACACCCAGGAAAGGTTTGAGATTGGTGTTATTTAGCTCCACCCAGATTGATTAAGACCAAAGACATCAAGGCACAACGTTAATAATATGTTAGGTTTTGTGAAAATTTAAAGGGCTTGTAATTTTTTTCAGGCTTTGACAGAAACAAAAATTTGTCAGGCGCCGACTCAAATGGAACAGGTCGTCTAGTCTTTCTTAACACTCAACTTGAGACTCAAAATATTTCATTGTCAACATCATTAGCGTCACAGCTCGGGTAGGTTTTAGCTACATCAACCCGCATTTTCCATTCCGTTTTTGTTTTTTTTTTTCATTTGTCCTCTCTTGAATGCAGTCGTTTGTTTCGTTGCTATTGCTGATGATTATTTCCAGTTATTTGAAGCGTTCAACTTCGCCGATTTTATCGCGGATCTCTTACTTCTTCATGTACTTTATTTTCCCTGCGTTGAACTCAAGCCCGGCTATCTCTGCACGCTGTATCACCTCCACAAAGGTGGGCTCAATACATTTCCTCGATCTACTTACGATTGCAATGTAAAGAATCGGAGAAAACATTTCCAATATTCCAAATATTTATAATTTTGGTACAGATTCCAAAAGCTGATTGATTTTAAGCATTTTAATGCTGCCGAAAGATTATTTCAAGTTTAAAAAAAGTATAAGCGTCATTACATTAAATTCAAAGAATATTTATAGATTTTCCTTGGGCAGAAACGCTTGACCAGTTGCGAACCTATTTGTCCTGCAGCCAGAGCCGGCCCAACCATATGTGCAGGATGTGCAAATGCACAGGGCGCGAAGTTTTGGGGCGCATTGCTAGGAGTAAGAAAAAATTATTTTACCTAGCGCGGATACTGCCATTTGCATTTAAAGCCCATACCTCAAATAAACTCAAAATGACATCCATCACACCCGTGTTAAAATATTTATTCCACATTAACTCATATTACTTACAATATTGTAACAACAAGGAGAGTCTGACAAAAACAAAGAATCCAACTAGAAAAGTTCATTTCTTACCTACATATACATACCTACCGATTCTCAAAATATTTGAACCTGTTCATGTAGGAATATTTCTTGCACATCTACTGAGCTATACTTACATTTAAAAAAGAATCAAAGTAGGTACCTTCATAGTTCAAAAATTTTAAAACAAAAAAAATCCGTTCCATATGTGCAGGTTTTAAATCTTGCACATCCGCTCGCAAAATTTTCATAGGAAAATATGTCAAAAAAAAATTCAATCCTACAAATCGTATGAGCTAGAGTGTGCAGGTGTGCAAGTTTTTGATTCTGCAGATAAGAAACCACAATGTGTGAAATTTCCCATCTACGAAAAAAGTAACGAGTTTCTCTTACAAAGAGAACAGGTAGATTTATTATGAAAATATAGTTTCTCTTCGACTTTAATCTGATTCTGATTTCTGAATCTGTCTTATGTGGATGTGGATGTGGGGTGTCGGGTCAGGTTTTTATCATGCACGCGGAAACGGTGTGCGAGTTTGAAATCTTTCTCATAGGAAATTAATGAATTGATTTATTTCTCTTTCATTTTTCTAAGAAATAAGAGCGAGAAATTTATTTTGCGTTGAGACTTGAGACTTGAAGGCGGTGGCGGTGGATGGAAGAAGTGACTAGAAAATTACTCACAAAAAATTGCAGTGCTTTTAAAAGTCTTATCTAGCTAATTGTGAAAAAAGAAAAATGCGAGGGAGAAGGCATGGAAACGCTCCTACGCAGGTGGTTTTTCATAAGAATCTTCTTAAGGAGTTTTTGTTTTGTGCCGTTATTTTTTTAATATTAGCTAGTGCAATACCTACTTTGGAGCAGATTGTTTTGATTACCACTCATTTTCCCGCTTGTAACATTTCTAATTTATTTACTCGTTAATAATATAAATATAATATGTTTTTCCTGATTTTTGTACCCGACCCAGGGTATATTTATTTAAATGCAGTTTGTAACACAGTGAAATAATAACATCAGACCCTAAGACTTTCCACCATGTCCGCCAGTTCATCCGAATGTGTGAAGTTTTAAGGTATTTAAAATTGAGGTAGAATGCTGAAACTAACAGTGTATTTTGTTTCTTATTTTGTATAGACAAAGTATAAAAATTGCCCTCAGTCACGCCCTCAATTGACATTGATGTCAGACCAACCCAAATTAATATTTTATATAAAATTTACTTTTGGTTAAGTTAGACAAGGCGTAGGACCTCAATATTGGTGTAAGGCAATAGTTGCCTTTTAGTAGAAAAAAAATGGACCGCCCGCACCATCGACCATGCAGACTTTTAAAATGTTAAACCCTCAAAAACCTGATTTCTCGAAAAATTAATTCTTAGTTAAAAAGAAATTATGTGACAAATATTAAAGATATTGCCATTTACTAAGTGTATTATACACAAAGCGGAGAGCTACGCCCAGTTTTAGGGGCGTTTTTTCAAAAAACACTCAAGGTTAATTTTTGCTTTAACGGAATTTCTCATGATTCTAATGAAATTAGAATTATACACTCCATTTTCAGCTTACGCCTATTTTTTGGGACGAGGGCAATACAAATTATTGGTATGAACATAAAGTATATGAATTAAGGCCAAAAAACTTTTAAATTTAGTGTTTCAAGAAAAATAGGGTCTTGTACTCTTACTTACTTGTTTTTTATTTATTTATTACTTTAGTTTATTTTTATTATTTATGTATTTAACAAAATATTCTATTTACAAATTTAAACATAGCATATGTTAACATACATATTTGTTGGAGATACCTCAAAGAAAAAACGCATTGAATGTGAATGATGTGGAAACGACCAATGTATGTGTACATACTAAAGGGCGCTTTTTGGTAATCTTGCACAGGGCGCTTGCTAGTCTGGAGCCGCCCCTGCCTGCAGCCTCCTTTTTTTATAATTCACTCGCGTATTAAGGAATTTGTTACTCTTTTAATGTTGATTTACATCTCACGAGCGGAAAATTCTCCTTGACATTCTCCCAAGACACTCTCTGTTAACTCGTGAAGCTTTTTGTTGCAAATAAACGCAAATATTTTGTAGCAATCCTCTGTTGTTTTCGCAGTAAATCTATCACCATCATTTTTACATCTTCTACCATTTGCTCGTCTTCCTGCAGGCTCTGTACTAATTACTTCGTTTGCTGCCTGCCCCTGTCATTGACAATACCAAGTCCTACCATTATTTGTTTATTTCCTAGTCTTTGGGTCCATACACTATACGCCGCCGGGTTCGGGCTACTACGCTAGTTCGTCTGATGGACCGGTCGGTACTTTTCGTACCTCTTTAAACGATAGTTTTCTCAAAACCCAAGTTATATTCGATATTGGTGCATTCATCGCAGATGCTGCTTAGAAAAATTTGCTAAGACCGACCAAGGCAGTCTAGAAACTACATATAAGTCTGGGTAAAATACTTTCCATTTAATTAAAATCGACGAGCCAGATTTCATTTTGAAAACATTGTTTAAAAAAAAAACGTTTATTACAGCCGCACCAAAAGAAACAAAAACGATCGATAAAAAAAACTCTTAAGCGTAACTTGTGTCATCCGATTGCTTACGTTGTCTTAAGCCTTGCCCCTGAACCACTATAAGTTTTTCGCATATTTGGACGCTGAAAAAATTTTCACCTTAAGCAAACCCGGATTCACTTCACTCCACCTAAAAATAAAAAAAAATGAGTGACAACATAAAACGAAGGTTTGAAAAACAAGAACTTACTTAAGATTTCTTTCTTTGAGGCGACTCTTTACCCTGGTTTTGATAGTTGATACTCCTCCCGTACTATGCAAACCTCTTCCGGTTATTATAAAAACATACTTAAAACTACGAAATATACTCCGTAGCTTTGCTATGTGCTTGTCTACGAATATGTCTAGGCAGGCGATGGCCTCAATAACATGCAGGTAGTGCAAGTCAATGAAATCTGGATTGTTCTGTGTGAGATCGTGGACTTCCATGATGCAATTCGCCGCTCGGTGGTTGTAAATGTCGATTTTCTTCTTGTGAAGATTAGCAATGTGTGAATAGTAAAGAGCGACCCCACTATTGCCACGTTGAATTGCATCTTTGGCTTTTTGATAGCACTCAGCCCGTAATTGACAATGATGTGCCGCATAGTTGCGTGTTTCTTCAAACTCTTTGAGAGCTAAACGCTTGGCTTCATCAGGCGATAGAGAGCGCTTGCGTGGCGTGGACTCCTGCGGTTGGGAAATGGAATGTACTTGTTTATAGCTAGAGCTGCGACTGACGTTATTTTGCAGGAAAAGTTCATCTTGTTGCTGCTTCTCTACTTCGTTGTTTAGCTGAAACTATAAAATTGTATACGCTCTGTTGATTGAGGTTAAAAGATTTACCTTTTCGTTCTCAATTCTGGCCTTTTCGATAAGATCCTTCGTCGAGACTTTGTCGTCGATGGCAGCTGGTTCTATTGAACTCTTGAGCACCTCTACCGTGGCACTAAAGTTGTTGTTGTGTGCTGCCAGGATGTCCCACAGAGTTTCTTGCGGTATGTTTGGAAATATCTCGCACAACTTCATTCGTGTCAGGTGTGAAGCCAAGTCATTAGGTTGCTGGTGCCTTGTAGCTGCCTCACTCAGTTGTTGCTGTTCAGTTTTGTAGATCATCCAGGCATACTCCATGTCGAGCAGCTCTCTGATGTTATCCGGTGGCTGCTTGCAGTTTTCATACTTTGGATTCTTAAGTAGTCGCGCAAAGTCCTCATCTTCTTTCAATATGCTTTGGCGTTGCTCTTCAGCTTGATTGTACACCGACTCCATCCATAAGACGTACAGCTCTCGAGCCAAGGATTTTCGCATAAACACATTTGTTTTGTACTTTTCAGGAATGCTTAGAGCGGGTGTTTCCGATTTAAAGATATTAATTAATTGACCAACAAGATCTTCACCGAGATTGATTTCTAGTATGTCCTCTGTCGCGTCTCCACCTTCCTCGCTAATTGTGTCATTTTCGTCTGCTTCGGTTTGAACTTCACTATTCACAAAGGACTTTTGATTAATAGTTTCTTCCAAACCGTTGCGTTTGTTACGAATCCTATTCACGTGATTTGAGTAGTGTTCGTCGCTAAGGACGAAACTTCTCTCTAACGCTTCTTTTACTTCGAGACCCTCGACTGTTGGGACAGGCGCACGATGCCTGGCTGGCTTTAGACGCTGCGGCTTAACCCTAGGATCAACTATTGGTGAACTTGTTATTGTAGGCAAGTCCTTTATGGGATTGTCACAACCGCAGTCATAGCGATCGTTGTTTTCAATCAATCCAGGGGTATTTTCATACTGCCTAGAGTCGTCGTCCCTCAGGAGGATGTCTATAGCCCAGTCAACGCTTCCGTTGCATTTAACAAACAAATCCCAAAGCTCAGCGGTGGGTACGTTGCAGTAAATCTCACGCAATCCTACAAATGCCTCATTCTCATTGACACAACCCACCCGGTGACGAGTGAAGCTCATGGACGTCTTCTCTACGTCACTTGCATGACTTTTGTCGCTGTTTGTGATATTAATTGACTTCACGCCTTCCTTAAGCAGCTGCAAGAGACCACAGCTCTCGGTTTGTTCGTTAGTTGTTTGTTCATCGTTTAAAACTTTGTTGCTGGGTTGCATAACAGGAACACCCCAGAAATTGGTGGCCTCTTGTTCGTAAGCCTGCCAAACAACTGGTGTCGTAGGGAACAACTTTAAAGACGCTTCATTATTGTCGTACACTTCGTCGTCGTTTGCGTGGCTCAAGGGTTGGCCCCAAAAATTGGCAGCTTCTTGCTCGAAATTCAAATGCGATTGAGCTGGATGCTCCGCAGGTTCACCTTCCATCGGCTCCTGTTGTTGCTTACTTTGACGAGGTTGTCGAGGTGATTTTGGATCACGCGAGGGCGATTCTTTATATGGAACAAAGACATCGTATTTTGGCCAAGCGATTTTCGTTTCGGCAAAGCATAGTGGTTGTTCTTTTTCTTCCACATTTGCATGAATGTTAGCATTCATTTGATGAAAATCGTTTTCTTGTTCTATACTTGCTTCAGCAGCTGCAGTTGCGGGATGTAAAGGTTCCGGAGAAGGTTCCGGAGGTGGTGGATATGTTCTCAGTTGTGGAAGCGTAACAGTGTACTTTGTCTCTTTAAGCATCTAACACAAAATCACAACAATAAACTAACCAAAATCACTTAATGGAAATCTTACTTACCTTTAATAAGTCGTTGGCAGTACCAACCTCAAATTGATCCAACATTCTTTGAATCTTGTGCTTTGGAACATTGTGGTCATTCTTTGAAGCAAGTTTTCCCGCCGAATTGCGCCAAGGGGTAAGAGGCTCCATTAGCTCAACAATATATCCATTCTGGACAGCGACTTGAGCGTATGGCAACATCTCCCACATTTTCATGTTGGTGTTATCTATGATAATTGGACTCCAACCCAGGACGGCCTTTTCGCGCGCTCTTGTGTGACAATATAGGTGTGCATCCTCAAGCCGCTCTACACTATACTTGTACCTACCCAATGAATCATAGAAGTAATCATCGGCTCCAAGCACAAAATCCTTTACATTCTTTCCTGGCATCAATTGGTTCACAATCGATTTGGACAGATGTGATTTGCCACTGCCCGGAGCACCTCGCATGATAATAACTATTTTGTAGCCATTCTTAATGTTCTCCCAAACGTTCGCATACGCTGCTGGAAGTGCTTGCACACATGGTTTGGGTTGCACCGATACGTATGGAACAACCTTCGGAACAGCACCACCAGCATTTTGAGCAACTCTGCTAAAAGTTGCAGATCTTACGTTCATTGTCGCAGGTTGCTCACGATCACGACAATTATCTCCATCGGTTCTCACTAGCTTATCGATACAAGAGTCCACTATTATCGTGAATAGGGATAGATAGATGGAAAAAAAAATTTGCGAAGAATTCGTGTTATTGCGTTGTTTGGAAGGGGGATGCTTGTTGACTTACCATTCCACAGCGACTCCTCGCAGATTTCGCGGATTTTTGGAAGGGAAATTCCTTTAAACATGTCACCCAGCTGACGGACTATATTTTGTTTGTCGACGCTTAAATCTGAGTTCGATTTTAAGTTGTACATATGCGGATCCATGGGAAACATTTTGAGTTTCTTTGTTGTTTCGAGTATTTTATTTTGGGAATGCTGTTACGGCGCGGAACAAGAGAAATACAATTCAAAATGAAGTGCAAAAAAATGCAGTCAAAAATAAACTAGAGAGGTAGACAAACTGTAAAGCGTAAAGTCAAGTCAGTGGTTATTGTTTTGTTTTGGCTGGCATTCGTCGTGGCGATATCATTTCGTCACGTGATGGGATGGCTGAGTTCCGTTGATGTAAAACGAATGGGTGCATCCACTCAAAATTATTCAAAAAGGAAACTTCGCTTTAACAAATTTATTATTTTGTAGGTCCAAAAGCATACACAGAAAACATACAACGCATGTGTCAAGTTGGATAAATGTCATTTGTCCCCTATAGTGCATAAATTACTGAAAAACTAGATCGTCAACTTCGACCATGTAAAAGCTTTGCCCACAAATTGTTTACAAATGTGAGTTAATTCGTCAACTGGGTTTCTTACATCAGCTGGTAGCCTAAAGTAAATTGTTGTTGCATTTTCTTAAACATGTTCACCGACACAAAAATTTAAAACTTTATAAAAGCTCTAAAAGTTTTATTAAAAAAAATGTAAACAAATGGGTTTTGAAGGGCAAGAGGGTAACTTGCCCTTCTTACTTACGTCCTTAAGTTATATATCTTCTCTTAACTTACGTCCGTTAGTTATATATCTAGTTATTCAGTTATTTATGCTGTAGTGTCAGTAGTTAATAGATTTTGCTTCACAAATACAATGTACGACAAACTTAAAAATGATCAGTGAGTAAGTGCTACAGTGTGTACGCAGAAGTTACAGTCCGTAAAACGGACCGTTGAATACCCCATCCTATCCCACATTGTAAAATGCTGATGGCATAGTTATTTTTTGACATTTTATAAGTAATGCAAACTTCGAAAAGGGGCGTGGTCCAACCGCCCCTAATTACAAACTATTAATCATAAGATATTTCCAAGTTACACCTAATACGTAATACTTAAAAATTCAATTTTTTGGTTCAAATTCAATATTTTTGAAAAATCGACCCCTAAAAGGGGGCGTGGCTAAAAACTTTATATGAACGAAATCTGGACGGAAGTATTGTTTACCTAACCTGCTACTTTTTTTGTTTCATGCTTTCCTAAATTAGGCTCAAGTGCAGTCGAAATTAAGTTTTTCTGGAAAATTTTAGGTTTTTCTTCAATTCTGCCTCCGAATGTGGGCGGGGCCCAAAGTCTTGTATGAGCAAAATGTGGAACTAATCGTTTTCTACATAAAATATGAATATTAAGTATTAAATATTATTAGTTTTTTTTCAATTTCGAGCAAAAATACTGAGTAAACTGCATTTGAAAATTTACCCTTAAAATAGATGCCACGCCCACTAGAGGAGGTTTACCAATTAAATTTGTCTTTTTTGTGTCTTATATTCACTAAGAGATGCTTAATGTCAAATTTCAGCCTCTTAGAACGTCTTACAGTTTTGAAAAATCTGGAGGTAGTTTGATATTTAGACCGATTGTGGGCGTGTCTTTGGGCGGATTTCAAAAATTTGTACACTTGTACTGCTTCGCATGACGTGCACCTGACGTACGAAGTTTCAGCCCCCTAGCTCAAAATTTAAGGCCTAAAAACATGTGACATACAGACGGACTGACGGACGGACATGGCTCATTCGATTCAGAATTCGGTCTCGATCATATGCCCTAAAGGTCTTGGGGGTCTACCATTATTATTTCACCGTGTTACAAACTATGTGACAAACTTAATATCCTATGGGATGGGGTATAAAGAACAACGTGTTTGGCTGTTCAACTTCAGATGTACAGCGCTAGAGCTGTGTCAATCGTCCGTTTTCCCGGATCGAATCGATTTAAGATTGATTTCAAAAAGGACCCGATCTTTTCAGTCAATCATTCGTTCCTTTTTCAACGATCATCGTTCTTACCGATTTCGTTCTTCTTTCAGTCATCGATCCAAAGTCAAACACCGTTTCTCCGTTCAATCCGGATTGGCTTAGGGCTCAGTTATACCGATACGGAAACGGATACGAAAAACGAGAAACAGTCGAAAAATGGGATTTTTTTCTGGTAAGCGTTTACAGCAATCAGAAAAAAAACAACCGAACAACCAAACAGCCGACTTCAGTTTTTTTGTTAGGGTTGAACAGAAAAAATATTTCTGACAGCCGGAACAGTAAAAAGGTATGGAACAATTCAGTGGAATGAATGGGTTTCATTTTCCATCAGCTGTTCAGGAAAAGTGATTCTGATACGAAAAATTATAAAACTACTTTTCTGAGAAAAATTAACTTTAATCAATACAAATTTTCGTGTGAATTGGCTAAGTAAATCAGTGGCAACATTTTAAATCCAAATTTGGCATAATCGCATAAGTGAAAGTAGTTACAAATAAAATGAGAAATAAATTTTTCCGTATCGTTTTTTCATTTCGTTATAACTGAGCCCTTAGCAGCAATCAACGTGTGTGCGGCAAGTACACATTTTTCGAAATCTCGTAGCAGTTTCGCTACAGTCATTGATGTAGGAATGCAACGTGTAAATATTTTGATTGGTAAATGATTGAATTGACCCTTTCTCTTTCGTTTTGTTCATTTGACCAAAAATAATGGAGAGGGAAAAGTATTGGTTTGTACCGATTTCATTTGTTACGTTCATTTGGAAGAAAAAAGGGTTAATATTGTGGGAACGATTGGTTTTACTTTTTCATTCGTTTCGTTCATTTGAACGGGAAAGAGCATTGATATTAGGAACTATTAGCTGGGGGACAGAATGAGTATCTGTATCTGTGTCTGTGTCTCGCAGTTCAGCTTACGGGAACACGTATATAGCGAAACAATGGGTATCTCGTTGTGTCTCTGATTTTAGGTGAAAATTGTGGCAAGACACAGCGACAGACACAGACACTCATTGTGCCCGGCTTGTATTGGTTTGCCCAACCGGGATTGCAATCACCAATACTGTTAGAGGCACAGGTCCAAAGGATCGAATCAATCACGATTGACACAGCTCTAGTACAGCCCCAATCCGGGAGATGAAAGCCCTGCGGAACGGCAAGCAAAAAGGCCGTATGTTTTCTATTATATCTTTATTTTGATAGCTGTCAAAAGGCAGCTAAATATTTTACGCGTTTCTCTTACCCAGAAGCTCCACTTACAATGGGCAAAACAATCAATTGATTGAAAAATTTCCATTGATTGTTTCATTATCAATCTGCTCCTGATTTTTAAATGGCCATCAATGATTGATTTCCATTTAAAGAGCAATCATTGCCATAAATCTACGTGGCAATGAGTTTGAAAATGATATTTGAAACTTAAATTTAATATTTTCGGCTTCAATGGCTTCTATACAAATAAAAATATAAACTTCAGACCCGAAAACAACGTAGATAAGAAAAATTCAAAACTAAAGCAAACTGATGCTAACGTCATTACCGGACGAAAAGTTCCCAGTCACTGAAAGCGAGACCCTCTCTCCGACTGCTCCGCGCCGTTTCCTCTTTCTCTATGTTTGAATGTGTGATTGTGCTCGATTTGTTGGTGCGTTTCACGTGCCAAATCCTTACTGAATACGGGGCTTTTTCATTCCTCTTGTGGGTCGGGCTTTCCATTCATTCCCCTAGCTACGCAAAAAAAGCCGATTTGTTTCGCAAAATCAAAAATGATTAACCCATTTTATTTGTTCTTTTTATATTAATAAATATACACATATTCTTTGACTTTTTTTAAACGGAGTACATATTCTTGTAGTGGATATTATGTTGCTGTTTCATCCAAATCACCTCTGCTGGACAATTCGTTTGTATATTGTTGTCGAAACGCGTTTGCTAATAAAGAGAAGATATATTTTATTGTTACTTGTGCTAGGCTTAATGTATCTTATTTTGATATATAATTATTATATACGGTAATAACAACAAAGACTTAAAATAAATTTTTCCTTTCCAAGGACTTCTTGCATTGTACCACTTATTTCAAGCTTCGCACACCACACTACGCGACCAGTGGACGAAAACACTTTCCCATATACATGCGCACACTTGGTTAACTTTAAATCCGACAAACAGACAAGCAACCTGCAATTGCCTTTTGCAAAAATATAAATCTGTCAAGTCGTAATTTTATTTGTTTTGCGAAGCGTTATTTTTTTTACGTGCATCTATTTTAAAAGATTAAATAAAACAATTATAAAAACAATTCTGCTTTCTTTTGGTTCAAATTTAATAGAATCAGCCACACCAAAACCAATTTCAAAATGTGCGGTGGGGAGCGCTGAATACGTATGAAACAAAAGTCAAAGAAAACTTGACGAAACTGACCCGACTGACATTATGCGCGCGTAATACGAATAGAATGTATTCGCACAATTTCTTCAGGCTCCGTACCACAAATTACTTAATGAATTAGATATTCAACTAGACTGGAAAGCCGAGGGGCCTACAAGCTGTTGCCATAGCAATGCCTGGAAAACTACGAATACTCTCACATTTTGTCAATGTATTCCATACTTGAAGAGATTCACCACGAAGTTCAAGTGATTCACCCCGAAAACATGGCGGAATCAGCTTTTTGCTCCGTCTACCGGACAAAAATGGTAACGAATTCCAATATCTGGAAGTCGCCACATAATGGGTCGTGCTACATTAATGTTGTTTTGCTAGAAACCTTAAAATTATTTTTATCTAAATTGGATTCGATATATATATTATGTACTTCAAATGCCTTCTAAATTTTTTCTTATATAGGTTAAAACAAAACACAAAAAGCGCAAATGAAACTAATTTTTTACTGCCTAAATGCCTGTGCCTCTGATAAGTTTGTGTTTTATGTTACCGGATTAAAGCTTTAAAAAGCAAAATTCACGGTTAAGTACCAAGAAAATGTTTTCTATATGTTTTGACGAAATCAATCGTTATGCTAAGTTTGTCTGAGTAAGTCTTTGAATTGACACATATGAATTGGCTTACGCTCTGCCAATTAGTCCAAGAGCAGGACTGTCAAAGTTTGCCAATAAATCGACAAGTGGAAATTTAGAATTAGAATATTAAAATGTAAAAGTCATTAGAAATGTTCAAAGGCACTTTTATTATTTTATTATAGCTATAATTTGAATTCATCATTCAAACAAATCAATATTAGGATATAATAGTCATCCTTATCCTTCCAAGTCGATATTATTGCATGCATTTGAGATTAGAGTTGAACATTAAAAGTCAAATCGGCAACTGAGAACAGAAGAATAATGCACTTTTGAGTGAACCCATTTCGTAAAAAAATCAGTAGCACATTGAAATTGATTTCTGTCAGTGAAATAGCAAAGTAGTCGAAAGAAAAATGTTTATGTATATTTTTGTAGGTAACAATAGAGATTGACACCAAAAGAAGCATTCATTAAACAAACAAATTTAATCACAAGTAAAAAAAAGTTTCAGTGATGCAATCCAATGAAAGCTATATTTAATGCTTCTAAACTTCTTCATTTTTTTTTTAAATTTGGGAACGCTTGATATTTTACGCAAGTCAAAATCATAAGCCTTTTCCTTAAATGGAAGTTTTCTCGATTGTTTCCTAACTGTTGCTCTTGTTTTGCTGAATAACTAATATTTTCTGCATTCCTACATAATAAAAAAACTGAACATCAATAACACATGAACGATTCTGGAGAAAAGAAAAGCCCAACTGCGTAATAATAATAATAAGCGTCTCACACGCATTCACCGTCACAAAACCGAAAAGCATAAACAACAAATAAACAAATAGGTTTTGGGGGAAAGGGGACGCACAAGTTGAATATTTAGTTATTAAGTAATTTGTGACCCGAACTATATTGAAAAAAAGACCAAATTCGTAAAAATATCCAATTACGTCATAAACATTCCAGTATTTCCGGGCACATTCAAATGAACTAAATTTTACGATTTTGTAGTAGGTGAGCCTACATTGATCACCCCAAGTGTGGGCAAAATTAAAACGGAATTGTCATTTTGACTTTAATGACTTGTGTGTTAACTTTTATGACTTTTTTAAGATATGTATTTAAATTTTTCAAATGTCAGTGTGAAATTCACCTCGTTATTTTGGCGGGCTCTCAAATTTTTGTTTACTTTTCTCACACGTATTCACCGACACGGAACTCAAAACAACAGCAACGAATAAACAAATGGGTTTTGGGGGAAAGGGACGCTTTAGTTGAATATCTAGTTATTAAGTAATTTGTGCACCGTACGTAGCATTCAGTCTATTGTAGTTGGCCCTTTATATGATTTTCTTTTTCGTTTTAAATTTGTATTTGTAGGCAATGAAGTGCCCTCATTGAAAATGATTAAAAATCTAATTGCCACTTATTTTTTCATTGCATTGGGCATTGACAGTGGAGCCACAGCGTAAAATATTAATCACATATCGGCAATTGAATAAATTAGCATACATTGGTTATTTCAATAAAAATATAGTTAAGGAAGTCCGTTAAATTAACCAAATAACGCGCTTATACCCTAGGTTTGTAAAACGGAAATAAAACGTAACGTAACGCAACAGAAACCGAACTGACAGCTCATCACTTGTCACCAGACTTCACAGAAAAGAAAATTCATAACAAATTGGCTCACAAAAGTGATTTATATTTTAGAATAAAATGTTTTAGTGTCAATTAATAATAATAAAAACGCTGTAGTATTTGCTTAGATTATCGATGTACTACATGCCAAATTTATATTCTGCTTTATGTAACTCACAAACGAGAGAAATACTAATTAAATTAAGCAACTAATTTCATGTAACAAAAGAAAAATTATGGTAAAAGAGATGATATTCTAGGGAGCGCTGACTGACAGCAAAACAAGAAGAGAAGTGAGTAAAAACAACGTAAAACTAAATCACCTTTAATTTTGTTAATACTAATTTAGATAATCTGGATCAACCATGTACTTTCCTGTGGGCTGGCCAAAGGCCATCAATCTCTCGCTTAATGATGAGGACAATGCTATTCGTCACATAGCGTGTGATGCTGTAAAAATTCTAATTGCTGCAGTCGGTGAAAGTTTTCTTGGTATTTGGTACGCGAACCCGCTGATTCCCATAACATTCCATCAAAGAACAGCGGAGTCCGTCGAACGGCATGGCAGCAATCGTTTGATTGTTTGGAAGCCCGATTCCAGTAAATTGGCGGTGCTGACCGACTATGGGCATTTGCTATTCTACAAAATCGAGGTCGATGGAAACAACGCGGGTGTGCTGACCCAAATTGATTCGCCGTTCGCCAATTTAAAGCGAGATTCGGCCGAGTTGTTCATCAAAGAAGTCATTCCTCGGTTGTATTTAAAAGAAATATGCTCTATTGCGATGGATTCGGTGATAACTACGTTCTGCTGTATAAGTCTTACGGAGGTGGTTGTTACAACGACCAACTGCGAGTTTATCCGCACGCAGTGGGATGATTTTGAGGCGAACCAAGCTGCTGTCGACCTTCGAAGCATTCCATTCTTTTTGAACCAGAATAGCAACCTGAAGAATCTTCCCCCTATCGGTAAGAACTCGTTTATATCAGCAATGGAGTATTCGCCATTTATTGGTGGCTTCGGCGTTGTGTTCAATGATTGTCGAGCGGCTTTTCTAAGTTTGCACCAGAACATGCACGGGTTCTGGGTGCCTGATGTCGACGACGCAACAGTCTGCAGTGTTAATCACAAATTCCGGTTGCTTGCTTACGGCAGGAGGAACTCGGAAGTGGCTGTATATGCTATAGAGGACACCACTGGTGGTTTGGAATTTTGCCACAAACTGTCCCTCAATTCGAAAGAGTTTCCTGGGGTACTCGGCGCTGTAAACGAGCTCAAGTGGTCGCCGGACGGATGCGTGCTAGTTGTTGCCTGGGACAACGGTGGAATTTCACTCTGGAGCACGTTCGGCACAATGCTGATGTCGTCTCTGAGCTGGGACTTTGGGATACACGTCGACTTGTTGCGTAATAATCCGCTTGTTGTCGATCGCATGGAGTGGTCAACCGAGGGATATCAGCTGTTTCTGATAAGACGGGAAGGAACCGTTCTCCAGCTTAGTTTTGTCAAGAGTGCTCTTACCATGAACCCTTGTATGGCTTCCACATCACACATTCTTTTGCAATCCGATGATACTCTCTATCTGAACCAAGGCGATAACTTAGAGAAGATTTACTTTGGTTCCAAGTTTATTTTCCCCAATAACCAAGCGGAAAACAATGCCAACGCGAGTCCTGGTAGCGACAGTTTGGAAGTCCAAAAGTCGGTCGACATTTCAAGTATTTTGTCGGAGAGCAAATACTGGAGTGTCCTGCAATTGCCCCTGACTTATGCCGCAACAAATTGGCCAATTAGATACTCCGCCATTGACACAGATGGCTTACACATTGCGGTGGCCGGCCGAACTGGGCTGGCGCATTATTCACTCACAACCAAGCGGTGGAAACTGTTCGGCAATGAGTCACAAGAAAAGGACTTTGTTGTTACGGGCGGCCTTATGTGGTGGCGTGGTTTCATAGTTTTGGGGTGTTTTAGCTTGTTGGATCGAACAGACGAGATACGCTGCTACCCTGAAGAATGCAAGCTGGACAATCAGTTTGGGAACAAGATTCAAGTAAGGGCACCGGTTATAGCACTAAACATGTTCAAGAACCAGTTGATATGCCTAACCGCGGACGGAATAGTCAGCACCTTTGCCTTGAAGAAAATCAATGCCTACAGCATGGACGTTTCGTGCATTTATGAAATGGACATCAAAGGAATTTGCATCCATCCAGCGTGTATAGTCTCTTTGACCATCACCAACTTGAAAAACGATCTGGCATCCAAATCCAATGCTCCAGAGACCATCATTTTCAACGTCAGCGGAAGGATATTGATGGTGCAAAGAGACTCGAGGACCAGTGTTATTAACCATCTTATGGCGACGTGCCTGGCTTCGTGCGTAGAATGCTTTTGGTTGTCGAACTCTGAACGCAGCCCCATGGGTGATTGTCTCTGGTTGTATAGTGGAGCCCATGGGATGCGTGTTTGGCTTCCGATTTTGCCGCCAAATGAGGAAGTTCGCGATACTCATCGTTTGCATTCATTCATGTCAAAAAGAATAATGCTCTCCTTCCCGTTAAAGCTGTATCCACTGGTCATATTGTTTGATAACGTGATTGTGCTTGGAGTGGAAAACGAGACCACTCTCTACACCAATGAAATTAATTCGCATTTTTCGTTGCCGTTTTGCTTGCTGGAACGCAAAAGTCAAGTCTACCTTCACAAAATTCTTCGTCAGTTGATAAAAAGAAATCTGGGCTACAGCGCTTGGGAGATAGCCAAGTCGTGCCGCGCGCTACCGTACTTTCCGCATTCCTTGGAGCTATTGCTTCACGAAGTGCTGGAAGAGGAAGCCACCAGCAAGGATCCGATACCCGATGCTTTATTGCCGAGTATTTTGGACTTTATCCGAGAGTTTCCCGTTCACATGCAGACAATCGTGCAGTGTGCTCGAAAGACAGAAATAGCTTTGTGGCCGTACCTTTTTTCCGTGGCGGGCAAGCCAAAGGACCTATTCCAGCAGTGTCTCAAAAGTGAAGAACTTGAAACCGCGGCTAGTTACTTGATTATTTTGCAAAATCTCGAACCATCGGCTGTGAGTAAACAACATGCTACTCTTCTGCTGGACATTGCTCTTGAAAATCGCAAATGGGAATTGGCCAAGGATTTGATTCGCTTCTTAAAGTCAATTGATCCAAATGAAATCGACTCGCCGCGTTCGTCCATGATTGTAAATCAGAAGATTGCGCCCACTCAACAGGCGGCCCAAGTTAACCCGAATCCAGAAGTTTTCAACTTGATTCTAGGCTCCATTGCGCGTGAGCGCAGTTTCTCCACGCCCATGGTCACATCAAATCCAAAAAAAGATAAAAAAGAGAAAGAAAAACGCGAAAGTATCTCGGGCAGTGTTCCACCGACCACACCCACAGCAACATCCCAAAAGGATGTAACTACCAACGCCACAACAGGCATCACATTCCGTCGTAAATCAGAGCGCAGTATATCGAAGGACAAGCGCGAAACGTTCTTCATAGAAACCATCCTGCAGCGACAAGCCCGAATGCTTCTGGAAAATTGTAAACTAATCGATCTGGGCTACATGAGTGCATTTTTGGACTTCCATTTAGTAAGTTGGCTGTCTCAGGAAAAGGACCGCTCGGCCAAACTTGAGGATTTTGTGTCGGCACTTATTTTGATGCATAAAGAACTCAAGCTACCTGCACCCTATGTTAACAATGGCAACGAAACGCATGACGGCAATCTTCTGCCAAACAACGATTTAACAAAATGTCGCAACACATCGAGCCAGACCTCAGAGTCTGGATACTTTAGCCTACCCTTGGCGGAAAATACTCAGCACCATCACTCAATTCCAGCTATCAAGGAATGCGAGGAATTTATCTCAACCTCCAAATCCCGTTCGAATTCGCAGACATTCGATGAAAACTACAGCGCAAGAAGATTCTCATCGATGCCGCACGATGACATCACTTTTGCTGGATTGGACCTTCAGTCAGAGTGCCGAGGCAAAGTTCTGCCCGAGAAGCTCAGCGTGAAGATTCGTTATCTCTTACAGTTATTCATCGAGGCCAACTGCATTGACTATGCGCTAATTCTTTCGATACTGCTTTTTGACGCAGCGTCAATAGGTCGCATCATCAACTTTGTCGTTCGAAGTGAGTCAATTGCATCCTGCAATCGTATACAAGTTGCCCTCAAGAAGATTACTCAATGGTCATTTGAGGAACAGTGTAGTTACCGTGGTTTTATGATTTCGCTCCAACCACAAGTCTATCTGCTTGATCAGTATGTTCTGGCATCAGCAGCGCGAAAATCCGAAAATGATGCTTCGACGGGTGAAAGCTCACCACTGGATAACACTTCTGAAAGCCTCGACACTATTTCTAGTGTCAATAACAATACAACGAACTCAAGTTGGATAGAATCCAAGAAACGCGCCGAAACAGTACGTCGCGTAAGCAATACAGAACTAGGAATGACCAACAGTAGTGCGTACACCAATATCAATAACAACACAAGGAATGGAAGTTCCACGGTTAGAAGAAGCTCCAAAGAGCAACAGCAAATTGTTAAAAATGAAAACGGTTTATGTAGTATTATGTAAAATTTTTGTTCATACGACAAGTTCGGTGTCTTTAGGTAATTTATTTTTTGTTGTTTATAGAAAATAAAAAAAAAAAAATGTTTTAAAAACGTTATGCATTAACATACATTATAATATTTGTAGTTGTAGTATTTTTGTCCTTTTTATCCCATACACCCTCAAATTATTCCCTCCCGTTGAAATAGAGAGTGATGTAGTCTATAAAAAATATTGTTGAACATTTGTAATTTTTAACAAAATTTTCTAAATAAAAATATAACGTAAGAATAATTTTGATTGACTCGAATGTTTCTCCTTTAAGCAAAAGAATATAAACTTTTATTTTCGTCCACAGACGCGCTTGTGAATATACCATTGAACTGAATATACCATTTTTACCAGAACCACAACAAATTGGTTAATCTTGTGGTAAAGACAAAAAAATCATCGGGACCGAGTGAAAAAAAAATAATTTAGCCGATTTATACCACAAATTGAAGAGATGCATGGAGGATAATTGACTACAATGCCAAAATTAAGGAAACAACAGTACTTTATTGTACATATTTGTACTCTTTAATATCGGAATCAACGTACAGCGAAGTAAGGTTAATGTTCATCGAACAATTTGGGGTAGTACAACAATTTAAAGAAAAACGATTGATGGAGTGAGTGCCTAATCTTAGTTTTAACACCCTTAATCGATCCCGAAGTGAACAAGATGAAGAATAACCTAAGGCCATGTAAAGGGCGTACAAAAGGCGGCGTATAGAGGAGTATATTTCCAAGTTAAACAGCTGTGATACAGTTCTCATAACTATTTTTGGAATCAAGTGGTTTGATGTCCGGTGTAACTATTATTATTCGTCGAAGAGACTGATCCCGCCTGAGGGTTTAAAAAGTTTTCAGTAAAAGCATTAAGAAACATCTAATTGAAGAGCAACACTATGCCAATCTATAAACTGATTTTGAATTTTAGTTTAGGTTTGGGTCGGAGAGGTTCTTTGGTAAAAAAGACATTTGTCATAGAACTTTGTGTTTTAATTATTTGATAAGCTTCGTATTGCGATAACCAATAATCAATTAAAATCATCTTATTTTATTCTTAGTTCTCTTTAGAGATTTTGGAATAATTTTTAAATTTCAAGATTTAAATTTATGTTCGATCAAGAAGCTAATGCAAACCGACACGTAGGTCATTATGTATAAAAGTTCAACTGACAGTTTAGGGTTGTTCATCAATGTCGAAAAGACCTCCTTGAAATGTTTATGACTATAGATTTTCGATTAAACACGTTAATCGTTCCATTTTATTCCAAAGATCTCAAAGATATGTCCTCTTTCATAATGTTTTTTCGTGGGCAACCTTTCAACCTTCATAGGCACTAGGATGGATCAGCCAAACATGCTCATAGGGTGAGATTATTACTGACTAAAAAACCTCCCTTTTACAGGTTAGAGGTTACACTGCGACCAAGTTCTCTTAACAATGAGTACAAGCTTCTATGGTAATAGTGATTGGCAGGTTGCATTCTAACGAAAGCACCTTTAATACCGTAATAATATGCGATGCCGCTTGATCCAACTATCTCGTGCGTTTAAGTCGACGCGCAAGGTTTGTCTGATTCAGAGTTCGGAAACAGCGTTCACTAAGTTCGTCATCACAACGCGCGAAGTTTTCTAGCAAAGTTTGTCACCTCATCAGTCATAGTTGAGAATTTGCTTATGCTTATTAAAAAGCAGTTTGTTATATACGCTTTGTTTCGAAAATCGTCCGATAAACCAATGTATGCCTCGCAATTCTTTTAAACCTCAAGCTTCCACTTGCGTTTGGTTTTGCGTATGTAAATAAATAAATAGTTTGGCGCAACAATTCTAGGTGAACCAGAGCCTTTTCAACAATGTATGCGGTGTGTGTTGATTTTTTCACAAACAAAGGGACCTACAATTTTATGCCGAATCCGAACGACACTGAGAAGTTTTTCAAGACAAATTATACTCTCAGAGGACTTGTCAGACCCTCGCGGAGGTGGGGATCGTGAAAAAGAACGAGTCTTTTTTCAGGTGACAATGGTAAGATTCGAACCCAGACCTCCGGTGTAGTAGGTCTTTCCGTAGCTCTCATGTTTCAAGCTTTTATACTCCATACTTTGTCAATGTCCTGGGATACACCAAAAAAAGCCGTAGAAGTTGGAACATATCATTTTCGCTTCCAAGACTTTTTCTATTTCATTGGTTATTCGATAGACCGGTCAATTGTTGAATATTTGACCCTAAAGCTGAATTGGTGATCTGAAATGGGTAACTATATATTAATGTAAACAATGATCTTTTTCCAGTGCCTTAAAAATTTTTTTTTTAATGATTTTGAACTTTTCCAATACCCAAAAGTTACCCCACAGGTTTGGAAACGCTCAATAATAGTTTTACCATCTTCCAAAGATCTCCCTCAAGGAAAACTTAAAGGTGAACATAATAATTCTGGACACAATTCTCTATTACAAATTTCAGACTAATGCATGAAATTGTAAAAATTCCAAAATCAAAACAAATGGACAATATTTTAAGATGCTGTTACGTAGAGAGCAAAACTATTAAAATGAATAAACTTTTTTTTTTAAGTTTTAATTTTTGCTATTTTTTTATTTTGATTTTTATTTTGAAATTATTTGAAAATATCTCTGTTTAATATACACTTCATTACATTCTTTTAGTTATTAAAGTAGGTTTCAATAGTGTTACGGAAACAAGTCTTAAACCTAGATGAAAAAAAGAAAACTATTCTATTATCAATTAGCTTGAATCTTAACCTTTTATCAGATTTTTTTTTGTGTATATCAGTTATCCTTTAAATTTATATGTCGTCCGTTCCTAGATTGAACTTCTTTCGATGGTGGACACAGTCGTGTTTTTACTATAATTTGTTATATCATAAGTTCTCTCTCAAAAATAATACGTTATTTGTTGAAAAAAAAAAAAAAATAATATCACTTGAGAAATTTGTATGTTTTACTTTTAAGAATTATGTTCTATAAATTCCATTATAATTTCAACGAACAGTAACAACTTCGTTCTTTTGTTTTTAATTTTCTTTAACTTATCAATTGAGTTTTCAATACACGGAAGATTCAATAGTGTTAATCGAATAAAAAAAAAGAAATTGTGAATGATGAACCGTAAGATTTAAAATCACAATGTCCCAAATCAATTTGATGCTGTTTGTTTCGCGTGGTATAAATAAATAAATTAAACATGATTTTGGGCGGGATAGAAAGAGAACACTTGTTTTTTGTTTAAATTTTCTCAAATGCGCGGATGAATGTGGACACTTGAATATGTACAAGTTGTGGTAGTAAATGGATTACTTCTTTTATAAATACATGCTTATGTATGTATACATTTGTTTACTAATTTAATGTATTGAAGATTTTGATAGCCTTGATAACAATAGTTTTGTTTTTTTTTTTATTACCCCGTAAAGTTGAGTGTTACTTTGCGCTGCACTGGAGGTATTTCGTTCTAGTTTCAGCTTGATGTAGTACTGCTGCAGCTGCGTTGTTGTCTTAACCATTCCACAAACTCGTCAAGCATAACGGGCCCTAGAAATAAAAGAACCAAACGAGTTTAGAGGCAGAGAAAGATACAGTTAGGTTATCTGATTTTAATTTTTATTTATATTTTATATCGTGATCTTATAGATCGTGATCAATTGATTATTTCTCCCCTTTAACCACGTATATAACATCGCTAGCGGAAAGAATTAGAGGATAGAGAAGTAAAAGGGTTCCCGATCCAACACAAACGCTCATAAGCCAAGTACGAAACATGAAAGCCGTGCAGAGAAACATCAAAACTTGTCCTGCGAGTGGTATGCCTTAGTATTTAATATAAGCGTAGGGCATACAATTAATTGTTTTCCATTCTGAATGATGAAAAATAAAAAATATTTAATATTTAGCCGAGCCTGGATAACAGACGCCGATACGAAGCCTCTTTCCTCTCTGAGAGAGATCTCCGAGTTTGTTTGTTGAAATTCCACAATGAAGTAAAGCGACATTAAGGGCCAATTTTTTAGTGTTTACTTAAGCCCAGCTTGAACAGTCTTTCCCTTGCCTAAAAAGCAGTCGATATTTAAGTCAATCGATGCTTCATCTTATAAACTAATCATTAGGAGATGCCTTATGTTAAATTTTAGCTTTTCACGATGTGTTACAGTTTTGAAAGCACTGGAGGTAGTTGCATATTTAGACGGATTGTTGGCGTGTCTGTGGGCCGATTTGAAAAATGTTTACTGTTAATTGGTATTGCTTTGAATGACAAAGAGCTTACGTACAAAATTTCAGCTTTCTAGCTCAAAACTTCAGGCCTAAAAATTGGTGACATACGGACTGACGGACATGACATCATTCGACTTAGAATTCGCTCTCTATCATATGCCCTTAAGGTCTTGGGGGTCTATGGTGATTATTCCTCTATGTTACAAACTATAAATCAAACTTAATATGCCCCCTATCCTATGGGATGGGGTACAAAAAGGTTCAAATTGAATGAAAAATCACCTAAAAATTAAAGGAATGTAAAAAAAAATCACGCAGGGGCAAAATTCGAGCACTAGCGAAAAGAAAAATCACCCGAATTTATCATTGGACGCTTTTCTGGGTGTTTTCTCGGGTAGGTAGCCTAAGATATTTGTCGATCTATCTAGCACAAAAACCTTGAATTCACCTAAAAGATGCAAGGAATGGTTCCACTTTTCGGCGAGATATGACAATCTGATCAGCAGCGGACCATTTGCTACGAAAAACCGTATAGCAAGTCATAAAGGAGTTTTTGTAATTCAAGATATTTCATGAACTGATATTTATCAAATAGCGTTTCCATTATCTTGTACCCTCTATCCACTGGACCAAAGACTGTGTTTTCGCGAAAGACGCAAAAGCTTTATCAAAAACTTCAGTTTTTCAATACTTTTTTGTAAATGTTCTGCTTTTTCGTAGTGTTTTTTGGTAATTTTTCCATCTACTAGGAAAAAGACCAGAGGAATAGGGCCGATAAAAATGCTTACACATTTTTTTGCCAGGAATCGGGGATGTTCCATCTGGACGGAGGATTTGAGCATCGTGAGAATACGTGCAAGTGCGATAGTTAATTTGTCAATGCTCAAGTACATGCAGGCATGTGTCGCAATCATGATTCTCGAATTAAAGGTGGCAGTGAAATGAGTTGCGATGACATGACTTTACCTATCGAACTGACAGCTGGAATACGATTGAAAACGAATGCTGCAATGCATGAAGGCATAGGTCGCTAGTTTTTACATATTGTTAACTGGGGTTGGAAATAAATCCAATACTTACATGCTCCATCTATGTCATAATTAGACAAATCATTACTAATCGTTCGCGAGAACTCCAATATATTACACCACTGATCTTTGTTGATTACTTTGTACTTTGACTGGTCTAGAAACTGTGCGAACTGTGGGTATAATGGCCAATGTTTGCCCAAAAGCAATTGTAACATCGCTTTGGCTGTGATTATATCCATACTCCTTTGATCTGAATCCTAAAAACAAAAGAAAAAAATCATGAACATCATTTTTTTTTTCTTCGAAAATGACAACTCACCTTGGCAAAATCGTACGCATATCTGTATATGCTTTTGAAGATATTTGAATCGTTCAGTATACTCTTCAGATAATCCAATTTTGATTGCATTTTAGCCGGAGAATCACACTCCAATTCGGTGAGTCCTTTCAACCATTCATATTGACTAAAGAATCCCATTTGTGTGGCACCCATTTTGTAAGCCAAAACTAACATGACTACATTTTCTGGCTCCACGCCAATATCCTCACAAAATTTCTCCATTCCATCCGGACCTAAGGGTATAGAAAATCCCCGTTATAAGGATATATTTTTAATGCACCAGGAATGAAGTTACCTAATGTGTCTGGTTCGTCGGGACTTGTGTATTCTCTGAACCATGCGATGCATCTTTTTGAGCTAAATGAGTCTTCGGATTTGATGTGCCGTCTGGAACTGATAGAAGAAATGTAATATCAATGAGAAACACTACCACCAGAAGACAAAATATAAAAATTTAATCACGTTCAAGTTTAACAAAGGACCAACAAAAACCGGAAAATACTTTTCCTTGTCCATTGGGATAATCCAACGTTAAAAGAATTAGTTTTCTCCTCCCTTCGATAAACGTATGTTAAAGCGAATTGAAGAAAAAAATTCGTTTGCACTTCTCGTCTTTTTTATTTAACTTTTAAAAGACAATTTTCTTTGCTAGTTGTGTCATCTAAAAATAGACCGTCAAAGAGAAAAGATTGGCCCACCTTCGAGTTTCTGATAAATTCCGAACGACAACAACCAAGAGAGAACATCTGTTGAGGAAGCGAGCTTGTTGGTATATTTTTTTCACAGCGTAAAAATAAGTTATTTCGTAAAGACAACATGTCGTGGCGCTTGGTTTTCTAAGAGTATGTGTTTATGTTTTCGACTTTACACTGCTACTTTGCGAACAGTCGATAATGTGGCTTTTTGGCAATAAAATTATGAAATAAAAAGCTCGAGCATAAGTGGATAAAAAATAAAGGGACTGCAAAGTTAACCAGCAGTGAAGGACTAAAACCGTTCAACACTAAGCTAAAAGTAGATAAATAAAATCTTGCTCGATAAAGTCGATAAAACATGTATTTTCATGAAAAGAAAATGAAGCGTCTGCCGTAAAGCATTTGTTTTGTACAGGAGGCGACAGTACTATCATACGACTGCTTAACCATTCCTTATCTTAGCACAGCAGCGAATCGTGGAAATCAGCAAGACATTAATCTATTGAATAGAGGCCCCCAATTAAGGAAATTGACGTTTAATAAAAAATAGTTTCTTAAGTGAATCGATCCTTGGGCGCACTTAGCAGCAACCCTTGTAACGTCTGACTTACTTATATTTATACTCTAAGAACAGCCATGCTAAAATTTGGTTTGATTATGTACCTAAAAATCTACAACTCAGTTTAAAATTTTATATTAAGATTGTTTGGCAAGTAATTTGCTCCATCCGAAACGATTCATTTAAAAATTGTACTTGAAGAGTAGGAGGTCTTGAAGTGCGATACGTATCCCCCAACTTAACTTGACTACCTAAAAAATTCAATTGGTTCTAAAATTTAACTTAAGACACGTCTAACAAGTACTAAGAAGATTGTTAAAAACAAGGAAATGTGCGTCAAGCAAGAATAATTCATTGATTATGCAGTGATATGCATAATATATTTTCTGAAGATTCCATTGCGTGTAGTTCATTCAATGCATTCTGGATAAAGTGATTTAAACAAGGCTTCTATTTCATTTAGGCGCGAGGTTATAATCTGAAGTGATGGCCACCCGGTTTTGGGTCTCTTCGTCACTGAGGCCAAATAAATGCTGTTGTCGTTGCATTTGTGTGATCCATGAATGTTTAGGCTTTCTCCGCTTCGCGATTGCGCTGGAATGTTGATTGACATTGCCTTTTTGACGGGGTTCGTAGGATCTCTCCTTTGAACGTGGCAATACCAACTGAGCCGGTCGTGCTAGGTTCATTTTTCGGTCACAGAAGATGGTAGAGTTTTCTCGCCACTTAATCCACCCCACGCTTACGCGATGATTGATGTCGTCATCACAGTTTGCTTTGCTATTGATCATAGATCCCAGGTACTTAACTTTTCACACGTGGGAAGCACCTTGCCATTCAATTTAATGTCTGGAATTGCTTCAGGTGGGTCAGAGAATGGGCAGCACAGGGTATACGACACCCATTCCGCTCTAAAAAAAATCCACCCATATGTCAAGTGCTCGCTGCAGTGATGTATGATCTTCACTTAATGATGGCCCCGTCGTCAGCGAAGAATAACTGATGTACTTTCGGGTCCGTCAGTTTTCCTTCAAGCAGATAATCAAAGACTACAATGAAAAGGAAAAGACTAAGGACGCTTCCCTGGTGTATACCGACTTTAATTGAGAACTCATCAGTGACTCCGGGAGGAGATCTTACTCTTGCCTTTGCTCGATCACACATGTCCATCATCATCCGCAAGTAGACTTCTGGAACTCCTCGTTTTCTTAGCGCCACCCATATCAGATCTCGTGGTAGTCTATCGAAAGCTTTTTCAAAATCAACCAGATCTTTAAGGGCATCCCGATGTTTTTCCATTATGATCCTTTTGCTTTGGATTGCATCAGTGGTTGATTTGCCCGTGACAAACCCACACTGGTCCTCAGATAGCCTTATTATTTTTCGTAGTCAACTATCTAGTACCCGCTCGACGATCTTCATTTTGAGACATAAGCTTGATCGAACGGTAATTGTCACAGCTTCGTGTATCACCTTTTCCTTTAAACAAAAGAAGGAGATAACTTTCCCTCCACTGATTAGGCATTGGATCCCCTCTTATTAGTTTGGAGATGAAGGTGGTTGAAACAAGTGAAGTGATTTAAACAAGTGATAAATAGAAATTATCCACAAGGCAAAGTATTCACATTCGATGAATTTTTACTGCTCGGAAACGCAGAATAATTTATCCATCGTTTGCAAATGTTCACAAATGGTATAATGACGAAGCACTCAGCAGGTATCGGGTTATAGATTTTGCTAACATTGGAACATGTCATTCCCGGAAAAGCAACAGATTTTTAATTATGCAGAAGTCCCTAAAATGTTGTCAATGCGAACGAATTGTTTATCGTTATGCAATAAAAAAAGTACGTCGGAAAAGAATAATGTAAAAAAGGATGATTTTATGATAGGCTCAAATTCAGGTAGATTCATATATTTATAGACGTTTGCGTGTTTTATAACCAAAAAGTAAAAGGTTGCGTGTGGGTAGTTCAGTTGACTGGATTTTTGCAAATATGTATATTTGGAGCAGATAATAGCGTGGAATTACGCACGACATTTACATGAACGAATTTACTGATACATTTCAGGGTTTTTACGAAAATTCTCTTTACTAAAATGGATTCGAATTTCAGGCAAAACGAATAGGGTATTCGTTGTATCTGTACTCATACCTTCCTGACTCGCTGGTGTCAATGCTATGAGAACCGATTTATGATGAATAAGAAAAATGGGGACGACTTTGGCTGGCCTTGGTCTACTCTACCGTTAAAGGTTGGCGATGAACTCGATTTGATGACCAGCAGCCGGAAGCTTCTAGCTTCTTTACGTCGGCAATAGCGTCGTCCAGCTATATTAGGTGTGGTTTCCTGCCGGTAGTTCCAGTGATGCACTGTAAAATATGAATACTTTTTTAAGTTTACAGGAAGCAGACCTCGCTTGTTCGATTCCGCACCGTATTTCTTTAGAGGGATCTGCAGATCTGCATCATTGTTTATTTAAGTTACTAGCAGGTATCTTAAACTGTTTACCCTTTCTTACTAACTTAAGGTAGCGCTTCAGTCTGGGGCAGGCTAGGCACTCAGCCAACAAGCTTCGCCAGTTGTGCACGTCAGTTTTGCAGGCGAAGTTAACTGAGTTCCCCTTCCACTTGTGGGCGCCACCTGAGTCTCGGTGCGCCTCTACTGCGCCGTCCCGGCGGGGTGGTCTAGAAGACTTTTCGGGCCTGGGCGTTGGTGTCCCTTATCTCTAGATGGCCCAGCCATCGCAGACGTATTTTGACTCTTTCGTCTAGGTCGGTGTCGCTGTACAGCCAGTACAGTTCGATGTAATATTTCCTCCTCCGCACTCCGTCAATGCAGACAGAAAGTTATTCGAAAAATTTTGCTCTCGGAGCAGCCTAAAGCGTTTTTATCCGTGTTAACGCTTTCTACTCCCACATTCTTTTTATTAGTTAATAGTTTTGTGTTTCTTGACTTTTGTCAAACACTATGAATTTTGTTTTATTCGTGTTTATAAATTTTAGTCCAAATTTGTTACTCTCAATGTTACTCTATGCTGTTTGCTCATAGTTATGCTTAAAGGTACTTTCACCGCCGACAAACTTGCGATCTGCGAACTGGTGCTTATTTGGACATTGCTTATAACTAAAATTTGTCAAATAGAAAACTAGCAAGAATCCTCAATTCTATAATTTGACAATAATTCCATCATTTTCAAAAACTTTGTGGAGATATTTACGATTTGCTTGATTAATAATTCGCACAAGTCGCTCGTTTTGAAATCAGCGAACTGCGTGCATCTTGAAATTGTGTAAATTGATTATGTAGTAGTGTCAAATTATAGATTTTTGATCCTAAAAAGATTTCCGTGCTGCGATTTTAATTTTGAAACAGTATTTTGGAGTAAAGTAATTGGTTCGCTAGTTCACCGGCTTTAAAAGCAGCTTTATTCTTCCATGTTCCTTTCTGTTATAACCGTATCATCTGTACATCTGATCCTATTGATTAAAGCTGTTTGCTTTTATTCCTCCATCTGGGTGTGCTAAAATGTTTTTGATAACGGGGATAAAATGCAGACTTGTCTAACTCCTTTTAAAATTATGATCTCTTTGAAATCTTAGCCCTCTATAGCAACAATGGCTTTTTGATTCAAGCAGATTCTCTGTGGTTTTTATCTATATCTTCACTACCTTATTCTTTTTTGGAAAAGTAACAAATGTTGATTTAAGACATTCATGTTGGATTTTGCCGTACATGTAAATAGCATTTAGTAGGTTCACTAGTATTTCAACATTTCCTATTAAGCTGGTTGAGTAGTTCATTCGGTACCCCATCAGTTCCTGCCGTTTTCCGATTCTAGCGCCCATCAGTGTCTTTTCGACTTATGTAATGTAATGTAATCCCTTGTCATCTCTGGCAAGGAGGAGGAGTCCAGTTGACTGTTATCAAAAGAGGTCCTCTGCGTACTCCTTCCATTGGACTAGCTTCAATTTGTATTTTACCTTAAATGCGCCTCTCCGTTTCTTATTTTCTATGTTCAATGGCGGCGATTTTTTTTACATTCTTGTGAAGTTTAAAGCTGTCATAGCAGCAATGCTGCAGCTTTCCAGCTCCCCACATACTTGGACTAAGTAAAGGTTATTGGCCTTTCTGATTCTATACTTGATCAATGTGTTTATGGCTTTGTATGTGCTTCGAAATGATTTGTTTGGCTACTTTGTTTCATGTCCATGACCATTACAAGTTTAGGAAACTGTTTGACCATTACACTCTTTCACACGTATCCTTCAGGGTCGATTTAACTAGCCTTTCATTATCAGGAGAAATTCAAAGGCTTGCCTTCGTTGACTTTAAGCCTTTTTATACTATGGAAAGCTTGAGTAAAATTTACAAAAAGGATACCAGGATACTGTCAAATATTTCGACCTCTTCTAGTAATTCCAACATTGTTTTTGTTGTCTTTGACAGTATTTCGGTAACATAGGGTACACCCACCTGTTATTCTTTACCTCTGAAGTAAAAGTAGGTATATTCACTTAGAACCGGCATTGAAATCTTTTCATATAGGTATATGACTATCTTTAAAAATCAGGAATGACTTTGGAATTTATCGACGACTTCCTCCCTTCCTGGTTAAGCCACAGGAAATTTTCACATGAACATAGGGAACGAAGCACCACGCATTCCCTGGTTTAGCTGATAATACTTATTACACACAAAAACGCTTGTCTATTTCCTAAAGAACATTTGATCTCGTTAAATGTCTGCAAGGCGTTTTTTTCTAAGTCGCGTATTGGTTAGGAACATAACTACTGCACACGGCGACGTTAAGTAATCATTATCACTAGCCTTAATCACGAGAAAAATAAGTGCCGCACACGAGTGGCAAATCGCATTAATTTTCTTCATCTCTGATGCAATCGATTATCCGCGAAAAATGACAAAAGAAAAACTTTCCCCAAAGGATACGGTTGAGAAACTCAAAAAAAAAAAACCAAAGAAAAATTGTATTTTTGGATTCCCTTCTTATAAGCAAAGCAACTTACCTTGAATAGTTATTTCTCTGTCTTTTAGAGGTTTGACGTTCATCTTCACCGGGGCCCATATCAAGATTCGATCGTCTTTTACCACGGGGCATGGCAAGAAGCACAATTCTGTGTCTGTGTGTGTTGTCTTCCTTCTTCAATCGAGTACCCAATTTGGAAGGTACTGCCGTACTGCCGCACTGCCTTCCTCGCTCCAATTATAAATTATTTTCCAAAATAAACGAAAAACTATGCACTTTGCTTTCTATGGGAGGCTTTTAACAAATGCAAAAAGTTCCTGAAAGAAATGAGAAAAAATAATTTTTTTTTTATTCATGCAATTGCATTAATTTAGTTCTCGAATGTGGAATGGGGTGATCATTTGCCGAATTTTACGAAAAATAACCACATATTTTTACCCCAAAGCAAAGGATCTATGCAGGTTAGGTTAAACTTAATCGCACAATCGTATGAAATATTCTTATGTTATTGTTATTTAATCCAACTTTTAATAGATAAAAATAATTTTCTTGATTTCGTTTTATCCTGAAATCAAAGCTGATCCGGAATGGGACTCAAAAGTAATTAGCAAACTTTTTTGGGCGAAGCCGATTTTGAGACTTTGACAGCAAACTTAGCAGCATCAGCAAGGGAGAAATTTTTGTTTGAGTTGCACATTGGGTTGGCGAGTGGAAATCGCAAAAATTAAATTAAAATCAAGGAAGCGGCTCGTAATGCTTTGTTATAACAGGATGTGGAGTGCGTTGGCAATATTTTCAATTTAGTTTTTTTAAATTTGCGAGTGTAATTACCTTGAAAGATGTAAATTTTGTCCAAACAGCAACAAATTCTGTGCACTTTTTTTGATTTGATTGGTGTGGTGATGCGTTTGTATTTGTGCGATAGTTGGTTTTGTTCCGAAAGTTTAATCGAGACTCGTCAGCGGTAGAAATGGGTTTAGGTTTTACATGGTAAGGTAGTGTCAATTTTGTTTGTTTACACCACTGAAGTAGTAACATTTTTAAAATACATAAATGTTTTTGTTTTCTGCTTTTGTCTTAAATAACCAAAAGATAAAAATTAATAAAATATGTAAATAAATAAAATAAATAAAGTGGCGCAACAGCTCGAGGTGAACCAGGGCTAACTTCTCAACAATGTATGCTGTGTGCGTCAATTTCTTCAAATACAAGGGGACCTACAATTTTTTGCCGAATCCGAACGGCACTTTAAGAAGTTTTTCAAGACAATTCATGCTCTGAGGTAGATAAAGGCTTTATAAAAGAACTTAAACAAAAGGGTGTTGGGGGGGGGGGTAAGAGGGACAGAGGGACGCAAGTTGAATAGCATTTAGTCGCGCGTTTTTTTGTCGCCGTGTCTTACGCTGAGGCAGGTTCTGCGGCTCCCGCTCCTGTCAGTTTTGATGAAAAAATTAACTTTCATCGTTTCAAAAGAGTTTGCAAGCTTTTTGTAGTAAACTCAGTACACAAACACTCATTTTCGGGCGATTCCGGGGAATCCTGGTGAAAAAAGTAATTTTTTGTTGTTAAATTAAATAAACTTATATTTTCTTAGTTCGTTATTGTCGTAATTCGGAAATTCGTCAAAATTCGAGTCCCACAAATAAATGTCGTTGCCGTATGGGTTGTCTACAATTTAGGCCTAAATTAATTTCGAAAATTAATTTTTCATCAAAATTGCCAGGAAACGCACGGAAAATTATTGTACGTGTTTTGAGTATGCTTGCTACAGAAAATCGCGCTGGTTTTTGTCGCGCGTTTTCTGTGCTTATAAAGTTACTTAAACTGACACATTGGTTAGTTTTAATGGGCGAAATAAAAAAGTAGTGTAGAAAGGAATAGTATATTCGGCCTAAGGCCGTAATACCGAATATTCGGCCAGGGCCGTAGCCAAATAGCCGAATTTTCGGCCAAACTATTTGGCTGGATTTCAGATTATAAAGTTCTGAAAAGTTCGAACACACTTGGAGCGAACATGGTTTCATCATTCCATCCACAGTTTTTTTTATCGCCCCGTGTAGTTTGCTTTGTCTTTCACGAAAATTCATGAAAAATATCCTTTCAAAAAAAAAATTACCAAGCCATCGATGTTCGAGAAAAACCTTTTGTTTTTTTGCCTGCAAACCTCGTCCGCTTAAGCCGCGTTGCCACAAGGAACAGAAACAGAAAACAGCGCCGTTTCTGTTTCTGTTTCAGTTGCTGGTGCTGCAACAGAGAACAGAACTAGGAATAGAAAATATTTTGAGAGAGAGCTTTCAAAACAAAACGTCACTAAAACGTTTGACAGATTTTAGGGAGCGAAATAAACAGCTGTTGAATTTTCAAGATCGAGTTTAATTTTATTGTTTGTTTTCTTAGCGGTCCGTCCAAAAATGGAAAAACACCTCTTATGGTATCGCTACGTTGTCCGTAAGTCCGTCCAATCGCTTTCTAACTTCTGAACGGTAAAGCCGCGGTGTCACAAGGAACAGGAACAGAAACAGAAACAGAATTTCATACATTAGCAGCGCAAAAAGCATTCAGCGAATTTAGGTTTCAGTTACTAATATATGGGATTCTGTTTCTGTTCCTGTTTTACGTTGCTTGTGACAAGGCGGCTTAAGTCGTAGAAAGACAAAATTTGGTGTGCGTATAAGCTGCGGAAATAGTCAGAGAATCCAAAGAGGGCAATTTTTTTTAAGCACAAATAACGGTTTAGTTACAGTTTGAAATTTCATGTGAAATTGGAAATTCAAGAAGTTTAGTAGGCAAGAACTAGAAAAACGAAACTTATACTATGCCTTCACCGATAATTAAAAGAAGATTAGCGGGAGACGATTAAAATAAATCTCAAAGTGGCTCCATCGGACAAACATAGGATTTATTTGACACGAAAACTCTGTTTCTGTCATTTTGGCCCTCAAAAGAGAATGGCGATGTCATTTCCCAGGAGCGAAAATCGATTTCCTTAGTAAAAGTCACAATAGAAAACGTACTTGTGTCAGATCTGTCGAACAGGGACAGTTTCAGTTTCCTTTTTTGATTCTCAAACTGTTACAAAGGTGCACAAAATAGGTTTGTGAATAGGGTGAATGGGATTTAGGAGAGGATTTATTTTTAATCGCTTGCCGAGAGGATTTAAATTTGTATGGTAAATCGCGTGATTTGTAGAGGATTTAATAAAGATTTATATTAATCGACGATTAGTGCCCGGTGGAGACATGGTATAAAAAGAATGGTATAAACAAGATCCTTAAAGGTTATGACGACCTTGTTTAAATTTGGCTGAAGTATGTAATGTTTAAAAGGCAAGCGAACTGCATCATTTTCGACCCTAAGTTTTTAAGCCCATTCAAACAAGCAACAAAAAAAAGAGCATATTTTTACCGTTTTCTCAGAATTTTAGAAAAGTGACAAATGGCAGCACAGGTGGTTGTAAAATTGGTCAAAAAGTCTAACGGTAATTAAAAATAACCGAAATTGCTGTTTTATGGGTCTTAAATTATAAAAATCCTAAAAAAAGGCCAAGAAAGAGTATGTCCTTCCCTCTATTTTCGTAACGGTAAAGCTTTTTGCCAGCCTTTTTTAGAGTAACCGACAGACCGACGAACCGAAAGCTTTTTGCCAGCCGACGGACCGCTCCGCGTATGTCTTCATAACACACAAGATTGCATGTGACTCGAGAAATTCAGCCCAAGCAAAATGTATATACATTTTGAGAACAGAGCGTTTGACAATCGATATCGACTGCTAAAGCGCTGTCAAAAACAAAAGAGAGCCGCTCGCGAATGGCGGTTGCTCGCTCAAACATAAACAATGGCTGCTACGCAACAGCAACGTTTGATTTTCTGTTCCAGAAACAAGTTCTCTCGAGTTGTTTCTGTTGAGTTTGCGTTGCTGTAGAGCAATTTTACGTCGCTGATTCTGGAGCTAAAAACGGTACGGTTTCTGTTCCCATTGCTTTTGTATGAGATTCTGTTTCTGTTACTTGTGACAACGCGGATTTACATCGTGTTTGTATAAAAAGTTTGCCTCCGAGAGATAAGGGAAAGGAAGAGGGTCAATTGGCGCGCTGCCTTCCACCGCCGCACCATTCGCTTGGACGTCAACTGTTGAAATGCGAGGTTCGCTCACTCAGCTACGTCTGTGTTGGTAGTAACTAGACATATTTTTTTTTTGTGAAGCAGGTCTTGTTTATGAAGACGAAAGAAACACGTCTTCTTCCCTAAAATGCAGAAAAGTTGATATTCTTGCATCACAACATACCTTTTATTAACTACACATACAACTAATTATTTTGCTCTAAAAAAACAAATTTATTTTAAGGTAACTCATCATATCAATGAAGAAAGGTACATGTTATTTTTATTCAGTTTTAAAAGCCTTGAAGAAGAAAAGCCCTCTATGTTTTTTTAATTCTTCAAATAAAGAAATTAATTGAAAATGATAATGTTATTTTGCTTTTTTCTCCTTTTTCCAACTATTCGGTATTCGGCCGAATAGTAAATCAACATTCGGTATTCGGCCGAAAAGCAAAATATAGGCCGAATAGTAACCGAATATTCGTTTCAACGCTAAAAATAAGTTAAGTATCATAGGGCTTTTGTACAAGGTCTTGATATTTATATTTATTTTTTTTTTCAATAATTAAATAATCATAATTGAACAAATGTGAATTGAAAATACTTAAATTACCTAACTACCTACATTAATAAAATATGAACGTAGGTATTGAGCACAAATTACTTAATAACTAGATATTCAACTTAAGCGTCCCCTTCCCCGCAAAACCCATTTGTTTATTTGTTGTTATTGTTCCGTGTCGGTGAATACGTGTGAGAAAAGTAAACAAAAATTTGAGAGCCCGCCAAAATAGCGAGGTGAATTTCACACTGACATTTGAAAAAGTCATAAAAGATAACACACAAGTCATTAAAGTCAAAATGACAATTCTGTTTTAATTTTGCCCACACTTGGGGTGAGCCTACATCACAAATTACTTAATAACTAGATATTCAACTTAAGCGTCCCGTTCCCCCCAAAACCCATTTGTTTATTTGTTGTTATTGTTTTGAGTTCCGTGTCGGTGAATACGTGTGAGAAAAGTAAACAAAAATTTGAGAGCCCGCCAAAATAGCGAGGTGAATTTCACACTGACATTTGAAAAATTTAAATACATATCTTAAAAAAAAGTCATAAAAGATTAAAGTCAAAATGACAATTCTGTTTTAGTTTTGCCCACACTTGGGGTGAGACTACATTGAGACTACAAAATCGTAAAATTTAGTTCATTTGAATGTGCCTGGAAATACTGGAATGTTTATGACGTAATTGGATATTTTTACGAATTTGGTCTTTTTTTCAATATAGTTCGGGTCACAAATTACTTAATAACTAAATATTCAACTTGTGACGCACAAGTGACGCCCTTTCCCCCAAAACCTATTTGTTTATTTGTTGTTTATGCTTTTCGGTTTTGTGACGGTGAATGCGTGTGAGACGCTTATTATTATTATTACGCAGTTGGGGTTTTCTTTTCTCCAGAATCGTTCATGTGTTATTGATGTTCAGTTTTTAATTATGTAGGAATGCAGAAAATATTAGTAATTCAGTAAAACAAGAGCAACAGTTAGCAAACAATCGAGAAAACTTCCATTTTAGGAAAAGGCTTTTGATTTTTACTTGCGTAAAATATTAAGCGTTCCCAAATTTAAGAAAAATGAAGAAGTTTAGAAGCATTAAATATAGTTTTCATTGGATTGCATCACTGAAACTTTTTTTTTACTTGTGATTAAATTTTTTTGTTTAATGAATGCTTCTTTTGGTGTCAATATCTATTGGTACCTACAAAAATATACATAAAAATTTGTCTTTCGACTACTTTGCCATTTCACTGACAGAAATCAATTTCAATGTGCTACTGATTTTTTTTACGAAATGGGTTCACTCAAAAGTGCATTATTCTTCTGTTCTCAGTTGCCAATTTGACTTTTAATGTTCAACTCTAATCTCAAATGCGTGCAATAATATCGACTTGGAAGGACAAGGATGACAATTATATCATAATATTGATTTGTTCGAATAATGAATTCAAATTATAGCTATAATAAAAATAATAAAAGTGCCTTTGAACCTTTCTAATGACTTTTACTTTTTAATATACTAACGATTGACTTCGTCAAAACATGTAGAAAACATTTTATTGGTACTTAACCGTAAATTTTGCTTTTTAAAGCTTTTATCCGGCAACATAAAACACAAACTTATCAGAGGCACAGGCACTTAGGCAGTAAAGAATTAGTTTCATTTGCGGTTTTTGTGTTTTGTTTTTAACTATATATGAAAATATTTAGAAGGCATTTGAAATACATAATGTATAACTGGAATACAATTAAGATAAAAATGATTTTAAGGTCTCTAGCAAAACAACATTAATGTAGCACGACCCATTATGTGGCGACTTCCAGATATTGGAATTCGTTACAATTTTTGTCCGGTAGATGGAGCAAAAAGCTGATTCCGCCATGTATTCGTCGTGAATCACTTGAACTTCGTGGTGAATCTCTTCAAGTGTGGAATACATTGACAAAATGTGAGAGTATGCGTGGATTTCCAGGCATTACCATGGCAACAGCTTGTAGGCCCCCCGGCTTTCCAGTCTAGTTGAATATCTAATTCATTAAGTAATTTGTGGTATTGAGTAGTTTATCTGCATTTGACACTTTATTAACCAACTGTTCACCTTGCGTAATACCTACTGTTAAATTATTTATTTTCATGCTGCACTGGCTTCTACTGTTTAGCTGTCATTCTGAACATTCGCTTTCAACTTGACGTCTGGATTCTTTGAATGTTTTGGTCTTGTTCTGTACAGAAACACAACTTTGTGCAAAAATAAATTGTTTTTAAGTAAATAATGTCCGAGTACGAAGGCGTTCGAATTGGAAAGCTTGTCTTGAAGGGAGAAAAGCCCAAGTAAGTTGCAATGCACATATTTTCATTGACATGAAAACAATATCCTTTCCTCAGAGCAAAAAAGCGCAAAAAGGATAAGGACAAGGAGAAACACGAGAAGAAACGTAAGGTAGAAGTTGATGAGGATGCCCTGAAGCACGGAGGTTGGTGGCGTGCCAAAAATGTTGCGGATATCACAGGCACTGTTGCAATACAATTTGGTGATCGATCCTATGTCCGAGCTATGGACAACGGTTTGTTCACCCTGGGTGGACCGCACAACGACGGCGATGGGCCGGATCCTGAGGAGATTTTCACAGCATTTCCCATCAATGAGACGAAGGTGGCCTTCAAGTCAGGCTACGGAAAGTATTTGAAGATTGAAAAAGATGGCACAGTGACCGGCCGATCTGATGCTGTCGGCAGTATGGAACAGTGGGAACCCGTATTCCAGGTATGTAACTTAAAAGTGAATAATCAATTTTAGAGTGTCCAACGTTTCTTTTATGTATCAGGATGGAAAAATGGCGTTGCTAAGTGAAACTGGGCATTTCATGTCCATCGACCCAGAAGACGACGCATGTGTCGCATTAAAGAAGAAAGTTGGCGAGTTGGAGGTTGCTGTTATTCGCTGTAATGCAGCCAGAGAATTGATTCTCGATGAAGAGCCCAAGGAAGAAAAAGGGGACTTAAACGAGGTGGAAAAAAATTATGTGTAAGTCACAGGCAAAATTTAAGGTATACGCATATTGCTCAAGAAATTTCGCATTTTTAGGAAAAAGTTTCAAAAGTTCCAAGACAAAAAACTAAGAATTAACAAAAACGATGTCAAGGAACTGGAAGTCGCCAAGGAGACTGGTACACTGCACGAAGCGCTCTTAGATCGGAGAAGCAAAATGAAAGCCGACAGATATTGCAAATAATTTAAGGTTTAAAAAGCTCATAAAATTGTGTTTTAACTGATATTTTGAGGCAAAAAAAATGGCTCAAACTGTTCTGAACAGTAGGTATAAGGTCGGTAGTTTGAACTGAGCACAGCACAAGTTCTGAAAAACTTCAAAACAGAGCTGTAATCCTAACCGACAAAATTGACTGTAGTACTTGCAATCTTTACAATTATTAAACACATTTCAACTTCAATGACTATTTAGAAAATGTTTAACGCCAGTTCGACACGATATAAATCTACAAAGGAAATCAAGGCCAAAAAACAGGAATGTAATTTATTTCGAACCATTCATATTCCAAAGATAATATACACAAACCCTGATTTCTTTGGCTGGAACGCATGGCTGCTGAACAATTTGCTGTACCTTTTGAACACCCGACGTTGTTTGACACTAGTTGCAAAGATTTAACCACCCTCCGAGTTCCGAAGCGTTTGAATTCCTCAATTTTCTCTTTTTTTCGACGAGTTTTGTGCGAGGTCAATAAGTGCGAAACTAAAAAAAACTGACCATATCCGCCAAAAATAGTTCACAGCAGAAAAGCACGGTCAACTTTTAAAGGAAATATTGGGCGTATTCCGAAAGCTTTGCCTCACAATTCTTATTGAAGATAAAGGTAAACATTTGCTTCACTATTTAGGGTTCCCCTAAAAGTCATATCTGTTTCTTGATTCCAGCACTGGCGCTGTAAAAGGAGCTGTAAGCAAACAGATCATATTTTAAAAATTTCTTTTCCTCTGATCTCACAACACACTAATACTCAAGACAATACTTTTTAAGTTTCAAAATCATCAAAAAAAGGGTAAGCTACTTTTTGAGAAACAAAATTTTTCTGCCACGTATATAAAAAATAACTAACACATAAAATACGGGGACTTTATAAAATACGTACATATAAGTCCTCGTATTTAATGTGTTCTGCAATTTTTTTAGATATGTACAAGCACGTCGATGCTCTCTTTCTGGGTGCTGGTATTTTCCATTGAAGTTCATTTTGAAGCCATTACTTCTGAACCGCTTAGTGCACAAGGCCAATATTGAACAGTCGTATAAAAAGTCGTAAACTCAAAGTTCACGAAGGGCTTAAGTCTTATTTTGCAGAAAGAAATCTAATACAGTTTTGACGCATAATAAAAAAAAATTCGCAAAATTGCATGAAAAAAAGTGTTCCGCCTTCTTATCTCCGGTGTTGAAAAAATCACACGTATCAGAAATTAAGGAAAATTATAGAGAATTTTAAAGTTCCAAAACTTTCCGAGATTTAACTAAAAAACATACAAGCATTCTCAAAAACAATTTTTTAGATCTTCTAGTACCTATCTTAACGGTAAAAGCGACTTTGTTCAAATTTGATTAAAAAACATAGCGTATAAAAAGAAAGCAAGCTGCGTAAAAAATGTTAAACTGCCGTTTCTAACCTAAATTTTTCGAAACCTATTTAAAAAACCAAAAAAAAAAAAAAAATTTAAAAAAAAACCATCCAATGCAAGCGCATGTCATCATCATCATCATTTTCGAATGCCGCTTATCCTTTAAAAGGGTTGCGGAGCGAGGGTGGCTAAATGGTCCTTCCATCTTTCTCGATCCTCCGCCACCAACTCAAGAGACTCCGGCGTAATCCCCAGGCGGGACTCAGAGAGGTTCTTTACCTGATCCCACCACCTGTTTCTTGGCCTACCAGGGGGGCGACGAGCTCTCATCTCGGCTAGCATGACCTGTCTAAGAACTCTGTCAGGGGGCATGCGAACAACGTGTCCAAACTATCGAAGAATCGATCGCTCCACTCGGAGAAGTAGCTGCTCAACATTAAGATTCCCACGAATACTGACGTTTCTCACTCTATCCCTTAGACCTTAGAGTAACAACAGCAACGCATCGCAGGAATCTCATTTCGGCAGCTTGTACCCGCGATCTAATTCTTTCGGTCATTACCCAAATTTCATGACGATAGATGAGGGTCAGAACGAACACTGAATGAAAAACTGAGATCTTTGCTTTCACTCCAATCTCAGCTTTCCTGATGACCGGCCGGCGCAGTTCCTTTACTATTGCTCCAGCGTGGCCAATTCTACAGGACAACTCAGTATCACTCCTCCCATCTTTCGTGAAAAAGACCGCGAGATACTTAAACTTCTCCACCTGTTTTAATGGAACTCCATTTATGTGCAGGGTACACTGCACAGGAGTTCGGGAAACAACCATCACATCCGATTTGTTCACGTTTACTTTCATCCCAGCATCACCACAGACGGCTGCAAACCTATCCAGTGCTTGTTGAATTTCCTCTTTGGATGATGCAAGGATGGCCACATCATCTGCGAAAAGCAGATGGCTCATCCTGATGCTAGTCGATTCGAAACATTGCTCGCCAAGAATGCGCTTCACCATCCAGTCCATATATACTATGAAAAGGAGTGGCGACAGAACAAGCCCTGGCGAAGTCCAACGCGCACATCAAAAGGACGGAATTTGACGCCATTTATCCGTACACAGCTTCTGCAGTTTCCATACAAAGACTCTGGATGGCTCTCAGAAGAGGCCCACTCTCCACAGTGTATCCCGAGGGACTCGATCGTATGCCTTTTCCAGATCTACAAAGCACGCATAGACCGGTTTGCCATATTCCAAGGCCTTCTCAAGAATAACCTTTAGGATAAAAAGCGGGTCGGTTGTGCTTCTGCCAGACCGAAAGCCGCACTGTTCTTCCCGTAACAAAGGCTCGATTACAGCTGTGGAACGCGTTTCCAACACGTTCGCGAATACTTTTCCCGGAAGACTCAAGAGAGATATGCCCCTATAGTTGGCGATATCTCTCCTGTTCCCTTTTTTTAAAATTGGCACTTTAACTCCCATTTGCCAATCGCTAGATGCCTTCCTGCTATCCCAGGCCACCTTAATGACACGTGTTATGCAAGCGCATGTGGTTGTGCTATTGGGAAAAAATCTACCAAGAACTGAAGAAGAATTCAAAATATTTGTATTATGGATTGGAATTTAAAAAATTCAAGGTCAAAAGATCGAATTCGTTCCCCTCTGTCTCCCAAACGGTATAAAGTATAATTTTTAAAAAAATATCGGTCATAGTGCATGACCAGTCTTCTGAAATTTTATACAAAATTAAAGAGTTTGCTCAAAAACTTAGAAACATTTTCTAAAACTTAACACTTAACGGTTATTACGATCTTGATTAAGTTTGGCTGAAATATGAAACGTTTTAAAGGCAAACTAACTGCATTGGAAATGTTTCTTAATTGCCGTTCTCAATCTTAAGTTTTTAAACCCATTTAAGCAAACGAAATAAAAACAACCGTTTTCTGAGAAAGCCATGTCCGGAAAATTAAAGTAAAGCGGTAAATGCTAGCACAGTTGGTTGTTAAATTGCTGTTTTATAGATTTTAATTTTTGAAAATCGTAAAAAAAAGGCTAAAAAAAAACGTACATATGTTCTTTCCTCTATTTTCGAAAGGCTTATAGGCGAAAATTTGAAATAAATAATGGACGTAGTCCATTTTTTGAAATAAAAAAAACTATAGCAGTTTTGAAATAGTAAAAATGGTTTCCTTAGTACGCTTGAAAACACTTTGGTTGACTGACTAAAATGATGCTGTTAGCAAATATCAAATATGTACATCGGAACTTCTGGACCACTTATTTTATATCAACCAAATTTGACGCAGGCCAACACAACAGACGACACAAAACGATAAACTTATACCAGTTTTTCTTAAGAAAAATTTATATATAAAAAAGTAGAAGAAGATTTTATCTCCCCTATTTATTTTTAAAGTGACAAAATTCAATATAAGAACAATAAACTGCACTGCGAAAATTAAAAGGAATTTAAAATATACCCAAAAAATTTTTTAATAAACAAAGAGAATTTTCCAAAAACTGCGCGCAATAAGGATGAACTTAACTTTCAACACAAGCATGCGGACCGCTCCGCGTATGCCTTCATACTTGACTTATGCCTTCATATGCCTTAAAAAATAATATACCCTTAATCGGGCAAAAAAATTAAAAACTAGGTGGTCGTTACCGTTTATATACTAGAAACATTTAAATCTTTTTTTAAGCTTTTACGTTTTCGAGTCAATTTGGAAGTTTTTGAATCTCTAAGTTTCGCTGCAGTTTATCCTAAAATTTCAAACGATAGACTGTGTTTATTATTTTAAAATCACGATTTTCCATGCATTTCTGATTTTTTTCGAAAATGCGTGACAGAAGTATCAGAACTCTTTCAGAAAAATTGTCCTTTAAATTTCCGCAGTTTAAAAAGCACAGCAAATTTAGTCTTCCAATGAACTACCGTTTACAAGTCATAACGGGTTTTTGAAGGTTTGATGGACAACGTAGCTATACCATAACACGTTCTTTTTTAATTTTTGGACGGACAGCTAAAAGCTAGTGAGAAAGTGCAAGAGTTTGTCTAAAACGAGATTCTCAATACCTTACTCTGTTTACCCTGTAACAGGAAATCATAAAATTTGTTGGCTTGAATTCAAACATTGTTAAAATTAGGCCCCAATGAAATATGAAATTAGCCCCTAATTAAAAATTGCCCAAACTGAAAATGAAAAAAAAAAAATTGAAAATGAAAAAAAGCCCCCAAAAATTTCCGTGAAAAACAACGAATAATTGTCCAAATTGTGACTACATTTAATTTTTTGAGGCGATTTTACATTTTCAATTTTCATAAAGAAAAATTGCCCCAAACTTATGCCACATGTATTTACACGCCAATGCAAAATTTTCCAAACTAAAACTGAAAAATTGCTCCAAAATTGGGGCATTAAAGTTAATATACCCGGCCGGGTATAAAAATAAAATAATAACATGTTTCCACCGGGACAAATCCGCGATTTATATAAATCTTCATTAAATCCTCTACAAATTACTCGATTAACCATACAAATTTAAATCCTCTCAGCAAGCGGTTAAGAATAAATCCCCTCATGAATCTTATTCACCGTTTTCACGAACCACTATTAACCCTTTTCAAAAACCTTTTTAACAGTTTGAGAATCGAAATCGGAGCTGTCTTCGTATGATAGATCTGTCAAAATTACGACTTCTACAACTGAAATCTTTTTTCGCCACTCTCTTATGAGAGCCAAAATGATGGAAAAAGAGTGCTAATGTTAAATTAATTTATATTTGTTCGGTGGAACCACTATGGGATTTGTTATTAATCGTCTCCCGCTTATTAGTATCCCGCTCGTAGTATTACCGTTGGAAACATAATACATATGTATGAGTGAATTTACGATGTGATTTTTATTTCGATTTATATGATTTCAAGTCACCACGTGAACGGCCAGTTCATGTAAGTTTTTATTCTCATTACTGCATTATGCGGTTGTAGCAGTTAACCAAAATGGGGTCCATAATGGGCCTGAGAGCAATTTTGAGAACTCGGAATTTTTGTTTTTTATTTTTCTTTAATAGAATTTTTTGTAATTATTTTTTTTTTAAACTGTTAAACCTGACATGGGATCCAAATGGATGCCACTCACTCCTGAAAAATGTTAAAACACCGTGCGGAAAATTATTGGCAGGCGGAGCAACTTTAAATTCTGAAAAGTTCAACACTCCCGGAAAATATTATAACGTTTTTGAAAGTTACTCCCCACATAAAGTGGGAAGAAGGTGGGTTTTCCTTAAACTTATTCTACTTTTTTTCCGTGCTCAACCCATGGAATTTGTATTTGTAATTTTCACAAGTTCCTTTTTTGTCATGTTAGCCCGTTATAATAAGGGTATAGGTACCCATACAAACCCTTGAATGCGAACGATAGATTATAAAAATTAAACTTGGTACAATGAAATATAATTTCAGATTTATTTTATGCAAGCATAAAACATATGTAAGCATGAAAAGAGGGCATATTACAATTTAAAAGAGCTAGTTCCTTCCCGACTGAGTTATTTAACACAAAATTTTGAATAGAAATTCGCTCCTTAAACGCATCCACATTCAATGGCAAGGTTAGATACACATAAGAAGTGCAAAAAGTTTTCACATCTATCCTCACATTATTTTAAAATTGCTCTAATCACGAGTCTTTTGTTTATCATCTTACAAGAAACGGGAGTGAATATATATCAAGAAAGTTGTTCTACAAAACTTCATCCTCTATAATCCTTCAGAAAAACTTAAAAGTGAGAAAATCTTAAATCATAAAGTGGCATAAAGGACTTTTGCCGCTCTTATTTATTTTTATACATTCGCATACGCGCGTCGGCATAGGCACCTATAGTTCAAAACTAAAATCAAAAGAAAGAATGGAAGTTTTTACCCATCTTTGGTAGAACATAAAGTCATCACTTTATTCATAATCCTTTTTTTATATCAAACTTTGCTTAAGTTATATGAATCGCGAATGTAATTAAAAAACTTTTCTCCATTGCTAAATGAGAAGTTGCCTATCTTCACGTTAAACAATAAATATGTAGAGAAGAGTCTATCGTCTTCAAAAGTTATAAATCTATATTAATTATAACAGGTAGGTACCGTTTGTGCTCATTCAAGGATTCATGAAAGGAAAGGATCGAACCTGTTCCAGAGCACTTGAAATACATTACCCAGACCCACCTCACTCGTCATTCATATCCAATAAGACACAAAAACAAAGATACTTACCCTTTTAATGTAAAGTACTTCCTTCTGACAAACTCACTCATACACGTGTGTCTAATCCTTCAAGTAATTCTCGTAACTTATCTTGCATTCACATAAGTTCGAAGGTACATGCAATGAATATAAATATAAATATACAGCAAGTAGTTAAACATAAGCAGGTTCACAGACCATATTTTGACCTTTCATGTTATCTTTTATTTTTAATCACCTTAAGCTCGTTTAAATACACGAAAAACGCATAAAAAATTAGTGCGCTGTCCTTCGGCTTAATTTATCAACCGACACAGGTGTATGTCATCCTAGTTGTGGGTCTGAGTATTTGCCCTGTTGTAGCAGAGGGATGTTTCTCTCATTTTTCATGGTAACACTTCTAACGACCTCCTTCGCAGCAAACCACATGTACAAAGAGGTTAGTTCGGATAGGATATACAGCAGGATTTTTTATTCAGAAGTACCTACTTCCTCTTGTGCTGAAAATATATCGCAAAGACGACTATAACTATAACTACAACAAAAGGACCCTATAATCTGCACCCAAGCTGTACACTGAGTACTTGAAAGTTGTACAAGTGTACTATGCTATAATAAGAGGTATGAGATATTACACCGAATCCCGTTTAAAATTGAAAAAGTTTTCTGCTTCTTTTTATGCTCACTTCAAAATAACTTCATTTACAACAGGCAGTCAAAAATCAGTCAAATGGACTATTAACCGGGCGTAGAGCGTAGTGCTAGTCCATTAAATTTGAATATTTTAAACATCCTTTTTGGCACTTATTTAGGACGCAATTAAATGTCTGGCTATTAATGATGCGACGATGAATTATACATAGACATACCAAAACGCTATTTATTCCCTTCGGTTCTTAGACTGTTTTTTTTATCCTTTTTCGAATTTTCAAATCGCCGAACGACTGATAGATCACAAAAGGAATACCTTCCTTCACAGGAAGACCAACATACTTACAACTTGTTTCAACTAATGTTAATACCTTTAGGGGCACGCCGAGCACTAACATTGCCAATGAGGTATACTTTGAAGTCGGAAATTGAAAGAAAACGCCTTCAAAACTATAATTGCTGATGCAACTATACAGCATCCGACAAAGGAATGTATGTAATTTAAATTTTCGAAACAAAATCTATAATCCAATTCAAATTCAATATTTTCATTCATCGTTGAAGGGAGATCCTTCCACACATTGCAATTTAACGTATCCGTAACCCACAATCTCGCATTATAAATATATAATGCGGCTGGATATACTTTGTGAGAGACAGTCGCTGCGAAAAGTTTGTGAACCAAGTTTTGTGCATTTTTCTACAATTGAATAGTGAACAGACAACAGAACTGTGTGTGTGCCTTTAAGTTGCGTTAGCCTTGGCTTTGCCTTCGCCCGTTACTATACGTTGGCATTGAATGCTTTGGCATTTCATAAAAAAAATTTTATTATTTCGAGAAAAAAAGTTTTTTCATCTTCTAAGTGCTTTTCTTGATTTAATGTGCGTACCATTGCTCAAAATTATTATCCTTAGCGCGCATGCATTACAAATTTTGATTTTGATTTTTTTTTCAGCGTTTGAGCTGTCATACGAAAAGAATGCTCAGTACATTTGAAACAGAGTTTCGCTTTGGAGTCACATTACGTAAAATTATGTTTTCTCTTTACTGTGTGCAGTTAAACGAGACGTTGAAGCCGAAGCTACATTGTGTCAGGAAATATTGAGATATTAAAGTTGAATTCTTAAACGTCAGGCCGATGTGGAAACAAAGCTTGCTTATGAATTCCGCTTAAAGTAGCGGGTAACTTAGTTTACGGCATATGCATGGCATTTTTTCAATATGGCTGCATTTCCATATAAGAAACACCCAGCTAAACATACTCCGTAAATCATTCCTATCAATGAAACTGAAAGTTTGGTTTTTATTTAGTAATGGAGAACCAAGTTCTGGTAAAATTTAGAAAGATTTCATGGTCACACATCGACAAGGCACTGATAAACTCCTCCTAGAACTAATAGCACAATTTTCATAAAAGGCTTCACAATCCACAAAAAATTTAAGTTAACTTCTGTCGTAAGAATACCTGTACTAAAAGAAAGTTCTTTTAGGGTATAGAAACTTAAAGCTCTTGGCCTTCCTTTCTTGCATATATTAAATCTTTCAAAGCTTTAATCATGACCAACTATTTAAAAAATGCGGGGTGCCGTGGCGTTGTGGTTAGTGTGTGTGCTTACTACGCCGGAGGTCTGGGTTCGAATCCTGCCATCGTCACCTGAAAAAAAGACTTGTTCTTTTTCACGGCCCCCACCTCCGCGAGGATCTGACAAGCCCTCCGAGGGTATCATTTGTCTTGAAAAACTTCTCAAAGTGCCGTTCGGATTCGGCAAAAAATTGTAGGTCCCTTTGTATGTAAAGAAATTAACACACCAGCCTACATTGTTGAGAAGTTGGCCCTGGTTCACCTCGAGCTGTTGCGCCACTCTATTTATTTTTATTTATAACTATTTAAAAAATAAGAAGATCAAGGAGCGAGAAGGTGTCGTTAGGTTTAGGTGAGCATGTTGATAGCGGAGTTTGCTGCCTGTTCTGCCTCTGCAGGTTTCTACCCTTAATACCAACGCAGCCAGGTGTCCAGATGAGTTTTATCTTCGTTTGCGATTTTTAAACAAAGTCTCGAATTTTGCAATGAATATAATTTGCATATTTGATGGTTTTATTAAAGCTACTTTGATTGGGTGCAAAATAAGTTTGGAAATGCTGCCGTTTTCTTTTTTTAACTTAGTTAACATTTAACTAAGCCAATAATATCCAAACTGCTGTAGATACCCAAACAAATTATACCAATGCTAAATCTGCATTTAACACAAATATTTGTAAAATAATTGCGTATCAGGTATCTATACGTTTTTATTTCTCCAGTGATGTTTTCGAACATTATTTTTTCTCCGCATTTTTCATCGCAAACAAATTTTATATTTTGTTGTTTGCACCTGGTTTACATTTTTAACCAATAATATCCTATTTGCTCTAGGAACAAGCGCAAGCTATAACATTTTACGGTCTGTATTTAACACACAATCATGTTTTCAAAATAGTTATGACCACTTTATTGTAAAAACGTTTTTTTACACCAGTGATGTCTGAACTCTTCGGAAAATTGTTTATTTTCGCATTTTGCACCAAAAAAAAAAAAAAAAAAAAAACAAATTAAAACTTTTTGATAAAATTAAGTCCAAAAGTTATTCAAAGCTTCTTCTAGCTTCTACTCATGTTTGGCAAAAAACAATGAAGGTTATTTCTGGAAAGAAAAAAATTGGAATTAAGTAATTCACTTGTGTTCCTGGTATTCAAAAACGTAAAATAAGTCAAATAAAAGTACACTGAACGAGAAAATGCACGTATCTTTGGTATAGCTTGGCATACTTTTTTTCAGTTTTTACAACGGGCGTAAAGTGCACAAAGCAATTTAGGCTTAGCCATTCTTTAAAGGACACCCTGTATGATTTGAAATTGTTATGTTGTTTATGAGAAAGCTATATTTGTTTCTGTTAGAATAATGACTTCTCTGGAGCCCAAAAAATGTTTTTTTATCTTTACATAAATCAAACTGCGGTTCATAAAGAATGGCCGGAAAAATTAACAAAGCCATATGATATGTTTACCCTTTACTGTAGTTTTGTCCGGCCTTATCTGACACAGGCCTCCCTGGTGTGGACACCTTACGAACTTATTGGCCACCTTCATCGATTCTGGGCACATTGAATGTAGGATTAACTGCATGCAAACATGAGCCAATAAGCCGTATAAAAGTAGCTTTTATATGTAGATACATTTATTATACTACTTTTTTTTTAATTTTTACGAAGGTAAAAAAAATCAGAAGCAGAATCATGCCTATAATATTAATCCTTGTAATTTTTGTGTTACTTTCATTTATGTTTTGATTGTTTGATGTTTATGAACTAATCACTCACACCTGCACTATTGCCTTAAGCACCCTACAACATTCGTCTGGCAGTGTTGTGTAGAACCTTAGACTAGCCGACTGTCCACTTTGTAGACTATAGAACTGTAGACCCTTGAGGGATACCACACCTCCGCTCTGCGATATTGTGTGCAATTCTACAAATGAGATGTAGGTACCTTCTTCAAGGTCTGACAGTTTTTTCATTATTTCTCTATGTTTTATCCTTAATAGTACCTATAAAAACCTAAAAAAAAAAACAATATAAACTAATTGATACCGTGCAATCGAATCTATAGCACTCAAACTATAGGCATCTATGTATCAATTGAATTTCGTGACTTCTCTTTTTTCCAAGCACTAATGAAAGACTTTGCTAATTTGAATGGGGAGTATATAATAGCTGGAGCAAGGTCTGTACCCGGCCCATAAAAATCTGATTAAACTACATACTTACTGTCTGAAAACCTCGATTTAAGCACAAATTAAAAAATATTTTTCTGAAACGCACCCAAGAATAAGTGCGCCTATAGATTTTTTTTTATGGTAAACGATCGATTTTGAAGGGATCGATTCCAAGTTGCACCTCAATATGTAGTCGGTCCGTCTAATTATTCATTCCTGACCGCTTCGACAACGAAATAAATGCATGCATTTGCCATATTCGCTTGTTTCAAATCTTTTTGTTGCATGATCCAAGGACATGCAAATATTTTTTTCCACCCCACTGTTGATGTTTATATCAGTTTAGCAGCACACATATCTTATTCACCCAACCAGAAAGGCATGCGCGCAAAATCTTTCACCCTCCTGCCACCGCATTGCAATAATAATCATAGACTACCCCCCGCCATAGGGTACAACAGCGTTCGTTCACAACACGAAAACACAAACAACAGTCGAGCTGAACAACATCACAACATAACATAGGAAAACAACCCTTAAAATTTATAGCTTTCACTGGCAGCACCAACAGCCACAGCCAGCCACCCCCAGCAATAACATCAACCACCCTCCCACCCAACACAAAGAAGCGATGTTTCCCTCCTGAATTACACTTTCACCACCATCGTCGTCGTCGTCGTCTGTCTGCCGTACTTCGCTTCGCAGTAAGCGAGCGCCCTCAGTGCTTCAGTTGTTTGGTAGCATTCGACGATGTCAGTTTGGCAACGCGTGTCCTATCGCTTTTCCATCGCATAGTTCGTGCGATTCACGGAAGAACATACTCCCACACGGGGGAGGCATAAATTAATTAAAGTCCGCGTTAGTGTGATTAAAAAAGGATACACCAGCCTTATTGGAGAGGGGTGAATCCTGAATGTGAGTGTCCTTGGCATACCGGAGTCGGAATTGAAATTCGAAATTTTGAATAATTCAAGCGCAAGGGATTACTGGCTAAGCCTTCGGGTACCAATTTGAATATCTCGTTGGATTCACTCACCGCGTTTATGAATATTTCTGTGTGTTTGGTCCTTCCTTTGTTGTAATGGGAAACCTCCAAAACCACCGAAAATTCGCCATGTAAACACATCGCATGTGCAGTGGAGTCCATTTCGCCGAATTGTCGCCAGTGTTTCTGCCCGCCTTTGCTGCCGCCACCGCCTCCGCGCCGCCGGTTGGTCTCCCCCCATAAATATTTACAAAATTAATACCTACATATCTGCACGACTTGTGGAGGTTTCCTTCTAGTTAGCAGAAGCAGTGGTAAAGTCGCGTAAGTGAACGTATAACATACGTAATTTGCCTACACAGCGTCATATTAGATTACACTTGCCGCAGGACGATCCAAATAAAAAGTGAAAATTATTTCGAAAGTAAATGTAACGTAACAGTACCTTTCGAGTGCTAGACCTTAAAGGCTCTCCCCCGCTTTGCACCGCACGACAGTTTATAGTACTTTGTGCATATCCGAGTGAATAATCATTGCAAAAAGGAGTTTTTTCAACCAGAACGGCTTCGTATCGGATTGCAGAGAAGAGATACTCTGCTCGCTTATCCACCATATATAGGCATGGAGAACGGTATCCACGAACAAGTGAATTAGTGCGCTCAGGTGTGATTACAGCATTAAATCCGCTGGTATACAACAGTGCGACTCGGTGTTAATTTCAGTTTCTTCGAGCTGTTTACCTTTAAACGGCTGAGGTGTAAGTCATGGTCTGGACGAGATTTTAGTGCTTTGGCGGAACGGAAAAGATTTGTCTTGAAGTAGTTTGTGCGGTTAAGTAGACGGAGGGTGGAGCTGCGTCGCGAGGAAGTTTTTCCCATTTTTCTGCGAAAGTTAAGCCTACTTGAGTAAGATCTGCTCGACTTTGTCACTTAATGGATACAAAAAGGAGACAATTTGCGTAAGTTCGGATTAAATTAAATTTAATGAATGCCAAGTGATTCAGGGTATTATTTCAAGTTATAAGCTTATGCTTAGATTAAAAAAGGAAAATTGAAAAATAAACCTTAAAGTCTGATTAAAAAAAATACTTAAACGAGTCTGAATAAAAAAATACTTAAACGAAGCAAAAATAAGACAAAAATTTACTCTGGTGTTTCTTTGAGTCTGGTTGAAACCAGAATATATTTTTTTTTTTAATTTTCTTAATTATTCAGGTGTTTAACGCAAGAAAAAGATTTAATAAAACTTTATCCAAAATTTTAAAGCATTTTTTTCCCATCTGAAAACACTGCTTTACTTATACAGAATATGCACGCAAAATTTCAAGGCTCTGCAAATCTATACCTTTTCATATAATGGTCATATCTTGCAAGACCTGGGTTTAGGGCGTGTTGCTGTGCGGGTGAACCTGTTGATGAACCTTGTGGGAAAATGAGGAATATTTAGTTCTTGCGGAGACTGTTCTTTTCGATTTATAAAAAATAAGAAATACAGCTTGTCTACTGCCTGAAAAAATATTTAAATCAGGTTTCTATATAATTTTAAACGGGAAAAGACATTTACATATTATATGATATACAATACAATGATATTTAGATTAACCATGTTTTTTATGTCGGCCATTTACTTGTGCCTTGTGCTTGTACACGAGCCATGGCGAAATATACTCGTGTTTTTATTTTTCGTGTTGAGCCCTCTATATTAAGCCACATCTTAGCACATTGCATTGTTTTACAAACTTTGGACCAAAGTTGAATTCAGGAAAAGGACTTCAGATGGCGTTGGTTTTGAATATTTGCTCCCGGCAAAAAATGCATTCTTTTGCCAATGATCACGTAGGTATATAAAGCGCTGAGTCCTTGGCTCTCCATGTATGAATACATAAGGGCGTTAATAGAATAAACTGCAAAAATTGTACATAAATTTGTAGCTGTGTTATAATTTTACTCAAAGTGGCTTATGGTTGTGAATTTAACATATTTTTATACCAACACATTTTCTCATTATTCTAACGAAGTTAAACTTAATAGAATTTAATTTTGAGCCCACACTCATTTTTATACCCTACTAGCTGACCCGACAGACGTTGTCCTGTCCAAGCTTTGAATTTTCTATTCGAACTGGAATGAAAACTACTTCAAATACATAATTTTTTATTATTACAAATGCTTTTTGATATCCAAACAAAATTGAAACACTGATCTTGCCTTCCGCTTCGGTGGTCAACATCAAATCAATCCATATTTCCCTTGGTCCCGCTATAACTTGAGGATGACATTATCTACCGATTTCATTCATTTTTTGGGTAATTTAAAAAAACTTAACTTTTTGAACTCAGCGACTTTTTAAAACAAATATATTTGAGAACTGTTTTTTGTAGAAAAATAATTTTGTATAATTTTTTTTTTTAATTTTTCATTAAAGTAGTAAATTTATTATGGCACTAAGTTTACTGTACGTCAGAGTGGAATTTGTTGGTTTTTATTATTCTAATATATGGACTTGAGTGTCCCGATTCCGAATATGCTATTAAAAATTGTCGGTCTCGATTAGTTTAGAATTTATAGGGGGAAAATGGTTAAAAAGAGCGCAACTTTTATATATCCGTATATGGCCACAGGCGCCTGCCAGACAGCTGACATAAATGAGAGCGGATTGAAAATTACCTCTCAAAACCTACGAAGTCCTATGCAGCCAGCATCAAGTATTGATAGCCAGTGGCAACATTGCCAAAATGCCATCAGAGACGCCGCCTCTGAAGTGCTGGGTTTCACACGGCCACCACAACGAAACCCCTGGTTTGACAATGAATGCCGGCAAGCACATGCAGCTAAACAGGAAGCATACAAAGCGGCGCTGCACAGAAGGACTAGAGCTGCTCGCGAGCTCTACGAGCAGAGGAGGAGAGAGAAACACCGGCTTCTCCGAAGGAAAAAGAGAGAGCACGAGAAGCGCGCGGTTGAAGAGATAGAGAGATGTTACAATAGGAATGAGGTTAGAAAGTTTTACCAAAGGATCAAAAGGTCCTGCCAAGGGTATAAACTTCGAACTGAAGCCTGTAAGGACCATCAAGGAAACATCGTTGTAGAATCGCAGTCGGTGCTGAGGATTTGGAAAGACCACTTCTGCAGACTGTATAACGACGAGGACGAACCAAATACCGCTGTCAGGCAGAACGAACCATTCAACCCGGGCGAAGACGTTACCGACGAAGCATACGAACGATACCGCCCACCCGACCTGGAGGAGGTGAAAGTAGCTGTGTCTAAGCTCAAGTGCAACAAAGCAGCCGGAGCAGACGGCCTAGCTGCCGAACTTTTTAAATCCGCTGGCGATGAGCTGGTTAGGAGCATGCACCAGCTCATCTGCAAGATATGGTCGGAAGAAAGCATGCCCGACAAATGGAACCTCAGCATTGGTTGCCCGATCCTGAAGAAAGGAGACCCTCTGAGTTGTGCCAACTACAGAGGCATAAGTCTTCTTAACATCGCATACAAGATCTTTTCTGCTGTACTGTGCGAACGCCTGAAGCCGTTTGTCAACAATCTGATAGGCACATATCAGTGTGGCTTTAGGCCAGGAAAGTCCACCATCGATCAAATATTCACACTGCGGCAGATCTTGGAGAAAACCCAGGAATTCCAAATCGATACACACCACCTCTTCATCGATTTCAAGGCCGCGTATGACAGCATCTTTAGAGGCGAGCTATATAGCGCAATGTCTAGTTTTGGCATCCTTGCCAAACTCGTCAGTCTGTGCAGGATGACGATGGAAAACTCACGCTGTTCCGTCAAGGTCGGCAAAAACCTCACCGACCCCTTTGATGTCAAAAAAGGATTTAGACAAGGCGACGCGCTGTCATGCGACTTCTTTAACATCATACTTGAGAGAATTGTGCAGAACTCTCGCGCCAACACCAGAGGTACAATCTTTCAAAAGTCCGTTCAACTACTCGCATACGCAGACGACATTGACATAATCGGTAGAACAAAGCGTGATGTCAGTGAAGCCTTTGTGAGTATTGGGACGGAAGCGGCGAATATGGGCTTAGCAGTCAATAAGGGCAAAACCAAGTATATGCTGTCATCAAGAAAAGACACCCAACACCGACGTCTTGGACAAAACATCACCATCGACAGCTATAACTTTGAGGTAGTTAGGAATTTTGTCTACTTGGGTTCCGCTATCAATTCAGACAATGACACCAGCGCTGAAATAAAACGAAGGATAACTCTTGCCAATCGCTCTTTCTTCGAGAGGAAAATTCTTCGGACGATTTACGGTCCCGTCTGCTTAGACGGAGAGTGGAGGAGGAGATATAACATCGAACTGTACGGGCTGTACGGCGATACCACCTAGCCAAAAGAGTCAAAACACAACGTTTACGATGGCTGGGTCATCTAGAGCGGATGGACACCAACGCCCCGGCCCGGAAAATCTTCGAATCCACACCCCAGGGACGGCGCGGTAGAGGAGCACCGAGACTCAGGTGGCGCACGCAAGTGGAAGGGGACCTCAGCCAACTTCGCGTGCGAAACTGGAGACGGCTAGCTAGAGACAGAGCTGGCTGGCGAAGCTTGTTGGCTGAGGCCCATTTCCACCCCGGACTGTAGCGCCACCTTAAGTAAGTAAGTGAGGATTGAAAATTACTTTAAATAAAGAGTTTTAATTAGAGCCTTTCAATCCTATTTATCGGTCAAGCCACGCGATAAAGAAGGATGAAATCCTTTAAATCCGCGAAGCGGTCCCTTAAAATGGTTTAAAAGAGTGCAACTTTCACATATCCGTATATGGCCACAGGCGCCTGCCAGGCAGCTGACACCAGCTCTAGCTGACCCAATAGACGTTATTCTGTCCAAGCTTTGAATTTTTAATTCGAACTGGAATGAAAATTACTTTAGATAAGTAGTTTAAATAAGAACCTTTCAACTCTCTTTATCGGCTAAGCCCCACGGTAAAGAGGGAAGAAATCCTTTAAATCCGCGAAGCGGTCCACCCAAACACTGTGGCCTCCAAAGGCAATTTTTTTAAAAGATTTTATTTAATTTTTGATATTTTGATTTGATTAGATTAAAATATTTTAAACAGAGTAAATGTGCGCAAGTTGCATTGAAAATTTTCTGGGAGTTTTATCTATGGGCCAATGTCCTTCCTTGGGCCAATACGAATCGATCAAGCCCAAAACTGTCAAAAACGAACAATCCGTAAAGCGTTTACCATTCTTTTGATGCATTAACCTTCGCATTTTTTTTTTTTGATGCAACTATTACGGCGAGTATGCAAACAACAGCTCACCAATATTTCATTGCAATCTGATGAATGGTATAGAAATTTGTGTAAGACAAACAAGCATACAAGAATTCATTTTTATATTTACAGATTCCACATAGAGAAATAATGACGATAGACCCGCAAGACCTCAAGGGTATATGATCGAGACCGAATTCTGAAGCAATACAAGTGTTAAAATTTTTTAAATCCGCCCACAGACACACCCACAATCGGTCTAAATGTGCAACAACCTCCGGTGCTTTCAAGACTGTAAGACGTCGTGAAAAGCTGAAATTTATTATTTAGCATCTTCCAATGATTACAGGTCATTAAAAAATAAAAATAAATTCCGCAGACCGCCCCTTGTGGGCGTGGCAATAATTTTGTTTAAAATCGAAAAAACTTTACGTAATGTTTTATGTAGGAAACACTTTTTTTTTAAATTGTTTTCATACAAAGTTGTGGGCCACGCCCACATTTGGAGGCAGAATTTAAAGAAAAAACTCTAATTTTCCAGAAAAACATGGAATTTAACTACTTTTTAGCCTAACTTAGATAAGAATAAAAACCGGGTTCTATGCTATAACGATAGACCTCCAAGAGCTTAAGGGCATATGATCGAGACCGAATTCTGAGTTGAATGAGGCATGTCCGTCCGTCCGTCCGTATGTAACCAATTTTTAGGCCTTAAGTTTTGAGCTAGAAAGCTGAAATTTTATACGTAGGCTCTCTGTCATCCGAAGCAATACAAGTATTAAAATTTTTCGAATCCGCCCACAAATTTTTCGGCCACGCCCTTCTTTAGAGGTCAATTTCACAAATTTATTGAATTCGAACCAAAAAACAAGTAGGAAAGTGCAGCAGTGCGTATGCAAAAGCTTCAGTCCATCTACGACGGATTGTAAAATACGCGACCATATAGGAAAAAGAAAACTGCCACGCCTCCAAAAAGTGGGATATAAAAGCGGGATATAAGAATATAACTGTTGAATGCTTTATACTAGGTGGTTGCATACATATCGACCTAAAACTCCGCCTTTTTAACTAAAAAATAACTTTTTTTAACGCACCGCCTACAAAAGTGGGCACATGCTTCATATACATGAAAGTTAGAAAATGCTAATATCTACAACTTTTGTCATTCAATTTTTAGTAAAACTTCATATATATTTATTGAAAAACAGTCATTTTAAGCTAAAATCCCTTAAAATAGTAGGCGTGGTCGATGAAAAGGCCAAACTTTTTTGGCTACTTCAAAGAGAATTGGCTACTTTAAGATAATGTTACATACCAAAAATGAGCGCGCTAGCACCATTGTAACATCACTAAAATTTGGAAAAAGTATTTTTAAAATTAGAGATGGTCACACATAGGTCACACATACAGGCCTGTAGTGGGCCTGTATGTCGGCGGATTCAGCTCATTTTCAAACTTTTTTGGTCCAATGGACTCCCAGCCAACCCACAAAATTTCAGCTCTCTACCTTAAAACTTAAGGCCTATGAGTTGTTTACATACGGACGGACGGACGGGCGGACATAACTTAATCGATTCTCCTGTTGGTCCCATTCATATCTCTAAAAGGTCTTAGGGGTTTACGGTGATTATTTCACAGCGTTACAAACTATACATCAAATTTAATATACCCTGGGTCGAGTATAATTACAGTTTTGCGTACATTTTAGCCGCTAACTTGGATATCTCTATGCTAATATTAATTTTCGTTTAAAGGGGTTGGACATGCCACGCCCCCTTAAAAAAAAAGTAAACAAAAACTTAGAAGGAAACATTTTTTTCTATTTAAAATGATGCAGAGATGGTAACGGGACGGGGATGGAAAACAAGAAATTAAGGAATTTATTAATTTATTAATTAATTATTTATTTAATTTATTTAATTAATTTATTTATTAAGAATTATCCATTCCTATTGGAAAGGAGAATAGGAATAAGAATAGGGTATACCGCGGTTCGTTACAGACGGACCGAAGTGGAAGGGGTATGACCCTGAATTCAGATTGTAACCTTGTGCCTAAATAAAAAAAAGAGCTCCTAACTCTTGTCCACATTGGCTGCTCAATTCTTTGATTTCGCTCAAAATTTATTTATACCTTTGTTTTTCATAGCAAGTACATTAGATATTCGTTGGTCTTATGTCCCAGTGCTCAATGGCTATGTGAACCCTTACTGAAAAATTGCGCATGCATACGAAGTTTAGCTGTCGAGATTTGGATTTCTGAATCGCATAGAGAAGATAGATGCTGCGAATCAGCACACTAAAGGCGTAAGCAGAGGCTTGTACAAAGTGTACAAATATGATTGATAGCCTAGTCTTGGTAATAGTTGGTTAAATTTTATAATTACTAATACAAAATGTATTATACCAATCTACTGAAAAACTGTACTTTTCTACTGTAAAGACCAATCTACTGAGCTATTTTACTACCAAATTCTTGAAAATCATCATTTCTGAGCTACATTTCCAAACATTGAAATTAAACTAAGAATGTTTTTGGTTTTGATGGTATCCATTTTTACTTGAGAGCACTGCACTTGTAAATCTTAATCGTAAAATATCAGCTTCGGACAGCTTTCCGAAAAGTATTGATCGCGGCTAACTCCGGGACCTGGATTTCAGCCAAATCATCAAAAAATTTTCGTCGAAAAAAGCTTGCAAGGTTCCATTTGTTACCGCTTTAATTTAATTTACAATTCTTGTTTTTGTCTTGTTGTATTAATTTAATACAATATGTATGTTATAATTTTAATACATAGTTTGTAACACAGTAAAGTAACCACCGTAGGGCGTAGACCCCTAATACCTTTTAGCGATGTAATCGAGACCGACATGTGAATTGATTTAGCCATCTCCGTCCATCTATTCGTATGAGTGAAGTTTTTCTTCTCCTTTTTCTTCTTTTCCATTTAGGAGCGAGGTTATGATCTGAAGTAATGGATCATAACCCTCCCACCCTACAGCATTCCTAATGGTCCGCTTGTGGGGTACGCCGATTTGACCTCAGAATATACCGGCAGGCCACCAGGTTTTGGATCTCGTCGTCGCTGAGGCCAAAAAAATGCTGTTGTCGTTGCATTTGTGTGATCCATGAATGTTTAGGCCTTCCTCTCCTTCGCGATTGCGCTGGAATGTTGATTGACATTGCCTTTTTGACGGGGTCCGTAGGATCTCTCCTTTGAACGTGGCAATACCAACTGAGCCGGTCTTGCACCATTTTTCTGGAGATAGGTTCTTTTACGGACGCACAACTGCGGTGTAGAGCCTTCCTTTCAACTTAGGGGCATTTTTCGGTCACAAAAAATGGCGGAGTTTTCTCGCCACTTCATCCACCCCACGCTTACGCGGTGATTAATGTCTTCATCACGGTTTGCTTTGCTATTGATCATAGACCCCAGGTACTTGAACTTTTCACACTTGGGAAGCACATTTCCATTCAATTTAATGTCTTGAATCGGCTCGGGTGGGTCAGAGAATGGGCAGCACAGGTACTCTGTCTTCTTTTGGCTCATACGATACCCATTCCCCTCTAAAAGATCCACCCATATATCAAGTGCTCGCTGCAGATGCATGATCTTCACTTATGATGGCCCCATCGTCAGCGTATGAGTGAAGTTTTTAGATGTTTTCAAGTTAAGATACTATGCAAACTTAAAAAAAAAAAAAACGATTTTCAAAATTCTTTTTATTTTCGAGTCCAATATCAGAAGTTTTTAAATCTTTAAAAGTCGCTATCTTTTTTCTTAAAATTTTATATTCCCTTTCTGAAACGTATTTTTTTTTAAATCTTTTTTTTTCAAACGGCAATACATAAGACACTCGTTTTTTATTTTTTGTCCTTTTTTATTGCAAGTTTGAGCTGAAGCTATGTTTACACGATTGCCTAATCTGCCAATTTTTTTAGATCCGTCATATTATGACAATGAGCTTCGAATTAGATATGAGAAACTTCGTTACAACGCTGAATTGCAAGTTCACACGGTTACCAGATTTTGTCCCAAAGTCTGAAAATTTCATTGTCATACGAGTGGGCTGACAATACATTTTCTAACAACGTTGTCAGGCTGAAAATTGCCCGTTTACACGCTTGGCACATTTTTGGCACAGACAACTTTAAATTATTTGACAAATGAAATTTATTTAATTCAGGAAATTTTGTCATATTTGTAAAGTATTGTGGAGTGGAATGAAAATAAATAAAATGAATAATAATAATGCACTTGCAGTTATTTTGGCTGCGTCTGTTTTGGAGAGTGAGGATGAAGAATTGCCAAGAAAACGTCGCAGTGTTTGGGTAAAAAATTTGGATAACGCGCCGTCAGAAGGAGGGGATTTACGCCAAATTGCTGGTGAAATTGCGTGTTGAGGAGCCAGAGTTGTATCGAAATTTCTTGCGCATGAATGCGAAACAATTCGATGAGATTATTGCTTTGGTGGCTCCACACATAACAAAGCAATAACTAATATGCGCGCGAGCATTTCGGCTGCTCAGCGACTTGTTTATAACCTTAAGCATAAATTTGTGCCTTAAGGTGTCAAGCTATGCCGGTGAGAATTTCCGGTCGATGCAGTACCTGTCCCGCATTTCAGTTTCGACGATTTCGCCAATAATTCCAGGTGTTATAGACGCGCTCTAGACGAGAAATATCTAAATGTAAATTAAGTTCAACATACCAATTCAAATTTACCCACAACGTTATGTCATTTTAGACGCCGAGAACTAAGTTGGAAGCTCATAGTCACAGCAGATCTGTTTGAAAACATTACAGTTATTTTTTTCCGATTAAAAGCGAAAAAAATATATGACAATGAAGAAATTGTCAGCCTCAAAATCATAGTACATATGGCAATTGAAAAGAAGTCTGCAAATATCCTAATGTCTGACAATAGTCTGGCAATGCCACATGGTATGTGCTCAGACGTTTGCCAGAGATCTGACAATTTCATTGTCCGGTTGATGTCTGACAATTAGTTTTCTACAAATATTGTCAGACTGAATTTTGTGTTCACACGATTGCAAGACATTTGGGACAATTTTTTACTGAAAGTTCCGACAATATTGTCAAATCTGACAATCGTGTAAATATAGCTTTATACGTATCAGAATTCTCATAGTAAATATTACTTATGCCTTTGTTTTTTTTTTTGCTATGAGTTATTTTATACGATATATTTATTATTTTATATCTTGATGTCAGCTTTGTAAAGCATGTGGTTTAAAAGGTATGACCTCAAACACTTCAAAACTCTTCATTGTGTAAAAGTTCAACATTCATTTAGAATTCTTGTCTAAAAAACATTTCAAAATAAGCACCGAAAAACATTTTAACCATTTTAACGCATGAAACTTTAATTTAACCGTTATGTGGGTATAGCGGAAAATGTCCTTGCGTTCTTTGAAGTCCGACAACGGGCGGACAACGTTACTATACGTTAAGAGGTCTTTTTTCCATTTTCGATAGTACCGCTAAAAACATTTCAAGTACATATTTGAAAGATAAGTTATTTCAAAGCTGACTTAAAACCAACAAAACGAGGGACGATGCGATGTTGTAGTGATTGCGGTGTTTTGATTACGGCACAATAACTTCAACGTTTGTAATGAAGAACAAAGGTGGATATCATTTCAAGCCAATTTCTATGGAGGGTCAATCATGGAAATGCCATACGAAACATTCATTACATGGCAAACTCTCCGTGATGTGCATTTCACTGGGTGAACATTTCTCTTCGGCGAACCACCCGTAATTCATTACTTATTTTAATCAAAAGAAGGTATCCTATCCATCCGCTGGTACAGCTTAATTACTTAACTTAAGCATTACTTACACAGTTTAACTATTTCTTTACCTATCATGGGGAAAATAGAAAACCAGAAAAAAAGATAAGTTCTCTTCTATAGTTATCCTGTTATTGTTATAAGGGTCTGAATACTAAAAAGCCCGGCTGCATTTAAAGAATTTAAAAAGTATTTCGCTTAAGAGTCTTAAAAGTAAAACCAAAAGAATTCCATTAAGAAAATATTAACTAAATTCTTTAAAAACAAGTGGGAAAGTGCAACAGTGGGTATGCAAAAGCTTCAATCCATCTACGACGGATTGCAAAATACCCGACCATACCAAAAAGAAAACTGCCACGCCTCCAAAAAGTGGGCGGGATATAAAAATATTGTTGTTTGACAAAAAATATAACTGTTGCCTAAAACTGTTGGCCTAAAACTCCGTCTTTTCAACTAAAAAAATCACTTTGTTTAACGCCACGCCCGCAAAAGTGGGCGGAGGCACATACAATATATACATAAAAGTTAGAAAATGCTAATATTCACAGCTTTTGTCATATAATTTTTTGTCAAATTTCATATATATTTATTGAAAAACACTCAGTTTAAGCTAAAATCCCTTAAAAAGCGGGCGTGGCCAATAAAAAAAGCTAACATTTTTTGGCTGAATTAAAGACAATCATAAGGCAATGTTACGTATCAAAAATGGATGCGCTAGCGCCATTGTAACATAGCTAAAATTTGCAAAATGTATTTTTTTAAATTAGAGATGGTCGCACATACAGGCCTGTAGTGGGTGTGTCTGTGGGCGGATTCAGCTTATTTTCAAACTTGATCTCCAACCAACCCACAAAATTTCAGCTCTCTGCCCTAAAATTTAAGGCCTAAAAGTTGTTTACATACGGACGGACGGACGGACAGACAGATTCTCCTGTCGGTCCCATTCATATCTCTAAACGGTCTTAGGGGTCTACGGTGATTATTTCCCTGCGTTACAAATTATACATCAAACTTAATATACCCTGGGTCGGGTATAAAAATGATAGACAATCGAAGGAGTAACTCGTTAACACCGCTACCTTAGAGCTCATTAGGAAAGGTTCATAAAATAAAATTCCCTTCTTTCACTCCTTTCGTTCTAATAGATTCTATGAGAAGAGATTAAGGTTAGTAGGGAGGCAAAACATCATAGCATTTTGCAAAATGCAATATTTTTGCAGTACGGCTCGCAGAGAGAGATGAGTAGATTGGTATTGCTTCATTCAAGTAATCCAAGATTCAAGATGATCTATACCCCAGGTCGTTACGAAGCTTGTGTTAAAATATTTTGGTGTACCTGTTTAACATTAACATATATCAAGATTTCACTCAAAATTTTTAAGTGAATGCCAAGCACCAGTTACTCCTCTTTATTTCTCAATTTACCCTTAACATAGCTTCGTAAAGTGCTTCTTAGCATTTAATTACATAAACCACCCGCCGAGACGTCAATATTTTGTGGAATCTTTCTTTTCCATCAGCTCTGTGTTTTCTTAGAGAACTCGTTCCACGAAGAATAACCCAACTTGCGTCTACCTCAGCAGAAGTTATTAATGCAAAATGCGTCAAAAGAAACCCCCCGAAAAAAATGAGAAGGAAATTTCCCATTCACCGGAAAACTAATAAAGTTCCTCCTGTTTGTCCTGTTGGAGCTCCTCAAATGGAAAATAGCTCCCAAGGTGTTATGCAAAAATTCACCTAAAGCTCGAACGCCATCTGTGGATGTTTGATTAAAAATTTTCCAGCTCTCCAAAATCCATGATTTATTTCTTAAAGTGTTTCATAGTAATTTTCATTGCTCAGCACGACGACAGGTTTATGCCAACATAAAGGGATACACAAATACTCTCGGAGCTTGTTTGCCGTATTTAATTTGCATTTTCCATGCTCGTTCGTTTGGTCGCTACAACGATACGAATCTTCTTCTTCATAGACGTCCTCATCGCCTGGTGCTGTGCAAGGAGCTCTCCTTCTTATCCGCAAACACATAATAAAACGCAATTTCTCAACCCAATGGCTTACATTGTAAATAAGCATTTAAAAAACGAGACTGGGTGGGAGGTGATGGTGTAGTGCCGCCGTCTTCGTCGTCAATACCTCTCGGTTGTTCCGACGAGGTCCTGGTTTCCTTCCTCGATTACATCAGAACTACCATGGCGCGCGAGACGCGTTCAAGTGTATCGTGTGTGTTTTGTGTAAAGCACTCCAAGAGGATACAATTTATGCCGTGAATGGCGATAATTTTCAAAATTAAAATGTACGTGTTTAATTTGAGAAAAACATATCAATCTGATAAGGTATACATAGCTTCGAGTGCTGTTTTAAGAGGATTCTTCAATAAGGTGTATCCTTGGGATATACGCGAAGGGGGTTCTGAGTGTGGGTTGTTGTACCTTGTCACATATGGAACAGTGATTAACAAAAAAAAGTGCTATGTACTGGGAGGATTGAAAGTGACACAAATTAACAAGGGTTAGGTAGGCATGGCAGGCAAGCACATGGGGTGCGATATGAAGGGGAGTGGTGTTTTTTTTTAAGCCATGGAACAATGCTTTTGATATTTCTTTGTGGTGAAAAAAAGAAAGCCGCCATCATTACCCATTTGCAAAGGCTTGAAAGTACAATTTTGATAAGACCTTCTATACCAAAGGGAGGGATTCTAAAAAATAAACGAAACTCATTTCCTAGATGTTTATGGTTCGACTGCAGTAATCGAGGCTTGACTTTCTTTTGTGTATACTTACCATATCCAACTTTAAATGAATGAAAACAGGTTGCTTGTTTTTAGGGCGACAGTGGGCCTACTTTGGTGTTAAGCTTGATATCCTATAAACCCAACTTTTAAAATCAGCGGGTGATGTGTATGTATTGAATGCCAGCATGCATCAACTTATTTTTAGATTTGGCGGAATGAGTGAATGCTTGCTTTTATTCATTTTTTTTAATGTCACATTTTTTTTTCAATTTAGTCGGGAAAATGATATTGGCCAACTGGCTAACATCAAAATTGATTGTGGCGATTTTCAGAACTAACGACGATAAGCCCTCTCATGTGGTCATTGAGGTCTTAAGAGACTCGAGACGCCTTCAAGAAAAGGAAAACAAAAAGAAGTCTGGAACGGCTTTATCAGGCGATCCTACCGGCTAGTGGAAGTCGCCCAAGAAAGAGAGATAATGGGAACCGGGAATGCGGACCTTAGAACCGCGCGCTGTAGGTAGAGCACTATGTTCGATATTTTCGCAAAATCCAACTTGGAAAAGAGCGTACCTAAAAATTTTGTGTTTACATATTGCATATTATATTTTTGCACTATAATATTACCCCGATGGCCCACAGCAGATTTTTAGAGTGGTTATGCAACCAAAAAAGTTGCATAAACAGTAAATCATTGAAAAGTCATGTTTCAAACGATGTCAAACTGCAAAGCGGGGAGCTATTTCTTTCAGCCGTGGTAAGTAGCGTTAACTTAAGAATGGTACGTTTTTAATCTGAGTGTAACCACTTCAAAATAAACTTAAAATAAAGAATAAATGGTTAAAGAAAGGCTTTAACCATTTGCTTGGTGTCATTTGGCATGACTAGCTCCTATAACAAAAACTCAATATAAGCATGAAAAAATACAAGTTGGGGATACCCAAAAATGTAAGTTTTTGGATATTTAAAAGTGAACTTGAAAGTTGAAACTTGGAGTAGCTTAGTTCTCATTATTTGCAGTTATTACATATATAAATATTACAGTTACAATGTTCTCAAATATTGGTGCACTGCCCACCCTAAGACAAAAATTTGACCTTCCAATAGTCGATAGCGTGACCATGCCCACTGTTAACATGTTACATTTCAATAAATTTTCGGTTAAGCCGCGTTTTTGGCTTAAAGAAACAAAAACGCGACTTATCCGAAAATTTATTGAAATGTTAATAACCTCTTAAAAAACCTGATTTCTCAGAAAAATCATTCTAAATCGAAAAAAATTATATGGCTAATATTAAAAATATTTCGAATTTCTAAGTTTTTTACACGTAAAGAATTGAGCTCCGCCTACTTTTACCGAACGATTTTTAAAAAAAAAAAAACATTTTATTTTTAAGCATTAATAATTCGCTTTTAACGAATTTTCTCAGAATTCTAACGAAATTAGAATTAATTGATTTGATTTTTCTGTATTCTCCCATTCTTAGCGTCGTGGCCTATTGAGATAAAGATAAAGTGGGTATATGAATTCAGGTAAAAAAAAGAACGAGTTTTCCAGATGAAAGAGGCGGGAATCGTACCTAGACCTCCTGCCTAGTAGGGAGGTCACACTGACTATACTACGCCACGGTACCCCACCGTTATGACAAATAGAAATCTACTATTTTGGTAAATTAAAACCGAAACAAAACTATCTTAAAATTGTTAACATTATTATTATTATTTATTGGCAAGTTAAAAATTGCATGACAATATTGTATTTAACGTTTATTGTTGCGAGGACTTTCGTAAATTTAATTTAATTTTGGGGGGACTTTCGCAAAAGTAAAATATACAACTCTAAACAAAATTATCGGTGGTCAAAGGATAGACATGTGCACTCAAGAGGATACAAGCATCCACAGGTTTTCTAAACCCACCTCTGTCTATCAACTCCTACTCTCACCTCCCCGTGGTGAACACCGGGTGCCTAGTACCTCAACTGGAGATTGGGTTCCAACCCCTTTGGAAGGTTGTTGGGGGTAGCAGACGAGAGGGGGGGGGGGAGGAGTGTTCCCACTAAGGCACTTCTCCTTGCATCCGGATGGCAGCGGAGGAATTCCCCAGATGGAATCAACGGTGGCATCCATAGTTCCAGTCAGGCCGAACTACTTAGTGAACACCTTATATGGGCTACTACGACGTATTCGGAGCTCAGGCCTATAAGGAGCGGGCTATCCGGCTCTCCGTCCTTAGAGCTAAGCAAAGGATCTGGTCCTCCAGGATGGGGGTCGTGCCGTCGGGGTGACTTCCCGGCCACGTAAAGAAACACCAGTCACGAAGCAGAAACAAGCCTCGGATTCGGACGGATTTACTGTTGACGACCAATGCAAACGAGAAAAGGACAACGAGCTCCGGATCTGCACGTGGAATGTTAGGTCCCTTAACAGACCACGTGCAGCCGAGCAACTAGCCGAGGCCCTTAACGACTGCAAGGCAGACATTACTGCCATCCGAGAAATGCGGTGGGTCGGGCCGGGCAAAAGAAGGATGAAAAACTGCGACATCTACTACGGCGACTGCTATCGGCATCAAAGACAGCGCCTATTTGGATTTGGTTTTGTTGTTGGAGGCAGACTTAGGCAAAAAGTCTTGAGCTTCAACCCTGTAAGCGAGCGCCTCGCGACGATCCGCATCAAGGCTAAATTCGCCAACATTAGCCTGATATGCGCACATGCCCCCACAGAGGAGAAAGATGACGAGACCAAAGATATGTTCTACGAGCTCCTGGACAAAACTTATGAGCAGTGCCCTAGCTACGACATTAAGATTGTCCTAGGCGATTTTAATGCCAAGCTAGGAAGGGAGGGCATCTTTGGTCGTACTGTCGGAAAGCATAGCCTGCACGACACGACCTCCGATAACGGATTCAGGCTGATCGACTTTGCTGCGGGGCGACACGTTGTGGTAGCTAGTACACAGTTCCCGCATCTCAATATCCACAAAGGGACATGGAGATCTCCCGATCAATCAACCGTCAACCAGATTGACCATATTGCGATCGACGCAAGGCACTCCTCCAGTATCATGGATGTCCGAACTTTCCGAGGGGCCAACATTGACTCGGATCACTACCTTGTTGTAGCCAAGGTACGGCTGCGGATATCCCGACCAGCGCGAAGTAATGGAAATACTGTGAGGAAGTTTGACGTCGGCCGACTACAATCGCAAGAGATCGCCAGGTCCTTCTCTAACCGAGTCTCTCAAAACCTTCTACGAAGTCCTATGCAATCAGCATCAAGTATTGATAGCCAGTGGCAACACTGCCAAAATGCCATCAGAGACGCCGCCTCTGAAGTGCTGGGTTTCACACGGCGACCACAACGAAACCCCTGGTTTGACGATGAATGCCGGCAAGCACATGCAGCTAAACAGGAAGCATACAAAGCAGCGCTGCACAGAAGGACTAGAGCTGCTCGCGAGCTCTACGAGCAGAGGAGGAGAGAGGAGCACCGGCTTCTCCGAAGGAAAAAGAGAGAGCACGAGAAGCGCGCGGTTGAAGAGATAGAGAGATGTTTCAACAGGAATGAGGTTAGAAAGTTTTACCAAAGGATCAAAAGGTCCTGCCAAGGGTATAAACTTCGAACTGAAGCCTGTAAGGACCATCAAGGGAACATCGTTGTAGAATCGCAGTCGGTGCTGAGGATTTGGAAAGACCACTTCTGCAGACTGTATAACGGCGAGGACGAACCAAATACCGCTGTCAGGCAGAACGAACCATTCAACCCGGGCGAAGACGTTACCGACGAAGCATACGAACGATACCGCCCACCCGACCTGGAGGAGGTGAAAGTAGCTGTGTCTAAGCTTAAGTGCAACAAAGCAGCCGGAGCAGACGGCCTAGCTGCCGAACTTTTTAAATCCGCTGGCGATGAGCTGGTTAGGAGCATGCACCAGCTCATCTGCAAGATATGGTCGGAAGAAAGCATGCCCGACGAATGGAACCTCAGCATTGTTTGCCCGATCCTGAAGAAAGGAGACCCTCTGAGTTGTGCCAACTACAGAGGCATAAGTCTTCTTAACATCGCATACAAGATCTTTTCTGCTGTACTGTGTGAACGCCTGAAGCCGTTTGTCAACAATCTTATAGGCACATATCAGTGTGGCTTTATGCCAGGAAAGTCCACCATCGATCAAATATTCACACTGCGGCAGATCTTGGTTGAAAACCCAGGAATTCCAAATCGATACACACCACCTCTTCATCGATTTCAAGGCCGCGTATGACAGCATCTATAGAGACGAGCTATATAGCGCAATGTCTAGTTTTGGCATCCCTGCCAAACTCGTTAGTCTGCGCAGGATGACGATGGAAAACTCACGCTGTTCCGTCAAGGTCGGCAAAGACCTCACCGACCCCTTTGATGTCAAAAAAGGATTTAGACAAGGCGATGCGCTGTCATGCGACTTCTTTAACATCATACTTGAGAGAATTGTGCAGAACTCTCGCGCCAACACCAGAGGTACAATCTTTCAAAAGTCCGTTCAACTACTTGCATACGCAGACGACATTGACATAATCGGTAGAACAAAGCGTGATGTCAGTGAAGCCTTCGTGAGTATTGGGACGGAAGCGGCGAATATGGGTTTAGCAGTCAATGAGGGCAAAACCAAGTATATGCTGTCATCAAGAAAAGACACCCAACACCGACGTCTTAGACAAAACATCACCATCGACAGCTATAACTTTGAGGTAGTAAGGGACTTTGTCTACCTGGGTTCCGCTATCAATTCAGACAATGACACCAGCGCTGAAATCAAACGAAGGATAACTCTTGCCAATCGCTGTTTCTTTGGGCTAAGAAGGCAATTGAGTAGCAAAGCCCTCTCTCGAGCAACTGAGAGTGGAGGAGGAGATATAACATCGAACTGTACGGGCTGTACAGCGATACCGACCTAGCCAAAAGAGTCAAAACACAACGTCTACGATGGCTGGGTCATCTAGAGCGGATGGACACCAACGCCCCGGCCCGGAAAATCTTCGAATCCACACCGCAGGGACGACGCGGTAGAGGAGCACCGAGACTCAGGTGGCGCACGCAAGTGGAAGGGGACCTCAGCCAACTTCGCGTGCGAAACTGGAGACGGCTAGCTAGGGACAGAGCTGGCTGGCGAAACTTGTTGGCTGAGGCCCAGGTCCACCCCGGACTATAGCGCCACCTTAAGTAAGTAAGTAAGTAAACAAAATTATCACGTTCTTTGGATGTACCATTTAAAAATATGGCCAATTCTCAAAAAAAAACATCTAATGTGAACAAAATATCTAAATTAAAAAGCTAACGTAAAGCAAACGTATCAATGTTTGTAGAATAGTAAATTTATGTAATTTTTTACTTTTCAAAATTGAAAATAATATCTAAATCACTAAACTAGCACAAAACACATTTTATAATAAAAAAATCATTCATATTTTTATATGATAGCAAACAAAAAAGGTGATGAGGCCTTTGTTTTGAGTAGTATAAAAGAAAGATTGTTATTCCTATTTCGACTCAATATTCTTCTGTAAGCGTGCCCATACTACGTCAAATATCTGACTTCGGTTTTTATCTGTAAAATATTTTTTTTTTACTATCTTTGTTTTCGCGAGGGTCTGGTAAAACCTTCGAGAGTGTTCTGAAAAACTTCTTATATCGTTTACTTGGATCATTTTTTTCTTTTTGTTTATTCCTTTAACTGTTATAAATGTACTTATTTTCAAATGTTGGCTTATAGCTCATGTGGCTCAGCGCTCAGGATGGTGCAAATTTGGTTGATATAATGTTATTATCCAATAAGTTTAGTAGTTTTACTAACAGTATCCGTTCACTCAAATAACTAAAGTGTTTTCAAGCACAAAACCATTTACTATTTCAGTCTTGCTTTAGTTTTCTTATTGAATCCGCCTACAGACACGCCCACTACTTTTTCAAGTTTTAGCTATGTTACAATGGTGCTAGCGTTAATTTTTGGTATGTGGCATTGCTTTGTAATTGTCTTTGAGGTATCAGAAAAAGTTTGCCTTTACGCTGACCTTTTCCACTTTTTAAGGAATTTTAACTTAAAATTACTGTTTTTCAGAGCATTCAACAGTTATATTTTTATATCCCGCCCACTTTTTGGAGGCGTGGCAGTTTCCTTTTTAAGTAGGGCAGGGTATTTAGCAATCCAGTTTTTTTTTTTTGAAAATTGCCCCCTGGCTAAACAGGTGTTTTTTATAAACCTCCTCTTATAAAATTTTCATTTTTGACCCAACCTAAACGCTTTAACTTTTTTTCATACCTTATTCGAATCGCCCTGTGTAATGAAGAACATAATACAGACGCAGCACGCGCGGTTTTGAGAAATTGGCCTTCTTAATTTTTTTTGGAATTACTTTTTTATGTTCTTTTATTTTGAATTTCTGACAAAATAACAATTAAGTTTTCATTTAAACTTAGGCCTGCTATTCTATTTAAAAGCTTAAAATATTAGATGATATTCCATTAATAGTCATCTGTGACAAACCTAACGTAGTTTTTATCAAAATTAAATCATGTAATATAGATGAAATTTCATTATATATGACAGCTCTTGTAATGCCACTGGGAAAATATACACATAGGCATACATATTTATGTGTGTAGAAGCGCACACGTAATTTTTAATCTAAAAACTCAATATATTGGCAAACTAATCTCTATCTGTCAAACTTAATAAAATAAATATTAGCAAGTGAACATTCAGTAGAGATACATGGATTTCCTTTTTTTTCAGGCATGCTGCAGTATACAGTATGATGAACGATTAATTCCCCTGTGTGTCACCGCAATAATCCACGTGACTTCTCTTAAAATACGTGATTTGAATTACAATATGATCATTACTCACACAACCTGACCTTCTACATTCCAAATTAAATATTTTATGAAAATTTATCCCCGGCAAAAAAAAATTTATCCCCGGTTTTCGCATTTTTGGTTTATATTGATACAACTGTCATGTTGTTATGTTTTGTTTATGATTGTTTTCCTCGCAAAACAAAACAAAAAAGTTAAAGTTGGCATGCGATTATTCCAGGACTGATTTCAGATACATTTATGTCAATTGTGTTTACATGCGGGTTTGGGTTTTTGATAAGCGAATCCTTTTTGTGTCACTGGACTGGACTTATGAAGTAAACAAAAGTTAATTCGATACTAAAGCAGGCAATTGTTGGCGTGGGTCATACTCTTTAAAAATTGAAATTGGATGCATAATGTCTTTATTGAGTTGGATATAGCTGAGGAACCTATACACAACTGGTTAGAGAAAAGTATATATAAGTACATAGGTAGGTATATGATGAATTATTAAATAATTTAAGAAATTTAAAAAAGAAACTTACCTACTCTTCGTTTTCACCACCTAAGAACCCAAAATGTAGAAGGCCTTGTTTGCTAGGTGGCTATAGCTATTAGGAATTCAATTTTTAAGCCAATTTAAAACGATAGGGTATCTTAACAGATCCGCCGGTTTAAGAAGGTACCAAGTATACTTGATCTAAATAATTAAGCCTGTGAGCAGCATAGCATCAGAGGCTTAACATATTCAGTGTCTCAAGTGGGGACGTTCTTTAGATCAGCAACCCTCAAAATAAGTAAGTAGGGCTAGTCAATAGGTACTAGCTCGCGGTAATCTCTGTTTCCCTGTAAATGGAATGTTCCATGTTGTTACTCTAATCCAATTGGGGTTCTTTCGGCATTTTTATAAAAAAAGATAAAGAATATATTAATTTATTTTATTTAACGAGACAATTTAACAATGCAAATACAATGTGGTATACTAACTTTGACGACCTAGTCTAAGAACCTAGAGAGGAAGATTGGTAGAAAAAACGCAATGTCTTCACTTGGTTGTATAATTAACTAAAAATTGATCTAAGTGGAGCTTTGTTCCTTAGGGCCAGGTTCACCTCGATCTGTAGTGCCATCAGAAAATTTTAAAAGAAGAAGCACACCATATTTTTTAACAGTCCCCTACATCTTCTTCTGTATCAACTTTACAGTCGTAAACCCCTATAAAAATTCGTTATCTTTGGCATTAAGCTTTGACTTCTTAAGGTTTCTTTCTTTGAATAAAAAATAGCGACCATTCGATTGGAAAATAGAAACTTCTACTTCTAGCTATTTATATTATTATCCGAAAACTCACCCGATATCAGAGAAATACCCAGGGGCAATTTCCAGTCCCAGACCAACGTCACACTCAGCACAAACGAAAGGAAATCGACTTAACTGTAGGAGAAATAAACACGTTTAAAAACCTCACGCCTATCCGTGTGCTCCTTCAATTAAAATAATTAACATAAGTCAAGCATAACATTAGTAGAGCATTCTAGCTGTCAAAATAGTTTCCTTAAATAAGTGCTAAGCCAGCCAAAGTCAACAACTTTAAAACAATAACAAAAAGAAATCCAATTGAGAGATTAAACCAATTTAAAATGCAAACAAAAGCTACATAAAGAGCTAAGAGCTGACTCCTCTTCGAAGGACTAACTGACTCATCCGTCTGTGATTTTAATGCTCCGAGCATTTATTCAGACAAGACAGAGTCTGACGGTGACGGCTGGTATGTACCTTACCTATTTTTGCACTTAAGCTATTTTCAGTGCAATCACAAAGACAAAGTCAAAATGAATTCAAACAGCACATTAAAGGACATAGTTGCTTTGCGATTGCCATTGCCACAGTCACTGATAGTTTAAGCAAATATTTCAGTTTCAGTATTGCTGTATTCCACTCGAATTGGTTCATTGAAATATGCAAAACATCTCAATATCGTTATCCATTTTGATTGTACTACATTCGATGATCCTTTGTCGGAATCGAAGGAGTAGCAAAATTTACATATTTATGAAAATTGCTTTCAAAGTTTTCCTCGTCGATATGTGTATGAATATTTTCCTTTTTTGTATTTGGAAATTTCCATACAAAATGTCTAACATGTACTTTTGGTGGTAACCCGTTTGAGTATTTTCTCAAGGAGAAAACTCATAAGTCACATCTAATGCGGGTGCTCTTGAAACACTTGTGACATTTCTTCTTGTGGGTGAATTGCTATGGAAATTTCTTCTTCCAGATGTTTGCACATTTGCGGCCTGTGGAGGGACGAACTGCGGCGGGAGAATGGATATTACATACAACATATACGCACGTTTGATAGATTCCAATCCTAGGCATTGAGTGTTTAATAAATATTTATCCTATTCATTGTGATGTCCTTGGTGTGGTTGAATTGACAGATGTAACAGCTTCATGTGACTTTGCTGGAAGAAGGTTTATTCTTGATGTCTTTGCAATTCTTGTGGCCTTTGACATAAATAGAATGACCCGAACAGTGTGTATGTTATTTGCTGTGGCAGACATCCTAAAGCATTTAACGTTTTCTATGGGTAATTTATATCTCCTGATAGGAATTTGATTTCGAAATCCCTTAAGACTCACTGCTGCCGACATAAATGCTGCACCAGCAGTATGAACTAACCCCATCCTTACAATGTACCTACCATTGTACTTCTCCGGCTTTTTGAAAAGTGGTTTATCGACCTGAAATGCAAGTAGATAATTTCATGAAAACGTTCATATCCTGCTTTACTATCGCAATTGTGAGGTCGTTGCCTCCTATGTAAAAATTGCACGAGGCATTGAAGCAGCAGGTGGCTCAGCAAATGGAATACATTAAAGCAACTTGTAAGGAGATGTTCATTCGCAAACACAAATGTGAATGTTCTGTGTACTGACGTTGAAATGAGGATTAAAATTTTCAGCTTTTCCACAACTACTGACGCTATTTGATCTATGTTAGTGCAGGTGGATAGCATAATAATTTTTTATGGGTATGTTGTTTGTATGCTCAGCTAGTTTGCTGACAAACAAATTTTTTATGAGTCTCTCTGTGTTGATCCCACTTAATAGATTTTTCCTCACAAACAAACCTTACACGTACAGGACATCCTTTATCTATGAACGGGACATTTATAAAAAGACCCCATCAACTAAAAATGTTGATGGGGTCTTTCTAAAAAAAATTCACCCTTTTGATCATTGCCCCTTATGTATGTTCTTGATATATGCACAAGAGTTAAATGCCATGAAAAGTTGCCTTCCGGATTGAATTTAAAGACAGAGTGCGATGACCAAAAGTATAGGCTTTACAGAAAACCCTTAAAATTAGAGGAGAGGAAAGGACTGCAACTGCAAGGATAATAGAAGTACTGTATCTAAATATGGTGCATCTAAATATAGGTACCAAGCCTAGAAAAAAAACACAAACGCAATCAGTTTTATATTTTGTCCTTAAAAAAAGAGTTTTCTAAGCTCAGGGTCCTTAAAATCGTATTTCAATATATCCATATCCTATCCATCTAATCAACACCAATTTATACAATATGCAGCTATGCACTTCTTTTCACTCGAAAGCAATTCAATAGGCTAAGTGCGGTTCCCGATCCGTAAAGTTTCAATGTAAAACACTGCAATTGCATAATATGCGTTTACGCAAACAGCAATTCCAGCTTTCCGAACGCAGCGCTTTGGCGTCAACGTCAACAATAGTCTGGATTTTAAAGTAGAGGCTGTTTATTGCTGCTTTGAAGCTGGATACTGAGGATCGAAAATGCTTTGCGTTGAAAGATTACTATTTATTTATAACAACTTCCGATCCAATTTACGCATCATGGATCAATTTTCTGATCGGTTTAAAAATTTAATTATAAATAAATAAAGTGACTCAACAGCGCGAGGTGAACCAGGGACAATTTCTCAACCAAGTAGGTAATGTTGAGGGGACCTACATAATGTAAAGGGGACCTACAATTTTATGTCGAATCCGAACAGCCCGTTGAGAAGTTTTTCGAGATAAATTCTTCACTAGGAAGGCTTGCGAAACCCTTGTGGAGGTGGGACCGTGAAAAAGAACGATTTTTTTTCAGGAGACCTCCCGCATAGTAAGCACTGACCCCTACGCCACGGCACCCTACTAAAAATTTAATTTTTATTTAACAAATTAATCAAGAAGTAGAATTAAACATACTGCGGACGTAACGACCCCTGGCCCCTTCTTCAATCGCTGGTCACTGAAAAACTGACGGCGTGCGTCGGAATCTATTATCCTAAGACACGCCCACAATCGGTGTAAATGTGCAACTACTTCCAGGGCTTTTATTACTGTAAGACGTCTATAAGACGTTTGATATTACATCTCCTGTTTATTGACACAAAATAAAAATGAAATCGTGGCATCGATTTATAGAGTTATTTTTTAAATGCATTTTATTCAATACTTTTGTGTTCAAAATCGAAAAAATTTTGTTTAATATATTATGTAGAAAACACTTAGTTCTACATTTTGTTCGTAAAAGAATTTGCACATTTGGAGGCAAAATTGAAAAAAAAACTCCAATTTTCCAAAAAAAAAAGCGTTTTTTCCGAAGCCTTATTTAGGAAAGAATTAAAAAATAAAAATAATAGGTACGGTAAACGGGACTTCATTCTAGATTGTTGTCGATTTCGAAGTGTAAGCCACGCCCCCTCAAGTCGATTTTACAAAATTATTGAATTCGAACCAAAAAATTTCATTTTGCGTAAATTTAAGCGTAACTTGGAAATATCTATGTTAATATTGATAGTTTGTGATAAGGGTCGGTTGGACCATGCCCCTTTTCGAAGTTTACACTACTTATAAATTGTCAAAAAATAACAATGAGATCATCATTTTACAATGTGGGATAGGATGGGGTATTCGACGTTCCATTTTACGGTTATAAATATAAGCATGCTTTCTTGTTGCATGTTCCTATTCCCGCATGTTGCAGTGCAGCGCTAAGGGCTCTTTAATAGCTATTTTGCATGTGAGTGTTGTCTGATGAGTACCTTGCAGAAGCTGCTCGATTTTGTTTTTGCGAATAAGGCTGATAAGTAGGTACATTTACCAACTTGATCTGCGAAACAAAAGTGAACAGTAGGTAGGTAGGTACCTTTACATGCCAAGGTAGGTTATTTACATAAGTACCTTATAGGTATGTACATATAGAAATAGGTAAATCTAATGCAGCTGGATATGTTGGTCTTGTAGCCAAAACTTTTTTTTATTCATTTACTTACAGGACTTTCTAACCCTCACTGTAGAAGCGAATCTTTGAAAAGCATTCAACAACTTTCCTTTCAAACTTCGAGAATGGTAAACTTCAACGCCCATACAAAGAAAACTTCATTCAACGACTGTAGGTACCTACCTACTCAACAAAAAAAACCCGACGATAATACTACAAAAAAAAACAGCAAAGCAAAGAAAATTATCTTGCCAGAAATGCACTTGTACTTGTATTTGTCATTCTAACAACGTCGTTTGCCACACATCTAACTCGGTACATTTACCACGACATTTTACCTGAGTCAGCTTGCAAAACAATAAGCCAAAACAACCACAAAACAATTTTGAAATGACTCGACATTAGGAAATTGAATTCTGAACCTCTTGTTTAGACGCACAAACCAAAACATTTCCGAAAACCATTGAACCTTTACTAACCCGACATCCATCATGTATTTCGGGTTTACTCCTCGTGTTAACACCTGAACGTGAACATTTATTGAAACAGCCCCATAAAAACCATGCCCTTACCTGTCCGTCGGTCTTAACGGATTATGAACTTTGAACAGAACGTGTATGGATTTTCAATCAATCTGCGAACGAATTTCCTTGCACCATATTTCATTCTAGTCCAGGTGTGCTCCTCGCAATGGAATGTGCGGCTTCCAAATCGATTCCAGCTGAGGCAAATATCTCGATAAATCAATTTGACATTTTCTAATGGTTCCACCGTTTATTGCCAGAAATGAGAAAAATCCCTTTAAACGATTCAGAGCCATAGCGGCACGGCATTCTTTTCATCACCGAATTCACTATAAATTATTTACACAATTGATTCAGCACATTCAAATTGCACGCTTCGCTCTCACGCAAGCCTCCACAGTCCACACATTAGCAGCCCAACAAGGACACATATTTTTGGGCGATTTTCATCTGCAAAACCTAACAATATAACTTGTTTGCCATACAATTATCATCCTCCTTATAGCCAGACAGAGGAGAAAAACAGAAAAAGGCCGACGCCACTGTGACAAAATTTGAGGGTGGACGACGTTTCGAAGAAAGGGACTGGGTACTAATGCCATTACCCTACATTGAATAAATATTCCTTTCGCTTCCCGGAAAAGCAAGGAAAACAAACTAACCCAAGAAAAATCGATCATTCGCCAATCCCCTTTTGCCCTAAAATACTGTCTTGTTCAGTTGCCACCCCCTTAGGCAAATTGTAAAGATTGCCCTTGCTGCTGGGCTTTCCGAATGGAAGAATTCAAATGCCATTATAGTTCACACAAAGAATATCCTTCCAAATGGCGAAGCAAGTGAGATTTTACATCCTTACACACCACACCGACAACGTATGCCACGTAGGTATAGGTAGTTTCTGAGGATGGTGCGATGTAGGAGTTAGGTGAATAGTTATCCTAGCAGGGGTCATACAATTCGTTCGAGTGCACGCGATTTTGAAATCACGATATCTTTCGTCCGAATTTATATAACAAGTTCTACCATTATTTTCCATACAAAGGTTAGATGGAAAAACTACCCTGTTCCTGTTGTCTCTTGTCCGTGTCCTCCGAATTCTCTTAATTTAAACCCACATTTCACTTTGTGGCGGCGGCGACGGTGCAAGTGCGATTTGTGTTGCATGCAGCAGCACAACAGCAATATTTATTCCTTAGCCGGCACAGTGCCTTTGAGCCTCATAAATCCACACACACACAGCAACTCTCAGGCTGATAGATTTTTTGTTTATTTTTTCAACCCTCAAATTTAGCCTCTGGCCCTCTGGTGTTTCCTTCAGTTTCTGCACACACGCCCATTGACACAATATGCACGTACACCAGTAGACGCTCATATCCTGGTCATGAAGCACTGAATAGGTGTATCCTTACATGCACTGCATAGCATACACCCCCTGTGCCGCGTCGCTTTGTTTTAAATTATTAAGTGCTATTACCCTATGTCTGTCGCGTGCTTACATGTCATCTACCTTGAAGGGAATTTCTTATCCTTTTACATTGGTCGTGAATTTTTATGTTTTGTCTGTGTGTACCTACCTTATGTTGAAAAGGACTGTTATTTATGGGGACTGTTTCCGAAAACAAAAATTATTTGACTAGCCATTTAAAATGCGAAACTGAAATGCATTTTCTGAATGAAATCCGAGATCACCATAGTGGTGGTATCTACAAAAGAAAGGACCTTCGAGCAAACAGCATATCTCATTAGTTTCACTGAAAGAAAGTTTATTACGTACGTCCACAGAGGGTTGGGAGTTCGGTCACAAACTAATTAATAAATACAAAACTTAAACTCTGGCGATTCACAGAGTAATTTGATATTTAAAGGGATTTTCCAAAATTATGGCTAATTAAAAAGCAGTAAAGCTATGAGGAAGGGGTGGCTTGAATCTTAGTGCTAGAGCTTTACACAAAGTCCAAAGTATTATATCAGAAGCTAAGGGTATAGTGTTATACTTTTACCCTGTCATGAGAACTAATAGGAAGGCTATTAACAATTTTAGGGGATTTCGGTTTTATTGGGTATTTTAGGTTAAAGGATACAGATGTCGATAAAATGGGCTTAATGTAGTTCTTCGATTTAACGAATTGCTCTGACATTAAGGATTGTGGTTACGAGATTTAAAGATGAGAGACGAGATTTGCGGGAGTATCAGAGTATATTTAACGGTGCGGTTGCAAGTCGTTAACCCACACAAAAACAATACGTATTAAATACATTTATGCAACATTTTCCTACCTAAACTCAATGTTACGATCATTTTATTCGAATTCAATATGATATGTCGCGTCGACAAAAGTTATTTTTTATTCTCCGTGTGCATCCTATTTGTAGGTATTTAAATTTAAACTAGGAATAGTAAACTTTTAACAAAAAGGTGACTATTAAGTTTTTTGATAAAATTAGCCCATCCAATTAGCTAATTTTTGATAAAATTAGCTTATCCAATTAGCTAATTTTTGATAAAATTAGCCCATATGAAATGAAAATTTTTCTTTAGGCATCATATGCTCCAATTGGATCGGTTCAATGGATGGGATAAGATAAGGATATTTTGTTAACATTTGCTAACAAAATAAAAAATTTCTTATTTTCGCATCACTATCAAAAGTAACATCTAGGAATTTGTAACGTCAAAAGAAGGCGGTTCCAATGTAAAGCCCTTAGCCTAGGGAATCCATAGCTTAAGTCACGTCGAAGTACACAACTGACCACTCAGTTAAATACACACGTTCTCATAATTGCTTTATTCTTATAATATTCCATAAGCCAATACATCCCTGAGTCTAATTTCGAGCTCGTCACGCTTCTCTTAATGTATGATGGCGTCCAACAAAGTTAAGCTTCTTGGGTTATTCCTAGATACTTTGCTTCGTTTGCCTAAGGTAGTACAGAGCTTATGAACAGACGGAAATTGTTAACCCTTCTGTACGTAAAATTGACAAGCTTTGACTTCTTCTCGTAAAGAACGAATCGCCAAGTCTTCTTCCAAACACAAATTCTGTCCGATGCTCTTTGATGACTCCAGTTGCCCGGATGGCGGTTTCGTCCTCGAACGTAATCATGAGTTTCTCATCATCTTGAGGTATCTCTTGGATCAGGATTGAGGTATCTCTTGGATTGTATGGATCAGGGACAGAGCCGGACCGAGGACGCTTTTCTGAAATTCGAGTATTCAGTACCACACCTTACACAAAATACTTTGTTTTCGAAATTGTTTTCCAATATTCCAAAAATGTCTTCCGGCATGTTTTGCCATAGCTTATATTTCAAGACTTTGTGCCATACTTCGTCTAAGGTTTGGATGAGAAAGCGCTAGAACATATCTTTTTCCCTTCTAAGGCTTTTTCAATTTCATGCGTTATTCTTTAGAGTTGATCTATTGTTGAATGGTTAGGTCTGAAACCGTCTCAACCAAACGGTCTCAACCATCATTCTGCATTTATTGGTGGTAACCGCTTTAGCAGGAGTTTTGTCGAATACTTTCGATATTGTTGGCTAAAGCGATATGGGCCTATACCTAAGGTTTTTTATCATTTGCACATTTTCCCGGTTTTGGAACCATTATAACTTCAGCAACTTTCCATGCCTTAGGACGCATAACATTCTAAAAAAAAGTAGCTTGACTAGCACCTTTTTCGATAGTTTTTTCATGATTTCACCAGTCAGGCCGAAACCGGACCCGAGTTATTGTTTTTAAGTTTGCTTATTGTCAGTCGAAGTTCAAGCAACGACACTTTTTTCATTCTAAAGCTTATCTAGTTCCGCAGCTGTTGAAAAATTTCGTGTGTTTGAACGTCAGCCAACCGTCGAATGGCTTGAACGTTTCTTCCTAGTGCTCGACAAACAAATCCGCTTTCTCTTGGTCTTTTTTTGCTCATTCGCCGTTGCTTTCTTTATTCGCGCCGAGTGGATTATAGGTTTCTTGATGGACTTAACTGCTTTCTACAGCGAGTAGTTCAAACTTCTATCCGCCGCTATCTGCAGCATTTCTTCGAGCTTGTTAGAGAGGTGGTTCGAGAGGGTTTTGCCAGGGGTGCCCTCATCTATTGGCATCTTCTACGCGCTCTTCTCTTTTTTCGATTCAATTCTTCAATTTTGAGCGGATATGTTGTGCGGGCACCCCGATCAGTGCTTACTTCTGTCTTTTGGAAAGAAGTGTTTTTCCAAGCAGCACTCTGAATTGCTTCAATGAATTTGTCAATTGCGGTTTCTATCTCGAAAGGAGTTCTCAATGGAACATTCTTGCCAACACCCTCCTTACAGTCCCTTCTGAAGGCGTCCCAGTTCATATTTTGGCTAGCTAAACTAGGAGCTCTTTCTATTTTCGCCAGTCTTTTACCCATCTTCATGTGGGTCGCCATGGCATAGTGGTTGGTGTGTGTGCTTACTACGCCGGAGGCCTGGGTTCGAATCCTGCCATCGTCACCTGAAAAAAAAAGACTTGTTCTTTTTCACGGTCCTCACCTCCGCGAGGGTCTGACAAGCCCTCCGAGAGTATCATTTGTCTTGAAAAACTTCTCAAAGTGCCATTCGGATTCGGCAAAAAATTGTAGGTCCCTTTGTATGTAAAAGAAATTAACACACCAGCATACATTGTCGAGAAGTTGGCCCTGGTTCACCTCGAGCTGTTGCGCCACTCTATTTATTTATTCACCCATCTTTGCTCTAGTCTGAGCAAAGATTATAACATTCTTTGACACGCCTAAGGTATTTAGAGTACCCTTTAGCGATGAAGAAGTCGACAAAGTCAGGTATTTTATTCCTGTCAGTTGGCCAATACGTTGGCTTTCCGGTGGAGAAAAAGTCCACACCACGTTTCATCTGTCTTACTACAGTAATCTCCCTCTAGTAGAATTGCATCTTGAACCAACAATAAAGTCAAATAGCAATACCATAAAACAAAAAATCACTCTTAATGTTAAAACAATAAATCGTCCTTTTTCAAAAGCGTTAACACCCTGGTCTTAAATTTATTGGATACCATCCAAAAGGGATGCAATAAATTTTCATCTTTCTCGAGTAATCGCAAGTCCAGCAGTATGATGATTCATTGAACACGCGTCTAACCGCCTTGTCTAACCCTCGAGTGGAATGACCAAACCCATGTATTGCCTTGCCATCATCACTTTTCGTTGGTATAATAGCTTTTGAAGTATCCAATAGAAATTTATTTGAATTTATGGTTGCAAAAAGGATTTCAGTCATTGCTCTCCTCAGAGAGTCATAAGATCAACCAGCGATTTTAAAACATAAATATTTCCACCATTGTGTACTGCGAAACTAATAATTTCTTGTACTTTTGTTTTACTTTCAGCTCCGCCTAACTTTGTACGGATTATAATGGCGAACCCACACTTGTGAAACACAAAAAAAAGAAAAGGATATCTGCAGAGAGCAAGAAATGTGCTGCTTTTACAAAACGAGACTAAAATGGACTGTGATACTATCGTCAATTATCTTTGCGCTGTGTCGAATAGGTAAGGCAATATTTGAATGAATAGAAAAAAAGAAATTTTGTATAACAATGGTCTCGCTTTAAATGAGTTACTTATATCCTCGTCCAAAGGATAATGATAGAAGATGAAAAATGCTTTGCGCGATTTAAGAAATAGGATTCTTGTAATGTGCTTCGCATAACAATAATGACCTGAACGAACAATAGCCAAAGGGTTGCCATTGGATAAGGTTTTTTTTTAATCACATTCATTGCCCAAATAAGGACAAAAATAAGGATCCGGAAAGTGGTCAAGAAAAATTTAGCGGCTTTGACAGGCGGTATATAACTTGGTTGACAATGTCTCTTTTTAAATCGTTTATAGGAAACTATTTCTAAGGGCTACCTGAGTTTGATACTGTAGAGAGCAAAAAAATTTTTTTTCTTTTTCATTTAGGCGCGAGGTTATAATCTGATGTGATGGATTATAAACCCTCCCACTCTACTGCATTCTTAATGGTCCACTTGTGGGGTACTCCGATTTGACCTCGGAATTTGACTTTGGAATGTTGATTGACATTGCCTTTTTGACGGGGTTCGTAGGATCTCTCCTTTAAACATGGCAATACCAACTGAGCCGGTCTTGCTCCATTTTTCTGGAGATAGGTTCGCACTTCTTATTCTATCTCGCTTTGTTACTCCTGCTGTCATGCGAAGCATCTTCATCTCCGCTGCCGTTAATTTGCTCTCATATTTCTTATACGCTGTCCAACATTGTGAACCATATGTAAGCGCCGGACGCACAACTGCTGTGTAGAGCTTTCTTTTCAGCTTAAGGGGCATTTTTCGGTCACAGAAGATGGCGGAGTTTTCTCGCCACTTCATCCACCCCACGCTTACGCGATGATTGATGTCATCACAAAAAAAAAATATTAAACATAAAAAGTCGCTTAAGCCACTCCTGTTCATCATCCTTATATAGCCCTTTTTGGAAACTGAAATAATTGTTGTTAAATCTGTTTTTTAGCCAGAATTCTTACTTGTCCGTTAATAGGGTAAACGTTTTTGAGGTCCTTTGATTGATGAAATTATAACGCACCGAAATGGACTTCAACGGAAGTAGCATTTTATGTTTCTATATAGAGAAAACGTGATTGTCTTTAACAAATCCAAAAAGCTTAAAGCGACTTAGTTTGATTATCAAAATAAATCTGCCACTTTATATACTATTAAAGTAAACAAAAAGTCTACAAAATAATAAACAAATAAGAATTAACTTCTTTGCGAAAGTCCAAAGATTTATAGGCACCCTTGTAAGCTATACGCATATTAATCGTTATATTTTTACGACCCATTATGTGGCAACCCTAAACAAGTGTCAGTCATTCATCTTGAAACGGAAACTCGAAGGAAACACTCGCAATTATAAAATCACAAAAGAGATTTATGCTTTTGTGTTTTTATTTTATTTCTGCCATTCATACAATCTCATTCAGTTGCCAGTGCTCTCCTTTGACTTTTTTCTTCTTTTTCACCGATTATCCTCAGGTCACGTGCTAGCGATACGAAAAGGGCGTTTAATGTGCCCCAGCTCGTTCATCGCCCTAAGTGGAGATTTACATGTTCAACTGCAATACACCAGCCCGACGGAGTATCTGAATCGAACCAATGCCATGCAGCACCATCATGGCCAACCACCACCCCTAAGGCCGAGCTCTAGTACACCGCCATCATTAACCACCGTGGAGCAGGATAATGCTCTAACGAACCTTGTCATTAGCCTAATGACAAAAAATGGAACCGAGACCGTCAGCAATATAACCCTTTTCCCCGATCCACGGAACAATGTTACGCAAATCACGGTTCCCTGTCAGACCTTCTATCGCGGAGGCAAGTACACACTCCAAGTTGTGTCCGAGGCGAGTTCCATCAGCAGCGTAGACGACGAACGTTTGAAACAACAACTTGACGTTCGGTGGCCAGTAGCTGATATGCAAGTCACTCCCAAACGGCTCGTCACCTACCCCCAGATGCCGGTCGAAGTTAAGCTCTCCTTTGGCCAAGTAGCATGCGACCTCAGCGCCAAAATGATGACTTTGATAAATCTGCCCGAATTCTGGTTAGAATTAATTTACTGCGGTAAGGAGATTACGTGTACCAGCCATAATGACTCGAAAAGCAATATCCTCTACGCGGAGGAGATCCGGGGCTTTCCCAAAAACAAGTTAATTAAGTTGCGTTGTGAGCTGTTCGGCTTAGCAGGCAATTATGCGATCCGGCTGCGTCCGATTCTTCCGACTCCGGCCGAAGTAACTACTGTCCAGTACATCAGCGTTGATTGGAGCGATAAGTTCGTGTTCAATGTCTATGCAAGGAGCATATTCCCATGTGATCCACACACCGGAATCGGTGTACTGTATGAATACCCAGCGTGTATTCTCGAGCAAGGTGACCGGGTGCGATTGTTTGCAAAGTTGCGTGCCGATGTGGCGTCGTTAAAGCCGCCCACGTCGTTGCACTACGTGGCCGAGCAGCGAGTGGTCAAGAGTCAGTACTCGTTGTACTTTAATTGTGAACTTTTCTCTGAAAAGTACGTGGAGTACTGTTTCGTGTATGTCAGTCAGGCCATTTCGGGGGCTGTAGCCGACGTTCGCATGGACTGCGTGCCAACGTTGCCTGTTAAAGGTTAGTAGGGATGGATGAAATCCTCGCGAACGTTATGACGTTTTTAATTACTTGTATGTGTGCTTGCAGAATCGGATACCGGTGGCTGGGGAGCATGGAGTGAATGGACGGCCTGTTCGACAAATTGTCTGGGTGGCACCAGGAATCGATATCGATTCTGCGATTCACCGCCACCCAGATATGGGGCGAAATTCTGTGAGGTAAGTACCTGTATACGCTGCATTTATTGTTTGCTTTCGATCTGTGTGTAAGTTCGATTTGGGTTTATTGTTTCGTGTTAAATTGTCCTTTTTTGGCTCTGGCTTCGGAGCATATTTTCCGCAAAAGTTCTTTGTTCGACTTTGTAAACAATAATTTCCATGCAATATTGGTGTGTGACAACAGGGTGCACATTTAACTTTTCGCTATAGGGTAGGGATAGTACCTACCTATTTATAATAATAAAAAATTATAAAAATATAAATTTTAAAATGTTATACGCTCTTCACACTGAATCAAAAACTGAGTTTTGGGCAAAAAGTTTTGGAAAACTCTTTTAGCCATCCACACTTCCTAAACGCCGACTAGAATTTGTTTTCGTTTTTCATTTATTTATCAGTTGTCAAATCTTGGCCCATATTTATTTTTAAAAGGCTTCATAAAGATCTATAAAAGATGGGAACGTATCAAGAATTTTACGCTGACCTCAAAACTACAGTTAACTTTAGACAGGACATTGGGTTTCGGAGACATCAACATCCAAAGTTGGGACAAAAGTGACATTCTTTGCTAATTTAATTCAAAATTCTCAAGGCCAGTTTGATATTCGTGACTTTCAAAGTGATTTTGAACGAAAACTACTAAAAAACTGGGGTTTCGAAAACAGAAAATTTACAAAAATGTATGGGAAAACTCAAGTTTTTGAAGAAGTTTTCGCGTGTTTTCACGAAAACACAGTTTTGAGTTCGTTGTGTAGAGAGCAATTAATGTAGTAATAATTAAAATTTTAGAAATCGGTGTGAAAGGTTTTGATAATAATAATAATAACTGAATTTAATTTAATACGTTTCTTAGTTCTTACACATATTAAGTTTATATATATCTTCTGAACGCAAAACATAATGGTTTTGGTCGCCTTTTAATTATTAAAAGTCGATCGCACCTAATACGAAGAAATGAAAAATCTATTCTATTTTTGCATTAAAAATATTGCTTGATAATTTAATTAATAATTAATAATTTGCTATTCTGTATTTTGTCAATCATTTGCCAATCAAGTATTTTGCCTTTAATTTGCCAATCAATAATAAATAATTTGCCATTTTGTTATTTATTTCTTTCGTAGTTTGAAGTTTACTTTTCTTATATAAAATGGTTGCTTTCATTTGTTTTTATATTGTTTTCCTGCGGTTTAAGCTCGCGTCAAATTTGGTTGATTTAAAATAACCATAAATTTTGCCAGCAACATCATTTAAGTCAAACATCTTAAGTGTATTCGAGCACATCAGGAAACCATTTAATTTTTCAAAACTTCTATGGTTTTTTTTTTTAATTTTCGTAGTATGTTTTACGCCCCTTATTTATTTACAGCTTTTACCTTTGTTCTTTTGAAATTTTTAGCTTTTTTTTAACTTCAAATCTATAAAACTACAATTTTAAATCATCAAGATCATAAGGTCTTAAGTCCCAGATTTTTGACCAGTGTGTTTCGCAAAAATAATATTGGCTAATGATTGTTCATCAGTGGGTGAGCCAATATTATTCCCCCCAGACACACATTTTTCGACTAACGTCGACGATAAACTTATAAGCTTTGCTGTAAAAACACAGCGTGAATTATAAGAATACCAAGCACGGATGCTCAATTCAAACATATTAATCCGTGAATGGATTTTTATGCATGTAATTAAAAAAAAAGATATTAAATAATATTTAAATTTAAATTTAATATCTTTTTATTTAATTTTAAATGTTTTCTCGCTTGCTTTAGGCTTTTTCCGACCCAGGGTATATTAATTTTAATCCATAGTCTGTAACACAGTGAAATAATCACGTAAGACCTTTTAAAAATATTATCGAGACCGACTGGTGCATCGATTAAGCTATGTCCGTCCGTCCGTCCGTCCGTCAGTCCGTATGCGTAAAGTTTTTAGGTCTTTAAAATTAAGCTAGGACGCTCAAACTTGAAGTGTATCTTGGTTCTTGAAGAAAAAGTGTGAAAATTGGTTAAATCCGCCAATGGCCACGCCTACTGCTGGCTTCAATGTAAAACAACCTCTATTTGAAATTTTCTTTCAACATGCCTTTTGATCAAGTTAGGCAAGGCTCAAATTTTGGTAAAGAGCATTAATGGCCCGTAACCGCACAATATCGACTATGCCCACTTTTAACATGTTAGATCTTAAAATTATATAACAAATATTATAGATATTGCTATTTGCTAAGTTTATTCCACCCAAAGTTTTGTGCTCCGCCTACTTTTAGGGGGCGTTCTTATGAAAAAAAAATGTTTTTTTCCGAAATAATTTTCGTTTTTAACGCAATTTGTCATGATTCTAACGAAATTACAATTTATTGATTTTAGTTTTTAGCCCAGGCCCACTTCAGAGGGCGTGACCTATACAAATAATATTGTATGTATGTATACGGGACAAAAAAGCTCAAAGATTTAGTGAAACACGGTTTATAGGCTCGGGTATATAGAAGTTTGTCACAGACGAACTCTTGCACTTACTCACTTGTTTTGATTAATTTTCTAAATAGACTTAGAAAAAGTTAGGCTGGAAACGACAATTTTAAATTTTTTAAGTAGCTGGCCTATTTATGTACGCTTTGTAATCCACGCTAAACCAAATCGTAGTTAACAAGATCGCTGTTACCGTTAAGATTCTAGAAGATTCAAAAAAAAGTTTTTCGAAATGATTGTTTTTAGTTCATCATCTAGAATCGCTGTAATTTTCCTTAAATTTTTTTTTATAACTGCTGATTAGTTTGATTTTTTTCATTTATGATTTCTCTAAATAGCACCGGAGAAAGGGAGGGAAACCGTCACATTTACTGAAATAAATTGCGAATGAGTACTATAAAAACTAGCTAAAAACCAGTATTGGAATGGGACACCCTGCATTTATTTGCCATGGTAAAGGAGAATGCATTTTTTTAATTACATTCACGGAAAAGCGTTTAACCGCTATCTATCACAAAATTTACAATGCGGGTAGCTACCCAACTATATTGCCAAAACAATGGACAGCATTGTTCGCAACCGCGATTGTGTCACTTTCATTCATGCATAGTGGTTTTATCGTGGGTTTAACACAGTCACTGTTCGTTCGTCCTTTTAAAGTGGTTCTGCAATCCCTAAGTAAATCGAGATTATGTGATAGTCAAAGTCGGTTGCACTGCATCCGCCCTAGATAACCAAGCAGCAATGTTGATTTTTCGATTTAAAGTAAACACAAAGATGAGTTACTCTAGTTCTCATAAATATTTTTTGAAAACGACTGTATCGAATTTCCTACACCTTGACGTTCTGATCAGAAATTTACCCTTCCATTTGCATCTATAACTAATCCTTTTCGAAAGCTCTTAAAGATATAGAAAGAAAGATGTATCCATGAATAAAATTGAATAACATAGAAAAGCCTTTTTTTAATTATCTTAAGGACACTTACTGTATTTTTTTCTACATGCCCCAAATATGTCAGAATTAGCTCCAGATAATTCAAGACTATGTTTTGGCATGTTTTGCCATGTTAAGTACGTTTTGTGTGCTATATTTATTCATGCGTTTGTTTTATACCAAACGTAAGTGTTTCCGTCGACATAGCACAGACAGTTCTTATGGAACAGAACAACTCAACAGCAACCGCCTTAGTTACATGATAATCAATATAGTGTAATCCTTTGTCAGAGAAGAAAAATTTGCCATTTAAATTACTACCGCCAAAGGAGAAAGTAGTGAACAGTAGATTTTCATAAAAGGAAAAGCCTTATCAGTCAATAAAATATCTAATCGTCGAGCTTTGTCAGAAAATCAAAATGCCTCCCAAAAAGGGTGGAAAGAAGGGTAAAAAGGATAAACCCGAAAAAGAAAAGCTCACCCAAGTGGACCGAACATTTTACGAGCTTACCATAACAGATTTGAACAATAAGTTAGCCCGACTCCGAACATATTTGGCGAAAACTGATGAGACCAACGAGGAGCTAACCGAGAAATTGCGTCAACTAAATGAAGACCGAACAGACGTTACAGCTCACTTGGACCGTACACTTATTCAGAAGGTTGAAACGATACACGAGCTCGATGAACGCCTAACGGAGTTATCCAAACTTCGTGAGTCTGAAAATAATTCATTCACCGAGAAAATCAAAGAATGGGAGACAAAATACAAGTCCATGCACGAACAGCTTACGTCTGAGATTAAACTTCTAAATGGAAAACTGAATTCCCTGGAAGAATTCCGCGTTCAACGTGACGCGCTTTTGGCTAAGTTTGATGAACAGGAGGAAAATCTGAAAGAGTATCAGAGGATGCACAAGGAGTCTGTCTATGCTATGGAACAGAAGGCTATAATCGAAAAGGACGCTTTAAAAAAAGAAGTTGACAACAAGTTGCTTCAGCTCTCCGAGGACTTTACTAAATCGAGTGAGATCCGAAATGCTGGTTATACCCGGCGATTGATTAGGGAGAACATCTCGCTAACGAAGGAGATTGACAGTTTGATTTTGTCCCACTTGAAAATGATGCAGGAGCATGGTGAAGCGATGGAAAAGGCAAAACGCATGGACGATGAGTTTGCTGCGAATGAAGAAATGAAAAACCGCTTAATCCTGAGTTGTCAGAATAAAATTGAAATTATTGAGAGATTGACCTCATCTTACGAGAGCTTAAAGAATAAGTACATTAATTTGCAAAAGTACCGGAAATTGTATGAGGAATCGGTCAAACGAGATGTGTGCGAAAGATTTACTTACAATGACCTGGCCAAAAAGCTTAAGATCCTTAAGCAGCGAGTTGAAACGCTTAAACTAGAAAAGGTGAAACTGATTGGAATGCACCAGCAACACGAAATCGTTATAATGAACCTTCGAGAGATAATCAATGGAATAAGACAAACTGTACAGGCAGCAGTTGAGCAGCAGCAACCGGTAGAGGGCGTTATACGAAAAAATCTTTTGTGTGAACTTTTGGGAATTCTAGCATCATATTCCGAAGAAGCCGTCGATATACAATCTGTGAAAACAATTTCGTCTGAAATATCAACCTATCGACCAGGAACTATGGGCTTCTTACAGCGCTCGGCCTCATCGTTGATGGATATCTTTAAGCGTGAAGCTCGGAAAGTGGCCTCCGCCGAACGAATTTCACCGGAATTCAAACAGAAGCTTTTGGATGGGAAGATAATTCCTCGAGCCCGGAGCGTGGATGCGGGTACTCTTTTAGATGTAGAGTATGGCTCAACCTATTACATGGCTTCAACGGCAGATGATCTTGATATGCCAGCTGAAGAGGAGAAAGCTGAAGATGATGAAAACGCTGATTATGGATCATCATCGACTGGAGAAAGTGTTCAAACGGAAAAAAGGTCATCAAGCAGGGAAGTATCTGTTGCCCCTGTGACGAGGGAACCATCTGTGAAGTCTTCGGAATTTAATGAAGGTGCTGAATTTTCAACTGAAGTCATATTTGAGAACGATGAGTACGAGGGCGAGGACGAAGACTCAATCAATTTGTTTTATTAAACTATTTGCACGTTACTAATTTTTGGTTTTAAAATTTTGTACAAAGGGACATATTTTGTGTTGAAGTTATTTGGAAGAACAAAATTAAACGCATTTTTTTCATCAGATTTTTGTTGGTTGTGTTTTTTTTTTTAAATATTAGGTACTCTACGGAAAGGCGAACCCATAACACTGGAACCAGTACCTACTCCAAGCCTCAATATGTTAAAAAATATATCTTGTTTTTAAATATTTGCAAGCTGCTTCAACTTCAAGGTTCATTGTCATTAAACTAATGAGCGTTTGCTGCCTGTCTTGAAGAACCCGCTTGGGGTCCGTTGACTATACTTTTTTGACAGCTTCAAAATGTATACGCCTAGAAAATTAAAAAAAAAAATACTCCTAGTGCTGAACTTTTTAGAAACTCCGATCCAAATCTGAATTACTTAGTTATTGGCTAAGTAATGAAGAAATTTGGATCAATCGGTAAAGGACATTTCGTACCAGTTGCTGCTGTGACTTTTGTGGTCGGAAATGCAATTTGTCACTTTTAGGTTAAAGATAAAAAACAAACCTTAATTGTTATTTAGTGCCGATTGTTAAGGCTTCAGTAAGAATTTGGTGTTACAGGGCTATGAGTTTCCATGCCGCATAGCGTGAGTCGACTTACACCAGCAACGGAATTAATTAACCCACTCGAGATGCTTTTGTAAAAGCAAGAAAAAACTGACTTTTTTGTTAATCGAACGCTGGCTTTAATAAAGGCCTACTAACCCCGCTCTCCCCTACCTATACTGCTGACAAATGTAAGGGTATAATTTGACTTAAACGTTAAACCAACCAAGCGCCACGCAGAGTTCAAGTCTTGGTTTAGATATTGTTGTTATGAGAGCTATAATCTTGATTTTGAACAGAAAAGCTTTTTTTAAATCTTCCGTCAAACAAAGACGCAAGCACCATATGCATGCAAACTTGCATCAGCAAGGCGTTTAGTTAAAACATGGCACCTGATTGAAACGCGTAAAGAGGCGTTTTAACCTTGACCATAAACTGAATGTGAATGCTATGATAGTGAAAGTATTTCATCCCACTTCAATTTTCTCCTACCACAAAGTTTGGATACAAATTTTAGCTTTTACAATTTAGCTACCCGCATCAGGACGGTCGTGTTTTTATTCTTATCAGCGACTGCTTATTCCACAAAAACCAAAACTTGCCCGCTTTTGGCTTCCAAATGAGGCCTAGGGCCTTGGTTAGGCTGCTTCTAGACAGTGAATGTCCAAAGTATGGAAGTGAACATGACAATCGCCATGATAAAATAGCTGGCAATTAGATTTCCAATCATTTTTAATTTTGCATTTCATTGCCACAAGAGCTGTAAAAGATTTTTTTTTAATATAATTCAGTCAGTTATTTTTGAATATAATTCTTTTTAATTCTCCGCAAAATATTTCAACTAAATAACTTCAACTGAGAAATTATTTTTTCTCAGCATGCAGTTTGAATCGAAACAATCATTTTGACTGCTCTGCATTCAGTGAAGTCGACTTAAGGTCATAAGCATTTTTAAGCCACTAGAAGTCTTTTAAAGTCACTTGTTTGGCCGCATTGTATTCCAGGCCTTAAAAAAAGCAAAACAAACGGTGTGAATTTATCTTCCTCTAAATTCTAGGCGATAAAGAAATGATCAACAGAAATCTACCTAGACCTTAAAAAAATCCTATAAAGAGCGTATAATGGTTGTTGGTCTGGATTCGATTCCGTTCGAAAAAAAACTAGCACTTCAATTCACAGAGGACAATCGAATTCTATTACAACCCCCACAACCGAACACACACTCAATGAAGGACTAACTTCTTTGTCAATATCCAAGAGATAAACATTCGAATAATACGTCTATTGATTGCGACTCTATACACCTATTGCAAGAAGAAACACCATACTTAACCTCCTTTAAAGGACGAAACCCCTTAATCTACTTATTTTTCAATTTGTCGTCCATGTACACAGTTACAGAATTTATCTCTATTTCTGCCTTCTCTCCCTTTATCTCTCAAGGGTGCCTCAGTTGAAACGGAAAAATGCGGAAAATCCATATCAGACACTTGGGATTGTATTTACGAATCAACAGGAAAATCCTCAACAGCAAATCGCACCGATGTCTCACAGGAAATCGGTCCTGGCTGCCGTTGTGGCTGTATAGTTCATCTGGGATCCTCCAAACCAAAGCGTATCATAGCCGGAGCCACACAAAGTTGTCCCGGGCGTTCATTTTGGTTAATTCAAGTAAGTATACCAAAACAATTTAAATTTATTAAATTCTTTCTTAGTAAAAAAAATAAAACTGTATGTAAACGCTCCCCACAGGATGGGTATGATGGTGTAACGAAAGTGATTTTCACCCTCAGCAAAAAGCCACCCCATGCAAGAATTTGCTTTCTTTTTCGGAAAGCCATTTCAAGAATCCCCACATTTTGCAAATGCCTTCATATGACCGGAAAAAATGCCACATACTCGTGCACTATATCACTGTACACCTCCCACCCCCACCCCCCAATTCCGATCGTATTTGACTTTCCGAACGATAAAAATCGCATTAAGACGTCTTTGGTAACTGATTCATGAAAAAAGTGTCAAACTACTCCCCTCGACTGGGTTGGATGTTTAAGACTTTTAATACAATTAAGTGGCGAGCAGGAAAAGTCCTTCGCCTTGGCGACCACTCGATAATTATAAATTTTACGCGTCAGTTGTAGAAGAAGAAAAAACTGGAAAAGCTCCGTAAATTACTTCGCAAGTCGTTAACTAAAATAAAAATAGTTTTATCGCCGGGGAGACGCAGAGAACTTAATCCCATGAAGGTGTCGATGTATAGCGGGCCATAAATCGGTTTTATTTTTATTGGCAATGTTCAAGGAGCCTGTATCGCTGCAATAGAACAACAGCAGCAACAACAACGAATAAGCGTCGGAGAGGATGCTGGTGAAGTAAATCTGATTACAGGTGGAAACTTGGTACTCGATTAGGGATTTGATGGAGTTTCCCAAATGGGAAAAGTTGCCGGACTTTTTGCTTAACTAGTTTTACGTTATGGCTTTGAATTCCAATACTTAAGTACGATAGGGGTTGCGAATACTCCTATTGTTCTACCTTATACGCTTATCACCTTTTTAAGTTAAAAAATTTGAAATCCTGGAATGGGATTGTAATCTTTTGGCTTTTGCACAAGTCTGCTTGTGTAGCTCTGCTTTTTTAGTTCTACTCCCTTTTGCAAATAAACTTTTACTAACAGTTTCCGGACATAGTTTACCAATATGCTGGGAGAACAACTCGCTGATGGGAATCGAGAGCCTGGAGAAAATGGTTGACTTAGATAAGGAGCAATAATTCATTTGTGGCTTTCTACGGACACGGATACACGAAAGCTGGTCGTTTTAAGTTTATTTTTTTTATAAAATCGGATCCCGGTGCTAAAACACTTTTATAGAACCAGTTATTTGGCTAGATCATATCTGTTTAGAAATGGTTAAAATCATTTATGCATGGCATGGTCAGTACAAGGACAAAAAATTCTGGCAATTTAACGTTTATAGTGATGTTTTGTTCAGTGTTACAGATCCTATACTGAACAAAAAAAAAATCCGAGTGTCTTGGGTTCTTCTTGGCTTAACTTTTGTTTGTCCCATCCTATAGGATAAGGAGCTTAATTTATAATTTGTTATAAAAAGAAATAATGGCGGTAGACCTCCAAGACTTCAAGGGTATATCATCGAGGCCGAATTGTGAGTCGAACGAGGCATTTCCGTCCGTCTGTCCGTTGGTAGTTTTTAGGTCATGTGAGTGGGGTCGCATTTTAGAGTCTTATAATATTAAAGATATTTCCTTGAAGCCTGTTCCGAAGGTGGATTAAATAAGACTTAAAATAAGACCTTAAAGACCCGAAAAGGGTGTTAAGTTACGGGGTAACTGTTTCGGTGTGAACCAGCAATAAAATTTGTACAAGTAAGGACTTTCGTAAAAAGGGGCCCAAGTAGGGCAACCGTTATCAAGTAAGAATTTACCTCGAGGATGAGAGAGGTTGGAGTAACCAGTTGCGGGTGGGAGCTACCGTTTTCCGTGTGAGCCCGTACTACACCAGCATTTTAAGGGATTGGCGGTAGAAGAGGTGGTGATTGGAGATTTGGCGTTAAAATGCTCTACTATTTAAATCCACTTTACCACTTTGCCCCAGAGATAAAACTCATTATCTCTTGTCGAGTCTGATAAGATGGTTTAGATCTTCCAAGAAGTATTCACCTAGGGGTTTCCTTCTCAAAGTCGATGGGGAGAAACAGTTACACATAAGATGAACCATGGTATCTCCCTCCTCCTCGTCTTTGCAAATTCTGCAGAAATCTTTGAAAGGAGCATCAACTCTTTTGGCATGTCTCTCTGCAAGAAAATGGCCCGTGATATCCCCAACTATTTTCTCCAGGTTCAACGTACTTAAGGATATGTTTTTCCTTATTTTCCTAAAAAATAAACTTCTGGGCCAGGCTTCTTTGGAAAAGAGACCCGTGCTAATGTTGTTGGCTATTGTAATGGTTTAACTGTCCAGTAGAAACTTCATCGAATTTGTGGGTGTTCCTATTTCCGTAGCCAAACTTGGACGTAGGAGTTCTTATGACATAAGTTCGTTGTTTTTTTTAGTGTTTTCAATACAAATGCAGAAAAATTCATTTGTCTGCCATCTTCTTTTTTGTTTCTTACATGTTTGTTCAACCTTACCTGGGTAAGGTTAGGTTAAACAGGGGTGTGGTGAAAAAGGCCACACAAACACTAGGCACCAAAAAGGGCCATCGCGATCCCTGGGGAACCAGTTGAATTTAATAATTTAAAAGGTAAAACAGCTTTAACATTCTCCCTGATGAAACATCCAAAATCCCTGTAATAGCCCAAAAGGCCCATAAGGTTTGTACCGTCTACTTCCTCCAAACTTTCAAAGAAATATTCCCCTAGAATTTTTCTACGTATTGCCTCGCACTCAGACAGTATGTGTGTGATATCCTCAACCGCTTGCATATCGCAGCAGAAGCGACGAATATCCGTGTCAGAAAGCCTGAGCCTCTTCGCGTGTTTCCGCAGGAGACAGTGACCTATCAGAATTCCCACTAAAGCTAATTTTTAATTGTCCCTAAGGCCAAAGAGCCTTAGATACCCTATGTCCAGTCAGACTGGACCACCTTTGGTTAGCAGTCATAATAATTTTCTCCTCAATAGTGCCTCTTACTACGCAGGGGGTTGGTTTGATGTTAAAAACCTCACTATTTTCGAAAAGCCCTCCTCTTCTTGCAAGCTCGTCAGCTTGTTCATTTTCCTCTATACCGCAGTGTCCTGGCACCCAGCACAGTCTCACTCGGTTCTGACTGCTGGGTGCCAGCCCCCGACTAAATCAGATTTGATGTTGACCTAGCCTGGCTATCGATGTAAATGGCGATATCACTTCCAGATATCGATCTTCTCATCTGCAAAAGCTCGGCCGCTTTAAGTACAGCCAGAAATTCTGATTGAAAGACACTGCTTGTATCCGGTAGTTTTAAGGATACTTTTCGTTTCGGGTCTTTTGAGACGATGCCGGAACCTGTTCCTTCCCCTGTTTTCGAACCATCTGTAAATATTGCAATTTCATTAGGCATTGCATTATTTGCATTGTTTTCCTAGTCTTCCCTCACTGGACAGATAACATCATACGGTGTGTTGAATCAGGATCGTGTCGTGTTTCGTACATGTTTTCCTACCGCTGTTCCACCTATTTAAAATAATGTGTTCTGTGATGTATTTTCCAGTGCTATGGGAGCTCGGACGAAGAGCCATCTTTTCCCAGGATCAGGTGCAACCCGTTTACTATACCAGAAGTCATAACAGTGGCAATAATACTCTACCCTGTCCTATGGGGTTGCTACTGCAACTGCACGCTAACCTGCTGGTTTAGCGGGATTTTTCAAAAAAAAGATTTACCAAATTTCAAAAAAATTAAAAAACCCCAATTTTAATAAAATATTTCAACGAAAAAAATTGTCTTTTGTTGAAATATCTTTTTTTTTTAAGACGATTTTCAGCAGGTAAATCATAATATAAATAAATATTTAAACAATAAAAATATTTAACGCGATTCGGAGCTTGGCAGAGGTCATTAAAGATCGGGTATCGAACGATTTTCCTGAATGGATTGTAACCCGCCCACTAGTTTTAGTATAGTAACTCTTGATAACTTTTTTTCTGCTAGGTTGACGGTGATGATACAATTTCGCTGTCTGTAAGCTTTCTCCGCTTACCTTGTTTAAGCCAGTACATCAAAATTCGTGATGGTCCGTCGCTTTCTTCAACATTGTTAATCGAATTGATGGGTGGCAACGACATCGACACCTCTCCCTCCTTAGGGTCAACAGGCCAGCAGATTCTAGTTGAATTCTACTCCGGTGATGAAAACCTTATCGAAGCTGGATGCACCGGAGGATTTTTAGCAAATGCCGAGCAAATACGTATGTAAACTAAAATCATAAACATTGCCAGTTATCTTACTATTAAATTGCTCACAGAACCTTCGAACCATACTAATAAAGTCATCGTGCGCAGCCGAGCAGTTATCCAGGCTAAAATCAAAACTAATTTTACATTAGTTCATCTATCGGCCGTAGTCTTCGCCAGCATTATAATACTTATAAGTGCGCTTCTAGGTAAGTTTAAATATTATTCATAATCTAAGATCCCACATTCGAATGGTGAACATAAATTTTCCTTTTAAAGGAGCTCAATACATCGTACGGTATAGAAAGTATCACTTGGCGATTAGTGAGAGGCACGATCATTCATCGCCGATACATACGCCGAGAGCTTCAATGGGCTCTCTACATAGTCCACCATCCAGAGCGGTTTCGACCACAACATTGCTGTCTGAGGTGATCTATTTGGTTAAAATGCGTCCCAAAAAGCAGCTAAGGCATTCGATTCTTAGAGAGAGTGTGGACGCAGAAAATTTAGCAAAAGAAACCGAATTTACCGATTCCACTCAGCTTACGAAATGGTAGTTATTGCTTACTTTTTAAAATTCATAGGCATGTGAATCCTTTTTTAATTTTAGTGACGAAATGGGTAGCAACACGAGTATAGTGACTTTGCGTAACGAGGTCGTCACTGAAGATGGCTCACCCGAAAGTCCAGAAGACCGAAAGGACTCGGCATCCATGCTGTCTGGCGTGAGTTCATCTGTCAGTACTTCCTTACGTCTAAGTAAACATTCCAACTATCCCGATAGGGGCGATGGAACCTTAAAGCGAAAAAGTCTTTCGCCAAATGATGATTCAATTGAGAGCTCCTCGATACATTCACATTCCATTAGAGATAGTGATCGTTTCAGCCAGCTGGATACGAAAAGTATTTCAATTTCTTTGACAAACGTAAGTTCTTTGTGGACAGCTCATTTGTGCGATTGGTTTTAAATTTTTGAAAACTCTGTTAACAGGGCTGCTACTCACCAGCAGCGAGTATCATTAGTAGAGCCACCATTCGTACGACTAATCCAAAAGAGAGCAAAGACAAGCAGAATCGTAAGAAGCTCTTAACACGTCCAGGCTCAGAATTCTCACTCACTAACCCAGAGGAACTCGAACTGGACTACTATGACTACAATGTGATCAATGCAGGTGCAGCGCCTGGTTCATACTTAGGGATGGATCCAGCTTACCTAGTGTGGATTCCTCCTATGGATGATGAAACGAATGTAGACGATGCGAATAAGACCCCGGAACCAATTTACGAAGAGATCCTGTCACGACCTAATTACTTAAGTCCAGGCAGTAACATCGAGACTCCAGAATCCGAGGTCTCTCGAAGTGTTATCGCGAAAACGGTTACTTCACCCTCGGAGACGAATCTCAAGAATGTTTTGATACAGAAGACAATAGCAACATCGGAATCCCACGAGGGAACCCCAATGTTAAATGCAAGACGAACCAAACTAAACACCAGATGTTCGGAGAAGGAAAGTAGACGTGCTTCCGAATCTAATTCGGAAAAGGAAACGTCGGTGGTGAAGTCTCCAAGCGATTTGCAGGATTTCTACGAATTGGATGACATTCAGTTCGCTGACGAAGAAAGTGATGCCGAACAGAGTAAAGCTTTAGCGCCTAGAGTGAGTTACTTAAAGACGGTGGCCATAGATAATCATTCGATTACGTCGAGTACAGAGCAAATGGCAACTTAGTAGCGTAAGTGTGATGATATTTATTTTGTAAATAAGAAAGTTTAGCTTGTAAGTAGACTTATATTATAGTTGTAGTGTAGGCTAAGTAGGAAAGCACGGAAACACTCTTGTCTGCATCGGTGTGAAGAGTAAAAAGGATATGAGCGGAAGAATCTTTTGTTTAATCTAATTGGCACTTTGAAGTCGTATTTGTATTAAAAGTCGAATGTCTTTTATAGCTTTTAATATACGATTAAATAGATATTTAAAAAATCCTTTCGAATCTTTCTCTTCCGCTTGATGTTCTTTCATCTCTTAACAGCGCCGCATTCGTTGAAATGAGCCAACACTAAAGTAATATCATAATTAACTGTGTACCTTTAAGAGAAACTATTAAACCAAAAGAAAACTTCATGTAACACAATCAAAACAATATCAAAATTCATATTCATAAACTACAGATACTTATGATTCAACTTTCCCACAAATAAATAGTTTATTTAATAGACCAAAGAATATAGTTATCTGTATGGGTAACAACAACCTTCATATTAACAACTTTACGTAACTTCACTGCCTGAATTTAAAATATAATACTAAAATACATATTTACCAAACTTCCGAACATTTAAATAATTTTATTAATTTAGGAATATGGACCACTTACAAAAAGTGCTTTATTTAAAATGCAATATAAGTTTAAAAATATATTTATTTATTTTCGTTGATTTTTGGCTACTTTATACGGAGACTTTTATGAAAAATTAGATCTTATTGCTAAAATCGCTAAACTTAAAAAAAAATGGTGTACTTAAAAGTAATGGTTACATACAAACAATACGCTTTTATTCGTTTTAAAATTTATTAAAGTTAAAATTTTGGATATTAGAGCAATTTTAGATAAAAAATAATTTGTATCTTCATTCAAGTTGTATGTATAAAAATGTATGTGCACAAAACTTTTAACAACTTTTGGTCAAAAGTATTGTAGACCAAGAGACGATTTGGGCACCCTTAAATATTTTTTATAATGCGAAATACTGCTGTTTTGTTCAGGAACCTTCTATTTTAAATGTGTTTGAAATGGTTTAAATGACGGGTACTTACATAATAAAATTTAAAATAATAAACATATTTGCATGTATTTTTTTAGGTAAGTATACCTACTTTTTTTGTGCCCGATGAATACATTTTTTGTTATTTGTTAAACAAGCAATAAATTCTTATAAATGTTTGATGAAAAAAACGCGTTTTACCAAATCTAAATAGAGTCTGAACAACGGATACTAGTCTCACACAATGTTGCACACTTACATATTCATATATAAGTAGAGGATTTAATTTTAGGTATAAGAAAAATCTATTTATACATTAAACTACTTATGTACGTAATTGAAACATAGCTTATGATTATGTAAATAAATTATTTTACACGTTTAATTTTTTTTAGTTGTGAAAGCATAACTCATTATTAGGTGCCAAAACTTATTATTCCTCACTTAAAAAGTGGTTTTGGAGCGGAAGTAGTTGGCATATGATGTATAATTAAGTGAATATATTGACAAAAATATAATTAATTGTCAATTGAAGAAGATTCCAAATATGACACATTATCGAATTAAAAACATGACATAAAAATGAAATCAGCACAGAAATCAAGAAATCAGGTTACTTACTTACTTAATGCAAAAGTCCGGTAAGTAAGTAACCTTAAGTAAAAATAAGTGCAAAAGTCCGGGGTGGACCTGGGCCTTTGGCAACAAGCTTCGCCAGCCAGCTCTGTCTCTAGCTAGCCGTCTCCAGTTTCGCACGCGAAGTAGGCTGAGGTCCCCTTTCCACTTGCGTGCGCCACCTGAGTCTCGGTGCTCCTCTACCGCGCCGTCCCTACGGTGTGGATTCGAAGATTTTCCGGGCCGGGGCGTTGGTGTCCATCCGCTCTAGATGACCCAGCCATCGTAGACATTGTGTTTTGACTCTTTTGGATAGGTCGGTATCGCGGTACAGCCCGTACAGTTCGATGTTATATCTCCTCCTCCACTCTCCGTCTATGCAGACGGGACCGTAAATCATCCGAAGAATTTTCCTTTCGAAGCAGCCTAAAGTGTTTTCATCCGCCTTTGACAGGGTCCGGGCTTCTGCACCGTAAAGCAGGACTGGGATGATGAGGGTCTTATACATGGACACTTTAGTTGCTCGAGAGAGGGCTTTGCTGCTCAATTGCCTTCTTAGCCCAAAGAAACAACGATTGGCAAGAGCTATCCTTCGTTTGATTTCAGCGCTGGTGTCATTGTCTGAATTGATAGCGGAACCCAGGTAGACAAAGTCCCTAACTACCTCAAAGTTAAAGCTGTCGATGGTGATGTTTTGTCCAAGACGTCGGTGTTGGGTGTCTTTTCTTGATGACAGCATATACTTGGTTTTGCCCTCATTGACTGCTAAACCCATATTCGCCGCTTCCGTCCCAATACTCACGAAGGCTTCACTGACATCACGCTTTGTTCTACCGATTATGTCAATGTCGTCTGCGTATGCGAGTAGTTGAGCGGACTTTTGAAAGATTGTACCTCTGGTGTTGGCGCGAGAGTTCTGCACAATTCTCTCAAGTATGATGTTAAAGAAGTCGCATGAAAGCGCGTCGCCTTGTCTAAATCCTTTTTTGACATCAAAGGGGTCGGTGAGGTCTTTGCCGACCTTGACGGAACAGCGTGAATTTTCCATCGTCATCCTGCACAGACTGACGAGTTTGGCAGGGATGCCAAAACTAGACATTGCGCTATATAGCTCGTCTCTATAGATGCTGTCATACGCGGCCTTGAAATCGATGAAGAGGAGGTGTGTATCGATTTGGAATTCTGCCGCAGTGTGAATATTTGATCGATGGTGGACTTTCCTGGCCTAAAGCCACACTGATGCGTGCCTATCAGATTGTTGACGAACGGCTTCAGGCGTTCACACAGTACAGTAGAAAAGATCTTGTATGCGATGTTAAGAAGACTAATGCCTCTGTTGTTGGCACAACTCAGAGGGTCTCCAGGAAATCAGGTTAAAAATTTTCAATATCGTAAGTATATATAAAAAACTTGGTATATCTAGTATATACCGCGTTTAATTAAAAGTGAGATCTAAGGGCTTAAGCGTACTCGCCCCGAACAATTCGCTCAAGTTTCATTGAGCGTGGTCGCCGGAAAACTTCTGCCCGGTGACCCCAGTTTGCCGGTGACCACGCTCAATGAAACTTGAGCTAAATGTTCGGGGAAGTATGAGTACGCTTAAGATCTCACTAATTAAACCCGATATATCCTAATCGCGTTCCCTAACGTCACACCAAAACCTCAAAAGTTCTACAACTACAAGTCGATGGTTTTCAGTAAAATCCCAAGCATTTGAAAACCTGTTCAATGTCTCTAGTCTCTACCTTCCATAAAACTGCGATTAGCGGGAGACGATTAAAAACAAATTCTGAAGTATCTCCACCGGACAAACATACGACTAAAACCTGAACATAAACCTAGTTTATGACTCAGTGTGAATAGCATATGATATTATGGCAAAAAGTTTACACAAAATCGGTTACCCAAAAGTGACATTCTTTACCATTTTAATTTTTAGCGGTCCATCCAAAAATGGAAAAAGGACCCCTTATGGTATCGCTACGTTGTCCGTCCTTCCGCACCTGTTACTTATGAACGGTAAGTCGTAGAAAGATGCAATCGATGAAAAAAATTAGAACGCATTCAAGGGAAATTTTGAAAATTGATGGCAAAAAAGACAAAAAGTGTTTTGGCCTTATCTCAAAAAGTTTTACAGCCAGGACATGCACTAAAAAAATATTGGATCTTCATAATAAAATCGAGTTCGTGCATGATATTGAAAAGTTTTTGAGAAATAGGGAATGGAAAGTAGATACCCATTTTCAACGCGTTTAGGGTCATAACTTTTTCATTAAGTGCTTTATAAGAAAAAACCGATTTTGAGCTAACATCGGCCAAATGATTTGAAAAAAATTAAACCACATCAAGAATTATTTGTAATTTTTGGAGAAACTATAGAAATTTTCGAATATTTAGCAGATTTTGCATTTAGCTCGAAAACTTTAAAAATTATTTTTCAAAATATCCTGGAATCCTAACGGTGGTACCGATTATAATGAAATTTGGTTTGTATAAAAAGCACACAAAGTGAATTGTAAAAATTTTTTAGATCTTTCAAAAATGGCGATTCTAACTAAAAACTTTCTAATGCGGTTTAAAAAACAAATTAAAAAGCTCGCTTTTATAATCGATAACTAAGAACTCTGTGCATCCACCCCTCTTCAATAACATCGTTTTTTGCTTATATTTTTTATCAGAAGTGGTATACACGTGTTGATTGCATTTTCACATTAAAAATTTGGTTTACACTTAAAAACGCCCCCAAAAGTGGGTGTGGCAAAAATTAATGCATTTCAGCTGTTAGCTTTCACACATATCTGAACATTTAATAGCGCAAGTTTTTTGGATTCAAAGAAAATATATCGAATAAAAACCGTTTATTAAAATGCAAATGAACTATGACCACGCCTGTAAGGGGGCGGTTTTTGCCTTTTCTTGAAAAGTCAATCACAATACACTTAAGCGAGGACAACGCGTACCAAATTTCAGCTTCCTACGACAACTTTGAATTTTCATTCCAATAACTAAAGTGGGCGTGTCAGTGGGCGGATTTTAAAAAAATTAACACTTGTACTGCTTCGGGACCTAGAAAGAACAGGTAGTAAGTTTCAAGCTCCTAGCTCCAAATTTAAGGCCTAAAAACTGAAAACCGACACACGGACGGACGGCCGGATATGGCTCATTCGACTAACAATTCGAACTCGATCATATGCCCCTAAGGTCTTCGGGGTCTACGGTGATTATTTCTCTATGTTACAAACTATGAATCAAACTTAATATGTCTCCTATCCTATGGGATGGGGTATCAATATAACAGTATTCAACAAAAGGTCCCGAATAAACGTTTTATGGATTTTAAATCAAGAAAATGCAGAAAAAAGATAAGCCGCGTGTCCCCGCGGCTTTTATTTATTTTAAACCTGAATACCGAGCAAACAGTCAAAAATCTCCTCTTTATTTACTACACTGTAACGGCAGCATTTAATAACTCGTATACACAAATTCTATGCATATATCTTCTTAAAATTGAATGCGAAATATTCTGTTAACATTATATAAGCGAAACAAATGATTTATCCAGATGCGCTTGGAAAAATGCCACAAAGTTCGAAATCGTCATTAAAAGAAAACAAAAACAAAGTCGTTAATATACTAAACAACATTTTATACGCAAATTAAGCAATAAGTCTATGCTAAGCGTTCAAAAATAGCCGATGGACCGCTCCGTGTATGACTTCATATTTGACGGTATTTTAATTCTCAAAGCAAAGCGACGTTCATATTGGTTCTGAACAAAAAAACTAGAAAACCTAGGGTTAAATAAATAAATAGAGTGGCGCAACAGCTCGAGGTGAACCAGGGCCAACTTCTCAACAATGTATGCTGTGTGTGTTAATTTCTTTACATACAAAGGGACCTACTATTTTTCGCCGAATCCGAACGGGTCTGCGAGGGTCTGACAAGCCCTCCAAGAGTATCACTTGCGTTGAAAAACCTAGAATTACAAAAACACAAAATTTATAAAAGTAAATAATGTGTTCAAAGTTATGCGAGCTTACGCAAAAACTTAGTTTATGATCCGGTGTGACAAGACTATAAGTTCATGAACGAAAGATTATTATAAGGATTACTTTACACGCATTTTTACCTTTGGAAGTATTGTCGAAAAGCATTAATATTTTCGCAGTTTTTAAGTTTGTTGCATAGCTATAACCCGTAAACTGCGCGTAACTTTGCGTACCAACAAATTTTTAGCCCGCTACAACGCGCTTAAAATTAACCAACATTTCCCATTTAAGTTTTTCAAGATGAAACGATGAATAAAGATAGTATGACTTTCGTAATACCCTTTTCACACCGAATCAGAATCTAGATTCAGAGTAAAAGGAGAAATATTTTCGTTTTTTTTATACTTTTTAATTGTGCGATGATTTTTATGCCTTTTCCAGTGCTTCTTTAGTTATCTACAATTGTTTTTTATACCCCATCCCATAGGATAGGAGGTATCTTAAGTTTGATTCATAGTTTGTAACATAGAGAAATAATCACCGTAGTCCCAAAGGACCTTAAGGGCATATGATCGAGACCGAATTGTAAGTCGAATGAGCCATGTCCGTCCGTCCGTCCGTCCGTCTGTCGGTAGTTTTTAGGCCTTAAATTTTGAGCTGGGAACTTGAAGCTTGATATCTGTTCTTTCTAGGTCCCGAAGCAGTACAAGGGTAAACATTTTTGAAATCCGCTTACTGACACGCCCACTTTACTTATTAGCATGAAATATCAAAGTTGTCGTGGGAAGCTGAAATTTGGTATGCAATATCCTCGCTTAAGTGTTTTGTGATTGCCATTAAAAAAGCGAAAACCGCACCCTTGTAGGCGTGGTCATGTTTAACATGCATTCTAATAAACAGTTTTTATTTGATATATTTGCTTTAAATCAAAAAAACTTGCACTATGAAATGTTCAGATATGTGTGTAAGCTATAAACTCAAATTAATTGGTTTTTGCCACGCCCACCTTTAAGGGCGTTTTTAAGTAAAAAAAATGTTCGTATAAACTGCGATCAACACGTATATACCGCATCTGATAAAAAATATGATAAAAAAATTATGTTATTGAAAAGAGGTTGAAGACTCGCCACTTTTTTAAGAAAGAAGATTCTTAACTGACAAAATCTCAAAACAATTAAACTTAATAGAAACTGAAATTTAACAACCAAGATTTTTTACGCATTTTGGAGCTTGACAGTGGAGTGGTCAATTGGGATGGGGTATCCAACGATTCGCCTAGGTGGGTTGTAACCCTCCCACTTGTTTTTTAATTATTTAATGCTGTTAAACATGTGAAAACTGTGAAAAATATGACGGTTGGTGTTCAACTGATCGAAAAGTCAACAAAATCTAGATCAACAAGATCTAGATTCGATTTTGAAATAGAATTGCTCAGGATCTAGATTCAGGCTTCGGTGTGAAAACAGTATAAGGGTTTCTTTAACGTTTATATGTATTTTTATTATTATTACTAAACTCCGTTTACAGTTTTTTCCTGCTAAATAACGATTTATAAGCTATTTAGGCAGCCAGGGGCGGAGGAGCCTTTTGGGGGATAGAAACTGATCCATAAATTACTGAATAACTAGACATTCAGCAAGCGTCCCTCTTAAGCCGTGTTGTCACAAGCAACGTAAAACAGGAACAGAAACAGAATCGCATATTTTAGCAACTGAGACCTAAATTCGTTGAATGCTTTTTGCGTTGCTAATGTATGAAATTCTGTTTCTGTTTCTGTTCCTGTTGCTTGTGACAACGCGGCTTTACCCTCCAACACCCATGTCTTCACGTTTTTTATAAAGCCTTTAAAGCTTTTATAAAGTCGGTGAATACGTGTAAGAAGATTCAACAACAATTTACCTCATGTAATCAGCTGATGTAAAAGGTCCAAAACGAAATTGCATGGAAATGAGGGTGTTAAGAATTCATGCCAACAACCATATTCGAACGACACTAGCGACGGCGTGTGTTCACTCTCTGATGTCAAAGGCGAACAGGCCATGAATTGAAGATAAACGTCAAATTCAAAAGAAGCCAGTAATTTTCGCAGTCATTTTTAAAAAGTCCAAAGGAGAAGGAACACACGCCGCCGCCAGGAGTCAACCAAATGTAAGAAAGAAAAAATACTTTGTAAACCTTTGCAAAATTAATGGATACATGTATTTCATTTCATTAGATTAAAACCTACCTATCTACTACTACTATTTGTTACTTGAACGAAAAGTGTTTTATTTGATAGAACGGAGGTTAAATAATATACTCCCGAGTGGTTCCTTTCCAGTCGCCGCCCAATTTGAAACAACCTTTTAATATTTGGCCTTTTAATATTTGCGAAATTACTACCGCCGTTGAAACTCGTCGTCCAGAGGAGTCGTCCTTTTGCCGAGACGACATTGCTGCCGTGCGCTGGTCGACGAGCCAGACAGTCGCCGTTGCGACGAAATAATTTTTTGCGTTGAAACTCGTCGCCCAGAGGAGTCGTCCATTTGCCGAGACGACATTGCTGCCGTGCGCTGGTCGACGAGCCAGACAGTCGCCGCTGCGACGAAATTATTTTTTGCGTTGAAACTCGTCGCCCAGAGGAGTTGTCCTTTTGCCGAGACGACATTGCTGCCGTGCGCTGGTCGACGAGCCATACAGTCGCCGCTGCGACGAAATTATTTTTTGCGTTGAAACTCGTCGCCCAGAGGAGTCATCCTTTTGCCGAGACGACATTGCTGCCGTGCGCTGGTCGACGAGCCATACAGACGCCGCCGAAAAATTTTTGCTGTTTTTAACTCGTTTTCGTACAGAGGAGTCGCCGTTCGTTGCGACGTTGTGCGACGGTCGACGAACAAAGCCGACGCCAAACATTAGCCGTTGAGACAAATCCTTTTCGCCTTCAATTGTCAACTCGTCCAACGACACACGTTGATACTGCGACGTCATTGCTGCCGTGTGTGTAGTTTAGATAGTCGCTAGTCAACAAATAATTTAATTGCTTTAACAAAACGACCTGTGCTGGTAGGCATGGAAGAGCTGAATCAACAGCTACAGGAGCTGCGCACGCTACTGGAGACAGCCGAGGCCAGAGGAGCAGAGGAAAGGGCTGAAATCCAACGGGTCCAAAGGCTGCTAAGAGAGAGCCAAGCCTACAACGCGGGCGAGAGCGCCCCAGGCTCCTCGACAGTATTGGCGGATGGAAATAATCCACACATCGTCTTGACGCCAGCTTCTAGTCCGGCCACAGCCACCACCGACACCGTTGTGCATACCGCACCTGCAAATATGCAACCGTCAACGTTCACAACTGCCCAACGAATATCACCCCGAATCCCAACGTTTATGTCGCCATTACACACGTTGTCGCCTCTGGGGCAAGCAATCGTAACCGAACACAAAGAAGAGCCTGTCATTCCCCCCCAGAGTCGCGGTCCTATGGATCATCGAAGGCTAATAGACTTGCCTGAGTTCGCTGGAAGTCCGGAGGGATGGCCCATGTTCGCTGAGTCAACAACAATGATGCAGTACTCGAACGTCGAGAACATGTTTCGTTTGCAGAAATCGCTGAAAGGTGCGGCTAAGGAAGCCGTCGAATCTCTACTTATCCACCCAAGCAATGTGCAACGTGTGATGTCTGGACTAGAATTCAACTTCGGCCGTCCTGAGTGCTTGGTCCGAAGTCAATTGGCAAAAGTCAGGGAAATTCTTCCGATTCCTGAATGCAAACTGGAGCTGCTCATTCCACTGGCAACTAAAGTACAAAACCTTGTAACGTTTTTCGAGCAAGTGGATTGTGGCATCATATGGCGAACCCCACGTTGCTGGATGAACTTGTTGGTAAGCTGCCAATGAGTAAGAGGATGGAATGGGCAAGCTGCAGTCTCGCTTTTCAGCCGTATCCAACAATCTCAAACTTCGACGGATGGCTGACCGGAGTAGCGAGATTAGTGAGCCTTGTCGTACCAAATGCTTTCATGCAGGGCCCTGCCGGAGAATTGAAGCCGAGGCCCAAGAAGGTTCTGCACGCTGTGGTGCAGAACAAGACAACGAACAGTGGCTGCAGATATTGCAACGATGGGCCACATCCAGTGACAAACTGCCAGGCCTTCAACAAGTTGAACGCGTCATCAAGATGGATCTTTGTAAAATAGAACAGACTGTGCTTCTCGTGTTTAAAGTACGGCCACCAATCCAGATTCTGCAAGTCAGCGAAGAAGTGCGGGGTTGGCGGTTGTGACAAGAATCATCATGGATTACTTCACGACATCTGCCGTCACGCCTCCAGAGACTGCCACGACTCCGCCAGAGATTGCCACCACATCCAAAGATGAAAAGTTATTGCTTAATTGTGAGCCAGTTAAGACCGCGAAAATATTCTTCAGAGTGGTGCCGGTCAGATTATATGGAAAGAGCGGTGTAGTGAAGGAATTCGCGTTGCTGGATGAGGGTTCATCGGTGACAATGATGAGCTCAGACTTGGCTAGTCGGCTGGGCTTGAGGGGTCGTACAAGAGATCTTAAACTGCAGCGGTTCGGCAGAGAAACCTCACTAAAAAAGGTCAAGCGTTGTGGACTTTAAAATCAGTGCCGATAAGCCAGGCGCTGAACAATTCGAGTTGACGGGTGTGTATACCGTGGACGATATAGACTTACCCACACAAACCGTAAGCGTAGAAGATCTTCAACACGTGGGTGAACAGTGGAGCCTAGACATGATCGCGGAGTACAATAACGCCAAGCCTCAGATTTTGATTGGCCTGGATCATTGTCAGCTGGGAGCTCCAATACGAACCATCGAATCTTCGAAGAAGAGTCTGATCTTTGCTGAAACAAGGCTCGGTTAGTTGCTGTATGGGACGTCGGATGCTGCACCACGCAACAGGGTTGTTCTTCACATCAATGAAGTGAAAGACGAGGATGACGTGAGTTTGGCTAACGTCGTTGAAGAATACTTATCGATAGAGAACTTCGGGGTTAAGAATACCACGACGCAAATCATGTCCGCCGCCGATGAACGTGCTTTAAGAATTTTGAAGAGCACCACACTCAAGATAGATGACCGTTACCAGACGGGATTGCTTATAAAGCACGATGAATTTGAAGTTCCAGAGAACTACGAAATGGCCAAGCTGCGCATGCGAGGACTAGCTAAGCGGTTTAAGAGAGATCCAGAATTCGCTGTCATCTGTAGAGAAATAATGACGAGTTATGTCAAAAAAGGATATGCCAGGAAACTTTCGGCCGTGGAAATAAGTAAAAAGAAAGCCAGGACCTGGTATTTGCCGCACTTTGGGGTGAAGAACCCGAACAAACCAAAAAAGGTCCGTCTGGTCTTCGACGCAGCAGCCAAAGTTCAAAACGTATCGCTAAACTCTTTCTTGATTAAGGGGCCTGACGATAGGCCGCCGCTGGTTGCCGTTTTGTTTAATTTTAGAATGCGGCCTGTGGCAGTGTCAGGCGACATTCAAGAAATGTATCACCAAGTAAAGGTTCACCCTGAGGATCAAGATTTGCAGCGGTTTCTTTGGCAGGAGACGGACGACGGGCCCATGGAGGAGTATGTAATGGAAGTAATGACGTTTGGTGCTAGCTGCTCTCCGTGCTCAGCAGAATTCGTGAAGAACCTCAACGCCTCAAAATTCTCTGTGAGCCATCCAAGGGCCTTCAAGTCAACAGTAAAACATCATTACGTCGATGATTACGTGGACAGCTTTGACGACGTCGAAGAAGCCATAGCAGTAACGAAAGCGGTAGTTGCTATCCACGCCGAAGGAGGTTTCCATCTGAGAGGATTCAAAGCAAGCTCACGCGACGTTCTGAAGGCCGTGGAAGAGCAGAGCACAGATCTGCAAGGTGAGAAAAACGTGGAAATCGATACAGTGATCGAAAAAAATGTTGGGCATGTGTTGGTGCCCTGAGAGGGACGTATTCACCTTCAGGCTGAAGTTCCCAAAGGTCAGCCAAGATGTTATGCATCTTGACAGCCGCCCGACCAAACGGGAACTACTGTGCATGACTATGTCAATCTACGACCCCTTCGGGATGATCGCCAACTTTGTGGTCTATGCAAAGTTGATGCTGCAGGCAGTCTGGATCAGCGCGATAGACTGGGATGATCCCATTCCCGATGAAGTTTTTCACCGCTGGAAGGAGTGGAAGTCAAACCTTTCCAAATTGCTGGAGATCAACGTTCCCAGATGATATCGACGCTTATCAGTTGCGAACAAAATAGATCTTCACATTTTCGTCGATGCCAGTGAAGAGGCCTTCAGCGCAGTCGCTTATTTTCGAGTTCAGTCCGCAGACGGCGTGGGTGTCGCATTCGTTTGTGGGAATACAAAGTGCGCGCCGAAGAAGCTGATGTCTATTCCCCGACTCGAGTTGTCCGCGGCCGTCCTCGGGGTGCGCCTCGCTGACACCCTGGTAGAGTGGCACGAAGTGCGTCTATCCAAAAGAGTCTTCTGGAGCGACTCCAAGACCGTTCTGAACTGGCTTCGATCCGAGCCGCGACATCATAAGCAGTTCGTTGCCTTCAGGATAGCCGAGGTGCTTGAGAGTAGCCAAGCAGCACAGTGGCGTTGGGTGCCTTCGAAGTTGAATCCCGCCGATGAAGCCACTCGGGCACGATATCCCATAAGATACCAAGCTGAAAACAAATGGTTGAACGGGCCATCGTTCGTTACAAGTCCAGAAGAAGAATGGCCAGACCAACCTGATGACATCACTAGTCACACTTGTCAGAGCGAGATTCGTCCCAAGTTTCTCATCCACATCAACGCATTAAGTAGCAAACTTAAATTTAACATGGTGAATCTTCGAAAGTACTCCAAAATGAAAAGAACCGTGGCCTGGGTTCTGAGGGCTGTGAAGATTTGGCGGCATCAACCACGCGAAAGCGGAGAGCTTTCGGCAGCCGAACTTAACGAATCGGACCGACTGTTGTGCATTGAGGCGCAGGAGGATGCTTACGCCCTTGAAATCGAGCAACTGACGCAGAACGTGCCCATAGAGAAGAGTAGCAGCATATTTAAATTGGTGCCGTATATTGATGATGCCGGCCTGCATCGAGTGCAGGGCCGGATAGATACACAGCTACTACCATACCTCTTGAAGCCAGACGACCGATCATGATGCCAAAGGGGCATTTTATAACGAAAAGTATAATCAATCACTATCATCGTCTTCTGCGCCACCAGAATACAGACGTGATTATCAACGAATTAAGACAGCGGTTTTGGATTCCACATCTGCGCACGGCTGTCAAGAAGTCAAAACTTGAATGCCCATACTGCCGTGTACGAGACGCACTGCCAAAGCCGCCGCTGATGGGACAGTTGCCAGTTGGTCGGGTTACGCCATTTGTAAGACCGTTTACCTACACTGGGCTCGACTACTTTGGGCCAGTGTACATCACCATCGGACGTCGGAGGGAGAAACGCCTGCATCTTATGTATCCGGAATTTTGTCAACAGGCGAGGCGTCCCAATGCAGATGCGGAGTGACAATGGGACCAACTTCGTCGGAGCAAAGAACGAGCTCGCCACCATGAACATCTTCGATAACGACGCCCTCAAGGTTGAGCTATCTTCGAGAGGTATTGAATGGGTTTTCAATGGGTTGGGGGATGCTGGGAGCGACTCTTACGTTCAGTGAAGAGGGTGCTGAAATGCTCCTTAAACGAGTTGGCTCCGAGAATCGAGACTCTACAGAGCGCACTTATCGAGGCAGAAAACATCGTCAACAGTCGTCCAATCACGCATTTGCCTGTGACCCCGGATGAAGAGGACCCTCTAACGCTGAATCATTTCCTGTTGGGGTGTATGAATTCAACGCAGACTCCGGGCCCGATAGACAAGAAAGCACTCTGCCTACGGAAGCAATGGCGCATCAGCAAACAGATCAAGGATAGATTTTGGCGGAGGTGGATGCTCGAATATTTGCCGGTGCTTACGAGACGTTGTAAGTGGTACAACCGGATTTCGCCCCTACGAGAAGGAGATTTAGTGCTCGTTTACGACGTCCAGGTCCCCAGAAGTCAGTGGGTGAGAGGCAGAATCACCAAAATATTCCGTGGAAAAGACGAACAGGTTCGTTCAGCCGAGGTGAAGACATCCGCAGGAGTCGTGAAGAGACCAGCAGTCAAGTTGGCAATCTTGGACGTGAGTGAGGCTTCCGAAGAAGACGGTGGCGCCTCACGGGGGGCGGGATGTTAAGAATTCATGCCAACAACCATATTCGAACGACACTAGCGACGGCGTGTGTTCACTCTCTGATGTCAAAGGCGAACAGGCCATGAATTGAAGATAAACGTCAAATTCAAAAGGAGAAGCCAGTAATTTTCGCAGTCATTTTGAAAAGTCCAAAGGAGAAGGAACACACGCCGCCGCCAGGAGTCAACCAAATGTAAGAAAGAAAAAATACTTTGTAAACCTTTGCAAAATTAATGGATATATGTATTTCATTTCATTAGATTAAAACCTACCTATCTGCTACTACTATTTGTTACTTGAACGAAAAGTGTTTTATTTGATGGTACGGAGGTTAAATAATATACTCCAGAGTGGTTCCTTTCCAGTCGCCGCCCAATTTGGAACAGATGGATTGAGGAATTTACTCACATTTGTAAACAAATGTCGGCGGATTGGTAAATTCCTCAATTCATTGCCCAATCAGCTTGTGGGCAATGCTTTTACATGTCCGAAGTCGAATATCTAGTTATTCAGTAATTTATGAACATATCTAACAGTTCTGTCCCAAATACGTTTACTATTGGGATTTTTACAAAAGATTTTTTTTCTGTTAAAATGAAATGGAGTGAAAAAAAACTTCCATTGTAAACATCGCAATAGAAGACGTTTTTCTGACAGACCTGTTATACGTCAGTTAGTTTAGGATTTATGTAAATCGCGGATTAGTGTCTTGCGGACACATGGTAGTATCGATTCCCTAATACGAGCAACAACAACTACCTGCGTCCGTCGCACCTGTTTCAGCCAATGTTATTGGAATTTTAACAACTGTCGAATATTTTACGCTCACGAAAATAGTTTGTTTTAGGAACTACAAACAAAGTTTTGGCATGTGTAGGTGCGGAGAGATCAGATCAAATGATTTTGCTGCATCGAATTGAGCCCGTATTCTCCATACGAAATTGACAGTTCACGAATTCCACTCCAAGTGCACATATAGTTGATGAGTTAAACTTTGCATCGGTAAGGTAGTTTTATAAACAAAAATATGACATTTCGTAGGTTTTCTTTTGTTTTTACGACATTTTTGCTACCATTTTGGCGCTAGGAAAAGGAAGAACGCTGTTAGATTTGAAGCTTGATTTCCAATTTGTTCGATTCTGTTGTTTAGTGCTTATTATTGTGAAATATTAAAATGTCTAAACGCAGCAGCGTCGGCGGCACCCCAAATAACACATTGTTTAAATACTTCACAAAGTCTCCAGCATCGTCATCGAAAAAAGAGCAAAAAACCGAAGAAATTGCTAAGAAAATACAAAAAACCGAAGATGAGGATTTACCTGCAGAGAAACCAAGTAAGTATCGTTAATGCTTTGGTATGGTTGTTACAGCTTCACAAAATCTATTAGCTAAGAGGCAATTAGATCCAGAACTAAGTGACTCAGATGAAGAAATCGTCGTCCAGAAGAAAAAACGCGTCAAGGTTGCACGCATCGACTCGGACGACGAAAATGATTCGGATCGGGAAAACGACAGTGATAATAAACAAGAAAAGAATGTATGCGACACTAGTTGAAAAATGTGTGCCACCAAACTACAGATTTTTGCGAAATTTTTCTCATAGGGAAACGAGGAAAAACCCAGTGACATTATGAAAAAACTTCAGAACATCCAGGATGTCCAATCGGTCACCAAATCTAAGAAAGATGAAAAGAAGCTGGAGGCTATTGTCCACACGGGCTCAACTTTGGATGAGCCAGTTGTGTGGCTCCACAACAAACTTGAATTTCTGAAACCTGACAAAATCAAGGATAAGCATGGCCGAAGGCCGGATGACCCTAACTATGATCCAAGCACTCTGTATGTTCCTGAATCCTTTTTGAATTCTCTTTCTCCTGTAAGTCATCGGGAACTCGTCTGTGTCTGTTAAGAGTAAGCTTAGCAAATTTTTATCTTTTAGGGTGTCCGTCAATGGTGGGTCCTTAAAGCGGACCATTTTGACTGTGTGCTCTTCTTCAAAGTTGGAAAATTCTACGAGTTCTACCATATGGATGCAGATGTTGGCGTCAAAGAACTCGGGTTCACCTACATGAGGGGAGAATTCGCACACTCTGGTTTTCCCGAGGTATCGTTCGATAAAATGGCTACAATTCTTGTTGATCGAGGCTATAAAGTAAGTAGCACACTTCTGTTTAACAGGCATATTACTTGACCACATAAATGTGTAACTTAGGTGGCTCGAGTAGAGCAAACCGAAACCCCAGATATGATGAATGACCGCTGTAAAAAGCAAGGAAAAACGACCAAGTTCGATAAGGTCGTCAGAAGAGAAATCTGTCAGATAACTAATAAAGGAACTCAAGTTTTTGGCTCACAATGCCAGATAACTCCACATTATCAACCTAATTTTATGCTGTCTATTGTCGAAAAGGTAGGCACCATGATGTCCTCAAATATTCACAAAATAACTTGCTCTATTTTGCAGAGTGAAGGCGCTTCGAGTAGATATGGGATTTGTTTCGTCGACACCTCAATTGGCGACTTCTTCGTTGGTGAATTTGAAGATGACAAAAGTTGCTCCAGATTTTTGACCTTACTATCACACCATCTTCCCGTATTGGTAAGTAATAAAACGATTTGGATATTTACACTCTTAGTCTTTTCTTAGTTATTTTTATTTTGAATTCTCTTCGAAGTTGGCTGTGCTCCTAGTCAATGTCCTCTTCTGCCTTAAGCTGCCTTTCCTTATTGGATTGCAAACTTAATTCAGCTGCATTATTGGTGTCCGCACGACCAATAAAACACAAATTCATAAAGTCATCTTATAGGGGTTATAGTCGGTTAACCCATTCAAATAAAATTCTTTGTTTTCTATGAATCTGTCAATTCTGTAAAACGTTCCTCCGTGCATACAGCATTTCATAACTGAAGAAACTTTTTGTGTAACTTTAAAAAGCAAAGTTGAGTTTTTTTTAGCTCTTCTTCCCATAATTTTTGGTTAGTTCACATTATTTTTTGTTGACGATTAGTTTTTTTTTTTTTTTTTTGCTGCGCTGTTTAGTTTAAGCTTAGTTTTGGTTGTTGTCTAGTATTGAATTTAAACTGTTTTAACGTTTCAAGTTTGTTTTTGTAGACGCAATTTAAAAACAAAAAAAAACTTCTTCAAAAATAATCATGGCGTCATGGGAAGCATCTTTTTGAAACCAAATTTTAATGTCTTCAATTTCTTAACGTTCTCTCATGCAGTTTGTCTTTACTTTTTTGACGAAATCTACGCTAAACAAGTAAATAAGTGGTTTTTTAATGGTTGAATTTCAACCTCCGGGCGACCCCAGTCCTTAATAATATTTCATGACTTGCCGAAACCAAGCTAGGAAAAACAAGTGAGTAAGTGCAAGAGTTCGTCTGTACGAACTTCTAAATACCCGACCCTCTTTACACAATATTTAAAACTTTTTTGACCTGATTTCATATACTGTACGCCAATTATTTATAATGGCCACGCCCCCAAAAATGGGCTTGGGCTGAAAATTAAAATCAATTTTTTTTAATTTCGGTAGAATCATGAGAAAATGCGTTAAAAGCGGATGTTAATGCTTAAAAAAAACATTTTTTTTTCTAAAAACACCCTCTAAAAGTGGAGGAGCTCAATGCTTTGTATGAAGCAAATGGTAATATCTTTAATATTAGCTTTAGAATTTTTTTCGATTTAGAATGAATTTTCAGAAAAATCAGATTTTAAAAGATTTACATATTAAAAGTGTTCATGGTCGACGATGGTGTAGGCGGTTCAATTGTTGTCTAATTAAAGGCTTTTAGCCACTTTTACTCTGCACCAAAATTTGAGTTCCTACACCTTGTCAAATTTAGATAAAAGGCTTTTTGAAAAATGTAAATTTGAGATGGTCTGACATCTCCAAGTCAATTGTGGGCATGGCTGTGAGCTGATCTTATCAATTTTTACTCTTTGTCTGTACAAAATTAGAGCCAAGCTGCACTCCAAGTTTCAGCTTTCTAGCTCAATTTTAAAGACCTAAAACTTTCATACTTACGGACGGACAGACAGACGCACACCTTTCGGTCTCGATCACATCTCTAATATGGCTTAGGGGTCTGAGGTGATCATTTCACTGTGTTACAAACTATGTATTTAAATTCATATACCCTCGGGTCGGGTATAAAAAGCAGAAGTTGTATATTTTGGGACTTCTCTATAATTTTAATGCTCCATATTGGTTGAGGTTCAAATTTCGTTTAAAGTAGATATTCGAAAAGTTAACGGTAAAGATGATTCAGCTTGTGAAATCCTAAAACAGCCTATTTTTATATTTACTGTTTTGTCGTGTAAACGGAAAATAAAAAAAGTGGTAAGAGAAAATCGGGGAAACCTCATTTTGAAATTAACAATATATAATAATTTTCAGATCAGTTCGAAAATTTGCCATGAAAGACAAAATTGGCAATAAAAGAAGAGCAGAAAACCATAAAGTCCCAAATATATTGAACAACATTTTACCAAAATTAAGTACGATGTTTGTCAGTTGCCAGTGCTCGTCAGCCTACATGTGTAAAGTCTATTGAGCATTCTAAACATTGAGAAAAAAAAAATCTTTGTAAAATTGGCACCCAACTCACAGATCAGTAGTGGTAAAGTTCATTACTGAATTCTCCCAATCCCACCCTTTTGAGCCATACTTGCACTCATTGTCGTTAATTTAAAACTCATTCGGGGTCTTGACTTAACTCATTTTTATTTTTAACAGGCTGTAAGCTTTTTGATTTATTTGCAAACATTTTTGATAAACTATCCAAAATCCAGGTTATCTGCGAAAAACAAATGATCTCAGCGCGCACACATCACATTTATCGTACCATCCTAAGCGGAGCCCTTAAGGAATATCTGGCTACGGGAAACCAATCTTGGACTGCGGAAAAAACACTTAAGCACTTGGGCGAGAAGTATTTTTCCAAATCAGGTGGAACCGATTGGCCCTCTGCTATCAAGTTAATGCAAAACGAAGGCGATCACTTAGGCCTTACACCCAAGGATGACTTCAAGCTGGCCTTGAAAGCACTTGGCGGATGTATTAGCTATCTAAGAAAATGTTGCCTCGAAGAAAAGGTGCTGTCGATGGCACGCTACCACCTTTACACTCCTCCAGACATGTTGGATGCTGTTTGCGGAAATAATGCACCAAAATCGAAAGTAAACAAGGTCCAAATGCGAAATCACATGGTTCTCGATTCTATCACACTCTCCAATTTACGGATCACAGGAGAGGAGCACTCACTTTACAGGACACTTGATCAGTGCTGCACAAAGTTTGGTAAACGTCTGTTACATTACTGGGTCTGCTCACCAAGCTGTAACGCTGGTGTTATAGTCGAGAGGCAAAAGGCCATCACAGATCTAATGACAACCGATGAGGTGTTAAAAGAAGCCCGAGCTCTCATGGCTCCTTTGCCTGATTTTGAGAGGCATTTGGCTCAGATTCATTTGTTTGGTAACAAAGCAGTAGCAGATGGTCATCCAGATGGGAGGGCAATATTCTTTGAGGAAAAAATTTATAACAACAAGAAAATTCAGGTAGGACTCCAAGTTAATGCTATTTGACTGCGTGTTTGAACGTTTCTGTTTTTTTATTATCTTGAAGAATTTTATCAGTATTCTTAAGGGATTTGAAGTTCTGACCAAGATCCCAGAGGTATTTCAGAATTGTGAATCGAGTTTGGTAAAACGTTTGTCGCAACTCGAACCGGAAGGTCGCTTCCCAAACATGAACAAGGTCTTGAAATTCTTTAAAGTAAGCCTTCTTGTTCGTAATTACAAATTCACTCCTTTGTTATCTCATAAGCTTTTATTAATTTAGAAAGCATTCGACCATGAAGAGGCCCTTAAAACGGGAGTTATCGCCCCTGAGAAGGGGGTCGATCCAGAGTACGACAGCACTGAATCCAGGATTAACCAAATCAATGCCGAACTTAAGGACTATCTAGTGCAGCAGGAAAAGTATTTCGGTTGCCGTCTAAGCTACTTCGGCACCGATAAGAAACGTTTCCAGCTGGAAGTGCCCGAGAGCAATGCTCGCAAAGCTGGGAGCCAGTATTTCCTTGAAGGTCAGAAAAAAGGGACAAAACCAGTTCGCCGCTTCCGTACCAATGAAACTAAGGTACATTTAGGCCATTTAGAAAAAGAATTTGAGTTATTGGGCGTTTCTTTTTAGAATTTTCTTAAACAAATGCAGCAGGCCGAAGATGACCGAAACCGAGTTCTGCGAGACTTAGCGCGGAGAATTTTTGAGAAATTCTCCAAGCACTACGAGGTTTGGAAGCAATGCGTCGATAGTGTTGCGAATCTGGATGTTCTATGCTCGCTGGCCGAATATGCACGCAATCAAAATGTCACTTGCGTTCCAGAGTTGGTTGAGGAGGCTAAGAAGCCTTTTATCGAAATCGAAGAAGGCTACCATCCGTGCCTAGCAGCGGAGACCTACATTCCGAATGGAATCGTCTTAGGTTCATCGAACACAGCCCCGCTAGTTATTTTAACCGGTCCCAATATGGGTGGTAAGAGTACGCTAATGAGACAGATCGGTCTCCTCGTAGTCATGGCGCAAATTGTAAGTAGCTCCTCTTTATCAAGTGACTAGTGCTTAGAATTTATGATTTTCAGGGCTGCCATGTGCCGGCTCAAAGTTGTAGGCTATCCCTGGTCGACCGGATATTTACTCGTCTAGGTGCACAGGACGATATTCTCTCCGGTCACAGTACATTCCTTGTAGAGCTTAATGAAACTTCATTGATTCTTAAGCATGCTACCGCAAATAGTTTAGTATTACTCGATGAATTGGGTAAGAGTCTGAATAAAGGGTTGAAAATCGTTTTTTTCTAAACTCTTTGGGCCTTAGGTCGGGGAACTGCAACCTACGATGGTACAGCTATTGCAGCATCTGTAGTTAACTTTTTGGCTAATCTTAAGTGCCGAACTCTTTTCTCCACACATTATCACAACTTGGTCGATTACTTTAATCAGGACGATCGAATTGTTCTGGGTCATATGGTAAGAAATCCAATGAGTTGTGAGACATGGCAATGCAGTCATTTTTTGTTTTTTTTTTTAGGCCTGCATGGTAGAAAACGAAGACAGTGAAGATCCAACCCAGGAAACTGTAACATTTTTGTATAAATACTCATCTGGCGCTTGTCCCAAATCCTACGGGTTTAACGCAGCCAAACTGGCTGGAATGTCGCACGCTATTATAAAAAGGGCTTATGAGGTATGCTTATAGACAATTCTATTTTGCGTGTTTATCATTTAACGCATTGATTTTTTCCAGTTATCGAAAAAAGTGGAAGCAATCGCTCTCAGGAAGAAAATCCTATCGAAAGTGATCGCTGGTGCTGATGGTGCAACCATAAAGAGTTTAATTTCCCAGCTTAGTAGTTGTAAACTACATTAAATGTTTCTTTTATGTTAAAGCTTTAGTGCCATTAGTTTTAACCTGTTACCAGTGTTACGTTTTGCGTTTTTATATGAATTGTATTATCTTTGTTTGTCTCTAGTTGTTCCAATTGAATCCAATTGTTCTAACTAAATTTGAGAGAAAGGTAAAAAATACACAAGCTCTTGGTTGTTTTGTTTTTGTTGCTCTGGATGATTTTTAACTTTATTATTTTTGACAAGCAAAAGAAATTTGGTCAAAAAGAGTCAAATTAGGGTTGGGTCAAAATTTTTTTTTTCAGAATTCTGCTTAAAATTGTGTTCACAAAATTGTAGAAATGTCACTTTTCCAAACATTGTAATATGATAAAATGTTTATACATGTAAACGATTTTGAAAAAAAAACTCAGATAAAGCATTTTCTAAACTTTGAAGAAAATTCTGAAACCACGATGTATTTTAGAAAGCATCTGAAATACTTCGTGGTTTTCGAGATATTAGCGTATCCCAATCATTTAACATTGTTTATTTAATGGTAGTGGCAGAAAAATGCAATGACTCCTGGCCTATTTCTGTTTTATAAACTTAATTCGACGCAAGCACAAACAACTTGAGTATTAGGCCAAAATAAGTCAAAATTTAGAAAACAATAAACCAGTTTGCATTTTTGTGGTTTAATTAATGGTTTCGAAAGTCGCAGATTCAATTCAGGTTAGTCGGAAGGCTGAAATTTGGTATGAAGCTTGGTTTGGTCATTCTTGCAAGATGTCAAAAGTTAGAATTGACCCGGGAGGAAAAATTCCTAGTGCTGAATTTTTGTAAACACCTTTGTTAGGTACGGCTGAAGATGTGAGAAATCGACATTGATATAGTGCCGGCTAAAAAAATTATGAAAGGTCACGAAAATCAGTTCTCCGCGAATCTTTCGCAACCTAAATTGCTCCGAGTAAATAGAGGTTTTTATGAAAATTGTTCGTCGAGCTAAGAGTTATTTATTTTATTTCTACTCGAACTTTGTTTAAATAAAATTGTTTGCTTACTGCACTCTGGTTGAGTGAAAACACCGCTTAAAGTGGGAAATAAAACTAGCAAAATGCCTTTGCAGTTAAGAGGAGTCGAGTGACTGCAAATTTTTTTCCATTTAGCGAGTTATGAATACCTACCTCTTTGCTCTTTGTCCTTAAAAGCTTTCAAGATTACAATTTGAAATGCATATATCATTATCTGACAGGATTTCACCCCCACTCTTCAAAATCAAGGCCTAACCATAATAGACTTAAATAGGCTTAAGTCAGCTTTCCGATATGTCCCATTACACGCTATTCGTATGCCACGACCATAATAGCCATTTGCTCGGTTTCGTTAGGTCTTCGTTAACTTTTGCTCTCTTAAGTTTAGTCGCACTCAAGTGAACGTTGGCTGAAGTCTATTATGGGCACCGTAAGCATTTGACAGAACTTGAGTGGGGTTTTCGATGTATTCTGACATTAGGCTAATCCCACTAAAGTCTATTATGGTTGGGGCTTTAGACAGGATGCCTGCTGCCTGAGTAGAGTAAACGAACAGACCTATATTTTTTCTGCGATCAGCTGTCAAAAACTCATTGCGCCCTTAAAATAACGGAAAAGGGAGCAGCGGACAAAATTTTGAAATTCAATCGCACAGTGCACAGAATTTATAGGTTTAAAGCATTAAATTTTTTTAAAAAAAAAGTACAAAAAATTTAACAAAAAAAACATCTTAGAAATTTTCCACTCTTTATCTTTTGTTGCTGTATGGGGAGAGCAGAGTCAAGCCGGTCGACAGTAAAATAAAAAAGCGAATCCGTGCATACCTACATAAAAACGAAAAAGGAATTTCCATTTCCATATTCCACTCCACGTCCACTGTCCACCGCCACCCCACCCTGCAAAATTTCACCATTTTCGAATTCACCTTTTCACCTATACCTATCAATCATTCTTCCACTTCTACTTCACGTTCACTCATGCGGAGAGAGTGGCGCGGCGTAGAGTCGACGTGTGGTGCGTTTTTGCGATCGGCAGGCTCGCAGATTTTGTTTTCTTTTGTGTCGCCGTCGCGTGCGCGTGCTCCGGGTTGTGTTCCCAGCAAAAATTAATTCTTCAACAACTTTTACCAAGTAAAAATGTGAGTGTAAAGTTTAATATTTTAAGTTCCTGGTTCATAAAAGTGATAAATAGTAGACAATATGTCGGTGCGGTGCTTATTACAAAGACTAAAGGTGTTTGTTTTTTATTTTTACTAAAACATAAATATTTTCATTAATTAAAAAGCTAACCGAACGTATCGTTGCTTATATTGGGGAGCGGCCCCTATGGCAAAGCCATATAAAACTAAATTTAATATTGAAAAAGTGAAAAATTACAACAATTTACGATAGGACTAGCCATTACTATAATGTTTGTAGAATTATAAATACTTTCATTTATGTGTTTTCAAACTAATCAATAAAGCAGTTGATGTAGTTTTTGTTCAAAAGTGGTAAGTTTTTTAACTGTTTTTTTTATTCATATGCTAAAGCGTCTATATTAGATGCAGATATTCAGTTTTATTGAATTTTTTTAAGGTTTCAGATCATAACCTTCGAATTCCTTTATTCGATAAGTCAGTACTTAGGGAACGCATAAACCAACCTAGGCTAAAACAAAGCTTAGTAGTTTTTTCTGAAAACATTTTTTAAAAAATAACGAGCGAAATTTTTTTAACTGGCATTTTCTCACTTCTGCCCAAATCTAAGAAAAATTTGTACGGAAAAAGCGTTTGGCTATGTTTCATAGTTTGTGTATATGTTGGTAGCTTAGAGCAGGTAAAGCACGGGAAAAAAACTTTTATATACGATAATTTTTTTCCATACGCTGCCCTTTTCTTGTAACCAGCCCTTACGGCTAGAACACGAAGCTCATGAAAAGATACTGCACTGTGAGGCGGGAGACCCCTTTTATGTATTTACCTTTTGACTTAAATGGCTTTTGTAAATATTTGCAATTTTCTTCTTATGTACATCAAATATGCCAAAATCGTATGCAGTCCAATTTAAACCTAATACATGCACGACTATTTAGATATTTGATTACACTGAATGCATTAGTTGGCATTTTATCTGTCAAAAATGCAAGCATTTCGTCTCATTTTGACAGGTCTTCATTTTAAGACATTTTCCCTTGTATGTGAAGAAATTAACACACCAGCATACATTGTTGAGAAGTTGGCCCTGGCGCGGCTCTATTTTCTGTTTTAATATCTATAATATTCTATGTCATAGAATTTTTTTTTCCCTTCGATTTAGAATGATTTTTTCGAGAAATCAGCTTTTTAAAGATCTAGCCGTAAATCGAGTCTTTTCTTAATTATACCTAAAAACCATTTCCGGAAGAATGCCCATTGAATTCGTATCCACCCTGTATAATAAGCTTAAGCTCAGTAAAAATTAAAAAAGTCAATTTGTTTACATTATTTTATTTTAATTATCACAGAAATAAAAAGCAAATGTACTTAAACTCATTATAACAACATATACATAAGTAAATAGGACTCATAAATTATTTATGTTACACAATATAGAATAAAATTAAGGAAATAAATCAAGTTAAAAATAACTCAATTTTCACGGTTTACTTTTACAAAATTTATGTGTATAAAATGATTCTGGAAGCTTAAATATTTTATTTTTTTGTGTTCTGTACATTTTCTTAAATTTACCTCAAAATATTCAAATTAAAGACAAAACCAAAGGATTAATAATATTGGTTGGTATTGGCTAACAAAAATAGGAATGCAAAAAGGAATGTAGATATGTGGCCATAAAAGAAAGTTTCAAACTGGCTCAAACGGTACCTACCTTGTTGTCGCTTAAGCCACCTGATGAATGAATTTATATATTTTTATCAGATAATTACTGTTTTAAAGGAATTAATATAAAATAATTTTTTGTTGCAAAACATATTCGCAATTAAGTACAAAAAGTGTCTTTATAACACTAGGTTACTTTATCAAAACGATTTCTCTTCTTATAACTACAAAAGCCTATTGTTAATTTAACTTCTATGTGTAATTTATTTAATTTATTCAATTAACATACCTACTAAGTTTTATTCTATTTGGTTTACTTGTTTTCTTTTTGTATTTTTAAGAAACATTTTGAACGTTTAAATAACAATAATTAAGCTTTTCGGATGAATTGAGATTTGAAAACTGATCAACAAATTATATTATTTGGGACTACTTAAAATGCTCGGAGCTATAAATTAATTATGTTGACTTGTGCCAACTTTGTGCATTTAATAAATTTTTAATTTTAAGTTTCAGAAATAATAGTTTTAATGAGTAAGTCCAAGACTTGATTTTGTTAGGTTCAGTCTGCATGCAGTCACTCTACGACTGGAAAGCCCAAATAAAATCTCGAATATTCCCACATCGAGTACAACAAAATTCTAACGTACATATAATGAAAATTCTTTAAAGAAGCTTATCGATGCGTTCTGGATATTAATGCAAATTTTAAGACAAGAGTTCCAGGCTTACAAACAAGTGCCAGAAAAATACATTTAAATGCCAGTTCGTTTCTTCTTGAAACCAAAAATATGTGTTTCTTAAAATAAGTGTAAATTTTAACGCAATCTAACAAAATAAATTCGTTAAACATGGTATGTGCTTCGGTTTTCTTACAAAAGTATCAGTACGAACGAAAAATTAACCTATAAATACCTATGCAATGCAATTTAGATACCCGAAAGAAATTAAAGCCTTTTGATTTTAACTGCCCTAGTCATCCGTGATTATGTCTTTGCGCGCCTTAAAGTTCCGCCACGAACCGTTTGTACAAACACCAGCTCCCCGCCACCAATCGTTTATATCCGTATACCATCGAGGTTTTCGTATACCCTCCTCATCGTGCAACGTTGAACACACCCGACACCAAAAGTAGGTGTTTATAAATTCCCCAGTTCCTTTCCACTTGAAATAGGAATTATACAGCTCGTCGTCTTTGTCCAAAATGTGCAGATATTCTGCCAACTCTTTTGGTGATGCGAACTCATCAACATGAATGTACGACCGATGAGGCGATGAGACTTCGTAATCTTCAGGACGGGCACCCATCACAATGGGAAGGATGTTCCGATTTAGTGCGTTAACAAAGAACTTTTCAGTTATGTAGTCCTTGCAGTTGGAATTTTCAAATGCGAGGTAAAATTTGTAGTCGTGATCGAGTATGTCAAAGCATCTGTCCGCTGTGCTCCGTGAGCATTTAAAGGAGCCGCAGGCTCCATAGATGTCAACCTGAAAAGATACAAATTTTATTTTCCTATAAACTAAGTAGGAAGGTTAAAGAAGGCTTCTTACATCGATGTATTTCTGTAATTCATGAGCAAATTGTAGTCGTCCATTTCGGGCCCCACAATTGGACACGAACCATGCGACCTTCTTGGTTTTGTTAAGAGCATAGTTGCGATCTTGCTCGATTTGTCTTATGTTCATGTCGTAGTATTGCCATTTTTCGTATGGTGCAACAATGTCACTATCTCTCCTGCAGTAAACAAAAAATAATATTTATAATTATATTATAACATTTAGTTGTTGCTTAACTTGTATGAAAGGGAAACAGTTCACGTATTATAACGTCTGTAATGCACTATGGCGCCTATAATTAGTGAGTCATAGAATGAATTTTGAAAATTCTCGTACTTTAACCCATTTTTTATGCCAAATGAGACTCGTCACGGTCCATACAAAATTTACCCAGGCCCAAAAAAAACCATAAAAAACTCAGGTAAAGTAAGACAACAGCATATTATTCATCAAGAAACAAACGGTTACATTTCTATAATAGCCACTGATATTAAAAAAAAATATGTTTATATGAATTAATTTTACACGTTATAATAAAAAATATAAAATACAATTATTTTTTTGCGCCGGGCCTTTGGTCACATTTGACGAGTCTTTTTTGATGCAATCTGATCATTTTTCATCCTCCAGAAAAGGAAGTGGGCGCTCTGCAGTGCGTAGGTTGTGTTTGTAAAAGTGACATTCTGTAAAACTGAAGATTGTACATTGTAAACTGCATTTAACCTTAGCCTTTAAAGTCGCAATCGCCAGGTGTTATAGTTTTTTTAATATATTATCAAATCAGAGAGAACAAGGCTGTTTAAACTCCCAAGATGGAAGTGGAGCTTTGGTGCAAATGGTAGCACCTCGGACTGACAACCGGTAGATCCTGGGGTGAATTCCAGTTCTGATCTATATTTCGTTTTTTTATTTGTTTCTTATTAAGTCAATTAAGTAGAGTATGGTCCTTATACCTTGCCAAACACTTTTAGTCATTTTTACCATCAAAATTCAAACTGTAATTGCACACTTATGTGTGTATAATGGGTTTGGGTTCTCATTTTTTATCGCGGGTTTTATCCGGGTGAGTTTATCAAGGAGGTCAATATCGGATTATCTCTGGAGCTATTTTCCTATTAATTTTGCAGAGTTGATATCAAACTCCCTCTTCCGTCTTTCTGCGGAAAATAACATTTGAACAGTCTCGAGAACAACTCAAACTTCCTTGCCTGTTTTCTATGAGACAGACAATAATTGATAATTTACCCTCCACTAGAGCGTGGACAATCATGATTGATTTCTTTGGCCTACTATTCAGTTTTCTGAGACAAACAATATTATTGTGTATGGCATCGTATTGTTTTTACGGAAATCAGGATCCGGTCGGTATAAAATTTTGCGGGATTTTTGAATGATTTTGATTTCCGGGATTTGTGGCATTGATTTTTTTTCGGGATTTTTTAAAATTCAATGTGGGGATTTTCTGACTTTGAATTCAGGGAAAGCTGATTTGTCCGATTTCTATGATCGACTTAAATAAATTTTAAAAAGTATTTTACAATACCCAAAGACCTCCTGGATAGCCATTTGTTTGCCGAAATTCTTACACAGCCCGTACAAAAACACAACCAAAAAAGATAAAAAATTTGGCCGCCACAAAATATTACATAAAAGCACATCTTAGTTTGAATGTTTGTTAGACAAATTTAAATTAAATGTTTATTCCCAATTTTTTAGATGTTTTCCAGCCGATATTTTCATTTGCTGTTTAAGCCAAAACCTAACGTAGAAATTGGGCAAGTTTCGTACTGCAGTATGAGACTTCTCCAATGTTTTGCACCAATTTTTTCGTGTGGTGTTTCAGATTCAGATTAAAAGTTTTCTTCAATTTGTTCTTGTAGTGCTGACGTCTGAACAAAAAGCTCTATAGAGCTTTTAACAGTTTGACGTCTACTGGTATTATCGAGTGCGGGATGCCAAACAAAGTACATTTTTATATTGTTATGTGGCGACAAGAAATAAAACAACTCGCAGGAGTCCCTGAATGCACCCATCGATTCACTCTACAAACGCACCCGCTCGATTCACTAAACGAACATACCCAACTGTCATTCCAGTCATCTGACAGCAGCTGTCATGTTCGAAGTTCGAATTTCGATTTCCCCGCCTTGGAATTCAGCGGAGGAGTACCAATGGAAAATTACCAAAGGGGGTATGGAACGTTCTAGAAGGTGTTTAATTTTGTATAAATATACGGGTGACAGGCTCGTACGGACAGTTATATTTTAAACGTGGACTTGTGAAAATCGGTAATAAAGTAAAAAGTGATTGAGTTGAAATAAAGTGTTGAATTCTAAATAGTAAAGTTGAATAACAGTGTGATCTGAGTTTAAATAAGTTTGTTTGATAAATAAAGTGTTTCATTGTGTGATTACAAAAGTGAAATTGAGTTTTATTCGACGAACCCCAGGCCGAAAAGATTACATTGGTGTCAGAAATTGGGGATAAAACTCATTATTGTGCGGGTAAATTCTACAGTGGAATTCTCCGCAACAGTGTTAGTGTGTCAAACAGTTTTAAGTGGAGGTTTCTAGAGAAAGTGCGCGTAAATAGCGTCGGTGACTAAAACGATTTATTTTTGCAGTGGAATTTCCCAGAGATATCGTGTGTGTAAACAGTGTCTGTGACTCATACAAATTTGAGTGTGGAATATTCCGGATATATTTAAACTGATTGTGCGATAAAGCTATAATTAACTAAGTTATAAAAACGGTGTCAGTGATTTGTTTAATCGCAAGTGAATTTTCTTCAACAGTTATAAAACATAAACTGATTGTGTTGTAAAAATTGTGTGAAGACAATTAAAAATGGGTCGAAAAATTGAACAATTGACAACAGCTGAGTTAAAAGCGGAATTGGGTAAAAGAAACCTCCAGACGTCGGGGCTCAAAAGGAAATTGTTGCTCCGACTCCAGGACGCTATTACCGAGGAAGGTGGATACCCAGACACGATGCTGTTCGAAGTTCAAGAAGAACAACAACAAAGCACAGTAAGTACTGCCGATGAAATGCCCGCTTTCATGAAGTTGCTTCTGGACAAATTTGAGAAGCTGGAGAGCGGCCAAAAAGAACAAAAGAACGCTCTCGAAGAACAAAAGAACGCTCTCGAAGAAAAGCTAGATACTAAGTTCGATGAGCAGAAGAAAGCTCTAGAAAGCAAATTTGATTCCCAGAATGCGTTTTTTGAGGAAAAGTTCCAGGCAGTAGATCAAAGAATTGAAAGCGTGGAGGAAAAATTCTCTGAAGTCAAATCGGAAGTAGAACAACTGGCTAAGGAGCTGGAGTTGGTTAAGAAACAGAAAGTGCGAGAATATTTGCCCGACGGTCCACGACGCAAAGAAATGCAGCCGCCTGTCTTCGACGGCCAAACATCGTGGCCGATTTATAAGAGACAATTCGAAGCTGCAGCGTTGACAAACAACTGGGACAACGAAGATAAATCAATTGCTCTCACGCTGGCGCTCAGAGGAACAGCTGCCGAATTGCTGCAGACCATCCCTGAAGAAAAACAAAAAGATTATGATGCCATGGTGAAGGCCATCGAGATGAGGTTTGGCGACGACCACATGCAGCAAGTTTACCGGGTCCAGTTGCGCCGAAGAGTTCAGACAAGGGGTGAGACGCTTCAACAGTTGCAAGCCGACATCGAGCGATTAGCGAATTTGTCCTATCCCAACACCAGCAGGGAGATATTAAACGAGTTGGCAACCGATGCGTTTACTAATGCCATTGCGGATGGAAAGCTACAAATGGCTGTAAGAATGGCAGGTAAGAAGACTCACGCTGAAGCACTAGCATTCGCCCTGACAATGGAAGCTGCAGACCAAGCTTCGCAAGGTTGCTATCGCATAAGGGAAATGGCTACGCTAGAACGCTCATGTCAGCGCGTGGAAATGGAGAGGCAAAACACGAACAACAGTCGAGGACAAATAAGGTGCTGGAATTGCAACAAGTAGGGACACCTGCAGTGATAGTGCCGAGCCTCAGCTAGACAAGCGGGCTGCCCACATTGCGCTAGAAGGAGACCGAATGAAGAAGAATCTGGCAGGATGTCCGGGCAGAAGTTGGTTGATGGAATCGACGCCCCCAGGACCATCATCCAAGTTTCGCAAACAAAACGCTGCAACAAGAGTCTGACAGTGGAGGCAATCATAGCCAACAGAAAATGTGTTGCCACTATCGATACAGGTGCCACGGCCTCCATCATCCGAAGAGACCTTGTTCAGACGTCCTGGCTACATAACACCAGCTGCTACAGTCTGAAGACAGCTACAGGAGAAGCGGCCAAAGTATACGGGGAGGTGCAGCTACAGATACAACTAGAGGGATTGACCTTCTCACATGCATTCTTGGTAGCCGACATATGCGACGAATGCATCATTGGAGTGGACTTCATGAAGGCACACGAGGTAATTCTTGACCTTCGAATGCAGGTGCTAAGGTATCGAACCGTCGAGATCCCTATGGTATACGGAAACGACAACGCTGTGAATCTTCGAGCAATACTGGGAGGCGATGAAGTTCTGCGGCCCTCTTCAGAGACAGTTCTTTGGACACGTTTGGAGGGTGATCCTGGGAACCACCGATTCTATCTCATCGAGCCAGATAACAAAAGTGAATTTAAAAGTTATGTCGTGGGAAAAATTCTTGCAGAGCCCAAGAACAACATGGTGCCGGTAAGACTGATGAACCCAAATAAGCGCACCGTTAAGCTCAGACAAGGAGAGGTGATCGGAAGATGTGTGCCCGTTGCAGCCATTTCGACAATAGCTGAGAGTGAGCCTGCAAGTCCTGTCTCTCCATCAAAATTGGCCGAGGTATGTAAGACTATACTCGGAGACTGTGAGCTAAATCAGGAGCAGCAAACCATAGCGGAAAATCTCATTGGCGAGTTTGCTCTTGATATATTTGCCTCACAGGACGGAGACTATGGTCGAACACACTTAGTACAACACCGCATAGACACCGGAGATGCTAGACCAATTCGCCAACCTGCCAGACGACTTCCGTTGGCTAAACAGGATGAGGCCGCCGAGATGATATCGACCATGGAAAAAGAAGGTTTGATCGAAAGCTCGAAAAGTCCGTTGGCGTCGCCTGTTGTACTGGTGAAAAAGAAGGACGGCAGCACTCGATTCTGCGTGGATTACCGGAGGCTTAATGATGTCACAAAGAAGGACAGCTACCCTTTATCTCGAATAGATGACACATTGGACACACTCTCTGGAGCAAAATGGTTTTCCACTCTCGACCTGAAAAGTGGCTACTGGCAGGTACAGATCCATCCAGAAGACAAAGAGAAGACCGCTTTCACAACTGGCAATGGGCTTTGGCAGTTTACAGTAATGCCATTTGGTCTGTGTAACGCTCCGGCCACCTTTGAGCGTCTTATGGAACGTGTCTTACATGGTCTGACGTGGAAAACCTGCCTGCTATATTTGGATGACGTCATCGTTTTGGGAAAGACGTTTGCAGAACATCGCGACAACTTGAGAGAGGTCTTCTCACGACTTCGAGCAGCACACTTAAAGCTCAATCCAAAGAAGTGTGCACTCTTCAGAGCAGAAGTAAAGTATCTGGGGCATGTGATATCGACGGATGGCGTGAAGACGGATCCAGAGAAAATCGAAGCTGTGAGAAGTTGGCCAGTTCCCAAAGACAAACACCAGCTAAGGAGCTTTCTCGGTCTTGCTACGTACTACAGGAGGTTCGTCAAGGATTTCGCCGGCATCGCAAAGTGTCTGCACCAGCGCACTGAGAAAGGAAGACAATTTAAATGGTCAGGTGAGTGCGAAAGAAGCTTTCAACACCTGAAGCAGCGACTTTGCGAAGCACCGATACTAGCTTACCCCATTCCTGGCAAGACATTTATTGTGGACGCAGACGCTAGCAATGTGGGTGTTTGTGCAGTATTGTCACAATTGCACGATGGGCATGAGAAAGTGGTTGCATACTTTAGCAAAGTTTTAACCCGACCAGATAGAAATTACTGCGTTACCAGGCGAGAACTCCTTGCTCTAATATTCAAAAGTTCATCTTGCGTACAGACCACGCCGCTCTCAAATGGTTACTTCAGTTCAAAAATCCTGAGGGACAAGTCGCAAGATGGATCGAGCGATTGCAGGCTTTTGACTTCGAGATACAACATCGCAAAGGAAGACTGCACTGCAACGCGGACGCGTTATCCTGGAGACCATGTGAGCCCAATTGTAAGCATTGTGTGCGACAAGAGGAAAAGGACGAAGGTGTTTCTATCCAGAGAATAAGAGCCGAACCTGCAGAAGGCTGGAGTACTAGGAACTTCGCAACGCACAACAAGAAGACCCTGACATTGAGCCAACCCTTGCATGGAAGGAATCTATGGAAAAACCGAGCGCAAGGGATATATCCGACAGAAGTCCCACGTTAAAGGCATATTGGGCGCGGTGGGACTCTTTCCATGTACAAGACGGCGTTCTGCGAAGAAAATGGGAAATGCCGGATGGAAAATCCTTCAAAATGCAGCTTGTGGTTCCACGGTCCAAAGTGCAGGAAATTTTGCGGGAAATGCACGATGGAGTATCTGGCACTTGGGCATCAACAAAACCCTGGAAAAGGTACGGGAACGTTTTTTTTGGCTGAGTGCAAGAAGCGACGTTGAGAGCTGGTGTAGGAAGTGTACTACTTGTGCTGCTAGTAAGGGACTCAAAGTCAAAACCAGGGGTAAAATGCAATAGTTCAATGTGGGTGCTCCCTTTGAAAGGATCGCCGTCGACATCGCAGGACCGTTTCCGGAAACTGAAAGCGGTAATCGTTATATCATGGTTATTGCCGATTACTTCAGCAAGTGGCCCGAGGCATTTGCGATCCCAAATCAAGAAGCGAAAACCGTTGTCGACCAGATAGTGGACCACTGGGTGTGCAGGTTCGGAGGGCCAATGGAATTACATTCCGACCAAGGAAGAAACTTCGAGTCGAAGATATTCCAGGAAGTATGCGCGGCAATCGGACTACAGAAGACACGGACCACACCCCTTCATCCACAATCAGAAGGGAACATCTGTCCAAAGTAGTGGACGAGAATCAACGAGATTGGGATCGGCGAATACCTTTATTCCTCATGGCCTACCGAAACGCTATTCACAGTACAACTGGGTACACTCCATCTGAAGTTTTATTTGGACGAACTGCCAGGCTACCCAGTGAGCTTAAATTCGGATTTCCCACTGAAGACCCAACATGCGAGGAGGACTACGTGGTTGACCTTAGAGAAAGGATTAATGACATCAACCAGAGAACCAGAAGCAATATAAAAGTTGCAAGCGACCGCATGAAGACGAGATACGATGCGCGAGCAACGGCACCCGAGTTCAACGAGATAGATCTGGTATGGCTCTACAACCCACATCGTAAAAAGGGAAGATCGCCAAAGCTTCAGAAGGACTGGGAAGGTCCCTACCAAGTTGTAACGCGAATTAATGATGTCGTATTCCGAATCCAAAGAGGACCAAGAGCGAAGATGAAAGTTGTCCATGTTGATCGCCTACATCGCTACCACGGAAGCAATGATGACGTACTTGTTCGGGACGAACAAAACTAAGAGGGGGGCAATGTTATGTGGCGACAAGAAATAAAACAACTCGCAGGAGTCCCTGAATGCACCCATCGATTCACTCTACAAACGCACCCGCTCGATTCACTAAACGAACATACCCAACTGTCATTCCAGTCATCTGACAGCAGCTGTCATGTTCGAAGTTCGAATTTTGAAAATCGGAAATCGAAATTCGAATTCAGCGGAGGAGTGCCAATGGAAAATTACCAAAGGGGGTATGGAACGTACTAGAAGGTGTTTAATTTTGTATAAATACACGGGTGACAGGCTCGTACGGACAGTTATATTTTAAACGTGGACTTGTGAAAATCGGTAATAAAGTAAAAAGTGATTGAGTTGAAATAAAGTGTTGAATTCTAAATTGTAAAGTTGAATAACAGTGTGATCTGAGTTTAAATAAGTTTGTTTGATAAATAAAGTGTTTCATTGTGTGATAACAAAAGTGGAATTGAGTTTTATTCGACAAACCCCAGGCCGAAATGATTACAATATGGAAAACGAACAAAAATTACACATAAACGTAAATTACTATCTAAAAAATGCAGCCCTGTGTTTCGATGAACGGGAAAGTTGTAGACTTTGTCATGCTTCCTAGGTCATGCTAAAAATATTTTCATTATATAACACAGAAAGGATAAGAAAAGTGTTGTTTGTGTTGTAGAAACAGTGTATACGACCACAAAAGGGTAAATGCATTCAAGGAGATCATATTGTTGTGTGGCGACAAGAAATAAAACAACACGCAGGAGTCGCTGAATGCATCCATCAATTCACTCTACAAACGCACCCGCTCGATTCACTAAACGAACATACCCAACTGTCATTCAAGTCATCTGACAGCAGCTGTCATATTCGAAGTTCGAATTTTGATTTTCCCTCCTTGGAATTCAGCGGAGGAGTACCAATGGAAAATTGCCAAAGGGGAAGTATGGAACGTACTAGAAGGTGCTTAATTTTGTATAAATACACGGGTGACAGCCTCGTAGAGGAAAGTTATATTTTAAATGTGGACTTGTGAAAATCGTAATAAAGTAAAAAGTGATTGAGTTGAAATAAAGTGTTGGATTCTAAATAGTAAAGTTGAATAACAGTGTGATCTGAGTTTAAATAAGTTGTTTGATAAATAAAGTGTCCCATTGTGTGAAGTGAAATGGAGTTTTATTCGACGAACCCCAGGCGAAAACATTACATTGGTGTCAGAAATTGGGGATAAACCTCATAATTGTGCGGGTAAATTCTACAGTGGAATTTTCCGGAACAGTTAGAATTTTCCAGAGATATCGTGTGTGTAAACAGTGTCGGTGATTCGTACAAATTTGATGGTGGAATATTCTGGATATATTGAAACTGATTTTATTATATTTGAAACTGAACTCTACGAGCAGAGGAGGAGAGAGGAGCACCGGCTTCTCCGAAGGAAAAAGAGAGAGGACGAGAATCGCGCGGTTGAAGAGATAGAGAGATGTTACAACAGGAATGAGGTTAGAAAGTTTTACCAAAGGATCAAAAGGTCCTGCCAAGGGTATAAACTTCGAACTGAAGCCTGTAAGGACCATCAAGGGAACATCGTTGTAGAATCGCAGTCGGTGCTGAGGATTTGGAAAGACCACTTCTGCAGACTGTATAACGGCGAGGACGAACCAAATACCGCTGTCAGGCAGAACGAACCATTCAACCCGGGCGAAGATACGAACGATACCGCCCACCCGACCTGGAGGAGGTGAAAGTAGCTGTGTCTAAGCTCAAGTGCAACAAAGCAGCCGGAGCAGACGGCCTAGCTGCCGAACTTTTTAAATCCGCTGGCGATGAGCTGGTTAGGAGCATGCACCAGCTCATCTGCAAGATATGGTCGGAAGAAAGCATGCCCGACGAATGGAACCTCAGCATTGTTTGCCCGATCCTGAAGAAAGGAGACCCTCTGAGTTGTGCCAACTGAGGCATAAGTCTTCTTAACATCGCATACAAGATCTTTTCTGATGTACTGTATGAACGCCTGAAGCCGTTTGTCAACAATCTGATAGGCACATATCAGTGTGGCTTTAGGCCAGGAAAGTCCACCATCGATCAAATATTCACACTGCGGCAGATCTTGGAGAAAACCCAGGAATTCCAAATCGATACACACCACCTCTTCATCGATTTCAAGGCCGCGTATGACAGCATCTATAGAGACGAGCTATATAGCGCAATGTCTAGTTTTGGCATCCCTGCCAAACTCGTCAGTCTGTGCAGGATGACGATGGAAAACTCACGCTGTTCCGTCGAGGTCGGCAAAGACCTTACCGACCCCTTTGATGTCAAAAAAGGATTTAGACAAGGCGACGCGCTGTCATGCGACTTCTTTAACATCATACTTGAGAGAATTGTGCAGAACTCTCGCGCCAACACCAGAGGTACAATCTTTCAAAAGTCCGTTCAACTACTTGCATACGCAGACGACATTGACATAATCGGTAGAACAAAGCGTGATGTCAGTGAAGCCTTCGTGAGTATTGGGACGGAAGCGGCGAATATGGGTTTAGCAGTCAATGAGGGCAAAACCAAGTATATGCTGTCATCAAGAAAAGACACCCAACACCGACGTCTTGGACAAAACATGACCATCGACAGCTATAACTTTGAGGTAGTTAGGGACTTTGTCTACCTGGGTTCGGCTATCAATTCAGACAATGACACCAGCGCTGAAATCAAACGAAGGATAACTCTTGCCAATCGCTGTTTCTTTGGGCTAAGAAGGCAATTGAGTAGCAAAGCCCTCTCTCGAGCAACTAAAGTGTCCATGTATAAGACCCTCATCATCCCAGTCCTGCTTTACGGTGCAGAAGCATGGACCCTGTCAAAGGCGGATGAAAACACTTTAGGCTGCTTCGAGAGGAAAATTCTTCGGACGATTTACGGTCCCGTCTGCATAGACGGAGAGTGGAGGAGGAGATATAACATCGAACTGTACGGGCTGTACAGCGATACCGACCTAGCCAAAAGAGTCAAAACACAACGTCTACGATGGCTGGGTCATCTAGAGCGGATGGACACCAACGCCCCGGCCCGGAAAATCTTCGAATCCACACCGCAGGGACGACGCGGTAGAGGAGCACCGAGACTCAGGTGGCGCACGCAAGTGGAGGGGGACCTCAGCCAACTTCGCGTGCGAAACTGGAGACGGCTAGCTAGAGACAGAGCTGGCTGGCGAAGCTTGTTGGCTGAGGCCCAGGTCCACCCCGGACTGTAGCGCCACCTTAAGTAAGTAAGTATATTGAAACTGATTGTGCGATAAAGCTATAATTAACTAAGTTGTAAAAATGGTGTCAGTGATTTGTTTATTCGCGAGTGAATTTTCTGGAACAGATATAAAACATAAACCGATTGTGTTGTGAAAATTGTGTGAAGACAATTCAAAATGGGTCGAAAAATTGAACAATTGACAACAGCTGAGTTAAAAGCAGAATTGGGTAAAAGAAACCTCCAGACTTCGGGGCTCAAAAGGGAATTGTTGCTCCGACTCCAGGACGCTATTACCGAGGAAAGTGGAGACCAAGACACGATGCTGTTTGAAGTTCAAGAAGAACAGCAACAAAGCACAGTAAGTACTGCCGATGAAATGCCCGCTTTCATGAAGTTGCTGTTGGAGAAATACGAAAAGCTGGAAAGCGGCCAGAAAGAACAAAAGAACTTTCTCGAAAGCAAATTTGATGAACAAAAGAATGCTCTAGAGCAGCAACTCGAAAGTCTGGACGCTAAACTCGAAACGAAGCTTAATGCCCAAAGTTCGATTTTTAAAGATCAAATCGAGACAATAGATCAAAAGTTCGAAGCGAAATTCGATAAAGTAGAATCTCAAGTGGAAAAGGTGGAGCAACAGTACGAAAAGCTAGTTAAAGAGCTCGACTACGTCAAGAAGTAGAAAGTTCGGGAATATTCCATTGACAGCCCACGACGCAAAGAAATGCAGCCGCCTGTGTTTGACGGTCAAACATCCTGGCCGATTTACAAGAGGCAATTTGAAGCTGCCGCAATGACGAACAATTGGGACAACGAAGAGAAGTCGATTGCTCTCACGCTTGCGCTCAGAGGAACAGCTGGTGAAGGCCATCGAGATGAGGTTTGGCGACGATCACATGCAGCAAGTTTACCGGGTCCAGTTGCGCCGAAGAGTTCAGACAAGGGGTGAGACGCTTCAACAGTTGCAAGCCGACATCGAGCGATTAGCGAATTTGTCCTATCCCAACACCAGCAGGGAGATAATAAACGAGTTGGCAACCGATGCGTTTACTAATGCCATTGCGGATGGAAAGCTACAAATGGCTGTAAGAATGGCAGGTAAGAAGACCCTCGCTGAAGCACTAGCATTTGCCCTGACAATGGAAGCTGCAGACCAAGCTTCGCAAGGTATCCATCGCATTAGGGAAATGGCTACGCTAGAATGCTCAAGTCAGCGCGTGGAAATGGAGAGACAAAACACGAACAACGGTCGAGGACAAATAAGGTGCTGGAATTGCAACAAGTTGGGACACCTACAGCGACAGTGCAGAGCTCTTCCTAGACAAGCAAGCTGCCCACATTGCGCTAGCAGAAGGCAAAATGTCGAAGCATCTGGCAGGGACAACGTTCAATCCGCTGGACAAGCTTCGGAGCAACAGCAGTCGGGAAACGCCTAAGAACCAACTTCGCGGGGGAGAAGTTGGTTGATGGAATCGACGCCCCCAGGACCATCTTCCAAGTTTCGCAAACAAAACGCTGCAACAAGAGTCTGACAGTGGAGGCAATCATCGCCAACAGAAAATGTGTGGCCACTATCGATACAGGTGTCACTGCCTCCATCATCTGAAGAGACCTTTTTCAGACGTCCTGGCTACATAACACCAGCTGCTACAGTCTGAAGACAGCTACAGGAGAAGCGGCTAAAGTATACGGGGAGGTGCAGCTACAGATACAACTAGAGGATTGATCTTCTCACATGCATTCTTGGTAGCCGACATATGCGACGAATGCATAATTGGAGTGGACTTTATGAAGGCACACGAGGTAATTCTTGACCTCCGAATGCAGATGCTAAGGTATCGAACCGTAGAGATCCCTATGGTTTACGGAAACGACAACGCGGTGAATCTTCGAGCAATACTGGGAAGAGATGAAGTTCTGCGGCCCTCTTCAGAGACAGTTCTTTGGACACGTTCGGAGGGTGATCCTGGGAACCACCGACTCTATCTCATCGAGCCAGATAACAAAAGTGAACTTAAAAGTTACGTCGTGGGAAAAATTCTTGCAGAGCCCAAGAACAATATAATGCCAGTAAGACTGATGAACCCAAATAAGCGCACCGTTAAGCTCAGACAAGGAGAGGTGATCGGAAGATGTGTGCCCGTTGCAGCCATTTCGACAATAGCTGAGAGTGAGCCTGCAAGTCCTGTCTCTCCATCAAAATTGGCCGAGGTATGTAAGACAATACTCGGAGACTTTGAGCTAAATCAGGAGCAGCAAACCATAGCGGAAAATCTCATTGGCGAGTTTGCTGATATATTTGCCTCACAGGATGGAGACTATGGTCGAACACACTTAGTACAACACCGCATAGACACCGGAGATGCTAGACCAATTCGCCAGACGACTTCCGTTGGCTAAACAGGATGAGGCCGCCGAGATGATATCGACCATGGAAAAAGAAGGTTTGATCGAAAGCTCGAAAAGTCCGTGGGCGTCGCCTGTTGTACTGGTGAAAAAGAAGGACGGCAGCACTCGATTCTGCGTGGATTACCGGAGGCTTAATGATGTCACAAAGAAAGACAGCTACCCTTTACCTCGAATAGATGACACATTGGACACACTCTCTGGAGCAAAATGGTTTTCCACTCTCGACCTGAAAAGTGGCTACTAGCAGGTACAGATCCATCCAGAAGACAAAGAGAAGACCGCTTTCAGAACTGGCAATGGGCTTTGGCAGTTTACAGTAATGCCATTTGGTCTGTGTAACGCTCCGGCCACCTTTGAGCGTCTTATGGAACGTGTCTTACATGGTCTGACGTGGAAAACCTGCCTGGTATATTTGGATGACGTCATCGTTTTGGGAAAGACGTTTGCAGAACATCACGACAACTTGAGGGAGGTCTTTTCACGACTTCGAGCAGCACACTTAAAGCTCAATCCAAAGAAGTGTGCGCTCTTCAGAGTAGAAGTAAAGTATCTGGGGCATGTGATATCAACGGATGGCGTGAAGACGGATCCAGAGAAAATCGCTGTGAGAAGTTGGCCAGTTCCCAAAGACAAACACCAGCTAAGGAGCTTTCTCGGTCTTGCTACGTACTACAGGAGGTTCGTCAAAGATTTCGCTGGGATTGCAAAGTGTCTGCACCAGCTCACTGAGAAAGGAAGACAATTTAAATGGTCAGGTGAGCACTCAGCTGACCATTTAAATGCTGAAAGAAGCTCTCAGCATCTGAAGCAGCGACTTTGCGAAGCACCGGTACAAGCTTACCCCATCCCCGGCAAGACATTTATTGTGGACGCAGACGCTAGCAATGTGTGTGTTGACGCAGTATTGTCGCAGTTACACGATGGGCAGGAGAAAGTCGTAGCATACTTCAGCAAAGTTCTTACCCGACCAGAGAGAAATTATTGTGTTACCAGGCGAGAACTCCTTGCTTTAATACTGGCGACGAAACATTTCCAGAAGTACCTGAGCGGCCAGAAGTTCATCTTGCATACCGACCAAGCCGCGCTCAAATGGTTACTGCAGTTTAAAAATCCTGAGGGACAAGTCGCAAGATGGATCGAGCGATTGTAGGCTTATGACTTCGAGATACAACATCGCAAAGGAAGACTGCACTGCAACGCGGACGCATTATTCCGGAGACCATGTGAGCCCAATTGTAAGCACTGCGTGCGACAGGAGGAAAAGGACGAATGTACTTTCCAGCGAGTAAGAGCCGAACCTGCAGAAGGCTGGAGTACTGAGGAACTTCGCAACGCACAACAAGAAGACCCTGACATTGAGCCAATCCTTGCATGGAAGGAATCTATGGAGAAACCGAGCGCAAGGGATATATCCGGCAGAAGTCCCACATTAAAGGCATATTGGGCGCAGTGGGACTCTCTCCATGTACAAGATGGCGTTCTGCGAAGAAAATGGGAAATGCCGGATGGAAAATCCTTTAAGATGCAGCTTGTGGTTCCACGGTCGAAAGTCCAGGAGATTCTACGGGAAATGCACGATGGAGTGTCTGGTGGGCACTTGGGCATCAACAAAACCCTGGAAAAAGTACGGGAACGTTTTTATTGGCTGAGTGCAAGAAGCGACGTTGAGAGCTGGTGTCGGAAGTGTTCTACTTGTGCTGCTAGTAAGGGACCCAAAGTCAAAACCAGGGGTAAAATGCACCAGTACAATGTGGGTGCTCCCTTTGAAAGGATCGCCGTCGACATCGCAGGACCGTTTCCGGAAACTGAAAGCGGAAATCGTTACATCCTGGTTATTGCCGATTACTTCAGCAAGTGGCCCGAGGCATTTGCGATCTCAAATCAAGAAGCGAAAACCGTTGTCGACCAGATAGTGGACCACTGGGTGTGCAGGTTCGTAGTGCCAATGGAATAACATTCCGACCACGGAAGAAACTTCGAGTCGAAAATATTCCAGGAAGTATGCGCGGCACTCGGACTGCAGAAGACACGGACCACACCCCTTCATCCACAATCTGATGGAATGGTGGAACGCTTCAACAAGACACTAAAGGAACATCTGTCCAAAGTATTGGACGAGAATCAACGGGATAGGGATCGGCGAATACCTTTATTCCTCATGGCCTACCGAAACGCTGTTCACAGTACAACTGGATATACTCCATCTGAAGTTTTATTTGGACGAACTGCCAGGCGAATCCGAATTTTACCCAGTGAGCTTAAATTCGGATTTTCCACTGAAGACCCAAGTTGCGAGGAGGACTACGTGGTTGACCTTAGGGAAAGGATTAATGACATCCACCAGAGGACCAGAAGCAATATAAAAGTTGCAAGCGACCGCATGAAGACGAGATACGATGCGCGAGCAACGGCACCCGAGTTCAACGAGGGAGATCCGGTATGGCTCTACAACCGACATCGTAAAAAGGGAAGATCGCCAAAGCTTCAGGAGGACTGGGAAGGTCCCTACCAAGTTGTAACGCGAATAAATGAAGTCGTATTCCGAATCCAAAAAGGTCCAAGAGCGAAGATGAAAGATGTCTATGTTGATCGCCTACATCGCTACCACCCAAGCAACGATGACGTACTTGTTCGGGACGAACAAAACTAAGAGGGAGGCAATGTTATGTGGCGACAAGAAATAAAACAACTCGCAGGAGTCCCTGAATGCATCCATCGATTCACTCTACAAACGCACCCGCTCGATTCACTAAACGAACATACCCAACTGTCATTCAAGTCATCTGACAGCAGCTGTCATATTCGAAGTTCGAATTTCGATTTCCCCTCCTTGGAATTCAGCGGAGGAGTACCAATGGGAAATTGCCAAAGGGGAAGTATGGAACGTACTAGAAGGTGCTTAATTTTGTATAAATACACGGGTGACAGCCTCGTAGAGGACAGTTATATTTTAAACGTGGACTTGTGAAAATCGGTAATAAAGTAAAAAGTGATTGAGTTGAAATAAAGTGTTGAATTCTAAATAGTAAAGTTGAATAACAGTGTGATCTGAGTTTAAATAAGTTGTTTGATAAATAAAGTGTTCCATTGTGTGATTATAAAAGTGAAATTGAGTTTTATTCGACGAACCCCAGGTGAAAACATTACAATATCTTCGGAACACTTTTTCAATACTTTCCACATATTTTATTAAAAAAATTTTTGGGTCAATTTAAAGAACGGAATAAGCACAATAACTTCTTTCCTTATCGGCACACTCTAGGTTGAGTAGTTTATTGGTAATTTGCACTTCTACAGAAACTAGTGAATTTTTTCGTATAAAAGCGCGATTTGCTTGGCATCCCTCGGTCGATAAATGTGAGAGACGACAGCCGTGGTAAAAGGTCTATTCTCAAATTTGCTTATTTGAATCTAGAATAATTTTGGACTGAACGGAACGAAACAGAAATGACTGACAGCTTACCACTGAAGCTCGGGTGATCTCGCATTCTCGCACAGAAAAGGTAAACCTAAATTATGCAGATGACGCATCATTTAGGTCTTGGTCTTAATAATTTAGACGTTTATCTGCATATAAGCGCATAATAACTCAATTATTCTACTAAAAAAACAGTCGAAAATAATCATACCACAAATTTTAAAATAATTGAGGGTCATCAAAAATAATTTTTGGTGCATCGTTGTTTGCAGGCCATAAAGCATGTTTATTGTACACCGTTTGAACGTTGAACCTATCAGCTCTACTTTGCATTCACCCTTCATTTTGAATTTTCACCGATCCTATTCAATTAATCATAAAATAAAGTGTTCATTATAGATTATACGCATGGAATAAACATCATTCAAATGTAAGTCCGGGTTCTCTGCGTGGCGCGCATACGAATTCCGAAATGTAAAATTTCTCATGCCTCTGCATGAATTTGAGAGATGGCGTAGGTAACGCGATCAAATAGCGACCAAAAAATTGACGTATTATTTTAAACTTTATCATTTCAACATTCTGTTGAACTTTGTATTCGTCAATGAAGATTCGAAAAATAGGCTTAATAAACTACATCCAATTCGACAGATGCAGATAGCTCCAACAAAAATACAACTCTAACTGTCAAAGTTTGAAAGTCCGATCTATTAAGCTTACTTTGGTATCTATTAAAAGGCTTGGGGTCAAAATTCAGATTGAGTCAAAATTCTGGAAAAGCCACTTTTAGAAAGCGACATAGTGAAATATGTATGTATAGGGGATGCACCACCCCTGTCTGTTTATTTTTCACCTTTGCTCTACTTCAAAAAAATTAGTTACTCGCTTAAAAAGTCTGAATAAGCAGAATTCTTCCCTCCACTAGAGCTTGGACAATCATGATTGTTTTCTTTGGCCTACTATTCAGTTTTCTGAGACAAGCAATATATTAGGGAGCGACACAGTGAAATATGTATGTATAGGGGATGCACCACCCCTGCCTGTTTATTTTTCACCTTTGCTCTACTTCAAAAAAATTAGTTAAGCGAGTAACTAGACTAAAGTCTGAATAAGCAGAAATTTATTGCTTTACACAGAATGGAAGCAAAATTATTCTTCTGAAATCTCGAAAACTAGAGCTGATAGAAATTAAACAGTGATATTTTCGATTTTTTTCTCGTTCGAAAATCGTTTAAGAGGCATTTTAGTTGTACACTGTTTGAGTTGATTAAGCCTAAAAATCATATTATTTCTCAGAATAAATGTTAAGTTAATACTAAGATAAGAGCATAGTAAATAAAGTTTATCTCAAGTTTTTCAAATTAGACCGAATATGATTTGATTTATAAAGTTATGCAGAACTTACCTATACGTCGATGTCCAATTGACTGCATCAGGAACTTTAACATTTTGCGTGTGATACGGGCATTCAAGATAATACAACATATGAACCTGTTTCGGTGGTCTTCGAACACCAGTAGGAATGTAATGATCCTTGTAAAGAACTAGATCGGCAGTACTCGCCTTATCCCTATTCGCTGTGATTTCACACGTGTCCACTGGACACTTTGACTTAAAGAACACATCTCTTCCTGCAAAAGGAAGTTAGATCACAATGTTCAAGAATCTTATATTTTAATTATATTATAATTATTTTTTTTATTAACTAAATCTCTTACCATTTTTTATATTCCACGGTCCCAGCCCGTTGTATAATAAAATTTGTTTCATTTGTCCATTCTCCTGAATTTGCTCGTAGTTCGGTGGAACAAACATCAGCTGATTCATTATACGATCGCTATGTGGATCAGCGTGTGGTAGCAATCTTGGAACCTTCCATTTGCCTTTTGTTTGCTGCCAAGGCATCGGATATCGCTCACCGTTCTTAAAGAACCACGCTTTTGAAGTCGGCTCTCCACTAGCCTTTTGTTGATCACTCTGCTGCTCACTTTCATAGTTCTGCTGATTGCTATTGACGTCCACTGATTGTGCTGGGTCAGTACCATCGAAGATTGAATTGCCGATATCGGAGCGAGTATTATCTGGTTCGGTTACAACGTACTGAAAAATTTGAGCTGATGATGCTTTTGGCTTCCATACTTCACGATCTCTGTCGGAATAAGAGATAATATTGTGTCAGGGTTTGACATTTTATTTTTAGTAATTTGCATTGAGAACTTACCTAAAATTGAATCCGAAAATCAATAGCAAGGCAAAGAACGATGTCAGGAAAAAGTATTTTTTCAGCGAGATCTTCGGACGTCGCATATTTAAATTAAATCACTAGCGGTTGTAATCATTTCACTGGAAATAAATTAAATGTTGACCATAAGCATTTGATTTTAAATAATAATTACCTGTTTACATATGAACTTTTGAAGTTATCTATGATCAATAATAATATGTACCTAATTATTTTCAGATGAACCGGGGCTATGTAGATAATAAAAGCAATGAAAACTATTCTGAGCACGTGTCGCTGAACACTTTTGGTTGAAAATTCCACATGAATATTTAATACGGGTGTTTTTTAAACACAATTTGGAGTCAAAAAATTAAATGAGTCAAGGAAAAGCATGGGTGGAAACGAGTAACCTAATGACCAACCACAAAAATTGCCAAAAGTCAATTAAGAGCGAAGTAGGTTCAACGTAGTGGACCATAAACTAGAGGTAGAAGTGTTTTGTTGAAAACATATTAATTTTTATTTTGGGAGCTTACCTAGGTACATCATATAAATTGCCATGACGCACGGATCCGATTGTATTTAGTTACTATCCGATGCAATTATTTATTTTTCAATACTATCAAATGGAGATATGTGCTTGTAAATTGGAGCACATAGATACTCTGATCTGAGTTAAATCTGATAAAAGGCATTCATGAATGACTAAGTTAATAGATTACAGGCGGGGATAGAATGCATTTTTAGCTTGTTTTATGAGGGTTATTATTTAACAACGTGCCGGGAGCACGAGGTGTTTACATTTTAGATTTTGAACTTGGCATTGTGCGGTGCAATGTTATAGTGTACAAAGATGTTTAAGTAGGTTCGTGCAAAGATTATAGGTTAAACGACGTCAAATCCAATCTTTTTAATTTTAATGTGTGTGTTGGACTCCGCAATTGGTGTGTTCTACCATCGCACCTCCTATTTAAAAGCACTGACCACTGTTCCACGGCAACTACCTCTGTTATTTCAGAATTTGATGAAATTTGGCATTTAGCATCTGCTAGTAATTGTGAAAATAAAATAAAGTCAGTAAAAAAATGTTCTGATAAACATGGACTTCGACTGGCATTACAGACTCCATTCTAGCTTTCGTTTAAAAAAAGTTTTTGGCCACGCCCATTTTTAGGGGAAGATTATACAAAACTATTTCATTTTGAAAAAAGCTTTTGGGTGGGTTTAAAGCTAAAATATTTTTATGTTTATAGCGGTCCGTCCAAAAATGGAAAAAGGACCTGTTATGGTATCGCTTATTCGTCCGTCGCTTTATAACTTCTGAACGGTATAGGTAAATCGTACAAAGACGAAATTTGGTGTGCTTATAAACTCCAAGAATAGTCAGAGACCTAGGGGAATTTTTTTCATGCACACATAACGGTATAATTGCAGTTTGAGATTTCATACGAAAGTGAACTAAAAGTTTTTAGGAGCTTATTTTGAGAAGTTTACCTAGCAAGAACTAGAAAATATAAACATAAGTCAAGTAAATATTGAACTTTAATGAAAAAAATTAGTTTTTTAAAAATATTGGAAAGTTTTTAAGAAATGAAGAGTTCAAAATAGATAACGTTTTTTTCAAAGTGTTTGAGGTCATAACTTTTGAAGCGCTCAGTGCACAAAAACGATATTGAACACGCGTATAAAGCAACTTAAAATTGACGAAGTGCTTAAGACTTATTTTTCTGAAAGAGTTTAAGTCCTGCCGTTCTGACGCATTTTCGAAAAAAATAATCGCAAAAATTGTAGTACTGGTCACTGATCAGTGATAATGATCACACCATACTTTTTTCTATAAAATAAAAAAAAAACCCTTTATAAGAAACGACTTCCGCATAGATATTTGACAAATAAAACCTAGGTGAGGAATGCAGTATTAAAATAAAAGTAAAACAAGAATAAACAATGCCGCAGCACTGCGAATGGACTGAAAGTTATTATTACTTGTTTGTTTTGTATTTTGCCCTTCTGCTCAGTTTGGCGAACAAAGATCGACAAGAGTAGCTTCTTGCTTTTTTATTCATAAATTAATGTTGAGGCTTGGGGCTTCCAGACGCCATGCCCCGACCGTAGTTATACAGACTACGGGTGGATTTCGGCATTTGCCAATAGCACCTGGAGTAGAAAAATTTAGTTTCTATTCATTTATGATGAATTATTTTCTGAATGAAAAGGCGAATGGGTGGAAGGGGTTGATTTCGAGGTTTGGGGTTGAACCCCGAACGTCTTTACTTCCGTCACCTCCCCCAAATGAAGCGCCCTTGCGGCCAATGAGCGTTTTAAAGACCCTCAAGGCAGATCGTGAAAAATAACAGTTTTTGTCAGATGACACAGGTGAGAGTTGAACCCAGTCCTCCCGCGTAGTAAAAACACGCTTATGAAAACACTACGTCACCTCAAATTTATTTGCACTTTCTCGCCGGTTTATTCAATTTTTGCTCTAACTTTGTTTTCCCTTAGTGCCATAGTAACCTTTTTTTGGGACATGACCAAAAGACCAGATTGGAGGGTACATTCTGCCGAAATGAAGTTTCTAAATTTTAGATATATACATAAAAGATTTTTGCATATTATCGTCGGCGTCGACAGCCTTCCTGTGAGTTAGGCTATTGCCTAATTTCCTAGTGCCAAGCTAACGGAAATGCTGCGCCTGTTCTAAGTCCAAATGCCCCAAAATTGAGTCTTAAAACCACCTGAGGATCGTACATAGAGAGCTTAATTTAGCGGGAAATCGAGGAAGAGCTAAGGATCACCATTATGCACTCTCCTTTTAATGGGCAAGCCGCGCAGAGGATGAACACGATGATGCCTAGAAAAATTCTGTAGCTTCAGGACTTACTGTGCGATATCATCCGAGTTTCAGAGTTTAACTGAGGTTAACCCCTGAAATGAATTTTTCAGTGAATTATGATCCGGAGTTATTCTCGTCTTAACTCGCGAAATTTGGCTCGATTTTCTTTTGCTGTTTTTCTATGTAAAGTGAGAGTTCGGCTAGAGTCAATACTTTGAGAGTCGAAGAATTGACAAAGTTAGCACTGAAAAGCTGCTCGCTGGGCACTGAAAATTAGTTTTTTTTTCCGGATTAACAAATCTTAGTTTAAGCTGGGCTTTACCCAGCACTGAAAAGCTGACTTTCTTAACTATCTGTTGTTTCGCAAAACACAAGAGCAAAAGAACCAGCAAGTTGATAACGTTTCTTTTATAATATGGTCTTTTTCGCTGTTTTTTTTTTAATACGAAAAGAATGACACAATAATGGTGTAACCAGATGAAATATGAAGCTAAACAGCCTCCGGACTAAAAGTTGAAGGAAATAATTATTCTCTTATACTTTTCGATGTCTTCGTCGCGTTGTGCTATAATTCCGGCATAGATTCAGGAACTGTGGACTGGAGCGTTAATGTCTATCTTGTGAATTACCTACTTAGTTAGTCCACGAAAAGTAAAATTAATTCCCTAACTTACCGCTCAATATTCTCACTTATAAAGTATAGGTATTTATAATACTCTATATCTTGCTTAGTGTTTAACTAAGTTGTCAGTTGTCATCTTCAATGGCTTCTCAGCCATTAATATCCAAGAAAAGCCCTCGTTTAAGCTTCCAAATTAATATTTGGTACAAGGTAGGAGATGATTTATACTGGGATAACTGATCACTTGCATCAGTCAGTACGCGAGTGAGTATTAAAATCTCCGGAAGTGACTAACAAGCACAAGTTAAATGAGTTCTTTCTTTCTTCCGTTAGAAAATAAAACTTACCCTGAATGAATTGTTGGGGAATATTGATTAAATTGACATATTGATTATAATATGAACGCGTACTTACCGAATCACAACACAATAACAAAAGTTTTTTCTTGAAATGAATTTGTTGTGAATAGATCGATAGATACTTTACAAGGATAGCTAGATAGATACACGAAAGTTATAGATACGGTGCTCTACATTTAAACTTACATTGATTCACTATATAGTAAAGCATGCAAGAGAACAAAAAAGAACGATCAATCCTACAAATATACAATCCATTAGCCGAGTGTGTAATTAAATATTATTAGGGGCGGTTTTCTTATCAATATAATGTACCCACAAAAACTGAATGATAAATCGCACGCATATAGTAAGCGTATAACAAAGATTTGACAGTCGTTCCTAGTCTATTTTATCAAACTATAGAGCTTTTTTTATACTCTAACCCAACGTTTGTTAATTTTAATCTTTAAGCTAGTTTCTGCATGAAGAGAAATAAACACTGTCGAGCCTTAGAGTTAAGACCTCTTTTACAGATAACCTTATCGAGTAGGCAGGAGAATTGACCAAATTGTCCATACATATGTCTCCAGTCAAAAGTCATTTTAAAGTGAAAAAATTACCTCTAGATTCGGGAATCGCTCGCATTCCAAAAGCGTTGTGTGCTTCATTTAAAAAAAAATCTCTCACTAACTAGAGGTTAGCCTTTCCATTATTTAGGTTTTGAGCTCCAGATTTTTCCATTACTTAAATTTTTTTAATAAATAAGTACAATATTTAACAAACGAAACATATCGTTGCCAATAATCGTTGCTTATAATAGTGGTAGCCAAACCATATTCTATCGTATATTGAAAAATTAAATATAAAAACAATTATGCAAGCATATAATTGCTGGAATGAAAATACTTTCGCACATTGTCACCTACCTCGAATACCTTTACATTGCAACTTTGCTGAAAATAAGCGCTACACTTCCTATTGTTTCCCATAATAAAGCAAAAATTATTTTTAAATTAAATAAACGCAAAACTACAGCAACAAGCCCCACAAATAATGTTAGCACCAAAGTTTTGAGCAAGGCGGGGCTTGAGAATAATAATTTTTAAAAAAGTTTTCAAATCCAAAACTAACATATCAACCTTATAAATTACATTTATAACTTTGTCAGCAAATCAATAGCATATTCGAGACCGAGCTGTTAGTCGAATAAGTTATCTCCGTGCGTCTGTCTGCACGTTTTACGTTTCTAGGGCTTTAATTTTGAGCTAGAGAACTGAAATTTTTTTTCGTAAGCTTCTTGGCATGCAAAGCAGTACAAGAAGTGTAAAAAATTTTCAAATCCGCCCACAAACACATTCGGTGTGCAACTACCTCCAGTGTTTTCAACACTCTAATGCGTCGTAATAAATAAATTTTATAATTAGCATTTCCTGGTAATTGTAAGATATAACCAGTGAGTAAGTGCTACAGTGTGTACTCACTGTAAACGTAAAACGGACCGTTGAATACCCCATCCTATATCCCACATTGTAAAATTCTGATGGCATTGTTATTTTTTGAGTAATTCACACATTTTTTAAGTAATTCAAACTTCGAAAAGGGGCTTGGTCCGATCACCCCTAATTACAAACTATGAATTACAAGATATTTCCACAGATATTTCCAAGTCACGCTTAAATGTACGTAAAAATGAAAATTTTTGGATTAAATTCAATATTTTTTAAAAATGGACCCCTAAAAGGGAGCGTGGCTTAAAATTTTATATGAAAGAAATCTGGACTGACGTCTCGTTTGCTAACGTGCCACTTTTTTTTCATGCTTTCGTTAATTAGGCTCAAGGCCAGTCCAAATTACGTTTTTCTGGAAAATTTTAGGTTTTTCTTCAATTCTGCCTCCAAATGTGGGCGGGTCGAAAGTCTTTAGGAAAAAAATGTAGAACTATGCGTTTTCTACATAAAATATGAGGCGAAATTTTTTTAATTTCGAGCAAAAATAATGAGTAAACTGCATTTGAACATTTTCCCTTAAAATAGATGCCACGCCCACTGGAGGAGGTTTACCAATTCAATTTTTCCTTTTTGTGTCTTACATTCATTAGGAGATGCTAAATATCAAACTTCAGCCTCTTAGGACGTCTTAGTTTTTAAATCCCTGGAGGTAGTTGCACATTTAGAAAAGATTTTGACACTTGTACTGCTTCGCATGACTTGGACCTTACGTACGAAATTTCCGCACCCTAGCTCAAAATTTAAGGCCTAAAAACATACAGACGAACGGACGGACCTGTCTTATTCGATTCAGAATTCGGTCTCGATCATATGCCCTTAAGGTCTTGGGGTCTACCATTATTATTTCACCGTATTACAAGCTATGTAGCAAACTTAATATACCTCCTATCATATGGGATGGGGTATAAAACGAAAATAAAATCGCTTAGCCTCCCTTTGTGAGCATGCGGCATCGATTTGAATGGCAATTTGTCAAATGAATTTAATTCAATGTTTATGCTCCAAATCGATAAAATTTTAATGAATATATTATTTAGAAAACATATAGTTCTACATTTTGGTTGTACATTTTATGGTTGTAAATTTTGAGCCTTGCCCACAGTTGCAGGCAGAATTGAATTCAGAAAAACCTTGAATTTTCCAGAAAAACGTAATTTCGACTGGCCCTAATACTACATTTACACCGACCCCTTAATTCTGAGTTTAGTGAAGAAATTTCTAAATCCAATTTTGCCGTTTATACTGGAGTTTCAGCGTTTCAAATGACAATCAAGGTCAAAATCTGAATCATCAAGTACTCCAAAAACCGGAGTACTCAAGTACTCCAAAAAGCTTATTTTTTGTTTTGAAATACGTCCCAGAGCAGTTTTATCGATTTATGTCAAATTACAAATGTTTTGTTTGAGTATTTTCTGTCAACTGCCTTGAATTCTCTTAAAAATAAGAGATTCGGAAGTTTGAGAGGTTTGTTTAATTCGACAAACTTTCAAATGCCCAGGCGAAATTTACCATTTAACTGAAATTCAACATTTATAAATCCTGAAAAATATATGGCAAAACGCTGAACATTTAGGGTGAAATGCTGAATTTAGCTTAAATGCTGAAGCTAGGTTCGGTGTAAGTGTACTATAAGTCTATTTTAGGAAAAAATAAAAATTAGCACATAAGGTAAACCAAACCTCATTCTAGATTTCGTTTTCCAAAGATTTTAGCAAGGTATCCTTTAAGGAGTTGATTTTAAAGAAAGATTGAATCAAAAATATAATATTTTTTCGAATATTTAAACCTAACTTTCTATGGCTTTCTATTAAAGCCGTTCTGCGTAATGTTACTCACTTTACGTTTTGTTGTAAGTTGCCGCACCATGTTGTTGATAATAAAACCTAATTTTTTTGCTTTAGTAATTCAGTAGCCGATTCTTAGCATGCCGACACATCATTATATAAAGCCGTATGGAAATGAAATGCATTGTGACATTGAGAAGAGTTTCTATTTTTTTTTATTTTATATCAAAAAAGTGCTAATAAAGGAACGGGCTTTGATCAGATTCCTACGTTTCCTACAAGCAATTAAAAATATGTTTTTACTACAGTAAGATATTGCGTGATTGGTGTTACTTTTTAAGAAACAAACGAGTGCCTAAAGACGTAGATTCTGCCAAACGAATTTGGTAATTATAGGGTTTCAAGTTTAACCCTTTTCATTACAAACGTATTAAGAGTGAATAAATAAAAAGAAATAACTTTTATAATCTGCAAAAATCTCACATTTTTCAATCAATTTTTTTTTCAATATAATTTCAATTTATTTAATTTAAGTATCTCATTACAATAGACTACAAAATATTTAATTTGCAAGAGTTCAAGAGTACAAATTGACACTGACGTTGTAATTCGAATAGATAATATGACTTATATATATGACTATATGAATAATATGACTATAAAAATTAAAAATATGCATTCAAACTCACAAAAATATAAACAGGAAAGATAAAAAAAGTTTAAAACTGAGAGATTAAAAGCAAAAAATATAAACCATCATTTAATTTTCATTGGAGGCTAGATATCTTAACAATACTTTTTGAAATCCAATTATATTCTCTACATTTCTAATGCTGCGTGGTAAAGCGTTCCACAACCGAGTAGTGTGAACCTTAAACTGCATTTCACTTTTGCGACATGTATACCGAGGATGCAATAATGTAACTGAGCGTGATGACCTAGTTGAATTTAAGGTCTCATAAAGCTAAGTGGGTTGTTTATAAATGATTGTTTTTTGAAGTAGGGTTAACGCTCGATACTTAATATAAGTTTGGATTTGACAGCCTAGAATTGTCTTGGAATGTGCGGATACATGATCACGTCTACCAAGATCATAAATATGTCTTACAATGCTGTTAAAAGCAACATTAAGTCTACGTTTTGATTCAGCACTGTGTTTACAAAAAATTTCGCAACCCTGGCGCAAAGTGGCAGGATAGTGAAAGGTTTCGATCAGCATAAACAAAAACCCATTTTTTTTAGGTAAAGGTCTGATACAATGTGATTCGATGAGACGATTGATTTTCTTGTGCTAAAAAATATAAGGAAACTAATAAGAAAGTTCAAAGGATAGCAAGCAAACGAATTTACAATTCGGTAGGTAGTTCCCTGAAAAGTTTTGACAAGTTTCATGCAAGAGTGTGTAACAACGAAATTATTTTGTGTGTGACTTTCAGATTTTTAAACAACACAGGTCTTTACACAACACTTGAAAGCTTTTCAGTTAATAAAGTTGGTACTGATAGTTGCGTGGTCCATTTTTTCAAAGACCCATTAAATTTTATTGCTGGTTTTTACTGTCACCTCCATATGGGACCCACACTCCGATTGTTTCATCCATTTTTAAAACACTTTCTAAAATTATTGTCTATTTGACCACCTTCTAAGTAAATTTTAAAATCATTCAAGAATAAAAATTTAACTAATATTTTAACACAATCACGCTGTAATAACTGAACCAACTTATCAAAGTGGCTGCACTAAATTGGTTTAAGGTATTTTGAGTTTGATGGCTCTATCTGACTTAAAGGTTTCACATTTTAGCCAACTCAATCAAATTAAATAAAACACATATTATAAATGAAAAGCTTGGCGGAATACTGTTGTTTTTGCTGATGATAAGGCTATATAAACTTACTTTAAACAGTCTGCCTAACGTCTGTAATGTGAATTCAGAGAACACTTGTGAAAACTATAATATTTAAGTTTGATTAAAGAATGGTGCCACCAAATGTTTGTTGTCTAAATTTTATTCCACTTTAATAGCATTTCTAAATCGTTTGTTGACAAGATGGCATGCACTGAGTCAGTTTATTTAAACACACACGATGACATGAATAAAGCAGCATTCAGGTTACTAATCACTGGTCAGAAATATTGACATGAAATAAACACAAACATGTAAAAATAAGATCCCCAAAACCTCCTGCCCCTAAATTTCACATGTTAAAATTGTAAAAATTATTCATTTTTACAAAGTAAAAGTGTACCTGTACAAGAACATGACCAACATTTTGAATTGAAACTCGTCAATGTTGTCAGAACAATTCTCCGAACGCACTGTGAACGAATGACAAGTTACTCTTATCAATTATAAGCATCTAACGAGAGAATTTTAAAAAATGAAGTACGAATTTTAAGATTATGGATAAACAAATGCTAGAGTCGCAAGTTCCCACCTCACCTAACAATCTTATCTTAACTACCTCAATTACTTCTGCTATACGAAGCCTTTAGCGTTAAGCTATTAAGAAGCTAAACCACATAGCAGTCATCATGGTATTATACATGATAGTATATTTTGAGCACTGAACTGCTACATTATAGATGTTGCACTGCATGCCACAATTTTATTATAGTGTACGTACACTTACTCAGTTTCGGTGCGATTGTGACAAGAACAACAAAATGCTAAGCGCAATTTTTTTCATAAGATCCTTGACTTTTTAATTATACGCACATGTTCTAAGGTGACATTGTCAGCCAAATTTCGATTGCATATTTTCGTACAACATATGCAGCTTATTGCCACTAATCACCAAATTTGAGACCAGACTGTGTCAGTCAAGTTAAACTCTCTTCAACTTCAATATGTATTTGTTTGATCGACGCTGTTCAATAAGTATTGTTTACGATTTTGGGGACAATTAACAAACAGTGTATAGTGTTGCAACTGTTTAAGCAATAATGTGACGCTGTGTCGAAGTATATCTTATCGAAATAGAATGCATTTCAAAACAGCTGTGTAGTGTTCAAAGGTGTTTTTATGACAACAAGATTTCTAAGCCCATATTTTTGAATAATGTACTTTGCAAAAGAATGATAAAGAATATCTTGTAGGGAACGAAAAAGCGCAAACACTTTGGCTATTCAATTGCAGAGCAACATCGCAGTTTAGCAGACATGTTAAAAGCGACAGTTTAACAGACAAACAATTTTATTTTATTTAGGTACACCTTATAACTAGTTAGTATAGTAGAAAGTAGATGTAATAGTCTAATTATTGGAGAAAAGATCGAAAACTTAAATACATAAGTTAAACTTAAAGAGGGGCACGAAATCAGACCAAGAGTTATGCGGGAGTTATCATCAAACTAAACCCCCATTTATCGTTTAATCAGTGCAGAAATTTCAAGTTTCAAGTATAGGAGGAAGTATTATTATACCATGTTTCCAACGGAGACTATCTTCAGAGACTAAATCTTCATTAATTTTCCTGCAACCATCTTGGCAGGTAATTTAAAAGAAATCTCCTCATAAATCTCATTCATCCTTGCCCAAACCTCCTTTATGCCATTTTTAACACATTTCGCCATTTTGAACACATTTATAATAAACGGACACTGTATAGCAGATGTCTTTTATGACACTTTTAACCATTTCTAAACACCTTTATAATAATTTGCACTTGATAAAGGAAACGGAAACTGTCCTTTCTTATATGACTAATCTGTCTTATGATCAGATCTGTCTTAACTCTTATTCTTAGATCTGTTTTCGATTGAAATTTTTGCAACGAAAATCTTTTCTCTTTTAAAGCTAAAATGACAGAATAAGAGTGATCGTGTTAAATTAATCTTATATTTGTCCGTTTGAGCCACTTCGGGATTTTTTTTTCTTATCTTCTCCGCGTTTTATCGCCGGTGAAGATATAGTATAAGAAAGGTGTCAAAAAACTCCCCGTCCAACGGAAATAATGTTTCACATTTCTAAAACAAAAAATTGATTGATTGGCGACTTGCTTCAGCGATCCTGTTGAAACCAAATATAGTCCAAACCCAGATGCATTTTTGAAAAAAAGCACCTTTTCACTCTAACTATCTCTTCATTTTTGAAAAAATCCATTTTAAATATGACTTTTCAGTCCCAAGAAACCGTTACAAGCAAGTTTAAATGAAAGGCGCCACACCACAGCCTTCCCTAATCCTTTTGCTAAATGCAAAAATAAAAGAAAGCATCTTTTGTAAATAGAACATTTTCATACTGGTTTGGTTTGTGAAGTGTGATGACAGCCAGAGCCAGCTGTCAAATGTAGGTAAGCGTCTTCTCATATTCCATATTTGGCCGCTAGGGGTAAGTCTGCAATCGTCAATAGAGTTTCCGTAAGATCCAATTGACACTATGGGTCAACAGTGATCCTGTTGAAACCAAATATGTATAGTTCAAACCCAGATGCAAATTTGAAAAAAAAAAACACCTTTTCACTCTAACTATCTCTTCATTTTCGACAAAATCTATTTTAAATATGACTTTTCAGTCCCGAGAAACCATTACAAGCAAGGTTAAATGAGAGGCGCCACACCACAGCCTTCCCTAATCCTTTAACTAAATGCAAAAATAAAAGAAAGCATCTTTTGTAAATAGAACATTTTCATACTGGTTTGGTTTGTCAAGTGTGATGACAGCCAGAGCCAGCTGTCAAATGTAGGTATGCGTCTTCTCATATTCCATATTTGGCCGCTAGGGGTAAGTCTTCAATCGTCAATAGAGTTTCCATAAGATCCAATTGACACTATGGGTCAACAGCGATCCTGTTGAAACCAAATATGTATAGTTCAAACCCAGATGCAATTTTGAAAAAAAAAAACACCTTTTCACTCTAACTATCCCTTCATTTTCGAAAAAAAAACACTTTAAATATGACTTTTCAGTCGCAAGAAACCGTAGCAAGCAAGGCAAATGAAAGGCGCCACCACACAGCCTTCCCTAATCCTTTTACTAAATGCGAAATAAATGGAAGCATCTTTTGTAAATAGAACATTTTCATACTGGTTTGGTTTGTCAAGTGTGATGACAGCTTCTCAAGTGTGATGACAGTCTTCTCATATTCCATATTTGACCACTAGGGGTAAGTCTTCAATCATCCCTAGAGTTTCCATAAGATCCAATTGACACTATGGGTCTGGCATTTTTGCTTCAAAATCGGCTATAACGATTTTACTTACATAAAAAATGGCTGTAAATTTTTTTTTTATTTAAAGAAATGGCTTCGCCTAAGGCAACTAATTTGACATAATATTCATAAGCTTAAATTTGAAGACAAGCAAGAATTCACAAAGCTTCGTAAACCTTTTTCATGTGAATGAATTTGTTCCTATAGGTATATGTCAAATTTGAAAATGGGTTAACTATTACTAAAAGAAATCATTTTGCTTTCACCATCAGGCACATAAACGCTATCCAACTGTGTCTTCTTTCAACTACTCTGAAAACTTGTAAGGAAATAGAACTCATCTAGAATTTGGGTAGATCTTTATTTCGTTGCATCCGATTAATAATTCATTGCAAAGCGACAAAAGTCTTAAGCGTCCCCATTTTTCTTTGCCTTACTTACATTTCTAACGTGAAATTGTATTTTAATTTCTGAACTTAAAAAGAAAACAAAAGAACAATAACTCTACGGCATAATTTTCCACCCACCCCATCCTCGTGATTTGTGTGTTGTGTGGTTGCAGGCTTAGTTGTGAGCGTCTTACGCCACCTAGATCCAAACGTAGATTCCTTTGAAATTCATGAGATTTACCCTTAAGTGTAAACGGTGTTTTCATTAATAATTCACAGTTTTTCATCACTGCTCTATTTATTGTAGCCCTCCATTCGTTTCACGCCCACCTGAAGAAGAAAAATTGTTTACTCTCACTCTGTCGGTCGGGTGAATTGGCTCTGCGACGAATGAAATCCACTTCGCATACAGGCACGGACATACCCTTTAACCATAACAACTTAAACTTTTGTGAACTAAAGGAATTTAAGGTGAATGACTTCAAAGTAGGGATCCTTTTTATTTTTCCTCATATTCCAGTGAGCTTGCCTATTTGGTGTTTCCTACTAGGTTGTTATTTTTTCTTCTACTTGCTATTGGCATTTTTCGTTGTATGTCCTGGTAAATGATAAACGCTGCAATGCATGCTATGAAAAGGAAATATCTAATACCTGTGTGTATCTTTGCCCATGTGAATGGTTACAAAAATAGACATAAAATGGAAGGAATGAATATACGACTTAAGGCTGGTTAAGTATAGAAGAGTAAGTTTGTAAGTAAAGTGCACTGTAAGGGGGTCCTTTGAGGGTAAACAAACTAAAGTGCATTAAGATAGGTACATAGAGTTGAAGACACTGTATGCGGGGGAACTGGATACACAAACGTGCTTACATAGCGAGGATAACCTTCTTATTATCAACACAGTAGCCTTATCACCTATGTACGTTTGGGTTGGTTGTGGGATTAATCATCGAAAAATGATGTAGTTTGTAACAACCTCACTGACCTGGTTATGAAAATAACTATTTCATTGAATAGTGTAGTTAATAGCAAAGAAGAATAGCTCTTCGCCGTTAGACAGAACGAGCCACTTATGCAACACGGGAATATTTCGTTTGCCCTCTTGACCTATAATTGGATGAGGTATAAGCAATATCCAAACTGTAGAACCACAAGAGTGTCAGTGATGACGGGCTAGAAGTGGAACTTGTCAAAGCTGCAAGAGATGACAAGGTAGTAATCATCAACCAACTAATTTTTAGGTGAAAAATGGATTCTTATTATAATTCACCCGATATAGCTTTTAAGCTTTACTGTAAAATAAAATTATTCGCTCCACGATTTGTGTACCTTTCCTTTGGTTTCATGGCTATGAGCCTTACGAAAACAATCTAACTGGACAATGACTCAAATAGATTGATAAGCCTGGCTATATTTTCTCTCGAAAAGGATTAAACAAAAAATCTAGATATTACTGATTTTATCGAAATTTACACAATATGCATGTATTTCGTTAAAACTTACCCTGAACATTGCCTAACCACAATAGGAATAGGCATAAGCTGGATTAACTTAATGTCAAAATACAACGAAAACCCCACTAAAGTTCTGCTAAACGCTTGCGGTGCCCATAATGGGTGGTCGCTTCAAAAGTCTTGTGAAAGTTAAGACAGAAAAATATGTTTAGGGTCTATGCGCGCTTTAAGAGTTATGTCGTATAACTCTGAAGCGCGAATACGTCTATGTGTTTTAATGTTTGTCGCACTATTTTCAAAATATCGCGACGTATTTCGTTCTATTTTGACATAAGGCTATGCTTGCTTAGGTAGGTTTAAGCCTTAAGGTTATAAATGCTCACGACAACATCATGAAAACGAGCAATATGCTGTCATGATCGTTGTATACGAATTGTGTTCAATGCGACATTGAAGAAAGAAGATTTAAGCTCGTTTAAGTCTTTTATGTCTAGACCTTACGATTTGAACGAATACTTTTATGAGTTGTCATTTATTGTCATTATTGTTACTTATTATTATTTGGTTTATTTTAATTAGAACTAAATTACATATAATAAAGGTTGTCAATTCATACTTAGCCTACAGTACATAGAAACTAGAAAAATAAGGAGGTAGGCAGAATGTGGATCCATGTGACCATGTGTGCGACCCAGTATCTACTGTGCAGGGTGACTTAATAGGTCTTATTCTCGCTAAGGGGTAACAGGTGAGGTTCAAGGAGATAGATTTTGCTACGTAACGTTTTTTTCAAAACCTTACGTTTTCGAGTTATTCATCTAATAGTTGTTAAATCCACAGATCTAATAGTTGTTCAGAAATATTAAGTTATAGTCATTTAAAAATACGTAAAAAAGAAAGCTGGTTCGATTTTTTTTTCTTATTTTCCGGTTAATAAGTACCTACATATACTTATTATAAATAACCAGAAATAACAGAAAAAACTAAATCTAAAAATTAAAAACTAAAATTTACGTATTTTTAAATGGCCAAAAACGTTTTCTGAAAAACCTACTTCTTCTGAACTTCTGAATAACATTTTAAATAACTCAAAAACCTTTGTTTAAAAAAAAACCTTACATCCATCATCCTCATCCTCCATCATAATCATTTTCTAAAATACCGCATATCCTCTACAACGGTCGCGGAGCGAGGGTGGCTAAATGGTCTTTCCTTCGTTCTCGATCCTTCGCCACTAACTCAAGAGACTCAGGCGCAATCCCCAGGCGAGACTCGGAGAGGTTCTTTGCCTGATCCTACCACCTACCAGGGGGCGACGCACGTGCTTGCATCTCGGCTAGCATGATCTGTCTAGGAAGTCTGTCAGGTGGAATGCGAACCAAGTGTCCAAACAATCGAAGAATCGATCGTTACACTCGGGAAGTAGCTGCTCAACATTAAAATTCCCACGAATACTTGCGTTTCTCACTTCCCCAAGGTAACCTCAGCAAGGTAACCTCACCTCAGGAATCTCGTTTCGGTAGCTTGTACCTGCGATCTTATTCTTTCGGTCATTACCCAAATATCAGGACTATAGATGAGGGTTAGAACGTACGCTGAATTAAAGACTGAGATCTTTGCTTTCCTGATGACCGGCCGGCGCAGTTCCTTTACTATTGCTCCAGCTTGGCCTTTTCTACAGGACTAGCACAGTATCACCACTCCCATCTTTCGTGAAAAAGACCCCGAGATACTTAAACTCCTCCACCTATTTCAATGGAACTCCATTGAAACCTAAACGGCTGTAAACCTGAACGTATCCAGTGCTCGCTGAAGTTACTCCTTGGATGACGCAAGGGTGGCCAAATAATCTCCGAATAGCAGATGGCTCATTTTGATGCCAGCCAATTCGAAACATTGCTCGCCAAGACTGCGCTTTACCATCCAGTCCATATATGCTATGAAAAGGAGTGGCGACAGAACACAGCACTGACGAAACCCACATCAAAAGAACACAGCTTCTGCAGTTCCCATACAAAGACTGAATGGTTCACAGAAAAGGCCCACTCAGCGCATAGTCCTGCAAAACTCTCCAGAGTTTATCCCGAGGATCCTGGTCATAGGCATTTTCCAAGAATAACCGTAAGAGTAAAAATCTGGTCGGTTGTGCCTCTGCCAGGCCGAAAGCCAACAAAGGCTCGATTGCAGCTCTAGAACGAGTTTTCAACACCTTTGCGAATACTTTTTCCGGAAGGCCTCAGAGAAAAATTTCCCTATCCCAAGCCAACTTAATGACAGGTGTCTTCACTAATTGCCTTGAGCATTTCTGGCCGGATTTCATCAACTCCAGCAGACTTGCCAACTTTAAGCGATTTAATCGCTGCAGTGACTTCGTCTACTGTTGGACTGTTCTCCGCCCTAATCTCTTCAGCAGTGGGAATGCCATTTTCAGTACCCTGTTGGGGGTTGAGCAGCTCCGAAAAGTGCTTTCTCCATCTGCGCAAGACCTCGCGCTCATTTGAAAGAAGTGTACCGTCTGTGGATTTAACTCCTTGAACGATATTCGACTACCTTCCTTCCTCTGAGTCGGCGAATAGGCTGCCAAAATGTCTTGTTTGCAGATCTGTAATCGTGCTCCAACTCTCGCCGAACTTTTTCCATTCCTGTTTCTTGGCGGTTCTGACTGCCAGAATGGAACCATCTCTCTGATGGCTTCTTCAAATCCAGGCGTTTTAAATCACGCAATTCTTTTCTCCCCACCAGCCGCTACCCCAAGCCGCTTCACTCCACAAACATTTCCTACAGAGGCAATGACTAACTAATTACAAGTCAGTCTACCACCGCAAATTGCACAAAAAGCTGATAGGCATCAATTGCATTGAATCAATAGACAAAGTGCTGCTGTGCTGCATGACATTTACTTCATGGTTGATTTATAGCGATGTGTTAAATGTTTTTACTCTTATATTTTTGCTGAGTTCTTTCCGTAACGTATGGGCAAGAGTACTTTTTACTCAAAGGTTATAACAGCATGCTGTAAACTGTGCCCAGCAGAAAAATTGTTTGTGCATTTGCGTGTCCGAGGGTTGGTTCTGAGAGAACTAGTATATGACGTATGAGACTATGAGTAGGCTGCGTGTTGCGTGTCCGCATTTATCCCGAAAGCTAATATGAGATTTATGAGGAGATTTATTTGTAATTGCCGAAAGGATCTAAATATTTATAGTGAATCTCGTGACTAGTTGAAGATTTGTGTTAATCACAGAATATTTTCGATGGGGACGATAACGGTGGGGGTATAGTGTAAACGATTCGAAAATCTCATGAGATTTGGGTGTTTCTCAAAAGCTGTCAAATTTCCGCCTCTCACTTGATTAGAACTAGCTTAATGGGGTAAATACAATACGAACATGCCTTTATATGCGCGCATGGCAAAATCAGCCGAATACACAGACTCTTTTCACTTACCATAATGATGGCCAGCTCCCATTCCTTAAATTCATTTACTTTTGATTGTAATTTTTCAAATTTACAAAAATAATTAGCTTTATCTGCCTTAAAGTTTTGTGCTCTCAATTCTTTATTAATCTCCATTAATGATTTATGTGCAAAAGACTAGAAAAATTTATTTTTAAGAGCACGAAATTCTTTTGACTCCATGCGTTGGGTCATGAGCAGCGCTTATGAGCAATCATGGTATGTGGAATATTTTAGGAAACATTGCGATACATTGCGTTCTATTTTGACATTAGCCATTGCTAGCTTATGCATTTAATTTTTGGGCCTTACAAGCCGGGCACAATGTGTGTCTGTGTCTGTGTCTGTCGCTGTGTCTCGCCACATTTTTCACCTTAAATTAGAGACACAGCGAGATACCATTGTGTCGCTATATACGTGTTTCCGTAAGTTGCACTGCGAGACACAGCCACAGACACAGATACTCATTTCCCAGCTATTAAATTACAAAAGATAAAGAAAAGCTTAAAAAATCGAAACAAAATGCTATTATGGTCGTTGCATATACGAATTGCGTGTAATGGGCCATTTTTGAAAGCTCATCTTAGTCTATTATAGTTAGGCCTCAAGAAAGAAAGAGTTCATGGATTGAAAGGTGCATTTAGAGTTTTATTAATTGTAACCAATTTGTAACATAAACACAATTATTTAAAATATATTCTTTATCCTTTAAATATTAGGTTGTGACAGGCAGAGAAATATAAAGGAGAAACCAACACAACCAAATAAGGTGTTAGATAAAAGATGAGAACAGTCAAAGCTCGTGTTTTGACCAGTTTTTTTTTTTTTGAAGTGGTTGAATTTAAATCTCCGGCGACCCCAGCCTTTATTAATCACGAGTAATCCTAGCACCACGGTTTTCAGTTCTCCTGATGAGAATTTTTAAACAGGTTAAGTCTTAGTAAGATCAGTAAGACCAAGCCCAGCGCGGTGGCCAAAACACTATCCGAAGGAAAAAAATACAATAACGATCAAATCTCATAATCTCAAAAAGTTTTTCGGGGTGGCATGGTTCTTATACTATGTACCCATCACAATATGAACAATGCCTTACGTAGGGCATAGGGCTTACAAACAAAATTATTCCAGTCATCCTTATTCATAACTTTTCTCGGAGCGTAATACAGTTTGTTTATTTGACGCTTTTTTTAAAACACAGAAAGAAATTTTCCTACTAACTTCATACAATTATCATTTTTTAACCAGCTTCTATTAAATTTTAATTAACGTCTCAACTTCATTTAAACTCTATCCTGACAAAGTACAAATACGCTCTGGTAGGTAGAAGGATTTTTATTCAACACGACTTAATATGTAGGTATAGGTTATAAAAAATAAATAAATAGAGTGGCGCAACAGCTCGAGGTGAACCAGGGCCAACTTCTCAACAATGTATGCTGGTGTGTTAATTTCTTTACATACAAGGGGACCTACAATTTTTTGCCGAATCCGAACGGCACTTTGAGAAGTTTTTCAAGACAAATGATACTCTCGGAGGGCTTGTCAGACCCTCGCGGAGGTGGGGGCCGTGAAAAAGAACAAGTCTTTTTTTTCAGGTGACGATGGCAGGATTCGAACCCAGACCTCCGGCGTAGTAAGCACCAGTAAGGTATAGGTTATGCTTTAGTATAAATTAACGGACTTCTGAAATAAGCAACTTAAATGAATATAGCATTAGGTGATCTTTCTATAGCTTACTAGTCAAATTTTATTGCATATAGGTACATACATGCTTTAAAATTTAACTATATACGGCGAAAGCACCCGAATCAGTTTTAAGGTGAAAAATGTTTTGAGTTCAGCTATTTTCGTTTCGAATTTCCTCAGCTCTTTTTTACCTTGCTCATATTCAGCTTATAGCTCCACGAATCTTTACTGTTTCTTGTATTACATCAACTTTCAATTATTTTCATGCACTTTATCCGCACAAATATCTATACGCTTACACCAATTTGGTATAGAAAGCATGATACATCACTTAGAATTTTTTAATCCGATTCATATTTCTCGTTTGTGCGTCACACCAACTCGTTATTTTTGGATTATTTCCATTATCAAACATTTTAGTCTGTCACAAAATCATCACAAAAAAGTGATAAATCTTTGAACACTTATTGCCGGTCAATAAATAAAAAAGAACACGAAGCACATGGCACTCACTAACGTATACTGGCTGACAAAAGCCAATTAAGCGGACTGAAAGAAGAGTACCGGAATTCGAAAGATCACGACACCGACCGATCTGTTCCAGACAACTGCCTGACGAAATCTAAATAGATTGGAACAGGCAGCGCATCGAAAAGCTATACGATTCAAAATAAAAAAAAATTAATTACTTCTTCAGTATTAGGCTATGTGATAAGTGATAACAAAGTTATGACAATTTTTGTTTACCGCACAATTAGTAGGGTGATCTTAACTAAGAACCGATATCTGGAACGGAATATAGTTTTAAGAAATACCAAAAAAACTAGGTCCATTCGCTGAACTCTAGAAGGCGCAAGCAAAAGAGTTAAGCTCCGATTTGATAGCGAAAACAAGCTGGTGAATAATAAAGTTATACATACAACATTATGTGTATAAAAAAAACAATAGTATTACTAATCTAACAAGCGAAATGCGGCATTAAACATTTAATATTTATTGTTTTATTCAGCAAGTTAATTACATGAACTGAGTTTGAAAGACACCTAGGCAACATTTTTTGCGTATGAACGTTTTTACATTCTTACTGAGGTTAACCCCAGAAATAAGTTTTTCCGTCAATTTCTGTCAAATGCGGTGGATTTACCCCGGAACAAAACTCTGGAGAACAGTTCAAAATTTCTCTTGCTCAAAATATAAGTCAATAACATCGTGAGTCGAAGATTTTGAAATTGGCGGGTTTTAACTTATTGGCGGGTTTTTACTATGCACTAAAAGTATTCTTGCGAGGTTAACTCCGGATTCATTTTCATACGGGATCAAGAGATCTTGTTTAATGTTGGGCCTAACTATGGACCGAAAAACCAGCCTTAAAAGATATTATTAATATAATATTAAACGGTGATTATTTCAAAATAATTTTAATAACTATGGGTTAATTAAATGTATTAATAAACCCCAACCCAAAACAGGGTATTATAAATTTACTCGAATTGAAATATGTATGTATGGTACATGCAAAACGAAACTTGAAAAAAAATCTAAAAAATCTATGCAACCGGCATCTTCCCAACTAAGTGAAAAGGTTCTGGACCAGAAACTTCGTTGATGGGTGGTAGCTTCTGTGGTATGGCGTTCCACATTCCATGACTGTACTGGCGGGAACGGGAATACCCAAAAGCTCTCGTTGCCAGATAAGGTAGGTAAGTAGAAGTGGAGGCTCAGGAAAGAACCCAAGTAGCACTTGATGTGCCTTTTTGATACCACAACTCGTGCAACCTGGTTTGTGATGGTGGTTGAGATTGTTGTGTGATCGGAGCCTATATCCAACCAGTGGAATTGAGAAACTGCTTAAGCGCTTGTATCCATTTACTTTAAATATCACTAAGGTCAACCAAGAAAGGTTGGTTCAGTGCACGCAGTCTGGCTTTTGCTAGTGCCGGACATTTGCAGAGGAAGTGGGAGAGAGTCTCTTTCTCATTCATATTTCCGCAACTTCGACTGTGAGGGTTGTATGGGATACCCAGTTTGGCCGCATGGTCTCTAAATGGCCAATGCCCCGTTATTACCGCTGTAATTCTGGCGATGTCAAAGCGGGTTCTGTTGAGTAGGTCTTTTGTTCTATTTTTATTATATTTAGGCCATGTCTGCCTAGATATGGCGCAATTGCAATGCGCAATGAGTCGGATAAAGTATTTAGGTTTATTCTATGGGGGTGAGGCCTATCTTAAAGCTTAAGCTTGAGCGATGGACTTTGATTCACGTGTGTGCAAAAAATCTATGGCCGAGTATGCGAACTTCTTGAATGAATGGGTGACTTCAAAATTATTACAGGTATGAAAAACAATACTTGGAGGAGTGTGATTTGGATGCATGGTTGCCAGGAAAGGGGAAATGGTTGAACTTTTGTTCTGCTTTTGGTTTGTCTACAAGTGCAAGTTTGGCACCGGCACAGATTTTAATCAGAAATCACTGCTCAGAGTTCCGAGGAGCTGTCCCCAACATGCACAGTGAACGGCGTATTTTCTAATGTAACACGGCACCGTTTTTATCTTGCCGGAATCTTGAATTCGGCCATCGCCAGGTAACGTTGTGATAATGGCCGTGGTAACGTTGTGATGGAGTTACTGACGATGAATGCTGTCAAATGCGTCCTTAAAGTCAGAACCTTATTGTGAAGATCGGTAGATGACGATTAGTGCGCCCCAGAACGACTTAACACGCTCACACAGTAAGTTTGATGGGATCTTATATGCGACATTTAACAGGGTAATTACTCGATAAGATCACTTATTTTGCAGATGGGTCATATGGAACGATTGCCCAATCATCGGGCATACTTCCTGTCACACACACTTGGCTAATGATTTGGTTTTGCACCCCACCAAAAGAGCACATCCTTACTACATCCGTGTAAGCCATTGGAACTATCAAGGAGCTTTTTATACGCTATTCACATTGAATCATAAACTGAATTTTTGGCAAAACGTTTACGCAGAATCGTAGTCATTCACACTTCTGAACCGGAACTATAGGTTTTGTTTTTGGTTTGTCATTACTACATCAATTGCCGTAATTTAAGCCTATATTTATTTTCAAAAGGGCTTTAAGAGATCCTTGAAAGAATTGAATATATCAAGAATTGTACCTTGACCTCAAAAATGCAACCAGTTTCTAGTAGGAGCTTTCGGTTTCGTAGATATTTGTATCCAAAGTTAGAGCAAAAGTGACATTGTATTTGCAATTTTAATTTTTTCAATGACAACGTGATACTCGTGACGTTCAAAGCGGTTTGAAGCAAAAACTATCAAAAACTAAGGGGTTACAAAAACAAGAAAATTTATATAAATATATGCGGGCTCGGAGCTTACGCAAAAACTTAGTTTATGATTCAGTGTGTCAAGGCTTTTACTCTTAAGCCTTTTTATAGCCAAGCTTACTTCTTGTGGGCGTTCATCTTCTCACCCTTTCACACCTAGGGTCACTAGCCATAGCCCCATTGGTACAGGCTTATGCCGTTTTGGTTACCCCTAACCTTCCCATTTCCCCCCGATTCTAACGAGAGTCGCCTGAAGTACGGGTTTACACCGAATTACTACGAATTCCCCCCGTATTCTGCAAGGTTTCACACCGAATTCGGTTACCCCTCCACTTTCCCACTGTTGAGGATAGTTCTTAGCAGAGAAGCAATAGGCATTTTTTTATACCGAAATCGATTGTCCTTGCCGTGTCTTCTCATAAACTTCTCCACTCCTCACTGACCTCCCATGTTCCATCTCCTTGTTAATGGGGGCTTACACCGAAATCGGTTACCCTTGGCCTCAAGTTACTTCCCCCAATCCGCATCAACCACGCCCCTTGCATTTTCAAGGCAAATTCCCATCTGGCGTCCAACAGTCACGAGACCCCATTTCTTCAGGAAGTCTCTCACTGGCCCCCTTAACCTTGCTGACAGTGGTTCATATCGAAACTGTTACTTTCAGTCAAACATTGATTGGTGACCTTCGGCACAGGTTACCATCCTAACCTAAGCTTAAGCAACCAACCTAACCTAAACTTACTTCTGCAATACTAGGTGGTTGTTTCATTTTCCGAGACCCTTATTTAGAGTAGTTGAATGAAAAAAAATATTTTCCAGAAGTATTCAACAAACAACCGATGAAACGTCGGAACAAAAAGTGTTTTAAAGATTTTAGTTTGTGTTTTTCGCTTTTAATGCGAAATCTTAATCTATTCTAAAACAGATTAAGACATGGTAGTATTCACTTCTAGATTATTAGTTTTTATTATGGGTAATTTTTAAAATTCAAACATTGTGGGCTTTTATAGTCGTTTGTGGTTTATCTACAAAATTTTAGTGCAAAGCAATCCATGGAAAAGGATTGATTTACAGAGTCAGATATAACCTTAGACGTTCCTGAAGCAATGCAACAATTTGAGCAAAAAACAATTTTGTTGGCTTCAACCTGTTCTTCATGACGACTTCACAACAGAATTGTTATTGAATACGTTTTAATATAATTAAATTAGTAGATTCAAAGTGTGAAACAGAAAATTATTAAAAAACTGTTTAAAAAAAAGATTAATGCAACAATAATTTAGTTTTCAAAACAACTTTTTCCATTTGATTTGTACCTAACTAACCTGCTTCGGGCATGATTTAATAAATTTCAAGTAAATATGCTTCTTCTTATAAGGAGGAGTTTTTGAGGTGCTTGAACATGGCAGAAAATTTCAAGAACTAGGTAGGTACCTACCTATACGAAAATGCAAAGAAATGAAGGGAATTCTCTTATCGAGGACAAAATGTTTTTACGAACGCAGAATGGTTAATTTGTGCTTTGTTTTTTCCTCCCTACCTATGAGCCTACTTAAATATAGGGATATCAACACCAACCGGCTGTAATGATCCTATCTTAACTTCAAGCTGTTTTACATCCTTAAAGATAGGTACTTAATCGCAGAGAAGTTCTCATTTCCCACTTGTACAGAAAAGTACCTACGTACTTTTTGGGAAATCAACATTATAAAAACAACAATTAAATCCCAAGCCCAACAGGTTTGTATTCTTTTTTTAATGCTCCTCATAGAAACATTCACACAGCAGACAAGCACACGAGATTATTAATTGAAAATCTCATTGCAAGCCTGCTTGCAACCCCGGGTCCATTTTCATGCAATCGATGAGGGGTAGTTGAATGGCATCCTTCTCGTATAGAACATCCCCCCAATTAGAAGCATACACTTGAAAAATCCTCTTATTACAATAAAAGGGTGACATATCCTTTTATCCTATCTTATTCATTGTACTTCTTGCCTTTCTATTTTTTTGTATACATTTTGCAATTAAATAAAAAGTAGTTAAAACAAGAGTGTTTACAATAAATACCGTTCTTACATAACAGCTTTTCCCACTGTAATATTTTGACAGCATCGAAAAGATATCGTCGGTATCAAGTATTTTTCTTCTTTGAAACACACACAACTTCATGAAATGAAAATCGCCAGACACTTTGTTCACTTTGCGAAAATGATTTGAAAATTCGATATTTTTCCTCGCACAATAAATTACATTTGCACCCTTAATAGTGGCTCAAAATAATTTTATGTGAAAAAACTACTTTATTTAACTTATGATTATAATTAAGTAGAGAGAAAAATGTGATTACGATTATGAAAAAAATGTATCTATTTGGGGGAGCACTGTATGTACTGTTGTGTTTACGTTCCGCGAACTGATGTGTGTTTTTGGTTTTGCCGTTACTTTAATACTGATTGCAAGGCACAGCTGAGCATGGCAAGTCCTTTTTCATTTTTTCCTTGTGTTACTGACATAACATTGAGGGAAATGACGGCAAAAAGGGGTTGATTTTCTTCTACACATGCGGGGAAGAATGCCGCCCAGGATGACAAGTCAAACTAAACACATGTCCTTTAAATAAAATGCGTATTTATTTCGTCCAGTTGTTCCCAGTTTAGACCAGTCGCAGATCGCATTATGAAGAAGAAAGTTATTTGATATGCTTTAAAATCAAAAAGTTTTTATTTTAAGAATCTTTTATAATCAATAGAAAAAAGGGATACTCTTATAAACATGTAAATGTTTTTAAGAGGTCCGTCGCATCGTCCCAAAGAAAACTATTAGTTAACTATCCGTTAAACCAGGAGTTTTTGATTCCTGACTAAAACTCAAAAGCTAAAAAGTTTTTTATCGCCTAGTTGGTTCCGTCGTTAAAATTTAAATAATCAATTAATCACTATTTAAGTTAAAACTGTTCGCTGGATGTTAACCCAACAAATTAAGTGAATTAAAGCGAAGTTATATCTTCGAATAAAATTGACTAAAAATTCATTTCGTAAAACCTAAAAATAGCTCAAAGATCGGACAATGTCGCACTGAAACACTGCCGCTAGAGTATCGTTTCGTTGTCCATCCTTGCGTCCGCAACTGATATTCCTTTTGAACTGTATCAATGTCGTGCGCTCGATTCCCATATAAAAACGAAACTTCTACGCAGAATTAGTTGGTTTGATGCGGGCGAGTAGTTTTCTCCATCGGGTAAGTTCCCTACTTCGGAAAGCAATGCTTTTACTTGATGTAGGCCTGCCGATAAAATCAACAGCATAGATATGGTATGTAAGTAGAGGCCTAATATCCTCACAGACTAACTGTGATAGGAATGATGCGCTTAGCGTATGATGCGCCATTCTAATACAATGTTATACGGTGCTGACAGGGAGGGCATTTCTTACATAGATCTATTGTCAAGAATAATAAGGATAATAAGGAGTATATAATAAGGATATTTTGGTCAAACGGTTTTTCGAATACCGATTTTTTTTTGACCACAGGTCGGGAGCCTATTATAGGTTAGGGCACAATTATAAAACGTGGAAAATTTTATTATCTAGAATTTTCTGAAATTTTCAGAATCCCATAGGTATAAGGATAGGTATAAGGAGTCCAAAACAAGAATACACATGTGAATGTGTCATACATTGTATCTTTACAAACGCGTTGACAGAATGGTTCACGAATGGTTAATGGAATTTTCAGGACTTTTTATTCAGGACTCAGGGTATATTAATTTTAATGCATAATTTGTAACACAGTGTAATAATCGTCGTAGACCCCTAAGACCTTTTAGAGATAATGATCGAGACCGACAAGTGAATTGATCGCCATTTTCGTCCATCCTTCCGTCTGTATGAGTGAAGGTTTTAAATCTTAAAAATCAAGCTAGAGAGCTGAAACTTGGGTTATGACTTGGTCCTTCTGTTGCACAGACAAAGTGTGAAAATTGTTTAAATCAGCCAACGGCCACGCCCACTCAACCAGCGTGAGATAACCTCTATTTTACACATTTTTAAAAATGCCTTTTGGTTTGCAAAAATTTTTACCATACACATTTACATTATGTTTGGTTCTTAGGGTTTATTGATATCAAATATCAAGAAAAGATCAATTTCGGTCTTTAACCTAGTTATGAAACCACCGTCTGTTTCGCACGCAATCTTGCTGGTCACGGCAGTAAATTCCTACACGAACAAAATGTTCGAATTGATCATTCGTGTAGGGATTTAATTTACACTGCATTATTGCAGTGTAAGTTTTAAGCTTCGTTCGGCTTCAGCCAAAAAATCGTCTGTATGGGTAAGCAATCTTGGTGTTACCCACTGACACAAATTACTTAATAACTAGATATTCAACTAAAGCGTCCCTTTCCCCCCAAAACCCATTTGTTTATTTGTTGTTGTTGTTTTGAGTTCCGTGTCGGTGAATACGTGTGAGAAAAGTAAACAAAAATTTGAGAGCCCGCCAAAATAGCGAGGTGAATTTCACACTGACATTTGAAAAATTTAAATACATATCTTAAAAAAGTCATAAAAGATAACACACAAGTCATTAAAGTCAAAATGACAATTCTGTTTTAATTTTGCCCACACTTGGGGTGAGCCTACATTGAGACTACAAAATCGTAAAATTTAGTTCATTTGAATGTGCCTGGAAATACTGGAATGTTTATGACGTAATTGGATATTTTTACGAATTTGGTCTTTTTTTCAATATAGTTCGGGTCACAAATTACTTAATAACTAAATATTCAACTTGTGCGTCCCCTTTCCCCCAAAATCTAGTTGTTCATTTGTTGTTTATGCTTTTCGGTTTTGCGACGGTGAATGCGTGTGAGACGCTAATTATTATTATTACGCAGTTGGGCTTTTCTTTTCTCCAGAATCGTTCATGTGTTATTGATGTTCAGTTTTAAATTATGTAGGAATGCAGAAAATATTAGTTATTCAGCAAAACAAGAGCAATAGTTAGGAAACAATCGAGAAAACTTCCATCTTAGGAAAAGGCTTTCGATTTTTATTTATTTATTTAAGTTATTTTGTCCGAAAACGGTTCTGATCTTTTTCTTGTATCAATGTGTTTGTAAGAATTTTCTTAAGAAAGTGCTTAAACAATAATTGGCCATATGATTTTTTTTGTTTTTATACCCCATCCCATAGGATAGGAGGTATATTAAGTTTGATTCATAGTTTGTAACATAGAAAAATAATCACCGTAGGCCCTTAAGACCTTAAGGGCATATGATCGAGACCGAATTGTAAGTCGAATGAGCCATGTCCGTCCGTCCGTTCGTCCGTCCGTCTGTCGGTAGTTTTAGGCCTTAAATTTTGAGCTAAGAACGTAAGACTTGATATCTGTTGTTTTTAGGTCAAAGTGTAAAATTTTTTGACTCCCACTTTACTTAATAGCATGAAAAATCAAAATTGTTGTAGCAAGCTGAAATTTGGTATGCAATATCCTCACTTAAGTGTATTGTGATTGGCATTTAAAAAAAAAGCGAAAACCGCCCTCTTGTAAGCGTGGTCATATTTAATATGCATTCTAATAAACGGCTTTTATTTGATATATTTGCTTTAAATCCAAAAAACTTGCACTATAAAATATTCAGGTATGTGCGTAAGATATCAACTCAAATAAATAAAATTTTTGCCGCGCCCACTTTTTGGAGCGTTTTTAAGTAAAAAATCAAATTTTGAATATAAAACTGCAATCAATACGTGTATACTGCATCTGATAAAAAATATCATAAAAAAGTTTATGTTATTGAAAAGGGGTTGTTTCCACGTCCCTTTTTAAAAAAAGAAGATTCTTCACTGAAAGATTAGTAACACAATTAAAGTTGATAGAAACTGAAATTTAACAACCAAGATTTTTGACGCAATTTGGAGCTTGACAGTGGTCAATTGGGATGGGGTAATCAATGATTCGCCTAGGCGGATTGTAATCCTCCCTCTAGTTTTTTTTTTTTTTTTTAAACTGGAGAGAAATGGAGAGAAAGACCAAAAAACTGCAGCAGTATTTTAATTTTTCATAAAATTCTTTTATCATTGGCTTTCTTGTTTCTTAAGTTTGCAGTCGGTAGCTTGCAGTATTGGTAGTCACACGCTTGTGTATTTTGATACAGGTTTTTTGCGTTTATTTATTTCTGGAAGATTTTTTTTGCCTTCAAAGTTGTGATAATTAAAACTTAAACTTGTCGTAAGAATAAACCCTAAAGGGAATTAAGTATTGCTGATACTAAATTTTATATGAACTTTTTATGTTTCGTTTGTATTAATTAGAGGTTTAATGTACATAAAACTCAAATCCGATTAGGGTAAAAATTATTTTAAGTTCTCACGGAAAGCAACATTCATGTAACACGACCCCAAACTGCGACTTCCAGATATTGGAATTCGTTACAATTTTTCTCCGGTAGACGGAGCAAAAAGCTGAATCCGCCATGATTTCGTGGTGAATCACTTGAACTTCGTGGTGAATCTCTTCAAGTATGGAATACATTGACAAAATGTGAGAGTATGCATGGATTTCCAGGCATTACCAAGGCAACAGCTTGTAGGCCCCCCGGCTTTCCAGTCTAGTTGAATATCTAATTCATTAAGTAATTTGTGCCACTGATGAGCATCAACCAAGATTGCCTGCGAAACAGACGGTGCGTTTCATGACTAGGGTAAGGACCAAGTTAAAGAGCAATATAAATTATACAAATTTAAATCCTCTCGGCAAGCGATTAAAAATAATCCTTTTCATCATCTTCAATAATCCCATTCACCCGTCAAAATCTGACGTCTTTCAAATTTTTCGAACCGCGTTTTTATATGAAAAAATTCAATAGTTTCTGTAGAAGCCTGGACTATTAATAAACTATTTAACCTAGAGTGTGCCGATAAGGAAAAAAGGTGTTGTGCTTATTGTGTTCTTTGAATTTACTCAAAAATAATTTAAGGAAAATAAGTCGAAGGTATCGAAAAGGTGCTACGAAGATGTGATCTCCTTGAATTGAAAACCAGTATGCACTATTTTTACAACACAAAAACACTCTTTAAACCTTTCCGTGTTTTATAAGTAAAATATTTTTAGCCTAACTTAGAAAGGCCGATTAAGTGTACAACTTTTTCGTTCATCGAAGCACACGGTTGCGTTTTTTAAATAGTTATTTATGTTTATTTAAGAAGGAACTTTGCTTGGCATCCCGCCCTGAAAATACCAGAAGATGTCAAACTGTTAATAGGTCTATTGTGATTTTTATGGCCTTCTCGGTTGGTCGTACGGGAGCGTCCGGGAGACTTCTGGACTCTCCTGAAACTGTTTTCTTGGACTCGTTTGACAGTTCCTCTTCTGGATAGAAGAGAAATTTGCTTCTGGTTTTGAATCCAGAATCAAAACCAGAAGCACGCACACAATTATACATGTGTCAATGTCAAGTTGGATAAATGTCATTTGTCCCCTGTAGAATAGCTTTTGCTTCACAAATACAACGCTAGACAAACTTCAAAATCAAGAAAAACGTGTTTGGCTGTTCGGAAAGAAGCCCCAATCCGGGAGAAGAACGCCCTGATCCGGGATCGCCAACCGAAAAGGCCATTAGAGAAGAAATCGTTTTTCGCTCCTGGGAAATGACATCGGCACTCTCTTTTGAGAGCAAAAATGACAGAAACAGAGTGTTCGTGTCAAATTAATCTTTTTTTGTCCGGTGGAGCCAATTTAGAATTTATTATTAATCGAATCGTCTCCCGATAATCCGCTTTCAATCGCCGGTGGAGACGTACTTATAATCGGAAGACGATTAAAAATAAATAGTAGCGTAATAATATCATAGCATGTGTCCACCGGCAATTAAAAGAGGATACGCGGGAGATGATAAATAAATCCCACTACGGCACTTCTCCTTGCATCCGGACGGCAGCGGAGGAATTCCCCAGATGGAAGCAACGGTGGCGTCCACAGTTCCAGTCAAGCCGAACTCCTTAGTGAACACCTTATATGGGCTAGTACGACGTATTCAGAGCTCATTCCTATAAGAAGCGGGCCTTCCTGCTCTCCTTAGAACTAAACAAATAATCTGACCCTCAAGGTTGGGGGTCGTGCCGTCGGGGTGACTTTCCGGCCACGTAAAGAAACACCAGTTACGAGGCAGAAACAAGCCTCGGATTCGGACGGATTTACTGTTGACGATCAATGCAAACGACAAAAGAACCGAACTGTACAGCGACACCGACTTAGCCAGGAGAGTCAAAACACAACGTCTACGATGGCTGGGTCATCTAGAGCGGATGGACACCAACGCCCCGGCCCGGAAAATCGTCGAATCCACCCCGCAGGGACGGAGCAGTAGAGGAGCACCGAGACTCAGTGGCGCTCGCAAGTGGAAGAACCCTTATCCAACTTCTCGTGCGAAACTGGAGACGGCTAGCTAGAGACAGAGCTGGCAGGCGAAGCTTATTGGCTGAGGCCCAGGTCCACTCCGTACTGTAGCGCCACCTTAAGTAAGTTAGTAACGGAAAAACCAGCGCCTAAGCCTTAACCCATAATATTTACATACGTTATTTAAAATAAAAATGCTTATAATAGTTAACTTTATTTAACCAAATTAGAGATAACATTAATCAAAGTTTATCCCAACCGGCAGCGTTCCTTTTTGCTTGGCGATCCTCACGTTCTCGTAATACTGCGTAAAATCCACATAAGGAGTGACTTTTCGAGTCGCTTCAGTATTGCTCCACGTACTCGTCTGTGATGTTACAGAACTGCTTTCCGTTAAATTCGTGCCATTCGCTGACTTTTCACTGCAATTGGTCATGTCGTCCGTGAACTCCTCGACCACAGTGTTGAATACAACTTGACTGCTGCGCTTGGTACTGAAATTCCGAAGCAGAATGGTCAAATCATCATTGGTTTGCCTAGCTTTATTGCAGTTTTCGTTGTGCATTTTTACTATATTGTCCACTACTGCCTGAGCGACATCGGTCAAGTCCTCGTGATGGTTCGACTGAAGCTCTTTGGCACACATTTGCACAATCTGTCGGTTCTCCTGAGTGGTATCGCAGGAATAAATTTCTTGCAAGTATTTACACGTTCCACTGGATATAAGAAGAAGAAACTGAAACGATGGATCAATTGGAATTCCTCCAACGATTTCCGGCTGTGCAGTAATTGGCTCGGCGGTCGCTTTGGACAGATAATGACAGTCCTTGTAGCCACCCTTGCCAAGATAGTATCCAATCGATCTCGTATTGAACATATCGAAACATTTTAACTTTGATACATCTACGCCCAGCTGAGTTAATCTTAGGATTTCGTCCTCGTTCAGCAAATTGTGATCCACGGAGAACTGAATTGCTCTAGACGTTTGGTTTTCATCTGTGCGGCATAGCAGTACCCTACAAGTCCCCACATTACATATAAACAAACGAGAATTGTATATGAGGCAGATTGCGGCACTTGCTCCAATCGCCAGTTCTTTCTCGATTGCTTCCAAACTCCTTACGATTTCGGTATAGACACCCGTGTTTTCCGCTATTTGGCAACGAAGTACGGCATATTTTGCCAACAGAGAGTCAATAGTGTCCTGGTAGCCTTTTTCCACAGAAAGAAACGCTTGTCGCAAAACTTCGTGTACTTCTTCGTCCGTACGCTTGTCGATTAGTTGTCCAAGTATTATTTCCGCTGCGATTCGTTCCATGGCCATTCTGGCTACTTTTTGTCCTTTGTGACCAGAAAATATTGCGTATAGGCTTGTGTTCTCATTTACTTCGCAGTAAAAACTGCAATCGGTTATCTTCTTGGTGCGTGAATTGAGTTCTTCGTTAGTGGGCCATTGAGAACAACGCGAAGCTGTACCAGCGCCGGTGTTCTTGCACTTCGGTAAATCATCTGTCCATGATCTAGACACATCATCAAGACAGTCGGTTTTCATTACTACCCTGTAAGATTGCTTCTTTAGATACGGATAACCGAATAAGATTAAATAATTACTTCTTTGGTATTTAGTATTTGTTTTGAAAACAGAGCGGAAGAAACCTGCTTATGTGCGTTTCGTTTGGAGTCAAAAAAAATTTGAAGTGGGTATGGGTATGTCAAAACTGACAGATCTAAATTTGAAAACGTTTCTTTGGTGGCAAAAATGAGGGGAAATTAAGGGGAAAACTGACATTTCTCGAATCTGAAATCGCAGAATAAAATCTCAATTTTTAGCAAGATTCATTTTCCGATTTACCAATACCAACAGACTGTGTTGACAGTTCGCTTGTTTACTTCGTGTAAATTTGGAACGGGTTGGTCTTTCTGCAGAAATAATTTTGTTTTCTTTTATAAAATGTTTGTATTGAATAATTGACTAGTGCAAAAACTTTAATATCAACATGGACTTGAAATGGAAAAACTGTATTCATCGTAATCATGTTCTTCGACAGACACAGGTCGCGGTATTCGTATATTTTTAGATGAAGAACATCTCACGACTTTGCCGGATGTTAAATCGAAGCAAGCAGGCTTCGAAATGCGTATGTTATAAGGGACTTGGTGCACAAATGTAGTAGCAAGTAAAAAAATTGAAGTTTTTGAATGTCATAACAATGGCTTATTTTGTTTCTAGTTTCGTCACAAAAAAGAACAGAAAATTTCCCACACAAAGCCACAGCAAAATGTAAACAAACTAGGGATGGGAAAAAATTTTCCAGTTGGTACCTAACAAAGTAGGGATGGAAAACAATTTTTTCCATCAATACTAAAACGGAGCCAATGTACTCAGATTAACTTTGCGTTGAAAAAAATAATTTGCCAATTAGAATAAAAGTTTTTAATGGGTAATATACGTATAGCTCTGCATTTTTACAAAAATAAAATCTCGAATTATCGCTAATTTGAGCAAAATGAGTGCAATCCAGAAGCACTTTCAATTCCTATGCAGAATAAAGCTTGAATTTTTGCTAAAGTAAAAAGTGTATTTCAAGCTAGGTTGGTATGGTATATAGACATCTTCAATGAATTTTTTGAAACCTTGAATGTTTTGAACCTCTTTTTCATCTTGAAAATGAATTTCAAGACATTCAGCTCTTTTCTCGTAAATATATCACATTGAGGAAAAAAATATTTTTCATCATAATTTCGTAGTAAAACGGCAGCAACTTTAACTAAAGCATAAGAAGTTCTTTATCGAAACGCCTACAAAGTACTATTTTAAACGTTCGTTAACAGAGTATTTCGGCGTAGTATGATTTCAATACCTTAGATATTTTTGGCGAATGTAAATCAAAGTAAAAATGTAACACCATTTCGCATCGAAGTCTCTCTTTTTGTTGCGCTAACTTATGCGTAACGATTTGTTTACGCTAACGCCGCATTGTTTTTGTTTTTAAAACAGTCACTTATGGTTATTGTTGCATAGTGCCGTCAACATATTGCTGAAATAAAAACATTATGGTCAAGTAAATTACCATTTTACCTTGAAGAAAACAGTTTTTACAAAACATTGTACTTTTACTCCGATTGTACTTTTTTGCTTAACCCGACCCAGTACAATTGTATTGGCCTTCCCACCCTTCAAACAAAACTAAGATATGGCAGGTCTCACCTATTCCCACCTATACTATCACAAAAAATCTCAATTTAATTTTTTGTTTGATTCAACCACGAAAAAATAAAACTTGGTTTTTAATTTACCCGATACCAAATAAAAAACCACATTACTGACTGTCACTGTCAGTGTGACAGACTAGAAAGTCGACTTCCTCGACAGATGAGGAGGCGTGTTCGATGTCGTCGGACTTGCAGGAATTTATGGACTTGTCCCGAAATTCTGAACGAACGTTTTTCCGTGCGGCTCGACCAGGTACCGATTACTATTCTTTGTCCCCATTTTAAATATACCCTCTAATAGCTGGGGCACAATGAGTATCTGTGTCTGGGCCTGTGTCTCGCAGTTCCCGTGGGACCACAATCATTGATCAGGTATAATGAGATAGTCATCTTCGCTGGGGTGCCTCTTTTTGCCCCCAAACTCGTTTTCGGCTCTCTAGGGAAAATGCTGCCAGCTATCATGATTGTGTTAGTGGGTTTGAATGCTACTTTATGGGGTGCAAAAAAAAAAATTTACTAATACAGTCAACCAATCTGGAAGCAAGATTTGTGCCTCCAAGGCCAAAATGAGTGCGCTTGGTCCAGCTAATTTTGGGTTTTGAGTGCGTTTCAGGCTACATATTTTAGATATCGACTGCGTTTCAGGTCATCGTATCGAGGATCGATTCGTGGCAATCGTTCGGAGTTTTTATTCAGATTTCCGAGCAGACAAGTTGACTTTTCCGAATCTCGTGCAAGAAAGTTTGATTTTTCCTTTCAAATAAGAGTTTATTTATTATTTTTTTAATGCTGCATTGTTCGCTTTCATGGAAAAGAAAGAAATGAAAAACGAAAAGCGAAAAACGATTCAATCTTTGTTTGTGCAGGCAATATAAAATATAAGAGTGATACACAAATTACGCTCATTCAAGATTTAAAATAGAAAAACTACTTTAATTATTTGCAACAGAGACATTTACCTTGTCGATTCTTTGTCGGTTGCTATAGTTCTAACATACTCTGCTACACAATGATTTACCATTATTGTTTGCCGTAAACTCTATTGATATTTATCATTACTATTGGGAAGAACTTCAGTGTTTTTTGGAATACCAGTGGAACCCTAGGTAAGACTTACGTGGAACTTAAGACTTGTGTGAACTTTGTAGGCTTTGTTTGATTGAAAAAATGTTTAAATAGTTTTGAAATAAAAATTCTAGAAAATACTTAATATATTTTATTATTATATTTTTGTTGAAAATTCATGTATTTTTTTGTGTTTGATTTTGCTTTATTGTTAAGAAGTGATTAAACTTATAAGAAAAGTTTGAGTCTATTTTGAAAAGTCTGCGTAAGATAAATTTGTCTTCAATTAACTCCTAACTAACTGTAAATGCTCACAGCATTTGTACATTCTTTCAAACGATGTGAAATACTTCGCCGGGTTCGTCCAATGAATGCCGATGACAGCTTAAAGGCACAGCATATACAATACTGGTGTCTAGAATCGGAACCCATCTTTGGGTGAATGTTAGTCTTGCTTAAAAGATCACCTTTTCTGGTGGTAAGATCTGTTTAACTCTGTATTGCTCTAAAATTCTAGTGACTTTGTCAGTGACGCCTTAAATATACTGGTAAAAAATGTACAGTCTTTTAAATTCGTGTAAAAGATATATTTAAATAAAGACCTAGGACCATCTGAGAGAAATACAGAAGAACGGATAGCTCGTCTGTTTGAATACACTTTGAACCAATGAGATAAAATTTAACGCTTCGTAAATCCGTGTTGTCACAAGGAACAGAACGGAAAAAAAACAGATTTTCAGATGATGTCAAAGAAATCAAATATAATGGATTATATGTCAAAATTTCAAACTATTGGAAGAGATTATAATAAAAAAATCTATAAATCTAAATAAAATCTCTTGCCTTAAAATTTTCTTTTGTAAAGTTTAAGACCTTTTTTAAATTTGTACCTTCCGAAGTTATTTGAATTTCCATAATGAAATAAAAATAAATTTTCAAATAAAAAATCATTTGACTTGATTTCAATCATGCCATCAATTTTATTTGCAATAATTCGCAAATAGCTAAATAAAATTTTTATTTGAATAACATTTTATTAACAAACAACTCCTGCTATTCAAATAAAAATCATTCATGTGTGATTGAAACTTTTTTTAAAAATCAAACTGATATACATTTTTCTCAATTTTGTGTGCAATCTCGAAAAATTTCTTTTTTGGTGATGGGATCTGTAATTTGTTTCATGTGAATAAAAACGTTATCCGTATCTAGACCCTACGTTTGTTCCATTTATTTCTTGTCGACTTGAGACGTCAATTTATTCATTTGGATTACTATTTATGATTGGATAAATGAACTAGCAATAATTAAAAGTAACTATTGAAACTATTCATGAAGTCATTCGAAAACAAATAAAAAATTGAGGGAAAAAACTCCTTATTCTAAACATTGATCTAAAAGTTAACAGAGTATTGTTTAAATGTGCCTATTCATTTATAAAAAAAACTGTTTTCAAAATGTGTTTCGGACTACTGGAAAATTTATCAAATTCTTTTTGCAACTAATTATAAGAAGTTTAGACCAGAAAGTCTCACGTAATTTTTTTTATAAGAAAACGGAAAAAATTAGCAAAAAGGAAAAAAACTCCCAATAGCAAAGATTTCCACCTCCTATTTCCACCTCAATTGTGCTGAACTCTACCTATGGACTGAACTCAACAAACCAGAATCAGATGTCTTTTGACATTTCTGTAATCAAAACAAATTCGATTTTCAGTTGACCCGATGTGCATGGCAAAAATTTATTCCAAATGGGCGGCAGATTTTTCCTTTACTAAGAAGATAATAATTATTTGTAAAACAAAATAAACCAAAAAAGAATGGAGGCTGTTTACTTTGTTTATATTTTTTGAATGACTGAGACGGCAGATTATTTCAGCTTCCGCCATTTTTAAATGGATTCACTGAACATCTCTATTGCTCACTTCATATGCATTCACAGACACGGTCAGGAGAGAGATCCCGTTACTTTTTTTTGCGGGTGTTTCAGGCAAGGGGATTGCAAGTCGCCTATCTCATTATATCTGATCAGTGACCACAATGCCCGTAGCGGTGGTATGTAGCAGTAGTACGTAGTACAGCCGCAAAGCCATTTGGCGTAGTACGGAAAAAAATTGAACACGTATATAGCGCCACAATGCGTATCTCGCTGTGTCTCTGATTTTCTCACACGGCATTTCTCACACAGCGACAGACACACATTGTGCCCGGCTTGTAAGCAAGGCGAACCGAATGCGAAACGAAAAATTACTCATCTGCCCATACAAGTCTTCGCTTGCGTATCGCCTTGGTGAATTAGAATCTCTACGATTTCCTTTCTTTCGCCATATGAAAATTAGAATCACCAGCGTAACACAAATGCGATCCGCTTTCTCAACGCCAAAGCGAAATGAATTCTAACGCTCAAGCGAAACGAATTCTTTACGGCAAAGCAGAGCGCTTTCTTAACGTGAAAGCGTAAAGAATGCGTAAAGTTTGAACGACATGTTTTCGAAGTACCATAGCGAAATATATTCTTAACGCAAGTGCAGAATCTTTTCGCAACACCCATTTGTTTTTGTGATTCCCTTATAAAATGCTTTAACATATATTCAAAAAGCAGAAAATTTATTTTTTTGAGTCTTTTCACAAGACCATAGAAAATATAGCAGTTGAAAAAAAAAAACTTGGAACAAAATAGTTCTTTTTAAAAGTATTATAAAATGTAGATTGTGAACAGGAAGTACGTAATTAATGTTTTTTTTTTGCACTTTCACAAACAAGATTTATTTCTCTTCGAATATTGTAATAATCTTTCTTGTCCATTCTTGCAACTTAAATTTCTTGTTCTTAAACACACGTAAATCAACAAATTACCTACCATATCGAAGAACGCCTGTGCTTAACCGAAAAAATAGCACGTACTATCAGACCAGCCAATAGACTTCTGCGTTTACACTTGAGATTATATTTGTTTACTGAAACCACCCCATCATCTTTGAGGTCTAACCGTAGACCACAATGCCCGTAGCGGTGGTATGTAGTAGTAGTACGTAGTACAGCCGCGGAGCCATGTGGCGTAATACGGAAAAAAATTGAACACAATGGTGTAGTGCGGCTATGTCGAACAAAAACCTCGTTTATACAATGGCCGATACTCTGAGTTAATTTGAATTAGATTTAATATTTTTGTACAACGGAAGACACAAATTAATATAATTTTTTTAGATTTAACCTTCTCAATAAACTTTTCGACGTCCTTTTCCTCCATTGTTTACTTAACTTGTATTGGACTGCCCACCGTGTAGCGCTGTCAACCGTGTAGCGCTACGAAAGTTAAAAGTTGGCCAACTCTTACTACCGCCACAGCTACGCTCTACCGCCACAGACACACATTGTGTGCGCAATACACTGAATACATGTGTTTTAACTTTTGACAGCTCTTACTACCGCTACTACTACCGCCACAGCTACATCACTGTGGTTATACGGTAATACGTCGTGCTGATATTTCAGCGCAACAAAAGCGTAAAGTTTGCGTAAAGAATAAAGCGATTCGCTTTTTTGCTTGGAGGGTAACATCGCAGCAATGTGAAAAAAACACTTAATCTAATAAAATTAGTGGGAAAGTTAAATTGTGCCTACATATAAAAGCTTTAGTGCGTCTGTGGCGGATTGCAATATACCCTACCATGGATAGACAACGGCATAAATTACTGAATAACTAGATATTCAACTTCGGGCATGTAAACTCTTTGCCCACAAGCTGATATTGATGAATTTACCCATTCTCCGACATTTGTTTTCAAATGTCAGTAAATTCATGAATTCGTCATTTCCATGCAATTTCGTTTTGCAGCTTTTACATCAGCTGATCGCGTAAGGTAAATTGTTGTTGTATCTTCTTCCACGTATTCACGGACACGGAAATTTAAGGCTTTAAATGCTTTATAAAAAACGTAAACAAATGGGTGTTGGAGAGTAAGAGGGACGCAAGATGAATATCTAGTTATTCAGTTTTATTCATTTATTTATTTATACAAATTAACATAGAAATCTTAAATTGCTACGTTAATACTAAAATGCAGGAGCACTAGCTGCATGGGCTTTCGGCTCGTAGTTATTCAGTAATTTGTGACAACGGATAGATTTATTAAATTTATTTGACGCTGAAATTCCGATAAGCCCTAAAATCTCCCGCATGCAACTAGTTGACAACACAACTCTTGTGTTCTCAAGATTGAAGCAAGCATGCTCACATGATGCATTTTTTCAAGTTCTTCAATGTACATAATGTAGGTACACACGAACACAGATATATATTTTTACCCTTCTTTGCTTCCACCTAAACATCAAGCAATACTGTTCCCTTAAAACATAGGCCCCAAAGTAGTCCCTTCCGCCCCTTCAAAGGGGGTTTGAAGGGGGCCAGTTCTTATAAGAAGCGGCCCATAAAAGAAGGGCATGACGTACGTCGCTTCCCATAACAACGTGTGTATTTCACTGAGTTGTCAGTTATGTACTTCGGCGTGACGAAAGCATCTCCCAATGTTAATTTTTCTAACTTAATTCATTACTTTTCCGACACAAAACGGTTCCCGTTTTACCTTTTTACGCATAGCTACGAACTTTTTTATCTTTTTTTAAACTCAGAGTTTATACCCTGTGACGTGCGATGCATAGGCTATTTTGTATGGACCAATCAAGTTTAAATATGCAGTTAGATTAATGAATCAGAAAACTTTAAAACTGACGAAGGTGATTTTAACGTTGATTGGTCGTGATCGTTATGCAAACGATTTTTTTGTGATTTGTGGCATTTAAGAAAAATCACAATAGGTGATTTCACACCTGATGTTGCATCGGTTGCGCATGTAAGAGTGAAAACTCTTATGGCCTTTTTGGTTGGTGATCCCGTATTGGGGCTGAACATCCGAACAACCAAACACGTTTCTCTTGATTTCGAAGTTTGTCTGGCGTTGTATTTGTGAAGCAAAAGTTATTTGATTGGGGGCGAATAACATTTATCCAACTTGACACATGCGTTGTATGACTGTGTGAGTGCTTCTGATTTTGATTTTGGATTTAAAAGCAGAAGCTGATTTCTCTTCTATCTAGAAGAGGAACTGTCAAACGAGTCCAAAAAAAACAGTTTCAGGAGAGTCCAAAACAGTTGATTTTATTTTAAGTTAACATAATTGAAAAAGACAGCCACCTTCATTTTCTCAAAGGACTTCTGCGCGTCGTATTACTTGTAGAGCTCTGCGTAAGCCTGCTTCTTTTGGTCGTTAACGAAGACTTTGTTAATACTATGCTTTAACCCGATTCACATTATGAAATTACCTCATTCATGCTTATGAATGAGGCAATTTCATAATGTGAATCGGTATGGGAAATGAGGTCGTATTTCGAAATATTTTGCGAAATGACCTCATTAGCTCTAGTGATAACATCACATTAGCATTTGATTCGGTTGCTAATGAGGAAAATTCAAAACAAACTAAACTAAGCTCATCGCTTTGAGCGACGTTTTTTTGTTTAACAACTGAAAAAGCCAGTGGCTCTGCTGATGGTTCGCAGGGCCCACGGCGCTGGGAGTTCCAAATTTAAAGGACCCGCTCACCGTATAGATTATGATGACATTAAACATAAAAACATAAAGATGTGTGCAGATTTTCAAAAACAAGTGACACACACACCAGCTCAATGCAGGCTTTTCACTAAATCCTTTTTTTTAATTCTTTAATACAAAAGCCATTTGCAGTGATGGTTTTTTTTTCCTGTTACACGAAATTTTTAATCAAATAAATAGACTTTCTAATTTAAATATAAAAGCAATAAAAATTAATTCACTTTGCCCTTGCTCTTATGTAAGATACCAGTTGTAGTGTCCTATTAACATAACAAGAGAGAATTTGTGGTTTTAGTAACGTCACTGATGCTTAAATGTTAATTTAAATGTATAAAACGAATACTCCCGTCAGTTTCCATCAGTTTTTGAGAATTACAGAAACGAAAAAATCACCGATGATGAATCCGTGTCTTTTAAATACAAGTGACGTTTGTGGGCTGTAAAAGGAGAGCTTTCCAGATTTGGTGTAATTTTATGCTCCGCAATTTGTTTACTAGGCATGCATCGAACGTTTGAAAGCTGGTTGCACGATTCTTTTACAAAAGCGCCTGTGCGATGGATTTAATTTTTTATTTTTATGTTTGTTAATTAACATGGATGTCGACGGTTAATTCATTCATCAATTCCAAATTGATTCAAACGCTCTTTCTGTCAAAAGATTTGATCTTTTTCGATTTTGCATGTTTCATTGAATTTTTTTTTTTTAATATTAGGGTGGACGGAGGCTAAAACTCCAAAATCTTTCAAAGATACCAATACGCCTACTATAGCAGGTATATAATACCGAAGTAGCCGATATTGGTTATGCCCGATTTCCACGTGCTAAAAACCATCCATTTATGAGAGATACTATGAAACCGCCAGAACGCACTTCATAGTAGTAAATTTTCGCTCTCTCATAATACTTCTTGACTACAACTAAGTTAACTTAACAAGTAGTTTACGCTTCCGTAGTGTTGATCGCATGTGATAGGTTGCTTTCCAGTGAATGCACTTACTAAGCCGTGGAACAGTTCCTTACTAACACATGGAAACAGTTCTACTGTCAAATCGAAGCAATTTTATTTGTTTTGAATTAATTTGCGGACGTGTTTGTTAGTTGTCAGCCCGTGTGTGTGATTTATTTTGTCGCCAAACGGGGAAACATGTTTTATTGAAACGAGCAGTTCTCGATTTTGAGAGCAATTCTTTCAACTTTCAAGGAAAAACGCCATTATTGCTGCCAATATGTTGTTGGATAAAAAAAGAGTTCATAAATTTAGAATAAAATTCATAAATTTTACGCACATTCTACTATATTCGATACATTTTCCAATTTCTGATTGTGGAAAAACAATCACCCTGTAAATGTTCAGAATGTCGAAAGCATAATCGGAGCTATGTTCACTTGACTTCCACCACATTTGACATTGACATTTCCCATCAAAATCTTGAATTCTAGACTGTACCTACTGTTCTTATCAAAGGTATGGTAAAATTTAATTGATTTCTTTTATTTTTAACAGACATAATTATTCTTGTTATTTATAACAAAAACTTTTCCTGTGTTAACTAGCGAGCTACCCGTGGCAAATATGACTAACGCACCAGTGTCAGCCGGATCAATCCCAAAACCCGTCCTCAGAGGATTGCATAACGCCACCATCAAGAAAAATTTGATTCTGGCCCTAGGTTTGACCACTGTCGTCACCGTTGCTTACAAAGTCTTCGTTAACGACCCAAAGAAGCAGGCTTACGCAGAGTTCTACAAGAAATACGACGCCCAAAAGTCCTTTGAGAAAATGAAGGCGGCTGGTCTTTTCCAATCATGTTAACTTGAAAAAAAAAATCAATTTTTTTGCTATCATGTTATATGTATGTGCGAGAAGAATAAAGTGTTGTAAGATAAAGTAACAAAAAGATGTGCTTGTCATTCCATAGAAATTGCCCGTGAAATTATGTTTATTACACGTGACTTTATTCTACATGTGTAATACCTATAACTATAAACAATTGCGATTTTGGTATTTTGGTTTATTTCAGAGTTCTTTCGACTTTATTTTTTATATTTTTTTTTTCAGAGTTCTTATAAGACTGTCTTTATTTATCCTTACCTACAAAAGAATAGTTGTAGAAATGCAGTGAAATTTTTGTTCACAAACTTTGATGCGTCGCATGGTTCTGTAAAACCTAGGAGCCCTGGTAAAATGCGGTTTGTAAGAACAATTGAAGCTGTTTGCATTTGTCAGCTCTTGAGGGTCGGGGGGAAGGGAAGGTTCTCCATGGGTTTTTAGTTGTAATTTAGTAGTCCTTTGCCCCGTGTTTGAACTTTGAACCTGCGACTATTTGCCTTCCAGAAGAGGTCCTTGAATTGATCTAAACATTTCTCAATGTTAACCTACATACATACGACATTACTGCATACATATATATTACTTTTTATTACCATGAGCTCATTAGCCGCAGACTTTGCAGACTTTGACTAGAAAAATTAAGCACTGCTTAACGTCTAGGTTTGTTTTGGTACGTTTAAGTCGGATAACCGCCTGCCCATAGATCCTAATGTCCAAAAAATGAAAAACTCTATAAGCGGATAATTATTTATTAATTTTCCGAATCGCGTATTGCGAAGTAGAGCTCCTTGACTTAAATAAAACTTTTATGCCATAAAGCGGACTGAAAACACTTGCCAAAGCTTCACTGTGAGCGACTGCAAAATTAAAAAACAAGGTACGCCATGACATTTTGGTTTTCTTTGCCAGCCAATAAAACAGTTTTTTCTTTGTATTTGTATTATAATTTTCACTCGCTGTGCTGGGCGTTTAAGGAATTCTTTTTAGAAATACAAAAATAAAAAAAAACTTCAATTTCTTGCTGTTCCGCTCGCAATGCCGAAGCCAGTTTTAAAAGGACTTCATAACGCCTATATGAAAAGAACGATATTAGGTATGGGGATAGCGGTGACCTTGACGGGATTGACATACCATTTTGCAGTAAATGCTCCGAAATTTAAGCGCTATGCAGACTTTTATAAAAACTACGACGCCGAAAAAGCCGCCGAAAGGATGCGAGATGCTGGTGTTTTCCAATCGACTCCACCAAAATCTGCAGATAAAAATAAAAAATAAAAGGCAAATTTAACAACTTTTTACGTATTGCTTGTCTTTACTATGTGGAGTGTTTTGAATTACCTTTTGTCCAGTAAGTAGGACTACTTCTTGTTATCAATTCTACACAGGAAAGAAAATTCTTTGAAGTGCATATGTAGGTACTTTTTGTGCTAGAGTTTCTCATTTAGTTTAACGCTGTTCAAAAATTCAACTTTCATATAAAAAGCCGTATTTAAACGGCAAGAAACAGCTACTCTGTGGGCTTAAGTTTACCTGTTTTGGCAAACTGAGCATAAGTGAGGCTACTACTTAGTGAACCTCTGCTTACAGTACGACTCTTAATACCTCTATTGTTGAACGGGCTCCGAAAGAGGCGGGCATCCGGTTTGCAGAGCTATTATCGTGCTCTAACGTGAATTTTTCCAGGGCAGCGTCTTGGCTTTTCCAACTACCAAGGTTTGCAAGTTCTCGGCCTTCAGTGTACCGGACCCGGGAAGTTAAGTTCTCATATTAACTGCATGCAATAAAGATTTTCTTCGCGCGGTTGACTCCTTGAACTCCGTTATGTATGAAATTACCACCAGTATCCACACCAAGCCGCATCATTGAAGGTCTTCAATGAGATTTCGGAAAATAGCTAATGCCAATGGAAAATATCCATAAATATGAATTAACATCCATGACACGTTCATTGGAAAAGCCCTCATTTCGAAGTAAACTAACCCCAAGCGTGAATAGTTGTTCATAAGTTACATTGAGTTTATTTTCAAAATAAAAATTACACTTAATAAAACCGTTATATCAACACAATTCCTCGAATTATGTTCGTTACCCACAAAAATACAAAAAAAAAAAACTAACAATTAAATCAAAAGCAGGGAATGCACAAAGTATAGTGACCAATTCCGTTCAAGTTATATGCTAAAAACTTCATAAACGTTTGCTCCCAGCGTCTTGCATTTCTCCGATACCAAAAAGAACGAAACCAGTGATGTCACAAGATTCTGTGGTTTCCTACTACTGTCAACGCCCTTGGCAGTAAGCCCATTTAAAATGGGAATTAATTTCGCCAGCGCAAGTTCAATTTTGTTAACATCAACAATTGTATTACCATCACCTGAAGACCGCTCTTGCAGTGTTGTCTTCACAGTCTCACCCATACACTCTGCGATGTTGTCCACAGCAATCGAGAAGCCTCGGCAAATATTGTTCGAGCAAATTGTGGAAACATCATCGGATTCGAGTAGATCCAAGGTTTCACTATACATCTTATCGAGCACGCTCCCTGCTGTACCCAGCTGTTGTGGCATTACATAGCTAGCCAACTTGCTGTTTGGATCATGGGCATCGCTGTTGATTGACATTTGAATAGACCAGAAAAGCTGTTCCAGATCGGACAAACTAAGGCGTGCCGTAAGTGACTGTGTTTTTAGAATACTCTTTACTTTGGTCTTGATCAGTTGCACCAAGTTGGTTAATCCTTCCCCAAGGAAGTGTCGTATCGAAGACAAATAAGCTTCACGTATGTCTTCAGTGATTTTGTTTTCCTCTTTGACGGTGTCCTTGTAGACATATCCTCCAATAAGGTTCATCTGTACTCGCAGTGTAATGTTGAGCATTGAGGTAGCGTAAATAAAAGCCGTGAGTCGTGTGAATGCAATGATCTTGAGATCTTCCCAGAGCTCGACTTTATTTTCTGGGTTTCGGCGAAGACGCTCCAGAATATCGTCGCTACTGACAAGTTTTATGATCTCGTTGCACAGATCTGTGCTGATTCCTATTATGACCTGATTGCAGTTGCGTTCCGTTGATTCAAAATACTGAACGCGTCGAGTTCGCTCGAGAAATTCTCGGGCCTGGCGCTCTTGAAAGTCGCGCAGCATCTTTTGTGCATACTTTAAGACAACGAATGAGCCACCGACCACAATCCCAGTGACGATAAATTTCCTTCGATGTCGGGATATGAAACCCCGAATACTTGAGAACATATTTACTTTGTAAAGTATATATTGTTCCAATCGTTTGAAAATCCGGTGGTCCTGTCGAAGAAAGGTAAGACATTGAATAAAATTATTAAAATCATTAAAATATCAAGCCAATGATCATGTCAAGGCATAAAAAATAGATAAACCTGTTTTCTAATTCCTACACTAAAATATTAAAGGCATTTCAGTTTTTTTATATTTTTCTGAGAAAAAAAAACTTATCAACAATGGCTGTTGCGATTAGATTGCAGAAAAATTTTAACTTTTGGTGGGCTAAAGACGCTGAGAATCAGTTTATAACCTTAATAAATTAGAAAGGCATTAATTATAGCTTACCGTGTGGTTATTAGATTGTTGAATTTTTAATTTTTATCGATTTGACTGAAAATCTACGGCCAATAACAAACAGAACCCTTCAAAATACACTTTGGACATTTGGACAAGTGCGAAGTTTTCGTTTTTGACTCCTATTCCACTCATCAGCCGGAAAAGAATATGGGAGGAAAACGTCAAACAAACGAATGAGAAACAAGGAGTGTGTTGAAAAATACTGGTCGTATTTTGGACAGATTAAGGCACAAATCACAGAACATAAGATTATGCCACATTGTGAAAAAACAGTACACCACTGCGTCGCTCGTCATTGGATACCAAGCGAAAATCGCTGATCTGTGATTGGCCAGCACATATTGTTGTGTAAGCAAGTGGGCTTTTTACACATGCATGCATAGTGCCAGTTGCATCCCATGATTTACAGTTAGGTCTGTCATAACAAACGCTTGTCGTAATCTTTATATTCTTTCATTCATTTAATTAAAGGACTGGAAAAAAATAGTAGTTGGAAATGAATTCAGTTATTTATCGTGTATCAGAATAATTTATCAGTTGCTCTCTTATTAGGATGTATATTCTCACCTAACTGACAATATACTATGAAAACTTATATATGCGCACTGAACTTGAAAGCCTTTTTGTTTGGGAAAAGAGTTTGTCGAGAACATCGAAAAAAATAACCCTTACCTTTAATGGCCTTTGGGTTGATGGAAGCTAATTAAAGCCAAAGGCTTTATTACATACCAAACATAAATTACTGGGTAACTAGATGTTCAGCTTGCGTCCCTCTTACCCTCCAACACCCATTTGTTTACGTTTTTTACAAAGCCTTTAAAGCTTTTATAAAGCTTCAAATTTCCGTGTCGGTGAATAAGTGTAAGTAGATACAACAACAATTTACCTTACGTGATCAGCTGATGTAAAAGCTCGAAAACGAAATTGCATGGAAATGAGGAATTGAGAAATTTACTCACATTTGTAAAAAAAAATAAAATAAGGAATAATGTATTTCTCTATGTCAATCTGGTAGACGGCCTATAAACCAAACCGTATAGACTAAGTAAAACCCTCTTGTAACTATGTATTACTTTATTGAAATAAAATAGTCTTTCTTACTAAACTAACTAACTGACTACTCACATTTGTAAATAAATGTCGGCGGATGGGTAAATTCCTCAATTTCAGCTTGTGGTCAAAGCTTTTACATGTCCGATGTTGAATATCTAGTTATTCAGTAATTTATGATACCACACATTTATGCTCTGGGTACCACATTCTGACTTTTCCAATCGCAATTTCATCCAACTTTATTTGCTATATAACTGTTATTCATATTGATGATCGAAAATTTCAGAACACGTGGTGGTGGATTAATAGAATCCTATTTGCATGAGTCTTAAAACTTAAAAGCTCGGAGTTTTGACAAACTTTAAAAAAATTTCCAGAATGACAAAAACTTCGAAAGAGATCACGTGTTTTTTGTGCTTCAGTCCCTTGGTGTATCCGCTTACATGACTTAAAGCTTAATCCCAAAGACTAACACAACTGTGCGTGTCTCTTCACATTGCAAATACTCCACTAGGTGTGCCGTCAATAAACTCTTTGAGCTGCCCAATATCTAAAGCAAAGAGCAATGATACTGAATAACAAGATACTCAACTGCCAATATGGAAAAGCAGTAGTATAATTCGTCAATTTCAGCCCACAAGCTTAAATGTTGAAATTACCATAATACTCTGATATTTATTTACAAATAACCCTCTAAGCACGGCGAACCGAATGCGAAACGAAAAATTAATCATCTGCCCATACAACTCTTCGCTAGTGAATCTCAACGAATCAAAGAATCTCAACGCTTTCCTTTCTTTCGCCATATGAAAATTAGAATCACCAGCGTAACACATATCCGAGCCGCTTTTTCAACGCCAAAGCGAAATGAATTCTTAACGCTCAAGCGAAACGAATTCTTTACGCCAAAGCAGAGTGCTTTCTTAACATGAAAGCGTAAGGAATGCGTAAAGTGTGAGGGAAATGTTTTCGAAGTACCAAAGCGAAATATGTTCTTAACAAAAGTGCGGAATCTTTTCGTAACACCCATTCGTTTTTGTAATTCCCATAAAAAATGCTTTCAACATATTGTAATATTTTCGGCCTGGGGTTCGTCGAATAAAACTCAATTTCACTTTTGTAATCACACAATGAAACACTTTATTTATCAAACAAACTTATTTAAACTCAGATCACACTGTTATTCAACTTTACTATTTAGAATTCAACACTTTATTTCAACTCAATCACTTTTTACTTTATTACCGATTTTCACAAGTCCACGTTTAAAATATAACTGTGTCGTACGAGCTTGCCACCCGTGTATTTATACAAAATTAAGCACCTTCTAGTACGTTCCATACCCCCTTTGGTAATTTTCCATTGGTACTCGATGGAATGGATGCGTTTGTAGAGTGGATGATGGATGCGTTTGTAGAGTGAATCGATGGGTGCATTCAGGGACTCCTGCGAGTTGTTTTATTTCTTGTTGCCACATAACAATATATTCAAAAAACAAAAAATTTATTTTTTTGAGTCTTTTCACAACATCATAGAAAATATAACAGTTGAAAAAAAAACTTGGAACAAAATAAATAATTCTTTTTAAAAATATTTTAAGTAGATTGTGAACGGGAAGTACGCAATTAATGTTTTTTTTTGCACTTTCACAAATAAGATTTATTTCTCTTCGAATATTATAATAGTCTTTCTTGCAACTTAAATTGCTGTTCTAAAACTTACGTAAATTAACTTAGAAGAAAACAAAAAATTACCTACCTTATCGAAGAACGCCTTTGCTTTAACTGAAAAAATAGCACGCACTATCAGACCAGCCAACAGACTTATGCGTTTACGCTTGAGATTGTATTTGTTTACTGAAACCACCCTATCATCTTTGAGTTCTAATACGTGCTGATATTTCAGCGCAACAATAGCGTAAAGTTTGCGTAAAGAATAAAGCGATTCGCTTTTTTGCTTGGAGCGACGTTGTGCTGATATTTGAGCGCAACAAAAGCTATAAGTTTGCGTAAAGAATAAAGCGATTCGCTTTTTTGCTTCGAGGGAAGAGCAAATTTTTTTATTTGCCGGACGGTTTTATAAAGCATCAGCTGATCGCGTAATCTAAATTTTTGTTGTTTTTTTCCGACACAGAAAGCTTTATAAAGAAGCTTTTTGAAAGGCTTCTGAAAAACAAACGGGCGTTGGACGCAAGTTGAACATTTAGCTATTCAGTAATTTAAGACAATAATTTTTATTCGTGCTTGCTACTTATACCTTCAGCCCAATGAATTCGTTGCATCCGTTACGTCGAAGTACACAACTGACAACTTGTGAAATACACACGTTCTTATGGGAAGCGACGTACGTCACGAAGTTCTTCTATGGGCCGCTTCCCATAAGAACGTGTATATTTAACTCAGTTGTCAGTTGTGTACTTCAGCGTGACGGACGCAATGGATTCATTGGGCTGAAGGTTTTAGTCGTGGATGCTCGTGATGAAGCGCACACTTGTCGAAATGCATTCAGGTAGTTACGCGTTTTTATGTTTGTTTATGTGAAAGTATATATATCCAAAACAAGTTCCGACTCGAGAAAAGTCATAAAGGTGAACATTTTTTTCTCATACGCTTTTCACACTGAATCAAAAACTGCGTTTTGGGCAAAAAGTTTTCGAAAACTCGTTTAGGCATTCACAGTTCCTAAAATCAGACTAGAATTTGTTTTCATTTTTCATTTATTTATCAGTTGTCAAACTTTAGCTCATATTTATTTTTAAACGTGCTTTAAGAGATCCATAAAAGATGCGAACATATCAAGAATTTTACGCTGATCTCAAAACTACAAGCTTATTTCAGACAGGACATTCGGTTTCGGAGATATTAACATCCAAAGTTGGTACAAAAGTGACATTCTTTGCAAATTTAATTTAAAATTCTCAAGGCAATTTGATATTCGTGACTTTGAAAGTGATTTTGAACGAAAACTACTTAAAAACTGGGGCTTCGAAAACAGAAAATTTACAAAAACGTATGGGAAAACTCATGTTTTTTCGAAGAAGTTTTTGCGTGTTTTCACGAAAACGCAGTTTTGAGTTCGGTGTCGTTCTACGCCGTTCAACACTCTATCCTGAATAGTTTAACTTTTATTTAATTTAAACAAACACGTACGTATTTACCATAAATTACTGAATAACTAGATATTCAACTTCGGACATGTAAAAGCTTTGCCCACAAGCTGAAATCGATGATTTTACCCATTCTCCGACATTTGTTTACAAATGTGAGTAAATTCATGAATTCGTCATTTCCATGCAATTTCGTATTGCAGCTTTTACATCAGCTGATCGCGTAAGGTAAATTGTTGTTGTATCTTCTTACACGTATTCACCGACACGGAAATTTAAAGCTTTTAAAAAGCTTCAAAGGCTTTATAAAAAACGTAAACAAATGGGTGTTGGAGGGTAAGAGGGACGCAAGTTGAATATCTAGTTATTCAGTAATTTGTGGTATTTGCCTACAATGGTTGGAGAAATCTGAAAAATTATAGCAAGTAGCTTCTTGAACACGAACTTTCTTTTCGAATCCTTTAGCGATCTTGGCGCCATCACAGGTATTAATTTGGACCTTTTCTGTCATTCGTTATTCCAGTACGTCCGACAAGAAAAGAAGAAAACGAAGTGAAAAGAAATCAATAGTTCTGTGTGTCATAAAGAGAAAATTTTTTCGTATCATCCAAAGAGGAAATTTTTGCTGAAATCACTATTATCCAAGCAACTAAACACCATGGCAGACAATGAACAAAAGGCAATGCAACTCATGGCCGAGGCTGAGAAGAAATTAACCCAACAGAAGGGTTTTCTTGGATCTTTGTTTGGGTGAGTGTGCTGCCCCTTGTGCCTCCACCTCTTATCAACTTAATTGAAAGTACTTTGTAATGGCAAAAACCTTCTTCACAGTGGATCGAACAAAGTTGAAGATGCAATCGAATGTTATCAACGTGCTGGAAACATGTTCAAAATGGCCAAGAACTGGTCAAAGGCTGGCCAAGCTTTCTGCGAAGCCGCCACACTGCATGCTCGCGCTGGAAGTCGTCACGACGCAGGAACAATGTACGTCGACGCATCCAACTGTTACAAGAAGGTAAGTTTATTGGAGTTAATATGTCGGGGCTTATTCAACCTCAGTGCTCTATATTATTCCCCAGTCGGATGTTGAAGAAGCAGTTGCGTGTCTATTAAAAGCCATCGATATCTACACTGATATGGGCCGCTTTACGATGGCTGCTAAGCATCATCAGAGCATCGCTGAGATGTACGAAACAGATCCAAATACTTTGGTAAGTCTTGAGGCTTTGCTACAATTTAAATGGAGTGAAGTCATACATTATTTCCTTAAAAGGCAAAGTCAATTCAACATTATGAACAAGCTGCCGACTATTTCCGCGGCGAGGAGTCTGTGAGTTCGGCTAACAAGTGCATGCTGAAGGTCGCACAGTATGCCGCCCAATTGGAGGATTATGACAAAGCTATACAAATTTATGAGCAGGTTAGTTAGGGCTTTTTTTAATTTTTCGAAGCAAGTACATAGTTGAGAATACCTTTTCAGGTGGCTACCTCATCCCTGGAGAGTTCTCTGTTGAAATATAGCGCCAAAGAATACTTCTTCCGAGCTGCATTATGTCATCTTAGTGTTGATCTTTTGAATGCTCAGCATGCCATTGAAAAGTATGCTTCACAGTATCCGGCTTTTCAGGACTCTCGTGAATACAAACTCGTTAAGGTAAGTTTTTTTTTAACTCTTTCACTTTTAGACAGAGGACTAAGGTGGTAAGATAGTAGCTACCAAATAGCTTCTCCCTTCTTTAAATTTGCAAAAATGGCTTGGTTGCACACTCTGCTTTGATTTGAACCCCAGGGACATGCTTATGAGAAATCTGTAAATATTGGCCAAAAAGCCAGAATAAAATAAAAAATGTTTTTTTGGCGCACTTATTAACATTCCAGAAATAACGTTCAACTTTATGCACCTTAACTAACGCTAAAAGTAAGCTCAGCTCAGCTAAGTTTTGTAGCTAGAATATACTAACGTTTGCCTTCTTTGTGGGCTAACACCTTGGCAAGCTTTGTACGGAGGTGATATATTTCTAATATTAAATATAGGTCTCAACCGAAATTATTGTGATGATAAGCAAACGATTGGATGGAATTAATAGTATCAGACACACAAAAGAGAATTTTTGAAAATGTTAAAGATAGTTGAAAACACAACAGAAGCCTGTGGAACCCCAGAACGATTCAAAAGATTATTACTAAATCATAAATCGGATAAGAGTATTATCGATATTGCAAATGCACACATTTTTTACAAGAGTTCGTCGGTGCGAAACTATTAATTTGCGTTTTTATATCCCTATTTTATTGGACAATAATTGTGGGGAAAAATGTAAAATCAATTTTCTAAGCTAAAGCTAAAGAAATGCTCTTTTCGTTCTGCACAAAAAGAAATCACACCATTAGGCCGAAAGCAAAAGAATTTTCTTAAGTTTAAATATTAATTTGTTAATCATTTCAGCCCATTTTTTGTATTGTCCGGAAACATAGCGACCAGTTAAAACTCTCGTGTCAGTTTTTGAGGCGGTTGACTATCATCTGAACAGTTAGTTTTTTTTATGTGGTTATAAGGGTAAAATAATTTAAAGCTGTAAAGACCTCAACCTTTACTTCGCAAAAAAGCAACTTGTAAATGTAAAACTTGCATTTATAAAACATTTGGTGATGAGTCGAGCAAGAAAAAAAACGTCAACAATTGTCTTATAAGACGAGAAAGAGGTGATGTAAGAGCTTTTTCCCACATTGAGTAAGGCTACATTACAAGTATTTAAAGACAGGTCCTGTGCCCGCCGACTCCAGCAAGAGAAGTCGCTAAGGGAGATTTGATTAAGTCTTAACGCAAAACATTAATTTTGCTTTTGTTGTCATTTTATATTTTGATTACCATTGCGAGCTTATTCGAGCATCAGCTTATTCGAACATAAAATGAAGTTAACTGGATGAATAATGTTTTTTAAGTGGAATCTCCATTCCACTTTAAGTGAGTTAACTATGAAAAATTAATTTGAATTTATTTTCCTGTTTTTCTATGCTAAATGACACTTGACACTTGATGACACCTGAGTGCAAACTCGTTGATTTCGATAACTTTATCGACGGAGTAAATTCACTTACATTTGTCGGCGCTACAGACCGGGGTGGAACTGGGCCTCAACCAACAAGCTTCGGCAGCCAGCTCTATAACTAGTTGGCCATTTCCAGTTTTGCACGCAAAGTTGGCTGAGGTTCTTCCCTTCCACTTACGTGCGCCTCCTCTTCCGCTTATCGATACTCCTCTACTGCTCCTCTGCGCTGATCATGCGGTATGGATTCAAGATTTTCCGGGCCGAGGCGTTGGTGTTCACTTGCTTCAGGTGACCCAGCCATTACGGTTTTTGTCTGACTCTTCTGGCTAGGTAACTGTCGCTGTACAGTTCGGTTTTATATCTCCTTTCACACTCTCCGTCCATGCAGACAGGACCAAAAATCACCCGAAAGATTTTCCCCTCTAAGCAACCTAAAGCGTTTTTATCCTTTTTATTTATTCATGAAATTCCTGAGATGGAATCAACAGTGACATCCATAGTTCCAACGAGGTCGATCTACTTTGTGAAGACATTATATGGGCTACTACGAGCAAATTCTTTGCTAAGGGTTATTCGAAGCACAGGTATGGGCTATCCGACTCTGTGTCCTTAGAGTTTTAAAAAGGATCTGGTCCACCATGTTGGGGGTCGTGCTATTAAGTGTTTTCAAAATACCAAAGAAAAATTGTCAACCTGAAAAGACAAAAAAAAACTTACGTACCACATCTTCGTGACCCTTATCCAAAAGTTCTTAAGGCGAAGTTGGCTTATTAGAAAAAAGGTTAAATTATGTGTGCAATAGCACAGGACGGCTGTTACACCAATCGGGAAAGTACGACTTTGAACTCAAATTTCATTCAACAAATAAAACGATTGCTAATTTTCGCGGCGTGTATTCGTCATTAAAAAAAAATGAATAAAAAAAAAAGATATTTCTAATTTAAAATAATAATTAATCATTAACAAAATGTATAAAAACATAAAACAACTGCTAAACATAAAACAAACACATAAAAACAACTGCTCACTGTGAAAACATAACATTTTTTTCATCAAGAACACTTAGTTTGGACTGAGTTAATCACCACATGAAAATGATCTTTCTGTTCATGCCATCTCTTGCTTTTTAGACTCTATGTGAACACTTGGAGGAGCAGAACATCGAAGGATTTACTGATGCTGTCAAGGACTACGACAGCATTTCAAGGCTTGATCAGTGGTATACAACCATTTTGCTAAGAATCAAGAAAGCTGCCAACGAAGATCCCGATCTGCGATAAACTGTTTCTTATTCTTTCGTTATTGTAACTCTTCGTAAATAAGACAAATGCAAAAAAAAAAATTAAAAAAAAACTACAAACATATAACCAACACCAAAAATGGAAAAAAATGTTTGTTGTGTTTATTTCTCAACTTATTTAATATTTAATTTCTAATGTTTATAATAATGTTTTTATATACACACAACCATATATAAATACACTTTGAGCCGCAGGCAACGGAAGGAAAATAATAGTTAGGGTCTCGATACCGCACAGAAAAGGATCACTAAAAATCTTCCCCATCCCCTCTCAAATCTTTAAAATAAAATTTATTCCCATTCCTAACGTTTTTTCAGAGTACGTGCTAGAATTTTTGGTTTATTAAATTGTTTAAAACAGTTTATTTTCTTGTGATTTATTAAAACCGTCTCTTATTAAGCTCGCAATGTCCTTTAAGGAGCTTTAGAGCTGTTTTCTTACAGTGAACAGCAATGACAAGCTCGAAAGAAGCCGCCTTTTTTATTTTGTTTAATTTAATAATGTAAATTTGCAAATGGATGGCTTTGAAATGCTAAAAAAATCGATTTATTTTATCTGTATACTAGTGTATTTAGTAAAAACAAAATCCATTATTTTGTTATTTGTTAATGAATTTTTATTTTTACGTTAAGCACATTTGAAATTGTTTATATTATACTCTCTCTTTATGGGCGTAGAAGTAGTTATATTTAGGAACTAAGTGGATTAATTATATTACTATAAGCCCAAGTAAATATGAAAATGCATATATTCCATAATTTAATGTAATTTCAATTTGAAAAGTTTCTATAAAACAGTATATATTAAAAAAAAAACTACAAAAATAAAGCAAATTGCAATTTTATTGAAATTACTCGAACATAATAAATTCTTATATTTAAGAATCTATTTTCCAAATAAGTAATTCATATTACCAATCACACACATAAAACAAAATTGCTAGCCTAATGAAGTGTAATAAAGAAGGTTTGTTCAGCATGCTAAAGGATATATCATAGATATCAATTTTAAAAATCTAAATTAAGCTAAAGAAAATACACACATCTAAAAAAAAAACAATTACATACGTATTTCAAAAAGCTTAGTTATGATATACTACTGGAAATAAAAACACTTTACCTATTGAAATCCTTTTACGAATTTGAAACTATAACGAACGTGAAAATTAATCTAATAGACAGAAAAAATATCAAACCCAGTTGCAGAAACAACATGCGATACAAGCATTTAATGTAAACCCATTAGATATTGAATTCGAGTAAAATAAAAACAATAAACAAAAAATAAATGAGAATACTTTTCAAACACATTGATCATCGAGGCAGACACCACAACTCCACTAAACAATTACGTCGATGTTAATTTTTCTACGCGCCTTTCAATTTTAAAGGCAAAGGGGGATTTTAACAAAGGAATGTTGCCAAAATTTTGGTTCCCGGAAATTACGCCAAAAAACGAAAATGGAAAGAGAGCCAAAAAATCTCCATACAAACTTTTGGCGTTTTTCTTAGGAAAACACCAATTTTGCTAAATGTTTTGCCTTTTTTTCCTATTATTTGTTTTTTCTTTGTTCCATTTTTAAAATTTGCAAAAGAGGAAAAAAAGGCTTTGAAAGAAAGCCAAATTTTTTGCTTTTTTGTGGTAAAAGGAAAATCGTTTTTTGATCAAAAAGATTTGGAAAAAATCCACACCACATTTGGAAAGTAAGCCAAAAAAGGCCTATTTTTCTGGTGTAATTTCCGTTTTATACAGTGGTGGAGATTTTTATCTGATTTTTTTTACTTCAGCTTTTAACGGTTTTTCTAAATTTTGCTGATTTTTTTTGCAAAAAAGGATAACATTTATAAGGAATAGAACCCCCTCTATTTTCCAGCATACCTGCAAGGTTGTTTGGAATTGATATGGTCTTTGATAAGGCCTTTGAGCTTCTCAGCTTCTGTGATTGACAATCAAGCCTCTCGAATAGTTTTGAAGCTCGAATTGCGTAGTTACCTGTAAATTATATGTTCTATATCGATGTGCTAGAAGCTAGATCTTAATGTATGCTAAATACCTATGTAACTGTGGGCATTTCCGAAGAGTTTTTTTTTTGGAGAAAAGGACTAAACTTCGAGCGCCCAAAAATTTCAATGACGTGGCTGGCTCGAAGTTTAGTCCTTTACTTCATTGATAATTTGTGACAGACTCTTAAAAGTTACGTTTGCCTGCATGGGAGACAATTTGACCTAAAGTTTTGAGCTTGAAGAGGCTTGGTCGCCAGTCAGGCTTTAAAAGCTTAAAATCCTTACCATATCGATGTAGAAAATAGATCATGCCCCATTCATTACTAATTGTAATTTAAAAAATAAAAAAGTCAGCGAAATTAAGAAAAACTAATAAAAGCTGCATGTGTTCATAGTCGAACTTCGGCCGACTATTTTTTTTTTTACTTATCGTTATGCTTTTATTAACATCCAAATTTTTTAATAAATATTTTAATTTTATTAGAAATATAAGGAAATGTTGCTGTTCATAATCCAATTTCCACAACTGTATTTTGGCTCTTTTTCAAAAAATTTGGCGTTATTTCCTTGATTTTGACGCATTTTCCTTTTTCGTTTTTGGGGTTTTTAATGATCATATTGGAAAAACATCGAGGTACCCTCTGCAAATGATGCTGGTTGATTTTGAAAAAACTTCGATAGACTTTCACGTGATCTGATATGCGCTAAGAAAATGAGAAGTTCCAGAGCAAAGACAAGAGTAAGATGTCCTTCCGGAGTCACTGATGAGTCACCAGGGAAGCATCCTAAGTCCTTTGCTTTTCATTGTCGTTCTTGCTTGTCTGCTTGAAAACTGATAGACCCGAAAGTACATCAATATCCTTCGCTGACGATGGGGCCATCATAAGTGATGGGGCCCATCATACATCCCTGCAATGAGCATTTGATTGCCCTCCAACAGATATGGGCGGATGTATTGAAGGGGAATGGGTATCGTATTAGCCAAAAGAAGACAGAGTATCTGTGCTGTCCATTCTCTGATCCACCCGAGCCAATTCCACACATTAAATTGAATGAAAATGTGCTTCCCAAGTGTGAAAAGTCTAAAGGCCCAACCATAATAGACTTCGATGAGCTTAAGTCGGCTTTCCGAAATGTCCCATTGCACGCGACTCTTTTTTGCTCGATTTCGTACAGTCTTCGTTAACTTGTACTGGCTTAAAGTTTTGTTTTTGCTTGTCATAAGTTCACTCAATGTCTTATTTAAGCCCTTATTTATTTTTAAACGTGCTTCAAAAAATCCGTGAAAGAAGGGATAATATTCCAAGAATTGTACGCTTACCTCGAAAGTTTAAACACATTTTAGATCCGATTATTGGTTTCGGAGATATTACCTTCCAAAGTTAAGGAAAAAGTGACATAATTTTCAAATTTGATTTAAAATTTTCAAGGCAATCTGATACTCGAGAAGCCTACAGTGAAATCTCATTAGATTTTCAAATCGTTTGCTTAAGTCTAATATGGGCAACAAAATCTTTTGGCAGAACTTGAGTGGGATATTTCGACATAAGACTAATCCCGCTCAAGTCTATTATGTTTGGGCCTTAAGTATCTAAGAGATCTGTGATCTATGGTCTAATATCTACGATCAAAAGCAAAGCTTACTGTGGGGACGACATCAATCATTGCGTAAGCGTAGGGTGGCTGAAGTGGCAAGAAAACTCCGCCATCTTCTATGACCGAAAAATACCCCCTAAGCTGAAAGGAAGGCTCTACACCGCGGTTGTGCTTCCGGAGCTCACATATGGTTCACAATGTTAGGCAGCGTGTAAGAAATATGAGAGCAAATTAACGGCAGCTAAAATGAAGATGCATCGCAGGAGCAACAAAGCGAGATAGAATAAGATGTAAGAAGATCTGAGGAAGCCTACCTAAAAGAATCTACCTCCAGGAAAATGGAGCCACCGGCTCAGTTGATATTGCCACGTTCAAAGGAGAGATCCTACGAACTCTGTGAAAAAGCAATGTCAATCAACATTTCAGTGCAATCACGAGAAGGCCTAAACATTCATTGATCACACAAATGCAATGACAACAGCATTTATTTGACCTCAGTGGCGAATAGATCCAAAACTGGGTGGCTTGCCGGTATATTTTGAGGTTAAATCGGCATACCCCATAGAGTGGGAGGGTTATGATCCTTTGACAGCATGTGCAACTCAGCCAGATAAGACAGCATACAGTTCTAAATCTCCGTTGACTCTTTACTAATATCTCTCAATCTTCCTGTGAAATCCGCACAAATATACGCGTATGATGTCTCCGTTCTTTCTGCTTGCTAAAACCTGCTGCTCTCAGGTGCAGCAACCCTAAGATTGATTGATGAATTGATTGGTGCACAGGAATGGGCTTTCGCGAGAAGGAGAAAGTTCACTGGACGCACTTAACCGCTACTTAATTATCCCGATCCCTTAAAGCCTATGGAGTGAAATATCTGGGAGGCATTGTTCAAAAAAAGCTTCTATTGCCTAAGCATGCTGATCCCAAAACCAAAAAAAAAAAACACTGTAAGCGTTCTGGTAGTAAAACGTGCTATTGGCGAGAGGTGCGACAAGTCCAAGCGCTCCAGCTTATACCCAAAATAAAAGCTAGAAAGACGTAGATGTTTTTCAAACTTTCAAATCTCCAATGTGCAAATTTAGTTATAGACGGAGAGCCGGCGACCAAAAAAGTCACCTCATCCCTTTTAAAATTTTTTTTCTGTCATTGTACAGTCTTAAGGCAGGCTAATAATGAATTGGTTGTCTGCCATGTATTCAGTGGTGGGGAGGGGCATGGCAGGTGTCATAAGCCATAAGTGTCATAGGTCATAAGCCTATGGATTCCAGCAAGTTTTTCGAAGCAAAATGTAATATTGCTATATATATAATCCGAAGCATAATGACTAATAACTAATAAGCGTTTGCCTCGATAGCGAAGCTGAAGTAAAAAAACTGCTTGACTTGTTATATTGAAAAAATCACTTCTCAATTTTGAGAGCAATTCTTTCAAGTTTCAATAAAAACGATTTGATTTTATTATTTAATTAATTTTAATAGGCACCGGCCGTGGTGCAGTGACCAGTGATTACTGGTGTGTCGGGCTACTGTGCACGACGTTCCGGGTTTTTTTCTTTTTTTATGTATATAATTTGCTTGCGATCAATAGGTTATGATTACCCTTAAGATGCGTAGCACATCGCGATTGGAAAGAATTTAAGGATAGAAAAGCTAGAACAGAAAGGTAGTTCTCAGTCCAAGAAGAAAACGCTGATGAGCCAGTACGGAACATGAAAACTCTGCACAGAAACACCGAAACTTACCCCCGCAAGTGTTATGCCTTTACGGAGAAAAGCAATAATATAACTAGCAGATTTACGGTCCCTTCTGCATAGACGGAGAGTGGAGGAGGAGATATAACATCGAACTGTACGGGCTATACAGCGATACCGACCTAGCCAAAAGAGTCAAAACACAACGTCTACGTTGGCTGGGTAATCTAGAGCGGATGGACACCAACGCCCCGGCCCGGAAAATCTTCGAATCCACCCCACAGGGACGGCGCAAGAGAGGAGCACCGAGACTCAGGTGGCGCCCGCAAGTGGAAAAGGACCTCAGCCAACTTCGCGTGCTAAACTGGAGACGGCTTGCTAGATACAGAGCTGGCTGGCGAAGCTTGTTGGCTGAGGCCCAGGTCCACCCCGGAGTGTAGCCCCACCTTAAGTGAGTAAGTAAGAAACTAGCAGATTATTTTACAAAAACATCTGGCATGCATCTAATTTTTGTCCATTCTATTTGCATATTGGATGAGAAAAAGAACATATTCAGCCGCCCCTAACCTGGATAAAAGAACCTGACAAAGGACCCTTCTGGGGACCAGCAACCCTAGAAGGGTTTGTATCCCTACCGTTAAAATAATAGCATTTTTCACAGTAACACACTCGCGGGTTTCAGATTAACCCAAAAATATCATATGTCATATGTCATGTCTGGAGCGCAGTTTTGTAGACCGGTCATAAGCAGTGGGGTAGCAAGGGGGGCGTAGGGGGCTGTCCGCCCCGGGATGTTCAATGAACATCTATAGACCAATCGGTAGCTAAAAAAAGATTTGCAATAATAAACAAATAAACTTAAGTTTATTCAATTAACTTTATAATTGAAATTGGAAGGTATGGCTTCAACGTATGCATTACAAAAAATACCTTCAAGTTTCGCTTTGTAAAAAAATCTTGGGCTTGCTTTTGCTTTTTCGATAATGTCCATCTTCGCGTAACCCTTAACGATTGGGGTACATACTCATTTTTTATGGCTCTGTTTGGTAGGCCTCACATGCAGCCGTTTGTGGGACTATTATTTTTTTCAGAGATTCTATTTTTTCACAGACTTTGTACTGGGGCTGTGAAAAGATACTTTCTTCTACTCTATCAAAGAGGATCAATGATAATGATGTGGTTCGCTGCCGCAGTAAGTGCCGTTTTGGTCGGAAATTTTTTTCCGAATAATGCACTCAGTTTTTTTAAGCTTAGTTTATATAAAAGTGGCATTTTGATTATTTTAATTTTTTATTGGGTGGGGGGTGACACCATAATTGCCGCACCGGGTGCCACCAATGCTAGCTACTCCACTGAATATAAGGCGAAAGTTTCCTTCACCTGCTTCATTGCTTGGAAGAGATAATATGTTCTGCTATAAATTGGACTCTCTCATGGGTTTCTACAGAGTTGTTCTCCGTTTTCTTGTTGCCTGGTAAATGGATGTCCACGATAGAAGAAAGTGCATAACAACTATGTACTTGTACTTGTGAATGGACATTAGAAGAGAAAAGTGAAACCATGAATACACGCAATTATACTCGACCCAGTAAAAAATTTTAAAGCACAGTTTGTGCGAAATAATCACTGTAGACAACCCTAAGACGAATAAGAGACATAATCGAGACCGACAGGTGATTTGATTAAGCCACGTCCGTCCGTCTGTATGAGTGAAGTGTTTATTATTATTATTATTATTTATTAAGGTGGCGCTACAGTCCGGGGTGGACCTGGGCCTCAGCCCACAAGCTTCGCCAGCCAGCTCTGTCTCTAGCTAGCCGTCTCCAGTTTCGCACGCGAAGTTGGCTGAGGTCCCCAACCACTTGCGTGCCCCACCTGAGTCTCGGTGCTCCTCTACCGCGTCGTCCCTGCGGTGTGGATTCGAAGATTTTCCGGGCCGGGGCGTTGGTGTCCATCCGCTCTATAAACCCAGCCATCGTAGACGTTGTGTTTTGACTCTTTTGGCTAGGTCGGTATCGCTGTACAGCCCGTACAGTTCGATTGTATATCTCCTCCTCCACTCTCCGTCTATGCAGACGGGACCGTAAATCGTCCGAAGAATTTTCCTCTCGAAGCAGCCTAAAGTGTTTTCATCCGCCTTTGACAGGGTTCATGCTTCTGCACCGTAAAGCAGGACTGGGATGATGAGGGTCTTATACATGGACACTTTAGTTGCTCGAGAGAGGGCTTTGCTACTCAATTGCCTTCTTAGCCCAAAGAAACAGCGATTGGCAAGAGTTATCCTTCGTTTGATTTCAGCGCTGGTGTCATTGTCTGAATTGATAGCGGAACCCAGGTAGACAAAGTCCCTAACTACCTCAAAGTTATAGCTGTCGATGGTGATGTTTTGTCCAAGACGTCGGTGTTGGGTGTCTTTTCTTGATGACAGCATATACTTGGTTTTGCCCTCATTGACTGCTAAACCCATATTCGCCGCTTCCGTCCCAATACTCACGAAGGCTTCACTGACATCACGCTTTGTTCTACCGATTATGTCAATGTCGTCTGCGTATGCAAGTAGTTGAACGGACTTTTGAAAGATTGTACCTCTGGTGTTGGCGCGAGAGTTCTGCACAATTCTCTCAAGTATGATGTTAAAGAAGTCGCATGACAGCGCGTCGCCTTGTCTAAATCCTTTTTTGACATCAAAGGGGTCGGTGAGGTCTTTGCCGACCTTGACGGAACAGCGTGAGTTTTCCATCGTCATCCTGCACAGACTGACGAGTTTGGCAGGGATGCCAAAACTAGACATTGCGCTATATAGTTCGTCTCTATAGATGCTGTCATACGCCTTGAAATCGATGAAGAGGTGGTATGTATCGATTTGGGAGTGAAGTGTTTAGGTCTTCAAAATCAAGCTAGAGAGCTGAAACTTAGGCTGGGACACGGCTTGGTTTTTATATCAAACAGACAAAATATTAGAATTAGTTAAAGCCGCCAACGGTCACGCCCATTGTTGGCTTCAATGTGAGAAGCCTTACCCTATTTGCCTCTAATTCACATTATATTTCATAAGAACTTTTGACCAAGTTAAACAAGGCATAGGAACTCAAATTTTGGTGTAAAGAAATTGTGGCTAAAAACCAATAAAACGACAAAGATCTGACCACCCACCACTTTTACAATGTTGTATCTTTAAAAATTCTTTGATTTTCTTTTATTCTAAGATTTGCAGTGTTACATTTTCTATGGAAATTCACTCTTACTCGAACAATTACTGTTTCTTTTACACGTTTTAAACACATTTCTTCACGGTTCTAACAAAATAAGTTTAAGCTTTTTTTATAGCACCCGTTTTTTTTGGAGACGTGGCCCATACACAAAATTGACTTTCAATAAAAGAAAACCGGCCAAAAAACTTAATGATTTGGTGTTGCTGCGTTAAAAGGTTCGGGTATTAAGAAGCTCGTTACAGACAAATTCTAGCACTTGTTTTGGTTGAAAATAAAAAAATCTACCTAATGCCTACTTTGTATATACTAATTATTATGAACACATTAAAGCTTAGGCTTGAAAGTAAAAATATCAGATAAAATGATATTTTTATGCATAAAATTTTAATGCATAGTTTGTAACACAGTGAAATAATTACCGTAGACCCTAAGACCTTTTAGAGATATGACCGAATCCGACAGGTGAATCGATCAAGCCATGTCCGTTCGTCTGTCCGTATGTGTGAAGTTTTTAGGCCCTTAAAATTGAGCTGGGACGCTCAAACTTGGAGCATATTTTGGGTCTTATTTTGTACAGACAAAGCGTAAAAATTAGTAAAATCCGCCGAAGGCCACGCCAACTACTGGCTTCAATGAGAGACAAACTCTGTTTCAAATTTTCTTTCAAAATGCCTTTTGGTCAAGTTAGACAAGGCGTAGTAGCTTATATTTTTATATTTGAGCAATAATGGCGCAAAACCTCTAAGAGGGCAAAAATTGGACCTCCCACAATATCGACCATGCCCACTTTTACTATGTTAAATCTTTAAAAACCCGATTTCTCGGAAAGTTTACTCCAAATTAAAAAAAAAAAATATAACAAATATTCAAGATATTACTATTTGCTAGGTTTGCTCCATGCAAAGTTTTGAGCTCCGCCCACTTTTAAGGGGCGGATCTTTTCCAATAATTTTCGGGTTCAGCGCATTTTGTCATGATTCTAACGAAATTATAATTAATTGATTTTAATTTTTAGCCCAGACCCACTTTTGGGGGCGTGGCCTATACAAAAAATATATGTATTCGGGACAAAAAAAAATAAGATTTGGTGTTACTCCGTATATAGGGTCGGGTATATAAAAGTTTGTCACAGACGAACTCTTGCGCTTATACTCACTTGTTTTTTATAGTGTTTAAAATGGGCGAAAAATATATTTTTTTCTTCTTACATATAGTGGTTGAGTCACAGCCACTTTTAATCAAAAGAAAATTAGATACAACGTTGTTTGCATCGTATTCCTTTGTTACCTCAGTAGGGCATTTACACGAAAGGAAGTGTAATTATAACTATTGTATGGAAAAAGTATTGTACCTATGTAAACTTAATCCAAAACTTCGATTGAAATCACCTCAAACATAAGTTCGCAAAAGTTCTGCAGAACCCCTAAGTCTCAACACTGTTTAGTCTCTTGCTCAGAATCTTGTTTTAAGCTATTATTACTCTCTGGATGTTTTATGATCATCGTCGTCGTCGGATCTTTACGCTGGTTGCTCGATCGCATTGCGCATCACACACTACATAGTAGACCTCTTGTCATTCCGGTATCACCGTCAGTTTGCAGTGGCGTTTCGAGTGTTCATAACGTTTATACTCGTAGTACCTATCCGGACGGCATTTATCTGTTCCACTGTGACCGCTTCTAGTGTTAGACATTCTTGTTTTTTCTCTCTCCCTCTTACCGCGGTATTAGAATTATTGTACACGTTATTACTTACTAATGTTCTAATTAATATAAGATTTCGAAAGAGATTTTTTGTTTTAGCAAAACAGAGCTTTCTTTACAATCGACTATGATAGTAGTGAGTAGCTCAAGATCGACTTAAGTGTATTTATCTCGACCGATTAAAAAAAATTGGAATATTTTCCTAACAAATTATTGTGATAATTAAAGTTAACGAATAAACAACAGAAAATGCTGTGTAAATGGGGTAAGAGTCATACAAATTTCCGACAATTTGCTAAAGTCTATGGGGCTTTTTCATATACATACAATGCGTATATAATATATTCTGCAATGTTTGTTTACTGTGATGACCTTTCGCGGTATGAAGAGGTGGTTTTTTCAAACTTGAAAACGATATATAAAGTTGTGACGTCAGACGGAATTTTGAAGATTTGTTCCATTCGTGGTTGGCTGCTGTGGGCAAGAAAACAAGTATTTCGCCCGTGTATTACGATGTTCACCTTGACGCCTTGTGGGTTTTTTTTACTATTTTTTTTTTTTTTATGATATGGAAACAAGTTAACCTGGTAAAGTGAACAATGCCAGGATTATAAAAATTTTCGCTTTGCAAGCCTTACTGTTTGCCAAAATGCGTGTTATCGGTAGGGAGGATGATAACGATGCAAGAAAATATGCATTTAAGTTCTACTGAGTAAACAAAGGTCAGTTCCATGCTGGTGGCAAATATTTTCTATTATTTTTTACGGAAGCATCTAAGGAGCTCGTAAGGATGTTTCTTAATTTATAATTAGCTGTTTAAATGCTAAAGACAGGTTATTTAAATTGCAGGCAATACAAATTCCATCCTCTTAAAATGCAATTGGTTTTGCAACTACAGATCAGGTGCACAAAAGCACTTTTAATTAATTCTCCAAATAAATGCACTTCAAAGCCAAAAAAAAGTTATAGGAAACATTTTTGATTAGTCAGTTATTTAATATCTAAATTTACTGGCAGAAAACGTTCTTATCCAGCCAATTTTGAAATCCAAAGGGTTAAGATAGAAACAGTATTGCGCCCAATGAACAATAAATTGTTGACTTTCGAGAGAGGCTTATGCCGACACTGGTTGTCGAGTCCTTTCTCACCCAGATCGGGTTGTCATCATTAGGCCCTCGATCTGGTAACTCCTGTCTTACAAAAGTGGTATCAAAATTTACCTATGTAAGTGGGCGACAAAATTCTGTAGACGCAGAAGTATAGCGACATAAAAAATTTCTTTAACGCACCTAATTACATGCGACCAACCTTGAATCTACCCCAATATTATAACTTTGCATACACCAAACTCGGATGTATGTAAAATTTGGGTTATATGGGGGAGCAAGGTGCCCCTCAGCAATTACCTGCTCAGTCTTGCTCTTGAATAAGGGATGGGTGTGAGTTTGGATGTACATATGTAAAGTTTCAATATGTATGGGGCATACTGCACCCCTGCAACACCCGCGAACCCTCCCCCGAAAGATTGGTTGCGTTATATCAGGTGCTTTGAGCTTTTTTCCTTGTGAAAACCCTTATAGGCACAATGAAGATCGGCACCGGCAGAGCATGCTTATTTTATAAGTAGTGTTTTTCTTGATTATTACTTATAAAAAACTTCCAATTTTCCGACTACGGCTAAGTTCCCTTAACATGTCCTTCAAGCTTATATAGTTATCTTGTTTTTCTACGAAAGAACCTACATTTAGATACAATAACGTAGTAATATTATGTCTAAATGGCTAAATGTAAATGTCTCGTACTTTGTAGTTACCAATCCAGAACAATTTCGTTTTATCATTAAGAACTCTATGTATATTATAAACTTTTGACCCGTCTTGTGAAACAGTTTTTAATTTAAATTCGTCCTTAAACTATCGGTTTTCTGATAAAGACACAACTGATGCCCTAAGAATTTTTTTACAGTGGCTGTATTTTAAGAAAATTTGAATTTTAATCTCTCTTTTCTTTCTGTCGCCTTCATGGTGAGCATGTGACCCAATGCATCTTCAATTAGCCTAATAAGGCTAAGTTAACTGCCTCATTTTGAGACTCTTATGAGACAAAAATTGTTGGTGTTTGGGGGATTTGGATTGGGTGTAAGGGTCTTTTATGGGGAGGGAATATTTGCCGTCACAAAATTAAAACCATTCGGACCCAAGGACATTATTTTTGTCCTTGGGTCAAGGTCCTTGCCAAGGACATATACATGTCCTAGTCTTCCGGCTGATTTTTACCTCGATACCACTCGAGGTATATTGACTTACTCAAAGAAGAGTGACCTGCATAAATAAAACTTTAAAGACAATTTTTTCATTACGAGACTATCCGAATTTCGGAGATAAACTGAGGTCAACCCCAGAAACGAGTTTCTCAGTCAGTTTCTATCCGGTGTTTATATCAGTTTAACATTTAACTCTCCGAATTCGGTGAGCTCAACCCGGAATGAATTCTGGAGAACAGTTCCAGCGTTCTCTTCCTGTTTTTCTGTATGAAATGGCAGTTACTCTTACTTTGTGTATTTCTAGGAAATATTACATTTTAGCAGAGAAGCTGGAGCTTCTTTACCCTTTTTTTGTATGAAAAAGTTAAAGCTGAGAGATTTAATGCATGCGTTCATTCGGTGAACTAGCGTTGCAGTATAGGACACCACTGCGCGCTTTATTTCGTTGACGTGCATTTGATGAAGCAAATAAGGCAGCAACCCAATGCACCCTGCCTGAACTGTATTCGTAAAACTTGGGCGCACTGAAGACATACTCGCTGATTTTTGACATTCAGTTGATCGCAATAAATATTTCAAGTGCATTTCAGGGCACACTGGGGCTATTTTCTTCCAATAAACTTTATGATTTTGAGAGTTAATGATTTCGATAACTTGATTGACTTCATTCAAGTCTGCACTAAATTAATCCCTCAACTCTGAAGAATGATACAAAGCTAATTTTTTTCCCAATACGGTTTGCACCAGAGAAGGGCATTTGGCTATGTCGATAAAAACATATTGCAGTCGTTGTAATTGCTCTTGTTCTATAGCGACTCTTACGAAAGTAAATTCAAAGTATGTATTTGTATTTACCTACATATATCCATACGCATGCCTCGTAACATAATATTCTATGACTATCTACATAGAAGCAAAACCGAAAATTATTCACAAAATAAAAATAGAACTCCATTTAATTAACCAGTTCCTTTAGCAGTTTTTTTACCGCCAATAATAACATCGATGAGCTTTGTAAAAATTAACTTTCCCAACAGAATGCGTCAGAAAAGAAACCCACCATTATCAGAAACCTGTTTTACTTAACTACGGGAAAATTAATTAATCTGCAAATTGTAATTGTTTGTTAAATTGTTTTTGATTTAATGCACTTAACGGATATTGGTAAAAGAAAAGTGGGAAATAATGCAAAATGTTACAAGGTATCGGTCTTGTACATTTATGTGTCGTTAACTAAGTGAGTACACCCATTTCGTGTTCGAATCATTTAAAAAATTTCTCCGAAACGATAGCTATCAAAGCAAAGCACACAACAGTTATGAATGATGTATGGTTGACTCAGTTTGTTTGATCAATTTTACTGATACACATTTTGACTTTTAGGATAAAAAAATTAACAATACGAGTATAAACACTCTTCTCCAACCATGACATTGCAGTGGGCCGGTTACTAATTCAAATTATTCGGTTTACTGAACGGCTGGTTAAGTATGCCGTTTAGAGTAGAAGCAGGTATCGTTGGTAAATGCGCGAGATAAACTTCCGGTTTGAGGCTTTTATAAAGTTTATTGAACTTGAGACGAACTTTAAACATGGTGCTTAGCAGTGCATTATATACCTACCGATATAATAAGCATATATGATATATGCTGCAATTACGTATGGAAGGTAATGTCAACTAGTGGTTAGTCTCTGTTAACCTTATACGCATACATTTATTTTAAATGAACTTCGGCACAACTACTTTGTTCCGGTATGTTTTAACAATCCGAGATCTTCTTAATACTTCCCCGAAAAAAGTCCGGCGTCGTTAAATCTGGCGACTTTCAAGAATACATTGCTCAACAAAGAAGTCCCTGATTTTGCAACGTATATACTTAACGTTTACTGTTTATTTATATGAAGATATGCAAATCTTTTCCTATGGTTTTCCACCCAGGCAACCTATAGTTATTTTGTTTGAATCGATTTATGGAAAATAATAGAATTACGTAGCCCTTATATGAGATTGAGAATGGTAACTTCTGTATTTCGTTTTTGTTTTTCTAAGCAACAATTTTATATTCCCATAGCGTATATTTAACTCAGGAAAGAGGTCCTGGCACGAATAACTCTTCGCATAAGCATGGAACCTCTTCCGGTGTAGAATTGTTTGACTCCAAACTAAATTGGAAACGGAACACCGAGGAGAGAATGAAGAAAGGTCTCATTGCTCTACACATGTAAACAAAAAAAAATAAATAAATAGAGTGGCGCAACAGCTCGAGGTGAACCAGGGCCAACTTCTCAACAATGTATGCTGGTGTGTTAATTTCTTTTTACATACAAAGGGACCTACAATTTTTTGCCGAATCCGAACGGCACTTTGAGAAGTTTTTCAAGACAAATGATACTCTCGAAGGGCTTGTCAAACCCTCGCGGAGGTGGGGACCGTGAAAAAGAACAAGTCTTTTTTTTCAGGTGACGATGGCAGGACACATGTAAACAAACCATTGGGAAAAAGTGGGGTCTACAACCCAAAATAGCATATTGGCTTTATACAGCGGTTGTTAGACCTATTCTTACCTATCATGGATCGGTATGGTGGGAGGCGTGTAACATGAAATCTTACCTTAACAATCTAAGGAAGGTACAAAGATTAACTTGCTTAGGTATCACAGGTGCATTAAGATCCACACCTCAAACAAGTCTGGAAACAATGCTGCATCTCCAAACTCCAACCTCTGGCAAAGGCAGCTCTCAGACTAAGAGAGAACCACCTATGGAAGTCACAATGTCTAGGACACTCAAACATACTGAACATCTTAAATCAAAATGGGTCTGTAACCCGTACAGTTTATAAGAAACCTCAATTTGACTTTGATAAAAGATTGACAGTCATTATACCAAGTAGGCAAGACTGGGTAGAGACAAATGTTGACATCAAAGGTATCGCTATCTATACCGATGGATCGAAAACAGAACATGGAAGAGGTTCAGGAGTCTTTTTGGGGACACTGCAAATCATCCAGTCATATCGACTTAATGACTACTGCAATGTTTTCAAGCTGAGATTTATGCGGTGAAGAGAGCTGTACAGACAGTTCAATCTATGGATCTTCCAGCAACGGAAATAACCATATGTGTTGACAGTCAAGCAGCACTTAAAGCCCTAGACTCCAACCTCGTGTACTCCAAGTGTGCCAAGGATTGCCTCATGGCATTAAAGGAAATAAGCCTCCAAACAGTTCTACTCTGCTAGTTTCACTCTGAAATGAAATGGTGGACGAACTGGCCAGGAAAGTATCTTAAGTATATCAGAATTCTTATAGATCAATATACGGTCAAACTAACCGGTGAACGTTGGCAACAGTCAAGGATTGTATCATGACTCACTGCTTATGGCCAGTGCTCGACCTTTGAAGAACAACGACCCTTCAATCTCTCACTAGAAACTTCATAAGAACACTCGTTGGTGTAGTCACAGGACATTGCACCATTGGACATTCCATCCATGTTTGTCTACCTTACAAGGGTAATCACAATGGGCCAATCTGCCCACCGATTGTCCTTAGCTTGACATTTTCCTTACCCTAACACTCTGACCTGCAGGCAGTCGGCCAGACAAAGTTTCAAAACAAAAACTGAATTCAACGGTCTTCCTTATGGGTTTCGATAATTTATTGTACATATAACATTTAATCACAATTATCCAGGTAAAATGACAGTATTTAGGTGGTAAAAGGTTGATTTTCTAGATCCAGACTCGTGACATAGAATTGTGGTGGAGAGGTACAGTCGACTAGGAAAGAGTTGAAAAGAGCTTAAGCATCTGTGTTTGAAACCAAACGCAACAACGTAAAGGTATGGTAAAAGAAGTCCTGCTATGTCCCATAAGGGCAAACAATTATATAAAACAAAATCTACATGTAGTTAAAAGAAAACATTATATACCTACATTTCAGAATTATTGGTTCCCTGCGCATATGACGACATGCAAAGGTATAACGCATAATATGACGTCATGTGTGAACTTTTTCAACAAATCTTTCGCGAACAAGTCTCTATGCGAACGGATTGCCAAGACACTTGCCGTAAATATAGTAACCTATATAGCTTTTCTGTTTCCTTTGAATCTTGACTTGAATTGTTTACAAACGAATGTATAAATACAAATCTATTATCTCTGTTTACTTTAACGAAAATTTCCAGCTTTAAATTCAACCTTTTCTTTTATAGATTTAAACAAAAAAGTATGACACAAAATTTAACCTGAAAATTCCTGTTTCTTTACTTAAGGCTAGCAGTACGGTTGAATTATTGTGTCCATTCATAATAATTTTTGAAGTTTGGTTTAAATGCATTTATTTAAGTGCTTAAACAAAAAAGTATGACACAAAATTTAACTTGAAAATTCCTGTTTCTTTACTTAAACTAGCAGCACGGTTGAATTATTGTTTTCATTCATATAAATTTTTTAAGTTTGGTTTAAATGCATTTATTGAAGTGCTTTCAGACTAAAAAAAAGAGTTCACGAAACTCTAGTTAAGAATGACTCGCTGTTTAAGCTTCATATGAATGCAAGTATAATAGAGAACCTTGTTCAAAGATCTTGGCCTGGAAAAGCTTATCACTACGCAAAACATTAATATGTTAACATAACTTAATAATGTCTGGTGTCGTTTATGTAAACTTGCATAACTTTTAAACTTCTCCACAAATAACGAAGCTAAAAGCTCGAATATTCCCAAGGTATAATAACAATTACAAGGGCTGAACTTTTGAGCCGTTTTCGCGTTATGAGAAAACGGCGCACAACACTCAGAGTGCAGTGTTAATTTGTGTGTTTTCTCTCAAACAATAAAATTCTAGGGTGATCGCATTGTTTTCCAATCTGTCTCTAGTTGATTTAAACATGATAAAGGGATCACACCCTTAGCTAAAAATACTTAAACATAGCATAGACAAGATCGGTTTTAAAAATCTCGGTTGCAAAATATTGATTGTGACAAATCAATCTTGAACAGGGTGAACAGACGATGCTTTCTTTCTTTATTATCGGTTCTTTATTTTCTATGAAAATTGTTCAAATTATTACATTTTGTGCAAGTTAAGCCTTACGAATTTGTACCGTTAAAGAAGTTTGAATATGTCCTTTCGATTCAATCAGTCTTTTCCAAAGTGGTGAAAATCTTCACTGGAATGCTGACGTTAAGACTAACGAAGTGGGTGGAATGCCACGAAAACCTCAATAGTTCTACTCAAGGATTCAAATTCTATCCTGCGTGCTATCGAACTCAGCAAAATTCATATAGGGTTGAGGGCTAGAGAGGCATTCATCTTTAACCCATATCTCGCAAGCTTGTCCGCTTCTTCGTTTCCTGGGATATCGGTGCGACCTGGCACCCAACACAGAGTCACAGTGTTGTCAAGTGCTAACTCGTGCAGAATTTTCCTTTCACCTTTCGCCCTTGACTTCACTAAATCTGATTCCATCGCTTTAATTGCCGCTTGGCTGTCAGAGTATACGGTGATGGTCTTGTTTACGGGGCTGTGTTTCTTTAGCTCAGTGGCATCTTGGATTATGGCTGCCAGCTACGGAGTCGGTCCTGATCACAATTTAGTTTGGTTTGTTGCTGGTTTGTTAATGGGTTGCTTCATCTCCGGAAGATTCCTTATGAAGATGTTGATACTAATTTGAATAAACAGTCTATTCCATTGACCTATTCCATAAACTTTTCTTATGGTAGCTTGTAGGTCTTCCGGTCTTCCAAATGAGATCTGAGGGACAATTGGAATCCGTCGACCGAACAACTACGGACTGCGATCTATAGGTACCAAGCCAGTACGATCTAAGGCTGGTAAAATTTTTTCTTTTTTCAACGAAAATTCTGCTTCTCAAAATTCTTACGGGTATCCCTTATACATTTTCAGCTTTGAGCAAACATTAAAATTTTGGAAATGAAACTTTGACTAAGTCACACAGTGAAATATGCTTGTTTCTTTTATTGCCTTTGCTTTACTTCAAAAAAGTCAAAAGTTTATTTAAAAGCATAGCTGAATTTTATTGCTTTATTCAGAATTTTGAATAACAATATTTCCCAGGTGGACTTATTGCCTTGGTGGACTAAACCCAGGTGAACCTAGTTCCCAGGTGGAGTTATAAACAGGTAGACTTCTGACCCAGGTGGACTTCTGACGAAAATGGATTTATTTCCCAGTTGGACGTATAACCCAGGTGGACTTATCTTTATCAGATGGTCTTAGTTCCCAGGTGGACTTATTACCCAAGTGAATTTATTAGGTGGACTTCGGACCAAGATGGATTTATTTCCTAGGTGGCGTATTATTTTTACAGTGTAATTATCGCCCAGATGAAATAATGACCCAGATGGAGTGAGAAATTATTACTAGATGGACTTATTTCCGAGGTGGAATCATTGACCATGTAGACTTATTGCCAAGGTGGACTTTTTCCCCAGGTGGACTTATTTCTCAGGTGGACTTAACCCAGGTGGAGTTAACCCAGGCTGACTCAACCCAGGCGGACTTATTTCTCAGGCGGATTTATCGCCGCAGTGGGTTTATGACCCGAATGGACTTATTTCCCACTTGGACCTATTGCACAGGTGGAGTTATTGCCCAAGTGGGCTTATTTTCCAGGTGGACTTATTGCCCAGGTGGACTTATTCCCCTGGTGGGCTTGTTGCTCAGGTGGACTTATTTCCCAAGTGGAATAATTTCCCAGCTGGGCTTGTTGCTCAGGTGGACTTATTTCCCAAGCGGAATAATTTCCCATGTGGGTTTAACGCTCAGGTTGACTTATTGCTCAGGTAGACTTATTTTCCAGGACGACTAAACCCTGGTGGACTTATTTCCCGCTTGGACTTATTGCCCAGGTGGACAATAAGTCCAAACTTTGAACTTATTTCCCACTTGGATCTATTGCCCAGGTAGACTTATTCCCCGGCTGGGCTTATTGCCCAGGTTGACTTATTTTCCAGGTGGACTAAAAACCCAGGTGGACTTATTTCCTACATGGACCTATTGCCCAGGTAGACTTATTTCCCAGGTGGACTTATTCCCCAAGTGGATTGATTTCCTAAGTTGACTCATTACTCAGGTGGACTTATTGACTTGGGAGACTTATTTTCCAGGTGGACTAAATCCTGGTGGACGTATTTCCCAATTGGACCTATTGCCAAGATGGACTTATTTCCCGGGTGGACTTACGACCCAGATGGACTTATTTCCCAGGTGGACTTGTTGCCCAGGTGGACTTCTTTCCCAAGTGAACTAATATCCCAGGTGAAATTATTGCTCAGGTGGACTTATTGCCCAGGTAGACTTATTTTCCAGGTCGACTAAACCCTGGTGGACTTATCTCCCGCTTGGATTGATGATCAGCCCAGGTGGACTGACGATCCTGATGAACTTATTTCCCACTTGGATCTATTGCCCAGGTGGACTTACTTCCCAGGTGGACTTATTCCCCGGTTGGAATTATTGCCCAGGTTATTTATGGAACTATTTTCCAGGTGGCCTAAACCCAGGTGGACATATTTCCCACTTGAACCTATTGCCCAGGTAGACTTATTTCCCAGGTGGACTTATTCCCCAGGTGGACTTATGATCCAGATGGACATCTTTCCCACTTGGACCTATTTTCAGGTGGACTTACTTCCCAGGTGGACTTATTCCCCAGGTGGACTTATAGCCCAGGTGGGTTTCTTTTCCAGGTGAACTTTTTTCCCAAGTGGACTTATGACTCAGATGGCTTATTCCCCAAATGGATTCATTGTCCAAATGAACTTATTACTCAGCCGGGCTTATCGCCTAGGTGGAGTTATGACCCAGGTGGACAATTTCTCAGGTGGACTTATGGGTCTTAAGTCCTCCTGGAAAATAGATCCATCTGGGTCCTAAGTCCCACTGGGCCCTAAATTTACCTGTGGCATAAGTCCATCTGGGTCACTGGTCCACAACACTAAGTTCACCACAGAAATAAGTCGACCTGGGTAATAAATTCATCAAGGAAATGGGTCCATCTGAGTAATAAGTCCACCTGAGCAATAAGTCCATCTGGTTCATAGCTCCACCCGGGAAATAAGTTTACCTGGGAAATAAGTCCATAAGGACAGTTAGTCCACCAGAGAAATAAGGCCACCTGGGTAATAAGTCCAACATGGAAATAAATCTGCCTGGTTCATGAGGCCATCTGGGACATAGTTCCACATGTGTCATTAGTCCACCTTGGTAATAAGCCCGCCTTGGCAATATGTCCACCTGCATTATAAGTCAACCTGGGAAATAAAGCCATCGTGGTCATAAGTCTTTATGGGCAATAATTCCACCTGCAAAATAAGGCCATCTGGGTCATAAGTCCACCTTAATAGTAATTCTACCTGGGTAATAATTCTGTCTTTGTAATAATTCTACGTGGGTAATATGTCCACCTGGGTCATAATTCCACCTAGGATAAGTCCACCTGTGCATTTCCGCCTGGGCCATAATTCCACCTGGGTACTGCGTCCACCCGGGATCATAAGTTTACCTGGGTAATAAGTTTACCTAGCTAATATGTTCTTTTGGGTCATAGGACCACCTAGGAAATAAGTCCACTTGGGTAACAACTCCACCTGGGTTATAAGGCCACCTGGGTCATAAGTCCACCTGTGAAATAAGTCTAGGACACAAAGTCAAACTTGTTAAAAGAGTACCTGGGTAATAAGTCGTCCTGTGGCGTAAGTCACCTGGGCAATTACTTCACCTAGATGGGCCATAAATACACCGCGGTTATGAGACCTTGACCTGTAAACCAGATGGGTGGATCCCCCTCATATCACCTTAAGAGCTGGTAAGCGGTGAAGCTGGGGTAATACCACGTACCAAGGTGCTCGAAAATATCTTCACAGGCAATATTTTCATAAGGGAAATAAATTCACTTTTGCGGAGTAAAATTAATGCCCTCTCAAGTTTTTGCCCAAATACGGCGCAGGAAATTATTTATGGGGAGGGAGAGGCCTTTAAACCCGCTGCCTGTTTCTTGTTTTACCTTTCTTAAAAAAAATGCTTTACTGAAAAAGTTCTATGCTTTAAAAAAATCATCTGAGCCATCATCAAACTTACAACCCTGCGCCGCGCTTGAAATTTTGAGCCGTAGAGTCACTTTCTCCCCAGCACTTTTAAATTTTCGCAAATTGTCCTTTCTCCATTAATTTTTTTACTTACTTTTAAAGGTGGCGCTACAGCCAACAAAGTTTGCCAACCAGCTCTGTCTCTAGTTAGCTTTCTCAGTTTTGCGCTCTAAATTGGCTAGGTCCCCTTCATAATCCGTACGTCACCTGAGGCTCAGTGCTCCTCTACTGCGCCGTCTCTGCGGATTCGGAGATTTCCCGGACCGGAGCGTGGTGTCCATCCGACCCAGCCATCGCAGCTAGTGAAAACTAAATACTGTTTACTCTCTGCAAGCAACACAGAAATGCTCAACTGCAGCCTTCACTCTGAAAAAAAAAACTGAAACATGAAATTTGATTTGTTAAAAAAAACAAATTGATAAAAATACCGAATAGTAACGACAAAAATGTTGCGCATACGCCACAGTAGCCACCTAAAAAAAATTTAAAATAATTTGAAGGGTAGCAGGTCATAATTGCGCTGTTTGATTTATTTTTTAATTGATTCACGCTTAAAATGTAAAATTACATTTTAACAATTTTCTTTCGATTTAGGTGTATTACTCTTAGCTTGCATTGCGACAACAATTCTGGCACAAAATTCCAATACATGGCAATCAGCACCTGCAACGTTTCCGGTTGACCGTCCTACTACTTCACCACTCGACTATTTAAAAACAATATCAAAGGGAGCCGAGGAATTCTCCCTGGAGCTTTTCTCTACAGTCTGCAGAGAAGTCGCCGGAATCAAGCACAATCTTATGATTTCGCCCTTCTCCGTTTGGGCACTTTTACTCTTGGTGACCGAGGGTGCTGCAGGAGAAACTTTACATGAGCTACAGACTACACTGCGGATATCAAACGACACGGCTCTGCTTCGAGAGGGCTACAAAATTATTCAAAAAACTTTAAAGTATGTTTAAAAGCAAAGATTTGCGTGATCAATTTATTCACTAGATATTTTCAGAGTTAATACATCCACCATTGAGGTGTCTACTCTTCAGGGCATATTCCACGATCTTAACCGCCCTTTCAACAGAAATTACGAGGAAGTTATTGAACGACAATACGAGGCCAATTTAGTGCCAATCGATTTTTACAATCCCGAAAGAGCTCTCGCAGAAATAACAAAATTTATTGAAACAGCCACCAGAGGTTTTATTAATCCCTCGTTACAACGGTCAGATTTGGAAGATGCCCAAATGATAATGATTTCCTCCATATATTTCAAAGGTCAATGGAAGGTAAGGAATTTTCTTAACAAAAAAGTTCGTACATTTAATAAAAGCTCTCAATTAGTCACCTTTCAACAAATCATTTACAAGGGAGGAACCTTTCTATGATGACGACGGTGCAGTCGTTGCTCAAGTTCAAATGATGACGCAAACGGGTACCTTCAATTATGCACCAATAGTTGAAATGCAGTCACACATTCTAGAACTGCCCTATGGCAAGGAGAATCGACTCTCTATGCTTATCATAGTTCCAAAGAAAGGTGAGACTTTCACAGCTTAAGGGAATAAGAAGCACATTATTGAAAGTTTATTCGTTTTTTAGGAGTGCGTTTGAATGATGCCGTAGATAGCCTGCGACAAGTTGGATTAGAAAGAATTTTCAACGAACTGAGTCGCAAGGAACATATAATGTCTGAGTACGACGACAATGAGGTCGAGGTATTTTTGCCTAAATTCATCACCACCACTAGCGTGACTTTGAACTCAATTTTAGACAAGGTGTGTAAATAAATATTCACATGTTTAAAATCGAATGAATCTAATAACTTTTTTCACACATGCAGATGGGTATAAGGGACGTGTTCCAGCCAAACTATGCTGATTTATCAAGAATATCCTCCCAAGCGCTTTACCTATCACGAATAATTCATCAAACCAAGATCGAGGTAAATGAGGAGGGAACAATAGCTGCAGCAATCACCTCGGGAATATTCGCCAATAAGGCATCACCTCCGCGATTCTATTTGAACAGGCCGTTTGCATACTTAATCGTGGAAAAGACAACGCGATCTCTTCTATTTTGCGGGCAGGTCACTAAGCCAGTTTATAACAAATAATTTCGAAAAAACAGTAAATAAATAAAAGTTTTTGAAAAACATAATCGAAGTTTTTTTGTCGTTTAGAGGGTTATGGAAGACATTCCATGGAAGCCTTTCACAGTAACGTCATGTTCTGTCAAGTTTTAACCCCCATACATCTGTTTGTCCAAAACTGCGCGGGCACTAAGATTGTAACAAAAAAATGTCGTTATGCTTGAGAGCTAAGTTTTAATTTAATCAAGCTGCTATTAGTCTGGTCTTAGTCATTGCTGGCGCTTCCGAGTTCCGACCGATGTTATATATTTTTGGTGGCAATAAATTGAGAATACGCAAAGCACGATCAAGTTTGAAAATTAGAAAAATCCAGACACGCTCATTACAGGCCTGTAAGTGCGACTATCTCTAATTTTTAAAAATACTTTTTTCACTATGTTAAAATGAAGCTAGCACACTAATTTTCGGTATGTAACAATGCTTTGTTTTAGTTTTTGAGACATGAAAAAAAGTTTGGCATACGCCCAGTTTTAAGGAGTTTTAGCTTAAAATTACGGTTGTTCAATAAACATGTTATGAAATTAGACGATAAATTTGTTAAAAATGTTGTAGATATTAGCATTGGATAGATAACTTTTTGCGTGTATAGGGCTTTCATGTCTCCGCCCACATTTGTTAGCGTGGCGAGAAAAAAATAGATTTTTAAGTTTAAAAGGCGGGGTTTTATTCCAAAATGTATGCAATCACTTAGCAAAAGGCGTTCAAAAGTTATATTTTTACATCCCGCCCACTTTCTAGAGGCAGTGTGGCAGTTTCTATATTAGATAGGATAGGGTATTTTGCAATCTGTCGCAGACGGACTGAAATCTTTACATACTGCATTGTTGCACCTTTCACATTTCACCCTTACTTTACTTAAAAAAAAGTGTGCTTAAAAAGCAGAATAACGCAAGTGCTATTGCTTTAGTCAGAATTTTGAAAAAGCTGAATTTTGAAAGTAGAATTTCTTTGCGAAACGGCAGACTTTGTACTGTTTCGGGACCCAAGAAGCATAGCTATAAAGTTTGATGATTTTTGCTTAAAATGTAAGGCCTAAAAACTACGGATACACAGATAAACACACGGTCGGACCGACGTATAAACACCGTTCGACTCACAATTAGGTCTCGATCATATGCCCTTAAGGTCTTGGGGATCAAAAAAAAAAAGAAATAAAAGAATGGTTTGCCACCCAGTATTGAAACAATCAAATTAAGTAAAACTTAAAATTTATTTCAATATAAATACAGTACACTAAAGAAAAGCTAAAAGAAATAGTAAAAACTGTAAAAACCTCCGGGTTTATCTGGTGAAGAGAGCAGACGTGTTTACAATGGCTCCGTAAAAATCGAATTTACTAGTTCACTAAAAAACCCATAATGGATGTGAAATATTCATACAGAAATACAATACAGATCGGGTTTGTACGCAAGACTTTAATTTATGTGGAAGATTGTCAATGACACGACTCTTAAAACTCTGATGTTTCAAAAAACATTCAACATAATCTTACAAAAAATATTGGCAAGCTTAACCTTCAACAAAAGCCGAAAGGTCACTGTGTATAGTGTGTACTTGACGGTCTTTTTTACGACCTAGAACATATTTTCAGAGTAATCCAGCTTTTAAAGATATCACATAGTAAAAGTAGGTATGATCGAACTGTGGGCGCGGTCCAATTTTGGTCCAATTAAATATTTCTAGTCTTTTACCAAACACTAAAATTTGAGTTCCTAAGCCTTGTCTAACTTGACCAAAAGCCCTTTTGGCGTAAAATGTAAATTTTATAGGTTGTCTTTTTCGAGTCAATTATAGCAGTGGCTGTAGGCGAATTTAAACAATTTTCATTCTTTACAATATAAGAACTAAGCTAAATTGCAAGTTTTAGCTCTCTAGCTCAATTTGAATAGCCTAAAACCTTCACCCATACAGACAGATTGACGGACGCACATGGCTTAATCAATTCATCTGTCGGTCTCGATCATACCCAAAAAGATCTGAAGGGGGTAGTGATTATTTCACTGTATTACAAACTATATAATATTAATGTATCCTGGACAGGATATAAGAAATATTTTTTAAAAAAAGTAGATTTAGCTTTCAAAATAGAAAGTACGAATTAAATAACAATTTTAACAAGACGCGCTTAACTGATTGTTTCCATTAAAAAATCTATATTTTAGAAGGATGTATTTGCTAGCAATATATTTTTAGAAAACATTTTTCCCGTAATGAATAAGTATTAAGATTACTAAACTTGCGCGAAATGTGCAAATAAGACCAATAGAATCAAGGGAAGCTTTGATTAACATGCGAAGAATTTTTATAAACAAGCCCGTACAAGAATTTGGATACCCTTATGATGTGTGAGGAAAGGATCAGAGGCAAGAGTAGAAAGGTACTGATGAACTTTGGTTTTAAACTATCGAGGACTAAAGTGACGACGAAAGATATGCATGTGTAATTCTGCTAAAAAAGGAATTCCAATATAACGTGGTACGGCCAAAACTAGGCTCCAGGGTAAACTGGTGAGCACTCGTTCTTGTTTGGGTTTTTCGGCTAAATTCTTTGAGCAAAGGAATAGGATTTCTTGTATCCTATCAAGAAGATGCAAGGTGGTCAGAAGTGCAACTGCACAGACACGGGGGAATACTCCAATTTTGGGCGTGTGAACGCCTTGTAGATGCTAGTCAGGTGTTAAGTATTTTTTGCATTGCTTTAGGAATCCAAAGCATTTCACAGCATTTTTGGCGAGCAATTCCCGTATAACAGGAAACGAATAGGAAAAACTGAGAGTACCGTCGTCAGCAAAGAAATTGGAATGAAAGTAGCGGACAAAAGGTCATTGATCAAGATTAAGAAGAGTGTTGTAACATGTTTTTTTAGGTCCTCGCGAAGGTTAAGGATTCTTAATGAAGTCGCTATGTTCAAATACCGTAAGTACCTAACACTAAATGCTTCTTTTGCGATTTTAAATGAGATTTTTCTGTTTCCTCAACCTAATTGTTGTTATTTTTTGTAAATAAATTTTTTCATAACTAACTCAGGTATACTCAGGTTGCGCTGCAGTCCGGGGTGGACTTGGGCCTCAACCAACAATCTTGATGTGTCAGTTTTGCATCTTGCTTGCGAAGTTGGCTGAGTTCTCCTCACCTGAGTCTCAGTGGTTCTCTGCGCCCCGTTCCTGCGAGGTGGAATTGAAGATTTTCATGACGGACCCTTGGTGTTCTTCCGCCCTAAATGACCAAACCATGCCACTCATTGTACTCTGGCTATGTTTTTACTATGTTGGTGCCGTGCTATGGCCCGTTCACTGTACAGCTGTATGTGTTTAATAGCTGAATTACAATAATTATTTAATTATTTGTTAGCACAATCAATTAACATTTTTTTATTGTACGTAGGAACGATTTTTTTCAACAAAATGCTCTTACGAGACGCCGGAAACTTTGATTTCGATAGTCATAAATCAGTTTGAGACGTATATATGGGACGTCATATATGGGACACAGCCCGCTTAAGGGTTAATAAAATCACAAGCACAAAATAACTTCAATTTGCTCTTGTATAACTATGGGCAGTGCATTTAAAAACCATAATTTTGCAAAAAAGGAATTATGGGAAGACCTGTTGGGCCTCATAACTAAGAAGAAAGAAATTAGCGGTTTCCTATTCGGCGTCTGGTAATTAGGTTAGTGCCGAACGAAAGCTTGTTAACGTTTCAACCTTACATGAAAACAAATCGTTTCCCTAACATTAAACACTTGCGAGAAAAGATTTTATGCTTTTCAGTAGTGTTTGTTTACTCAGGCCTTGTTTAGCACTGTTTGTTTTTCATCGAGTGTTGTTCTTCCGCTGTCTCCCGCTGATTTAATTCTGCTAAGGAACGCATTTAGAGGATCAGGAAATAACCTATTGATCAAATTATTCTCCCACCTTCAGATGTTGTTTTGCTTTTCAGATTTTTTGGAATTCCAAATGGCCTTCCTGGTAACAGTCGAAGACTTTAAGGAGCAGGTAGCTTTTTTTTACCGGAGAAAAAATTCTGCAATTTAATAGGTGATAACGCCGAGTGTTGTTTCCACATGTAATCTCCATGTGTGTACAACTTCACAATAGTGCACTTAATGTAAATAGTAAACGATTGTCTACTAATTTTAATTTAACTTTTACCTTTAAAACAAAACAACATAGTAATTCGCTACTCTTGATTACAATGCCTTCGGCTTACTAAAAAAAAAAACAAATTCCGTAAATTTTATTGATTCGATTGTTTATTCAACGCTTTCGAATGTTGCGCACTTTGTTTCCGATACGCATGAATATAGAAAATAAACAGTTAGAACTATGTTTAAAGAAAATACAGAATAAGTTTATAAAAACACACTTAGGTTCAAGTCCACATGCCGGACTGTTTATTTAACATAATTTGGGTTTTTCTTTAAAATTACGAATCCTTCCATGACAGGCGTCAAAGTTATATACTCGTCTGTGGCTAGTTCGGCTCGCTCGCCCATAGCCAACAGCACAGGGGTGGTGTGTGTCTGGAATCCAGTAATCGTTTTCGGCTTGCCCGCCTGGCCGACCACATCGATTGCCATACCAACTCGAACAGGCACCTGCAACTGATTTAGTTCCTCGTCGAAGGTGATAAGCATACGAGCCTGCATGGCCGGAACCAGTGAGTACAGCAGGTAGTGCGAGCGGCCCAAAATCAAGTTCTTAACATCCAAAAATGAGACCAATGTTGCCATCAGACCAGCTACTGCCATTGGGTTCATCAGCTGACGGTCACTATGGTATGGGCTTAGTGTCAAGGTTCCCTTACCCAAATGAGTTAAGCTCTGCGCAATACGAACCATAAACAAATTGCTGGGATCCTTTTGATGATACTGGGCCAGCTGACGTAGCATCGAAGCCAAACGGGCGTTGTTGGTGCCAGCTCCAGCCAGTCCCATGGCGAAAATGGCGTTATGGGCCACCTCGGCATCACTATCGTGAGAGAACTTGCTGAGCGTATCAAGGATGTTGAGCTTGGGATTTGAGGCCGAGATAAGACCTAATGCCAGCGGTACTGCCCTACGAATACATGGCTCACAGTAGCGCAACAGGTTTCCAAACGATCTGAATGCCATTTCAGCTCCAATGTCTTCACCCATGGCGATAAGAGCGATGCCGAGCACAGCGATTGACTGCGTACCAGAGAGATCCTTCTCGCGTTCCTTTTCCTTTTCGGCCTTGTCCTTTTCTTTGTTCTTCTTCTGTTTGTCATCGCTGCTGTCCGAGCTCGATGTTTCATAGTGATCCGAGCAGATGTGAAGGAGTTGCTGGATTTTTAGGACGTTTCCAGTGCCAGCGTAGGCACAAATTTCAACCATGGTAGTTGCCATTGATTTGTACGGTTCATCGAGAACTTCCAGTGTTCCCAAAACCGCATCAGTAGCCTTTTGACGGCCTAGATACAGCAAGCCCAAGCCCAGCATTAAAAATCTTGTGTATGTGTCGCGCAGATCGGTCTTGCTAAGTCCCATGATTGTCTGGAGAAGTATCTCAGTAACTTCGGCATTACAGGAGCCAACACTGATCAGACCCATGCTGAGAGCGGTGATACCAAGAACTTCAATATTGGCCGCGTTCTTACGATCAGAGTTGAAAACGGTCTTGAGGGTATCGATTACGATGGAACGATTGGACCCTGCGTACGCGATTCCCAGGCCGAGTATAGCACCTATCCGCATTGAGGTGTTGTTGTTTTCAATGTAATCTGATAAGAGAGCATGAGCAGGATCAACCTCGTTTCGAATGCCACAGTTTACAATGCCACAAGCCAACAAAGCACCTGACTTAATGTAGTCATCCGTGGAATACAAGTACTTGTCGATCATAGCCAAACCACCATCAACGTCCCACAGCAGAATTAGACCAAGCGAAGCGGTGGCGCTTAACATTCCGTGCTCCTTGTTTTTGTACAGCCACTTGTTTCCATCTTCGCTCAAGAGTTTGTCCACGCCGAATCCTGCATTGACGAAGCCGTTCACAAAGCTTGCTGCAAGGTTCTGCTTTGCTGAATCAACGACGATTGAAGGGAAGCGCGCTCTGGCGTTGTCCAAATGCGATTTGTAAATATCCTCGGGCGTCTTTGGCTCCATAATGTCCAGCTCACGGGCAAGGTTCAGGAAGTTTTTATTTAAATTCGCGTTCGACATAATTTCCATCAAATCGTCATACTCGGGAATAGATTCGTCCAGTTCCAAGCATACTTGCTGACGCGCCAACATAAAGGCCAGTTGCTTCTGTATGGAGGGATCCTTTTGCTCCTTGAAAATTTCCGCAATAATATCCATGTCGTTCAACATCAGAGCCAAGCGCATTGCTTGCGTGTATTGATTAAATTTTCTCGATAAATTCAGTGCTGTCTGAAGGATAACCAAGTTATCAGGCTCAGGCACATAGGGATAGCAGCTCTGCAGATACAAACACACCCTTGGGTACGCTCCCTCATCAACGTAGTCCAAAAGCAAGTGCAAGTGCTCGATTTCAATCAATAAATCGCATGCATCTGCCTCGGCGTTGTGCTCCATATTGTACGGAACAATTTGCTTGACCAGCTCGATGAGTTGAGTTTGGAACTCACCCGTAGTCTCAAGGTAGTGGGCGGCGATCTCTCCGGACAAATGACGTACATACTCATGACCCCATTCCCCAATCTTCTGCTCTGGGTCACACAAGAATCGGTATGCCAGACAGTCTTTTCCGCTACCCATGGTCATAGCGAGGACCGAAATAATGTCGGCACACACTTGACGCGACTTCTGCTCCGGCATCTCTTTATAGATGTTCTTCATGGTCTCGTAGTGAGGACGCATAAACTTAAGGGGCTTTGGAACCGAGGTCATACTGGTTGTTGAAGCTCGAATCAACTTACCCATTATCTCGAGCGCAGGCAAATACAGCGACTTATCGGGCTCTTGCAAACGTGCGACCAGCATTTCTAGCTCTTCTTGCAGTTGCTGATCCTCGTCTGAGAGTTCTTGCTGCTCCTTCTCGTCATTGTCTTTCTTTTCGTCGACAACTCCTTCGGTAGGGGGCTTTGCCTTCTCGGCTTTAGCTACTTCGCCCGTCATTTTGGATTTTTTTTTCTTTGTGGCACAAGTACAGAAAGTGACTAATTGGAACGCAAACTTTCGATAGATTTTCTGTAACAAATTCTCAGCGCTGGGGAGACCTGTGGTAAAAAAACTTTTGTTTGAGCAACAGGGCGTTGTATTTTGTAAATAAAATTAACCTTTTGTGTGTAAAAATTTAATTATTGGAACAATAGAATCGAAGCAAATTACAACTCGGCTTTTTGTGAATTTGGATTACAGTGCGTTTTTTCGCTGCTGTCAAAAGTGGCAGGTCTACCAACCCTGAGGAGTCAAAATCGATTTAAAAAATGTTATCGAGATAGTAGTGCTATCGATATGATATAGGTAACCATAACCATTAAGGTTTCGGTCACGGCTAAAACCAAGGGTGTGTCCGTTCATTTCATGGAACTCAAAAGAAAAATTTTCTTATTCGGAAATTTTTTTTATTATCACCATCATCCTCATTTTCTGTTTCCGCTTATCCTAAGAAGACCCGCGGGGCGAGGCGGTTGAATAAAATTTAAAACTCCTACGCCACCAATTCAAGAGACTTACCTGCAAGGTCAGGGTTAGAAAAGACTGGAGATAAAGTATGCCTTTCTCAAGAGACAATGCTGTCAGGAGTATATAATTCGGTTAGCCACGTTTTCACAAGGAACAGGAAAAGAAAAAGAATCCCATACATTAGCAATGCAAAAAGCATTCTGCGAATTTAGGTTTTAGTTGCTAATGTATGGGATTCTGTTTCTGTTCCTGTTTTATGTTGCTTGTGACAACGCGGCTTAAGACCACCTTTGGCAGTACAGTTATTAGTAAAGATGAACTTGAAGGTCTTAATAAAACCCAGTAGCACCTGAAACGCAGTGTGGGGCTCACTGCTCAGCGTCTGATCCCAGAAAGCCACTGAACTCTCAACGGTAAAAATCCACTCAAGAGCGTCTGTCTCGGGATGAGCGGCTTCTTGGTCAGCGGCTGTTGTCCAGGTTAGGATCGGCCGAATATAAACCTGGAATCTAGTGTTATTACGAGGTATTTAAAATAAACTTGAATATATATTTTTTAAGGAAATGCGGTGTTTTCTAAGGTTTGACGTGGTTTAAAGTTTACAGATTTAAGGCTAGTATCGGTGATCGCGAAAAAATTTTGCTTCCATACAAAAAACTCTACGTAGCAAAAACTTTGCAACCGGTTTTGCCGGTACGCTGCTGGCGTGTAAAATTCTTACGTTATTATAGATGTGCTAATCGAAAGTCTCCTCACAATTTCGCATACAAAATAATTGTCTGACACATTTTTTTCTCGTGCAAAATTTAAAAAAGCATTTTAGGCTGAAAATGTAAGTTTTACATGTAGGAGATTGTTAAGAGTTTGAAAAAATATGGAAATATCAGAATTTTCAGTCAAAAAAAATTCATGCACGAAGACAGATGCCTTTAACAAAAATTTCTATTCGCGCGCGTACCTTGAGTTGTTTTTTTGCAGGCATTTTGCTCAGAGTGGAGAAAATAATCTGGAACTGCTGTTGCAAAAAATTTTTCGCGATCACCATACTAGTCTTTAAGGCCAGGTCTGTGAGCCTGCTACGCAAGAGGTTTAGGCTCGATCCCCTCGGTCATCTGAACTAATGATATGTATTTTTCCATCTCATCGAGGGTCTGGCGACCTCTCCTAACTCTAGGAGTAGAGATTAGATCTAGGAATCTGCCCGTAAAACCCTCGAGAATGACTGATTAATTGATTACTTTGAACTTGTGCGATCCAAAAGTATTTTAGGAATCCTCTCCATCCTGATTATATGACATTATGATTATATGAACATGCAAATCACTTTTAGTGAAGTTTGTACGGTATTCACACTGAGTCATAAACTGAGTTTTTGGCAAGAAGCTTTACACAAGTCGTTTAGCTATTTAAAATTTCAAATCGCCGACAAAGTTGTTTTGTTTGTCAATTATCAATTATTGTCAAAAGTTTTTTTTTTTAGAAAATCATTGCAAGAAGGGAATTTATCAAGAATAGTACTCTGCTTTCAAAGCTTCATGCACATTTAAGATCGGACATTCAGTGTCGCAAATATCTACGTCCAAAGCTGTCGCAAAAATGAAATTTTTTTAAAATTTTTTTTTTAAAATTAAAATACAAAAACATACGGGGAAACTCATTCTTTCAATGCTTGCAATAACCCCAAGGTAATTCGGGTTTATGATCCAGTGTCACAAGACTAAGGCTTAGATTAGAATTAGAATGCATGCCATTATGGTGTATTTAAAGTAACTAAGAAGAAAAATACTGCAAATATAATTCTTCTTTCGTCATAGCTATATGCCAAAATGGCATGTAGTCTAATTTAAGCTTAAAGAACATAATAAATAAATAAATAAATAAAACAATTTTTTTTAAGTTGCAGGGTAGATTACTGGTCCAAAAATTTGTATTTGAAGAACTGGATAAGATGCTTTTTCAAAAATAAAACAAAAGAAATATATTATACAATCTACCCTTTTCACACCAAATCAGAATCTAGATTCAGAGTAAAAAGTCCCAAATCTTATTGAAATCTATTAGAGTTCTCATATATTTGTAGAATTCAGAATCGACATCAGAATCTAGATTCCCACAAAATCGAATACAAATGTAATAGATTGTATTCGATTTTGTGGGAATCATAGGAAAATAAGAGCAAATACACTTTCACAATTCAATCAAAAGAACACATGACAGCCGATGAAATTTGTTTATAAAATAAAAAGGAGAAATATTTTCGTATGTATTTTCCAGAGCTTCTTTCTACAATTGTTTTTTACTTATTTGAAGCTGTTTAGCTTGTGACAACTGTGAAAAATTGGACAGTTGGAGTTCACTGATCGAAAAGTCAACAAAATCTAGATTATTTTCGCAGTGTGAAAGAGTCCATTCGATTTTGAAATCGAATTGCTCAGAATCTAGATTTTGGCTTCGGTGTGAAAACAGTATTTTGAATTATTTAAAACTCAAAAAATCATCACGTTAACTTGACATCACCACAAATTACTTAATAACTAGATATTCAACTAAAGCTTCCCTTTCCCCCCAAAACCCATTTGTTTATTTGTTGTTGTTGTTTTGAGTTCCGTGTCGGTGAATACGTGTGAGAAAAGTAAACAAAAATTTGAGAGCCCGCCAAAATAGCGAGGTGAATTTCACACTGACATTTGAAAAAGTCATAAAAGATAACACACAAGTCATTAAAGTCAAAATGACAATTCTGTTTTAATTTTGCCCACACTTGGGGTGAGCCTACATTGAGACTGTGATGTGCCTTTTGAATGTGCCTGGATATACTGGAATGTTTATGACGTAATTGGATATTTTTACGAATTTGGTCTTTTTTTTCAATATAGTTCGGGTCACAAATTACTTAATAACTAAATATTCAACTTGTGCGTCCCCTTTCCCCCAAAACCTATTTGTTTATTTGTTGTTTATGCTTTTCGGTTTTGTGACGGTGAATGCGTGTGAGACGCTTATTATTATAATTACGCAGTTGGGCTTTTCTTTTCTCCAGAATCGTTCATGTGTTATTGATGTTCAGTTTTTAATTATGTAGGAATGCAGAAAATATTAGTTATTCAGCAAAACAAGAGCAACAGTTAGGAAACAATAGAGAAAACTTCCATTTTAGGAAAAGGCTTTTGATTTTTACTTGCGTAAAATATTAAGCGTTCCCAAATTTAAGAAAAATGAAGAAGTTCAGAAGCATTAAATATAGCTTTCATTGGATTGCATCACTGAAACTTTTTTTTACTTGTGATTAAATTTGTTTGTTTAATGAATGCTTCTTTTGGTGTCAATCTCTATTGTTACCTACAAAAATATACATAAACATTTTTCTTTCGACTACTTTGCTATTTCACTGACAGAAATCAATTTCAATGTGCTATTGATTTTTTTTACGGAATGGGTTCACTCAAAAGTGCATTATTCTTCTGTTCTCAGTTGCCAATTTGACTTTTTATGTTCAACTCTAACCTCACTTGCATGCAATAATATCGACTTGGAAGGATAAGGATGACAATTATATCATAATATTGATTTGTTCGAATAATGAATTCAAATTATAGCTATAATAAAAATAATAAAAGTGCCTTTGAACCTTTCTAATGACTTTTACTTTTTAATATACTAACAATTGATTTCGTCAAAACATGCAGAAAACATTTTATTGGTACTTAACCGTAAATTTTGCTTTTTAAAGCTTTAATCCGGTAACATAAAACACAAACTTATCAGAGGCACAGGCATTTAGGCAGTAAAGAATTAGTTTCATTTGCGCTTTTTGTGTTTTGTTTTTAACTATATATGAAAATATTTAGAAGACATTTGAAATACATAATGTATAACTGGAATACAATTAAGATTAAAATGATTTTAAGGTCTCTAGCAAAACAACATTAATGTAGCACGACCCATTATGTGGCGACTTCCAGATATTGGAATTCGTTACAATTTTTCTCCGGTAGACGGAGCAAAAAGCTGATTCCGCCATGTTTTCGTGGTGAATCACTTGAACTTCGTGGTGAATCTCTTCAAGTGTGGAATACATTGACAAAATGTGAGAGTATGCGTAGTTTTCCAGGTATATCCATGGCAACAGCTTGTAGGCCCCTCGGCTTTCCAGTCTATCTAGTTGAATATCTAATTCATTAAGTAATTTGTGACATCACAAATCATTGTTGTCCAAGTCAAGAAATAGGCAAAGAAACTTTTGTGATATAGAAAGTGGGATCACAGCAAGATGACAACGATAACATATTTTTGCTATCGATTAATATTATAACGATGTCCAACTTCACTCGTATATCAAATGACACTTCAATTTGTTTATGTTTTATGACAATTGATAATTGGAGTTGCTCGAATATTGTCTTATGCGGTGATTCCAAGCTTAAAATCTTAACTACGCGAAAAGTATAATTATTTTAATAAAAATCAAAGCATATTATGCCAACATGAATCTAGAGCTTCTTGGTAAGCATTGCTTTGACGATGGAAATTTATCTAAAACACGTGTTCCACAACAATCCACTTTCAGAATCTTTTGGACAAAACTACCCCGAGGAATTTGATGGTTCATTGGACTGCATTTCGTTAGCCGTAACATGCTGTTTTAACAAATATGGCACGCTCTTGGCTGTCGGCTGCAATGATGGAAGAATAGTTATTTGGGACTTTCTCACCAGAGGTATTGCAAAAATAATCTCAGCTCATGTGCATCCGGTTTGCAGTCTAAGTTGGACACGGAGTGGCCAAAAAGTAAGCAGAAAGAACACGAAAATATCCTTTTATCTATAATTCTTTGAACCTGCGTTTGTAGCTTCTATCCGCCTCAACGGACAATAATGTTTGTATTTGGGATGTCCTGTCTGGAGAATGTGAACAGAAGTATAGGTTTCCATCGCCCATTCTGAAAGTTCAATTCGATCCTAGAAACGATCAGCGATTTCTGGTTTGTCCAATGAGATATGCTGCCGTTTTGGTCAAGATTAACGATACCCATAAGTGCTTGCCGCTAGACCAAGATGTAAGTAGCTTTGGGTATTTCTGGAACCCATAAAACTCAAGATCTCTCCTTTCTAGGGCGATTTGAATATAGTGGCGTCATTTGACCGCCGAGGAAAACACATTTTCACCGGAAATGCCAAGGGAAAAATTATGGTCTTAGATGTGGAAACACTAGACCTTGTGGCCAGCTTTCGAATAATTGTTGGAACATCAAGTGCGACAGCAGTTAAGAGCATCGAATTTGCTCGGCGAGGAGAGTAAGTAAAAATTCGCTTATATAAATGATGGGAGTGTATTACCGCAGGGATCCCGGCCGGGATTTCCCGGCCGGGAGATATTCCCCGGCCGGGAGATGCTCTTTTCTCGCTCAATTTAGTGGTAAATTTATGTTTCTCCCGGCCGGGAGATTTTTATTTCTCTCTCGAAATAGGTGAATTATACCAATCTCCCGGCCGGGGAATTTCTCCCCGGCCGGGAGATTTAGTCTTACTCACCATTTTCCCCGGCCGGGAGATTTCTTTTGCAAAGGAATTTAATTACTCGCAACATCTTATGACAGTTCATGTTTATAAACAAAAACAAGGTGATGATTTTTCTACTACGTGCTAAGTCAGCAACATCTTTTGACAAGTAATTTTTATCAACATTAATTTCTTGTTCGTTGCTAAGAAGTTGACTAGAGAAGTTGACTGACTTCATTGACTCACTTGTCAAAGTCAATGATGTTCAAGCTGTCAATAGCTTTTGAGGTATAAATGTGCGATTTGAGTTAGGATTCACTGCGGTTTTTTAACTAAATAATAAGTTTTATTTAAGTTAATATTATTTATAAGTTAAAGTGTTCTCACCACAGAAAATCGTGGTACTTGGTACTATGCGCTGTTTTACCCCCTTTCGAAGTCGTGGACAGGTCTGTGAATAATACGTTTGGTGTGTAAACTGTTTTGTGTAATTGTTTGCATGAAAATTGCACTTTTGCGAATTGCAACATATTTTTCCATATTATAGTTATGCAGACAATCACCAGATATCATACATTAATTAAAAATAAATTAAATTATCTTCCAATGTTTTGTCTTTGTTAAGTTAGGACTTTTTTAGTACATCCAAATGAGTTTAACATTTTTTTCTGGTATGGATTATTGAGACCTTATCAACCACATTCCCATTTAAAAAAAATTTAATTTTTTTAAGCACAAAAACAAAATTTAATAAATTAAACAACCGAGCCAAAACCGTGAGTGAATAAATAAAAATGCACTAACAACAATCAATACAAAGCTCTTGGGGGTTAGACGTCAAATACGGAGACGTCAAAACTCAAACAACTCTATAGAAGAATAAAAATATTTTTCGCTGGTATGCAATGTTGAAGAAACACACACAGCCATATGTGTGGCTATGTATGGCTGTTAGATGACAACTGGTTATTCGAAGAAAAGAAAAATCAAATGACTTTGGCATTTTGTGTGTTGAAATTAATTTAGCTATTTTACCACTAATAGGCGTGTCTGTCGAATTTGGTTACATCGACCTTCAAATGCTATTTATGCAATATTTTTGCTCTAAATACAAAAAATATCATTTAACAAATTATGTAGAGTATTGCGATCTGGATTTTGTTTCTATAAAGTTTTCAGTTACATGGATGTTTAAACGCAGAAATTGACAAAAAACCAGGTGCTTTAGCCAGACACTTATATACCACAGTTTTCTAATAAATCTTTTGCTGCTATTGAAAAAAAAAGATGATGCTAAGATGTAGGTAGTTGCTCCTAATACCGGCCATCTCCGGTAACCGGATACTTTTCACTTTATCTGTTGAAAACTAGAAAGCCGCTACGAATTTGAGCATCATGCAAATACATATCGATAGAAAAATGTATCCGAAATATACACGCAAGACTTCGTATTGGTAGTGTGTACGCCGTAGCCGGTAGAATTAAAATAGTGTGTGCCCGATCTTTGAAGTGTGAAAAGTGCGTAGATTTTGCTTTTTCATCAGTGGCCAATGCTTTCAAAAAGTTGAGTTTATTTGGAAACCTACGCAAATTAACACTCTAAATATTCTAACTAAAGCTAAAAATTCTTTTAACAAACTGGCATTTTCAAAATAAAAATATATATATAAATTATGGTTTTTATTTGGCTGGCCGGTAAATGGAACCAAATATAACGACTTTTTCAGTATACGGCCGGGGGTGACCGGTAGCTAGAAATTTAATATTGACGAACAACTTATACTTTTTTTTGTTCATTTCAAATATTTGAAGTGTATCCTATAATATTTGAAAACAAAATTTCGTAATTTTCTTGCGTTTCAGTACCCGGCCGGTTATAATTAAACATAGCATACTACCGGCCAGTGCAACAGTGCGTATGTAAAAACTTCAAACCGTCTGCAACGGATTGCATATTATCCTACCCTACCAAAAACCGAAACGGCCACGCTTCCAAAAAGTGGGCGGGGTAAAAAATATAACTGTTAAATGCTTTATACTGACGGAGGCACACACAACATATAGGTACATAAAAGTTAGAAAATGCTAATATCTACAACTTTTATCATAGAATTTTATGCCAAATTTCATATATATTTATTGAAAAAGAGGCATTTTAGCCATTTTAAGGCTTAAGTTTTTTGGCTACTTCAAAGACAATTTCAAGGCGTACCAATGTTACGTACCAAAAATGAATGCGCTAGCGCCATTAAAACATAGTTAAAATTTGAAAAAAGTATTTTTTAAAACTAGAGATTGTGGGTAACACATGGGCGTATCTGTGGGCCGATTAAGCTAATTTTCAAAATTGTTCTAAAGTACTGGACTTCCAGTCCACTCACCAACTTTCAGCTCTCTAGCTTAAAACTTAAGGCCTAAAAGTTGTTAACATACGAACGGACGGACATGGCTTAATCGGTCTCATTAATATCTTTAGAAGGTCTTAGGGGTCTGCGGTGATTATTTCATAAGAAAGCGAAAACCTGTTTTATAATGTACTGTGACCTAGAAATTTCACTGTGGTGTTCATTTATTTGGTGTCCATGTCTATTCCCTCTTTCAAATAAGCGTGTGTGCGTCTTCATATGCTTATTTATTTCTGTTGCCTGCCTTTGCGGTTTGCACTTTCAAATGGGTTATCTTTATTTATTTCCGCAGTTTATACGCACACCAAATTTTGCCTTTCTACGACTTACAGTTCAGAAGTTATAAAGCGATTGGACGGACGGACGGACGGACAACGTAGCGATACCATAGGAGGTCCTTTTTCCATTTTTGGACGGACCGCTAAAAAACAAACAAAAAATTAAACTCGATCTTGAAAATTTAACATCTGTTCTCTGTTGCAGCACCAGCAACTGAAACAGAAACGGCGCTGTTTTCTGTTTCTGTTCCTTGTGACAACACGGCTTAACCGGCCACCCTGGCGATTTTCTTACTTCAATACTATTTTTTTCCTAAACTATTTGGTCTATGGAATTGAATTTCTCTTAGGGCGGTATTCACGAAGCAATCTTAAACTGTGAGCTTCGTAAAGTCTATGCTATGCACCAATCGTTTTTAGAGTCAGCTTATGAGCGCCCATAAGACTTACGAGTAGTCATGCCCACTATTAAATTGTGAGCGGTATGTTCGAAAATTTGTAATCAACTGTGACTTGTGATACAAAAATTTCAATCAAGCTCTCTTTAGGTTTCACTTCTTGACTCCAATTTTTTTTTGATTTCTTTTATTTAGCGTTTTGTCTTTTCCAAAAAGGTAGGTTTATAATTGGTGCCTGCGGACGAAGGACTGTTCAATGAAGAGCGTTCATCTTGGTGCTCCTCTTTTTTTTGTTACCCTCAACCTTGTTCATACTTCATACGCTTTACTGTCTTAATATCGTGCCCGATTTCAACACCTCGTGCCCTTTCAAATGAGCAAAATTTTTGAGCACCGCTTTGAGTTAAACTGTGATCTGTTAAGTGATAATCGAAATGATTTGGAGCAAAAATATTGCATAAATTGCATTTGAAGGTCGATGTAACCAAATTCGACAGACACGCCTATTAGTGGTAAAATAGCTAAATTAATCTCAACACACAAAATGCCAAAGTCATTTGATTTTTCTTTTCTTCGAATAACCAGTTGTCATCTAACAGCCATACATAGCCACACATATGGCTGTGTGTGTTTCTTCAACATTGCATACCAGCGAAAAATATTTTTATTCTTCTATAGAGTTGTTTGAGTTTTGACGTCTCCGTATTTGACGTCTAACCCCCAAGAGCTTTGTATTGATTGTTGTTAGTGCATTTTTATTTATTCACTCACGGTTTTGGCTCGGTTGTTTAATTTATTAAATTTTGTTTTTGTGCTTAAAAAAATTAAATTTTTTTTAAATGGGAATGTGGTTGATAAGGTCTCAATAATCCATACCAGAAAAAAATGTTAAACTCATTTGGATGTACTAAAAAAGTCCTAACTTAACAAAGACAAAACATTGGAAGATAATTTAATTTATTTTTAATTAATGTATGATATCTGGTGATTGTCTGCATAACTATAATATGGAAAAATATGTTGCAATTCGCAAAAGTGCAATTTTCATGCAAACAATTACACAAAACAGTTTACACACCAAACGTATTATTCACAGACCTGTCCACGACTTCGAAAGGGGGTAAAACAGCGCATAGTACCAAGTACCACGATTTTCTGTGGTGAGAACACTTTAACTTATAAATAATATTAACTTAAATAAAACTTATTATTTAGTTAAAAAACCGCAGTGAATCCTAACTCAAATCGCACATTTATACCTCAAAAGCTATTGACAGCTTGAACATCATTGACTTTGACAAGTGAGTCAATGAAGTCAGTCAACTTCTCTAGTCAACTTCTAAGCAACGAACAAGAAATTAATGTTGATAAAAATTACTTGTCAAAAGATGTTGCTGACTTAGCACGTAGTAGAAAAATCATCACCTTGTTTTTGTTTATAAACATGAACTGTCATAAGATGTTGCGAGTAATTAAATTCCTTTGCAAAAGAAATCTCCCGGCCGGGGAAAATGGTGAGTAAGACTAAATCTCCCGGCCGGGGAGAAATTCCCCGGCCGGGAGATTGGTATAATTCACCTATTTCGAGAGAGAAATAAAAAAGAAATAAAAATCTCCCGGCCGGGAGAAACATAAATTTACCACTAAATTGAGCGAGAAAAGAGCATCTCCCGGCCGGGGAATATCTCCCGGCCGGGAAATCCCGGCCGGGATCCCTGCGGTAATACACTCCCATAAATGATTTCTTTTTAAAATCAAGCCACACCTAGCGCCTTTCTAATAAACACGTCGGATCGAGTGATTCGAGTTTATGACTCCAAGGAGATCATCAATCAAGGAAAAGATGGCGAGCCAGAGCCAATTCAGAAGCTTCAGGACTTAGTTAACAAGTAAGTTAACAGACTTTTACTGCACCTTTGTGTGTTTGTAGACACCTTTCAACGTTTAACCAACATATATTTAACTCCATAGAACAACGTGGAAAAAGTGCTGCTTCTCTGGCGATGGGGAATACATCTGCGCGGGTAGTGCACGACAGCACGCTTTGTACATCTGGGAGAAGTCAATTGGCAATCTTGTTAAGATTCTTCACGGTACTAAGGGTGAGCTGTTGCTCGATGTTGTGTGGCATCCGGTGCGACCAATTATTGCCAGTATTAGCTCTGGACTGGTCTCGATTTGGGCTCAAAATCAAGTGGAAAATTGGTCGGCGTTCGCGCCAGATTTTAAAGAGCTGGACGAAAATGTCGAATACGAAGAACGTGAATCCGAGTTCGACATCACGGATGAGGATAAATCAGTTGATCTCAGCGCAGAGGCCAAGCAGGACGAAGAAACTGAAGTGGACGTGCTAAAGGTGGAACCGGTTGCAGCGTTTTGCAGTTCTGACGAAGAGTTCGACGACGAAAGCGTCTTGCAATTCCTTCCCATGGCTCCTGAGGTTGAGGATCCTGAAGATGGATGGGCAACGCAGGAAACTGGCGATCCTAATATGTCGAAAGAAAGCGAACCAATGGAAGTAGACGATGATCTTCCCGCAAAAAGGAGAAAAACTCACAGTTATGATATAAGTTTGCCTGATGCACCTGCCGACGGTAAGTTTATAGGTATATTTAATGTGGATAAATCAACTAATTCTTTGTAATAATGTGTTTAGAAACTCATCCATTGATTGCGAGCAAGACGAGCAAAGACAAGCAATCCTCAGGCGGAAAGAAAAACTCTGGAAGATCTAAAAAATAGACCTTGTTCATAATTCATATTATAATAATAAAATATAAAATTTAAGTCAACAGAGGGATTTTAGTTTTTTCGCAGTCTTCAAAGAGGCATGAAACCTCGTGTCTGTAAAATGGCGAGAAACATTTTTCAGAGGAACTTAACTATAATCTATTTAAAACTTAAATTTGCCTAGCCGAGCTACCGCGGGCTACTCAAGAGATAATATTAAATCTACTGGTTTCTTCAAGTTCATATTGAACACAATTATTTATTTAGTTTGTACCTGATTAGTGTTTTATATACAATTTCAAATACACGATAAGTCAAAATTTACTCACTAAATTAGTATCTACACGCATAGAGAACACACAATAATATCCACTGACTAGGTTCAATCTGTTGCTCTCAGTTATTCGTTTTCCAAACGGTTAATAAATAAATAATAACAGAAATCTCAAAATATAAACTACACAATAGTTGGAAGAGTAAATACACACCACAGACTATAGTTTTTTTTAAGATTTGCAGGCTATGAAACCATTTTACACAGTACATCTGCCTAAAAGTCTAAATAAAGAACTTTTTTGTAGTCATTTTGTTAAAAATGAAACTAACGATATAATCTCATCTGTGCCGATAGTTCAGATTCATCTATTTCTTTCATATTGAGCTCGGCCTCTTGTCTCTTGAGAAGTTCAAATATTGCAGCAAGCTGCTCTCGTTCAACTCTACGATGAAAACACAAATAACTCAATTTTTAATTGAAAAGAAGAGGGACCAACCGTTTCTCTTCCTCCAACTGATCCTTGGTCAGGGAATCTTCAAGTTCTTTAAGTCGTGCTGATTTTAATTTACTGACCAGGCTCTCCGAGAGTTCCCCATCGCTGTCCACTTTTTCATCGCAAAACTCTTCATCCATCATGGAGTGATCGTTCGTTTGGTTCGAATGCACTTCATCCTTTAAGTTTTGTTTTATTTACTTTATCAAAACATCAACAGCTTATCAAAGGATACCTTTTCTTTGGTGAGGTTGGCACAGTATAAAGCGATTATTACTGCCAGGAAAACAGTAACTGTGCTAAGGATATAAGCGTTTGAAAGTCCTTCGATAAATGCAAACATATTCTGGTATTTTAAAATCCAGAGAAATTGGTAATGCGAGAAATTGCGATGATTTTGTTAAAAGTTTAAGCGCAAAACAAATGGAATAGAAAATTAAGTGCAGAAATAAGGAATAAAAACAGAGTGCCTGACATTTGTCGTGAGGATATGTTCGAATAGTTTCACATTTGGATTTTAAGTTGCCACGACTGGGAAGATAGGTGCTGACACTTTTTAAAATACCAATACCATTAAAAATGGGCGGGTACAATCAACAAAGCGTTGGCTGGTATCATAAATTACTGAATAACTAGATATTCATCTTCGGACACGTAAAAGCTTTGTCCACAAGCTGAAATTAAAGAATTTACCTATTTACATATATTTACGAATGTAAGTAAATTCGTCAGTTTTACGCTATTCTGTTTCGGAGCTTTTACATCAGCTGATCGTGTTAGGTAAATTGTTGTTGCATTTTCTTACACGCATTCACGAAGATTCAGCTTGTGGACTAAAGCTTTTTAATGTAGAAGTTTAATAATGCTTTGGTGCCGAAAGAATTGCCAATTTGTGAATTATTGTTATTAAAACAGTTTTTGTTTTGCATTATTTTCAGCTCAAAAGAAAAGTTTTGTCAATTTTTATATTTTTTCTTTTCAATTATTTTATGTTTTACTTACTTGTTCCTGCTAACGGTTCAAAATTCTAAGAGGGTGTGACAAACCCTCTACAGAGTAGAATCTATTTAATACTGTCTCCACCGGGCATAAACCTGCTATTAGCGGGAGGCAATTAAAACTAAATCTCGGAGTGGCTCCACCGGACAAACATAGGTTAAATTTGACACGAGCACTCTTTTTCTGTCATTTTGGCTGTCAAAATAGAGTGTCGATGACATTTATTCCCAAGAGCGCAAAAAGATTTCCGTTGTAGAAATCTCAACAGAAAACGTATTTGTGACAAACATGTCATGTAGGTAGAAATGAGATTTCTGAGAAAACTGGCGGTCTTGTTAAACTCGGACAGCTGATATAGACAACATTCGCATGGCGTAATCTTTTATTCTATCATTCATTGGCTGATTGCTGCACATATATTATAACTTATTTATTGCGTAGTTGCGATAAATATGACAGTAACAAAGAAGTAAGAGAAGGTAGAAGAAAGCAATAGTAAATGTATTCGTTCAGGATAAAGGTATTCGCTTTTTACTTGTAGGGTACATTATGTACCTACCTACAATATTATAATGGTAGACCTTCTTATTGCTTTTTCGGTTGGTTAGAGGCCATAAGAAAGAGTTCAGAAAAAAATCGGTTCCTTTTAATGAACAGATATTTTAATCTTAAGCACGCATATAAATTGACCATACAAAACACTTTTAACTGATAGGCTGGTCGACCGAAACTGATAAACTTATAAGCTGGTAAACTGATGCACTAATAAACTGGTGGGCTGATAAACTGACTGTTTTCAGAATCAATATCCAAGGAAAATCAAAAACGTCTGAGAATTAGAAATTCTGACAGTCCAGTCTCTTAGCACACATATACTTCACTTGACTACGGACATGCAGAGCTTAGTTTTATTGTTTCGATATTTTTCAAATCCATCTTGTGCATCTGGTAAAAACTAATTGCACAAGAAAAGAAGGAATAGAAAATATGGTATACAAGGTTGAAGTATTCCGATCGTTTTAATTCGTACTACCCCACGAGGTAATACCAACAACGCGAAACAAATAGAATTGCTCCGATTTGGCGTTTGACAGTAGAAATATTTCCATGTGTGAGTTGTGATCAAATCTCGCAAGATCAGGAGATCGCATCATTCGTGTTGAGAATTGATTTAAATTTGCTCTTTTATTTTCAATAAAACATGCGAAATCGACAAAGATCAAATCTTTTGACAGAAAGTGCAAATCTTTTCTTCAATGAAAAACGATATAAAATGGGATTAATTTGATAAATGCAACTTTTATAAAGGTTTTACAAAAAAGTTGCATTTATTCATAAATTTTTCATTCATAATTACCTGTTTTTCTTTTTTGTCTCACTTGATTACGAACAGTAGCTAAATCTACCTTTTAAGCCGCGTTGTAACAAACAACGTATAACAGGAACAGAAACAGAATCTCATACATTAGTAACTGAAACCTTATTTCGCTGAATGCTTTTTGCGTTGCTAATGTATGAAATTCTGTTTCTGTTCCTTGTGATTACGTGCCTTTAGAGGCAAGTAAGGTGTAATTAAACAATAAAAAAATTGTTTTGTATAAGCCAGTGTTCGTTTTATTTAGGCTACGCGCATGCATACAATTTTAAATAGATAAACTATTTTGTTGTTTATACCCTTTTCACTCCGAATCAGAATCTAGATTCAGAGTAAAAAGTCCCCATACCAATTAAAATCTATTAGATTTCCCATACATATGTTGAACTCAGATTCAACATATAAATAAAGCAAACACACTTTTTAATTCGATTAAAAGAAATCAAGACAGCAGATGAAGTTTGTTCGTAAAATAATAAGGAGAAATATTTTCGTTTTTTTTATACTTTTTAATTGTGCGATGATTTTTATGTGTTTTCCAGTGCTTCTTTCGTTATCTGCAATTGTTTTTTTTACTTATTTAATGCTGTTTAACTTGTGATAACTGTGAAAAATATGACGGTTGGTGTTCAACTGATCGAAAAGTCAACAAAATCTGGATGAATATAGCAGTGTGAAAGGGTTAATTCAATTTTGAAAACGAATTGCTCAGAATTTAGATTCAGGCTTCGGTGTGAAAACGGTATTACAGTAACAGAAGTTTTTAGTATTGAAATGAGTACTACGTTCTGATCACTTCAAGATGCCGAATCACTTCGAGTGCTGTGTTCTCTACACATCACACAAGTGCTGTCAAAACTAGTCTGGCGAAACTTCGGACCACTCGTTTTATGACTTCAATATTTATTGCCTGTCGGTGTGTACGTGTAAGAAGATAGAACAACAATTTACCTTACGCGATCAGCTGATGTAAAAGCTGCAATGATGAATTTATGAATTTACTCACATTTGTAAACAAATGCCGGAGAATGGGTAAATTCATCAATTTCAGCTTGTGGGCAAAGCTTTTACATGTCCGAAGTTGAATATCTAGTTTTTCAGTAATTTATGGACCTCATATAAACGCGGATTGAGTTGGAGTTGAGTCGCGGGGTTGCGTCGGAATTTGGTTTATATACTTAGGCTGAAATTACCATTAGAGTATTTAGCTTTAAATATGCACTTTGCCATTTTTTTGGTACTTGTATGCTTTTTCGTGTTGATTTGGCATATTTGCAGCTTCAATATGCAAAAAAAGGAACTAAATTGTTTCAGTTTAAATTTTTCATTTCCGTTATTTCAACTACTCGACTCAGCCATAAATTACTGAATAACTAGATATTCAACTTCGGACATGTAAAAGCTTTGCCCACAAGCTGAAATTTTTTTTTTTTTTTTTTTTTTTTTTTTTCGTGGGTAGGAAAAACCTTCATGGGCACTACGAGGACCGGCCGCGCGTGCTCATAGTAGTGTGAGATTCTTACTCACTTAAAAATCTCCCATTTTCCGTCAGACTACAACTAAGTTTCCTTAACAAGTAGTTCAAGCTTCTGTAATAATCGCGTGTGGCAGGCTGCCTTCCAACGAAGGCACCTACAATACCGTCAATTTATGCGGTTTCATCTTATGCTGCTAGATCTAACGGTCTCATTCGTTGTAGTCGGCGCGTAAGATTTGTCTGATCCAAAGTTCGGATAATTTCATTGTTGCAGTATCCGCGAAGACGAGTACTAAGTTTGCGAGCAAAGTTTGTTACCTCGTCAGACACGGTTGCGATTCCTAGATCTCGGTGTAGATCGCTATTTCTTATATACCATGGAGCATTAACGATTGCTCTGAGTGTCTTATTTTGAAAAGTTTCTAAAATAGATATATTGCTTGGTTTAGTACAACCCCAAAGTTGTATACCGTACGTCCAAAATGGTTTTAGCACTTGCTTATACAAAAGCAGTTTGTTACATATGCTTAGTTTCGAAAATCTTCCGATAAGCCAATTCATTTCTCTTAACTTGATTTCGAGCTCGTCGCGTTTCTTTTTAACGTGCGGCTTCCATTTAAGTTTTGCGTCTAGAGTCATTCCTAGATATTTCGCTTCATTTGAGTACGGGATTTGTACCGAGTTAATGAATAAAGGTTTGTTGTTTATCTTTTTGTAAGTAAAGTTAACATGCGTTGACTTAGTCTCGTTAAGGACAACTCGCCAGCTCTTCGTCCAGTCGCATATTTTGTCTAAAGCGCGCTGGAGTTTCCCTGTTGATAATTCAACTGTCGTATCAATAGCGAGAATAGCAGTGTCATCTGCGAACGTAGCTAAAATTGTTCCCTCATCGTGGGGTATGTCTCTTGTATAGAGCAAAAATAATATTGGGCCGAGAACGCTTCCTTGCGGGACACCGGCATTTATCTCTTTGAATTCCGAGTACTCATTTTCGTACCTTACGCGAAATATTCTGTCTTTAAGGTAAGACTCTAAGATTCTATAGAGTTTTTCTGGTAAGCTAAGCCTTAACTTGTACTTCAGGCCTTCGTGCCACACCTTGTCGAAGGCTTGCGATACGTCGAGAAAAGCGCTAGTACATATCTTTTTCGCTTCCAGAGCTTTTTCGATTTCGTTTGTTATTCGATAGACCTGGTCGATTGTTGAATGCTTTTTCCTAAATCCGAATTGGTGATCCGGAATCAATCGTCTTTCTTCAATGATTGGTTGCAAACTTTTAAGCAAAAGTTTCTCGAATACCTTAGATATTATCGGCAGTAGCGAAATAGGTCTGTATGACTTTTTGTCGTTTGGACATTTTCCTGGTTTCGGAACCATTGTGACCTCGGATACTTTCCATTGCCTTGGAACGTATAAAACTCTCATGGAAGCGTTAATGATATAGAGTATCTTGACCAAAGCTTTTTTCGGTAGCTCCTTTAGAATTTCGCTAGTAATTAAGTCGTAGCCAGGGGCTTTGTTGTTTTTCAGATTATTTATCGTTTGACGAAGTTCAGCCAATGACACGGTTTTTATTCTATAATTATCTTGTACCGCATAAGGATTGAGCTCCTCGACCAACGGTTCCCCGTCAAACGGTTTGAATGTTTCTTCTAGGTAATCTGCAAATAAATCCGCTTTTTCTTTGTCTTCTCTTGCCCATTCGCCGTTGGCTTTTCTTAATGGCGCAGAGTGTGCTATAGGCTTCTTAACGGACTTGACTGCTTTCCAAAGAGAGTAGTTCGAACCTTTATCGGCAGTCAAGCTTTCGAGGTAAGCAGTAGTCTCGCGACTTTTAAAATCTTGAAGTTCGCGCTTCAGTTTGTTAGAAAGGTGGTTCAAGATTGTCTTATCCGGGGGTGCTCGCAAACGTTGCCATCTCTTGCGCGCTCTCCTCTTTTCGCATATTAGCTCTTCTATTTCTCGCGGATATATTGTTCCGCTGTTCGATAATTCGGACCTCCGAAAAGAAGTGTTATTCCACGCAGCGCTCTGAATAACTCTCACGAGTTTGTCTAATTCGTCTTCTATTTCAAGTGGCGTTTTGAGCGGTATATTTAAAGCTATGTTTTCTTTGCAGTATTTTCTAAAGCCGTCCCAGTCGGTGTTGTTGTTAGTTAATCTAGGCGCTCTATTCTTTTTCGCTAGGCTTCCGCCGATTTTCAAAAGAACTGCCGAGTGATCTGAACAGAGATCAAAGCGTTCTTCTACGTTCGTAAGGTAACGAGGTACCCCCTTGGCGATAAAGAAGTCGACGAGATCAGGTATTTTATTTCTGTCGGTTGGCCAATATGTTGGCTTTCCCGTCGATAAGAAGATCACGCCGCGTTTTGTACTTGCTTTAAAGAGGGCTCTGCCTCTTGTTGAATTGCACCGTGAGCCCCAAAAAGTATTTTTCGCGTTAAAGTCCCCGCCGATGATAAAGTTTGACCCAAGTGAATCAAAGAGCAGAGCAAGATCTTCATCTGCCAGCCGATACTGCGGAGGAAAATAGCTCGTCGCGATGTTGTAATTTATGTGACTTAATTTTACTGAGACTGAGGTTATTTGCATAGAGTCAAGTTCTATTTCTTCGTTTTTGGAGTGCTTTATGCAGTCTTTAATGTAGAGAGAGGATCCACCTCTCGAATTTTCTGAAGGATGATGCGCGTGATAGTCAATGTAACCTTTTATTTTGCGTGCTGAACCCTTTTTAAAGTGGGTTTCCGAAATCAGGCATATGTCTACATTATTCTTCCGTAGGAATACTTCTAGTTCGTCAATTTTTTGCAAAAGGCCGTTTGCATTCCATGTAATTATTTTGATTGACTTTCCCATATTCATGATTTTTTATTAAATGTTTTTCGAGGTTTAAACTCGAGCTCGCTCAATTTGTTGAATATTACTTGATTAAGTTTCGCCTGTTGCTCAAACTTTTCTAAAATCATGCCTAGAATTTGAGAGACCGAATCTGATGCGGCCGATTGTGGCTTACTTTCACGTGACGCGACTTGAGCGTACGATTTTGGACCAACAAGTGTGGATTCTCTCTTTTGACTCCGGTGGGAAATAGGACCAGCGACGTTTTCTTGCGCATTTTGAATTTTGCCTTTAATCAAACTCTTATCCCTTGTCGACTTAGGGGTTTTTGGCTTATCTACTTTAGGAGGTTTTAGGCTTGAGCCCTTATTTTCAGTATTTTTCTTCGGAGCTTCATGTCGTTTTTGCAACTCAATGGCAATTTCGCAACCTCGGTAGCTCGCTGGGTGACTTCCCCTGCAATTGGCACAAACCGCGGGGGCCTGACTGCTGACACTGCAATCCGTCGAGAGATGTTCGCCGGCGCATTTTACGCATCGCGGCTTTTTCTGGCAGTACGCTTGCGTATGTCGGAAACCCTGGCATCGCTTACATTGGGGAACTAGCCTGTTGCCCTTCCGCTTGGGCTCGATTTTTACCTTGATGTTAAGGATTGATTTAATTTTGTAGATTTCGTTAATATTTTCAGTTCTTTCAAAAGAAAGCATAAAAATTTGCAGGCCGCGTCGGACAACAGCGGAATCTTTGCCTTCGTCCGTACGTTGCTTCTCTTTCTTTATTATGTTCACGGCGTCAAGAATTTTAAAGCCTTGGGCTTGAACGTCTTGTATTATTTCGTCCTTGGTACAGGATGGGTGTAGTCCCCTCGCTATAACCCGCAGCGGCTTTTCGAGGTGATTTTCATAAGTAAACCATTGGATTTTCTCTAAATTTAACTTTTGTGACAGTGACCGATAGGCATCAGAGTCATCGACGTTAACTTTCTATACGTTGTTTCGAAGTGATGTTAAGTTATATTTCGTCCCAAGAGTATTTTTAAGGATGTTTCGCAACTTTCCGTAGTCCGCGATCCCAACGACATTTATTGCAGGTGGTCGGCGGTTTTTTTCTTGGGGTATTCCTGTCGCTTTGTTTGATACGACTGGTGTTTCTTCTTTTTGCTGCACGGTTTCTACTTCGGGTGAAGAACCGGCCTTTCGTTTCTTGGTAAGCCTTTTCCTAAAGACCGGATTCGTTTCGCGTGCAAGTTCTTCCTCGTCCGTCTGGTATTCACATTGACGTCTCGGCGTTTCCTCGCATACTATAGTACCACGGGGGTTCCTTAAGGCTTCATTTTCTTTACGTAAGGAATCTACTTCGCTTTTAAGCTCATGGTAGAGACGTTCCATTTCATTAAGCTTAGCACGGAGTTCTTTGTTTTCCGTTTCAAAGCATTTAATTTTCGCTGAGTCCTGATTAACCGGCGGACTTCCTTTCCCGGAGACCTTTGATCCAGCTGGTGGAGATCGAGGCACCCTTGATTTTTTCAAAAAGGGATTTATAAGCAATAAATGGCTCTCCCCAGAATCCGTAGAGCCTACCTCCGAAGAGGGTGGATTTGCCAGTGAAACTGGATTGCCACCTGGGGTAATAAAATCTTTTGTTTTGTCCATTGCATAGTTTGTTTGCGCTACGCGCTCGGCATACGGAGGGTGGATTTTAGTCGCCTCTTACGACAGGCATGCCTTACCTCGGGTAAATTCTAACCCCTACCCGAAGGGGCTAAACAAGCTGAAATTGATGAATTTACTCATTCTCCGACATTTGTTTACAAATGTGAGTAAATTCATGAATTCGTCATTTCCATGCAATTTCGTTTTGCAGCTTTTACATCAGCTGATCGCGGAAGGTAAATTGTTGTTGTATCTTCTTACACGTATAAGGCTTTATAAACAACGTAAACAAATGAGTGTTGGAGGGTAAGAGGGACGCAAGTTGAATATCTAGTTATTCAGTAATTTGTGACTCAGCTCAACCCTCTTCGCCATGTGCCGACAAACCTAGGTTGAAATTTCAAATTGACTCAACTCAAACCCTCAACTTTGCATATAAACGAAGCTCATGTTGTTCAGGTCGACTGGGTGGATATGGTGGCCATGCAAGCAGGTTTACCGTAGAACCACAGTGATGTAGCTGTGGCGGTAGTAGTAGCGGTAGTAAGAGCTGTCAAAAGTTAAAACACATGTATTCACACATGTATTCAGCGGTAGTATGAGTTGGCCAACTTTTAACTTTCGTAGCGCTACACGGTTGACAGCGCTACACGGTGGACAGTTTTATACAAGTTAAGTAAACAATGGAGGAGTAGGACGTCGAAAAGTTTATTGAGTTGGTTAAATCTAAAGAAATTTTATGGAATTTGTGTCATCCGTTGTACAAAAATATTAAATCTAGTTCAAAATAACTCAGATTATCGGCCATTTTTATAAACGAGGTTTTTGTTCGGCATAGCCGTGCTACACAATTGTGTTCAATTTTTTTCCGTACTACGCCACATGGCTCTGCGGCTGTACTACGTACTACTGCTACATACCACCGCTACGGGTATTGTGGTCCCACGACTACATTTTGCATCTAAATTGAGGCTTTTGGTCCATCGCTGTCAACCAAATATCTCCAAAAACTTCGGAAAAGCTCTTTCCAGTAGCGATTTGTATAGCTTATTGCTCCTTAAACCATTACACCGGAACTTTTTTCTTAAACTGAACTCCCTAATACTCAAAGTATCCTTTTTTATTTAGAGCATGTTTACAGGTAGATTTTGCTACAGTTCGTAATTAACTGAGACAAAAAAAAAACAAGCACATTTTATGACCTTTTTTAGAAAAACCATAATAAAAGTTGCATTTGTCTTACAATATAAACATAATACATACATCCTTCGTTTAATGTGCAATTGGATTTTTCCAGATAAGTAAAATGTTTGAAAAACATCGCAAAATTTAAACAGGAAGTTGTTCGCAATTAAGTAAGGCAGAGTGTACAACCATACAACACACTTATAAGCCGATATACTAAAAAATTGTAGACTAATAAACGGAAAAACTGATAATCTAATAAACTGATCAACCGATATACAGAAAAATCCGATATAAAAAAAAAACCGATAAACTGACAACTTGTATTTTTAAGAATAAAAATCAAAACGGTCTGAGAATCGAAATCAGAAGCACAAACATAACCATACAAAGGTGAAAGTTGACACAGAACTCATCCAATTAAGTCTTTGCATTACAACTTTACTTTCCGTACTACCTCGGGAGGTGGTACGGAAAGAATGAATTCCGAATATTCTGAACGAATAAAGAAACACAAACGAAAATGATCGCATCGGAATTTTTTTCGACCGGAGTCGTTGAAACGAATAAAGAAACGCACTAATAAGATTCTCCGACGTCCAAGATGTGCAGGCGAGTTTCAAGGTAATTATAAACCTTACGAGGGCTTATAGCTTGCCTTGAAGATTGTGCAAAAGGAGAGTTTTAATATATCAACAATTTTGTAAAAAAAACCTCTCTGGGTCTCGTTTTGAATTAAAGATTGAAAAAATAAATGCTTTTGGTGTCTGCATTACTGAAATTCAAGTAAACCTGCAATAAAATTTAAATTTCCGTGCAAAAGCCATGTGTTATCTTAATGCATATTATCTTAAAATTTAATAGAGAACTTATATAACCTATTTAAAAGGTGAAAATTTACAATAATTAACAATTCTACAAACAATTTAATAATTGTTAGCCCTTATTTTACAAGTTTTTTTATGAAAAAAATACTTGTTCTGTTATGGAGAACCGTAGGAAGAGTTGTCACGTAATGTTTAGCACTATGATAATAAAGATTCCTGACGATGTTTCCCTGGCAACGTTTGAAATTATTACAGGACTTACCAAGCCATTATTAAAATGTTTGTAGAATTGTAAATTGTTGTAGTTTTTACCTTTCAATATGAAATTTAATTTTGTATGGCTTTGCCATAGGGGCCGCTGTCCAGTATAAGAAACGTTCCGTTACCTTTTTAATTAGTATAACCTATTCTCCATCCCAAATATTCACGCTTCCTTTAAAATTCATACATCACGTTGTCAGTGCATCTTTAAATCAGGTGATTCAAATTACATTATTTATTTTCAAAAAATTTCGATTGCTTTTAAAATTGCTACACATAATGTAGTTAATTTGGTAAGTAGAGTAATTAAAAAAATCAAGTGTCGATGAGAGGCTAGGTGTACGTTAGGCTATATACAAACAATTACTACAAAATCATAGGTTCACTTATCACGAAAAATATGTTAGGTATTGCTCTGTGAAAAAGAACTAAAAAAAAAAAATCCTTCGCCAAACGATTTTGTTTTTTTTTTTTTTTGCTGGCGTAAAAACTTAACAAATTCATTGTTGAATTATTCGGAATTGAATGTTTTTATTCCTTGAAAGCTGGTGTTCCTTCAAATGTGCAGCCACTGCGTTGAATAATTTGACCAGCTGCCCATATTCCACAACGAATACACACACCAAGAGGCTTCTTTTGTACGTATTGTGCAAGGAATCCACCAACAAAGGCATCGCCCGCGCCATTTGTGTCCACAACCTGCTCGCGCTCCAATTTCTTTACTGGAAATTCCTCAATGCTATTCTCTTGGATGAGTAGCACAGGGTTGTGTCCTTGGGTGATAACAACTATGCGAGCGCGCTTTGGGTTCTCTTTGGGAAGATTAAGCATTTTCTTGCCAATCTCTTTCATTCCTTTCTCCTCCCAGCTTTGTTGTTGCGCAAATGATATTGCTTCCTGAAAAGTACTGAATTTATAAGTGAAAAGGTTAGGCACCTGAATGGTTTACCGCTTCGTTTCCAAAGAGAATATCAACAAAGGGCAGTGCGGCCATCATAGGCTCCTTGAAGAACTCCGACAAAAATGGAGCACTCAAGTTCATCATGAACATACGGTTGTGCTTGTGCGCGTGATGCGCTACTTTCATAATGCTTGGTGGGCTTACGGTCAAGAAAAAGCCCGAAATGTAGTAGTACTCTGCATTGTCGATGTACTTTCGATTGTCGGGCCTATTCAAGTGATCCGTGGTAAAGAGATTCGCTGCCGCAAGATTCGCACACAATGAACGATGGGTTCCTGTGATAAGTACTGCACATGTGCCCGTTGGCGCCTCCTGTGTGTACTGATACTGTACATTGACACCGTCCGAGCGCGCTTTGGTTTCTAGAATTTTTGAGAATTTGTCATCGCCCACGCAGCCGAAGAAGACCGCAACGTTTGGCTTCTGAATGATCCATTGAGCGACGCGAAGTGAATTTTGTACGGATCCACCTGCAATGTACTCTGCGTTGAATCGTTCCGTAAGCTCTTGGTATAGAGGTTTGTGTCTTTCTTCAGCCAGAATAGCATTGTCCGGCTTGAGATCGTATTTTTGTAAGAATTTTTCATCCGTCACCACAGATATGTCAAGCAGGGGATTTCCACAACCTAAAAGCAGACCTTCTCTGAAAGAAAGCCGCGAGGAATCGTTTTAAAATCGAATAAAAATAAGAACAATATATGTGCTAAAATATTTATGGAAAAAAGGAGTGTTATGTGAATGTTGCTTGCTTAGCAATAAAACTTAAATAAAAACATTGGTTATCTATCACACTTGAGATTATTTTTTAAGGCCTTGCATAGGTCGTCCGAGCAGATAACTTCTCTATAGGTCTTATACCGCGATTAAAACTGTTCCTATACGTCCACCGGGGGCCTGTTACAGTATTAATTACACAAAATGGGGTTAACTTTTTGTTGCGACGTTTAATAAGCTTTGGTAGCAAGATAGCCAATGCACTAAAAGTTTAAGTCTCTCAACAACGACGAATTAATTTTTTTTAAGCCCACAAAATTAAGTATAGATGCCTTAAAATTATTTATCGGTGCTAGCACACGATGTGCAAGATGTACACAAAAGCTAGACCGCTTCTTAAGTGATTAGACGTAGAAAAACAACGCAAAAATGCCGCTTAGATACAAAAAGCAAACGCACAAAGTTCTAATAAAAATGCTGACGGTATGTCGGTGCCAACAAAAGAACTGATCAGGCTTAATGAGGTAATCAAGCGTTTTCCTATAGTTTGATAACTAAAAATGTCCACCAATTAAAGAATGTACCTTAAATTAGACATTTGTGACTCTCGACTTATTTTATTTACGCTCCTCAGACAACCACGTTCTAACACTAGACAGCTTACGCTTCTGAATTCCAAATTAATATTGCCCAGAAACATTCTTTGCGTTTGTAGCTTCCCATTTGAAAAGCAAGCAACCACACGCTGAGCAGAAAGTTTCTTTTTAATAAACTCTTATCGCTCATGCATCAAGTATAATTGGGGTTAAAATATAGTTCAAAACACATGTGATGTTATCTCATGAAAAAAATATTTTCGACGACCTCCCATGAATGGTCAATTCTTTGGAAATAGTTTGTATACTTTATTACCTTAAACTCTCCTGTTCCATTATGTAAATTTCTTAAACTTCGACTGCAGCAAAAATAATTGATAGCTATAGCTTGTTGATAAGGGTTGCAACGTATTAGCTTGTTGTGGAAGTAAAATAATCAAACTTGTTTGGTGAATAAAATTTTGTTTAGATAACTCAATAAATAAATTAGCAGAACTATTTACTGTATGTTGCCGTGTGACATGCTGTCTGCCAAAGAAATGGACGTGACAGCTGTTTCAGTGACAGTTCTACCGCTCAACTTAACGAACGGCAAGTTTTGATTCGTCCTCAAGGCGGAAATGCATTTCGTGAAGTAATATTTCAAATATGAGTTTAATTGATAATGACGACCTTAAATTAAGGGCAAACTATAATAGACTGAATACTACGTACGGAGCATAAATTACTGAATAACTAGATATTCAACTTGCGTCCCTCTTATAAGTTAAGACTTAAGCCTGCTCAAGTCTACAACTTTCCCGTTCATCGAAACACAGGGTTGCATTTTTTAAATAGTTATTTACGTTTATATCGAATTTTCGTTCGTTTTCCATATAAAAAGCATAAATTACTGAATAGCTAGATATTCAACTTGCGTCTCTCATACCCTCCAACACCCATTTCTTACGTTTTTATAAAGCTTCAAATTTCCGTGTCGGTGAATACGTGTAAGAAGATACAACAACAATTTAGCTAAGTGATTAGCTGATGTAAAAGCTCCAAAACGAAATTGCATGGAAATGACGAACTGAGAAATTTACTCATATTTGTAAACAAATGTCGGAGGACGGGTAAATTCATCAATTTAGCTTGTGTGCAAAGCTTTTACATGTCCGAAGTTAAATATCTAGTTATTCAGTAATTTATGCTTTCGAAAAGCGATTAAAAATAAATGCTCTCATAAGCCCCTCACCCTATTCACAACCTATTTTGTTCACCTCTGTAACAGTTCGAAAATTAAAATAGTACACTGAAACAGTCCCTGTAGGACAGATCAGCCACAAATTCGTTTTTGATTGGGATTTTTACAACAGAAACCTTATTTTGCTCCCAGGAAATAACATCGCCACTCTCTTTTGCGAGCCAAAGTGACAAAAATAGAGTGATCTTGTCACATTAACCCAATAATTGTCCGGTGAAGCCACTTTCGGATTTATTTTCAACCATCTACCACTAAGCCTCTTTTTATTGCCTATGGAGACATACTATTAGCGATAACTTATCGCATCGTAATAAATTGAAACGATGTGTTCCCCTTTATGTCACATCTGGAAAAAGTAGGGTCGTGCGTTAAAAAATTTTTGATCTCCCTTTTAAGAAGGACGCAGAACTTTTGACACATAAAAATGCCAACTCAGGCATTCAAATTACAGCAATTTTTACTTGAGGCCAATGCTTATGACTTCATTCTTCATTTATACTTCCGTAGGAAGTATACTTAGGGCCCAAACATAATAGACTTGAGCGGGATTAAACTTACGTCGAAATACAACGAAAATCCCACTTAAGTTCTGCCAAAAGATTGTGGTGCCCATAATAGACCTAAGTAAACGATTTGAAAATCTTATAAAATTTCACTTTGAACGTCTCGAGTGTCACATTGCCTTGAAAATTTAAAATCAAATTTAAAATGATGTCACTTTTTCTTCAGCTTTGTATGTTAATATCTCCGAAGCCGATTGTCAGATCCAAAATGTGTTTACACTTTTGAGGTCAGCGTACAGTTCTTGTTATATTCCCTTTTTCACGGATTTGTTGAAGCACGTTTAAAAAAAAAATATGGGCTTAAATATGAGAATGAGTGATCTAATGACAAGCAAAAATAAAACTTTAAGCCAACACAAGTTAACGAAAACCTTACGAAACCCAGCATTAGGCTATAATGGTCGTGTCGTGGCATACGAATTGCGTGCAATGGGACATTTCGGAAAGCCGACTTAAGCTCATCAAAGCTTATTATGGTTGAGCCTTTAAGAAACAGAAACGGCGCTGTTTTAAGCTCCAGAATTAGCTCCAGAATCAGCAACGTAAAATTGCTCTTCATAAATGCAAACAGAAACAACACGAGATTGAGAGGACTTGTTTCTGGAAAAGAAAATCAAAATGTTGCTGGTACATAACAACCCTTGTTTCTATTTAAGCCAACACCGTGATTTGAAAGATCAAACTCTCCTTGATTTTGGTAACAAATGAATTGTCGTTGTGGACTATCAAAAATTACAACAACTTTGTTTTGGCTTTGGACTTTGGAATGAACGGAATTATTGACTAATACTATTTATTTTTCTATTATAGTACAGCATGCGAAATGCAACTAGCTTTTTAAGGAGATAACAAAAAGAAAATGTTTTGTGGAAGTGCGTGTATGTGAAACAGGGTGCTAGAAACAGATGAAGGCACCACCAGAACCAATCAACAAAAATGTTAGCACAGCATTTTTGTTGATTTGTTCTGGTGGTGCCTTCATCTGTCTCCAGCACACTGTTTCTGTGTTGAGTCTAAATTTCACACAACAACAAAATAACAGAAAACAACATCCTTAAAATAAATCAAGGCATCCTTAAAAAAAAAATTAAGAACAAGAATATTTTGAGCAATGCATACGGTTTAATCATTTAATAACATATAAAGATACTAATTGGATGTTCTGAGGACTTACACAAATAAAGTTTGCAGATATTGTAATGACAGTAAGACACCGTCCTTTTGTTGGAAAAGTCAAGTGATTCAGTGACGTTTATTTCAAAGCTCTCTCTGAAATAATTTTTCGCCACTGTTTCTGTTTTTTGTTTCCAAATTTGGCCACGGATACCAAACAACGTGAGTGCTTGAATGGGACCATCATGGGACCATAATGAAGTTGGGTACTAGTAGTGCATATATATTATGTCAATGAACACACATCTTGGTACGAAAATGCGTCCACACATGAAGTCAGGGGCAATGAAAAACTTTCATGTTTGTGCCGGATTACACTTTTTTGCCTTTGGTTATACTACGTTTTTATTAGGGCCGAAATGGGCTCATTATGAAGTTCGGAAAAAAGTGTTTTCATTAATAATTTTCATATTAACTTTGGCAGCTGTTCCAGGAACGGAGCTGAACTCTCACTGCAAAAAAAAAAAACTCAATGGGGCGCCCATTTTGATTTCATTAGCATGATTTATTTATCTATTTTACCATAATGTAAAATAAAAGCGCAATGCAGGATTTCGATAAGGGGGAAAAACGTTTGAATCAACTTGGAGTTGATGAATGAATTAACAGTAAAAATCCTTGTTAATTAACAAAAATAAAGATTGAAGTCCATCGCACAGACGCTTTTGTTAAAGAATCGTGCAACCAGCTTTTAAACGTTCAGTGTGTGCCTAGTAAACAAATTGCAGAACATAAAATTACGCCAAATCTGGGAAACTGTCATTTTACAGCCCACAGACGTCGCTTATATTTAAAAGTCACGGATTCATTATCAGTGATTTGTTTGTTTCTGTAATTCTCAATAACTGATGGAAACGGGGGTTTTCGTTTTATACATTTAAATTAACATTTAAGCATCGGTGACGTTATCAAAACGACAAGTTCTTTCTCTTGTTATGTAATAGGGCACTACAACTGGTATCTTGCATAAGAGTAAGGGCAAAGCGAATTAATTTTTATTGCTTTTATATTCAAACAAGAAAGTCCATATATTTGCTCCAAAATTTCGTGTAACAGAACATAAAAAACTATCCCTGCAAAATGGCTTTTGTATTAAGGTCTGACATTAAGGATTTTATTCGAAGTTCTTATTGCTTTTAAGTTATTCGACTTCATTTATTTTTTGCTTCTTGTAAGATCTCTCTACGTCTTCCGAAAAGCTTTCAATCGGGTTGAGATACGGACTTTAAGCTGGCCAAGTGGAAACTTAACTTCCCCCTCCTTTAACCAACGCTTCATTAAATGCTACCCGACCAAGTACTAACAACTATCCGACCAAGTAACTTGTTGTAACGGCAGTCCAAAAAAATACCGTTTTATGGAAAATATGATGACAAGATAGTTCAATCAAGTTTGTTTCTAATATTAATTTCAGTAAAATAAGTCTGTTCTTCGAAATAACCTTTAGTAATTGTTTTGTTTTCAAATAATTAATATTTTTTTTTGTGAAAATATGAAGCCCTAATGTTAAGAAACACAAATAAATTATGAATATTTCCTTGCAATTTCAAAAAATAGGACCATACAATTTTTTTTCTTTAAAACGAGCTCGTTTCTAATAATCTCTTCACCACTGCATTTTATGTGAATGATTTAAACGATGCTTCAAAATATTGATGCGGGCGTAAATATGACAATATTTTAATAACAAATTAATGACAAAGAAAACAGACAAAATCTTGTTGGCGTTAAAAAATGTGAATGGCCAAACGATGTTGAAAAATCGGCGGTAGGAAATCAGGCCCCAATGACATAAAGCCCCGAATAAAAATGAAGTAAGGCCCCAAAAGTTGGGAATAATATCCCAAAATTAGAATGAAATAAGGCCCCAATATAACCCAATATAAGGAAGCTAAAAGAAAAAGGAAGCCATGGGGTTGCAGGGGGCATGCTGCCCCCCTCCATACATATTCAAAATTTGCATATACACAACCTCGCACCCCTCCAATTTCAAGAAAGGACCGGTGGCGGGTCCGCCCTTCATAGTAAGAGTTCCCTTTTTATGAGATGAAGAGACAATACAAAAATGAAATAAAGCCGCGTTGTCACAAGCAACGTAAAACAGGAACAGAAACAGAATTTCATACATTAGCAACTGAAACCTTAATTAGCTGAATGCTTTTTGCGTTGCTAATGTATGAAATTCTGTTTCTATGGTTGTTCTGTTCATTGGTGACTTATTTCTAGCGCCGTAAAAATATTGTCAAGATCTCACTTCAGTTATGTATTATAAAATAGAGATATTTGAGGTACTCGGTTTTTTATAGTATCCAACTGAACTCAGTCAACTGAACGAAGCAACTAATATTATTTCACTTTAGCTAGGTTGGCTGCACCGCTTTTTCTTTCTTTCCGGTTGTCAAAAAGGTACGAGTAGAATGAATTTTCTAAATCTCGAAAAAATAATTTCAAAATTCCCAATGCATCCTAAATTAAAACAAACGAAATCTTTTCTATTTCAGTTATAAGACGACTTAAGTAACTAACAATGGCCGACGTCGATGTGTAAGTGTCCCAACGAGTGGCTAAATTCTCTGAATGTAAACAGAAATTTGGACTCGCCGACAACTTAATTTGAGAAGGATTAAAGATAATTTTTTTTCGTTTTATCTGTTTACAGAGATGTTCCCTCTGCAGCCCCAGTGATTGGCGCCGCTATGGATATAAACACAGCACTACAGGAAGTCTTGAAGAAGTCGTTGATCGCCGATGGTTTGGTTCACGGTATCCATCAAGCTTGTAAAGCTCTTGACAAGTAAGACTTTTAAACTATCGCTTCAATTATGATCAAATCGACTTATGTTTATTTTGCTCTATTTCAGACGTCAAGCCGTTCTTGCTATTTTGGCCGAATCTTTCGAGGAACCTTTATACAAAAAATTAATCACAGCCCTCTGCCATGAGCACCAAATTCCGCTGATCCGCGTTGATTCGCACAAGAAACTCGGCGAATGGTCTGGTCTGTGTAAAATCGACAAGGAAGGCAAGCCCCGTAAGGTTTGCGGTTGTTCTGTGGTCGTCATCAAAGACTTTGGTGAGGAGACTCCTGCGTTGGATGTGGTCAAGGAACACCTCAGGCAGAACAGTTAAGTTCGCTGTAAATTTGGATTTCAATAGAAAAACTACATTCTACTGAGGTTAAGTTTTTTTTAATAATAAAAAGGAAAACAACATGTGAGAAAACGTGAAATCTAAAGTGTGATTACTTTTAAGCCGTCTCCGCGGTGGTGCAGAGTGTTTTGTGTTTTGGCCAATCTTCCAGTTGGCATTGTCTAAGGGGATGATTGGAAAAAATTGTGAATCGGTTGAATGCTAACAGTTACAAACTAATGTTGAAACGAACCTTGAGCAGTAGAATATCTTCTTGCACTTTGAGCATTTTTTTTCAGCATCCTTACTGCAAAGACCACATCGCTTATCGTCGTCATTAGGAGCTTGCGCGTTGTTTTCGCTGGCTTCCATATCAGCCAAAAGGTCAGTATTATATGCCATGTTAAGTCTCTGTGCCAGGGAACAAATTTTCTCCGTGGAACTGGTCAAGAAAGTCTCTGCTTGATGTTGAGCGATAATAAGATATCCTCCATTTCGTTCAGCTTCTTTAACAAGATTGGACTTGATTTCTGGCAGTTCTTCCAGCACGAGATTGGTTTTTGCTTTTGTGTTCTGATTTCCCGACATTGCTAGAGTACACAGAAACTGCTTAAGATCGATTAGGGGAGGTACCTGGTCCAAGATCGTGTCGTGAAGAAGTCCTTGGCACTGTAAATCAAAAACGCAGACTCTAAATCTGAAGCACGGCAAAATTTCAACAAAGGTCTTAGTTCGGAAGATTTGCAACTGGCCGGAATATTTATCTTTGTGATATATCATCTTCAAAACTGCGTTCAACAGATAAACAAATGGAGCACACTACAAAAAGATGTAAGGCTATATGTGACAATGTCTTAATATTGTATTAGTTTGGCAAGGTAGAGCTTTAAAAGGACCTTTAAGCAGACTTCAGGTTCGAAACGCACAGAAACCTTAAACTCATTTTAAAATCCATTTTTTAAACCAATAATAATAATAAGGGTTTAACCAATAATTTTAATGAGCTGGAAATATTAGCAGATACTAAACAGTACGAGTTCATGATTTTGTCCGAAACACACCTAATCGAGAAAAAGGTAACCGACAAACTAGTCAACATAAAAATTGAAGGATACAATGACATCTCTTGTTTCTCGAACTCGACTCATACCGGAGGTACAACAATCTACGTTAAAAGAAACGGGAAAGTGACTAAAGTACTTGACAAATCAGTTGATTACAAGAGATGGCTACTTGCGTGCAAATGTAAATGTAGCAGTATGGAACTAGTCATAGTTGCTGTGTATAAAGCGCCAAATAGTTCAGAACGAGAATTTTGTGACTTCATGGAGGAAAACATCGAAAGGCTGACTGAAACACAGGCAAACATTGTGATTGCTGGGGACTTCAACATAAATTGGAGCAAAGATCACCTTTATAAGCGGGAAATTGAGAGAATTCTCAATGATAACTGTTTGTCGCAGAAAATGATGGAGTATTCTAGAGTAACGGAAACATCAAACAGTATAATTGACTACGTCGTTTCAAATATGAGTAATCTCACAGCTCGCACAAATGCGAATAACAAGATTTCTGACCACGAAAGTATTGACGTGTTAATAAACACCACTAAGAATCTAAATGTGTACCAGAAAAAAATAGAAATATACAAATACAAGAAGGACCTCTTTACACATAAATTAAGGGAATCTGATGCAACATTTAACGTGGCTGTAAGCATACATGAGAATGCGAAAAATATCGAAATGATGCTTAGAAATACGGCAAAAGAATTCACTAAAAAGAAAACTATAAAAATGGATAATAAAACAAGTCGATGGTACACAAATGAACTGAAAGCTCTTAAAAAGAAAGTAACCGAAAAATATCAGTTAACTAAGCACTACAATAGAAGCGAGAATTGGGAAGAATACAGAAGATTAAGAAACTACTATAAAGTAAGAATAATCAACGCAAAAAACAGCTACATAAGGAATAAGATAAGACACGCAAACGGACAAAAAGAAATGTGGGTAACTATCAAAAAAATGGTTATTGGACAGCATACAAACGAAATCAAAAATATATGCTTCGATGGAAAGGAGTATATCGACGAATTCGAAATCGCTAAAAAGTTCAACGATTATTTTGTTGAAAGTGTGGGACAGATAGTTAAGTCAATAGAAGATGTTGAATATGTCAATCATTTAAATGAAACTGAAGTTAGATTCAAATTCCGTGAAATAACGCTACAAGAACTAAAAATTATTTGTAAAAAACTAAAAAACAAACCTGACTTCGACAAGATAAGCCCACAGGCTATATTGGATAATTGGGATATCTTGGGACGCACAATACACAGGATTGTAAATGCATCTCTTTTAAATGGTGAGTTCCCAAGTTCATGGAAAGATTCAATGATTACACCGGTGCAAAAAGTAACGAATACGAATAAATGTGAGGAATTTCGACCCATAAACACACTTAAAACGTTAGAGAAAATTATTGAATCTGTTGTAAAACAACAAATGGTGAAATATCTCGAAGATAACAATCTTTTATCTATTTATCAATCTGGATACAGGAAAAACTATTCTTGTGAAGCGGCAGTTAACCACTTAGTTAACGAATGGAAGGACGGCGGAAAGAGAAAGAAGATAATAGCTCTATTCTTGGATTTCAAACGTGCTTTTGAAACTATCGATCGGGATATACTTTTAAGGAAGCTGCATAAGTATGGAATACAGGGTACTGAGCTGGAATGGTTTAGATCTTTTTTGACTAGAAGACAACAACGCACTAAAGTGAATAATACCGTGTCCGGTTTCGTCGAGGTTGAGCAAGGAGTGCCACAAGGTTCAATTTTAGGTGCACTTCTATTTATACTGTACATCAATGATCTGCCAACAATTATAAAGTTTTGTAAAGTAATTTTGTACGCCGACGACACATTGATCTACGCTGAGGGGAAAGACGCTGAGGAATGCAGAAGCAAAATCAACAACGATCTAACGCAACTAATACTCTGGCTAAAAATGAACAAGTTAAAACTAAACGAGCAAAAAACTAAATTATTGGAAGTAAACCTACCGAACGAAACCAACATCAACATAAACGGAAAACGAATTGAAAATGTAAGCAGTATCAAATACTTAGGAATGACGATTGACAAGGAGTTGAATATGCATGAACATGTCGATTACGTATGCAAAAAAATTGGATTTTTCAAGAGGATAAGAAAACAAATGGATGACATGACTGCCGTAATAGTATATAACACCATTGTGAAGCCACACTTTGAGTTTTGCGCTACTATTTTGTACTCCTGTTGCAATCAAAACCACATTCAAAGGCTTCAAAAACTCCAAAATAAAGGTATGAGAAGTATCCTAAGGTGCAATCGTTTCACCCCAATAAATTCTATGCTGGAAGCGCTAAGGTGGTTGAACGTCAAGCAAAGGCTGGAGTACAACACTTTGATAGCTGTGTTTAAAATCAAACATGGTGCAGCACCGAGGTATTTAACGAACGAGGTCAGAAGAGTAAGAGATGCGCAGCCGTACAATCTACGAAACATAAATGATTTTAGGTTACGAAATCAGTTTTCATCAACAGGTAGAAATACAATTGTATATAAAGGTTTTAGTCTGTTTAATAGCTTACCAAGTGATATTAAAAATGAGCAGAATTTTAGAACGCTTAAACGTAAATGCTTAGAGTTTGTAAAAAGAAGAACATAAGAGAATTAAGACTGAATTAAATAAATTTGTTAAACTTTTGTAAAACTTATATTATAACTGTAAGAGAAATATGGATTTTGTAAAGTATTAAATTAATACTAATAAAGCTTACTACTACTACTACTAAATCCATTTTGCCAAGAGGAACCATACTCTCCATTAAGATAAAGGTTTTCAATTGGCAGCGGTTTTTCTTTGAAAAGCAAAAATCGTTATTAAGAGCAACTCGAGAACTTACATCTCCCAATCGTTTTTGTCTTAAATTGTTCATCTCATACGAATCCATAAATGACTTGTTCAACAAAATTTGCCTTAAACAAAACCAAGTCTGCGCTTCATGCTTAACCACTTTTGCTTGATCCTCTCCCACAACCGTCGTCCATTTATCCTCTGCAAAAAAAAAGCTCGTTAACGCCGCAAACACTACGCGGCCATCCATACCAATAAATTTCTGTATCCCTTTTGGTGTTTTTCTGTACCAAGGCTGAAAGTTCAACAAATCAGCCAGTAACCACGGTATATCATGCGTAGTAACCATGCGTCTTACGGCACTACATGGCAATGCATCCAGATTATCTGCGAGGTAACTCAGAATTGAAATGCAACGTAAGCCGATCTTGTAAAGCATATCTCTCTTCTGGCGTTCCATCTCGGTAAGAACAGCCTCATCTACATCGACGTCAGATTCGTTCTCGTGGTAACCCATGCTTGAATAAGGCGTTTGTTTAGCTTCACCGACAATAAAATAAATAACCGCTTACCTCACCAAACCAATGAGCTGTGCAATAGCTTGTGCACAATAATCCACCAAATCCACCGCCGTTTCCTTCAACGACTCACAACCATTATGATGGAATAATGCAATTTCTAGGAGAGAAACAACGGAGCCCTCGTGGAACAACACAGTATAGATGAGAAATGTCGCTTGTGGGTTGGGATTAATGTCCAAAAGATGAGGAAGGACTTTGGTCTTCCAAAGAAGAATGCAAAAAGCCTCATGTATTAGAACCTTAAGTTTCTCGTGTAGAACAAGGTGCTCCTTAACACACTCCTCTCGATGTGAGGCAGCTTCGAGGATGGCTTGTTGGCTTAGCTTTATGATCATTTCATGGCAATCCATCCAGTGCTCAGAACCCACTTGAATTAATTGAAATGGGCGAATGCTTTCAACAAAATAAATCAATTCCTCAGGGTACACTACGTCCGACATTGCTCAGGCTCAATTATAAACTGCTCATTTCGAAAAAAAATTTTAAAAGTTCCAAGTGTTTCCATGGCAAATAAACAAATACGCATTCAGGTGTTTGTTTCAGTGTTTTTTTTATTATTAATGGGGTGATGATTGGTACCCATAGGCTCTAATCAATAAATACATAACTTGGTTCCTTAAAAATTTGCAATGAAAAATCCGAATGGGTAACAGGCAACTGAGGAAACTATATTAATGTTGGTAGGATGTTCATTTCATTGCATTGGCTACTTGATACTGCTGTTGCAGTTTTTGCACATTCTCGCGATGCTTTACGATTTCCTTTTCCATATTCTCAAGGGTTTTATTGGAGGATTTCAGTTCTTTTGAAATGTATTCGATGCGCTTGCCTACATTTTGACGAGATTCCTCGAGGTCTTGCTTCACCAATACAGGTCCATAGAGTTTGTAAACTTTATTTTCTTCGCTGAGTAGATTCAGTTCATCGAGCACCCACTTGTTTTCGTTTAACTGACCCTCGAGTATTGTTCGTTGCTTGGCAAGTTTCATCAATGCTGATCGAAAAGAGAATCAGGGACAGACATTGTTGTGGTTAGTATACGATTATTATGCATGGTATGTAACTCACTTTTCTGGCCATTTTGGTAGGACTCCAATTCGGACTGAAGTTTTTTAAGTATCGCAGCGCTGCTTTTATCCATTTTTTTTGTGAATTAAAAGAATGAAGATCTTAATTATTGCAAAATCACAAGCAGATGCCGAAATTAAACTTCTGCGGAAACCACACCGAAATCACGAATTGCTGTCAAAATGACTTATGGGAGCTGCCATAAAAAAGTTCAAGGACTTGTCACTGTTCAGGCGTTTGTTCAGCGTTCAAACTGTTAACATAAACCATAAATTACTAAATAACTAGATAGTCAACTTCGGATATGTAAAAGCTTTGCCAACAAACTGAAATTGAGGAATTTACCCATCCACCGTTTACAAATGTGAGTAGATTCATCAATTAAGCTTTGAAGGTATCCGCGCTGTCGTAAAACAACGTAAAACAAAAACAGAACTCCATACATTAGCAGCTGAAGCCTAAATTCGCTAAATGCATTTTGCGTTGCCACACTGTTCTTAGTGATATCAGGGAGCAATTGTGATTGCTCTCCAACCTAACTGCTCAGTGTTCAATGCTCATTTGTTATTTGGCCTTCAAAAATCAAAAAGACACACATCATGTTACCTTTTGGATGAATTTTATATGTTTGCAAGTTGCAACACGCTCAAGCGAAACGAAGAGTCGAAAGGGAGATCAAAGAGGATTGGCTAAAACACACACTCCCGTCCAGCTTCATCTTTTAGTTTTGTACGGCAAATGATATATATATTCTTCCGCCCTGTCGCTTGCATATATGGGCAGTACGCACAAGAAAACAAGAGCACACAGAAGGAATCAGCAATAACACTCTAAATTGAGTTTGTTCGAAAATTGAAACTGAATTGGCAAAAACACACACACACACACACAAGCGAACGAGAGCAGACAGAGGGAATAAGCGATAGCACCCATGTCGTGGTCATGTTCGTGTCGTGATTTTACTTTCAGCATTCATTCAGAAATTATGCACACAAACTTGCGTAAAAGTAAGTTTGCTATATCCTTAACTGCTCTCTTTAGAATGATAAGAACGCTGCTAGTCTTAACTGCTCTTTGCCTTAACTGCTCAGTGTGATCACTGCTAGTGGGAAAAAAGCTCTTAAGCACATCGCTATTGCTAATGTATGAAATTCTGTTTCTTGTGTTTCTTTCTTAAACGCTGCTTTAAGGCACCAATCAGAATATATTCTTCAATCAAATGAAAGAAAAACCTGGAGTTTAAAGGAGCTCACAAACCTGCGTTCTCGTTTGCTTTGTCCCATTACGTTCTTACCGTATGACCACAATGCCCGTAGCGGTAGTATGTAGCAGTACGTAGTACAGCCGCGGAGCCATGTGGCGCAGTACGGAAAAAAATTGAACACAATGGTGAAGCGCGGCTATGTCCAACAAAAACCTCGTTTATAAGCAATGGTCGATACTCTGAGTTAATTTGAGCTAGATTTAATATTTTTGTACAACGGATGACACAAATTCCATAAAATTTCTTTAAATTTAACCATCTCAATAAACTTTTCGATGTCCTTTTCCTCCATTGTTTACTTTACTTGTATTTAACTGTCCACCGTGTAGCGCTGTCAACCGTGTAGCGCTACGAAAGTTGAAGGTTGGCCAACTCTTACTACCGCCACAGCTACGCGCTACGGCCACAGACACACATTGTGTGCGCAATACACTGAATACATCTGTTTTAACTTTTGACAGCTCTTACTACCGCTACTACTACCGCTACAGCTACATCACTGTGGTTCTACGGTTATTGCTTTACAACCGCGTTGAAAATATACCATTCGAAAAACGATTAAATATCATAGAAAATACCAACAAATCAACACGAGCACAAACCACCGCGAAAGCCAACAGTTCCAGGTTCACAAACGTCAAAACGCAATAACACTCTAGGTTCACAAACGTCATAACGCAAAATTAATAGTGTTCAATTATTCTCCTTTCTCAAAACTTTCTTACGTAAAAAAGCGCAACGAAGGATGCTCGAAGCAAAGTTGAAGTATGTCCACTTATTACATACCCGTCATAAGTGAACAGTTTCAGCTTCCTTTCTTCGAAATTTCAACTCCTTTCAAGGTGTGCAAAAAAAAAATTGAAAGTGGTGAACAAGAGGTTTATGAAAAAGTTGAACAAGATTTATTTTTAGTTCTTGCCGGGAGGATTTTACTTTCATCATTTATCATTTACCTTATATGAAAAATCGGTGGTCAAAGGATAGACATGTGCACTCAAGAGGATACAAGCATCCACAGGTTTTCTAAACCCACCTCTGTCTATCAACTCCTACTCTCACCTCCCCGTGGTGAACACCGGGTGCCTAGTACCTCAACTGGAGATTGGGTTCCAACCCATTTGGAAGGTTGTTGGGGGTAGCAGACGAGAGAGGGGGGGGGGAGGAGTGTTCCCACTAAGGCACTTCTCCTTGCATCCGGACGGCAGCGGAGGAATTCCCCAGATGGAATCAACGGTAGCGTCCATAGTTCCAGTCAGGCCGAACTACTTAGTGAACACCTTATATGGGCTACTACGACGTATTCGGAGCTCAGGCCTATAAGGAGCGGGCTATCCGGCTCTCCGTCCTTAGAGCTAAGCAAAGGATCTGGTCCTCCAGGTTGGGGTCGTGCCGTCGGAGTGACTTCCCGGCCACGTAAAGAAACACCAGTCACGAAGCGGAAACAAGCCTCGGATTCGGACGGATTTACTGTTGACGACCAATACAAACGAGAAAAGGACAACGAGCTCCGGTTCTGCACGTGGAATGTTAGGTCCCTTAACAGACCACGTGCAGCCGAGCAACTAGCGGAGGCCCTTAACGACTGCAAGGCAGACATTACTGCCATCCAAGAAATGCGGTGGGACGGGCCGGGCAAAAGAAGGATGAAAAACTGCGACATCTACTACGGCGACTGCTATCGGCATCAAAGACAGCGCCTATTTGGATGTGGCTTCGTTGTTGGAGGCAGACTTAGGCAAAAAGTCTTGAGCTTCAACCCTGTAAGCGAGCGCCTCGCGACGATCCGCATCAAGGCTAAATTCGCCAACATTAGCCTGATATGCGCACATGCCCCCACAGAGGAGAAAGATGACGAGACCAAAGATATGTTCTACGAGCTCCTGGACAAAACTTATGAGCAGTGCCCTAGCTACGACATTAAGATTGTCCTAGGCGATTTTAATGCCAAGCTAGGAAGGGAGGGCATCTTTGGTCGTACTGTCGAAAAGCATAGCCTGCACGACACGACCTCCGATAACGGATTCAGGCTGATCGACTTTGCTGCGGGGTGACACGTTGTGGTAGCTAGTACACAGTTCCCGCATCTCAATATCCACAAAGGGACATGGAGATCTCCCGATCAATCAACCGTCAACCAGATTGACCATATTGCGATCGACGCAAGGCACTCCTCCAGTATCATGGATGTCCGAACTTTCCGAGGGGCCAACATTGACTCGGATCACTACCTTGTTGTAGCCAAGGTACGGCTGCGGATATCCCGAACAGCGCCAAGTAATGGAAATACTGTGAGGAAGTTTGACGTCGGTCGACTACAATCGCAAGAGATCGCCAGGTCCTTCTCCAACCGAGTCTCTCAAAACCTTCTACGAAGTCCTATGCAGCCAGCATCAAGTATTGATAGCCAGTGGCAACATTGCCAAAATGCCATCAGAGACGCCGCCTCTGAAGTGCTGGGTTTCACACGGCCACCACAACGAAACCCCTTGTTTGACAATGAATGCCGGCAAGCACATGCAGCTAAACAGGAAGCATACAAAGCGGCGCTGCACAGAAGGACTAGAGCTGCTCGCGAGCTCTACGAGCACAGGAGGAGAGAGGAACACCGGCTTCTCCGAAGGAAAAAGAGAGAGCACGAGAAGCGCGCGATGTTACAACAGGAGTGAGGTTAGAAAGTTGTACCAAAGGATCAAAAGGTCCTGCCAAGGGTATAAACTTCGAACTGAAGCCTGTAAGGACCATCAAGGGAACATCGTTGTAGAATCGCAGTCGGTGCTGAGGATTTGGAAAGACCACTTCTGCAGACTGTATAACGGCGGGGAAGAACCAAATACCGCTGTCAGGCAGAACGAACCATTCAACCCGGGCGAAGACGTTACCGACGAAGCATACGAACGATACCGCCCACCCGACCATGAGGAGGTGAAAGTAGCTGTGTCTAAGCTCAAGTGCAACAAAGCAGCCGGAGTAGACGGCCTAGCTGCCGAACTTTTTAAATCCGCTGGCGATGAGCTGGTTAGGAGCATGCACCAGCTCATCTGCAAGATATGGTCGGAAGAAAGCATGCCCGACGAATGGAACCTCAGCATTGTTTGCCCGATCCTGAAGAAAGGAGACCCTCTGAGTTGTGCCAACTACAGAGGCATAAGTCTTCTTAACATCGCATACAAGATCTTTTCTGCTGTGCTGTGTGAACGCCTGAAGCCGTTTGTCAACAATCTGATAGGCACATATCAGTGTGGCTTTAGGCCAGGAAAGTCCACCATCGATCAAATATTCACACTGCGGCAGATCTTGAAGAAAACCCAGGAATTCCAAATCGATACACACCACCTCTTCATCGATTTCAAGGCCGCGTATGACAGCATCTATAGAGACGAGCTATATAGCGCAATGTCTAGTTTTGGCATCCCTGCCAAACTCGTCAGTCTGTGCAGGATGACGATGGAAAACTCACGCTGTTCCGTCAAGGTCGGCAAAGACCTCACCGACCCCTTTGATGTCAAAAAAGGATTTAGACAACGCGACGCGCTGTCATGCGACTTCTTTAACATCATACTTGAGAGAATTGTGCAGAACTCTCGCACCAACACCAGAGGTACAATCTTTCAAAAGTCCGTTCAACTACTTGCATACGCAGACGACATTGACATAATCGGTAGAACAAAGCGTGATGTCAGTGAAGCCTTCGTGAGTATTGGGACGGAAGCGGCGATTATGGGTTTAGCAGTCAATGAGGGCAAAACCAAGTATATGCTGTCATCAAGAAAAGACACCCAACACCGACGTCTTGGACAAAACATCACCATCGACAGCTTTAACTTTGAGGTAGTTAGGGACTTTGTCTACCTGGGTTCCGCTATCAATTCAGACAATGACACCAGCGCTGAAATCAAACGAAGGATAACTCTTGCCAATCGCTGTTTCTTTGGGCTAAGAAGGCAATTGAGTAGCAAAGCCCTCTCTCGAGCAACTAAAGTGTCCATGTATAAGACCCTCATCATCCCAGTCCTGCTTTACGGTGCAGAAGCATGGACCCTGTCAAAGGCGGATGAAAACACTTTAGGCTGCTTCGAGAGGAAAATTCTTCGGACGATTTACGGTCCCGTCTGCATAGACGGAGAGTGGGGGAGGAGATATAACATCGAACTGTACGGGCTGTACAGCGATACCGACCTAGCCAAAAGAGTCAAAACACAACGTCTACGATGGCTGGGTCATCTAGAGCGGATGGACACCAACGCCCAGGCCCGGAAAATCTTCGAATCCACACCGCAGGGACGACGCGGTAGAGGGGCACCGAGACTCAGGTGGCGCACGCAAGTGGAAGGGGACCTCAGCCAACTTCGCGTGCGAAACTGGAGACGGCTAGCTAGAGACAGAGCTGGCTGGCGAAGCTTGTTGGCTGAGGCCCAGGTCCACCCCGGACTGTAGCGCCACCTTAATTAAAATGAATTATATGAAAAATCTCGTTATTTGTAGGAGATTAGTTGAAGTTTTATGTAAGTCGACAGACTAGTGTTGGTAAAATGGATAAAAAAATCAAACTATAGTGTGGAAAGACATTTCATGGAACTCAAGCCAAAATTGATCTGAATGATTTTTCTTTTGCTTCATTTCTTTTTTAAATTTGTATATTTTACTACAAGCAAGTTTCCGTATTTTAGAGATCAATTTGCATCTCTTCAAAACATATTAAGCCGCGTCACAAGGAACAGAAACAAAACAGAAGCAGAATTTTTTACATTAGAAACGCAGAAAGCATTCAGCGAATTTAGGTTTCAGTTGCTAATGTATAGGATTCTGTTTCTGTTCCTCTTTTACGTTGCTTGTGACAACGTGCCCCCCCCCCCTCTACAAATAAAATCTTGGTGTGTTTCGCCGGACACTAATCTACGATTAAGACATAATCTTCCTTAAATCACGCGATTTGCCATACGAATTTAAATATCATCCCGAAGAGAATAAAAATTAATCGCGTAATTAATCCCTTCCACGCATGAATTCTCGATTCAAGCCCTACAGAATTCTACGTGTTCTTTGCGTTGTATGACGAAGCAAATCAAACAACCCTTTATTTGACAGCTTCCCAATAAGCAATTTACACGGAATACTCTCACTTCGGAATTTCGAGTGGGAATTGAGGACAGAAATCCAAAGTAAAAGATGAACTCTTTACTAATACAATGAAAGAGCAAAACATGGTGTAAAGATCATTTTCATATAACGTGAAAACAAAGTTACTCTTCCCTTTTCTAAGCAACCCTTCGCTGCTATTTCATAGTTTTCAGAGCATCGAAATTTAGAGCGAGAAACAATAATGGTATGGTGGCTGTGCGAAGCGATTTTGATGCGTTGTAGTACTTACGCCATTTCAAAAATTGGAATTGAAATACGCCGTTGGTATAAGTGATCAGCTTGTGCATGAAAAAAAAAAACGAACAAATGCCATATAATTTGCACACAAAAAAAAAAACAAAATACAAACAAGTAGCATATGATTTGCGCACTAAGAATTCAACCTCCATTGCAGGAGAAAAGAGTTTTCTTTTTACGTCGAAATCAGCACAATTTTCCATCGGAAAAAGTACGGTTCGCGATTTGAAATCTTAGCCGTCAGTTTTACTAGCACACTCACATACCTGGAATTTTCGTGACACTTTTCATTCATGAATGAAAGAATATAAAGATTACGACACGCGTTTGTTATGACAGACCTAACTGTTAATCTGACGTCATGGGATGTAACTGTTACCTTGCATGCATGTAAAAATATCTGTGCTGGCCAATCACAGATCAGCAAATTGTTTTGCTTGGCATCCAATGACGAGCAACGTAGTAGGTGTACTGCTTTTTTCTCAATGTGGCATATTCTTATGTTCTGTGATTGGTGCTTTTCATTGACACACTTACGAAAATCCGTTATAAGAAGATACTGGAATCCACGATCCGAATTGAATGTCCGAAAATATAGTGTAATATTTTCGGCCTGGGGTTCGTCGAATAAGACTCAATTTCACTTTTATAATTTCACAATGAAACACTTTATTTATCAAACAAACTTATTTAAATTCAATTCACACTGTTATTCCACTTTACTACTTAGAATTCAACACTTTATTTCAACTCAATCACTTTTTACTTTATTACCGATTTTCACAAGTCCACCTTTAAAGTATAACTGTCTCGTACGAGCCTGCCACCCGTGTATTTATACAAAATTAAGCACCTTCTAGTACGTTCCATACCCCCTTTGGTAATTTTCCATTGGTATTCCTCCGCTGAATTCCAAGGAGGGGAAATCGAAATTCGAACTTCGAATATGACAGCTGCTGTCAGATGACTGGAATGACAGTTGGGTAAGCTCGTTTAGGGAATCGATGGGTGCATTCAGGGACTCCTGCGAGTTGTTTTATTTCTTGTCGCCACATAACATTGCCCCCCTCTTAGTTTTGTTCGTCCCGAAAAAGTACGTCATCATTGCTTCCGTGGTAGCGATCCGTGTAGGCGATCAACATGGACAACTTTCATCTTCGCTCTTGGTCCTCTTTGGATTCGGAATACGACATCATTAATTCGCGTTACAACTTGGTAGGGACCTTCCCAGTCCTTCTGAAGCTTTGGCGATCTTCCCTTTTTACGATGTGGGTTGTAGGGAAATCCGAATTTAAGCTCACTGGGTAGCCTGGCAGTTCGTCCAAATAAAACTTCAGATGGAGTGTACCCAGTTGTACTGTTAAAAGCGTTTCGATAGGCCATGAGGAATAAAGGTATTCGCCGATCCCAATCCCGTTGATTCTCGTCCACTACTTTGGACAGATGTTCTTTTAGTGTCTTGTTGAAGCTTTCCACCAGTCCATCTGATTGTGGATGAAGGGGTGTGGTCCGTGTCTTCTGTAGTCCGATTGCCGCGCATACTTTTGGAATAACTTCGACTCGAAGTTTCTTCCTTGGTCGGAATGTAATTCCATTGGCTCTCCGAACCTGCACACCCAGTGGTCCACTATCTGGTCGACAACGGTTTTCGCTTCTTGATTTGGGATCGCAAATGCCTCGGGCCACTTGCTGAAGTAATCGGCAATAACCAGGATATAACGATTACCGCTTTCAGTTTCCGGAAACGGTCCTGCGATGTCGACGGCGATCCTTTCAAAGGGAGCACCCACATTGTACTGGTGCATTTTACCCCTGGTTTTGACTTTGGGTCCCTTACTAGCAGCACAAGTAACACACTTTCGACACCAGCTCTCAACGTCGCTTCTTGCACTCAGCCAATAAAAACGTTCCCGTACCTTTTCCAGGGTTTTGTTGATGCCCAAGTGCCCACCAGATACTCCATCGTGCATTTCCCGCAAAATTTCCTGCACTTTGGACCGTGGAACCACAAGCTGCATTTTAAAGGATTTTCCATCCGGCATTTCCCATTTTCTTCGCAGAACGCCATCTTGTACATGGAAAGAGTCCCACTGTGCCCAATATGCCTTTAACGTGGGACTTCTGTCGGATATATCCCTTGCGCTCGGTTTTTCCATAGATTCCTTCCATGCAAGGATTGGCTCAATGTCAGGGTCTTCTTGCTGTGCGTTGCGAAGTTCCTCAGTACTCCAGCCTTCTGCAGGTTCGGCTCTTATTCTCTGGACAGAAACACCTTCGTCCTTTTCCTCTTGTCGCACACAATGCTTACAATTGGGCTCACATGGTCTCCGGGATAACGCGTCCGCGTTGCAGTGCAGTCTTCCTTTGCGATGTTGTATGTCGAAGTCAAAAGCCCGAACGAACCTCCTGTAGTACGTAGCAAGACCGAGAAAGCTCCTTAGCTGGTGTTTGTCTTTGGGAACTGGCCCACTTCTCACAGCGATTTTCTCTGGATCCGTCTTCACGCCATCCGTCGATATCACATGCCCCAGATACTTTACTTCTGCTCTGAAGAGCGCACACTTCTTTGGATTGAGCTTTAAGTGTGCTGCTCGAAGTCGTGAGAAGACCTCCCTCAAGTTGTCGTGATGTTCTGCAAACGTCTTTCCCAAAACGATGACGTCATCCAAATATACCAGGCAGGTTTTCCACGTCAGACCATGTAAGATACGTTCCATAAGACGCTCAAAGGTGGCCGGAGCGTTACACAGACCAAATGGCATTACTGTAAACTGCCAAAGCCCATTGCCAGTTCTGAAAGCGGTCTTCTCTTTGTCTTCTGGATGGATCTGTACCTGCTAGTAGCCACTTTTCAGGTCGAGAGTGGAAAACCATTTTGCTCCAGAGAGTGTGTCCAATGTGTCATCTATTCGAGGTAAAGGGTAGCTGTCCTTCTTTGTGACATCATTAAGCCTCCGGTAATCCGCGCAGAATCGAGTGCTGCCGTCCTTCTTTTTCACCAGTACAACAGGCGACGCCCACGGACTTTTCGAGCTTTCAATCAAACCTTCTTTTTCCATGGTCGATATCATCTCGGCGGCCTCACCCTGTTTAGCCAACGGAAGTCGTCTGGCGAATTGGTCTAGCATCTCCGGTGTCTATGCGGTGTTGTACTAAGTGTGTTCGACCATAGTCTCCATCCTGTGAGGCAAATATATCAGCAAACTCGCCAATGAGATTTTCCGCTATGGTTTGCTGCTCCTGATTTAGCTCACAGTCTCCGAGTATTGTCTTACATACCTCGGCCAATTTTGATGGAGAGACAGGACTTGCAGGCTCACTCTCAGCTATTGTCGAAATGGCTGCAACGGGCACACATCTTCCGATCACCTCTCCTTGTCTGAGCTTAACGGTTCGCTTATTTGGGTTCATCAGTCTTACCGGCACCATGTTGTTCTTGGGCTCTGCAAGAATTTTTCCCACGACGTAACTTTTAAATTCACTTTTGTTATCTAGCTCGATGAGATAGAATCGGTGGTTCCCAGGATCACCCTCCAAACGTGTCCAAAGAACTGTCTCTGAAGAGGGCCGCAGAACTTCATCGCTTCCCAGTATTGCTCGGAGATTCACCGCGTTGTTGTTTCCGTATACCATAGGGATCTCGACGGTTCGATACCTTAGCACCTGTATTCGAAGGTCAAGAATTACATCGTGTGCCTTCATAAAGTCCACTCCAATGATGCATTCGTCGCATATGTCGGCTACCAAAAATGCATGTGAGAAGGTCAATCCCTCTAGTTGTATCTGTAGCTGCAACTCCCCGTATACTTTGGCCGCTTCTCCTGTAGCTGTCTTCAGACTGTAGCAGCTGGTGTTATGTAGCCAGGACGTCTGAACAAGGTCTCTTCGGATGATGGAGGCCGTGGCACCTGTGTCAATAGTGGCCACGCATTTTCTGTTGGCGATGATTGCCTCTACTGTCAGACTCTTGTTGCAGCATTTTGTTTATGAGACTTGGATGATGGTTCTGGGGGCGTCGATTCCATCAACCAACTTCTGCCCCGACATCCTGCCAGATGCTTCTTCATTCTGTCTCCTTCTAGCGCAATGTGGGCAACCCGCTTGTCTAGCTGAGGCTCGGCACTGTCGCTGCAGGTGTCCCAGTTTGTTACAGTTCCAGCATCTCATTTGTCCCCGAGTGGTGTTCGTGTTTTGCCTTTCGATGTTGATGCGTTGACATGAGCACTCTAGACCAGCCACTTCCCTTATGCGATGGCAACCTTGCGAAGCTTGGTCGGCTGCTTCCATTGTCAGGGCAAATGCTAGTGCTTCAGCGAGAGTCTTCTTACCTGCCATTCTTACAGCCATTTGTAGCTTTCCATCCGCAATGGCATTAGTAAACGCATCGGTTGCCAACTCGTTTAATATCTCCCTGCTGGTGTTGGGATAGGACAAATTCGCTAATCGCTCGATGTCGGCTTGCAACTGTTGAAGCGTCTCACCCCTTGTCTGAACTCTTCGGCGCAACTGAACCCGGTAAACTTGCTGCATGTGGTCGTCGCCAAACCTCATCTCGATGGCCTTCACCATGGCATCATAATCTTTTTGTTTTTCTTCAGGGGTGGTCTGCAGCAATTCGGCAGCTGTTCCTCTGAGCGCCCATCTTCGTTGTCCCAGTTGTTTGTCAACGCTGCAGCTTCCAACTGTCTCTTATAAATCGGCCACGATGTTTGGCCATCGAAGACAGGCGGCTGCATTTCTTTGCGTCGTGGACTGTCGGGCAAATATTCTCGCACTTTCTGTTTCTTAACCAACTCCAGCTCCTTAGCCAGTTGTTCTACTTCCGATTTGACTTCAGAGAATTTTTCCTCCACGCTTTCAATTCTTTGATCTACTGCCTGCAATTTTCCTCAAAAAACGCATTCTGGGAATCAAGTTTGCTTTCTAGAGCTTTCTTCTTCTCATCGAACTTAGTATCTAGCTTTTCTTCGAGAGCGTTCTTTTGTTCTTCGAAAACATTTTTTTGTTCTTTTTGGCGGCTCTCCAGCTTCTCAAATTTGTCCAGAAGCAACTTCATGAAAGCGGGCATTTCATCGGCAGTACTTACTGTGCTTTGTTGCTGTTCTTCTTGAACTTCGAACAGCATCGTGTCTGGGTATCCACCTTCCTCGGTAATAGCGTCCTGGAGTCGGAGCAACAATTCCCTTTTTAGCCCCGAAGTCTGGAGGTTTCTTTTACCCAATTCTGTTTTTAACTTAGCTGTTGTCAATTGCTCAATTTTTCGACCCATTTTTAATTGTCTTCACACAATTTTCACAACACAATCAGTTTATGTTTTATATCTGTTCCAGAAAATTCACTTGCGAATAAACAAATCACTGACACCGTTTTTATAACTTAGTTAATTATAGCTTTATCGCACAATCAGTTTCAATATATCCGAAATATTCCACACTCAAATTTGTATGAGTCACAGACACTGTTTACACACACGATATCTCTGGAAAATTCCACTGCAAAAATAAATCGTTTTAGTCACCGACGCTATTTACGCGCACTTTTTCTAGAAATCTCCACTTGAAACTGTTTGACACACTAACACTGTTCCGGAAAATTTCACTGCAGAATATACCCGCACAATTATGAGTTTTATCCCCAATTTCTGACACCAATATAATATTTTCGGCCTGGGGTTCGTCGAATAAAACTCAATTTCACTTTTATAATTTCACAATGAAACACTTTATTTATCAAACAAACTTATTTAAATTCAATTCACACTTTTATTCCACTTTACTACTTAGAATTCAACACTTTATTTCAACTCAATCACTTTTTACTTTATTACCGATTTTCACAAGTCCACGTTTAAAGTGTAACTGTCTCGTACGAGCCTGCCACCCGTGTATTTATACAAAATTAAGCACCTTCTAGTACGTTCCATACCCCCTTTGGTAATTTTCCATTGGTACTCCTCCGCTGAATTCCAAGGAGGGGAAATCGAAATTCGAACTTCGAATATGACAGCTGCTGTCAGATGACTGGAATGACAGTTGGGTATGTTCGTTTAGTAAATCGATGGGTGCATTCAGGGACTCCTGCGAGTTGTTTTATTTCTTGTCGCCACATAACAATAGCTATTAGGGAATTCTGACTGAAATGTTTATTCGGTTGGTTAAATCAACCGCAGTGGGTGGTTATATCAGTATATTGGGTGGTTATATCAACCGCAGAACGGTTGATGTTGCTGTTGATGTGGATGTGGTAGGACCTGTCAAAATGGGTTGATGCACAGAGGAATGCCCACTGAAACAGAATGATGGATGTTAAGCTGGTACTGCTGATTGATGTTGATCCAGTAGGTCTACTATCAAATTTATAAGCCAAAATCACATGAACGTATTTTACGTTTTATTTTTCTTTTGTAGGTTTTTTTTTCGTTTTGTAGATTAAATCGGGAGCAATGATATATGAATTTAATTATTTTGAAAAATGAGCCCGGGAGCCACAAAAATATTCACGTTTTCAAGGAGATGCGCTTGATGGGATTTTTATCCATGCGATGGGATTAATTTATAATCTTCCTACGTCAATCTCTGTCTTATGTGCGGTGGAAACACCCTATTAGTTTCAATAGAAAACCATAAATCACTGAGTGACTGGATAGCTGAGGTTCACGTAAATTCAATTTTACCCATGCTCTGATATTTGTTTAAATATGTGAGTCAATTCGTCTGTTCCAAACATAAAATTCGGCATTGACGTACAAAACAAAATATTTTTCTTCTTACGTCAATTATGCCAAAATGGCATGCTAAGCTTTACAGTTCAATGACTGTTAGTTAACTTAGTTAGTTAACTGACTGTAGTTTTTAGGTAAAAGTACAAAGTCTTAACTTTTATTCAAAGAATTGAGTAATTGATTCCGACTTATCTGACGGCAATTTTTAATGACGTCATTTAATGACCGCAGTCTTCACAACTCTGCCGATGTAAAACCGCAAAAACCGAATTTAATGGAACTGACGAATTTACGAATTTACTCACATTTGAAGATGAATGTCAGAGTGTGGGTAAATTCATGAATTTCAGCTTGTGGTCAAAGATTATTCATGTTCGAAGTTGAATATCTAGTCATTCAATTATATAATTTATATTTTGATGGCAGAGGGATGCAAGTTATATATTATAGTCATTGACATAATAATGGACTGCTGAGTTGGTGTCTCCGCCTATACACAACCTGCGACAAAACTGGTACCACTTATGCTGCCGTTTGGTACGGGTGGTGTGTTGCGGAAGCAGCATATTCACCATTGTAAGTTTTTTCAAATTTGGCCACGGGTATATTTTGTCAATGATTATAAAATATAAAGAACTATAATCAAGTATTAATTTAAGACCTGAAGTCCTGAACGCAAGGCGTTGCAAATGTGTCAAACAAGAGTTGGCAAAATCTGACGTCTCTTATCACACAAGAGTTCAACGTAAAAAAACCATGGAAAAACATGGAACAGCAAATTCTTCTTATCCTCATAAAAAATTGTTATAAATTGGTGTTTATTTAAGTGGAATGAACAAAAGAACTGATTAGTAAGAAACAATGGAAGTTAATCCATTAGCGGTGATCCTTGTTAACTCGGACAGCAAGGGTGATCGCTTGCTTTTTCGCTACCCATTTCGCATCGAGTCTGCTAATGGCACAGTAAACAAAAACAAAAAACGAAATCCCTACGCAATAAGTACAAATGACGATGTCCTGCAAAAACCACCTCAACATGCTTCAAACATAACAAAAGGTCACCTTTCTGGATTCACTGATGAAGTGTTGTCAACTCTGTTTGCCGTCAAGTCAGAGCTGTGCAATCAAAAGTTTGAGCTCAAAGTGAACGATGTCCGTTTTGTAAGTCATCCAACCCTTATGCAAAGGAAGGAATTTCGCAAATCCTCGTCCAATGAGAGACATCTTATATTGATTAATATTGTGTTTGCCCTGCACGCTCAGGCTTCATATTCCATTGTTAAAAGTTACTATCAGTTGAGTAAGAAGCTAGGACTAGCGTTAAAGATGGAGGAGCAACGTGTCGGATATCTTTCTGAGGAAATTAGTCAAATGACCAAGACCCACGATGAAGTGGCTAAAACCAGAGATTTGGAGAGCACAATGGGCAGTGGTAGAGATTTATCTGCGTTTGATTTGATTTTAGAAAAGTCAAGCTTGGCTCAAGCCATAAGGACTGTGCATCAAGATCTGTGCACCACGGGACTGTTGAACACGACATTGAATCAGTCGCTTACGTTGAGCTTTTGTTTGCCCCAAAAGGCACATCAATCGCATAAGAAAGGATGCATTGTTGAACCCGAGGCAATTGATAGATGCTTGAAATCATTGAAGCCATATCACGGAATGCTTTTGCTAGTTGATTTTGCTGAGCTTTTGGACTGTGTTCCACCATCTGGCGCAAGTATGCTGCTGCAATTTTTCGAAGTCTATAATCCCTTAAAAAGCCTCCAAAATATGGCGTCTGATGCTGACCTTCATATCGATCATGTCAACAAATTGGTAGGCCATCTAGTCTACTGGGCCAAGGCGACCATTATCTATCCCTTATGCGAAACAAATGTCTATGTGATCGCTCCTGACGCTCCCCTGCATACGAAATCGCACTTGGTCGAAAAGTTTTCTGCTCGTTTTCCGGGTATCTCTGTATTTGAAGTAATAAGTGATTTTTCGTTGCCGACTTCAATAGGGCACTTAACCACACCTCTGCAACAGACCACACGCCAAAGAATCCTAGCTCAAATGGTGCTGTGGATGCTGCAGCATCATCTGCTGATGCAACTCCACACGTATGTGCAATTTATGCCCAGCGACCTGATCGATTGTGATAACCGTTCGATAGACTTTAACAACGACGTGATTCGGCGCGATGACGACACAGAATTGGATATCGACGAGGTGCTCGATGACGAAACTCCGCGCAGTGATGACGAGCTGTGAGTTGCTACATCAACGTTCATTTTAAACTTTTCTTTTTAATGAGATTTTTTTATATTAAAAGGAATGATGGCTCACTGCTTAGCATGTCCAGTCAACCCCTACCTGTTCCAAATTTTAGTCGTCGGTCTATTACAGAAGATCGTTTTTCCGGCGCCGGTTCCACTGTTTCAGATAACATTGCGGCCCAACCCAGTTCAAGTCACAAGTCAAACTTTAGGTATAGTGCTTAAATGAAGAATAAATAATTCAATTTCTAAATTTTATCCCTCGACAGTATGACAGCCTCAATGAGCACCGACAATTGTGACTCAATCGATTCCATAGAAGATGAAGAAAAAATTAAGGAGTTGCTGAATGTTTTTCAAGATCAAGACCGTATAGCAATTCAGCGCATACCCGCGTCTACAAACGTCGAAGACTTGTCTCTTATGGTGAAACTTTATCAGGCCGGGTACTTTAAAAGCGAACATCATCTGGAAGAAATCATGTACTTTGAGAACCTTCGTAGGTGGCAACTTCTGCAGTTGCTCGATAAATTCCGCGATGTATTAGTTATCTACGAGACCGAAGATCCGGCAATTGCATCTATGTATCAAAATACTGTAAACTTTAATTGATTTATATGGCTTACGCTGGAAATTTATGAAAAAAGCTTGTTTTTTGTTTGTTACTTTGTGTCTACAATCTAACAGTGTATGTATGTAATTTTAAATTTTTTAATATATTAAGAATGTATAAAACGTTATTTGAATTTCTAAAATTTTAATTTCAAGTGCAATATTTTTTTCAAATCAACCCACACCAATGCCCACTTTACTTATAAGAGTGCAACTTTAAAATATGTACTTCTAAGAGATTGAACTTCAGTGTAGGTAATCTTCAGCCAAAAAATAACCATCTCAAAAAATTCCGCCTTTGTAGGCATGGCCACCCAGGTTATGATTTTGTTTGCCCTTTATTCGATATTATTGGAAAATGAAAAAAAAACTTTACTTTTGAGTAGAGAGACGTTTGGACAATGCCATTTAGCATATAACTATTTAATTCCAGGCAGACGGCAAGGCCAAGCCAACTGATTTTTGTAAAACAGTTTTGTTAAAATTTAATACGGTTAAAAAGTAAAAACCTAATCTAATCTATTTTAAAATCTTCACTATTTAAGCCACGCCTATTTTTGGGGCGCCTGAGTCAATGAATCTGTTGTTTTTATCAAAAAAGTAAAAACTTCAGGCAAAAAACATTAAAAACCATTTAAAGCAAAAAACATTTAATTTTTTTTGACGCAGAAGGTTGATGACATATTCACTTTTGTTTGGAAAATCTAAGTTGGGTTTATTTCACTGTGAAATAGGATTGGGTATTTAATTTTTTGTATTAAACTAAATTATTTTTTTAATTTAATATTTATTGCCGGTGATTGAGTGACGTAAAAGGTGCTTGCGTCAAGTTAATCTTTTGTTCGGTGAAAACACTTTGAAAATTATTTTAAATTTATGTGTATATATATTTATCTCGTACATGTAGATTTACCGGGGCCATGATATAATACAACTTGTATAAGCGATAATAAGTCGATGTTTTGGAGTCTTAAAACCAGCCAATCTGTTATATGAAATCTGAAAAATTCAGTGTCAATGTCAAATTCGTATTACGACCATTTTCGTTTATGCTGCTGTATAAAGGTACAATAACACCTTTCGTAACTAATTTGACTATGTAATGCATTGATTTCTTATTTCAAAGCCCTTACTACAAAGCCCTCAATACGTTGAGATGAGCTCTTATATATTCAGGATGTTCATCAGGTGACGAGCTTATAGTTTCTCCACAGTCTGTTGCATTGCAAGGCGCTCCCATTCTTAAACAAAACTTGCTCTACTTCTTAATAAACTCTTGAGAACTACTTTTGGCAGTCTGTCGTCGCTCATTGCCATAACTTTTACTACATAGTCAAAATGTAGTCTCAATGTTTCCAAGAACATAGACGGAACGCCAGTTTCAATATGTAGCATATAATTAGGCGTAGCGCTTGGTAAGTGGAATATTTGCTTCAAGAAATAGCGAAGAAACTTCTCAACTTCAACAATGGAAAGGTAGCCCCACACCTGCGCTCCGTATAAAAGAGCTGAAGCTGCAGTTGAACGAAATAGTTTCTGCTTCAAAAAAGGACACTGAAACTGTACAAGTATGACAAATCGGTCAGAATAACGATTTCTATTGGGATGTTTACAACGGAAATCCTTTCTCACTCCTGGAAAATGACATCGCCACTCTCTTTTGAGAGTGGAAATTAATCCAACATTTGTCTGGTGGAACCACTTTGGAATTTATTACTAATCGTGTCCTGCAAATCCTCGTATTTTTGCCGGTGGAAACATAGTATATTTAATGAGTCAAGTAAAATATGAGTCGATTGCGTTGTTCTATAAGCCTAAATAACATGCTGTATCGCAGTTAAGCTTTATTTAATTGTTTAAGCATCCTCGAAAAAATATAAAATTACGTCCACGATCAAAAAGACGCGTTATCGTTAAGTTGTACTTACAAATTTAAAAATCTAGTACGCTTACTTACGGAAAAGTGTGCAGTGCCATTTTGCAACTGTAATGCAAGCTTGAGCCCCAACACGATCATTTTATGCACATCTAGTTCGCAACAATTAAAAAAATGTCCAGCGTAAATCAAGCATCAAAGGCGTGTTGGATCCACTGCAACAAGTGTTTTGTGAATCATATTGAAAAACAGAAAAAAATTTTTATTCTCACTTGCTACCACATTGCATGTGAAAAATGTGTTCGCGTCGGTAAGTTTACAAAAATTAGCCATTTTTAATCGAATTTCTTCTAAATTTTGTGTCTATTTAAGTAACAAGCGACGAAGTTCAATGTCCGATGTGCAAGAAGGCGTCAGGAGCGCGGCTTATCTGTAACGATCTACATCCAAAGCTCAAGGAACTCTTTTATCCTAGGCCTTGGATGCTGAAATTTGACAAAGCTTATTCGGTTGTAAAGTTTCAAGATAAGCAGCGAAACCACTTCATTCATGGGTGCAACAAAATGGTAAAGAATCCTGGCACAAAAGATATTAATTATGCATTAAATGGAAGTGCAATGTTTAACTCCCATTCATAGTCAGAGTACTGCAAGAAGCTTGAGCAGGATAGAGACCGCTCTAAGGAAGACTGCAGAAAAGCTTATATTAAGAAGAAAGAATACAGAAGTGAGCGCAAAAACTTGGAGGCAATTTTAAGAAAATTTATGAACACGATGAAAAATTCAGTTGGGTAAGAGTTTAAGCTTTGGCGACAACTTTTTACATAAGCTTAAAAAGGCCCTAATTTCTGTTTTTAGGTCGGATGGGTCAAAGTGTAATGATTCGATTCAAAGTATTATTTCAACGGCAGAACCGTCGAAGCATGCCAGCCGCTTTATTCACCCAACTTACCATGCACCTAAAAATAATGATTTCACATTTGATTTACCAAGTGAAAGTAATTTTTCTAAAAGCTTCATCTTGTGAGAAGTTAATATAAAAATAGTAAAAATAAGTTAAGAGGAAGAAAATGTATTATGTAATACAATTTTTTCGTATTAAAAAAATAAAAATTATTTTCTGGTTGTATTGTTATGTAACGCTGCGTCTAAGCAGTCAATGCTGAAGGGAATAGAAATGGACATGGCAACCGCCATGAAGAAATAGTTGGCATATTATTGCCTTATGCCTTCAGCCCAATGAATCCGTTGCATCCGTTGCGTCGAAGTACACAAGTGACAACTCAGTGAAATACACACTTTCTTATGGGAAGCGACGTACGCCACGAAGTTCTTCTATGGGCCGCTTCCCATAGGAAGGTGACACGCTTCCCAACGTGACGGATGCAATGGATTCATTGGGTTGTAGGCTTGCAGGCTTTACAGTGCCACATTAAAAACGGAAAAAAACCGCAGAAGTTTTGAAATTTTATTAATGTCTACATTGTTTCCGGTTTGATATTTTTTTTTTATTTCGGGTGTAATGCCTTCGCATACATACAACACAACATAGGACTGTAGTTCGGTGTGCTCGGGGACGCAAAAATTCGACTGAGCTGAGGAGCTCGCATTACAATGCATTATTTCGACTCGACTCGACTACGCTTTCCATGCATTTGAAGCCAGGTTCGACTCTGCATGGAATTGTCATAATTGATTTTTAAATCGTTGTTAAAGCTTCATAAATTAATTCCTGAAAACTCGCATTAACTCTTAAGGGCGAGTTTTTCCTGGCAGTGAATTTTAGTCTGGGGTTAATCTCGGCTTAACTCACCAAATTTGGTGAGTTAATCTCGGATCAACTCTGGCGAACAGCACAAACTTCTTTTTTATTTTATTTTTTGTGTAGAATGGCAGTTGATTCGCGCGTTTCTCTGAAAAATTACATCTGAGAATAACTCTTCTTTTCCTGTGTTTTGTTATGTGAAGTTAGAGTTGGAGAGTCAATAATTTCGAGAGTTGAAGATTTTGACGATTTGTTTACGGAGTTAACTCTGCACTGAAAAATTGCTCGCTGGGTTAACTCGATTTGTTTACTAGATTCGTTTTGTTACAAGATTAACAGATCTTGGTTTAAGCTAGGCTTTACTCAGCACTGAAAAGCCGGCCCTAAGTGGCTCAATATGATAGAAATTAAATCTTTGAGTTTTGTCACATTTTCGACAAAGTTTACAAAAGTTTTAAGGCTAAATATTTTTTTTAGAAAACGAAGTGTCGAACACATAAATAAGCAGGCTACCACCGTGCAGACGATTGAGTCCACTAAACATCTGGTGGCGTCATCTAGTCGGCAGATTCAGCGCCTTTTGCACTAACGAACAGCGCCGGGCGGATATAATCGTTTAGCCATGCTACTTCGTCAAGAACGAGTTCACCAACACACCCCCCAAAACGCGATAGAATCTAGTCCCGTTTCGCGCTTTCCTGCTCTAACGCTAGCTTTCGCCTTATAAAAAATCAATCGGCTCTCCTCGAACGCACTGTTTAACCATCTCTTTCCACTTGTGAAAATCCAACGAAACGTATACCTTCGTTGGGTTACGTTTTGAATGTATATATTTTTCTCAACATTAATTGGATTTGCTGTATTGGTGATCGAAAAAAATAACACTCGAATGGCCGCCATTTATTGAATTTGTAGGCACTTGGTAAAATCGTAAGGTTTTTCAAGTCGTTTTACTCTGGGAGAATTCTATAAAAAAATCTTAAAAAATTGTGCAAACCACAGTGAATTAAAGCAGTTCTCAAGTAAACATTGAATTTTGTCTTAAATTTAAGTGAAAGACGATGAAAAACGTTCTCAAAATTTGTTGACATATTCCCTACAATTTTACTTGTATTCGCTGTTGGTCGCCAACCAACTTTTTCTAGTGCAGACTGTCGCGGGTGTTTCTATTCACATATAAAAAATTACGGCAACGTATATCAGCCAAAACGTGATAATTTTAATTGGAAATTGAGACAAAACAAATAAATTGGATTTGATGAAAAAATAATCCAGATTTCCGTGTGGAAAAGTTGGGAAAATTTTCCTTGATTTGAACCAAGATTTTCCCCCGCAGTAACGGTGGTCATTTTCTCCTGTAATACAATGTAAGTAATATTCAAAAGTTTTCCACCAAGTTGCAATTTGAAAATACAATCCCAACATGATTAGGTTATTGTGAGAATGTGAGTTCTGTTGTGTTCTACTTTAAAAGTTCACATTTTATAGGACCTTAGAAAATGTAATGTGGCGTTTAGATACTTGCTAAATCTAAGCATTAGACGGGGACAATAAGCTGTGTTTACGACTTGCAAATTGGAATCCAACTTTGCTTTTTTCAGGCCCGGATTGTGATCATTTCTCTGGGCTGGTTAGTCGTATTTTTCTCCGATTTTTCACGCAGCTTGTCGTTCGGAGGCTTAAAGCTTGACGTTTACTTGCGGGACATCAAGTTCGTCGCATCCTGGTACACTTCTGGAGCCCGAAATTCGCATGGAATTAGTGTTTTGCGCGATTTTTCTTAAAAAAATGTTCTGTGGCCATTTTTATTTTTCTTGTCGCCATATTTGATGTGGGGAAAAAAAATTTGAACGAAGAAAAAATTAGTTTTGTTTGAGTGTAGTTGTGTAATTGGAACGAATGCATACACAAATTTATTACCAGTGTAGGTTTGCGCATGGCACAAATACCAGCGCTTTGTGCACGTACATACCTATTTGTATGCAGTGGTGGCAGCCATTTTTGATTCGAATTTATTAATTATACGAAACACTCGGGCCGTGCGCGAGAGGGTGACAGCCTAATCGTAGTTTATGCCTTTGGCTAAACTTTGTATTTTTCCCGTATTTTTCGCATTTACTCCGCATTAACAAATTCCAACGTTGTGAAGTTGGCCGCAGTACACGAGTAGAAGAAGAAAAAATATTCGTAGAACGCTCGCCTTTTGATACGAATGAAAGTTCAGCTAGCTAGCGCACACAAAATTCGTCATTCGATCTCTTTTGCGCTTGTGGGAGCCCTGGCATGTGCGCGAATCGTAATTCTAGTGTCTGATTCTTTTCCCTTCCGCAGCTCAGCCTCAGCGTTTTCCACTTTGATTTTTTTTTCAGAATTTTATTTGATTTTGCGTTGCTTTTTGGTGGAACTGGGAACTTGTTTGGTTTTATTTTGCTTTGGATTTTAGTTATTCAATGTGGATATGATTCGTTTTTTTGTGTGCTGTGCGCGCTACCTTCCATTTATCTTGGGGACTGGTTGGTGCGCTTTGATTTGCACTCATTGCTGCTGTACTTGTATACTAAATCCGCCACTCTGACCCCTCATGTTAGTCGTTATTCTATCTTGAATTTTTATTTAATTTTTTGTACTCTTTCCCGACTATTTTTATATAAATAAAAAGCGTAGCTATGTGTGAACGTGAAGCAAGCGATAGCGCCTTTCCCAATAATCTTCATTAAAAATGTCGGCATAGTAGGTGTGTGGGGTTCTTTGCTGCTGGAGACTGGACGAGTGAAGCTGTGGTGATAATAACTTGGTGTTTTGTCTGTCAGAATGCGCTTAGCTAAGTTATACATCTTAAAAAAAATTTAATCGGAGAAAAATTAGATGCTGTCGTCATCACCACGTCTGAAAGTCGGGTATCTACACTAATTTGTTTATGCGCATTTCTGTTGAGTGCATCACGGGTTACACACAAAAGAAAATAGTGATTCTTTTGCCGGACAGGTTTCTTAGCTCCACCTTAGTATTTACTATCAAACTGATCCAACAAAATTAGTAAAAAAAAGTTCTTTACCACGTTATGGCAAACTTTCTGTAATTCTCTAATAAAATCTAGTACAATTTTCGATATGCTTTTGGATTTTGGGGCAAGTTCACATTTTAGTATAGGTAGTAAGTAGGTACAGAAAAATTGTAAACCATTTTTTTATGATTTAATAATTTTACTGTGAAATCTGCTAAAAAAAATGACGACTTGACACAAATGTAGGTATTTTAACCTTTGTTGGTTAAAAATGTATTGTAGGACATATATGTATGTATATGTAGGACAGCAACATTTCAAAGAATCCGTTGTGCTTAAGGAGACAAGTAGGTACATAATTAAAAACAAATCCATAAGCCATATTCACAAACCTCTATTATTTCACTTTTAACCCTATGGACCCACCGTTATAACAGTCTAATACTTGAAGAGGAAAATTGATTGAGTTGCGCCAATTGGGGTTTTATGACCGGTGGAGACATAGTATAAATCTCCTCATAAATCTCATTTCCCCTTTTCACGAATTTCTGATATACCTACCACTTTTACCCCTTTTCGTAGACCTTAAAACGGTCTGAGGCCCGAAAAAAGAAACTGAAACTGTCCACGTATGATAGATCTGTTACAAATAGTGTGGTGGTACCAGTTTCCGAACACTTTTGGGACTTCGAAAACAAAAGAATTTAAAAAAGTAGGTAATAAGAAATCTCGAAATTCCTATAAGAAGAAGGGAGTAAACCTATGAAGGTGCCTACATGCAAGCATAAAAGCTCATTTGTTGCGAGCGTTGTTGGTTTGGATAAGCAGTAAATAAAAACAGGCCTAAACAGGGCCTGTTTTCTTTCATATCCGTTCCAACAACCTAAAACCTAGGGACATCAGTGTCCCTCCTTTCATCCTTCTGATTCCTTTCGCTCGATTTGTGTTAATATTTTGTTTTTTAATAAATAAATATAGCGGCGCAACAGCTCGAGGTGAACCAGGGCCAACTTCTCAACAATGTATGCTGTATGCGTTGATTTCTTCACATACAAGGGGACCTACAGTTTTTTGCGAAATCCGAACGGCACTTTGAGAAGTTTTTCAAGACAAATGATACTCTCGGAGGGCTTGTCAGACCCTCGCGGAGGTGGGGACCGTGAAAAAGAACGAGTCTTTTTTTCTTTAGGTGACGATGGTAGGATTTTGTTTTTAAGAGTACTCATAAAGTCCTCAACAAGAGTGTTCCATAAAACTAAATTCGACCCCCAAAATAATGTTTCCTTTTAAAATAAAAAATGCTTTGAAACACGAAAATTTTTGTTAGCTATGCGCAATTTATGCTTGGTAGCTGGAATAAAATATCGAGTAGAATCAACATCGAACAGGGATAAGCTATAAAAAAATTTACTTTTGCCAAAAAGATACCTACCTCATATCTTTGGTACTATTTGGTAAATCTTTGGTATATTGCCTCGAGATCACATGCGAAGAATGCTCTTGGGAATTCCAAGACAGCACAAGTACCTACCTACAAACTCCTTCCACATCCCTATTTGGCATTAATAAAATATAAACAGTGAAGTCTTATCCTGAGCGACTAAGTTGACTCTAAATATAACCTTATTTTATCCATATCAGCTTTACGGTGCCGAGGATTGTTAAAAAAATAAAACAACCTTGGTTTAGATTGATCCATATGAATAGGTACATATATATCTGTTTGGCTTGTGCGTCAAAATAACAGGTGTAGAACCATTTAACAAGGACCTCTGTCTCTCATCTGTAGGTACAGTCAGAATTATCTGGAACTGAAAGGATGAATAAGAAAAATGCATGAAGTAAAACCAATATAATCCATTTAAGAAAATTATCTTAACTCTAAATAAAAGCATTAAAAACTTTAAAGCATTGAAAAAGGTATACTTTCAAGGCGAATTAAAATGCTGAAAATGTTCCTACAAAATTTAACCAACTCTTTTACACAAAATTTTGACCAACTACTACAAAATAAAAAACCAACTCAACTTTGACCAACTCTGTCACATCAAATCATAAGCATAATGTTTAGCCTGTTTAATAATTTACTGTATTTTCTATTAAATTTACTGTAGTTCCAGCAGTCGCCTAATCAGTCGCGTTGTGCTAATGCACGATCGCATTCGTGCTAATGGTAACAATATAATTTGGTAGATTACTATAGTAAACAACACCAAAGCTTTAGGTCAAAAGAACGAAGATCTGTAGAGCCTTTAAATGTTGACCCCATTTCCAGGAAGAGCTTAAAAACTACAGTGCTGGAAATGAAAAAAAAAAAAACATTTGATGGAAGTTAACAGAAATGGGCTTAATTTAAATGACAACGCCCGCTTAAATCACAATACATTATGTACATATTTTTATGTATGTACATATATATGTATAAATATTTTTTTTTAATTGATGGAAGGAACATTTTTATCATGCGAATTTCAAGAATTATGTCACGCCTGCATACAAATTAGCTTAAAGTAAAAGAAGAATTATCTGAATCAGTATTGTACTGCAACTCAGAGCATTTAACACATCAGCTTTTAAGCTTTTAAAATTTAAACTTTACATTAGGTTTGTTCTGTTCCTTTTTGAACCGTTTGGGTAGATTTCCCTTATGCTTGTGAGTTTTATGCGTCGCGAGGATGAATTCTAAAAATTCTGTTCCAATAATTTTATTGTCCTCAATTTTATTGGATATTTCCTACCCAAAGCTTAAAAAACAACCCTGTACGGGAACAGGACTTTGCTGTTTTTCCTAGGTTTTCGTGGTTTTGTGTAGTGTAGGTCAGATACTATTTTAGGCCAGATTAAAGCATACCAGATAATTTTTCCCAATAAGTAGATACACTATTTTAATGGCAGCAGAATTTTAGGTAGCGTAATACAAATTGTTCCGTCAATCTAATCAATTTGTATAATAGGTTACATTATTTATAAGATTCTGTAAATAACTTACGTAAGTATAGCGGTAACACCAATTTACCAAAAAAATTAGTCGGTTCAAAAGTTACTACGGTTGGGGACGGATGGTTGGAGAACGATACCAGCGATAACTTATGAGTTGTTGTTTTCTTGAATTCGATTCCAACATTATTCGATAAGCTACAGAACATAGGCTCGGCTTTGCAAGAGAACATGGGTCTAAGCTACGCTTCCGTCACCTTGTGCGTGTAATCAGAGTTGACAGAAGCCCCATGGCAGCACACTTAAAAAATAGTTCTTTTCAATAAATTGAATTAATGAGATGTAGGTACCTATGTAACTATCGTGGTTATTGCTTATTATATTAACTTTTATTACGGGATATCGATTCAGCCAACGAAAATGAGCCTAAACGACGCATTTAACAATTAGATAATTTTAAAATTTCACTGAGACGGAAATCCTTGTATGCAAAAAGAAATCCAACATAAGTTTTGAATGTCATATTGATTCCTAAAAAAATATATTTCATTTTCTTGTCCAGTTTTTTGTAAACCTAAGCTTCAAATCTAGAGCAACTGATAAGGCCTTTTGTAAAAAAATAAATTTTTTTTAGTAACCACTCCTGGAGCTATTTCCATCGGCATGGTACTGATAAGAGAGTCATGACTTTTTGTACAGCTGAGAAATTGTTCGTATACCTACATTGAATCCCCTATAAAGATTACAAAAAAATCTAAGTTTTCAATTGTGTTTGACATAAAAATGAGAAGTGAAAACATTAAAGGTATTTATTCCTATACAGATCAAAAGTGTATGCATCGAATTAGTCACTGCTAAATGATTGTGAATTCTATTTATGCCTGCCGCGCTACCTCTAGTCTTTTAAATTATCAGAATGATACAGTTAAAGGCTATTTGGCAAGCGACGATTAAATGCATAAGATAAATAAATTACAGCCGTAACATTGTCGCGCCCACAATATATCTTAAATTTAAATGATGATTGCTTAATAGAAACGAATACCTTTTCAAATTTCAATATGAACGCGAGATTCGCTGCGCACAATTTTCTAATGCGATGCCTTCCTAACATGATGTTCTCCTTAAGCTTTCCACTTTCAAATAGAATCACCGGAAACTTGGTTGTGTATACAGAATTTATTGAAAAAAATCACCAGTATGTCACATAGAAACTCTCCTTGTTTCACCAACAACCATCAGTCATGGTCTCCCTATTCTCTTTGCTGTTAAATTATTTTTCAATTGGTCCTGCTCTCGTTGATGATGGTGTGGCAGTGGAAATCGGCTTCGCCATTTAAATGCAAAAAAATCACAGCCGCAGTCACAGTAGAAGATTGCATAAGACTAAAGGAAAGGGTGTACATTTTGCCATACAAAGTACTCGTACTACTAGAACAGGGTAGCATAAAATTTTTATACTCATAGGCATTGTTTGCTAAAACAATGAAGCGCAAAGCTTCACGCAATGGTGTTCTGTGGACCCGTGTGTCGGAGCACACAGTAACGTATCTGCCCTTCTCGATTATAAAGAGTTAATCTCAATCCAAGACTCAGTCTATGTATCTATATAGCTATGCTCTGTTTTCCTGTTTTTCTGTATACCGATACTATAAAGTACTACGAGTGCTTTGCTTTTGTGCTTGCCTTTGTTGTGCACTGCATTTCTATGTCGTGGTCGTCTTTTCGCTATGAACTTTATTCAAATTTGCCCAATGCTACCTAGGCGTCGTTGTCGTCGACGTTACTCTGGCTCTGGCTGCAGTTGCTGCTTGATTATATCGCTTTTGTATTTATCTGTGCATTTTAATGTATGTACTCAAGTGAATGCACTGCGACCGTCGGAGGCTCTGGTCATGTAAACTTTTTTCCACCATTTTGTTGTAGTTTGTGGAAACGTAGTTTTTAAATTTACAATGTACACAAACTGCAAAGCCTAATTCTGTTATAATAATATTATTGTTGGTACATTAACATGCCAAAAAAGAACTGAAAAAAATAAAATAAAAAAGGAGGTGTACGAATGACTGTGCCTTTGAAAGCATTTGCATTTGCATTTTTTTCCCGAAGAAAATTAGTACATTTATCATGCTTGGTTATCTAAGCATCTACAAAAGCAGTAGTGGCTCAATTTAAAATTTGATTGTTATACGTAATTGTTTGGCATTTACATAAAACAAAATATAACAACTCTTGGCCATTTTTAAATTGTTGCAAAAAAATATACTTTCGACAATCCATTCGATTTTGCTAATATTGACGGTTGTAAATATTAACCCTTGTGGCTTTTAAAAATTAAGGTAGGATTTGGCAAAAAATGCGGCATTAAATGGTGTGAACGTTTAAAGGAAGGAAAACATTTGTAAAAGTTTTATGTCAGTTTTCGTTCATTTTGTAAACGACATAGGTACGTTTTTGTTTTATTTTAACATAAATGTAAAGTTCACCTGGCTACAAAGCTAAGAATCTGATTTCAGTGTATGCCACTCAAAAGCGCCTGTGGATGGAATATTATTCCGAAACGCGTCGCGCTAATTTCATTTTAATTTTAAAAATTTCAATGTTTAGTTGCATCCTTTTCATTTGTAAATGCGTTTTCATTTTATTATAACATAACAACGCAACTCAAAGACCGACACTTACAATGATTAACATCTTACGTCGCGTCTCCAGCATGTAAAAGTCAGAGTTTTTCCAAGATGTTGCAAATCTCATGACAAAAAAATAACGATGGGCAAAGATAGGCGATAGAGGATTGCAAGTGTAACAATATGTTTCCACCGGCCATAAAACTGCGATAAGCGGAAGACCATTAAAAATAGATCGTCCAAGTGCCTCCACCGAACAATGAGCACTATTTTTTTTTGTCATATTTGCTCTCAAAAGAGAGTGACGATGAAATTTTTCCGAAATCGATGTAAAAATTCTAATAGAAAACGTATTTGTGACAGACCTATCATACATGGACAGTTGAAGTTTCCTTATTCAAGTAACAAACTCTTATAAAGGCTTAGGGTTAAAAGGTTAATATGGTTACAAGTGGCAGAAAGAGGTGTGTGAAAAGTGTGAATGAGAAATATGAGCGGATTTATTTTCAATTGCTTGCCGAAAGGATTTACATTTTTATGGTTAATCTCGAGATTTATAAGCTGACCGCTGGAGACATGAGATAAGCTACAACTCGTACATCGATTGTATTTTAATATCTCAACCACATAACATGAAACAAAATAACCACAGAGACCAAGATCTTTTAGGACAAACAAGTGGACACCACGTCCGTCCCTAAATTTGGAACAAGGAACTTTTAACTTTTATATCCATTCAATCTAAAAATCAGCTGACTGGCTTTAAAATATTTTAAAATTTGTTAACCATTTTATCGAATACTGAAAAAATTATTGCTGTTCAAATTGCGTAAACGAAAAGTTAAAAAAAACTCCATTTTATGTTTTACTACGCCATTTATATAAAACAAATCCTATATGTATGTAGTATTTATTTAAACTTAGTCAAACACAACAAAAATTCATACATTTGCAGAAGTTTAAATAATTCTTTTGGGCCCCTATTAAGTTGGTGAAACCAATGAGCCGTTTTGAATTTGAGAAAACAATAACTCATATTTCTCGTAGCTGTCAACACCTTGTCAGCAGACAGAAACCTTCCGACACTTTTCATATAAAATCAAACCGTCAACCTTTGTTTTATTCTTCACCGTCTTTCTATTTGAAGTAAAAGGTTATCCGCACCTTCCAGTCATTTCAACGTCAACAACTACAACTAACACCAATGGATCGTCGCACGCATGACTTAAGTTTTCACCGTTCGCCACACTTTGCACGTCATCTCGCAGGTACCACTAAATTGAAGACTGCTCGCACTGCAAATGCGCCTTCTATGAGACTTGCCATTAATCTTTCCTCAATGTTTATCCAATTTCGTATATGTTTTCTTCTTCATGTATACCAACGCAACTTTTTTTTTCCTTTCTTTTTTATTTATTCCACTATAGTTTAGGTGTACATAAAAATGCGCGCTTTTCAAGGCAAAACAACATCTCTAACAATTATCGGAAATCTTTAAAATTTTTATTGTTGTCTACTCCTCCGTGGTTTGCCTAAAATGTTATTTTCATTAGTGACGTAAGAGTCGCTATAAAAATGGCGAAAATTTTCCAAAACTTCCTTAAGTCTTCTTTGTCGAACATGCACTGTGTAATGCTGTTCAACCTGTTTTTTTGGTAAGTAGGTATTCGGTTTTCTTTTCTACAAATATGTCTTCTGTTTATCGATGCTTCTGCATTTTTGTGGTTTAGTACTATGGTCGTCATTGGGTGCACTCTGCTGGACATGAAGGGCTCTAAAAAAAAACAAATTTGTTAAGGACTATGGTTTTGATGGAAACCAAAGTCTTGCTATACTTGCAGTCTTTCTTTCACCAGCCTATCTATCTGCTTGTATCTCTATCTGAGTTTCGCAATGCAATTTTCTTTGCGTTTGTTTGCTTCATTTTCGTGCATGCGCACAATGTCGACAATCTGGAACTTGTACCACTTTTTCTTGTTGGCCACAAGTCGCTAGTCTCTCCTCGAAGTGAAAACCAGAAAAAAATCAGCTAGCAATTGAAGATAATAAAAAATTGCTTCGATCAAAAAAGGGGGTATAATTGAAAGTCCGAGTGCTTTCGTCCAAATATAATGTGCCTCATAAACTGCTTCATTTATTGCAGCCTGAATGTGGCACCCTTAAGCTAAATATATTGCGTATGATTAGTGATAATGAATTGCCTAATGGATATGTTTTTGATGTGAACCATTGGAGGGAACAGAAAGGCACACATGTATTGATGATCTCCTTATTTTTACGAAATAGGAATATGTACAATAAATACGTACATATTTTTCGATTAATATGAAAACAACCAGAAAGCCCGACGTGGTCTTGCGGGAAATCAATATTTCACTGGGGATAGAAAGAGAAATACATGCACAGAAAAAGTATAGCTGTGGTGGGGTCTACAAAAGGCCTTTTCTATGGTGAAGGTGACTTTTTTACACCTCCGCACCTCATGAGTTTGTACGAAATTAATCGTTGCTTGAAAAATTCAACCCCTCAGACAAAAATTCTAAGAATAGAGAAATGTATGGACATCGTTTTTTTCTAAATGAAGTTTGGTTACGTTACCTTAAACTAAAGACGTTTTGCTTAGCTCTGATTACATAACATTGAACGAACGAAAGTAATTAGAGAGAGATGTCTGACTTGCATCTTTTTGAGGCTTTTTTAAGGCCTTATCACAGGTTGGTGTGCTCTAGGATGTTTTATTTTATTGTTAGAATCAGGAACACACAGTTTATCTTCCTAAAATCCAAGATTTTTTAAAAAGGAAGCGCGTAAGAGACGTGAGCGACGCGCGGCGCGTCTGATGTTCTCTTGTAAGAGCTCTCATAATATATAAATATGTTTTCGGGACCATAGGCAATACGCTTGAGTTTCTACCTTGGATTTCTGGTCGTTTTTGCTTTCAAACTAGCAGCTATTCATAAATTATATGTTAATTTTGAGAGTAAAATTCAATTGCTTTGAATAATTTGAGTTAACGGAAGAAAACTCAACGTGCTGAAATCTAGTAGAGCCTGCGATTCCAAAGTCTTTCGAATATGAACTAATTTACATCGACTACACAGCCGTGATCTAACGACATGGCTTACAGACTAGGGTATTTAACTGCATTTACAGTAATAAAAAACACAAGCTATCATGAATAATAATCTACAATTTGACATAAGCTAGCCAGTCTCTGGGTTTGTTTGCGAAGTTCTATGGCGAATCATTGTAAATATGTTCTTAATACATCTAATATTTAAAACATTAAAAATCAAAACCATTTAACTGTCCAGCTAAAACTATGATAATTTCGAGCGTCGCGAAGTGTTCATCTTCAGGCTCCTTTATATAAGGACCCTGACGTTATATATCTCTTACGGTTTCCCATAGGAGATGTCAAATTATAGATGAGTCGTTCCTTGTTACTCATAGTTTTAGGTAAATATAGTTTTGGGCTACAAATGGTTTCCAGCTCTTATCGTTTTGAGATCGTTTTTTATCACTGGCTGTGAAAAAAAGGCACGGGCGTCTTCATTAGTCAGATTACACGGGCATCTCCATTAGACGATATAAAGATTAAAATAGATATATACCTACTCAGAAACATTTTTAAAATATTCTCAGAGTCAAAATTTGTCCTTAAGGTTAACCTTAAGCCAAACTTTGTTCTCTCTGAAAACTTAATGCCAAAAAACCGGCAACATGTTAGAAGCGACATTTTTAGGATACAACCAAAAATATTAAATAAAATGCATTGAAAATTTACCCTTGAAATATATGCCACGCCCACTGGTGGAGGTTTACCAATTAAATTTTTCTTTTTTGTGTTTTACATTCATTTGGATATGCTTAATGTCAAATTCCAGCCTTTTAAGACATCTTACAGTTTTAAAAGCTCTGGAGGTAGTTGCACATTTATTTTTCATGGAGGTAGTTGCACATTTATTTTTTCGGATTTCAAAAATGTTTTCACTTGTACTACTTCGCACGGAGCGGAGCATACGTTCGAAATTTCAGCTCCCTAGCTCAAAACTTAAGGCCTAAAAACATGTGACATGATACAGACGGACAAACGGACGGACGGGCATGGCTTATTCGATTCAGAATTCGGTCTCGATCATATGCCCTTAAAGTCTTGAGGGTCTTCCATTATCATTTCACCGTCTTACAAACTATGTGACAAACTTCATATACCTCCTATCCTATGGGATATTTACGAATAATAATATTTTATTTGGATTCGAAAGGTTTTTAATATGTTGTACATATTTTCTTCTCATTGCAGGTGCTAAAATTGTATAAGGAATGAAACAAGAAACCAGCTTTCACCGGAAGATCTTTAAAAGACACTAAAATAGTGCGCACAAGAACAATTTTAAATACAACACAAGATTTTGTTTTAAACTCAGTAATGTTAGCAGATGTGATGGCTTATAATGTAATGTCAACAGAAAAAACAAATTATATTGATAACAATACACTTAGCCCCCATGACTTTGGGGGCCCACCGTCTGCGTTACTGTTACCGATAAAGCCAGATGATAACAGTTAAGTGTTAAACTAATTTAAAATAAAAGCCTTAAAAAAATTAAAAAGAAAGAAAAACAAAAGAAAAAACCATAAAAAATGAACTTTGAAATCCAGTTATAGTAAAAAAACAACAATCTACTGGTAAAAAAAAAACAGAAAAACATAGTTTTAATAATTTAATTTAAGTTTTATTTTCTTACCTCACAAGAAAAGACAAAAAACAAAGAGTTGCTGTATCAAAAGCAAAACCAAAATATTAAGCACTCAAAGAAGTTGATTTCGTTTTAGTAACTACAATAATAATTGTCCAATAATTCCACGAATGCTAAGGGCTCCACTTTCATTGCAATGCCATTACCGTCATCAGGAATTATTGTTGTTGACAAGACATCGGTTATAGCTGCGTCAGGCACGACGCCAACTCTTACCAATAACAAATCGAATTTACAGCAGTTTTATGAATTTTATGATGTTAATGAAGGCACTGTTGGTAACATCATCAATGAACCAAATAATAATAACAACGGTGGGAGCAATAGCAACTGCAATAATAACCCATTAATGCGTCGACACCAAAGAACAATTTCATCGTCGTCATCATCGTCGACTCATTCGCCATCATCTACATCAATAAAACATCATCAGGTCGTTACTGCAAATCTACAGACCCTTGGCTACAATCAACAACAACAACACCAGCAGCAGCAAATGAATCAGCAACAGCATCACCAACAAACAGCGACAACCCATCATGTAGGTGCTTCATCATCGTCCGGTGGAGGTACCCAGCAATTGATCGTAAGCGAAGAATACATTGAGCATGCGCAAAGTGCAGGCAACAATTCCACTGGGGGTACAAGCAATGGCAATGTCATGATATCAACAACGAATGAGGTCTTAAATCAACAGATAATCAAAATTGTGACAGCAGACGTAACCACTGGAAATATGATTATAGATTCCATGGGACACCTAACGCCTTCAAATGGCAGTGGAGGCAATGGCAACAATGGACCGTCCAAAGTACTTTACAACAATGTGACCGTTCTATCGAAACAAGCAAATGCTGGAGGTCCAGGTGGGGTTGCTGCGTCTTCGGGACAATTGACGCAGCAACAACACCACCAGCAAACGATCAACTTTGTCAATGCCAAAAGTCTACCGTATATAACGACAACATCAAAGAGTCAAACAACAAACGTGCAAAAAGTAACCACCTACAAGGGCACAAACGTTGCAATAAAACAGGCGAATTCAGCCCAGCAGCATCATGTTTTAAGTACGGCTAGTGGTCATACAGTGATCGGTCAACAGCAGGGACAACCGCAACAGCAAGTCGTCCAGAAGGTGACAATGCCACGCAACGTACAGATGGTAACAAGGGTGCAAACTTTGGTAGCTCCACAGCACTCACCGCAGCAACAACAGCAACATGTTTCAGCGCAACACGGCAACACAGGCCAAATGGTGATGCAACAGAAGTACGTGCATAATATTGTCACCACTGGTGGTGCTGTAAATGCTGGTAAAACAAATCTTATAAAGAAATCCACTGGGCAATCGATGAAATTGCAGCAACACAAAATTATAAGCACCCAACAGCAACAGGGCGTTAAGACATTTATCCAACAGCAGTCAAGCGGTGGTGGTGGTCAACAGCAGCATTATCAAACAATCAACATTCACCAGGGCCAACATCAAACATCGGCCACTGTGGTGCCGCAAACAACGCTGAAGCACGTTAAATCTCAGAAGATAATCAAGCAGTACAACAATGCGATCACCAATAACAGTGGTGCTGTCTCAGTCGCGACCTTGCATCAAAATCATTCTAACAATGCTTCAGCCGTCGCAACATCGGGTACGTATACAATCAGCAATAAAATCAACAACGTAAGCGGCGCGGGTGTACACCAGCAACACCACCTCTCAACGAAGTTAACAAAGCACCCAAAGTATGTGATGCAAAATCACATAGTTATTCCTTCATCATCGAATGCATCGTCGCAAAATCAAAACCACAAAGTGAACAGTAATAGCGGCAACAGCATAATGGTGAATCAACAGATTTTAAATACAATTAACTCGTGCAATAATAGTTCGGGGACGATAAAGTTTGTGAATGCTCATGGAACAGTGATCCAGCAGCAACAACAGCAACAGGCGCCAACAATCATTACCACTACTCAGAAAGTGCGTACTAGCAGTGGCAGTAGCGGAGGATCCAGTGCCAATCATCAGTATCAGCAACCGCAACAAGTGCATATAACACAGCAGCAATTTGTTGCATCTGACGGTGGCAAATCCGATGGAAATAATATTTATCACATCTCCCCTGCAACAGGAGGTGGTTACATCCAAAGTGGTGGTCCCCAACAAAATGCCCAGCAGAACTCACCCCTACATACGGACGATATTATGATTGTGAATGGCACACAGATGACCGATGAGCTGTCGGCAAGAATCCTTCAGAGTATGGCACAAAAATCGTTCAACAATCAACAACGATTTCATCAGCAACAGCCAGTTACCACAGCGAAGATCATACATCAGTCGGGCAGCATGCCGCCGCCTGCACAAATGAGTGTCCAACAGCAGCAGCACCACCCAACAACATCGAATTTGATTCTATCATCAAAAGAGTACTCGATTTACAATGTACAACAGCAGCAATACCAACAACAACAGAGATTGGCCAACAGTGCACCAAACAGTCGATCGCAATCGTTGGAGAGGAAATATCACGACACAACGATTAGTACAAAGAAGTCAGCTACGGAGTACTATAAAGTCAAGTAAGTATTTTGTTTTGTCACACATTTGGTTGCTCTGTGGGTTTGGAAGAATCCCTTTTCATGAGGGACATAGTACGGGACGCTGTACTTACGTTTGTAAACGTTGTGAGAGGTTAGGCCCTGGCTCAGCTCTAGCTTTTACGGCAATTTTTTTTTTATTGTACATGAGCCCACCCTTCCAACTTTTATATTCAATGAACGAAAACAAGCACAGAAAAACAAGTTATAAAAGCGCTGAGCAATGACATAGTATTCTTAAAACGTAACTTCTTCATTATGATAAATTTCCAATCTATTTTTTTTTTCTTTTTGGTGCAACATTAGCAAAAAAATCTTACTTTCTAAACACAATTTACTCAAAGTCGAAAATTAACCGTTTTCGCCTTGGTTTTTAATGATGCATTGGTTCTAGTGCCTTTTTAAACGAGTTTGTACTTCGAGGTGTACAAAAATTACAACAACAAATGAGTCATAGTCATAAGGAGGAAGTACGGCGTCGCTGCGTGTTTACACAATCACAACCCTTTTACAATACCAATGAAAACTTTACTAATTTCTGGTAATTTTTTGTTTTAAAAAGAAATGACGCTGTTGGAAATCAACAACAAATGCACCAGCAACAACAATCTACCACCATGGCTATGGCGTCTAGAATTCCTGTTGGAACAACTCTTACTCAACATCACCACCACCATCAGCAGCAGCAGCATCATCAACAACAACAGCAGCAACAATCGTCCACACAACAGTCGTCGACTTCAGCTGAGCAGGATGAAGAGTTAATTGGTGAAGAAGTCCGCCCAGTACCAGTCAATACAAATGACCTCCGTCTGCAAGTGCTGCAAGCTGTGCTGCAGGATCACACTTACGTTGTTGCGATGCCAACACGCTTCCCTATTGAAATGCCATCAACGTCGCCTGCAATTGCCTCGAACAACTCACAGCAACTACAGCAATCACAAGCAACAGTTGTAACATCGATTGCAACAACTCAAGTACACAATGCAGGTCTTTCGAGAGCTGTTAACGACACTAAAGTGATTTATTCGACAAGTAGTCCAATGGGTGTATCAAGCTCGAACAGCACATCTCAGTTGTCTATGATAAATGTAACTGCGCAGAATAACCAACACTCTTCGGGTGGCCCATCAACCACAACGTCCTACACACTCTACGGACATCAGAGTAAGAGTTGTTTTAGAATGGTACGACTAGGAAGATACTAAATAAATATTTTTGTTCTAGTTGCACGACCCCAGCAGGATGATGATGCTCATTCAGCAATTAGTAGTGGTTCAACCAGAGCTACTGGACCGCATGGCGATATTGATCCCGGTGAAGAAACGGAAACGGCACCAGAAGCTGAAGCTGAAGATGACTCAATAACGCGGTGTATATGTGACTTGACGCACGACGACGGTTACATGATCTGCTGTGATAAATGCTCGTAAGTGCCATTCTTCTATTATATTTTTGTTGAAGTATTTCTTTTAAGTGCACATATAACAAATTTTTAACTTTATATTTTTTTCACTTCTAGAGCATGGCAGCATGTCGATTGCATGGGAATCGATCGTCAAAACATCCCAGATGAATACCTTTGCGAACTTTGTCAACCCCGTGAAGTAGATCGAGCGCGAGCACGAAGTCTGCAGCTTTTAAAGCGCAAGGAGCAGACACAAATGCTACTAAACGCTGCTCAATTGAACGCTGCGGGCGCTACAGTTCTAGTCCAAGGTGATGCATTGAATGGAGCAGCAGGGTCACTGCCACAACAACAGCTCGGAGGATTGCCCAGTGTTGTTAGCAGCGTGCCCCAACAGCTAACCAAGAAGGGCAAGCTTATCAAACGAAAGGAACTGGTGAAGAAAACAAAGAAGGAGAAGGCACCTGGCACTGGTACAGCTGCAAAACGTCGTGAGACCAAGAAGACTACAAAAAGAAAATCAAAAAGCGGCACAGGTGATCCAGTGGACAAGTATGCTGCTAATCTTCGGCAATGGATAGAGAATTATGAATTGGCAGTTACTAATCATTACTCTCCAGAGTTGCGAGCACGTTTGCATGCTATCAGTAAGCAGCCCAATCTTTTGCATAGTATCACCGCCACCGAGAACAAGGCGCTGAAACACTGTGGCAGTTTGGAGAATAAGGCTACAACTGTGCCGCATGCTGGCGGCAAGATACTCATTAGCAACTTTGACATTGCGCCAAATTCGCCAATCTTCGAATTGCGTGGCAAATACATGCTCACCACACAGTACAAAACTCAGAATGCCTCGATTAATATGAACAGTCCCCCGCCATCTAATTATTTACAGACACTCAAGTCTCACAAAATTCCCGGTGCATTCATATTTTTCTACCAGCTGCCTGGTGATGGTGGCCAGGGTGGACCAGAGATATGTGTCGACACGCGAACCTACGGCAACGAGGCGCGCTTTGTGCGGCGATCCTGTCGTCCCAATGCAGTGATACAGCATTTATTTGAAAAGGGAACAATTCACCTTTACATCGTGTCCCTGACAAATATCATGGCTAGCACAGAGATTACCATCAAACATGAACCGCACGACCTGTTGGCACTGGAGAATAAGAAGCAGTTCAGCTTTGCAATCCAACCGACAAGTACCAATTGTGCGTGCGGCCTCACCAAGGACTGTCTCTTCGGGGTGCTTCCGCCTTTGCCACCAGCTGCTGCACCAACGAAACCTGTTCGCAGCAATAGTAAGGTTGTGCTAAATGGTTGTGTGGAGAAAGGCCTGACACCAGCTGCGTCCAAGAAAAAGGCGCAGAATATCAATCGTGGCAGGTCGACGTCGTCTAGTGGAGACAGTAACGCTGGCCTCCTAAGTCCAAATAATAACAATAATAGTTTTGCGCCAAACCATCTGTACAACTCGACTACGTCGATAACAAGTCTTATGCACGATTCTGGTGTTTACACTTCTTCATCATCACCCTCAGTATCGATACCGTCACCACCGACAGCACACATAAGCTCGCCGCCTGTGCAACAAATGCCGATGCATATCCATCTGCCACAGCAACTGCAACATCAACAGTTGGTGTCCCAAGCGATTCAGAATGTGACACATGTGAGGATAACATCCCCTTCGCCCCAACCACAGCCAGCAACTGTGGCGCAACTGCAGCAGCAAATCAATACTCTACCCGCGCCACTGATACTCCCTTCACAAGTTGCTACTGAAACCGCAGCGATAGCTGCTTCAATGCTAGTCCAACAACAAGCTTTGCAGGAAGTACAGTCTGCTGCTGCTGCAACTGCTGCTGTGGAGGAAGCATTGGTTCCAGCTGCTATCACCCCAACGCCTCTTGCAATTTCCCTTCAAACTCATCAAGATGCAAAACTGGAAGAAGAACCGCCACAACAACAAATCGTTAACACAGTTGAGGCTGCTGAATTAGAAGTCCCGCCATCAGATTTATTACCGCCGCCACCCCAAGCTGTGGAAAGCGACGAAGGCGTAAATGCAGTGGCTATTGAACCAATACCCGTGGTAGTTGCCAGTTGTAGTGGACAGCACCCACAGAGCATTGCATGTCAACCACAGCAAAATGCACATTTAGTCGAAAATCCTTTGCCAGCAGAAGTCCCCTATCCACAGGCAGGGGGAGGAGGTTCACCAGTGAAATCACCCCAAAAACCAAGTTGCGGTCGTAAAACTCCAGCTAAACAGGCGCGTACGAGTGTGTCAGAGGACTCGTCAAATAGTGCACAGCAGCAACAGCAGCCACCAACACCCACGACACCTACACCACCTAAGCAAGAAGAAAAACGTGAGTCTCGGAAGCTGACCCGCGAGGAGAGAAAAATGGAAGCAATTTTGCGAGCATTTGAGAAAATGGAGAAAAATCAGCAGCGCAAACAAGAATTGAAGCAAGCTAAGACGGATGTTTCTAAACGACGAAATAGCAACTCGCCAAGCCCAAAGCGTAGTAATAGTACCGATAGCGGAGCTCCAGTTAATTCGGCCCTGCAATCGGCCAAGAAAAATGCGTCTTCGATGAGGAAAAAGAAGAGAAAATCGCACAAGTCCTACAACATTACTAGTAGTTCGCAACGAAAGCGTCGGAAGAGTCGCATGAACAGTAATGACTCGGATGGCGCTGCTACGTCAGAGGAGTCTACTTCGATGCTGTCGCCACCGATTCAAGGATTGCAGAATTGTCTTCCTCCCGGTGGAATACCAACACCAGAATCGGTCGCTAACCGGCAATCTCATCTCATGTCACAACTCATGGACGGTGAAGAACAGCAACAGCTTCAGCTTGCCAATGTAAATGAACAAGATCTACTGAGAATCGACCAACGGCCAACGGACGCAAATGTGGACACAGCTGCAGGGCTTTTGCTGGCCTTTGCGAATCCCGAAAAAGAAGCCAACACCTCACAGGACAGTTCGTGCATGGACGAATCTATTAAAACACCTGAAAAAGCAGACGTCTCTGGCGAATCGCAAACCATATCTCCTCCACCCACGCCGACGATTGTAAGTTCAACTTGTCTCTTAATCGAAGCGGCCGTTGGACCTTTCGAGAATCTGGCTGAGACAGGAGGTAGCAGTTCTAGCGAATTTAAGTATCCCGCCAAGACAAAGACCAAAAAAGTGCTGATGAGCAACTGGCTAAATCAATCGAGCGATTTCCATTCCAACCCGGAAAATATACATGCAATGGTTGAACATCAAGGTGCAATGGCGTCAGACGGGCATGGAGAAAGCGTAGTTCAACAGCAGCCGCAGACATTGACCCCAGTTGTAGCGGCTGGACCCTCTGCTGGATTGGATAGCCTAGTTCAAGCAGCAATGTGTGACTATGGACAGGCAAAAGTAGCCAGCCCGTCATACATGACACATGGTCCAACAGCGGTTGACATTTGCGAAGAGCCGCAGAACCTAAGCATAGTCGCAAAGAAAGTGGAGGAGTTCATACATCAGAGTGAGGGAAACACCACAACAGAGCAAAAGCCGTTGCTACCAGTCGTCTCCCAAAGGAGTTCGCTGACACTTCCCTTGCAGGTAAGCACTTGCAGCAATAACTCCTCTGTGAAAAAACGCTGGCTCCGCCAAGCTATTTCAGAAGAAACGGATGAAAATTCGAGCACGACCCCGTCGTCAGCGTCGCCGCAATTACTCAATGGTTTTACTACGCCGTTGAAGAAGCGGCGGTTGGTCATTAACTCAAACGACCCAGATGCGACAGCGTCGGGAAATGCGGAAGATTGTACGCCTGAAGATCTGAGTCGCTTCGGTGGAATGACGGACATGAATGAACCCATTAAGCAGGAGGATGACAGTGATTTCAAAGGGGAATTCAAACAGGAAGTCCTTGACATGGATGATGATGTCGATATTCTGCGGTCGCCAAGCCCTGGTCAGAAAATGGTGGCTGAAGACAACCTCGTCAAAATTGAACCCGAAGACATGTCCGGCGGTGACGATGTTAAAATCGACGTGGAACGTGAAGAAAGCCGTGAAGGTGGTGGTGAAAAGTTTGAATACAAAGAGGAACCAAAGGAGGAGCAACCAGAGTGCAGTCATCCCGTGGTTTTGGATCCGAAAAAAGAAGAAATTATCGCTTTGAAACACGAAGACGACTCTCAAGAACATGTAGAGGTTGTAGATCCCATTAAGTATGAAGACGAACCCATCTCTGTTGTAAATGAGCCACTTTCAGACACAGAAATGATAAAAGAAGAACCCAAACTCAAAACCGAGTTGGTTGAGAAAATGTTTACCCCACCACCAGAGGAACTCGCATCACAAGTTGATTTGGCGAAAGTCAAAACTGAAGCGGTTTTGCTTCGACCCCCAGTAAAGAATGCAAAAGCTGAAGAATCCTCTCGCAAAAAGTCAAAGCATGAGGAGAAGGCAACTTCGAAGCAGAGAAAATCCTCTTCGTCAACACCTCCGATCGCTGTTAAATTCGATTCCACAGCAGAGAACGATATCCCCGATGAATTGGCCGACATTCAAGAACGGCTACACTCATTCCACAAGGAGAACATAATGATCTTGCAGTCGCGCAATAAAAAATCTAAGTCTCCGAAACATTCTTCGTCGTCGTCGTCTAATAAACTGACTTCGCGTTCCTCTCTACCAGATTCGCAGAAAAAGAAAACGTCAAAGAAGCCGAAAAAGGATCGCAAATCTCCCAAAGCCAAACCAGAGGAAGGCTCTACGCCATCGCTTTCGAAGTCCAAGAGCGCGAAGAAATCTTCTTCGTCATCCACATCAGAAAAGGAGAAGAACCGCCATCGAACATCCTCGTCATCCTCTTCCTCGTCGTCGAAAAAACGTCAATTAAACTTTGAACACATTGATCGCGTAACAGGCAGTCACCATAAGCGAAGCAACAGCACAAGTAGCAGCAAAGACGAGTGCTCATCGGCCAAGAAACGAAGAGAATCAAGTCGCAGCGAGGACTCACACAAATCCTCATCGTCCTTGGGAAAATCTCTTCAGTCGTTGACTTCTTTGGAATTACTTCCATTACAAGAGCAAGCTAAAGTGGCTCTTCCACTTCCTCCGCCACCACCCCCACCTCATTCGTCTGCTGCTGCTATGCCAGTATGCGCACCTGTAGCACCGATGAATTCTTTGCCGATCGATGACAGCGACAAGCATCTGCACCATGCCGCAATGACAATTCCCTGCTTTAACAACACTGCAGTGAACGCAATGCCAATTGCTGGCTACGTGGTTTCAAACTCTACGATGCCGCTTCCACCAGCAACGCAGGGCTATGATATGCAAACACTGATGAAAGTTCCTCCAGTAGCTGTGTCTGGGCAAGCGATGACACCAACCGCAACAACACCCAGTGGTCACCACCTGCCGTATTACAATACAATTTATGGCAAACTTATGGATACACCCACAACTCCCGTTGAAGCTGTAGCAGCAATCACAACGCCAACTACACCGACCACACCCACTCCTAATCTAATGCTCTCCGATTATTTAGACACTAAAGCCAAAAGCTTCAGTTCTCTTGGTGGATATGCAACGCATTCGACGCTATTTGGAAGCATCAATTCGGCCAAACCGGCAACGAGTCCATTGGTCGCAAATGGCGAGATGACTCCTGTGCCAACAACACCACCAACTGCAGCCTTGGGTGAAACATCTCCTGTTTCCGAATGCAACTCGACGCGTTTGCAAACTACTCCGCTTAAAATCCTTACCAAGACTGCTAGTCATGATCCACGACTAAATCCGATTCTTACCGCCCCCGAGCCACCACCTGCACCTAAGAGAAAGGTAATATAAAAGTTTTGTTTTTGCCAAAAACGACGGCCCTAATTTTCCCCCTGCTTTTCGCAGCTTTCAATAAACGAGTATCGTAAGCGTAAGCAACAATCAACAGATAGCAATATTGGATCACCCGAATGTGGTGACACATCTCTTTCGACACCAACAACTCCAGCAATAAAATCCGGATCGCATCAGAGTTCGACGGCGGGAGCGAGCGAAAACGCCTTCGACAAAGCATTTGATGATTGTGAACGCCGCAACAGCTGCAGCAATTCAACCGGCAAAATTGACGACACACCAAAGGGTAAGTTCAAAAACATCTGTGAAACAGTAACAAATCAATAATGCAACAACTCTGATGTCATTTGTAATTACAGTCCAATTTAGTCCAGCACCTACCTTGCTAGAAAAGCAACAAGAAAGCATATCAGAGCGCTTGAAGTCGTTGAAAAGCAAACAATCATCGGCTGCAGCAGCGTCGTTGAAACTTTCATCGTTCTTAGGCTCGGCAGCATCCTCTCTGCATGGGCCGTCCAATCACTTAAGTTTGCATAAAGGTGAGTTCTATTTAAATCAATGAAGAATTTCAAGTCAAGAATACGTAGTTTTCAATAATAAAGGTCTATGATCTTTAAGAATAGTTTATAGCTTTTATATCGAAGATTCAAAGTCCAAACGAACTTTATTTCCGAAATAAGGTCAGAACAAGGATTAGAGTTTAAACGATCGACATTTTGCAATCCCTTTTCTTAGTCTGTTGGAATGACCGGTTAAATCTACGAACTAAAAAGATTCTTCTTTAAGTACCTGCTGGTAATGGTGACCTAAAAATACTCGTGACCCTGGTGATGTCCTTATTAAAACTGGTCCTTACTACTTCAGGCATTCAACGCGAAGCCCTCGAAGCTTGTGTTGACCCACCAGCTTCTTCGTTTAATCCTGTTTAATCTAACGCCCACCATCAAGATCGAATTTTAAGTAAAATACGCCATGTCTGCCCGCTCGTGCCATCAATTTTAGGGCTTTAAACTTTCAGCTAGGTAGAAGCTCTTTAGAATCCGAAGCAGAACAAGTTTAACTTTTTCCGGATGCTCCCACAGACACATCCAAAATAGTTCTAAGAAAAAGTATGTACGAATATTGAAAAATTAAAAATGATGACCATTTGGAATATCCCAGGTGTTAACCGTCAGACTCCTTTATATTTTAATCTTGTTAAAACCAAATGACAGCTCTCTTCGGTTTCCCATAAGAGAGCAAGTATTTAAAAATCAAATGTTACATATTTAGTACATATTTTCATATAAGGTCATGCATATTCTTAGAAATTGGGGATAAAAATTAGGACAGAGAATGTAGTAGTAAATAAGAAGATTAGATTAAAGTTATTTACATACAAAATCAAGTCGACAAATGCATAGCTAGCCCTACTCTCGGTTAGCATCTTCGCACAATCAGGCAAAAATCTTTTGTGTCCCTTTCATTTATATGGGCAGGGTACTTTATAAAAAAACGAGAGCGGTAACTGTTCGAGGTAAACCATGCTACAATAATTTTTTGCATACGTGGGGACCTACAATTTTTTTGCCGAATCCGAAGGGAACCTTGAGGAGGTTTTCAAGACAAATAATTAGGGTTTTTCAGTCTCTCACTAAGGTGGGGACCATGAAAAAGAACTAGACTTTTTGACTTTTTTTTAGTTATCAGAGGTAGGATTTGAAACCAGACCTTCCAAATCAACACAGAAACCCAGTAAGCACACACACTGACCACGGCGCCACGGTACCCCAGGGTACTTCATAGTGATTTAAAATATATTTCCTATGTCTGAGAATGAACATTTATTTTTTTGTTATTTAAAGTTTAAAATCCTTTTACCCTTACTTCATTTCAGACGAATTTATATCTTCAACGTTTAATCGTTCTAACTCTGATCTAGACAACTGTTTAGAATCAATTTCATCATCTTCAACATCATTAGCTTCCTCTCGTGAATCAACACCAGAACCAAGAGAGCACTCAACGCACTTGTCTTACAACAGTTCGGCAAATAAAACAAATTTATCTTCCGTATCATCGGTGTCAACGTCATCCACATCGCTTACTCCAGCGACAAACACAGCAACAACTTCAAGAACTACACCTACAACGGCATCCGAAACATGCCTTTCATACTCACCAATTCTAGATACAAGTGCCGACAACTTTGATTCCCCCATTGCTGAATCGATAGAGCTAAAGAAAGCGGGTGCAATTTTAACGTCGCCTTCACAACAGAAAAAAAAAGTATCGAATGAAGAAGTAACCACCCCACAGGGTAAGAGAGAATAAGAGACAGACATATATTATGCAAACTGAAATCAGTAGAATACACAGGCCACGCTCTTTGTACGCTCTTACTTAGTTTTTAATTTTTCATTTCATTTTAAAATATTTACTATTTTTTTGTAATTTATCATTTTGAATACACACAAACAGTTACTTGTAGATTTTAGGTTTTTTTTCTTCTTTCTTTGTCTTAAACATTATTTTATAAAATCCTTAAACCATAATTCACCTATTTGTACAAAAATACAAAGAAAAAATGCTGGAATTTAATTTGTATCTTCCTTTCCTTACTCGCTGTTTAACAATGTATTGTTAGATAACAGAAAACAGAAGAATATATTATTTTAAGTACTCTACTGATTGAAATATGTAATAGTAATTAAGAGTTTTTACTATTTCCTAAAAACAAAAGAAAACTAAAAAGAATATGTATGCAAACAATTACACAAATGTTCTTAAATAAAAAATACATATATATATATATATAAACATTTATATATAACGAATCGAATAAATATAATGTGTATATTTTTGTATAAAGAAACAGATTCTACTATTAATAAATAAAAAAGAAAAAAAGAACAAAAACAAACAACCTTATAATTAGTTTTTTAAGTGTCTAATGCTTAAGAAAATTTAATTAATATATAATATATTAAATAAAATAGTTTTTCAAGACGTTGAAATAGGGACATGGGTCCGCTATCCAAAACTTGTTTAACGCAACCCGAGTGAGAGGCCCACGAGAGCAGGCAAACACAAGCCAGTGAATGTTATTAAGTGAGTGAGAGAGTGGAACACATTGTAAATATTTTGTAATTATTTATACCAAATTTATGTATATAAATAGTATATGTATATTTTTCCTTATTTCCATATATGGTAAACACTTTCAATGTAAATATATTTTAATATCAACAAACTAAATCATGTAATATAGTACAAAAGAAAATTAAAATTAAACATACTTGGAATTTAAAAATTCTAGTTTTAAAAACTTTAAAGTAAAATTATTAAAAGAGAAAATATTAAAAAAAGGAAGAAAACTTATTTAGATCCTAAGTAAAAGTGAAAACAATGAGAAACCCTCCAAAAATATTAAAAACAAAGAAATGCTAACTTTTTTGCAGGCGAGTCAAATGTAGATTTATTGTAAATAATCATTTGTAAAAAAGAAACATTTTTAACAAATCAAAAGAAATTTAATCGAACTTCTAAAGTATTCAAAGTTATAAACAGATTTTTGAAATTATTTATTTTTTGTATTTTCCCCCGATTGCGAATCTAGCCGTGGAGCTTTAAGTGTTTATTTTTTGTTAGGGAGGAGCTTTGGCAATGTTGAAGAACTTTGTGTTGTTTTATTTTTCAAATGCATAATCTGTTGGCATGTTAAATCCATTAGAGGAGCTTTCAATTGCACTTAACACAAAGGAGACATTAAAAATCTTTTGTGTTGAAAGCTTTTGAAACTTGCTGTTAATATTCTCATTCAACATTATTTTTAAGATTCTATTTCTTTTGAATCTCTATAATTCTAAATGTGTCGTACTAAGCTTAGTTTTAACACTACAATGAAACGAACGTTGTAAGCAAAGGAGAAACGATCCATTTGTTGTAATGTTTTAACTAACCAGAGGCGCGATTATTTTCGCCTAAGCTTTTTGTCCTTAAAAAATGGCATTGTGTTATAAAAAAATAAGCATTTCTTTTTAAAACTAAAAAAAACGTCGGAGTCAATGTTGTTTAGTTATTATTTTTTAAAAAGTTTTTAATCAAGTCTTTCCAGTGACACTTTTTTTTTAATTGCAAATGCATCTATATTATATTTTTTTAACTTATTTATTGATTCAGTAAACACTCCCCTTAAGTAGTTTATATACAAAGTTGGGTTTATTTTATAGTTTGTTTCATTTATATTTTAATGTTGCGCCTTGTATTATAATATATATTTCATTTTCATTTTATTTTGGTATAAGAGATCCATTAAAAAAAAGAATAACATGCACATATGGGATGGATTTATTTACATTTTTTTTTACCCCTTGTAATATATATAAAAAATTATTTTCATTTATGATTTAAAAGTTTATACATATTAAATTTCCACATCTATGAACATAAATTATATACATATAATAAATATTATTTTTAAACAGAGAATTAATATTCAATTTTATCCAAAAAGAAGCAACATACAATTTCTTATGTTCGTAATCTACAAAAAAATGTTAAATACAACAATATATTGTTTATTTAAAAGAGAAATAATTAATTTTTCACTTATGAAAATAAAAATTTAAAAATTCATAATTTTATTTGTTTTTTTTTTTTTTTTTTTAGTTTTTATTCAATTTCGTATTTTTAAGGGAATCGTGTTTTAAATGAAAAAAATCACTTGTCTCTACACCTTAAAGCGGGGACCGCAAAGCAGCTTCGGCTTCGCCCCGGTACGATACGTGGGCTTTGAACCGGCTTTGCAATGACATTTCGCTCATGGAGAGAGAGCTTTTATTATGCAGTCACTACGTTCTCCAAGCATGCCACGATAAATTAAAAAGTGCTGTGTACAATTATGTAAAACAATCATGTCTAACTAATAAATAAATAATACGCAATTTAGCACAAAATGTAAACACACTCAGATATTCTGCGTCATATCCATGCATGACCAACGCTTTTATACAATTATAGGCAAAGGCAGACTGTTTGATTTCGTGTGTGCGTTCGAAATCAATCCCCATCTGTTTCACACGAAGAGTTCAGCACATATGAACTCGTGCTGGGCTTCTGAGCCTAATTACGTAGCATTACGTTTTCTCTTTGCAAACTACATTTTGAAGCCGAGCTTCATTGTTTTAGGAAACACTGAAATCGTATCGCTGAACTTGTAAACGTCAAGCCGAGGCCAAGCTGCTTTGTGGTTCCCGCATAACGTTATCGATCCTGAGAGGGGAATCCTCTAAAGTGATGCAAAATGGTCAACATGTTGAATAATAAATTTCAATACAGTGCTTCTCATAACCTTAATTTATTTTTGTTTACATTTTTCGGCAAGTGCAATTCCAATTTTATTTTATTACTGCGATGTAAAAATGTATGTACATAATTATAAGTTATTATTTTTATTTGAATTACTTTAATTCATTAATTTTAGGTTTCAAACAAATAAACACCAAACCGAAAGGATGGCAGATTTCATGGCAACCCACTCCTAATTACCGAAAGGCTACGACTACGTTTCACTTTCATGTGTTTGAAAAACCATTCAAAAACAAAATTTTTGCAGGTGTTAAGTCGAAATGGACCTCCAAAAAAATCGATCCCAGAAAGTAAATACTTGGAATATTGCGTGAGGCAGTCCTAAAATTTTTAGGTATTCAGTATCCTTTTTATTGGTTTTTGGACTGAAAAAACAAACTTAGTGAGGTATACATATCACAGGTATCAGGTAAAAATACAATTTTTAGCTTAAATTAAAAGTGACATTTAAACAGCTGTTAGCTGAAATTCATCACAAAATAGTGATGATCACTCGACATCACCTTACGGGATCTCGAAATGAAAAACGTGATGATCAACCATCAGTTTTCACCTTAGAGGATTCCACCTCTGTTTCAGTTTTCAGATCAAAATCTGTAGGATCCTACATTGTTTTAATTAATTAAAAATCAACTTTATTTGTGAGTAGTAAATTTCGTTTTTTTTTGTGAATATGAGATGTGACACTACTACATTTCGATCCGCTTAATTTTTTTTTATACTTTTCACGTACCCCTGCATTCATCATTCAATGAACTTGTATCAACAGTCCCGATAACAATTGAACTAAAATTAATATTGATTGTTTTTCTAATATCTTAAAAGGGAAAGTTAAAATGCAGATTCAGTCTTTTTTACTCCAACAGTCAGTCTATTAAACTGAAAGTCACCCCATATGTACTTTGACGTTTCGATATTCGAAGGCATAAGACATTAAACCACTTCGGGCGTACAGTACCTTAAGTTTAGAGGTCCTTAAGTAAGAGGTTCTTTCATACGCCGCAAATACCCAATGTGGAATGTCCTTGCACGGTCGGTCTTTCCTATACATTACAACTCAAAACTGTTGAAAACAAGAGTGAACCGGTACCTCTCCTCTTATTCCCCTTCCTCTAATCCTTTCTGCTTATGAGATTTCAAACATTAAAAGAGTAGCCATTCCATTGATCGCGAGTTCATTATAAAAAAAAATCAAAATTTGGAATGTATGCATGCTGAATATAAATATTATGTACTCGTAATAATTTTTAGTGGTGATACTGTACACATAAAACCATAATAAGCACTCAGAATATGAAGAGAAATCGAATTCTCCCGACAAGAACACATATTTTAAGAAAATTTAATTTCAAAGCATATTTAAAGCCGACGTATTTTGACAGAACAAAGCCTCTTTGTGAAGCTACCTTTAAGAGGCAACGCATGATCGCTATGCTTGTAGATAGGGGCGATTAAGCTAATGGTCGAGTAATCGGATATTTTTTTTTTTATTTCATCTTAAAATAGAGAGCCAGAGTCTTGAAGCTCAAAATCTTTGAGAGATTGGTTTACATTATTTCCAAAACATTACTGCGTTCACTTTGCACAAGCTTACTTTAACTTTGGCTTCAAAAATTTAAGGACTTTTATTGTAATGAGGAAAGAAAGCACACAGTGAAGGAGAGTCAATTGTAGCCTTTCGGAAAAATCTGAGATGGAAGATCGATTCGCTTTCTACCCCTAATCCCCAGCAATGTAATAGGAATGCAAAATTGTCGATGATCAAAATAACTCAGCTTGAAATTTGTTCTGTGAATAATCGGCTATCCATACATGAGATATTTTTTGCAATACTTCTTAAATTTTTTCTATTATTTATTTATTCAAATAATTTACAAATACAATTTTAAATTTTTAATCAAAAGACATCTGCGAAGCACTTTGCCGTCTTTTATATTTTTTCTATTAGTTTTGTTTGGAAAGCATTTATTCGATTTTATACACCTTCTAGGACGAGGATTTTTTACGATATCGCTAGCAATTGAAACTTTTTTCACAACATTATTTGTTTTTTTTAAGGTTTAAAATTTAACACAGAACATAGCAATCCTAAAATGATTCTTAAAAAATTTAAAATTCTTCATTTCATTTAGATAAAAATTGCAGCGAAACTTTGGGCTAAATGCAAACTACACTAGTATAGCAAATATAGTATATTGCTTTATACAGAATTAAGATAGTCTTTTGTCTGCTAAAACTCTAATAAAGAAAGACCCACAGGCGATTTATTTGTCTATAAATTTATATATGAATATATTTTTGAATATTTAAAATAATATAAAACGAAACACCACACTCAAATGTATGATAAAATTTTATTCATAGTATTATTATAAAAAAAATTTATAAATTATACATTTCTATTATACATTTTTACCAACTTAAAAAAATAATGATGGAAGAAAAAAAAAACAAATATTTTTTGTACAAAAGTGGTCAACAACTCGAATGTAGTTAATTGCATTTTATACAATTTGCACAATAAAATCGAGTGCTATGAACAGACATATTGTTGTTTTTTATGTAAATATTATAGAGATCGGAAACTTTTGTAAATTTTTGGTGATGAATATTTGAGTAATTATAAAAAAAGAAACTAAAATTCAAAGGTTTATCTATAGTTTCTTATACTTAATTCGACAGTTGTATTCAGAGCAACTTCACGCCCTGTACAGAAATATTTTTTAAATAAAAGTGTAAAATAAGAAAACAAAAATGTGATTAGACACGAAAAAAACAAATCAGATGTATTTTAACTAAGAATAGGGTATTATTTAAATATAATACTTTCTTTCGAAAAGAAAAAGACGAAAACTGTAATAGAAAAATAATTTTAGTCTGTTCTTTAATAAAAACTGAAAAAATAACATATTTAAAAAAAAACTGTTTACCTACTTTTTGTTATCAACCTTATTTGACACCCGTAAATATTTTTAAACTCTACCCTGGGTATATTAAGTTTTGTTGTATAGTTTGTAACGCAGTGAAATAATCACCGTAGACCTCTAAAACCTTTTAGAGATATGAATGGGACCGACAGAAGAATCGATTAAGCCATGTCCGTCCGTCCGACCGTTCGTATGTAAACTACTTTTAGGCCTTAAATTTTAAGCTAGAGAGCTGAAAGTTGGTGGGTTGGTTGGAAGTCTAGTCCTTCAGATCAAGTTTGAAAATTAGCTGAATCCGCCCTTGCAAAAGCACGCAATGCATTTTTTGCCTAAAATTTTATTTTATGTAAAATCGGCCTCTAAAAATGGGGGTGGCCAAAAATTTCGTATGAATGAAATGTAGAATGAAGTCTGGTCTTACTTGTATGGTAAATTTTTTTTCTTATTATACCCCATCCCATAGGATAGGAGGTACATAAATTTGTCACATAGTTTGTAACACGTTGAAACAATAATTGTAGACCTTAAGGGCATATGATCGAGACCGAATTCCGAATCGAATAAGCCATGTCCGTTCGTCCGACCGTCCGTCTGTATGTCACATGCTTTGAGGCCTAAAATTTTGAGCTAGGGTGCTGCAATTTCGTACGGAAGGTTGAAATCCACCCAAAGACACGCCCACAATCGGTCTAAATGTGCAACTACCTCAAGAGATTTCAAAACTGTAAGATGTTCTAGAAGGCTGAAATTTGACATTTAACATCTCCTTATGAATGTAAGACACAAAAACGAAGAATTTAATTGGTAACCCCCCTCGGGTGGGCGTGTCATTTATTTTAAGGGTAAATTTTAAAATGCAGTTAGCTCAATATTTTTGCTCGAAATTGAAAAAATTTTGCTTAATATTTTATGTAGAAAACGCTTAGTTCTACATTTTGCTTATACAAGACTTTTGGCCATGCCCACATTCGGGGGCAGAATTAAAGAAAAACCTGAAATTTCCAGAAAAACATAATTTCTCACTGGCCTTGAGTCTAATTTAGGAAAGCATGAAAGAAAAAAAGTACCAGGTTAGCTAAACGAGACTTCAATACAGATTTCGTTTATATTGAGTTTTTCGCCACGCCCCCTTTTAGGGGCCGATTTTTCAAAAATATTGAATTTGAAGCAAAAAATTGCATTTTTACGGACATTTAAGCGTTACTTGGAAATATCTGTGGAAATATCTTATAATTGATAGTCCCCCTTTTCGAAGTTTGCACTACTTATAAAATGTCAAAAAATAACAGTGACATCAGCATTTTACAATGTGGGATAGGGTGGAGTATTCAGTCCGTTGAAAACCCCAAAAATATTGCATAAAATGCATTTGAATAATTATTTTTTCAATCTATGCTACGCCCTTTATTTTCTTTGACTTGGAATAGCTACGAGATGCTAAATACGAAATTTCAGCTTCGTATGACATCTTACTATTGGTTAACTTTCTTAGTTTTTTGTGCAACTTTAAGTCGGTGCATCTCCCACCGACTTAATTTTATTTTTGTTATCTTCTAACTCAGGACAACGAATTTGTGAAGGTAAGATAGAAAAAAGTGTTTATCAGCTCTAAGACTATGAGTAGGGTGAATAGTGAAACAAATCGAAGAAGGCAAGCGAGTGGAAAGGATCCACGATAATTGCACCAATTGTGGGGATGGGGAGACTGTTGATTGGGTTCAAAAAAGTGCATTACGCGTCACCACTATTTAAAAAGTGACAACAATCCTAGCGGAGGTGGTTGAACAGTACAATGCAAACCAGATTGGTAAGTCTTGTGGAAAGAAATGATTGAAGTACACGTTTTTCTGATTTCTTTTGATATTAATGGATTGTGCTGTACTGAATCCGAATCCAAGGTTTCCCAGCTAAATTTCGTGGCACAATATTAAAAAAAAATGCATTTATTTGCTGCTCTTTGCATATATGCATCTCATTACCTTTTGACATTTTGTATGCAAGTAAATAAAATTGTTTGAAAATAAAAGCATATAAGATTTACTACAAACTTTACCTTTACATTTTTTGTCTCCAACTAACATTTGGCGATTTATTACTAGCTGAACATCACTGGTTTTTAAGCTGCGTTGTCACAAGCAAGGTAAAACAGGAACAGAAACAGAATCCTATACATTAGCAACTGAAACCTAAATTCGCTGAATGCTTTTTGTATGGTGACCGCGGAAATTTTTTTGCAGCAGCTGTCTCCAGTTATTTTCCCCACACCGAGCAAAATGCCTGCAAAAAATTAACCCAAGGTACACACGCGAATAGAAATATCTGTCAAAGGTATCTGTGTCCGTCAATGAGAGTTTTGTTTACTGGAAATTCTGTTATGCATATTTTTCCAAGCTTTAAACAATGCCCGACATCTAAAACTCATATATCTGCCTAAAAATGTAATCATCTATTGCCTAGTATATGCTTTTGTAAATTTTGCACGAGAAAAAATGTGCCAGACATTCATTTTGCGTGCAAAATTGTGTGGAGACTTTCGACTAGCACATCTATAATAACGTAAGAATTTTGCACGCCAGCTGTAGATAAATTTGTACGGGAGCAAATTTTTTCCGCGATCACAGTACTAAGCTTAATAATGAAATACTGTTTTTGTTCCTTGTGACAACGCATCTTTATCTGTTCTACTTGTACTTTAAATTTTATGAAATATGTAGGTAGTTAACTTTTGTTCATCTTCCTCCACCAAAAAAAATATCACCAGCTAAATGCTCACTGGGTTAAATCCAACAATATACCACCAAGTTTTTCTCAATCTTAGAAATCTTTCTTGGATCACCACGAAAAAACTGAATTTTCTCAAAACAGGTAATGTAAAAAGGAGCTGATTTTTATACCCTACCCAGGGTATATTAAGCTTAATGCACAGATTTTAACGCAGAGAAATAATCACCGTAGACGATCATTACTTTTAGAGATATGATCGAGACCGACCGGAGAATTGATGAAGCCATATCCGTCCGTCCGTATGTAAACAACTTTAATGCCTTAAATTTTCAGCTAGAGAGCTGAGCTGGAAGCCATTGGCCCAATCGGGTTTAAAAATTAGTCAAATCCCTCCACAGACACGCCCACAACAGACCTGTATGTTGGCCACCTCCATTTAAAAAAAAAACTATTTAATCCAATTTTAGCTATATTACTTTTGCGTCAGAACATCAATTTTTGGAATGTTTTTGTATGATCTCAATTTTTTAAGAGTTGAAAAATTTCTACATTGAAAGTTCTTGAACATTTAGCTGCTCGTTTGAAGAAGGTGGAGCAGGGTAAGGAAGGATTTTAAAAAAAACGTGTTAGCGGCTCCTTTAGAAAACACGACGATTACTCAAAAATAAAAGTTCCTTATTAATTCCACGAAACTACAATAAATCGCTACAAATAACCAGGCACACCCGCACGCTACTACTGCTCACTTTCGAATGCCCTTTTTCTCCTTTTCGATGTAGGATATCGGTGCCATCCCTTTCTACCCAGTGTTGCCGTGGTTTTTCTCCGCTACAGCTTCGTCCATCCTGACAACTTCGTCGTCCTCGTCGAATCCGATGTCAAGCTCGATCCAGCGTTTCATGCGATCGGCGGACCATACCGATGAGTAGGGCTTTTGAGTCCGAGGAGCGAAAGGCATGTCCTCCACTTGGTACCGGTCATGAGGGAGGACAACTGTTATCACATATGGTCCACGATACTTGGCTTCCAATTTACTTGAAGTTCCGGTGCTGGCTGGACTGTCATTTAGTACCATCACCAGATCGCCAACGCAGTACTTCTTCGCCGGTCGATGTTTGGAGTCATGTAAGACCTTTTGCGCGCGCTGCTTGTTAGACATTTCTTGAGTTTATCGAAGGCATCCTGCTCTTTTACGTCCCATTCAAACTTGCAGTTTTTCCTTGTCAGGTCAGTTAATGGGGAAGCAATAATCGAGTAAATAAAAAAATAAATAGAGTGGCGCAACAGCTCGAGGTGAACCAGGGCCAACTTCTCAACCATGTATGCTGTGTGCGCTATACTTTTTTCACATGCAAGGGGACCTACAATTTTTTGCCGATTCCGAACGGCACTTTGAGAAGTTTTTCAAGACAAATGTTACTCTCGGAGGGTTTGTCAGACCCTCGCGGAGGTGGGAGCCGTGAAAAAGGACAAGTCTTTTTTTTCAGGTGGCAGAGGCAGGATTCGAACCCAGACCTCCGGCGTCAGAGGCACACACAATAACCACTGCGCCACGGCACCCACAATAATCGAGTACTCCTTGATAAATTTTCGGAAGTAGCTTGTCAAACCAATAAATTGTCGAACGTCGTGCTCAGACTTTGGTGTTTCGAACCGTTCAATGGCAGCTGTTTTACCTCTCCGGGTACTACTGTTTCATCCTTCACTACGTGCCCTAGAAACTCAATCTCCCTTCGGAAGAACTCACACTTCTTAATGTTCAGGGTTAGATTGGCTTCCTGCAAAAGCCTCAAGAACTTTTCCAGCCTCGTCATGCCTTCTTGATACGTTCTCGCCGGTATTACGAAATCGTCGATATAATTTATTATTGGTTCCGGCTTCATCTTTTGTTTGATAACCCGCATTAGCTTTTTGAAATATGCAGGGGCATTTACCAGTCCAAATGGCATGCATAAGAACTCAAACAGGCCGCCCGGTGTAATGAAGGCGGTGAAGTGGATGTGCTCCGGTTTTATGGGTATTTGATAGTATCCAGACGCCAGATCCAGTACAGTGAAAAACTCATAACCAGCCAAATCATTGAGTTCCTCTTCGATGAGGGGTGCAGGTTGCTTCACCTTATTCGTCACAAGGTTAAGCTTCCTGTAACCGACGCACATCCTGTCCTCCCCATTTTTCTTTTTTACAAGAATGACTGGCGATGCAAAATCGGATGTCGACTCCCTTATTATGCCGCTATCCAATAGCTCAGAAATCATCGAAGCCAGTACTTCTCTTTTGGCGTAGGCTACCTTGTAGGTGCGATGTACGATGGGTTCCGAGTTCAGCAATTCGATTTCCATTTCAGTTAAAGGGGTCCGGCCAAGTTCCTTCTGGGTCATGGCAATGCAGCCTCTGCACTCATTGAGCAGGCTGACTAGCTCCTGTGAGTCGAACTCTTCGTTGATATCGGTGTGCCTCGGTGTGCCTCGGCCGATCACTATGGGTGTTGGAAGGTGTTCATCGGATACCACTACAGCATTCACCGCAAAGCTTGCGTCGCCGATTTTTATGTCGCATGTTATTCGCCCCACGGCACTACATGTTCCACCACCAAAACCATGAAGCAGGACGGAGCACGAGTCAGGTTTTCGTCCGATTCCATCAGCAACCGCTTGCGTCAATATGGTTTGATCGCTGCCAGAGTCAAGTACGGCTGCACACTCTTTTCCCTCGATCCGTACTCGTTTTGAGTAACAATGCCGTAGCTCTTGCGTTTCGATGATCTGGAGTCGGACATGCTTGTCTGGTGGTTTCTCGGTTTTAGCCGGTGTCCGATAGATGTTATCGTTTCTTGGCAGCGGTCTCTTCCTGGGCTGGCTGCACTGCCGTGCTATGTGACCGACACGGTTGCAATTATAACAGCTGAAGTAGAAGTTTGGGCTGTTGTATGTCGAGATTGTCCCTGCCATCCCGATTGTCGGCTAGTCGAGGGCTTTGGTTCCCAATTGTTTAACGTGCACCAGTAGAATAGGTTGATGATCGAGAGCTGGCTCTTATCGTTTCGCACCATTTTATCTTTTCGATCAGGTCGGCGATGCTACTGAAACTGCCGGTGGCCAAACTCGCGCTCAGCTGTGGGTCATTCAATCCAGCTAAGATATATTGCATTATCGTCCGGTCTGCTAAGTTGATTCGCTTTACCAACATGTTGGCTTTGAAGCAGTAGCTTTCCAAAGATTCGGTGGGCCTCCTGGACTTCTCTGCCAATTTTCGGTGAATTTCCACCTCGCTTAGTTCGTATGGGAAGCTCTTCTTCAGTTCTGTGGCCAGCTGCTCCCAGGTCTTGCACGCTTCACAGGACGTATCCCACCAGAATCTCGCTGGTCCTTGCATCTTAGTTGCTGCTGCCATCAGCAACGCCTTTTCGTTCCACTGATATATTTTAAACAAACTCTGCACACGGTCTACCCAACCTTCTGATGTCATAGAGGAAATCTCGCCCGGCGAAAACGCAGGAAGAACATCGGAGATCTCCCTTATGCTGCAATTCACACTGGGCATCCGTTCGGTGTTAGTGTTTGGTGCAGTCCTATCGGACAACTGTTTAATCTTGTCCATGAGCTCTCTCTCTTTGGCCATAACTGCTCGTTCTTTGTCTATCAGGTCACGTTCTCGCCTTAATAATTCCCACTCTTTGGCCCGTAGGGCTTCGTCGCTCACTAACACACCATCGGAGCTGGGTGGGACGCTGTGTACTTCGGGAGGGTCCAATTCATTACGGTCAATCACCAGTGATGATATGGTACTATCTCGTGGCTGGAAATTCTCCGAAATATTGATCGCCGAATCCGATTGCTTGGCGTCGAACTCCTTAAGACGATTGATCAAAACTCGTTTGCTACCTGTTACTGCGAGTCCGCGAGTTTTCAGTTCGGCCTGCAACTGCTTGATGCTGATGCCCTCCATCGTATCTAGGTGTGAAGAAATATGGAAAGCGTGAACACAACGCAATAGACACTAAAGCTATAAGATGTAGTTCTATCCCTAACTTTCAAGCTCCTCTTCATAATTTCGAATGATATTTCGGTTAATATTTTAGAACCAACCTTATTCGCGCGCATGAAAATTTCGTCCGTGGCACAAAATTCAAATTTTTCCCCAACCGTCACATTAACCCCTGTTGTCATGACGTGACACAAAGATTCACGTTCATCGCAGGGATTCAAGACTAACGACATACGTCGTTATCGTTTCAACTCATTCCCAATTGAACCCCCACACATTTCAAGGAATTACTTTTTCGTGTACCGAAAACGCAACTCCATGTCTGTCGAGTGCCTCTAAACAAAAACAAAAACTTTGACATAACTCTTTCTTGGCAAATTACTATACCCGCCATAACTATAGCTCTGTCTCCCTCATAGCCCGATCGTACCTCATAGCCACGCTACTACTGCTCACGTTCGAATGCCCTTTTTCTCCTTTTCGATGTAGGATATCGGTGCCATTCCTTTTTACCCAGTGTTGCCGTGGTTTTTTTCCGCTACACGTGGTTCTTTATTGAGAACAGTGTTAGTTTGCGGTTAAAGCATGGCTGTATAAAATTTAAGTTTACAAAATATGATAGCGAAATTATAATTACACTTTTTGCAACCAAAAAGTACTAGGCACAAGTTTTGATCGATCGGATCGATACCAACTCTCAGACGCAAAAAAAATAATTGAGTTAAGAGAGACCGCAGCTGCAGTTATAGCTGAGGATATCCGGAAATAAATTTATGGGACAAACTGTATACCTACCCTTCATCTGATCGGTTTTGGAAACATATGTCGAATCAATGGACATAACACTTTTCTCGTCTTTCCTGTATACCTATAGCACAATATCCACCCGAAACTTCTGAGCTTATATGACGCGAAAGATATATTTTAGGTAGGTTCTTACCATTTCATTTCAAGGTAAACGTAAACAAGCCCGCGCCCTGACAATAGCTGACAATGGTGCAACACGAACCTGTGCTACGATGCTTCGCCATCAATAACTATAGCCTGGATAGTCTTAATAGCAAAGGTTCACATAATCGTAACACAGAATGATAGATTGCGTATAGTTGTAATATTATAAAATCCTATGATTCTTCAAGTTTTTTTGTGTTGTCATTTTTAAAACTGAATTCTGATGCGACAATGGACGTAGTTAAATTACTTCCACATCATTGATTTCTTGAAAAAAAACTTAAAACTCTCTCTCACGTACGATCTTGATCTCAATTAGGTGCGTCCAGACAATTAGAGTTAATTGACAAATTACATTAGTTTTTATCTACCACTTAAGCGCTACCACCAATACGCTTCTATTTTCAGTACCTGTGTTTCACACGAAAAGTTGATAGTTTTCGAGTGGTATTACACAAAAAAATTCGAATACGCACTTTCTTACTGGATTTTTTGCTATCTTGCGCCATGAAATTTAGTTGAGAAATCTTAGATTTGGAGTCAGTGCAAAAAACTAAAAATAATGGGAGAACTACCACAAAACTTTCTGGCTAGGGTCTCTTTTGTACCTTATTTGACTGTATTATAATAAACAATTTGTTTTCCGTAAATTTTTTTATGCGCCAAAATGAAAATTATGAAATCGAGTTATTTAATTTTTTTTTGTAGGAAACTTTTAGAGCTACATTTTATCCTAGAAAGTTTTTCTGCAAAGTTACCTAAAACCTAGTAATGTACCTAGTATAAAGTTATTTTTTCCGTCCGCGCAGAATATTTTCTTTCGGCGGACATTTTTATTTTTAGTATACAACTGGGGAAGAGTGCAACAGTGTTCGAATGCGGTGGTATGCAAAATATCCTAACCTTACGGAAATCGGCAAGCCTCCGAAGAGCGGGCGGAATTGGTAGTTAAGTTTTTTCTTTATTTAATGTGGTTAAAATAGATTTTGGACTGAAAAATGCAGTTTGGCCTTAAAAAATGTTACGATGTATAACGAAAATGTTTTTTTTTTAAAGCCGCAACTAGTGGGCAGAGGCATATCGATTGTATGCAGAAAAGTTAGGACAACTATCTACAATATTTGTAATAGATCCTTTTTTTCCCAGTGGCGTATAGATACATTAATTGCAAAAATATTGTTATTAAGTTTGATTAAAAAGTGGGCTTTAATATCTGGTTAACGCTGTTTGCTGTAGTTTTTCTTTTTTCTTTCAAAAAATTTCAAGATGCATACCACATATCAGTGTGCTGAAGCAATAAAAATAACAAGGCTAAACTGTGGTTTACTTAAGTATTTTTTGAAAATGTATAGGTGGACTTAAGGAATTATGTTGGGCGTATAATTTGTATTTGAAAATGTTATCTTTCTCGTTTTCTACTTTTAAGACTATTTTTGTTCGATGCTCTTTTATTTTGTACATACTCAAATCACCTGAAAAACCACTTACTCAAAAATGTCTGCACATAATTTATACCATTGATCAGGTATATTATATCTGATCAATGATTTATACACGATTAACACAAATCAACACTTAAAATTTTTGTTTAAAATATTTTTTTTATTTCATCATAAATGTGAACATTATTATGATATCGTAAAAATAAAGATCAGAGTTCTCTCAATATAACAATACTAGCAATATAAAATGAAAACAATATAATCGCTAACTAAATTTTGTTGAACTTTTTTTAGTTTAACACATAAGAGTACTTTCATTTCAAGTGACTTAACTTAGTTTTGTTTTCGGTTTAATATAAATACTATTTCAGCAGAATTTTTCTTATTTTGTTTCATTAGTTTGTGTAAATTAAGTCAGTCCGCGTACAAGAGACGGATTCAGTGGTGCAAATAACAAACTGAGTGATTATTTTTTTGGTTCTGTAAGTGTTTGTGTTGTATCAAACTTGGCTTAATAAAGACAAAATGTTTGAGATACTTAAAAGCACTCGCAACTAAGCTAAATAATAGTAATGAACGAAGCAACGAATCAAAATGATCCGTGAACAAAACTGAATTTTTGCCATTAGTCCAACTCAGTGTTAAGTTTGTATGTGGGATCTTCAAAATGTTCAAGTATGGTGTATTTCGTTTCAAACAAAAATTGACTTAAAGCTCAAGAGACTTTGGTTTGAAATGGTTTAATTAAGGTTCTGTTTTGCATTATTGCTTTGTGCATGTTTCAAACTTAATAATTAAAATTTCAATTAACAAAAGAAAATAAATACATACTCTTTTTTTCTTTTTTTATGTGTAGGTATTGGTATTTCACTTATTATATAACAATAAAAATAACAAGGCCAAAAATATTGGTGTAATAAATAAAGCAAAGGCGCAAAACATTTGAATGTTGGTGTTTTACTGAACATTTATTTAGTTTTTTCGTTTCTGATATTCCCTTAAACTACGTGATGCTTAATTGGTATAGTACATGCGTACACATGCTTTATTTATTTCAGGAAACTTTATTATTATTTGTTCGATATATTTTTTATTTTATTTTATTTTTAATGTTAATGTGAAACTGCTTTTCATTATTTCTGTGTGGCACAGTTTGAGAATGATGAATATTTCAATCCACCCTTGTTAAAACAACGTCAACAATATAAATATTTTTGTAAAAAAAAACTTTAGAGATACAAATTTTATATAAACTGATGTTTTGCATTTTGGATTTTATGTTGGCTTTCGAAACTAGTCATATGAAAAAAAATATAAACGCGTTGGGGAAAAATCGTTGTATAACATATTGCACAGAAAAAAAGTTTAATTTAGGATAAGCAATAGGGAAACAAGATGAGTAAAAATAAATATACGATTGTATCTTACTTCGTAAATAATAATAATAAACTTTAAATTTGGCTGCAAGATTTTAAGGCTTTGTTAAGGTTTTGATCTTTCCAAAATCAAACGTTTAACTGAAATTATTTTGTGCAATTAAGCGTTTTGTTAAAAAATGCAGTTGAAACTAGGAAAAGCTATCACAAAAGTATTAAGGTTTGAGTTAAATAGTAATCAATTGCAAGGCTTGTATTTTAAGACAAAAAAAAAGTTTTTGCTTAAAACAAACGGATTTCAAAAATGAAAGTCACAATTACAAAAAAAAATTTATAGCTCATATATCGTCAAGGAATTCACTCCCTGATGTTTGGATCGTAGTAAACAAAATCAGAAAGAAGTGCTTATTCTATTAACTTGGGCTTAGTTTTGATTATGAAGTTCTTGAAATTTTTAAAGAGCCGATACATAAGCTGATCGGACAAGGTAAATTTGTGTTGCATCTTCTCACACGTACTCACCGACACGGAAAATCAAAGCTTTATAAAAGCTCTGAAGGCTTTATAAAAACCGTAGACATGTGGGTGTTGAAGGGCAAGAAGGACGCAAGTTAAATATCTAGTTATTCAGTAATTTATGGTTAAAAGCAAGTAAAGGGTGCAACAGATGGTGTGGATGTTGGCGGCCAATTACTGACATGTGCTGAACACAATGTGGTTGGTCTTATTGTCAACCTTTGCCAATTTTAGAAATTTAGTTCATCAATCGACGCATTTTTGGTTTATGTCTAATGAATGATTTGGGTCTGGAGTAAGAACGATCTTTGATTTCAAGAGGATGGTGCCAAACAAGCTAACGATCAATCAAAATTTTGTCTCGAATATTCTGAAGATCGCATTACATATTTCTTTTTCTATTACAGGAAAAGGTATTTGGATTTATCAAGGTTTTGCAATTTGACATCTTAAGTTCATCATAGATCACTTCCATTAGTCATTGAAAAAACTCAGTGGAACGAAGTCTTCCTGTTTCTGCTAAAACAGTCCCAGCAATGATTGAAAGTTGCCGGTGAGCCTTCTACAAATTCAAGCATTTGAGGTAAGAGTTTTGAAAGCAAAACTGAGAGCTGAGAATAGATAGAGAATGGATCACTTTCCAGTGGAACGATTTTGTTCTAAAAACAGAAACGAAAATCAGCTCTTTCGAAGAGTAACTGAAGTTAACGTCCGAAAGTTACTCTCCGAGTTTCGGAGTCAAGCTGAAGTTAACCCCAGAAACGAAAATATAATATTTTTAGAACAATAAATCTCTGTTGTTCTAAAAATCTTTAGAACAACAGAGCACCTTTGCCTGTTTTTTCTATGTGAGCAACAGAAAAGGCGATAAGACTTGGTTGACACTTCATAATCTTATCTAAGCTGTTTTATAACGTAGTCAATTATTGTTTTAGGTAGTCATTGGTGGCCCAAAACGGCTGGTAAATTTCATAGTATTCCCTCTGACCTCTAAGGTTCATGAAACTTCTGTTAGCTGACGGTGATATACAATCGATCTTGCTACAAGGATAGATAAATGGTTTTTAATTGTTCTGCCTTAAGAATAGATCAAAGACAAAATGAAAAACTATGATACGTCTGCGACTAAAAATTCATGCGGTTAAAAGTATGAACCGACAATCCAAAAAAAGAATTTAAGAATCTTGAAGAATCTTAAGACTTTTATTCCTGAGTCAACTTCAACTAAGGTTATCTCTAAAATTTTCTGAGTTAACTTCGGATGTCTGATCTGAATCACGTGTCCTTCTACTTTAATAGCTCTGATCGTTTATCCTACGCGGCGTTGTTCTCAGCAAATGCAAGGAGCAAAAAAAGCATGACGAAACTCCTTAGGATACTGGCTGAGAATTTTTTGTGGACTTGTTGAGTTGTGAATCAGTGAGTATACTCGTATATGATTTTTTGACGATAACTTTTGTATAAGAAAGGTGTCGTCAAATTCTTGTGATGCAAAATAAAAAAATAAGAATTCCGTTTATATAAATAAATTTATGCTAAAAAAACTTTTGTTTCCCTGATTTTCTCATTAAACATAATCGTTGTAACATTTCCAAAAGGGATAGATCTAACATACCATGTGATAACCATAAAATAATAAGAAGAACAAAACTTAATATCAACTAAAAACTACATTGTATAATCAAAAAATTACTAAACAAAAACAAAAACAATACATTTTATGTAGAAAATATCATAACAATGAATCAATACATTGGGGAAAAAATACTAGGTAAAGGTAGGAAGAAAAAACACACTCTCGGGCAAAAGAATGAAATTTATAATTTATTCTTTTACAAAAGCAATTTTAAGGATGGATTTTCTGATAGTTAAAATTTAGTTATTTATCGCCATAATGTCTTCTTATATCAATAAATCGTTAAAATTAAAATGTGAAATACATTTTCTTTTTGAGTACCTAAGCAAAAATTTAAATATTTGGTTGGCGTTAAATTTAAAATATTTAATATTTATTTCTACGTTTAAATTTTAATGATAGTATTTTTTGCGCTTAGATTTCACTTAATGTGTGTGCTGTTGCCCTATTAGTATATGCTAGTTTTTCTTACATGCACAATATTTATCACTCATCCTGTGTTGTACACAAGGTTATGTTAAACTTATAGCTGCTGATATTAACTTAAAAATTAGGTGATTTTTTATCTAGTCTAAGCAACAACTTTTGTTCCCGATCCTTAGTTCTTTCACTCATGTTAAATTTCCTTTTTTTCAATACTTACAAACCTTAAGACATGTTCGTACTTGAAGACACATACGCGCGTTCCTCGTCACTGGATTCATTTGATGTAATAGTCCATCGGTTTTCTAAGGACTGTTGATTTGAAGATGGAGTAGTTCCGGTTAATGATCCGACGCCATAGTGAAATGATTGAGAGCGCGAAACTGTTGAACTGTTTTGGTATTGTTTCGAAGTTTGTTAAGGAGAAGAAGAAATTTTATTAAATTTTTTTTTTATTTTTTTTTTAAGTAATTTATTAAGCTAAGGTAGCACAGGCTCGTGATTGCATGTTAATTTTGATGCGGTGAAATGTGCAGAGTGTTCCAAAGAATCGGTGAATATAAGCTATAGCCGTGTTTTTTAACCTATCGGTTTCTTAATATCGTGAAATCATTCAAAAATATATATTTTTTAATCTAGTATAATTTGACTTAAAAACAGAGTGTCTCCTTAATAAATCTTCTATTGGAGATTGGTATTTATTTATAAACAGATCAAATTGTGTATGATTACTGGTATTATAAACATCTTAAAAATTTTATAATTTCTTTTATAAAACAGTATGAACGTAGGGAATTTAAAATCGATTCAATGATAGTATCCGAAAAATCCTGGTAATTGACTCCACCGACTAAATCTAGCTCAATATATCTACTGCAATTAGTTATGTTACTTTTACTTTCATGGCACCAGCCATTTGTGAACTCATCAAACAATTGTGGCTGGCCTACAGTGGCTCGATAAAGGACCATAATGAACAGTAGAAACACATTTAATAGCACGACTTCTGTGGTCAGCTAACTTGGCCCAAACGCCAAATAATCAAGCATAAAAGTATTACGTGGAGTACAATAGCACGTAACGAAATCTTGTTTGAATCAATATTTTAAAATTATTCACACATACTATATTTTCGACCGAAATTAAAGCTATCGAAGAAAAAAGTGGTGAAAATGCAATGGGAGGATATCACATTCCATACACTATGCTATGCATAAGTTTTCCAAATTAGAAAAGAGCATAGTAAACATAAATTTAAAACTTAAACGATTTAATTGTTAAACCTCTTGTTATTTAAAGGTGCAGAAATTGCTTCTTTGGGAACACCCTTTAACTTACTCCGGCAGAGGCAGGATTCGAACCCAGACCTCCGGCGTCAGAGGCACACACAATAACCACTGCGCCACGGCACCCACAATAATCGAGTACTCCTTGATAAATTTTCGGAAGTAGCTTGTCAAACCAATAAATTGTCGAACGTCGTGCTCAGACTTTGGTGTTTCGAACCGTTCAATGGCAGCTGTTTTACCTCTCCGGGTACTACTGTTTCATCCTTCACTACGTGCCCTAGAAACTCAATCTCCCTTCGGAAGAACTCACACTTCTTAATGTTCAGGGTTAGATTGGCTTCCTGCAAAAGCCTCAAGAACTTTTCCAGCCTCGTCATGCCTTCTTGATACGTTCTCGCCGGTATTACGAAATCGTCGATATAATTTATTATTGGTTCCGGCTTCATCTTTTGTTTGATAACCCGCATTAGCTTTTTGAAATATGCAGGGGCATTTACCAGTCCAAATGGCATGCATAAGAACTCAAACAGGCCGCCCGGTGTAATGAAGGCGGTGAAGTGGATGTGCTCCGGTTTTATGGGTATTTGATAGTATCCAGACGCCAGATCCAGTACAGTGAAAAACTCATAACCAGCCAAATCATTGAGTTCCTCTTCGATGAGGGGCGCAGGTTGCTTCACCTTATTCGTCACAAGGTTAAGCTTCCTGTAACCGACGCACATCCTGTCCTCCCCATTTTTCTTTTTTACAAGAATGACTGGCGATGCAAAATCGGATGTCGACTCCCTTATTATGCCGCTATCCAATAGCTCAGAAATCATCGAAGCCAGTACTTCTCTTTTGGCGTAGGCTACCTTGTAGGTGCGATGTACGATGGGTTCCGAGTTCAGCAATTCGATTTCCATTTCAGTTAAAGGGGTCCGGCCAAGTTCCTTCTGGGTCATGGCAATGCAGCCTCTGCACTCATTGAGCAGGCTGACTAGCTCCTGTGAGTCGAACTCTTCGTTGATATCGGTGTGCCTCGGTGTGCCTCGGCCGATCACTATGGGTGTTGGAAGGTGTTCATCGGATACCACTACAGCATTCACCGCAAAGCTTGCGTCGCCGATTTTTATGTCGCATGTTATTCGCCCCACGGCACTACATGTTCCACCACCAAAACCATGAAGCAGGACGGAGCACGAGTCAGGTTTTCGTCCGATTCCATCAGCAACCGCTTGCGTCAATATGGTTTGATCGCTGCCAGAGTCAAGTACGGCTGCACACTCTTTTCCCTCGATCCGTACTCGTTTTGAGTAACAATGCCGTAGCTCTTGCGTTTCGATGATCTGGAGTCGGACATGCTTGTCTGGTGGTTTCTCGGTTTTAGCCGGTGTCCGATAGATGTTATCGTTTCTTGGCAGCGGTCTCTTCCTGGGCTGGCTGCACTGCCGTGCTATGTGACCGACACGGTTGCAATTATAACAGCTGAAGTAGAAGTTTGGGCTGTTGTATGTCGAGATTGTCCCTGCCATCCCGATTGTCGGCTAGTCGAGGGCTTTGGTTCCCAATTGTTTAACGTGCACCAGTAGAATAGGTTGATGATCGAGAGCTGGCTCTTATCGTTTCGCACCATTTTATCTTTTCGATCAGGTCGGCGATGCTACTGAAACTGCCGGTGGCCAAACTCGCGCTCAGCTGTGGGTCATTCAATCCAGCTAAGATATATTGCATTATCGTCCGGTCTGCTAAGTTGATTCGCTTTACCAACATGTTGGCTTTGAAGCAGTAGCTTTCCAAAGATTCGGTGGGCCTCCTGGACTTCTCTGCCAATTTTCGGTGAATTTCCACCTCGCTTAGTTCGTATGGGAAGCTCTTCTTCAGTTCTGTGGCCAGCTGCTCCCAGGTCTTGCACGCTTCACAGGACGTATCCCACCAGAATCTCGCTGGTCCTTGCATCTTAGTTGCTGCTGCCATCAGCAACGCCTTTTCGTTCCACTGATATATTTTAAACAAACTCTGCACACGGTCTACCCAACCTTCTGATGTCATAGAGGAAATCTCGCCCGGCGAAAACGCAGGAAGAACATCGGAGATCTCCCTTATGCTGCAATTCACACTGGGCATCCGTTCGGTGTTAGTGTTTGGTGCAGTCCTATCGGACAACTGTTTAATCTTGTCCATGAGCTCTCTCTCTTTGGCCATAACTGCTCGTTCTTTGTCTATCAGGTCACGTTCTCGCCTTAATAATTCCCACTCTTTGGCCCGTAGGGCTTCGTCGCTCACTAACACACCATCGGAGCTGGGTGGGACGCTGTGTACTTCGGGAGGGTCCAATTCATTACGGTCAATCACCAGTGATGATATGGTACTATCTCGTGGCTGGAAATTCTCCGAAATATTGATCGCCGAATCCGATTGCTTGGCGTCGAACTCCTTAAGACGATTGATCAAAACTCGTTTGCTACCTGTTACTGCGAGTCCGCGAGTTTTCAGTTCGGCCTGCAACTGCTTGATGCTGATGCCCTCCATCGTATCTAGGTGTGAAGAAATATGGAAAGCGTGAACACAACGCAATAGACACTAAAGCTATAAGATGTAGTTCTATCCCTAACTTTCAAGCTCCTCTTCATAATTTCGAATGATATTTCGGTTAATATTTTAGAACCAACCTTATTCGCGCGCATGAAAATTTCGTCCGTGGCACAAAATTCAAATTTTTCCCCAACCGTCACATTAACCCCTGTTGTCATGACGTGACACAAAGATTCACGTTCATCGCAGGGATTCAAGACTAACGACATACGTCGTTATCGTTTCAACTCATTCCCAATTGAACCCCCACACATTTCAAGGAATTACTTTTTCGTGTACCGAAAACGCAACTCCATGTCTGTCGAGTGCCTCTAAACAAAAACAAAAACTTTGACATAACTCTTTCTTGGCAAATTACTATACCCGCCATAACTATAGCTCTGTCTCCCTCATAGCCCGATCGTACCTCATAGCCACGCTACTGCTGCTCACGTTCGAATGCCCTTTTTCTCCTTTTCGATGTAGGATATCGGTGCCATTCCTTTTTACCCAGTGTTGCCGTGGTTTTTTTCCGCTACACGTGGTTCTTTATTGAGAACAGTGTTAGTTTGCGGTTAAAGCATGGCTGTATAAAATTTAAGTTTACAAAATATGATAGCGAAATTATAATTACACTTTTTGCAACCAAAAAGTACTAGGCACAAGTTTTGATCGATCGGATCGATACCAACTCTCAGACGCAAAAAAAATAATTGAGTTAAGAGAGACCGCAGCTGCAGTTATAGCTGAGGATATCCGGAAATAAATTTATGGGACAAACTGTATACCTACCCTTCATCTGATCGGTCTTGGAAACATATGTCGAATCAATGGACATAACACTTTTCTCGTCTTTCCTGTATACCTATAGCACAATATCCACCCGAAACTTCTGAGCTTATATGACGCGAAAGATATATTTTAGGTAGGTTCTTACCATTTCATTTCAAGGTAAACGTAAACAAGCCCGCGCCCTGACAATAGCTGACAATGGTGCAACACGAACCTGTGCTACGATGCTTCGCCATCAATAACTATAGCCTGGATAGTCTTAATAGCAAAGGTTCACATAATCGTAACACAGAATGATAGATTGCGTATAGTTGTAATATTATAAAATCCTATGATTCTTCAAGTTTTTTTGTGTTGTCATTTTTAAAACTGAATTCTGATGCGACAATGGACGTAGTTAAATTACTTCCACATCATTGATTTCTTGAAAAAAAACTTAAAACTCTCTCTCACGTACGATCTTGATCTCAATTAGGTGCGTCCAGACAATTAGAGTTAATTGACAAATTACATTAGTTTTTATCTACCACTTAAGCGCTACCACCAATACGCTTCTATTTTCAGTACCTGTGTTTCACACGAAAAGTTGATAGTTTTCGAGTGGTATTACACAAAAAAATTCGAATACGCACTTTCTTACTGGATTTTTTGCTATCTTGCGCCATGAAATTTAGTTGAGAAATCTTAGATTTGGAGTCAGTGCAAAAAACTAAAAATAATGGGAGAACTACCACAAAACTTTCTGGCTAGGGTCTCTTTTGTACCTTATTTGACTGTATTATAATAAACAATTTGTTTTCCGTAAATTTTTTTATGCGCCAAAATGAAAATTATGAAATCGAGTTATTTAATTTTTTTTTGTAGGAAACTTTTAGAGCTACATTTTATCCTAGAAAGTTTTTCTGCAAAGTTACCTAAAACCTAGTAATGTACCTAGTATAAAGTTATTTTTTCCGTCCGCGCAGAATATTTTCTTTCGGCGGACATTTTTATTTTTAGTATACAACTGGGGAAGAGTGCAACAGTGTTCGAATGCGGTGGTATGCAAAATATCCTAACCTTACGGAAATCGGCAAGCCTCCGAAGAGCGGGCGGAATTGGTAGTTAAGTTTTTTCTTTATTTAATGTGGTTAAAATAGATTTTGGACTGAAAAATGCAGTTTGGCCTTAAAAAATGTTACGATGTATAACGAAAATGTTTTTTTTTTAAAGCCGCAACTAGTGGGCAGAGGCATATCGATTGTATGCAGAAAAGTTAGGACAACTATCTACAATATTTGTAATAGATCCTTTTTTTCCCAGTGGCGTATAGATACATTAATTGCAAAAATATTGTTATTAAGTTTGATTAAAAAGTGGGCTTTAATATCTGGTTAACGCTGTTTGCTGTAGTTTTTCTTTTTTCTTTCAAAAAATTTCAAGATGCATACCACATATCAGTGTGCTGAAGCAATAAAAATAACAAGGCTAAACTGTGGTTTACTTAAGTATTTTTTGAAAATGTATAGGTGGACTTAAGGAATTATGTTGGGCGTATAATTTGTATTTGAAAATGTTATCTTTCTCGTTTTCTACTTTTAAGACTATTTTTGTTCGATGCTCTTTTATTTTGTACATACTCAAATCACCTGAAAAACCACTTACTCAAAAATGTCTGCACATAATTTATACCATTGATCAGGTATATTATATCTGATCAATGATTTATACACGATTAACACAAATCAACACTTAAAATTTTTGTTTAAAATATTTTTTTTATTTCATCATAAATGTGAACATTATTATGATATCGTAAAAATAAAGATCAGAGTTCTCTCAATATAACAATACTAGCAATATAAAATGAAAACAATATAATCGCTAACTAAATTTTGTTGAACTTTTTTTAGTTTAACACATAAGAGTACTTTCATTTCAAGTGACTTAACTTAGTTTTGTTTTCGGTTTAATATAAATACTATTTCAGCAGAATTTTTCTTATTTTGTTTCATTAGTTTGTGTAAATTAAGTCAGTCCGCGTACAAGAGACGGATTCAGTGGTGCAAATAACAAACTGAGTGATTATTTTTTTGGTTCTGTAAGTGTTTGTGTTGTATCAAACTTGGCTTAATAAAGACAAAATGTTTGAGATACTTAAAAGCACTCGCAACTAAGCTAAATAATAGTAATGAACGAAGCAACGAATCAAAATGATCCGTGAACAAAACTGAATTTTTGCCATTAGTCCAACTCAGTGTTAAGTTTGTATGTGGGATCTTCAAAATGTTCAAGTATGGTGTATTTCGTTTCAAACAAAAATTGACTTAAAGCTCAAGAGACTTTGGTTTGAAATGGTTTAATTAAGGTTCTGTTTTGCATTATTGCTTTGTGCATGTTTCAAACTTAATAATTAAAATTTCAATTAACAAAAGAAAATAAATACATACTCTTTTTTTCTTTTTTTATGTGTAGGTATTGGTATTTCACTTATTATATAACAATAAAAATAACAAGGCCAAAAATATTGGTGTAATAAATAAAGCAAAGGCGCAAAACATTTGAATGTTGGTGTTTTACTGAACATTTATTTAGTTTTTTCGTTTCTGATATTCCCTTAAACTACGTGATGCTTAATTGGTATAGTACATGCGTACACATGCTTTATTTATTTCAGGAAACTTTATTATTATTTGTTCGATATATTTTTTATTTTATTTTATTTTTAATGTTAATGTGAAACTGCTTTTCATTATTTCTGTGTGGCACAGTTTGAGAATGATGAATATTTCAATCCACCCTTGTTAAAACAACGTCAACAATATAAATATTTTTGTAAAAAAAAACTTTAGAGATACAAATTTTATATAAACTGATGTTTTGCATTTTGGATTTTATGTTGGCTTTCGAAACTAGTCATATGAAAAAAAATATAAACGCGTTGGGGAAAAATCGTTGTATAACATATTGCACAGAAAAAAAGTTTAATTTAGGATAAGCAATAGGGAAACAAGATGAGTAAAAATAAATATACGATTGTATCTTACTTCGTAAATAATAATAATAAACTTTAAATTTGGCTGCAAGATTTTAAGGCTTTGTTAAGGTTTTGATCTTTCCAAAATCAAACGTTTAACTGAAATTATTTTGTGCAATTAAGCGTTTTGTTAAAAAATGCAGTTGAAACTAGGAAAAGCTATCACAAAAGTATTAAGGTTTGAGTTAAATAGTAATCAATTGCAAGGCTTGTATTTTAAGACAAAAAAAAAGTTTTTGCTTAAAACAAACGGATTTCAAAAATGAAAGTCACAATTACAAAAAAAAATTTATAGCTCATATATCGTCAAGGAATTCACTCCCTGATGTTTGGATCGTAGTAAACAAAATCAGAAAGAAGTGCTTATTCTATTAACTTGGGCTTAGTTTTGATTATGAAGTTCTTGAAATTTTTAAAGAGCCGATACATAAGCTGATCGGACAAGGTAAATTTGTGTTGCATCTTCTCACACGTACTCACCGACACGGAAAATCAAAGCTTTATAAAAGCTCTGAAGGCTTTATAAAAACCGTAGACATGTGGGTGTTGAAGGGCAAGAAGGACGCAAGTTAAATATCTAGTTATTCAGTAATTTATGGTTAAAAGCAAGTAAAGGGTGCAACAGATGGTGTGGATGTTGGCGGCCAATTACTGACATGTGCTGAACACAATGTGGTTGGTCTTATTGTCAACCTTTGCCAATTTTAGAAATTTAGTTCATCAATCGACGCATTTTTGGTTTATGTCTAATGAATGATTTGGGTCTGGAGTAAGAACGATCTTTGATTTCAAGAGGATGGTGCCAAACAAGCTAACGATCAATCAAAATTTTGTCTCGAATATTCTGAAGATCGCATTACATATTTCTTTTTCTATTACAGGAAAAGGTATTTGGATTTATCAAGGTTTTGCAATTTGACATCTTAAGTTCATCATAGATCACTTCCATTAGTCATTGAAAAAACTCAGTGGAACGAAGTCTTCCTGTTTCTGCTAAAACAGTCCCAGCAATGATTGAAAGTTGCCGGTGAGCCTTCTACAAATTCAAGCATTTGAGGTAAGAGTTTTGAAAGCAAAACTGAGAGCTGAGAATAGATAGAGAATGGATCACTTTCCAGTGGAACGATTTTGTTCTAAAAACAGAAACGAAAATCAGCTCTTTCGAAGAGTAACTGAAGTTAACGTCCGAAAGTTACTCTCCGAGTTTCGGAGTCAAGCTGAAGTTAACCCCAGAAACGAAAATATAATATTTTTAGAACAATAAATCTCTGTTGTTCTAAAAATCTTTAGAACAACAGAGCACCTTTGCCTGTTTTTTCTATGTGAGCAACAGAAAAGGCGATAAGACTTGGTTGACACTTCATAATCTTATCTAAGCTGTTTTATAACGTAGTCAATTATTGTTTTAGGTAGTCATTGGTGGCCCAAAACGGCTGGTAAATTTCATAGTATTCCCTCTGACCTCTAAGGTTCATGAAACTTCTGTTAGCTGACGGTGATATACAATCGATCTTGCTACAAGGATAGATAAATGGTTTTTAATTGTTCTGCCTTAAGAATAGATCAAAGACAAAATGAAAAACTATGATACGTCTGCGACTAAAAATTCATGCGGTTAAAAGTATGAACCGACAATCCAAAAAAAGAATTTAAGAATCTTGAAGAATCTTAAGACTTTTATTCCTGAGTCAACTTCAACTAAGGTTATCTCTAAAATTTTCTGAGTTAACTTCGGATGTCTGATCTGAATCACGTGTCCTTCTACTTTAATAGCTCTGATCGTTTATCCTACGCGGCGTTGTTCTCAGCAAATGCAAGGAGCAAAAAAAGCATGACGAAACTCCTTAGGATACTGGCTGAGAATTTTTTGTGGACTTGTTGAGTTGTGAATCAGTGAGTATACTCGTATATGATTTTTTGACGATAACTTTTGTATAAGAAAGGTGTCGTCAAATTCTTGTGATGCAAAATAAAAAAATAAGAATTCCGTTTATATAAATAAATTTATGCTAAAAAAACTTTTGTTTCCCTGATTTTCTCATTAAACATAATCGTTGTAACATTTCCAAAAGGGATAGATCTAACATACCATGTGATAACCATAAAATAATAAGAAGAACAAAACTTAATATCAACTAAAAACTACATTGTATAATCAAAAAATTACTAAACAAAAACAAAAACAATACATTTTATGTAGAAAATATCATAACAATGAATCAATACATTGGGGAAAAAATACTAGGTAAAGGTAGGAAGAAAAAACACACTCTCGGGCAAAAGAATGAAATTTATAAGTTATTCTTTTACAAAAGCAATTTTAAGGATGGATTTTCTGATAGTTAAAATTTAGTTATTTATCGCCATAATGTCTTCTTATATCAATAAATCGTTAAAATTAAAATGTGAAATACATTTTCTTTTTGAGTACCTAAGCAAAAATTTAAATATTTGGTTGGCGTTAAATTTAAAATATTTAATATTTATTTCTACGTTTAAATTTTAATGATAGTATTTTTTGCGCTTAGATTTCACTTAATGTGTGTGCTGTTGCCCTATTAGTATATGCTAGTTTTTCTTACATGCACAATATTTATCACTCATCCTGTGTTGTACACAAGGTTATGTTAAACTTATAGCTGCTGATATTAACTTAAAAATTAGGTGATTTTTTATCTAGTCTAAGCAACAACTTTTGTTCCCGATCCTTAGTTCTTTCACTCATGTTAAATTTCCTTTTTTTCAATACTTACAAACCTTAAGACATGTTCGTACTTGAAGACACATACGCGCGTTCCTCGTCACTGGATTCATTTGATGTAATAGTCCATCGGTTTTCTAAGGACTGTTGATTTGAAGATGGAGTAGTTCCGGTTAATGATCCGACGCCATAGTGAAATGATTGAGAGCGCGAAACTGTTGAACTGTTTTGGTATTGTTTCGAAGTTTGTTAAGGAGAAGAAGAAATTTTATTAAATTTTTTTTTTATTTTTTTTTTAAGTAATTTATTAAGCTAAGGTAGCACAGGCTCGTGATTGCATGTTAATTTTGATGCGGTGAAATGTGCAGAGTGTTCCAAAGAATCGGTGAATATAAGCTATAGCCGTGTTTTTTAACCTATCGGTTTCTTAATATCGTGAAATCATTCAAAAATATATATTTTTTAATCTAGTATAATTTGACTTAAAAACAGAGTGTCTCCTTAATAAATCTTCTATTGGAGATTGGTATTTATTTATAAACAGATCAAATTGTGTATGATTACTGGTATTATAAACATCTTAAAAATTTTATAATTTCTTTTATAAAACAGTATGAACGTAGGGAATTTAAAATCGATTCAATGATAGTATCCGAAAAATCCTGGTAATTGACTCCACCGACTAAATCTAGCTCAATATATCTACTGCAATTAGTTATGTTACTTTTACTTTCATGGCACCAGCCATTTGTGAACTCATCAAACAATTGTGGCTGGCCTACAGTGGCTCGATAAAGGACCATAATGAACAGTAGAAACACATTTAATAGCACGACTTCTGTGGTCAGCTAACTTGGCCCAAACGCCAAATAATCAAGCATAAAAGTATTACGTGGAGTACAATAGCACGTAACGAAATCTTGTTTGAATCAATATTTTAAAATTATTCACACATACTATATTTTCGACCGAAATTAAAGCTATCGAAGAAAAAAGTGGTGAAAATGCAATGGGAGGATATCACATTCCATACACTATGCTATGCATAAGTTTTCCAAATTAGAAAAGAGCATAGTAAACATAAATTTAAAACTTAAACGATTTAATTGTTAAACCTCTTGTTATTTAAAGGTGCAGAAATTGCTTCTTTGGGAACACCCTTTAACTTACTTCTAGATTAAGTGAATTTTAATAGATTTTCGATGCTGATAGTTAATGCGAGATTTATTCTTAAAACTATGTGAATAGCAACATGATTTTTGCGGTTTGGTGTTATTGTAATTTATTCAAACTATTTTTTTTTTTTTGTTAAAAGTGAAAGCAAATTGAAAGCTGTATTTTTTATTTGTTAACAAGGAACTAAAAAAATTCTTAATTCATTGCTCTGTAGAGAAAGCCAAACTGAATATGTAACGCGTGTTTTATACATTTTTAGTAATACGAGTCTTTTTACGAAAAACATGCTAAAAACTTTTGAAACTACCTGAAAAAATAACGTCTACAGTGCATACATTATTCTAATGGAACTTGAAGGTTTTTTTTTTTCAAAGCAAAATTATCGGTTTGTAATAGTCTATTAAAGTCTTCTTAATTCAAAGCTTATATTTGACTGCTAATTTGATGAATAAATAAATTAAATAGAGAATTAATCAGACAAAAAATATTGATGTATGGATTTATTTTTAGTTTAAGTGAATATTTTATTTTATTACTTTTTCTATGCCATCAACCTTCATAATGTGCAAGGGTGGGCGTTGATTAAAACAAAACAACTTTTACCCAGTTTATCTGATCTATTTTTTTGAATTTTGCAAAAACAGTTATTAAACTGTAAAGGGCTTGTGTTGAACTTAATTTGCGAGAAGGGTGTATCAGTTGGGGATGGACCCTCTCAAGGTTTTCAAAGTCTTTTTTGACTCCACTAAGAGTGCGAAAGTTTGGACTAAAAAACTTTCCTAATCGTTCTTAAAACTATTGACTAAAAGATAGAAACTGATTTCGTATATGAAATGTAAAAATCTCCACTGAAAATAACCATCAATGCTAGTCGGGTATTTTTTTCATTAGGCTTAGGCCTAATTTCAAATCCCACCTTTTCATTGAAAAGGTGAACAATTCCCAATTGCATTGCAAGTACGAAAGTTAAAGCATTTTGACTAAATATATTGATAGAAAAAGTGTAGGTAACAGATGACATTTTCTTCAACGTAAATTACTAAGGGCCAGTATTTCTGTGCAAAAATAAGCCTTATTTAAACCAAAATCTGCTTGTGCTTGTCTCCGAACCATATATTACTGAATAACTAGATATTCAGCTTCGGACATGCAAAAGCTTTGCCCACAAGCTGAAATTGATGAATTTACCCATCCTCCGACATTTATTTACAAATGTGAGTAAATTCATCAAATCGTCATTTCCATGCAGTTTCGTTTTGGAGCTTTTACATCAGCTGATCGCGTAAGGTAAATTGCTGTTGTATTTTCTTACACGTATTCACCGACACGGAAATTTAAAGCTTGATAAAAGCTTTAAAGGCTTCATAAAAAACGTAAACAAATGGGTGTTGGAGGGTAAGAGGGACGCAAGTTGAATATCTAGTTATTCAGTAATTTATGCTCCGAACAAAGCTAGTTTGGAGTTCACCTAGTAGTTTTTCTCTGCAAAGTTCACTTCCTCAATACAGTTATCGAAACCTTCGTACTAGTTAAATTATGGACTGAACACAAAAACTTAGTCTACTAGGCATTTTTTTTTGCAGATTGGGGGTTTAAATATCTAAAAGCCTGGACTATGGCGCCTCCATTCGACAGATTAATGGCTTGCCGACTAAAGTCTTAAATTAAAACCAAGCAAATCGAAGTTCTCTCTAGAAAATACGGAAGTATGGCTTATCTTACCACACAAAAGAGGACTAGGAAAGTGACGCAAGCTCTTATAATTTTTCATAGTCAAGTGGGCAAATCTTGGGACTGGTAAAGGGTCCGCCAAATAATTTTTTTTTTTTTTAAATGCTAAAAAAAAAACTACTGAATATTTTTTCAAATTTCTTTTTTTATTTGAAAGTACAATCTTTCTGGTTAATAATGAAAAATAATTTCATTTAATGGCTGCCTCGGCTGGCCATGCAGTAGCCTAACGATCGGTCAAATTTTTAAGCACATTATCGATTGTGTGCAGCTGTATTTCACCAATGGCTTCACGAATATTGTCCCTTAAAGCGTCATTGTCTCTTGTCGGCGTCATTGTCGGCGTTACAATTATCTTTTACGGCACCCCAAAAATAATAGTCCAACGGTGTCAAACCGCAGCGCCGAGGTGGCCAAGCGACATCAGCTCTGCGGCTGATAATGTGATGTTCAAAACATAGAGTGTAGCTTCGGCTGTGTGGCACGCAGCGCCGTCCTGTTGAAATCAAATGTTGCCAATATCCTCCTCTTCAATTTTTGTGAACAAAAATTCGTTCAACATGACCCGATAACGATCGCCATTGACTGAAACGGCCACTCCTAGCTCATTTTCGAAGAAAAATGGCCCAATTATGCCTCTGGACCAAAATCCGCACCAAACAGTGACTCGTTTTTGATGTATCGGCTTTTCAATGTATGCGTGCGGGTTTTCTGTGCCCCAAATGCGACAATTTTGCTTGTTTACATGCCTGCCAAGATCAAAATGAGTTTCATCTGAAATGATGATTTTTTTGGCAAAATCGGCATCTTCTCTAAGTCGATCGCAGGCCAACTTAGCGAAGCGAAAACGCATTGGATGGTCAGTTGGCTTAAATAATTCCTGAACCAATTGGACGTTGTATGGCATCATACCAAGGTCTTTATGCTAAATTCGTCTCAATGATGTCTCCGAAACTTTCATTTGACGACGGTGAATTGATGTTGATGGCGCTTCACGCACACTTTCTGCCGCAGCAGCAATTTTCTCGGGTGTACGCACTGTTTTTGGCTTTTCACGCTTTGATTTATCAATGAGGACGCCAGTTTCTTTCACTTTTTTCACAAGATAACGAACATACGGAGCTGACGGTGCTTCTCTTCTTCCAAAATCCGTACGCAATTTTCGCACACATTCTGCGACATTACCATGATTTTCAAAGTAATGTCGCAATATTTCCCAGCGTTGTTCAAGTGTATACACAAGCATATTCGTTCAGCGGAAGGATAAAACCAATTATCTTTCAAATCAGACATGAGCAAGTGTTACCATTCACGAAATAAGCACTAATTGAAAAAAAAAGTTAGATGGCGGACCCTTTAGTTGCAAAATTTAAAAGCAAAACAGGTCTTAGGATTGGCAGTGATAAGTGATAAGATAGGTCAAGAATGGACGTAGGCGCGGGAGTCGGAGTCTTTGTAGCTAGAACCGAATATGCTAAGCCCATTAACAAAAGTACCAGCATCTTTCGGGCTCAAATCTATGCCACCGATGGATGTGTACAAAAATATCTTGCCTCGCCATGTAAGTGGAAATGCCATATGAACATAAAGAACTAGGCTAAAAAGAGGCCTTCTGTTGGATACCATTTTGTTTAATAGGGGATCGCACTTTCCGCAACGAATTAATAAAATAAGGGAAGCGAAACTGAAAAAGAACCTGAAACGACAAAGAAAGAAATTTCTGGAGCAACAGAACATAAAACATTAAAAAGGTTATACAATTTCCTGACGATGCACTGTTAGTTCAAGGAGCATATTAGAACACTTGGCGTTTACTTATTTTTTGCTTTGAAATTAATGACTTAACTTCTATAATGACTTAACTTTTATAATCAGTTAAGTCTACTCTCATTCTAAGATCATTTGAATTAACTGGATTGAATACAGTGTTCTAGGATAGATTTGTTCCCTAGAACATACATAGCCTATTAAATGATTCTCAAAGGAGTCTTAACGCAATGGGAACTTTTGGGCATAAGCCATTTTAAGGGAAAAGCTGCTGGCGTAATAGACTAAAAATTCGCAACATGCCGAAATTTTAAATTACAATTAAAGGTTTAACTAAAAAGGAGAATTAGGAGTTTATGCTTGCGAAGTAAAATCGTCACTGAAAACGTCAAATAAAAACTCCAAATGAAACGGGGGCTCAGTTTAACAAACTTTAAAGACGCAGTAAGCAGTTGTTCTTTTCGACGACGCAGCCAAAAGGCTGTTTGATTAATTTAAATATGTATCTGTATTTACTTAGTGTACTGAGTTTCCGCAAACACTATAATGTTTCGTCTAAGTTCGAGACTTGTTCTCTTTATAATGCTAGACAATGCTGTTGTATTATATTGCTGCTCTTTATACAAAAATATATTATAATAGGCCCACAGAGTGCAACTTTTACTTCCACGATTGAATAAACATTACACTGTGGCGTCAAAATGAAACTACTTAAAATACACGCTTCCATATTTCTACCAATGTTCCCCACTTATACTTAGATAATCATAGTTTGGTGGGATTTTCTCGGTCCAATTTAATAACAATCACAGCAACTTGACCTATACTGGGCAAAAGGATGTAGCATCTTATGTCATACTTACATAATAAACAAAATACATATGTTACTTCTTCCATAATTAAAAGAAACTTTACCTAATTGGACAAGCGTGATGGACCTGGCCTATTTACATGTCATACCGCGCCCAAATATCGTGTGCGAATACAAGGTATATCTAGCACAAGTTTATCCCAACATACACCTACCAGCATTTGTCCAACTCAGGGTAGTTTTGAATAAAATAAAAATTTTCCCTTGCCAGACAAGAATATCGATTGAAGGTTAGTATCCCCAAGTTCACCCACAAAATTCTTGCGTTGGCCTTTTGATTACTTTCAATTGGCTAGGCTTATGGGAAAATACTCTTCCGGTATATCCCGATGACCTAGATTGAGATGAAATATTTATTTTATATGCATGTGATGTGATTTTATTTTATAAAAAAAAAGAAAGTGATTGCATATTGTGTATGTGCGTTTAAGTGCAACATCTCGTAATAAGTAATCGCAGAAAAACCAAGTGTGTTGGAAATAATTGCCAGTAAATCTCTTTTGATCGTTTCGCTTTTAATTACCATAAGCAAAGCTTCCACAATAATTATAAAAATTATTTCTCTTTGGATTCTTAGCATTATTCACTTTACTCCACCGGAGTAATAATTGGGAGTTTCTTCTAAAAGAAAAAAATATTTATCATTATTATTTGAAATAGTCAACTCAGTTATGGTGTTAGGTAAGGATGGGCGCTGCTAGACGTTATAAGACCTGTATGATTGATGGCATTAAAACAAAGGTGAAATAAAAGAGAAACATTCTCAAGGCAATCAATGATGAAGTCATGATGTGCTGCTTCGTCGCTTGATATGGTAAGAGACTGATGTGCTATGATAGTCACTTAATCAGCGCTAAATTTTTTTTGTTCTTCAAATGATGATCAAATTAAAGTAAAAACTGAGTTTTAATATCTTCCTAGACAAATTTGTTGTGTGTATGGGATGTATGCAGAACTGATGTCTTTGACTTTTGTTATTCAAAACTAACAGCATATTGCAATGGCTAACAAACAGATGGAAGCCCTAAGGCCCTTGGCTTTTTTGCACTAGACCAATTGTTAACCCCAAGAACTTATGAACTAACTTTTTAACTTTAACAAACATTATTGTCAAGACCGGACGAAGGCGAGCAACTATACTCACATGTTGTTGGTTTATGGTCAGTAACTATAGAAACAGAATAAAATGAGCTGTGAGCTCCCGAGTTGGAAGTTGGTAGCATTTATTCTTTCGACACCTCGTCCGCTTAATTTCAATATTACTCTGTTCTAAAAAGCTTCACAGTTTTTGGTGGACAAACCAAAAGAGTTAACAACTCTCGCCTCAAATAAAAAATTTAAAGTCATTCGAGATAATGGAAGCTCCCATCTTTAGAGGGTTAGAAGGTTCATTATAAAAAAAAATCTCCACTAGTTCTTAATTCTCTGAGGTTTAAGATTCTCTTCTGTAGAAAAGTTCACTGAAGCCAAAAAGGCACTGGCGTAACGGCGCAAAATTAGCCAAGGTCTGCTTTACCATAAACATTGCGCATGTTGTGTGCGTTATAAACTAGCTAACTTACTGGCACTTGCAGTTCAGAAGAGTATGCTGTATGCGTTACAGGTGTTTTCACACACACGTAAGGGACCTACAGTTTTTTTTGCCTTCTTTTTCTCGAATTGGGATGGTTCTCATGACAAATTACACTCTCGTATGGTTTGTCAGACCCTCGCGGTAGGTAGGACGTCATGAAAAAACTTTTATTGCATAGGTCGGGATTCGGGAGATTTTTTCAATTTCAATGCTACAGCTTTTCCCAAGTATCGTAAAATCTGGTACCGTGTTGCAAAAGTATTTGTTAAGTGTTGTTAGGATCGCCAGAAAAAAAAAATTTAACGATATGTTTATAACGTATTTTTTGCAAAAAAGTGACTTGAAAGTAAAAAAAATTTCATGGGCAGGAAAAAAGAACCCGACGTAAGAGCAAATATCTTTAAAGTTAACAAAGCCATCAATTTTATTTTAACACAGTTAGAAGAAGTACTATTTCTTAAAAATTTTTCATCCTCAAAAAATTTAATGACCCTCAAGCGGAAAAGATGTGAAACACCTTCTCTGCCCAGACAATGAGTTCAATTTCTTGGGCAATTCTTCTTTGAGAAGGGGAACGAGCTTCTAAGCGTACCGGATGTTATGCTAGTATATTCAGCAGCAACTCTGTCTTTGTCAAACTTTTCTTCCATGCTCTGGGGTCTATCACCTAACTTAGTTCATGAAGTGGGGTTAAAATTCTAGCGGAAGTGTCGAAAGAGAAAATTGCTATTGACTCACCGGCTGGCTTATCGGGGGTGCTACTTTAACCAATTGAGCAATTGACATTTAATGTTTGCCCAAATTGGACCACCTTCCTTACATATTATGTTAGTGAACATAAACCAACAATTTATTTTATAATCATCTCGAACAAGCGTGTTTACGTCTTCTGTCTCGCCTATGCGAGCTGGTTCTGGCTGTCAGCAACCCCCCTTAGTCTCAAATGGTGGGTCAGTTACTCGCGGTGGACAGGTGAAAAATCTTTAAAGATTGTCCCATAGGGATTTATGCTTAAACGTTTCTTAACTTATGTAAGCCCAAGTGTTACTTTTTTGATCTTTTGAAAAACAGGTAATTTGTTTTGGGCAGCTTGGTTTGTTGCCATCTTCATATAGTTGGGCAGCTAATTTATTTCCCATCGTTTTCAAAAACCGATTTAAGAAATGTTCATGCCATGTTTGTTAACTTGAAATATGTTTAATAACAATCACTTAATTTTTTTCGGCACCAAACAAAACTGTTGATTTTGCCGCAATATAACAGAATTCGGAATAGAAAATTTGCCATCTTTCAATCAGACAATACCTCCTTGTCCTGAGAGTACCTATTTACATTTATGTGGAACTGACATGAGAGCCTGTCAATATCCGCCATCAAAATCGATAATATAAATTAAATTAAATTTGATACCCGAAAAATTATTTGTTTCGAGCTTTTTTTTGGTCTCGAAAAATAAAATTTTACATCGAAAAGCGATTTTAATGTCCATTTCATATTTTATGGTGCCTAAATGGCGATTTTTTGGTCTTAAAGTCATACACGCCTTCATGTTAGTGTAAAGAATCATCGATTTTTTTTAAATTCTTTGTACACAATTGAAGTATAAAAAAAGTTCCTTTTTGGATGATAATATTATTTCAGCAAGATTTTACATTTATGACCGCTCAATAAGGAGTGTAAGGCGATGCAAAAAACTTCGATATGGTCTCTAAAGTTAATAAAATTTATTCGTAAACTACTTATATTTCGTTTGCGAAGCAGAATATTCAAAACGAGGTCAATAATATCTTTAGCCCGATCCCTTGGGTTATGACCATTTTGTTACAGGCAGATTATTTTATTGCGGTGGAATATGTAATTTTTTACTACTGACCTTGTTTTCAAGGAAAGCTAAGACATGTCACCTATCCAATATTCAACAACAAGGGGTAATGTACAATAATGCGCATAAATTAAATTGCAGTACGCGGGAGGATAGATTTGATTGCTTATTATTTATTAAGACTGGTAAAATAAATATAGGTAAAGGCATCCTTGCAGAAACTAGGCTCCGACTTAAATTGATCCAAGTGTTCCATAGCTCAAATGAAAATGAATTAAACTTTCAGGACTATTTACACTGCTTAAAAGTTTAAATCAAACAAAGTGTTTCAGTTTGGACCTCACTCAAAGAAAACGTAGAAACATAATCTGAAGCATATGCACTTAAATATCTATAAACTATCAGCGAAGATGCTTTAACCTAAATACACACATTCGCAAACAAGGTTCGATACAAAATTGGTCACGAAAGCTGCAATACAGCAAGAGGAGAGTAAAATAAAATAATGATAATCCAAATAATAAGTGATGATGAACTCATGGCTGGATACATCTGCTTAGTAATAGATACAACCTGTTTGCATAATAAACCTCTTCGCGATCATGACTCATACGCGGTAATGTTTTCTTATTTCATTGTATGGCTTTCCCCACCGAGATGAATAAAACAAAATTCGCGTATAGCGATTTTTTTTTTAAACTTTTAACAAATCAACAAAAAAAAGGAAGTAATCTTTCTCAAATGCAAATTCAAAAACGTATGCAAATTTTAACGACACAACGTTTATGAGATTTTCGTCTTTGTCAGTTAAATATGGTTTAAATATTAATTAGTAAGTAAGCTAACATAACACAATCGAATGTATGAGAATATAAAGTAATTATATAAGATAAAGATGAAGCAGTGAATGAACAAACACAACAAACAGGGAACTGAAATAAAATGCTTTCGAAATAATAAATAAATAACTTTATGAACAAACAAACGTCACAAACAAAAAGTTTTAAATAAGGAATAAGTTCATTACTTTCTTTGGGATATCGACTTTGGTTTGTTTGATTCGCATTCGTTTCGTTGAATATTTACAAAATTTACTTTATTATCGATTTTGTTTTTTTTTGGAATAATCTTGCCAGTCGATTTTTTTTTTTAATTTCTTTTTGACCTGACTGTTATTGTCTGGATTTTCGTTATATATTCGTTCTCGCAATATATGTAGGTACATAATTGTACGTGTCAATGTGTGTGGGGCCTTTTACAAGTCAGTGACAAGAAGCCCCTCGGGTCAAAACTCTCCCCTTCGATAGGGAGATCGTGAAGGTCTGTTTTTTTTTTCGATCATATTGCATAATCGTATGTAGTATATAGGAGGGTTTAAAAAAAGAAGAAAATAAAAAATATAAAATTATGGTTAATTTTTTACGAGAAATAGCAAAATAAAAAAGGGCTAATAATTAATATTTTTTGTAAAAAAAAGTATGTACCTATATATAAAATATTTACATTAAGTAACATGGTATTCAATTTATTTCTCTTCTATTCGTTGGCAAGGTTTTTTGAATAATGTCGAAGGAAAGAACTTAGCAAAAAACATTTGGTCAGTCTTCTCCTAGAGGCTCACTTCCCGGAAAATCAGATCCCCACGTGCTCTTCAAGGGTACCAGCAACGGTGGCCACTGCAGAACCAGCGAACACAACGCGGCTAAGCCAATGAAGCAGTCTAAATCATATTCAAGTACAATGGCTCTTTTTTTTTATTTGAAATCATGGACTTGCGAACTCTGCTAAGTAATTTATAAGGTCGAGAAGAAAATGCTCTTTTAGTGTAAAATCAAAAAAAATAAAAAAAAAAAAACACAATTGATACAACAATATCCCGAAAAACGATAGACTCTTACCTTAAGCTCCACTAATCTAGTGGATAAAATTAAGTCCAAAAGTGGAGTATCAGCCAACACCAGTAACAAAGGACGCTTGACACGAGCATGATACAAGGAATAGTTACAAGGTATGCTCGATCTTGTTGGCAGATCAAAATCGCTTGGAGGAAAAGTCTATTTTCTTATAAGTAATTCTGAGACCTCTTAGATATTTGGCAAAGGTCAAAGTACAACAATGTTGAAACCATTTAGCCTGGTCTTAGACGAGCGGTGAAACATTTTTTGGGTTAATTAAGTCTTATGAGAGGCCTTACACGAGCGTCAGCTGTCGCTCCCATATGACCCAATGTTATCTCAACTGCGTCGACGGCGACTGTAAGGAGGCTCTTAATAGCTCTTTTTATGCTCTTGATCATGCTCCAAACAAGGATTGACGTTCAAAAAAATATTCCCATAGTCTCAAAGTTGTAACACAGAAAGAACATTTTTATTTTAACACTTTAAGGGCGCATAACCGGCACTGGCCAAACCGCCTGGTCTAGCAATCGAAGATAAAGTCACAGATAAACTTATTAGGGAAATTGACTTTTCTTGAATTCGACGGTCTTCCAATATATCAAAACTTATTAAGGCAACTTAGTTATTGTGTATTAGGTTTTGAGATGGTCACTACTTCTACCAATCGACCTTTATAAAGTCGTGTCTTCAAAGCGTAACATAACCTGTCTTCAAAGCGTTAGACATTTTGGATTAATCCCATTTCTATTGAACGGCTAGAAAATATGTCAGGAAACGTTGAGCATTATCCTAAAACAGCTTTGATTTTGAACGCCTTGTGTAGCTTAACGTTCGCAGCATTTTTCATGCATCTTTTTATGAAAGTTTATGCTATTGTAGCAATCCTTCATTTAAGACTTCCCAAAAGTGTCTTAAAAGATGAAGACGTCAGTGTCGCCAATTATTACAAATAACACTTGTCAGTTGCAGTTTTTTGGGTATGAAATCGAAACAAAGTATATAGTTAAGACCCTATATAAATTCTGGGCTCTAAATAATGTGGATCCTAGATATAAGATGATGAGACCATTTCACAATGAAGTTTGCGAACTGAACAGGGATTTTCGTCTATTCTGGAAAAATAGAGTATTAGAGAACAAAGGTGTAGTTAACTAGAAGCCGAAGCGGGCCAACTAGAGACACTTCTTTGTTGAAGCACAGGCTTACACCGTGTAGCACTACATTAAGCACATAGAAGAAGGTGTAATCGATTGAACTACTAAACCAATTCTTAAAAATACTCCATTAGTGCTAAGTTTGCACTTGTCTATGAATTCAAAAACTTTGACAGGTCTCCCCATTGTCAATAAAAGACACAATTGACAAACTGTAAGCCAATTCATATGTCATTTTAAAGACACTCTGGTTCCACTTGCCAATTTTTCTTTATTACCCACAAACCCTACAAATAATATGTCGTTTGTCAATTACGAATTGACAAGTGAAAACCTACGCTAAACTATTTTCTCTTGACATAATAAAGACATAACGGGACCGAATTCACGCGAATGTGTGCAGTTTGTTGAAAAATGAAACAATTTTTGCTTCCTAACAAAATTCAGGCGCTAGGTACTGTTTAAAACAATTTTTTCTAAAGACGCACAATTTGCCATCAAACATATAAGCTTACTTCATGATCTTATTAAAAACAATAGTGTTACGAAGTTTATGATGGGACAATACACAGGTATTGGACGACCCAGCCATCCATCAAAATTATGTTTGTTTATTTGTATTTTTAGTAAAAGTATTTTTTTCTTTAGTGTCGACTTCACATTAAACAACTAGTATAATTAAATAATTGACCTTGTGCTATTTTTCACGCGAGTACTTGGATGGAACTCTTGACCAATACTTGGCCTTCTCTAACTTGATGTGCAAGGAACGGACTGACTGTCCGAAACCAGGTAACGAGTAGTGACAATTTGAGTCTACGCCTATAAAAACCAATTAACCGATGCTTAAAAGAATTAAGCATTTTTATAGAAAAAAGGCTGCTCCTTTACTAAAACTTTTTTTGTGAAGTCTAACTACTATAAGTCTTGCCATTATTTGCTTTGTCTATAGATTTGCAAATTACTTTATTTCGAAGCGAACGAGGCAGAATAGGAACCAAAACCTATTCACCTAGTTACCATTTTAGTTCTTTCATTCTCCACATTTTCTGTTCGTATGAAAATACCGATTCAACAATAGCTGTGGTTAAGGTATGTGTGCCAACTTCAACCAAATAATAAAGAAAATATTACCACAACCGTTAAAAACTAATTAATTTTGAGTATCTATGCACCATGTTACTTATAAGGTTGACGTATTGGAATTAGAGTATAGTTGGTAAAAAAATATTTTTTCTTACGTGACTTTTAAATGCTTCAGCTAAACTTACAACAATGTAGATAGATAATGCCCCCAAATCAAGTCAATTTATTTATCGATACAATATTGCGTTGCGTTTGCTTAAACAAACGATAAATTATGGAAACAACGATTTGATGGACTGACTGATACGTGCAAACCGTGAAGACAAAAGGCTTACGCAATGGCAAACGGTATTGTCTTTCGAACTCTTACGCATTAAAGTAAAGCAAATTCATGGTAAGTTGCCAGAATTAAATTACAATTAACAACAAAAGATAAGATTAACATAAACTACTTTTGTATATGGATGTTGTATTTATTTTTGGAAAATTGAATTTTTTCCAATTGGAGAAACTGTACCTACCAATCTGTGTAATCACAAAACCAGCGCAGTAAAATGTTAGGTGTGTGACCTAGAGAGCGAGAAAAATGAATGGGAAAATATACTCAATGAAAGCAAACGTATGGATAGTATGGCTTCAGTCTCTCGCTTATGGATAAGTGGGCATATTGCGATTGACATTGAAATCCTATCAAGTAGAACCTCAAGTAGAACAACTTGTTGCTTGCCCTTCAAATTTCTTGAAAATAAGTATAGATAGTCCTGGGAGAACGTAACTATACTTTTATTGTCGTTTTTGCAATTCATTGCAAACACATCTGGTAGTAAAAATAGAACAGACATACATATTTCCCATATTGCTCTATGATTATGAAAAATGAATACGAAAGTGTAGTCGTCGTAGTGGGACCAATTAGTTTCAGTGTGACTTTGTAAAATATTTTTTTTTCTTCTAAAAAAGATGTGTAGGGAAAACATTTTAATCCTCAGAACCTTTAAAATAACAGTCATCGGCATTCAAAATTGCAAAGGTAGTTTGCATGAGCCATTAAATAAAAGCCTCAGTACCAGTGCCCCAATAAAGTCGTGAAAACGATTCGATTTACAATATTAATGAAGGTTTAAGCAGGGTTGAGCAGCTACCTATTTGCTTTTATTATGGACCAAAAAATTTGCCTGAGATATAAAAAATTATTAATCGAAATCTTTCACAGCTTGAATTAGGGAAGACTGTTAATGGGTACTGTTATGGAACCATAATTTACACATTATATGTACATATTTTAGAAATGTTCAAAGCTATACAAAAAAATCATCGAGACGCAATTGATTCTTCAGCGTCCTTAAAGCTAAAAAAAAATTGTTTTCGCAGCAATCGTTCGTTGGCTTTTATGATAAGCCACGTTAAGTTGTCATATAAGGCCAATTACTAGGCCAAAACATTGCGCTGTGAAAAGCTCTTCCGGTGAATCGGGATAGTCAAATTTGTATAGGGTGTCCCTGCACGCTTGCTTTTTTATCTCCCTTCACTTAATTTTTTTTTAATTTTCTAAAGTTTACGTTGAAAACTTTAACTTCTTAACCTTTCTAAACCGACTAAGCTGTTGCCCCTTTTTTGACATTTTTTTTTCTAATATTCCTAAGTTTCCAAATTCTTTTTAACACCTAAACTTGTTACCATTTTGCTATGGAAATAAAGTCGAATTACGTCTTACGAAGATGGAGTGAACACTCTTTTTAAAGTTGGGGATAAAGTTGGTCAATTCCTAACTTGGGGAAATTTTTAGGGATTTTTTTTAGGATTGATCCCACGGGTTTACAAATCTGATTCGCAACAAGTTAGCAAGCCTGCTGGAGTGAATTATAGAACATGCTTGAGCCAGAAACATGCTTAACGCGATGAGCAGAGAAGGGGTTAAATGCAGTGCCGTCATATGTACTACAATTAGTTTTGTAATACCCTTCGGTTGCTCGTACTACTAGGCCTAATTTTGTATTAACTACTCTTAGAAATGGGAAGAAAATGTAGATATCAACAAGATAAAATGGGGACAAGACGCACATAAAAATCCCTAAATGTCAAAAATCTTAGTCAATGCTCTTGGCAGAATCAAATGTTAATATGAGTCGGTAACCATCAACCAAGGACAATATAGCCTAAGGAGCATGCGTATCGATTTGACTGTAATCGAGCCTTTGTTGCGGGAAGAGCAATGCAGCTTTCGGCCTGGCAGAGGCACAACCGGCCAGCTTTTTACTCTGAAGGTTATTCTTGAGAAGGCCTGGGAATATGCCAAACCGGTCTACGGTGTTTTGTAGATTTGTAGGAAAACCCGATAACCCGATGACCGGGTTCCTCGGGATAAACTTTGGAGAGTTTTGCAAGACTATGCACTGAGTGGGCCTCTATTAAGAGCCATTCAATCTTTGTATGGGAACTGCAGAAGCTGTGTTGGGATAAATGGCACATCCTTTTGATGTGTGTGTTGGACTTCGCCAGGGCTGTGTTCTGTCACCTCTCATTTTCATACCATACATCGACTGGATGATGAAGCGCAGTCTTGGTGAGAAATCTTTCGAACTGGCTGGCGTCAGGATAAGCCATCTGCTTTTCGCAGATGATTTAGATATCCTTGCATCGTCCGAGGAGGAACTTCAGCGAACACTGGATGTCATTTGTGGTAAGGGTGGGATGAAGCTAAAAGTGAGCAAATCCGAAGTAATGGTTGTTTGCCGAGCTTCTGTGCAGTGTACTCTGCATATAAATGGAGTCCCGTTGAAACAGGTAGCAAAGTTTGAGTCGGAAGATGGAAGGAGTGATATTGAGTTATCCTGTAGGATTGGCCAAGCTAGAGCGATAGTAAAGGAACAACGCCGGCCGGTGATCGGGAAAGCTGAGTTTGGAATGAAAGCAAAGATCTCAGTTTTTAATTCAGTGTTAGTTCCAACTCTCATCTATGGTCATAAAATTTGGAACAACCAATGAGATTTCTGAGGTGCATTGTTGGTGTTTCTCTTAGGGATAGAGTGAGAAATGTCAGAATTGGTAGGAATCTGAAAGTTGAGCAGCTACTTCTCCGGGCGGAACGATCAATTCTTCGACGGATCGGGTTCGACAGACTTTATAGTCATGTCAGGCCAAGAAACAGGTGATGAGAACCTTCTAAGGATAAGCGGACACAGATAGTGCCATAAAAATGACATGAGGACCATATGCTTCAAATTGGATGGCATGAAAGTAAGTCAATGAAGCTGTAAAGAGGTATTTTTATAGGCCTGCTAAGGTTTTCAAATCAAACATTGTGTTCTGTAGAGCGAAACAAGGCGCATACTAGGCGACTGTTAGACCCGTGCTATGCTGTCGAGATTAAACATGCTGTCGGGATTAAAGAATGCCAGAGTTGAAATTGAGTTTAATTGAAAGGAAAATATATAAACCTAGGAACTTGGAAAACCGGGAACTCAGATGGCGTAGAAATGAGGAGCTTCTACAAATATGCGACGGCAAAGATATGTCAAATTCGCCAGGGAGCAACAACTTAGATGGGGCAGGCATGTAATTAGTTGGCCTAAAAGCAGGCCGCAGAAAGAAAAACTCACATGCACACCGCGTGCAACACTAGAGCTGGAGTCGACGCCTAAGATGGCTGGCGAAGCTCAATGGAGAAAACTAGTTGATGCAGTTAAAGCCCATCCCGGGGTTTAGCTGCATTTTAACTGTAACGCTAATGTTACATAATGATGATAATGATGAAAAGTTAGTAAGCCATCAAATTTTTTGAGATTAGGGAAGTGGTGCTTGTTTCTCGTACTACTGGTACAGTGAGTATCTTGGGTTCTTTTTAAAGGAACATGGAAAGATTTATGCTGGGGAAAAGTTTCACCGAACTGACGTGCGGGACTTATAGGGACTTATAGGGACACCATTTCGTAAGTCTGCAGAAATTCTGCAATCTCTAAGTCTGCAGAGCTTCTGTATATCTATATCCTTCATAAAGAATGTAATTGAAACTTGACTCAACAGTGTGTAGTAAGCAGGAATTACCTATGTCCCCTTAAAAAATGTTTTTTTTTCTTGAAGTTCAAGCCAGAAATTATCCATCTCAGACTGTGATGTATTTTTCAGTTTTTCCCTAAAGAAATTTGTGAGCCAAAACACTACACCAGCAGGTTTGATATTCAAGTTAAATTGTAATTCTTTACAGCTGAATGGATACCAATTATTGTTCAAACGACTAAGGTAACTAGGTATGCACCTATGTGTTATTTCATTGCTTACGTGTTTGCCACTCCACATTTCAACGAACAAGATAAAGTGATAAAATTATGACAGACAGCAGAGCAATTAAAAACCTTATCTTAAAACAAGAGACGGACTAACTATTGAAAAAAAATCTATTATGCACGAGTATACGAGGAATTTTTGCATCATCTCCATCTTTTTTGTTTTGATATCGAGTCTTAAGAAGAAAGGCATAACAAGAAGATATAAAAGTGGTTTCCGGGTTTATGCTCACATATTTTCCAGAACGACGCATAACGGACGAAGAACACGTATCACCACAAGAGGTGAAGTTCAAAAAATTTTCAATGCTTGGTTGACACGAAACTCCATACACATAAATGATTTCCTCTACAAAAGCAAAACAACAATGATCAGAGTTTAAGCAAAAAAAATCGTAAGAAAAGCTAAGAGACCAAAGCAAACAATTGTGTCTTAAACTAATATGATGTTTAAACAGAAGAAGATCTTTGCATACAAAGATTGAACAGTGAGTTGCTTCAACATCGACTTTGAGATCAATTAATACAATTTTTTGACTTGATTTTAGGATACCCTTGGGACTTTTTCTTAAACATTTTTATCCTCCTCTGGCGTGATAAACAGATCAAACAATAACTTATTTCTTAGCACACTTTTAAGGCATAATGTTGACTCATCGTTGCGATGACTCAAAATCTTAAAGCCTCATTAGCATTTTAAAGGTCAGATACTTAAAAAAAATAAAACACACATAACTGACTCTTTCATTCCAATACGTCAACCATATCGTTAATCCTCATAACTATAAAATCTACCACAGCCCAACCCAACCTCTACCTTGGGTAGATTAAAAGCAATTCACACCTACCTCTCGGTTACACCACTTTCCTGGACGCCACCACCTTGGGTTGACTTCTTCGCCTCCTCTTTTTTCTTTCGATCCTCGGCGGCTGCACGCATTGGATCATATGTCGCCCGTCGTTTCCACATCGCCAGTTCGACTTCCTTCTGCTTAGTCACTGTACGGAGGAAAATCTCACATAAGCACCGTGACGTCTCTAGATCCACGCCTTTGTTACAACTTACCAGAAGCATCCCTTCGTGCGGCCGATGTCCCACGACCTGATGTCGCTGACTTTACACTTCTGTTGCTCGCACGGGTTGTATCTGTGCGAGACAAGCCCATGGACGCACTACTGGGACTACGCCGTATTTCTGGTTTGAGAGTACTTTTCGCATCGTTCTTCCGCAGGAAGTTGTTCCCTTGAGCTGGTTTATACTTGGATATATCCATGTACTTTGGCTGAACTCGCTTCGACTGCTGACCAGCAGCAGTACTACTACTAGGCGCGACCGTGTTGGCAGTTTGTAGAATTTGCTTCTTTGCCGAGGCCAACGAATTGGGTATGTGCCCAGCCAAGCGATTCAAACTCGAATCTCGCGGCATTGACTGTCGCATCGAGGAGCGTGGTGCACTTTTCACCGCGCGACGCGGTAGTTCTGGTGTATTGGGACATGCTGCCATTCCACCGCCCGCCAACAGTTTGGCTGTGGGTGGAAATCCCGCACCAGCGTTGCTCGCCACTTTTTGCTTGCTTCTTTCGATACGCATCAGCAAGGCCTTGTTGTACCGAGTGTTGGATAGTGGCACATCCGCCGCAGATTGCACCGACTCAGACTGCACGTGCTGCGACACATCGTCATCGTTGTACTCCTCGTAGTCGTCGTCGACATTCCCCGAGTGGATGTCTTCGTCGGATGATCCGTAGTACTCCACATCGATCAGGTCATCCTCATCGTTGATGTAATAGGCCACATTGTCGTCATAGTCGCTGTAAACGTGCCGGAACGTAGTGCTACTGGCCGACTTCTTTATTGCCGACGTGCCACCCACTCCTGGCGCCACATAGTTGTGACGCGCTGCCGGTGGTGTGTACAACATGGCCGTGGGTCTCTTCTGCTGAACATTGATGTTTGTGGTTGCCTTGCATTTGGCAGAAAATGAACTTGACCTTCGCAAGGGAGACAGTGACTGCTGTTGCTGGTGTTTAGTCGATGAAGTTACAGACCTTGTTTGATCGATACCGCTGCCGCCATAGTATTGCTGTTGTTTGGCCCCCACTGGCTGATGACGCCGCGCGGGCGAAACAGTCAGTGCCTGCGCGTCGTAGGAGTTCTTTCGCGCTCGTGGTATTTTCACGTCCAGCACCAGTTGTTCGTGGTAGCTGTTCGTCATAAGCATGTTTGTCGGGCGCTTGTTGAGCGGATTCGTGAGAAGCAACTTTGCTTCAATACTGTGCTGTGGACTGTACTCGTCCGCTGAGTAGTACTGGTGCTGATGGCGGATGGGTAATTTTTTGGGTGAGTCCCTCGACGACGGTGGTGACTTGAGCGAGTTCTTACGTGACAGCGATTGCTGAAGATTGGAAATAGCTGCTGCGGTCTTCTGCAGATATAAATCGGTATTGGTTGGGTCATCTTGAAGGATGTTCTGCAGTGATGCTCGCGTGTGACTAGCGCTTCTCGCTCGCCCGATTGAGTGCAGCGGAGAGGGAATTTTAGTCGGTGATTTTGGTGGTTTTTGCGCCGAAACATTGGGATCGCTAGCATAGTCAAACTCACCCAAGCGGAAGCGGTCGATTGTTTTGTTTCGATAGATTAGGCTGTCGTCGGTAAGGATTTCATCCTCGCCAGTGCAGTTGTAGCTTCGTGACATCAAGTTGTGCTGTTCGTGTTGCTGGGCTAGTTGTTGCGGTTGCTTGGTCGGTGAACATTTGATGGCGGAGGCGACGCTCCTTGCACGAGCATTCCTTGCCCACTCCTGTATCCAGTCGTTCTTTGTTTGTGCTGTTTTCAATACTGCTGCATCGGAGAGCTTACTGATTGGTGACTCCGGTGATTCGATGGTGCTGAGGATTTGAGCATCCGTTTGATTCGTAAACACGTTCAATCGGTAGCCAGCTTTTTGGTGATCGGTGTAGCCACCATTGTAGGCGGCTCCGGCATTCGACTTTAGTTTGGCCTCAGTGCTGACATACTCCGAACTATCAATTTGAGAGGTGGAGAGGCTACTCCTTCTGGTCAGTTTTGGTCGAGAGTCGAGCGTCGATTGTTTTGCCAAGACTCCGCTTGTTGTTACGCTGGTAAAGGTGCCAATATCCGCGTCATCATTTGGAGAAGTTTCCTCTATTTGCAGTTGTTGTTGCTGCTGTTTGACTGTGATACCTCGAACTCGAGATTTGATCTTCTCCAGATATGTGGCCTTGCTTGATGAATTAAACGGCGCTGTCGCAGCATCGTGGTAGTAGTTTACTTCTAGGACATTATTCCTTCGCCTACTTTCCGATGATGCTACATTGGTTGCTGCGATTTGCGTTGGCGTGTTCTGGAGAGGAAGATTCTTGGGTCGCTGTTGTTGCTGTTGTCGGAGGAGGTTGTTGGAAGCCGCCCTTAAACTCATCGCCGCCTTGTCGATGTTCATCAATTCCTTTTGCTCTTCTGTGTAGTTGTCGCCGTCTAGTGTATAGGTTCCAGCCTCACTGACATTATCGTTCAATGCCAGGTGACGGAAGTCGTCTAACGGCGGTTGTGGGCACAAAAAATCGATCTTCTGCAGAGCCATTTGCATAGCGGTTGAACGCGGAGTGAATGGTTTCCCCGGAAGTCTGTCTTTTCGCAGATCCTGTGGGGGCATTTGCAAGGGCGTTGGCTTCGATTTGGGTTTTTTCGTTGTGGGAGTTGCAGTGACTGGCGACTTTGGTGGTATCGTTGCTTTTGGATGGTTGTGGTTCTGCTGTTGCAATAGTTGTGGCTCGATAGTACTTGATCGCGGGGACCAACTGTGACGCTTGCTGGCATCCCTTAACCTTGATGTACTTCGGTCACGAGGACGCAGTTTTACTTTAGCAGCAGCCTCGCACGGCACTGCAGGGGCCTCGGTGGGCATTCGTGGGCTTCTAGGTGCCGTCGGTGTTGGTGCTTCGCTGTTAGATGGCGGCGTGATTTCACCACCCTCCAGCTTGGACATTGACGCACCACGTCGATGCCTATTTTGGAAACGCTCCACCATACTTTTGTATTTTGCGGCCGCTGCTGAGTTGGCCTCCTTTGTTGAGGTGTCACCAAAATCAATCGTGAATGCCATGCAATTTACTTTTGCCGACGAAGCAGATGACTCATCGTCATCGACGATCGTAGAATTTGGCCGTGAACGGGAGGCACTTGCTGCCATATTATTGAGTTCGTCGCTGATGCCCGTTTTGGTGTCGCTTTGCTTGACATGATTTTCTTTTTGCGTTTCACAGGCGACAGCCGACGATGTGATGGCAGCCGAAGCTCCCCTTTTTGCCACCTGAATGACATCATCGATTTTTTTCACATTTTCTGGTGTTGCATCGGTCTTCTCCCTGCCATCCGAAGACGAGACGGATACCTCTTCTTCATCGGCATCGATGTGATAATTTTGACTTCCTAATATAACTCGGTCCTTGTGCCTGCTACGCGGAGCAGCCACTGGCTTCGAATCACTTTTCGCACTGCTCTCAACAAAATTGCCACCAAAGATGACCCGCGCATCACGATTAGCTAGAGGACCTGACACCGCCACTGGCACCGCACCGTCTGCAGCAACCGTATCGTGGGGGCTCTTAACAACTTTTTCACTTACAGACAATTCACTCAAGTGCTCTGCGCCCAAATCATCCATATTTGCTGTTGCCACCACAACCGAACCAGATCTGCACAACCGAACAATGAGAATTCTACGATTGGTCTTGCACAATGCACACACGACACGACGCGTCCAAGAATCTAAATTTAAATTGAAAGTATCACAGGAATTCAAGGTTCCCTTTATGATTTCCCAATAGCTTTGTGTTTCGCGTTTCGTTTCGCTTTTCTTGTTTTTTATTTGGCGATACGCGATTCAAAACAAAAAAAAATCGGAATTGTCACCCGAAGCACGCACGGCTGGCCCACTCACTCGCTCGGAAATACACTTGACACTTGCAGAGGAGCGACCAGGACAGGTGGATTCTAATGATGTCCGAGGTGTTTACATATTTTCAAATTAGCTCGCCTGCGCACTCTTTCTGACAAGAGACACATATGCTTGGAATGGAAAGAGAAAGCACGGGACTATCGAATTGGATTCCTTCTACTTTGGTAGGATTTTTTCAAGGTGGATGATTTCAATGTTTTTCACAGTGCACACTTGACATTTTTTAAGAGCAATTTAAAACACTTAATTCGAAAAATGTGCAATTTTTAATGACTTTATGTGGGTCACGTTAGTGAGGAATACTTGCAGAGTGGATATTTACGGGGGAATCTCGCGCAGTTGTATGGGGATTATGACCGACGAGAGACGACAGGTCAGCGAAATTCGCGAGTCTTTTGTGTCTGATTGGAAATTTCAATGCTGGCTGCTGTCGTTGTGCTTGTTCTTGTTAAAATGTCGGTGCTGTAGAGAGGGAGAACTGTCAAAATTTTAAAATGCTTACAACTTCAACACGAACTGCATTACCTACAATGTGGTGGATGCATACAAGTCTTGCATTTTGGTTAGCTACATTCAGTGCATATTGAACAAAAATATTTATATTTTTACACATAATCTCCGCAAATATATATATAGCATTACAGCTCAGAAATAATTTAAAATATTCTCGTAAAAGCTAATTCTATTCAACTTAATACGTTTAAAAAAATGAACATCAAGGCCTGCTCTTTTAAAGTACATAAAATATTTCTTTTTGGATCTAACGAAAACAAATTGCAATATTGCAATGCAGCAGAAACTGTTCAACTTCACGCAAACGATATTTTAAAAGCTTAAAAAATAAAAACTCAAAGAAAGGTAGATGCTTTTATGACGCGTCTTTGTTCAATTGAAGCAAGTTTACGGTGGGCGAGTTGATCTTTCAGTTTATTTTTTACTTAAATATACATACCTATTATTTGGCTGTAGTTAATAAAATTGTCAGTCTCTATTAGGTGAATATATAGTTCTTATGTAAAACGCATTTGCCAAATTTCAAGAATCCGCCTACACATATGCAATGAAAAATAAAAATACTTTCACTGTAGAAAAAAGTATGATCTACTTGGATGCTACAGTGTTTGGGTGGCTCTCATCGTGATTTTAAAGAATTTTAATTATCTTTTTTGCTGGCAAGTAGGGTAATACTATATTTTCACTAGAGCTAATGAGATCATTTCGCAAAATATTTCGAAATACGACCTCATTTCCCATACTGATTCTCATTATATACTGATACTCACTGATTATATACTGATTCTCAAATACGACCTCATTTCCCATACTGATTCTCATTACGAAATTACCTCATTATCATCACATTAGCATTTAATTCGGTTGCTAATGAGGAAAATTCAAAACTAACAAAACTAAATTCATCGCTTTGAGCGACGTTTTTATTTTTGACAAATGGAAAAAGTCAGTGCCGCAGCTGAACCTTCGCAGAGTCCACGGCGGCACTGCGAAGGTTCCGTGGGCCCTGCGAAGCAAAATAATAAGCTGCAATATAAAGCAAAATGCCATTTAAAGTGATGTACCTTCTTCTGTACCACGAAATTTTTAAGCAAATTTTTTAACTTTATCCTTACCGACCTTCTGGTCTAAATGTTAAAGCAATGAAAACTAATTAGCTTTGTCCTATCTCTAATGCAATATACCAGTTGTTAATGTCGTTTAGACAGAACTAGACGTTTTGGTTATGTCACCGACTTAAATGTTAATTTAAATCTATAAAAGAAAACGCCCGTTTTTATAAGTTTTTCGGAATTACATAAGCGAACAATTAACTTATGATTAATCGGTGTCTTTAAAATACCACAGAGGTTTGTGGGCTGTAAAAGTACAATTTTTCCGATTTGGAGTAATTTTGTTTACCCGGCATGCATCGAACGTTTGAAAGCTGACTTCATAAGAGTTAACAAAAATGTTATAGGAATTTAATTTTCACGGTTAATTCATTTATCAATTATAAATTGATCAAAACGCTTTTCCCCAATTAAAATCCTGCACTGCATTTTCATTAGCATTTGGTAAAGAAAAAATACATTAATCATGCTAATGAATTCAAAATAGGCGCTCCATTGATTTTTTTTTGGATTGGATCTCCAGCTCCGTCCCTGGAGCGGCTGCCAAAGCTAATTAGAACTTATAAATAAAAACACTTTTTTCTCGAATTTCAAAATGAGCTCATTTCGGCCCTAATGAAAACGTAATATTAACTCCGTCGATAAAGTTGTCCAAATCTTCGGCTCTTGAAATCGACGACTCTCCCAACTATCACTTCATAGAGCATGAAACAGGCAAAGAAGTTCGGACTGTTTTCCAGAGTTTGATCCAGGGTCAACCCAAGAAATTTGCTGAGTTAAGCCGAGATTAGTCTCCAATTGAAATTCATAGAATAAGTCATTTCTAGGGTTTATCTCTGTTTCACTCCGAAATTCGTGTGATCACGCACTGATAAACTGGCTCATAGGGTTCCTTATAAAAGAGCAAGGAAGAAGAAGTAAAATTGTTAATGTGTGTCTGTGAATTGTTTGGTTGTTAGATATGGGGGTCTTCAAAAATTTAATTTTTTAAAACTTTGCCATAGGGGCCGTTCCCCAATATATGCAACGATACGTTGGGTAAGCTTTTTAATAAATGTACTTGAAATATCATAACATGGGATATTTGATCTACTTTACTATTCTCCTTGTTCTCACTGATTGGAAAAATACTCCGATATGAGAATGAATTTCGAAGAGAGAGAAATGGATCAAAGACCGAAAAATTGCATCAGTATAATAAGTTTGTTATAAAAGGCTTTCGTCATTGTCTTCCTTGCTTCTTAAGTTTGCAGTCACATGTGTGTTTTGATACTGTTGGTTTGCTTTCATTTGTTTTTCAAATAGCTACTCTGTTATGGGAAACGTTAGGAAGAGTTGTCACTTAATGTTAGCATCATTATAATATAAAGGTTCCTGACGATCTGCGCCTGGCAACAATTTTTTTTTAGTTTTACCGTAGAACCACAGTGATGTAGCTGTAGCGGTAGTAAGAGCTTACAAAAGTTAAAACACATGTATTCAGTGTATTGCGCACACAATGTGTGTCTGTGGCGGTAGTAAGAGTTGGCCAACTTTTAACTTTCGTAGCGCTACACGGCTGACAGCGCTACACGGTGGACAGTTCAATACAAGTAAAGTAAACAATCGAGGAAAAGGACGTCGAAAAGTTTATTGAGATGGTTAAATCTAAAGAAATTTTATGGAATTTGTGTCATCCGTTGTATAAAAATATTAAATCTAGCTCAAATTAACAGTATCGGCCATTGTTTATAAACGAGGTTTTTGTTCGACATAGCCGCGCTGCACCATTGTGTTCATTTTTTTTTCCGTAATACGCCACATGGCTCCGCGGCTGTACTACGTACTACTGCTACATACTACCGCTAAGGGCATTGTGGTCCTACGGTTATTCTGTGGAAACACATCACTATGACTCATTTTAAATTTTCTTTCCCTGATCTCTATTTGATGATCGGTGGGAAAATAGTCTAAAGAAAAATGTTTGAAGACCAACGTCTTAATGCAAATTGTTATTTGTTCCATGGACATTATTTCATTTATACAATATAGAACATTATAGATTTATAGCTTTATGTCTTATTTTGGCAGCCATAAGGAAAGTAAAAGGAAGAGAAAGCAGGGGGTTGCCCACACATACTCCACTGTTTGGACTTATCATGTCCATGGACGAATGTTTTTGTTTTTCCCAGAAAGACCACGTAGCTTACAGTTAGGGGCATAAGGCATATACAGTGAGAGGAAACTGCTATGCTATATTTTATTTTGTGAGCAGTCTTAAGCGGGATTCACAAAGAAGCGTCGGCCTCACGTTTACGAGTTCAGATATATAGATATTCAGTATATATAGACTGCTAGTAGGTATCTTCGCTTATACAAAACCTGCGACAAAAATGGTACCGATTGTACTGCTGTTTGGTACTGATGGTGTGTTGCATATTGAATAGAGTTTATCGCCCGTGTTTAAAACTAACATCGTTGAACAACGCATCCAAGGGCGACTAAATCATGTTCCACATAAAAAAGTAGAAGATATTTCGATGTGTAATAAGCGACATGGAATATTAGGGTCACTCTAATTATTGTTGCCTTGGTTCAAGAAAATTTAAAATGCAGTTTGAATTATTAGGACCATTTTTTAATGTAAAATTAATTTCGTTGTACTACCTAACTTTATTTCATTGAGATGTTTTCCGAAATGTCCTACTTTGACCTATTTTCTCCCACCTTTATAACAGTTTGCGTCTCGAAAAATTTCAATTAAACTGTTTTTTTTTTTTTATGGCAGATCTGTCACAAATATGTTTTCTATTGTGTTTTTTTTTTCAACGAAATTGTTTTTTAGCTTCTGAACACTGTCTAGTCACTTCTTCTTCTTCGTCACAGCCAAAATGACGAAAACAGAGTGCTCTTGTCAAATTAATCTTATGCTTGTCTAGTGATGACACTTCAGGATTTATTAATCGTGTCCCGCTTATCGCAGTTTTATAGCCGGCGAAGACATGTGCTAACACATTTTGTTTAGTTGTACCAAAATCGGAAAATTTACCAGCGTATAACAAATCTCTTAAATCTTAAAAAGAGAAGAAAAAAAGATCTTACCTCTTATTTTAAAATCTTCTCTATCATGGTCCTGACATTAATTCTTGATTCGAGGACGAACATACCTATTACACATGAAGTCAAAAGGGTACACCGAAATATCGAAAAATTTAGTTATGGTTAAAGTTTGATGCATTAAAAATTTTTTTGCATACTTCACGAGATTAAAAACAAAAACACACACTTGATTGTTGTTGTTGCAAAAGGACTAATTTTTTTTAATGTCAAGAGTTTCTTCAACCAATTCACAACTATAACGACAGATGACACAAAGTAAGACAAATTTGGAGGTTATGATAGAAAGCTTATCAGTGACAGACGAAAAAAAATTGGCGAAAAAAGGCCACACTTGCCACAATTAGCACTGAAAAAAAAACTACAAAGGACACAATTTATTTTTAATAAATTTTTTCCACTGCGAAAAAAAACAAAAAGTTCGGAAAGCTCTTCTTTATATACATTTATTACCGAAACCAATATGCGAACCGATCATTTGATGTGCACGACACGACTTCCAAGAACCAAACCAACTGACCGACTGTGGTGTAATGAAGAAGAGTGATGCATTGTTTGGTTCGGCGGGCGAGAAAGAGTGGTGAGATTTCTTCTTGGTCTTTGGTCGATGGGGGCGATGGCGGTGGGTGGTTTTTGTGGTGTGTTTCTTTTACTGAACAGAAACTTCGCGAACACCTAACATCCTTTGCTTGTATTTTTTTAAATTACAAAAAATGGGGAAAAAATTGGTGAAGAATTTATCTGCCTTTTTTGTTGTAGGTTGAAAAAAAGACGGAGAAACCCTCCACTCGCTCCCAATAGAGAGCTCACTAAATCAGAAAAATATCATTTTAAAAACAACAGTGTCGTGAAGATCAGCACTAAAGATCAGTCCCATTTGTTTCAGTCAGTCCCCGAATTCTTCTTGTAAACAACAACTTTAATTGTTCGAAAGACAGCTTAAGTGAAAGGGCAGAACAATTGCTTCACAATTGCGTTTTCAGTCCTAGGAAGTAGCGATTGACCAGACGGTATACCATGTCTCTACAAAGCACTTATCTGCGTTTAACTTTAGTCCTCAACTCATCACCCTTGAATCTCGAGTTTTACTATACCTTCATATTTTAATCGTCTCAGGAAGCGATCAAAAATAATTGTTCTACAAGCCTCATTTACACACCTCTTTATGTCACTCTTACAACTTTTCACCAACCTTTATAACAGTTTGATACTTGAAAAATGAAACTGAAACTGTCCACGAATGACAGTTCTGTCTAAAATATGTACATTATGTCAAAAATATGTTAAATAATATTGAGATTCTTACGAAATTGTTTTCTCATTCCTAAAAAAGCCATTGTCACTCTGTTTTGAGATATAAAATGACAACAAAAAAGTACTCGTGTCAAATTAATCGTATTGTTTGTCCGGTGGAGACACATCGGCATTTATTTTTGATCGTCTCCCGCTAATCGCTGTTTTATAGCTTACCGTCTCCAGATCTATAGTTAATTAAAGCTGCAAAGGGCTTAGTATGAACTTACCACTTTTATCTTATTCGTTCTCCTTTGATGCGCAGGTTCAAAAAAACTACAAAGAGATCCTTGAAAGTAGATTTGCTCCATTAAGGCATGTTTTCACCAAACGTACGATTAAAAAGTAAAAACGGCTGACTGAAGTGTATATGAATATCGTGTTCAATGTAAGAAAAGTCTCTTTCATCTCAATTAGTCAAATTTAAAGCGTTCATTTTATTATCATTTATTATTATCAGTATTTTTTAATGCTTTCACCATGTAGGCATTGAATTCAATAATGAATTAAAGTTTCCTTGTTTGTAGTTATTCCTTTTTGTTAATGTGAAACTCTTTGATTAAAGATAATACTTAGTAAGCTGGCTTAATTCGTTTTATTAGTTCTACATTAATTTTTTTTTTCGAAATTATTACATTAGTTTTTTTTTGTTTTCTTGTTGTTAGGGAAAATACTTTAAGTCAAATATAGGTACCTAAAAAATTGTTGTTGATATATGTAAAGTGTTAAATTCATTTTTTGGATTGATAAACAAAAAATAAGCAGATGAATTGTGAAGCGATTAATCAGCATAACTGGCATAATTCGATGAATTGTGATGACGTCCCAAAAGCTCTTATGCACACGAGACGTTCGGTGAAAGAATTTCTTGCGAAATGGTTGTTGATGGAAGCAAATTAAATAAAACAAACGAATATTATTCTTTTTTAATTTTTTAAGTGTTTTATTTTGTTGTTTTTTTTTATTATTGTTTTCTCTTTTGTGTTCTTTTTATCACTTAGCATAATTTTTAAATCTAATTTCGAAATAATAGACATATTTAAAGTAAATATCATTAAATAGTTTTTTTTTTTCAAATTTACAGTAAATAATAAATTATTAACAGTTTTCTAAATACATATACATATTGTAATTTAGTAAAATATTATGTGTGTCCATTTTTTTGTATATACAGTTTTAGTATTTAAAAAGTTTTGTATAGAAAATATAGTTTAACGAATTTTAATTGGTCGAATTTTATTTCGTAATTTTTATTTAAAATCAAAAACTCAATGAATAATTTAACGGGCAAAATTTATTACCTTAAGATTTAAATATTTAAGCCCGACTGCACTGTCATGTCGGTTTAACATTGTTTAGATAAAATAAATACTTTATTTCATTTAACTGCACAGCAATCCAACAGTGTTATAAAATTCAAACTGGCATTTGATCTTAGAAACACGATCATTATTAGGCTAAAATAAACTTCTAAATAAAGAAAACGGCATTCTTAGGGATTACAAAATCTTATATCACAAGCAGAACGTAAGTAGACCGATCTATTAAAATTTATTATAATGCATCCTATTCACCGCGGATATTACATACATTTCTGGATATTAAGCTCGATTCACAAACACGCTTCAGGTTCGTCTTGGTCTGACTTGGTGAGTTCAGCCATACGATTTCATTATTTTCTAATACAAAGTCCATCGGATTCAACGTTTCGTTTGGCAATCGTAAGGAAAAAACGTGATGTAACGTAACGTGTCTCCAAAGCGAAACTTCAAATGTTGCTGTTTCTGTCTGCTCAACAAACGGTTTTCACAGAGAAAGGCTAAAACGATCCCGTCAGCAGGAATAGTAGTGGCAACGCTTTGTTGTTCTCAAATGTAATTTTCGGTTCAAGTTCGAGCTGTTTTCCAGAATTTGATCCAAGATAAACAAACCAAATTTAGCGAGTTCAACCGGATTAACGCCGGATTGAAATTCTTAGTTCTCTGGAACAAAACGAATCTGGAGTTAACCCAGCGAGCAGTTTTTCAGTGCAGAGCTAACTCCTTCAATGTAGCTGTCAAAATCTTCTACTCTCGAAATAATTCTCCTAGTCCGGGATTTACTCCGGATCGAAATTGGCTAAACAACTCATTTCTGGGGTTAATCTCAATTTTATAACTCCGAGACTCGGACTGAACTGAAAAATTAGCACTAGCTAACAGATCTCTTTGACTCTCTCTGGTCTGCACTGACTCTCTCATAAATGAAAAAAAAAGTGCCAAAAGAATTGACAAGAATTGGCAAAAATTGTAAAAATAAATTAAATAAAGAAAAATTAACTACAGACTAGCCGAATAATTTATATGAATTAAAAAAAATGTACTTGGCCATAGTTCAAAAGTTCGCAAGTTTGCTGGTCGTAATTAGTCCTAAAGATGTGCGACAAGAAAGAAAGACTCAGAGCAAGAAGGACTAGTGCATTTGCAATCGCTAAGAACTGTAATTACAAGGAAAGTTGGTTGTGAAAACCCATAGTTTGTGATCCTTTGCCGATGGTGAATAAACTCCAGCGCATTATATAACTCGTTAAAAGGGATGTCGAATTCGGAAACAATTTTTTGGCGAGATATGATGCATTGGACTTCATGCACTGCTATATGCAGTTATCACTTTTTTTTCAATTAGCGCGAGAGATCGAGCGAGTGTCTCGGGCGAGTTGTCAAATTAATTTTAATCAATGTACATACGGGGTTATTCACAATACGTACGTTGTCACTGTCTCGCAAGCCGCGCGGCTATTTTGAGGAATTCCCGTTGAGGTCGACGATTATTTTGACATTTGGCTGTGTAGTGAATTGTGACACGCGGTTGAATAGACTTTTTTAAACGCTTACTCTTGCTGTGAGAGAAAAACCATACATTATACGAAAATTTATACAAATATGCTATGCCCTGTCACTGTGCAGTAAAAACAGTCGTTGATGTTTTGCACTTTCATTTTGTATTCAAACGATTTTTCTGGTCTCACTTTGACGGTCTCTGGTTTGACGATGACGCCCTGATTGTGAAACAGGCATTGAAGCATATATACGAGATATTTCGACAATATTCCAAGAGTCAAACGGCTTCGAACTTTATTCTTTTTTTAACAATAATTTTTGGGGCTAAAAGAAGCTATGTTCAAAAAAGTTGAAATTGATAGCTTTAAATATAACCTGTGAATCCTATCTATATCACTGACAACGATGGTAGAAAAAACGAGGTTTTACTGACCAATCTATGTAAGGTCTTGTTAAAACAACTCTTTTTCACGCAAGATAAACTTCTTCTAAAGAAAACCTCGGCAGACTGGATAACTGTCATGTAGTTTCTTCCTGCAGATTAAAGAACTACTAAGAAATCCAATTAAACAGGGACTAAACTATCACGACGTCCTATCTAGTGAAGTTGATATCCAGACTATAAGAAAGCTTTCAAATCCTTGGTCAAAGAAAGAGCTGGAATAAATCTTTCTATTGAATAAAGAGGGTTTATTTACTCTGGTAAAATAAACTGGTGTAAGTACCTAGGAGAAACGCTTTGTTTAACGGTTCTTGAAACATTCAACCAGCACTTGAATCTTCACAAGTCCTGAAAGAAATTTCTTCGGCTAAAATAGGCGCCATCTAGTATTGAAATAAACTCGAATCCAATTCGGCCACTTTTAAAAAGATAAATACCAGTTTTTCATTTCATTGTCTATATTTAACAGTTGTTTTCTTTTTTTTTAAATTTAAAGATTTTCAGAGAAAAAAGACAAAAAACGTAATATTAATAACAAAAACTATGTTTTTCTGGTTTGTTTGTTTTTTTTTCTTCTTAAATTTACATCACTTTAAATTGTTTTTGTTTTGTTTTTCGTCGATAAAGTAAAATAAAATTAATTCTTAAATTAAACGAAAAAGAAAATAATTAATGTTTTTTCATGTATAATTTTTATTTTAACTTATAAATATAAACAAAGCAAACACAAACGCACTCGTGCATTAAAGAAAATGTGTGTTTTTATACATATCTATGTATAAGTTTCTTCTTTTTTTTGTTGTGTAAAACAAATTAAAAATAAATATTTTCTTTCAGTTTCACATACAAAAACTCATAGTAGTAAGCTAAGGAAAATTAAAAAAGAATTTGTTAGAAATACAAATTATATAGTATTTGGTTTAAAGTTTAAAAAAAAGATAGAGAAACAAACATATACAATATATAGTTAATTTGTTTCTATTTATTTTCGTTCATCAGTAGTTGTCCTTGTGATTATGTATTTACATACAAACATATTACTCCCTTCGTAAGGCTATAGAAAGAAGAATTTTATTTCATAGATTTCTTTTAAATATTTAGCATTTTCAATTGTTGCTTTGCTAATGTACTTTTTTTATTATTCTTTTGTCATAAACACCTTTAATAGATTTATTTATGTATATTTATATATATATATAGATGTTTTTTTTACATAAAATAAAGTGTGTTTTTTTATTTGCATTTAAATAACAATAATTAGATTTGTTTCTCAATAATATGTGGTTTTCTTATTAATTTTATTTTAATTCACTAAGGTTTTGTTTTTTTTTATTTTATTTTAGTTTTATCATCAAAAAATATAAATTACATTATTTTACAAACAAACAAAAGTCTCGATAAACCTTTTTAATTATAGTTTTAGTTTTTTCTTTACTTTATATATAATATATATAGTGTTTTAAGTGTAAACTAAAAAACAGAAACACTTTTATCCTCTCGGCAATACAAACACATAATGTGATTTAACGGTAATTTTGTTGTATTTTAGATTTTTTTTATGATTTTTTCTCTTTCTTTTTTATGAAAAAATAAACTTTAGACAATTCTCAAAGGTGTGTTTTGTTGTGTGTTTTTTATTTAATTTTTTTTTTAACTTCGAATATTGTAACATTTTTTGTTGTTGTGTATGTGTGTGTGTTTTTTTTTTTTAGAAAAAGAACAGAATGCGATACAATGCCATTTTGAGGTGCTCGCCATAGTAGTAGTCATATAATAGTAAATAGTAGTAGTAATGGTTTGCAAAACTATGCAGTTGTGGTTGTATGCGAAGTGTGTTGCTGAGGTGTAGGAGAATTGTTACTACTATTATTACTATTGCATTGCAACATATTGTGTGTGCTACCGTTATGATGGTTATTATTAAAGCCAATATGGCTGCTGTTCGCTGTGCCGCCACCGATGCAGTAGCCACTAGTTCCGCCGCCCGTGCGCATATCACCAAATTCACTTGTGTTAAAATCTCCCAAGATCCCGCCCATTAGGCCGCCACCTCCGCCAGCACCACCCCGGATGTCAGATTGTTCACTGTTCAGACCTTTCTTCGCTTCGGGCTGCGTACAAATAGGCTGTGCCATCGCATCACCGTCAATCAGACGGCCTGACTGTAACAAATTGACATCCTCGCTGGCACCGATCACGGTGCCCGTCATCGATGTGACCGCCGCACCAGTATGCACGGACGCCGTCGTTGTCGATGAAAGTGCACCCGCTGCAGACGCCGCCGTTTGGATGGATGCTGTTTCGCTGGAGTTACTGCCATCGTCGGTCAGGCGTAACGCCACCTCTAGATCGCGCAGCACATCCGTTTCCTTCTCGTCGATCAGGTTGAAGCGCCTATGCAGGGCGGTCAAGTGGGCAAATGTTAAATTTAAATGTGTGTGTAATCCTAGGAGGGCGATTTCTCGGAAATGCCACGCATATAGATGAGCTATCACATGAAATTGCAAGCGTAGAATTTTACGGGCAATCGATTCGAACGAATTTGGGAATTCGTTGGCGTATTTGGTTGGGAATATCGACTCATCGCTGACTGTCTTCTGAGTGAAGGTCATAACATAGTCAATATATTGGGGCGCTGCAACGCGGGTCTTTTTGCCCTTCTCATCGAACCATAAGTACGTTCTAAAAAAAAAAAATTAACATTTAATATCACTTTGGAAAATAAAGTTTCCGTTATTTATTTTAATGGGAAATAATAAATATAATGGGTGTGTCTTTGTATATGTATGGAAATGTAATTGAATTTTGTTAAGTAGTTTTTTTTTTTTGTCATCACAAGCCCGCGCTAATTAGTGCTTGATTTGCTGGCAGTTGCTCATTAAACAAAGACTTTGTTTTACCGAAAAAGACTTCTTTTATTTCCATGATAAGGCCGTAGGCCACACAAGTCTTCTCAAGTCCCATTTGAGATAGCCTAAGAATTGTGGGTCATATATGTCAAGAACAACTTTTTGACCAATAGTCTTTTTCTTTAAAATTCAGTCATAAATTATGCCTCCCCAAAAGTTGGATTCATTGTGTTCATTGGGAAACCTTCTTATCTTACCACTTGTAAGGAAACAGAAAGTAATCGCTGTCGTAATCACGAGTCATCTCCCAGCTCATCGAAAACGTAGCCAAAGTTTGCATCTGAGTGGGTAGCTTGTCGCATATATGACCATACACAAAATGGCGGCAAACCATTTTCATTCTTTAAAACTGAAAAGACATTTTCTGTACCCAGAAAAGCAACATCTGCAATGGGCGTCATCGATCCTTACTTTTTTTAGAATGACGTTGGCTAGGCCATCACCGTTACCGGCCAGCGCTATGTTCGATGATTGCAAACTTTTTTTTGGCCCGAATTCGAAAAATTGGACACCAACTTTAACAAAAGTTTCTTCCAAAAGGGTTTTCGAACTTTGAAAGCTTATAACGGCCATATAATTAAAGCTACATCCGTCAAATGGACTGTCATTTATTCAGTGTGTTTTGCCTAATCACTTAGGCTTAGGGACACACGGCGACAAAAAAACGTGTGACTAATTGCAGTCCGACAAGAAGCACAAGCCCTTTAATAGTAGACAACAACCGATTAGGGCTACGACAATTAGTCGCGAGTTTCGCTCTACGAAAAATTTTCGAATTGCAACTCTTTAAAGCCGCACGACAAAAAATTCAATTTCTTTTTTATTTAGACCTAAAAAACACGGCGACAGAAAAACGCGCGACTAAAACCGCTCGATTTTTTGCAACAAGAATTTTCAACACACGAACAATCATTTTAAGTGTGGTTCCTGTCAGTTTTGATCAAAAATATTTTCATCGTTGAAAAAAAAACAAGAGTCTGCAAAACTTTTGTTGTTAGCTCATCACACAAAGAATCCTTTGCTTTGCGATTCTTGAGAACTTTGCTGTACGTTGCCGTCTAAATTGTGTGGACCAGCAGATTTCTGAATGTTAAGACTTTTGAGAACTGCTATTAATACTACTGAGTGCAAAAATGAATGGATTTATTAAAGGCGGCTTCACAAAGCAGCTTTGGCCTTGTCTTCGCCCTGTCACGGCTTTGGATCTGCTTAAGATGACATTTCCTTAAAATACTTATATATTTTTCAAACAATTTTTTTTTCTTCTTTTTCGTATATTGAGTGCTTATTTTGGTTTTATATGTACTACTATACTAAAAATTATTGTTCTCAGCACGCAGGTCTCACAAATTTTCATTTTTTCCACCTTCTATCAGAATAAGCTGTCGGACAAAGCAAATGTTTAGTACCTTTGAACTGGAGCTTCGCTCTGCTGTCACATCACATTGTTATGTCAGCCAAACAAGCGTTTGAGCCGAAGCTATACAGTGTGAAGAAGCATTGAAATCGTAGGGCTGAACTCATAAATGTCAAGCCAAGACGGGAGCCAAGGCTTCATTGTGAATCCTGCTCTAGTACAACAGCAAAAAGATCTGCGATAAGATTGGCTTTGTCTAAGAAGCTGCCAGCTGTTTTGTAGGACTATAATTATAATTTTACTTAAAAGCATATCAAAAGCTTTGTTTGAGAACCGGGATGAAAAGGATGCCAATTCAGTTGCATCAGCAATATTGTAGATTAATTAGTTTCTATAATAGTTTTTCAGTTTTACAAAACTTTCACCACCAATCGCGATTTTGGTTTTGTTTTATTTTTTGGTTTAGAAAACATATCTTTATGGCAGCACAACAACCAACCATTTGTTCATCAATCTTTTACAGAAGCCAATAAATCCTTCTAAAAAAAAGAAGTGTGAAAGGAATTTCAATGGAAATTTATTTATCCTTATTTGACTGACTGGGCTTCTGCATGTGAAAAGTGGTTGAAATTTAACTTTTCCAATTGAATTGCTTATAAATAAAGTTCAGAAAATACTGGACCAAAAGCGTTCTGACAAACAATAAAAGATTTGAAAAGCTTTGTTGAAATTAGGGAACAGAACAAATAATTTACTAAACTTATGTTTTTTTTAGTGTTTACATATAGCAATAGCTTTTTTTTAAACATGTTATACACGAAGGTTGAAATGCTAATCGAAGCCTTAAAGTCATAAAATTTAAATATCTGAGTTGTTGTTCAATACTTTTTTGTCTTTTATTCGAGAGCCCGTTTGTTTTTTTTCAAAATTGTTTAGGTTTTGTGCTACTCTCAAATTGCCGTGTAATTGTCAGTTGTGTAAATATTTTGTGATGATCTGATAGGTGATGACTATGATGATACCCTTTAAAAAAATATTATAATATACAAAAAGTTCTTACCTATTGCCAGGCCCAGTCATATCCGGACAACCGGATGGAGTGCAAAACTCACTAATTGTTCCATAAACTAAATTCACGTGTTCGAAAAGTGCCAGTGCTGAAATGGAAACAGACAAAAACCATAACTTTATAAGTGAAATCAGTTTAATTACATTTCTCTCATAATACAATAAGAGACCCTTATATGCCGTATACATACGATATGGAGGATATACATAAAATTAAACCCATCTCAGACAGAAAACAAAAAATTTAAACTTCCTAATAACCTTACGCATTCGATAACATTTGGAAGCTAAACTTTTGGGGGGCTCCCTCCCCCCATGAATTTACTTTTTAACTGGAAAAGGATCTGAAAAGTACTAAAGTTATATCCTCCACATTAGGTTGACTGGGAAGTTTAAATGAATTCAGAAGGATTGTGCTGCTTCTCACTCACTCTCTGAACTAATCGCATTTTCGCTTCTGTTGGTTGTTTTTCACTTTAATTATTAAGTTTTAATCTGTTTGCATTATTAATGGAACGTAACCGGACCTATAAAGTCTGATAGACAGTGAATAACTGTTTGGGCATCATGGTATCAGGTTATTTTATTATGGTTTTAGTCGGTAATTAATAAATAATGTTTTATTTATGTTTTCTATTGAATAAATTAAAGTCAACCAAGACGAGAGTAAGAAAAGGGTCTTTGCCGAGGTTTTAGGATTTGAGGTTAGGGTTTCTTAGGAGTTAGCGTATAATATATAAATTTGTTATTGGAAGTTATATCTTTTTAAAAGCAAGTCAGGCAAAGCATCAATCAGTATTAGGGAATAATGGAGTTAGTTTGTCTTTTCTTAGCTTCAGCGAAGTTTTAGGTACTTTTAAAAGTTTGCATGACGTATATAAGCCTGTTTATAGAGTATCATAATTTCAACAAATTTAATTGGATAAAACTCTTAAGCAATAGTCGATCCGACTAAAGTCAAATGGAGGACGTAGTGGAGAATACAATCCGTATTTGGAGAATACAATCCGTATCAGGAGAATACAATCCTGGTAGAGTCACCCTCGGTAGTAATGTTTCAACTGTGGAATATATTTCAATGTTTAAACAAAACCCAGGTTCAGCATCTGAACCCAGGTGGCTACATTCCGAAACACAGAAATCCATGTGCGCGTCTGTTTTAAGATAAGGGATTTTCTGATCAGAGTCTGTTGTCCAGGTACGAATCTGAATTCAAGCCTCGCAGATATAAAAGCCGGGCAAAATGTGTGTCTGTTTCTGATTTAGTTTTTTTCTGCCCAACAGCGAGATACGCATGTGTTGCTATATACGTGTTCCCGTATGCTGAACTATGAGACACAGACACAGACACAGATGCTCATTGTGTCCCAGCTAATAGGTAAAAAATATGCCCCCTCCTCTCACCCAAATGGTAATGTTAGGTTGAAGAGAAAACCGACAGACTTTAGAACCGTTTTGTGTTAATAGTTTACGAACTGAAACTCTTAGAGCGTTTAATATTCAGCTTTGTTTAAATCTGTTTCGTCTTCAGACAAGTATTGCCACCTGCTCATCTAGAGGTTGCTCTTTTTAATACATGCAGCTTAAATGAGTTTGCATACGAGATCCCCAGCAACTCCCCAGTTGGGCGTCTCCCCAGATATGGTGGGTACTGGTATGGAAAATATCCAGAGCGGACCAGAACCAGCAACAAACGAAAAGTCCAGGAGCGTCTCTCCTAAAATAAGCGGCTTCCTGATTGACGTCTGAAATCCATGTTAGGGTCGGCTGAAGATACAAATAGAATGGACAACAATGGAATGTACGCTAGATGTTTTTTTTTATTGAATACTCTGCTGGTTATATCATTGCTTTTCTCCGTAAGGGCATAACACTTGCGGGGGTAAGCTTTGGCGTTTCTTGTACAGTGTTTTCATGTTCCGTTTGTCTTGGATCGAGAACTCCTTTTCTTTCCTATCTCTACTATACTCAAATTCTTTCTTAGGGTAGTCATAACCCCTTGACCGCGAGCTTATTATAAAAAAAGATCAGTATATCTAGGGAACATTTTTCCAGGAATTCCAGGAATTGTAAGCGAGGCGTTAGGCTTACAATTCCTGGAATGGCGCTATGCCCAGGTACTCAGTAGCAGGTAAATGTTTAACTGTTCTGATATCTCCTTAAGAGATGATTGGCATTTACTTTAAGGATTTATTTTAAGGATTACTAAGGGTTACTAAAAGGGAGTTGGCTGAGGTGCCCTTCCAATTGCGTGTGCCTTCTGAGTCTCGGTGCCATTGCTTCTGAGTCAATTGCGCTTTTTCTTTGGAGCGGTTTCGAAAACTTTCCGGGCTGAGCTTTGGTGTGCATCCGCTCTAGATGACCCAGCCATGCAGCTGTTGTTTTCTTGCTAGGTTGATGTCGCTGTTCAGTTCGATGTTTTATCTCCTCCTCCATTCTCCGACGTTGCAGACAGGATAAAAAATCACCTGAAGGATTTTCCTCTCGAAGCAGCCTAAAGCGTTTGAATCCACCTTTGTCAGGTTCCATGCTTCTGCACCATAAAGCAGGACTGGGATGATGAGAGCCTTATAAATTGACTCTTAAGTTGCTCAAAAGAAGCAATTGGAAAAAGTAAGCTGTCGTTTGATTTAAGCATAGTTGACGTTGTCTGAATTAAAGCGAAACCCGGATATATAAAGTGCCTGACTATACCTGAAAGTTATAACTGTCTTAGGTGATATTTTGTCCAAGACGACGTCACAAAGATGCTGTCATACGCGGACTTGAAATCGATAAAAAGATGGGCATCGATGGTATGATCTGACTGGATGGTTTTCAAGCCTAAACGCTAAAGTTATACTAATATGAACATCAGACTGTTAACAAACAGCTTAATGCGTACAGTTCAGCAGAAAAGATCTAGTGTCGGATGGCATGGCGACTGATGCCTCTGTAGTTGGTTCTTGCATATAAGTTGGCGGATGCATGCTCCTTACCAGATCGTTGCCACCGGATTATGACTGTATAGGTGGTGGTGGGGATAGGCTTGATTACGTAGGTTAGCTAGCAGCCAAAACCACCAGCTCGTATAGGCCAGCGAGGGCCCTTAGCGTGACCCTATGGGTGGGGATACTCACATGCCCTGGTTGTCAGAGAAGGCTTTGGAGTGCGTGTTCCATTGGTGGAGGGATCGCGAATTTTAAGCTTGATTCTGCTCCTTGCCCAATGCAGGTGATGTACCAAATCTAGAGTCAGAACATTATTACCTAAGTTAATGATGCTCTGGATAGAGAGGCAGAAATTGACTTTTTTCGGGTACGCACAACACGAATTGAAAGAGTTTGGCTTGTGAGGCTCGGTGGTCCGAGTCAAAACAGGAAAGGAAGGAAGTTTTTGAATATTTGTGATTTGTTGCGCTTCTGGGTGTCCATCGAGGACAAATAGGTACACCAAGGGGTACACGCACAACTTAAATAAGAGCTTAAATAAATAAAAAATAAATAAAATAGAGTGGCGCAACAGCTGGAGGTGAACCAGGGCCAACTTCTCAACGATGTATGCTGGTGTGTTTATTTCTTTACATACAACGGGACCTACAATTTTTTGCCGAATCCGAACGGCACTTTGAGAAGCTTTTCAAGACAATTAATACTCTCGGAGGGCTTGTCAAACCCTCGCGGAGGTGGGGACCGTGAAAAAGAACAAGTCTTTTTTTCAGGTGACGATGGCAGGATCATAGCTTAAATAAATAATATGATTAATTTTTCCGCGGTTTCAGATGGTGTTTTCAGATGGAATGAGGTGACAACGTCTCACTTAGTATTGTGCAGAGGCAAATTCTTTTTAGATATAATATTCCTTTGCTACCGAGGGGAAAACCAAGACTTTAGTGATCCGCAGATAGTGGTATAAGAAAATTTACATGAAGTGACGCTAACTCAGGGTCAGGCAATGCTTTGCGCAACGCGTTTTGCAAAAGTTTGAACAAATTCCAACTGATCCAATTAATAAAAAAAAAGAATGACAGCTTTTTTCAGCGACACTCATTGACTCAGATGTTTGTGGGGTTAGGCGGTGGGAAAAGAACTTCGTTATTAAGAACACCTATGGATAAGCCTTCAGCAAAAATTATTTTAAGTGGCGCCATCCTGCTGGGCCATAGTCTATGAAATAGGCGAATCTTTTTTCCAAAAAAAATGGTTTTGTTTCCTCGTTCATTTCTGTTGCGTCGGTTTTTATTTAGCAATGCAAGGTGTATTAAAAACCTTTTTTTATAAGACTAACAGTCCCAAAACAAACCCTTTTTTATCGCCTGTGGAAAATGCTTGGTCTACCTACTATGAATATTGTCCTTGAAGGAAGGGTTCTAATCAATACAAAAATATCCCAATCCCAATGCCTTGCTGGCTGTTTTTAATTTTCATGAAATAGTTATAAAAAATAGGACCTTCCGATTATCAGTCCGAGATGCTCCCATCTGCATCGAGTTCAACTTTCACCTCAGGATAGCTTTAAAAGCCTACTACATAAAAAATGCACATAAAGAAATAAACTGTTATTCCTCTCTTTTTTTATGTTTTATTTAGGATCCAACAAGGGTTTTTGCACACCCGGTATCCGAAAAAGGCACAATTGTTTTTGTTTTCTATTTGCTATTTGAATAAAACTGTCATGTTTATGTAAATATGTGTAGGTACTCGACAACTGGTGACATAAGTTTGCTTAATTTAAAACCCATTCATTAATTAATGAAAATTTAATGAATGCTTCAATCAATGCAAAGAAAAACAAACTCATTTTTGTTTATTTGCGTTTAATAGAACTCAACAACATGGCATTACGTTTAAATTGATGTTAACCCTTTCTACCAAAACATGGATTGCAAAATATTTTGGCGCGCTTCACCACACACACACACAAAAATATCTAGCTTTTTTTATATTCGCTTAATATAATTGAATTGACGCAAAGGTCGCTCGAGAATTGCATACTATATATTACTTGCTATTGCTTCGCTGCGGTATATTATTGCAACTTTTGGCAAAATATACCCTTTTGAGATTATGCAATCTTTACGTCATATATTTTGTTCTTCTGCTGCAACCTAGCACAGGCATTATGGGGATATAATGAATGCAAATGGCCCAATGTCATAATTGATTGTACGTATGCCTTTAGGTACATTTTAACCATACAAGTTGCAAGGCAATAACAACACAGGAAATCAGAGAGGGTATAAGAAATATTTTAAACATTTTTTGGCAACAAAACAGGCTTACGTGTTATGGTGTACATATAACAAGATGAACGACATACGAATTGCGTCAGACTGATTCAAGATTGGCCAAGGGACAAAGGAGCGTGTAAGGCGAATATTTTATCACATTTTAATTAAAGTTGATTTCTTGTACGCAGATGAAACGAGTTTTGGAATTTCATTATGAAATCCAAGACAATATTTGCTGCAAATGGGTTTCGGTAATGAGAACCTCAATTAAAAAACGTTTAACTTTAAATTTAGAGTTGAATTTTGATAAATTTTCCTAAAAGATAGAACAAAAAATTCGACACACTATTGACAACAAATTTGTACCCATCAAGCTTTAGGGCCAACAAGTATTAACAAAATATATATTGACACCAGAAACACTGATTTTTCAAATAGCGAAGTGGCTGCACTATATCTCTGTCATCTTTCGAGTAGAGGCAAAAGGGTGTTCGCTGCACCTGCCCAGACAAGAGGTATGTATTTTTGCCCCTTTATTACGGAAATAAATTCCATAGTTTTGTGGTAAGCAAACTGCAGAACTTAAACAGAAAATCAATCTTAACCAGTGAGTAAGTGCAACGGTGCGTATGTAATATCTTCGGTCCGTCTGTAACGGACCGCGATATATCTTATTCCTATTCCTATTTTTCTTTCCATTCCTATTCTCCCTTATATTTGTACATTTTCTGGTTTTCCATCCCCGTCCCGTTACCATTCATGCATCATTTTGAATAGAAAAAATTATAAAAAAAATTTAATTTATTTTTTTTAGAGGGCGTGGCATGTCCAACTCATTTAACCAAAAATCAATATTAGCACAGAAATATTCAAGTTAGCGGTTAAAATGTGTACAAAAATGTAATTTCTTGGTTTAAATTCAATGATTTTGTGAAATTAACTTGTAAAGATGGGCGTGGCCAAAAACTTTGTATAAACGAGACCTAAAAGAGTGTCCGGTGTACATTAAGTGCTAAATTTTATTTTTTATTTTTTCCTTAGTAAAGCTAAAAAGTAGTCGAAATCCATGTTTTTCTGGAAAATTATTGTTTTTTCTTGAATTCTGCCTCTGAATGTGGGCGTGTGTCAAGACTTTGTTAAAAAAAAATGTGGAACTAAGTATTTGCTCCATAATACATTAAGTAAAATTTTTTCGATTGTGAAAAAAATATATTGAATAAATTGAATCTGAAGGATGACTCTTTAATCGATGTCACGCCCACTAGGGGCGGCCTGCCGATTTCGTCTTCCTTTTTATGTCTTATAAATAAAATATTTAGGAGATGTTAAATATCAAATTTTAGCTTTTCACGACGTCAAGCAAGTGAAGATAGGTGCACATTTAGAATGGGGGCGTGTCTGTGGGCGGATTTTAAAAATTTTAGTCTTGAGAAGAATGCGGTTTCAAAAAAAAATATTTAAAAACCTGAACAATCCAAAGCTGCAAGTACCCCCGAAATTTAAAAACGAAATGACGTATGCACCTATTCTTACCTAAAAAAATAAATAAATAAATAGAGTGGCGCAACAGCTCGAGGTGAACCAGGGCCAACTTCTCAACAATGTATGCTGGTGTGTTAATTTCTTTACATACAAGGGGACCTACAATTTTTTGCCGAATCCGAACGGCACATTGAGAAGTTTTTCAAGACAATTAATACTCTCGGAGGGCTTGTCAAACCCTCGCGGAGGTGGGGACCGTGAAAAGAACAAGTCTTTTTTTTTCAGGTGACGGTGGCAGGATTCGAACCCAGACCTCCGGCGTAGTAAGCACACACACTAACCACTACGCCACGGCACCCCCACCTATTCTTACCTACCTACAGTCATATTTAAAAAAAATCCTTAATCGATTTGTCAAGTGAAAACAAAACTAAGATTTCCATCAATAATGTTTAAAAAAAGACAAAAATAAACAAAATATTCATCTTACATTGTAAAACCCGAAGACTTTTAAATACTATAATTAAATTGCCATAAAATGTGTGTGTCCTACTTTTTTTTTCAAATAATATCTTGTAATCCTATATAGCTTAACTTGTTACATTTTAAATACACACAAGTTCGTTGCACAAGAATAAAACAAAAAAAAAAAAAAAACTAAATAAATTCCTATTTAATGGTTTCGTCGCCAAACACTCATTTTTATATGTCAATTTAAAATATCTCTTTTAAATGATCATAAGGTCGGCGCATATTTTATAAAAAAAATCTATAATTAGTACCGACAGTTGTTCAAATCCATCAATAAAAAATATGACATGTTTATATTGAGATTCTACTTTTTTTTGTCTTCCTTAATTATGAATTTTGAAAAAAGAAAACTTACTGTGTGACGCTAGCCATTCGTTATAGTCTAGACCAGCTGGAAGATCAACTAAGGCTTTGAGATCAGCTTCAGGTAGTTTACGCTCTAAAACACTCTCTTCTAGGTATAGTTTTGTATCTGTTGCACTTTGATCGCCATCCCGTTCCTTACGACGGGCTTTTCTGTAAAGATAAAAAAAATAAAGAGATCATTATTAATTGTTTTGTTTTTACTGGCAAAAAGATTGAGTAACATTATAATATATTTAATTTGCATACTTTTGTGTTTTAGCTTTTAAAATTAACAGAGATTTCAAAAATTAAAAAGATGCATTCTGTTTGTAAAGCTTTAAGGCACAATTCGGTATGTGCAGCCACCAGGAAACAAGGGAGACAACTGCTTCTAACTAATAAGATTTTGCTAAGATTTTGCTAAGATTTTGCAGGCCTAGACTTCCAACATCTACAAGGCAACCTGGCAGCCTATACATTCGAGTCAAACCTTATAGACAATGAACTCATCGACGCATGCATGCTACATCTTGAATGTTATGAAGGGCAAATGTTGACTCTGATAATTTTCCTGTTGTGGCTGAATTCAAAGATCGACTTTCCAAGAAGAAGAATTTGGGCGATGCACCCAAAAAAAAATCTTCATGTTGGATTTCGGGTGTCTTAGCAGCACACCTAAGAGTAACTTAAGCCATACTCTACATAAAGTGCTGAATGAGAGACTCTCTACTTCCAAAGATGTCAACTACCTAAACAACCATCGGACCAGTACCGCGATCACGATACCATCAAAAACGTGGTTAAATGTGGTAAAGAAGAAAAAAAAGGACATACGCACTCTTCCAGCTTTATAAGATCGAAGAGTCTAGCGATAGAAAAAAGCCCAGAAAGTTCTGTTGAACGGTCAAACAACCGGTTACTGGGTTTAGGAATGGAATATAGGATCTTCGATAAAGCGCAATAAATAAAGCCACTGAAGCACAGGGAATAATATAAGTGTGTCTTTTCCAGCAGCTATTTACCGGGAACCATGAAGACGTAGAGAGAGTGTAAGAAAAGAACCGACGCCTAGTCAACCAAGAACAAGGTTGAACGCCCACTACTAAAGAAGTTAGCGTATAGCTACAAAAAGGATTAATAACATCCAGGATTTCGATGTGAAGTTTTAGTGGGGTGCATGAAGCAAATCACAAACCAAATGTGAGTGACAGAAATTGTGCCCGATTACGGGAAAATCAGCTCCATATACCACATCTCCACTATGTCTTGCAAAACCTGTAACAAGGCATCTGATAAAGCCGTTCCGAAGCAATGCGGCTTCTGAAATAGCAGAGCAACCGCAGATACTGGAAAAGATCAATGAATTTTAAGTCGGGACACATCTTGTTATAGTGAGCATCGATTTGAAAGCCGAATATGACAGCACTCATAAGGTACCTGCAAATACGGGATGCGTGGTATCATCGCCCGCCTTGGGCCCTCATATGGACTCTTACGGCTCGGCCGGCGGTTGAAGAACAGGCGCAGCTGGTTAATCTTGAAGTAAACAAGGATAGCACTCCTCGTGTGGTGTCAGCAATCAAACAAGCATCGATCATCGTTCAGGACAAACCATCACTGTTGGTGGCAGATCAGACAGAACTGCGTGGTAATTATGGAGTTCATCTCCCCTGCAGTTAACATCAACTCCATAAATTAAAAAAAGCTCCTTAGTGGACAGTCGTCAAAGAATAACCAAGGAAACCGCTGCTATTTCGCCTCCGTATAAAACCAACTTTCCAACAAATTTAAGTACTTTGTTCAGGATTATAAAAGTCGCGAGATGGTCGAACTACTCACATTGGAAAGCCGTGAAGTCGATAAGAAACCTATACCAAACGGAGAATGGCTTAAAGACGACAAAACATACTCTTGGAAACGTTCTTATTCTGTTCTTGACAATAGACTCTTTCGTGTAATATACGTAGGCGAATACTCGGAATTCAGGAAATATACGCGGGTGTTCCGCAAGGAAGTGTTCTCGGTCCAACGCTGTTTCCTGTTTGGCTCTACACAAGAGGCATACCTCAAGATTAGACGTTATTGGTTATGTCATACAATGCAAACTTTTGGCCCTGCAAATAGCTAAAAAAATACAGATTACTTTGGCTCGGTCACATCAAGCATCTGCTTGTACAACAACACTTCCGCCAAGAGTATATTACAATCCAAGTCCCCAGTCTTGAAACGACCAGAAAAACTGAACCTCAATTTTAAGGACCCATCCATCGTGGATGCCAGAGTGGTTGGTCTAGACAACTTTAAGCGTGCTCAGGATCGCTGAAGCAACCATCCTGAGCACGCTTATGCCTGTTGTGAACTAGACGAATACAATCCTTACATAGGTGTCCTCTTAGTGAGAAAGCTCAGTTTTAAGTCCCTCAAAATGTCCCTCAAAATGTCATGGGATTATGTCACTATATTATAAACTATACAATCAAATTAATATAAGTACCTTAGGTTGGGTATAACCATTCAAACAAATGCGAGAAAAGCCTAAAGGACAAAAATATTTCTCCACATTATTTTTGAATAAACAATGCTTGTTAGAAAATTGTCGATGTGAACTTACTTGTGAATTATGGATCCTAATCAAATTTTGCGAGCATAATCTCATGAAGTGCAGCCTAAACATAAATCTTTGAGCAGCTCCCGTCAAAATAAATTGAGTCCAATATCAATTTACATCAAAAGTATAAGCTTATCGTTAATTCTTTTGGTTATTATGACAGCAATCTTTTGCAATGTCACTTTCTTATCAAAAAAATCAGCTGCAGAGTTGCCAATAGTTTATCCTCTTGCTTCATGTGGTTATTTGTCCACATTATAAGCAATAATAAAAAAAAACGTTTTGAAGTTTACTTTTCCGATAGAAAATACACAAACGAGTAAATATGTTTTTTTTTTAATTGTTTTGCAAACAAAACCGTCAAACAGTTATCAGTCACAAAAATAACTATATATAAGGTTGATAATAAAACCGTACTGATATAGACTTTGCAATCGCGTGATCGTTTTTTATGATACGCATGGAGTATAGCCGAACAAACAAAAACACATTTTTGGACTTGAAAGTGTTGGAGGAGGAGGTGTTGGTATGTTTACTCTCTGCAGCTATGAAGTAATTTTTAAACAAATTAATCACGTTTTGCTTTTTTTGCCTGGTATTACCTATAGGCTTTAATAGACTTTTAAGAGCTTTAAACAATATGGCCCAATACACGTTTATTGTGGTCATACTTATGCATACTTTAAGTTTTTATGCTGTGTTTGTAGCACGTGATATAGCAAATATCCATTGTCCATGTTTTTTTTTTATAATTTAAAATTGCTAAATTACCATTGCTAATGACTGGCAATCAATCATGTTATTGTTCTTTTTCCAATTACAATGCATTCCATCATTTTTTATATCAATTCCCATAGGAATTTGTGCAGACTCATGTCACAGATAAACTACACCTGATGTTTGCGAACATTATGCCACAAATGTATCGTTAGTGGTTTTACGTCGATATTATGGCGCGAATCGCATTTGTTGATGCGTTAAGGCCACCATTACAAAAACAAATAAAAACGTTTTACAAATAATTTTTGCCAAGGATAAAGCATCCAATTAGCGTTGTAAGTATCATTGAAGTTAACTATATTCGTTTTCTGTGCTGCCATAAGGCATAAACAAGTGGCATAAATTTAAACTTGTAATACAGTCTAAGCCCAGCGTTAAAAAAAGTCACGCCCTGAATATAAGCAATGATACGTTCGGTAAGCTTTTTAATTGATGTGCTTTTTAATTGCTCTCATTGGTTGCAAATATACTTCGGCTTGTACTTTCAAGAGAGGAAAAAGGATAAAGACCAAAAACGCAGCAGTATTATAATTTTTTCATGCAACGCTTTCGGCAAAGTCTTCCTTGTTTCTTAAGTTAACTCAAATTATCAGTTAGCTCGCAGTATTGGAAACCACATTTTTGGGCTCTTAATTTTCGAATACTTGTTCTCTTATGCGAAACTGTAGGGAGCGATGGACATCTGGCTATGTTCGAAATTATAATAGTTCTAGACATATTATAATTTTAGAATAATTATAATTGTTATAATTTTAATTCTTTTAGTATCAAAAAGAAACAATGTGTTGCGCCTATTGCATTGCTACTATTTCATTTATAAGGTTAAAGTAAAGTTATGAAGAGTAAAGTTTTATACCGCAAACACAATGATTTTCGCACAACCGCAAGCTTCCTAAACACTCAAACAGCACTTAAACGCCAGTTTGAAGATGAAGATACATATCAATTGTGCGGAGTATAGTTTATACTCTTTATGTGTAGTTTAGCACACGAAAGACAGGATATTCGTAGCACATTCCTACTGCAAAGGAATCCCTTTTCCGTACTACCTTACTGTCTATTATGTTATTGCAAAAAGCCCCTTTACAAAGGCTAAATAAAAATATACAAATGTAAGTAATATATTTGGCAGGGTAACTCTAATTTGATGTGCTTAAAGCTCTCTGCACCATATCAATGGGACGAGAATATTGCGATATGGCTTTCATGCCGGACTGCTGAGACCAAAAAAATGTTTATGGTTAGAATGAGGGTTGCCATAGGTCTTATAATAGACTATAAGAAAATGTTCTATTGGTGGGCATGACATCAGAACAGTTAAAACGAATTTTAAGTAGCAAACACTTTAAGATAAAAAAAAAGACTTTATTGGTCTTGATTTTTGACCAAGTTTCTTAACGCAGGGTAACGCAGACTCGAGATCATCCGAGTTTCCGAGTTAAACTGAGATTAACTCTAGAAATGAGTTTTTCAGTGAATTAAGATCTGGGGTTAATCTCGGCTTAGCTCGCCTAATTTGGTGCGTTAATCGCGGATCAAATCTGAAGAACTGTATGAACTTCTTTGAATGTTTTTTCTGTGTGAAATGGCAGTTGATTTCCGTGTTTTTGTAAAAAATTACATCGGAGAACAACTCAAACTTCTTTTCTTGTGTTTTTTTATGTGAAGTGAGAGTTGGGGATTTGAGAGTCAAAGTTTTTGACAATTTAACTGATGGAGTTAACTCTGCACTGAAAAACTGCTCGCTGGGTTAACTTCAGATTCGGCTTTTTACGGGATTAACAGATCTTGGTTTAAGCTGGACTTAATTCGGCACTGAAAAACCGGTCCCAAGTGGTATATTGGTGCTATAATGGTCCTATATAAAACTCTTTAATTCGCCATTTTATGTAAAATTTAATGTTTCAATATTAAAAAAAAACTAGGCGCAACGTTCTTTTTCATTTTATTTCAATATATTCATAAATTGAGACTTCACATCTGTTGTTTCTAGGGCCCAAGGCAGTACAAGTGTAAAAAATTTCTTAGTCTGCCCACTGACACGCCCACTTTATTTCTTAGCACTAATGTGTTGCTAATGTGCTGGATACTGAAATTTGGTATGAATCCTACTTGCTGAATTTTATTGTTATTTCATGAAAGGCGAAAAATGCCTCCACGTGAGCGTGAAAATTTTCAACTGAAAAATTCTAAATGTGATTAAATTAAATATTGGTCGTTTATAATGCGATTATGAGCTTGAAAGCATGACAGTTTCTTTTAGAATTTATCTATATAAATAGGTTTGGAGAGCTTATGTTATGCTCCTTATGTTAATTAAACACCTATATCAGTTCTACTTAAGCCCAAAGGTAAGTGCTATAAAGTGTCAAATCGTTCTTATAAGGGGTTTTTAAAGGGCCTCATAACTTGCATAACACCAATTTGCAGAGCCTTCGGATTTATATAAAGTGTTGTGTTAAAGGTAAACGTGCCCGTAACAACCTGCTGTGTTACTTGGGTAGCGGCAAGCAAGAAAATAACCTGCCAACTGAAGGCTTACTGGTATAAGACCTGCAACAAGTCTTCGGCGACTAAACTGAAAAGAAGATAGTTCGATTTGTTTTATTTGAAGCCAAATCAAACAAATGAAGCCATAAAAGTATTTTAAGCTGCTCAAATCAGAATTTATTAAAAAAATAAATTGGTTAAAAAACGGTTTAATGCTGTAACAGCGTTTAAGCGTCCATTCAGAAAAGTCTAATTTCGACTGGAACACAAAAATATGTAAGAAAAACTATATACCATTGCAAAACAGCAAGTGAAATTATGCAACCTTGCGGCGGCAGCCTTTTATACACAAAGGATCTAGTGACAATTTCCCCTTGCACGCTATTTTCAACTTAGCGTGTCGTCCTCTACAACAGTCAGGGGTGGTTGTACATTTTTCGGCATCTTATAATAAAAGTCCATGCGAGCACTTATTCCAACCTAAAGAGGGCAACAAACTTTTAAGAGTTCTTCACAACAATATCAACTTTTTTTCTTCGCTTTTTTTGTAAAAATTTACGAGTACTTAACTAGCGAAGGATATACCCTCCAACAAGTACATACGTCTTTAAACGAAAGTATAAGGACTCAACCTTTACGGTTGTTTAATGGATTGTAAAAAAGAAAGAAAAAGTTTTAGCAGCTAAAAAAAAGGATTCATTAATTTTCGGTTGAAAGAATCGGTTCTAGGGTTTCAAACCGAGATTCGCTCCAGGGACATCAAGAATCATGAAATTTTGTGTGGGCTGATGGTGGTGGCGCTTGCTTTTCCTAATGCAATAAAACCTTCTCTATGTGGGTTTGGTGATAAATGTCTTAAAATCCCTTTAAACGATACAAGGCAAGGCAATTTTTTATTTTGATTATACTTTCCTACGGGCCACATTTACGTACTTTTACTTACTGTACATATGCCAAGTACCTAGAAGATAAGCATGACAGTAAAGTTCATTGTTAGATCGCATGTCAGGTGCTGTTCAAGTCGCAATAGCTCTTAATAATCGAAAAGTTATAAAGCTTCGATAGCAACGCCTTATCTAGCGTCGAACGGCAGGAATTAACAAAAAGTTACTTGTTGCAAAATATTTGCCCAAGATTAGGGCAGACAATCCGTGAAGGGTTGTGGAAGGAAGTGACTAATATTGTGCAAACATTAAGAGGGTCATAAAATTATTGATTGCTATTTTATGAGGAAATATAACACAAAGGTAGCTCGTTATTGCGAGAGGAAGCATTGGCTATATAAAACAATGCGCAAACTGGGTCAATGGTGCCTGCGGATAAGTGTTTACTTCAAATAGTGTGAATGGAAGGGGTGTTTTGAATGGGCGGCACAGTCCAGGGTTAACAACACGCACTTTGCTTTTGTTACGGCTGTAAATTAAAGGAAGTAAAAACCAACATATGGCTTTGAAATAAATTGTTTTATTGCATGTAAACATGACAAAACAGTTATAATGGTTAAATGAACAAATTGATAAAAAATGAAGTCAAGGAACTTTAAGGGAATTGCTTGGTGTGAAGGACAAGTTTTGTTTATCTTCAGACATAGGCACAAAAAAAGCTCCTATATACCTCCATACTTGGCCTAAAATTTTACTACAGAGATTCTTCTAATTGGCAGAAATACTTAAAGGTCTCATGTCTGTCTGGGTTGAAGACTTATTCATAGCAAAATGCAAAGCCTAACATAAAAGGTGACTGGTTGCGACTAAAGAGCCAAAAAAGGCAACATTAAAGACACATTAGATCAATGTAAAAAGACCACTATACAAAAGAAGCTGATAACAGGGTTTGGTGACTATGCGCAGAGGTTAGGTAGAATGAATGCACCGTACTGACTGCTAAAACTTCATAAGAAACCTAAGGTAACTGAATGGAAACAGACTGTAAAGAACTACAGTATCCCCGCAGGGGTCTTTCAACGTCTGCACTCGGACCCCGGAATGTTTCCGAATGTTAACTCTAAAAAGTTTCACGAGATAATGCAAGATGTCAAGGAAGTAGTGGCTAGTGGCTCAAATCAGACCCTAAATGGTATCCGGCAGTTGAAGCAGCGTGCCTCAAAGCCTGGCCGGTCTTAATATCGAGTCCCAAAATTGTACGTCAATTTTAGGATCGAATTAGTTCGTCAATATCAGGATTGAACACCAAAACGTCAGATAAAAGGAATTGGCAATAAGCTAAGATTTAACAGCGGGTCAAATTCATATTTTGCACAAAATGTCTGCTTTTCAAAACTCTACTTTTTAGAATTCTGACACCATTTAAAATTTACTTTTAAAATTCTGACTAAAGTAATGAAATTCGGCTCATTTTGCTTTTTAAGCTTACTTTTTTGAAGTGAATATTCAAAAAGAAACAGGCTGGCATACATGCCTCACTGTGTTTCTTTGTAAAAGTGGCGTTTCCAGAAGTTTGTAGAATTTTGAAAGCTGAATTTCGAACCACCCAAATAGCGCAAGAAATCGTCACCGTCCCGGGGTGTACTCTCTAGAATACGATTAAATATTGAAAGACTTGTGTATGCTTAAGGGTGTACGCCCCGCCTCAGTTCGGCCGAGAGTGACAAGGGATGCTAATAGAAGGATTTCGTCAGTCTTAAAATGTTGCGGCGTGACGACAAGCAGCTTTTGTATATTTTCGGAAGAAGGTTCTTTTGTTATAGCTGGAACGATTCCCATACGATTCTTAGCGATCACGCATATAAGCTGCTCCAGATATACAACGGGAAAAATCGACGAAGATGGAACCATCAGCAATGAACACAATCATGACCGGCAAAAAATTATTCGGACTCGGGATAACCTCGTTCGGACCCCCTGCTTTCTTTAGTTTCAAACAGATCCATAACTTTGCGGGCGAAACGAACAACACGACAAAGTCGGCTTTGACACACAACGATTGAGTCTGCTGAAGTTCCAACCACAACTGTTGAAATGCCATTTTCGAAGGCCTTCTGCAAATTTTTACCATCTGTTCAGCAAAGTGCTGGGGTTAGTAGAGCTGAGGGGATAGAAAAAAAAGGCAAACAGAAAAAGCTGAAAACAGCAAGTAGACCGCAAACCAGACAGGACAAACGGTGAGTGGTTTCGGAAACTCTAGGAGGGTTTGACAAATCGTTGTGGAGTGAAACTCGGACCCGGGACTTCTTGCACAGTAGCCCGACACATTAGCCACTGGATCAGGTTACCAGCTATTGGAGCTATCCCAAGTACCCATGGAGCATCACAATTTGTAAAAAACTTCCGATCTTCCTCTTTCTTTAGTAGCGCATTTTTATTACTTTGTTGTGTTCAATGCAAAATTGCACAAAAAGAGAAAGTAGTATTTCTCTTAACTTTTTGACTCAAAAGAAGGAAAGGTACGTTACGTTGTTTTTTAATCCTCAACACGTTTAAGATGTTATAAATGAAGGGATATTGGCTTATAGTTCGAATTTGAAGTAGTCGCTAATCAATTGTTTGTAGACATTAAGGTCGCACGTGAGAGCGTTTTTTGGCGTCTCTATTCGTCAGATTTCCAGTATATCAGCGTGGACACCAATTTCTTGTCAAGACTATTCTCAGACATTTTCGAATAACATTACAATCGTGGAAATCGACAAGGCATTAGTTTTTCGAACGGAGGCGTCAATTCAATAGATACCAGCTAAATAGAGGCATTTCGACGGCAATGCTAAAAATCTTCAAAGCCGCGAGAACTGAAAAACCGTAAAACTCGTCAGATTATACAAAATATGAAAGAAGAATTCTAGCTGCTTTATCAGGATTGTCAATGGCAACCAGCAATGACACAAATCTTTTAATAAGTAATCGAAAAAACGGCGGTAAAAACATTCTTTTTATATTTGGTGGAGCAAGAAGGTTAGTTGCAGTGTTAGATTTCTCTCTATGCTAACCTTTAACACCAGATACCGCTTTCTGGCTTAACCTATCGTTTATTGTGGATAACTAAAAATGTTTTATGAAGTAGCCTTTCTATTTTTTTGATTAACACAGGTCAGTAAGTCAATATCTTAAATCATTCTTTGTAAGGGCCAAAAGGTAGTTACACAAAACATTCATTGAATAAAATATTTATTCACAAAGTCGCTGATTTCACAAAACTAAATTATGCTAAGCTACTGAATAGAAGACGATAATCCATGCGCAGTTTTAGTAAATAAATCTTCATAAAATTTGACAAACTAGTGTGTTTTTTGTTGTCTAAATCTTAAACGTAGCTTGATGAAACCGCAAACATAAACAACTAAAGCCTGTGTTTAGTTCTAGCCTTGAGCTTTAATTAAAAGCAGAGCGCATGAGGTAGGTAGTTATAATGTATAGTAGGTACCTATATGTTCTCTGTTACTTTCAATTAAAACACATGTAAAACTTGCCCCTCGAGACATTCTCTTAATTTTTCTGTTTTTAAAATACAATTATACGTATACAAACAGATTGGCATCTTGTTAGATTTACTTCCACTAAATGCGCTAAAATTGTATCAGCAGCCAACACTTGCAAAAACAATCAAAACACATGACACAATCCAAGGGGCCAACCTTAGAAATGTGGGCCAATCAGCGGGACGTCACGCCATCTTTTAATTGATTTTCAGTTTTCACTTTAAAATTTTGATTCCGCTTTGTGTGTGTGTTAGTGTACAATATTGTACGCACAAAATAACAGCAAAAGACGCAGAAATCACAATATTTACACGCACGAATGCTCGCGGTTCGATTCCGTTGCGCTGACTCAAAATACGTCAGAAGAGCTTCGTCGAACCTCGTGTGCAATCGATGGAGCCAGCTACCTATTCTCTGTTTTGTTTTTATACATACTTAATGACAGTTTGTTGTAACAGTGTGTGAATCTCGCCTGATCATTGACTTTTGCACAACGGCTGATGTAATTGTTGTTGTTGTTTTTTTTGTGAGTGCGCTTTGTTATTGTCTTTGGCTAGATTCTAACGCAAACAGACAACAGATAGATACTGTATCTACCCGAGTAATTATATGGTTGTCAGATAATTTGAGTCATTATTCAAACGGTAAATTTATGCCTAGGCATGGGAGAAATACAAACCTAGTCTAGATGTTGTTGCGTGACGCAGTAAAGGTCAATAAAACGGTTGTTTGGTAGGTTGGTAGGTACACACTAATAATTTGCATATGAACAGAGAAAGGCAATAATAAATTAGTGACAAAAGGGCAGCATCTGTCAAGCTTTATGTGCAAAGAACTGTATTCTGAATATTGCGAAATTGACACAACAACTTTTCTTCAAGGTAAACTACCAAGACCAACAGCAAATAATGAGTCACTTTTGTTGCTCTCTAAGAAAAAACGACGGAAGCAACAAAGAGCGATGAAGTGTCAGACACTTTGAAGCAGTAAAACATTGCAACACAACACAGCGATTGCCAATTGTCACGTAGCGGCTACGCGGACTTAATCCCCATTAATAAAACGCCAACCCATTAATCAAGTTAAAGAGTTATCGCTCATTCAAACGGGATATTGATTTCGAAAAAAAAAAGAAATTAAATGGGTTCACGAATTCGAATGGTTACAAAGCTAGTCGAAATTTGGAAATCTTATCAAATGTGATGTAGACTTTGGTGACGTGTCTATTGCTTGAACAAGTTTGAACGCACCTGCAAAGTCACATGTCAAAAACACAATCAAAAGAACGCATTCATTTTGATAATGTATGAGTTAGTTGTCAGAAATTATCATTTAATCGAAAAGAATATTAAAATAATAATGATTTGACAACTGATATGCTTTTGGAAATATGCTTTTGGATATGCTTTGGTGCAGTGGAAATTCATGTGTGCAGAGGCTGTAGGCTGCGTGCGGGACAATGTTACGTATACGATTGCTTATTATTTGACATGAGTTTTCAAAGAAACAAAATAAAATAAAATAATCAAAAAGACTCAAAATAAAAATTCTAGAATTTAGAAAACAAAAATCTCGATCCCAACAAAATCTTCTAGAAATCTCGAAAAAGAAAAATCTTGAACGACAATCATCTAGAAAAAAAATCTTGATTGACTGTTGCACCAAGCACTATTTAGCCCAGTTGAGTATGTATGGGGGACATGCTGCCCCCCCTGTAACCGCCAAATATAGGTTTTAGGGTAGGTGCAAGTTTGGGTAGGTAAAACTATATCTTAGTCAAATTTTGGAATTTTAGGAATCTCGAAAAAAGTGTGTGTTCTCGAAAGTCAATTCGAAATTCAAAGAATCTTGTCATATTCTAGATTTTTTAAACAAATTTATAAAATTATGTCCTTTCCAGATTTTTGTTGCTCTAGCAAACAGGGTGCTTGGTAAGCTATAATTAAGGAGTTTTGGATCAGTATTTGCTGCTAAATAACATAATGCCTACAGTACTGCGTTATTGCGTTATCAGTCACTAACCTTTTTCCGAAACACTGCATGTGTTTTAGGTAAAGGCTCTACAAAAAAAACTTTAGTACCGCCCAAATTTTTCAATAACTTTATTGGCACCTTGTGCAGGCCGTGGAACAGTTGCTAGTATCTCAACTTACTTACCAAGAGATTCCGGGCTTAAATCCCGACCACAGCAATAAGGCAAACAAGCGGCAACTTGTCGGCCGGCAAGAAGCTCAAAGGTTTGTATAGGAGACAGCAAGCCGTTGCGGCTCCGACACTTTGTCGCAGGAGTTTATCTGTGACAATACATTTTGCAAACTGCAACCTTTTTAAGTCGAGGGGCAAGAAGTTTGAAATCTTTTTTGTTCAATGTTGAAAACGGCATTTGTTATGACATCAAAATTCGCAGCAATCGCACGAAAAATTTTGACTGAGTATAAATGCGGCAGAAAATAAATTATGCGGTTTTTTTCGCGCGGGACACAACACGACGTGGCAAATTGTCGTCCGATGAGAAGCTCAAGCGTTTGCATAGCAGACAACAAGCAATATTTAAAACTGCAACTCTTTTGAGCTCGGCAAAAGGATTGAAAACTTTTTTACCAACGTTAAAAATGTCAGTTGTCATTAAAAGTGTCAAGAATCGCACAGCAAATTACTGGTCGGCAGAAAATCGAGCGGTTATTTGCCAGATTTCCGATTTTCGTGTGTCTAAAACGCTTTTCACGGCTCCATCATTGCAAAGCATTACGAGACTTTTTTGTCGTAAATCGGCAAGACAGTAATCTGAGAAATGGAGATGCCTATTAAGAGAAGCTATAGGTGCGAGAGGATGACTTATCTTCGTTGTAAGTGCTCCTAGATTTTTTTTGGGCCGTAGGTCCAAGTTGAATGTATTGGATTTTTTTAGCTTAATATGGATTTGGGTGTCCTGATTCCGAATATGCTATTAAAAATTGTCGGTCTCGATTAGTTAAGAAGTTATAAGCCAAAGAATTCCAAAAAGAGTGCAACTTTAACATACCCGTAAATGGCCATAGGCGCCTGCCAGACAACTGGCACCTACCCTTAGCGGAGCGACGAAGTCGCGTGAGCGACTAAACCCTGCGAAAAAGGGAGTTGAAATCCTTTAAGCCCGCAAGCGGGCCACGTAAACACTGTTGGTTTCAAAAGCAAATTTATTTTACAGCAAATCTTGTCAGATTTCTATAGCATACTCTTAGGCAGAAATTAAAAGTCTAAGATGAGGTACTTTGTATGGAAAAATTGAAACTTTGAATTGCTATAACTTTGAAACATAATGAGACCGACAATTTTTTATAACATATTCGTAAGCAGGACACTGAAATACATATGTAAGCATAAAAATAATAATTAAATTCCACTTGGACCTACGGTAAACTTGTTCCTTTTTTTTTACTTTTTTTTTTTATTCCAACATCATTTAAGAACCAATAAAACTTTCTTTCAAGTAGGAAACTGTGTCCACAACACTGATAACTCTTCCCACCAAAGACTCAAGGGAGATGAAGTTTGACCACGCTAAGAGAGAGAATGAACTTCTGTTAAAGAGAAATTTCACAATTTTCACAATTTAATATTAGTCGATTCTGTTCATAATGTATTTCTTGAACATTCTCAACCATCTGACAACCGCACGCTGATGTTGAAGGTTAATGGGCTAATACTACCTAATTGTGGTGGTAACACCTAGAGCTGGAAATCAGAGATTTAGGGTTCAAGTTCATTCAAAAAAAGACTTAAAAAATAAACTAATTGGTACTTGCAAGTCAGAAGAGCCATCGCTTGAAAATTCTTTTGTTGCACCGGTCAGGATTTGAACCGAAACCTCGTACACAGTAGTCCTTCACACTAACCACTGCACCACGGTGCGCCTACGAGAATATGACTTGTGGAGGAGAAATTCACATGTACTAAAAAATATTTAAAAGAGTCTAAGAAGCTAGAGTAAGAGAAGGAAAAAAGTATTTCTTAGTCGCAGCCGTTCAACAAACCTTAATACTTAAAATATCACAACACAATACCTTCATGTCTGCACCACCACGTGCGTTAAATATTTCTCGTCATCAAGTTGTGACTGTTAAAAATTCATTCATATGGTTTCTAAGGTTTCATGAAAAAAAACAGTCATGTTTTCAATTTTGGCAAGGCACTCGAAAAGCAATTCAAAGCACAAACTAGCAACGTTTGTTTTTTGTTTACCTTAAAAAACATTCACTTACATCAACAAATTAAGTAAAAAGCTGCAACTCACCCAGCGACACATATAAATATATCCACAGACTCCTGCGCATACTTCAACAGCGTACCAAGTGTATCACCAATTTTACCTGGTATTTCAGTGATTTGCCACATAAACTTCACTGACTTCACCAAACATTTAATAATGTATGAATCCGAGTTTTCATTGAACTCTTTCATTCAAGCGAATTTTCTTATTTCAAATTTCACATAAAATAAAACCAGAGCGCCACGATTTTGTGTTAATATAACACGATTAGTAGCACCATTTATCAGCAGAATATTTATTCATATATAAAAAAAGTTTGATTAACTTTTTTTTTTTGCACTTATATATCACAACCTAAAAAAAATAGAGAAATTTAACCAACACGATACTTGACAGTAATTAAACGAGTGAAAAAAAATATATACTATAACACAAAACCGATTTTTTTTAAACAACAGCCGTTTATCGTTTGCGCCGTTTTCTGATTGTTTTCGTTGTTTCAGAGTTAATTGGTTCTCTCTCCCTTCGAGAACGACAGTCAGTCACTATACTAAACCCAAAGTTATACATTCAAATTTTGATACCATACGGCCGTACACCATCGTTGGTTATAGTGGCAAACACCAGTTCCTCAACCACACCACATGAGTGGTTCTCGCGAAAATTTTATCATATCAGCTTTGTAGATACTTTTGTATCTATACACAGTGCGGCGGCGGCGGGCCGGCCATAAGTTTCGTTTTTAAATGTTCTTTGGTTCGTATGGTGATAAGATTTCGCTTGTCATATGGGTTTGGGCTGTAAGTGTTTGTGTGGCTTTTTATGGAGAAGCTTTGTTAATTTTTTTTGTTAACATATTTTTTTTTTTGGCTGAATAAAACATGGAAAAAAACTTATCAAACTTTCAGTTGAGTGTGATTTGCATTGTTCTATTCTGTGTGAAACAAACATGAACAGAGAAAAAAAGTCTGCGCAGTTGGAAAATTGACCACCTTTCACGATAACGATTGATTGGATAGCCAATATTTGCCATCGGGCGGATGAAGATCAAGAATGTTATCTAATCTATTTAACGATTAATTAAGCTACAAGCACCTCCTATTGGGTTCATATTTACTCCGCGGAAGAAGGTGTGCAGATGTCTGGCATTAAAATAATAAAGTTGAGATAGGAATGTTGACTGCCGAGGTTTTCTTTTTTTTTGGGCGGAGGAAGGCAATTATTTATGATTCATTTAATTGATTTGCATTGTATCTTTGCTGATTGCGTTTATTTGCGGTGGATCCAAGCCAGATGTTCGATTAAAGGTAAACCACCAAAATAAACAACAAGGGAAAAGGTTGATGTCATTACCTTAAATATACAAAAAAATCACAGTCAGTCTTTCGGTTTGGGTTTATTTAGGGAAGTGACGCAGAGCTTATTTAAGGTCGACTCTGAAAACCAGTTGCTTCGGAAGTAAAGTTCAGGAGAAACATAAGTCACCAGTTGAGCTGACCAGTATTTTCCTCTTAATACTGATGGTGCATACGCGAAATTTCTTGGTATAACATCCTGTGCGACAAAGAGTTCTTAAGATTAAAGGAACAGTGAAAACTTGTATGCAGGCCATTTCTTGTATAATGCCAATCTATAACTGGGATTCAATTTTATCCCAGTACTAATTGACATTTTCGGTACTAAAAAAGCTGGCAAAGGTAGCTTATCCTAAGTCTTAACAACAACTATTTAAGCACTGTCGTAGGAAAGTGTCAAGTAAGATTGAAATGAATGGTTCTTTATGGCTGAACCCTTATGGAATCTCTGTCGTTCGTTTTCAGTCTGCGAATACCGATTTTAGCAGATAAACCTTCAAGGTATGCTTCAATTGCAAGTAGACTATGCCGGTCTCAAAGCTCTGATCGACATCGGATACCACTGAGGCCCAGGCCCCATACAGACTGGCAGATCCTGATCAAATGAAAAGCAAAATTTCAAGTCAAGACATATACACGCAGTTTATCATCAACTCTACTTCTTGATTCAACTGAGCAATATGAATTCTATTTCGCAGTTCAAGAAGTTGAAAGCGCACGTGAACCTTGTTCAAAATATGCACGCACATTAAGGGTGAACCAACAGATTGTGTGAGCGTTTCCTGTCAATTTTTGTCGTTCAATGAGTTCAAAGTGGTTTGTCTTTTCGGCAGATGTCAAGTGTAATCTTAAGCAGCTTTATTCATTGTGTCATTTACCATGCAAAGATTCATTTTTGTTGTTAAGTCTTATAGGCAGTTTAAGGTTTTTTATATATTTTTTTTTAGTAAAATTTCTTATTTTAAACAGAAAACAGTTTGTATACAATTCTCTACCCCCAAAAATCTACCAAAGGTAATTCTAAGAAAAAATAAAAAAAAATCCTGAGTTCTGTGAAAAAGCTCTTTTTTTCTAATGAATAAACAAAATATGGATGCATGCTATCCTCCTGTAATCTCACTGCTTTGACACGAAGTAGTATTAGAGAAAGCTGCAAGTGTGGGTATATAAAACTATTTCTAATAAAACAATTTCTAATCCCCGATGAAGCGAACCTATTTTAAATCCTTTTGAAAATCGAGATTTACCATATCTACGAATTTTGACCTCTTTATGATTTGAGATGAAAAATTAATCTCGTAATAAAACTCTTCCATAGAGTTTCGACTGAGCTGAGTATTATCAACTCAGCTGCGTTTGTTGTTTTATGTAAAGGGATGCGCAGATTGGTTGGTGTTTTTGGTGATCGTGGATATGGTAAGACCTGTCAAACATGTTAAATGCCCTGAGCTGTGCACACTGCAGCAGAATTGTTGATGTTGATGATGATTTGTTAAATTAAGTTGGATTCGACTGAGATTTTTTGTCAAAAATGAAAGCATACGTTAAGTTAACATTCCCTTTATCGGTTAAAACGCTTTAGGACTAACTTTTAACCTTCGAACGTTGATCTAATGCGATCGAAAGCATTGAATAAAGAGGCAAGGAAGTGGTGTTTTGGGGGAAAAGTGAAGCATCAGTTTTAGTTGTGTGAGTGCGGACTACTTATGTGTTCAAACAGGCATGTCATGAGAGACGGGCCGAGGTTCATACGTTTCTGGGAGCTGACTCTACTTTTGTTTAACGTCCTGACTTCAGTTGACATTTGTACCCCGATTCGTGATACATTCGATACATTCACTCACAAGTCGATACCCGATATCAGCGACTAATATCAAAATAAATGCTTCACTCATATGCACTGTATGTGGGGTGCCGTGGCGTAGTGGTTAGTGTGTGTGCTTACTACGCCGGAGGTCTGGGTTCGAACCCTGCCATCGTCACCTAAAAAAAAAAAAGACTTGTTCTTTTTCACAGTCCCCACCTCCGCGAGGGTCTGACAAGCCCTCCGAGAGTATCATTTGTCTTGAAAAACTTCTCAAAGTGCCGTTCGGATTCGGCAAAAAATTGTAGGTCCCCTTGTATGTAAAGAAATTAACACACCAGCATACATTGTTGAGAAATTGGCCCTGGCTCACCTCGAGCTGTTGCGCCACTCTATTATTCATACGCACTGTATATGTGAAAAAGAGCTATTTATCTTTTTATTCTATGGTCGAAACATAATACAAGTAAAATTTCGTAATTTGAAGAATCTCGAAAAAATTGAGTTTTAGATTGTTTTCGAGGTTTGGTCTTTCGATGTTTTTGTGTTTCCAGAATTTGGCACATTCGAGATTTTGTGCATTCGACATTTTTGAAAACTAGGTTTTTGTCAAACTAGCAGACAGGGTGAGCTCCTGACAAATTGATGAATATCAAAGATCAGGACTATTGAGTGAGTACATATCGATGAACAACTGGGTTTAAGACCTTTTTGATATCAACCGGATTTCAGATAGGAACAACTTTGGGTATGCTTAACTATTTCTAATAAAGTGTTTCCACCGGACACTTATCCACGATCACGAGAAATTTTTAAATCTTCCCTAAGATTTAAATCTCGAGGCATTTCATACGAAGTTTGATTTCTTCGCGAAGAGATTTTGTGCATTAGACGTTTTTGAAACCGTGATTTTAGAAGAAAGTTTTGAAAGAAATTAGGTTTTTGTCACTTTAAAAAAAAATTCATCGTTTAAAGATTTGAGTTTTGACAGTGCTCCAGGTCTCAACATATTCCTTTTATATCCGCAATGTGTGCTATGCTTACTATCCCATTTGCCCATTACAAAAAAGAGCGAAAGGTAAAAGTAATTTTATATTTTTTTTTTTTTTTAGAGAATAAGCTTATTATTGTCCTCTTAGAACAAGCGAATAGACACCTCTGTACGTCAATAGAATTGGCCAATAAATCCAACGATCTAAGTATAAAGTCCAAATGGAAATTCCAACCCCTTTTTTTCAAAATGTTATCGATGAATTTGACCGTAAATATATGAATTTTGATTCATAAAATATGAATTTGATTTTGATTCACAATGGTATTTGAATTCCCAATAGATGGTTTTGATTTAACCGAAACATCCACACTAGCTGTTGACTTACAGTTCTGTAAGAAGAGAGAGGATAGTGCAGACACAGAGGTCAGGTACAGCATTAAGCAGGTCATAGCACGAGTTGATCCTAAGGCTGTCTACGATTATCCCTCGCTCCCAATATTGAATAATGTTTTGAATAGGCTTGGCTATCTATAACACACCCCCCCCCCCCCCCCGATTTTTTCCCAAATGAATTTAATGACTTTTCTAGAACTTGCTTGGATTGATGCTCCCGAAATGCCGGACAAGGGAATGCGCAGCATATATGGTGGCGGTGGGTACTGGCCGATAATAGTCAGCGGCAGACAAAAATCAGTAACACAAAAAAATTCAGAAGCGTCTGTCTTAGAATGAGCGGCTCGATCCATTGTTTAGCTGGGCAGCTGGATAAAAAAATGCAGCTTCACTCTGGCACTTGCTTGTTTCCCTCCGTTCGCGCTATGCTTTCAAATTTTAAGGGTTGTCAGGACAAATAAATTGCGAGATCATTATAAACAAAAGCTTTTCGGTCTCTAACTTTAAAAGAAGCATACTTTATCATGTCTTTACTTGTCTTGTTTCATTGGCTTCTAGAGCGACTTCTAGGGCAATACTTTTCTATTTTTAAATGTTAGCAATGTGTCAAAACTTGACTTCAAATTTTGGCTCAGGCTGAAAAATTTACATGGCTTTGTTTTTGTCCCGAACTTGTAACGGGTGATTTTTTAGCTGGTTTGGTTTTGGCAACACTGGTTTTGACAGCTGACGTGTGTTTAGTACCTTGTGTCACTGTCAAACAGCTTCAGTTTGGTTTGCAATTTAACCATGGATCGTCTTACAAATGAACAACGCTTGCAAATTATTGAATTTTACTATCAAAATTCGTGCTCGGTTCGAAATGTTCATCGCGCGCTGCTTCCATTTTATGGTCGGCATTCTCGACCTTCTGAGCAGTCTATTCGGAAGATTGTTTCGGGCCGGTCAATTGGCCGCCTAGATCGTGCGATTTGATACCATTAGATTATTTTTTGTGGGGCTATGTCAAGGCTAATGTCTATAGGGACAAGCCCGCTTCGATTGACGCACTGGAAGCCAACATCCATGCATTCATTCGTGAGATACCGGCCGATATGTGTGAAAGAGTATGCCAAAATTGGACTCAGCGGATGGGCTACCTGAGACGCAGCCGCGGTCAACATTTGCATGAAATTATCTTTAAACATTAAACTGCAAGGTTCAAACTATCGATTCAAATAAATATTTCATTAATTTTTTCGAATTTTTTGTGTTTTTTTTTAAAAAAAGTTCTCAACCTCTTAAAAAATCACCCGTTATATACCTTGCTTTTAGCCTGATGAGGAATTTATCAATTTCCCTTTCTATTCGAACTCCGAGTCCAACTTTTAAGAAATCACAGGGATGTACAGGGATTGAAACGCTTTATTAAATTATGAAATTCAAAAAGTCTTTCTCATACAAAAAAGTATTGGACGTATTAACGAACAGTCTATTGCCAATCACCAGAAAATCAACAGCTGTTGCCATCAATATTTCTTACTCATCGATTGCATTTCTGATACTACAAACTGTTTCTTAAATAAAGAGTTTGATTGTATCTAAGCAATTTAAGTTGTGGCTCACAACGTGAAATCATATGTCCTTGTTGCTTCTTTTTATTTTTGGTTTTGAATATGATTCTATACTCCAAAACTTTTTTTAGGAAGGAACTTGTTTGCGAAATTGCACAATCCATCGTCCTGATACGCACATCCAGTTCTTTTCCTTTTAAAAAAATTAGAGATCAAGTCTCTAAGTTAACAATTATCTGTCAATAACGACAACAACCACACTTACGTTTCTTTTTTTTACATGGCACTAAATTAATTCTTCAATAATTCTTTTATGAACTCATCATAAAAATTAGTTTCACCATAAACCAAAAACGTTACGAATTCAATTGACCATTTTATATGATCCAGGTGTTAACTTCTTAGCAAAACTCTTGGAATCGCGCTTTTTCATCAAAGTCAAGTAAATTATTGTCAATGATTACATGCGATGATATCACGTTAGTAGATCTTGACGTGATTTCTCCATTAGTATTCGATTTCTTTTCATTTGCACCAACATTTCTACAGTGATATAAACTTAAAATAGTGTTAAGCAATGACGTGTCATTTTTGTCTAGATAAAGCTTGTCGGGCCAGCATGTCTCTTGAATTGCCAAAGGTGAGGTGACTCATAATGTTTTGAAACAAAACCTGACGATAGTTTAAAAAAAGTAAAAAAATGATTAATGCATTAAAACCCGCAAATGCGTCACAAGCAACTTTTTAATGAATTAATTATCAATGGGGGTCTTTACTGAATTGGGATTAAAAGGGATTTTTTGTAAAAGTTTAAATCCGGCTGCCCGAGAAACAACAGTGGATATCAGGTATTTTCATTCAAAAATACTTTGCACATAATCAAAAGAAGAGAGAACGAATGGCAACAATGTGACCATCGTATAAGAATGTTGTTGGTTCTTTGTTAATTAATTTGTATTAAAAGCATGAAAATACTTTTTAATTCAGCCGACGAGCTCTCTCTTATCGTTTATTTCCACAAGCGACACAAGGTGTTGATCCAGGCATCACGAGGTGCCTGGATCAATACATTTTCCAGCAGATGCGTACAGGTGAAGAATTTCGCCTGTACTTTTAGATCTTAGAGGAGATCAAAATTGTCTTCAACGAAAGCGGTTAGACGTTCCAAGCAAGCCTCCTTGTCTTAGTCCGTTAACCTTATCTTCCCCCTTTTTTCAAATATTTGAGCGGTATCGTTACACGAATTTTGCAAGGGAAAGTTAAAAAGGCTTCTGTGACACTGTAAAAAATAAGTTAGATCCTAGAAGCTTCGAGTCTTAGAAGTTAACAACAATGTGGTCGAGAATATACCTTACCCCATTGGTTTCTATGCGCGGCTTAGGTCTTAAATAACCAGAAGATCGATCTTTAGGGGTAATCTTTTAAGGAAGTTATATTCTGTCAATTTTTGAGGAGAATTTCAGCGATTGTGAGGAAGTTAGCGGGACGTTAAAACCTTTGAAGGTGTATAATGTTTTTCTAAGAGTTATTTATTTCATCAATGACTGAACAAGTATGGCAAAGAGAATTGTAGTTTGCAGATCACACCAGCTTTTTGCAGATTATTTTGGATAAGAAGCTAAATCTAAATCTTGCATTTTTGGCAGTACTACCAACTAAATGAATGGCAATAAAATAAATAAATAAATAGAGTGGCGCAACAGCTCGAGGTGAATCAGGGCCAACTTCTCAACAATGTATGCTGTGTGTGTTGATTTCTTCACATGCAAGGGGACCTACAATTTTTTGCCGAATCCGAACGGCACTTTGAGAAGAACAGGCCCTCGCAGAGGTTGGGACCGTGAAAAAGAACAAGTCTTTTTAACTGGCAATAAAGTAAGGAATATATGTGCTGTAGTGTGGCTCTGCTAGAAATCTAACGAGCATTCAACTATACAACTTATATGTTAGAGAACTGAGATTATTGATAGTTTTTTTAAGGGCGAATTAAAAAAAATGTAAGCCTACTTTTTTCCCGTCGTTTCGTGACTTCTCTTTTTACTTACTTAGGGGATTATAGATTGATTAAATCGGATGAACCTTACTGGGGATCTGGCACTGCGGTCAGATCCCACTCATCAAGCCTCTTAAAAGAGAGTATTAAAGGCACCATCAGGGAGAGTCTTCTTCCTAGGGTCATCTTTTAACTTTAGAGGCAGTTGGGTATACATCGTTCTTCTCTGGAGGGATTGGCTATGTTTAATGATAAGCAAACTAAAGTGGCTACAAAAGCTAGAACGAGCCCAATGTTTAGCTTGCAACCATAAGAATAGGTGCATAAGTTACAAATAAACATTCTAATGGAGAAATTGACTTCCAAACTTCCAAGAGGCCCATTTAGCATTACTGAGCTCGAACGCCAATTCTTGTGTTAACACTTAACTCTATAACAACCCTTTTCAAGAGAAGACTGGGAAAAAACACAAGCTGAACTCATCACGGCTTAATCTCGTCTAATATACAGACGGTTATAAGATGGAGGCAAAGACTGGATCTTGGAGATCTGGAATTAATGGTGAATCGCCTAAGGAAACTAATAAGTCAGTCTATTAACTCATCCATTTTCCAGGCGAAGTCCTTGCCGGCAGTATTTCGCTGAGCGCAAGGACCCCTGTTCTTGAATAAGAGGCAAAAAAATTTTTATCTTCTTAAGCATCCTGGAATTTAGGCACTTGACTCACACGTCATAAAATTAAAGCTTCTCCTGAAAACATACATGGCCATCAACCAACTAGATAAGAATAACGTAGTCATTCTTCACTGGATCCCAGTTCCAAAACGGCTTCGGGGGAAATGATACAGCAGACTCGCTAGCGAAAGACATTGCACCACTAAAGTATCAGTGCTCTCCTGCAAGGTCAGACGAAGAATAGAAGGGACCCGGGAAATATAATTATTTTTTCTAATATCTGGTTTTACCAGACTTGTTTTAAGTAAAGTGTAAGACATGTTATCGCAGACCTTTTGGGCATTGCAGAAAGGGCGAAGCAGATTTTAAGCTTTCGAGACGGAAATGAGACTCTCGTGTAGTGTTGACATGGTGACATGTAAAACTAACAATCGGAAGGCCTTCGGTTCAATCCCTGGCCGGTATTTTTTTTTTTGGTTCCCGGTTAAGCGCCTCTAAATGACGACTATACGATCGTTCACTAAAAATAACTAGTCCAAGAAATAAAGCAAAACCAGCAGAAAATGAGCAATGTCCGTATATGAGCCTGTTATTCAGGTTAGGACTCATCATCGAACCCGGTTAGGACCAAAAGGCAGTCTCCCAATTTATTACATATAAAAATTTTTGGATTAAAGCGCGTCCCTGCTAATCATATAAAAGCATATACTCAGCCTAAACAACAGCTACGCAGACCTTTAAACTAAGCCTAAAAGCTTCTGTTAAATAAAGGTGTTCCTGATGCATTAAGGAAGATCAAAATTCAGCCTCAGTGCAAAATTTTCGCCGTCAACAAAGCCATAAGGAATGAATCCAAAATGAACCTTAATTGTAATTATTTCACAAAATGTTGAATTTTATGTAAGCCAAACGTTGAGAACCACTGCTTTAAAAATTTAAATTGACAACTTTTAAATTAACGAAAAAAAGATACGTTTGAAATACTAAGTTTTTTATTACAAGTGATACGGGTTGTTTTTAAGAATAATCATGTACATTGACGTTCTTAATTAAATTAATAAATAAAAATAATAAATGCTTTCAACCATTAGTCAACATTAATTGAGGAACACCGTTATGCAGCAAATTTAAACTAGAGCACTAAAAAGTGTTTTAAAAATTTTACTTATTTTATTTAAATAATTTTTGCGATCGAAAAAACTTTTTTAGTGCCTGACTTCGAGCCACTACAAGAGTAGTGTGAAGGTATACAAAACTGACATAAGTCGCAGTCAACATACGCACTACTTCAAGGTAAGTAAGTCACAAGACACAAGCCCCCAAGACTTTTTGAACTTTGATTGTCTGACTATTACTCGTATTTCCTAAATCGTGCAGTCACCTGTGGCGTATACGTAACATTTTTTTTCACTAACATTTGCTACTACCGCAAAACCCCAATGACAAACTACTTTCGCTGGGACATTCAGCATTTTTACAAAACGAAAGAAAAAACAATCTAAGAATACGCGATGACGTTGATTGCGTAAAGAACACGTTTCCTTGATACTAATATGTACGCATGGCTATATCAATTAATTGAATTAATACCATTAATCAATTTCCTTTCACTTTATTCATCGCGTTTTTCGTAAACAATTTCTTTTTTTCGCCTGAGTTGTTTTTTTTTACATTATCATGAGCGATCGCGTTTGTCACTAAACACCGAAAAAACAAAACAAGTTACGCACCACATCGCCGGGTATTTTTGGTCACTCACGCACTTGCTTACTCACAGACTGACTAGTGATAACGAACACGAAAAAATAACCGCAACCCGATGTTAAGTCGAATTTCCGGTTCTCAAAGACCAGGCAAACTTTACAACACCAACACAACGGGTCCCCACTTTCAACCTTGACCGCGTGTCGTCGTGCCCGCACCTGAACTGTGTTTTTTGTCTATAGCGCCGCGGTGTCTTTTGTTTCGCCCCTCACGACGACAGAAGCTTAAAAAGGTGTTACAAACCGAACGAAAAACAAAATTACTGATTGCAGGTGCACTTCAAACTCGAAACAAACAAAAGAAATCACTCAAAAAATCTACCGAAACGGTTTTTTTTTAAACAAACAAGCAAAAGCCAAGTGCTCTAGCCGTGTATCGAGCGAATTTCCCCGACACACTAAAACAAAAACGGTGTGGAAACTATTTCAGCTGGTTGCTGTAGCTCGGGGAGCTTGACATTGACCATTGCCAATATAATAATTGCTATGTGGATAGATAGCGCGTTGTCTTGACCTCCCCTTGCCATCCACCGGCCCGTTCACTACCCCCAACCGGTCGGCGTATCTATATTCATGTACTTGTCGTCGATTGAAAGACGTTCGCGCGGGTTAAACCAACACAAGCGCCTTGCAGCTGATTGGAAAAAATTAAATTCGCTGCCCAGAGGGAGGAGGGTTGAAGGTTGAAAAAAAAACACTCGCAGAAATACACAAAACACAAACAGATCTCGCGAGCAGAATACATTGCCGGACTGGGTAAGCAAAATGGGAGCGTTCCGTATTTGGCATAGCCAACACAATAATTAATTGTCAATTATATTAATTAATAACTAAAATTATGTTTCGTTTCTTTTTGTTTAACGTGTAGATATAAGTATTTTAGTTCGTGAAGAATTTTATGCGTTTGGCTATCGACCATGTTGCTAATGTCAAGGACGAAGGAAGAAATTTATGAGCTGCCACATCTGGGTATGGAAAATCCTTGCTGAAAGGTTGAAAAGGAAGTCGACACGGTAGAAATGAAATGCCAACAACAATACGCCTAATAGTTAAGTGCTCCTGCACACGTAACAAGCTTTACCAAATGGTTTTCTACAGTAGCATCTTATATATATATTTTTTTTTGATATTTCACTCAGTTGTTGCAATAAACAGAGCAAAGCATACGTCATGTAATTGGAAGATGTTTCTGTTTTCATTAGGGTCCGGACGTTAAGTCATATCTCTTTATGTCATGTCCCCGCTAATAAGAACAGAAAAGCAGTCCGATATGTACGAAAAATGACTTGTATAAAAAATAAAAGACCTTTTATCAGTGCACCTAAAAAGGGAGTAAACGGCCAACCATCTTTCCACTGAAGAGACAACGAGACAAAGTAAATTTTTTTCTCAATCCGATTGCGTTTTTTTACTCTTAAAAGACAGTGCGGTCCTAACGAAGTCAACAACTTCAGAAGAAATTAAACAAAGTTCAAAACAAAGAGAAGACATGCCAAATGGTGAAAATACAAGGCCTATGCTTCTATGTTGCAGGTTTTAAATTCTGTAAGTACCAAACGGATCTAAATGTTACCTACATCAAACGAAAGGTAGTCAAGGTACTCAACAGGAATTAATAGAGAACGAGGCTTTTCTACTATGACATTCTATGTAGCACTACGCGTTCTGTTTTCACAGTGTCTTTCATAAAAGGGTTGTTTTTTAGCACGTAAAAGTCGGACATAACCAATATAGAATACTTCAATGTTTTATACCTGCTATCTTTTGAAGATTTTGGAGGACTTATGCCTCCGTTCACCGCATGTACCGGATTTGGAGGAAGCAATAAACCAAAACAACCCAAGGGTACCAGGCGAACTTAATTTCGATTCAGGGTTACGAGGAAGATCAGGTAAGTTCAAATAACTGGAGGCTTCTGAAGGTCCAGTTATCCTCAGACATCCTACAGCACTGCATCCTGTTGCAAAGAATCTTTAGAAAAACTCAGGGGTCATCGCTGTATGGCAAGGTGTGCAGCTAAAGGCCAAAACCCCAGTCAGGGCGAGAGCTATAATCGGTACCCCGGTTAAAGGAGAGTAAAATCTGGGGGCTATTAAGCTGAGGAGCCAAACGTTGCCGGGCGATTAGTTTCATTGCTATGGAACCCGGAGATCAAATTTTTCCTGGTCTATTTTTATGGGCCACACTTTATTAAAGCGGAGATAAAACAATGAAAGACAGGAAACGTTTTGATTGACGATGTTCCACAAAATTGAATATCTTCACTGTGTTTCCGAAGCACCCATGGCCATAGGTTATGTCAAAGGAAATTATTGAAAAGTCAGGAAAAAGGATGTTATGGAAAAGTAAAAAAAGTGAGGACTTTACTTACTTTTCTCTTTTTCCAAAAACCTACTTTCTCTGCCTTAGGCTTTTTTGGCAGGTTTCTGAAGCTTAATACATAGGTTTATATTCATTGGAGCTTACTGAGGGAAGGTACGGTTTGTTAGGGAGGGAATATCAAATGAACAAAAAAAAATTTTCCGTGCCGTGCCGAATTGTATGGCAATCTAAATAAGTTAGTAAAATTACGAAAGTTCGCAGGTATAAAAATATGTGGTTCTCTTTGTTCTTAAATAAGTTGTTTACCCTTTAATATTGTCATATCAAAAAAAAACAACAAGTCTTATATAACAAAAATCATGTTTTCGCAAGTATATTTTATGCTTAAAATAAAAAAATAGAGTGGCGCAACAGCTCGAGGTGAACCAGGGCCAACTTCTCAACAATGTATGCTGGTGTGTTGATTTCTTTACATACAAGGGGACCTACAATTTTTTGCCGAATCCGAACGGCACTTTGAGAAGTTTTTCAAGACAATTAATACTCTCGGAGGGCTTGTCAAACCCTCGCGGAGGTGGGGACCGTGAAAAAGAACAAGTCTTTTTTTTAGGTGACGATGGCAGGATTCGAATCCAGACCTCCGGCGTTAAACATATTTTATGCTTGTAAAATGTTTAAAACATTTGAACTGCTCATGAACACTGTCGCCTCTACATCCGTTCGACGTAAAAGACTATTTTCGAAAAACACAACACAACAGAAAACAAATAAATAATTCAACACTAAAAATAAAATACAAAACCTGCCTGCCAAGAATTCCACTCAGGTCTCTTTCAAAACAGCTGACATTTTTCTCACACTCATTCTGAGCGAATTAATTGCAAGTAATTTGTTTACGCTGTGACAGTTTTCGCCAAACGTAGGTACAATGAGAGACGACACTGCGACCCATGTGATTAAAAGTATAGGTATGTCCGCATAAAAAGTGCAATTATGGTTTAATTATAGCAAGGCGGCATTAAATCATCACTCAGAACCCAAGTGAAAAATAAATCAACCTAACCGTCAAGTGTCGCATGCAAGCCTTGACGACGAATATGGCGATCAAATCGACAGGATTTTTGATCGAGTTGCTCATTGGCTTCTAAGTGGCGTATCATTTGGATTTTTTCTCCAAATATGTGCAATAGTTTATGCCATGGCAATAGTTTGACAGGGTGACTTCGTGTGTACTAAGGCCGTGGCTCAATTATAGAAATAAATTGAATCAATATGACGTTACTATGTGGCAAGCATAATTGCCTGATTTAATGGGGATGCATTTTGAATAAGGAGTGGCTTACATGTGAATATGCTTGTAGTATAAAGGATTTTTCTTTGAATTCTTGTCAACCTCATGAGAGAGATGACAAGCTACAACATTTGGTCTTTATAATTGAGGGACTAGACCACATTACGACCCTACAACTTACAAAGTCAATTCTCTTGCTGCTGACCCCTTCCTTACTTATTTGTTAGACAAAATTTTTCAGTCTTTACTAGCCAAGCCACCACTACATCCAATTTAATCCGTTTCCATAATCCAAATGACGTCAAACACGATTCCCAAGCCGGATCTCTTCAACATCGCCAACATGCATCAATCTCATTACTTGCGGATTATGAAAGAGTAAAAGCACTTTTCATATTTTGCGGCACGATCCTGTCAATCGGCAGCGGTTTTATTCGGTTTCATTAATTTAGACTACACAGCCGGGGCTACACTGAGAAGCTCTTGTTCCATAAAAGCCACCACAAAACACAGTTCTTCCTTGTTACAGACGACTGAATCACAGTAATTGGCTTGAGCTGTGCTGCTCACATCGCGTCGAGTCGTCAGTGCAATGGCAGCCATTAGATGCCCCTTGCAGAATCTCTATCATTGATGGTCAATGGCTGATGCATAGTCGTTTGACGGACGTTCAAGTTAATCAGAGCGCACCGCGAACGAACTTACAGGCGTCAACGATGCGTCAACTTAAACAGCACGAGTGTGGCGATGCTGCCCACCCGATTCTATTTTTAAGCGATCGAGCGAGTGATTATCTCGAGTGGCTATAATCTGTTTTCAGCGACAATACAGAGGCCGCGTTGCGTGTCGATTTTGATGTGCGTGATCGCTGCAACGCGTTGATTGTAGAGTACTCTCCACTGTGTGTCGGAGAACTAATGGCGCCAAATGATTTACCGAAGAGATTTGAAAAAGCTTTTTGGGTTAATGGACTAGAACGTTAAATTTCTCGCACTTCCTTGGCACAGATTTTGGTTGATTAATGTTCAAAATGACTTGGATTTTCTAATTTTCCATCGATCTCTATCATGTGTGCTCAGAAATGACTCACAGGCTTCAAATTAGTATGATTCTAGGCTTTGCAAGCTTGTTTTTACGGCGGTATAGGTATGGGTAGCAGCTGTCTACTAGTATAGGTCTATAACCATCAGCAGAGTGTTGCTGAATGTTCCAAAACAAGGTCATTGTCAAGTATTTTTTGGAACAATAGACTTCTGAACAGGTTATGCCTTAATTTGATATTGTCATGCACTGTATAGGTGGCATGTAGTAGTACTTCAGGTTTGTTGTCTTGAGATTGAGATACAAAATAGTAAAAGCCACACTGAGACTCAATGCATGAAGTCATTGGTCGCAGTGACTTTGATTTTTGTTTTCTCAATCGGATTAAGTGGTGATATGTGTTTTTTTTTAATCTTAACTTCGAGTATAGATCCGCTGATGTCAATTGAATGTAAAATAAATTGACATTCTGTTTATGACTACGTGGGCAGTTGGGGTACTTAAAAAGGCGCACATTGAAGCCGGTTTGGGACTAAGGAGCCGGCCGATAGCGGGATATATGCATGTCGCCATCGAATCGAGTGATGATGTAAGGTGATTGTTTTGACCATTGACGCAACTTGTATGGGCAATTTTCGAACAGAAGTGTATATGGCAGGTTGTTGAGATTAATGAAGGGCGAACTAAGGCTACCGCATAAATGAGTAACTTTAGAGAAAACTTTCGGTTTTTTTTTTTAACAGTCGATTGCGCGCCGCGAGTTTGTTTATCAGTTGACTTTCAAAATAAGATCAGTTTCATGGAAGATCTAGTTATAATTTTTCTCTGGTCTGTCAACTTTGTTAGCTCGGGATTTTTCAGTTTTTTTTTTTTGTAAAAAGAAAACTCTCGGTAAAAGAAAAGAGCTTAGACGAGAGGCAATTGCCCATAATTAAACTACGATCATCGAAAACATTTTGACTTTTATTAAGTTTAAATATGACATGTCTTCCATATTATCCCATCTTGTAAAAGACTTTGAAAGCATCCTTTCTCATTCCTTTTTCGAAATCCCTTAATAAGTTTTATTTAAAAAAAAAAAAAAAAAAAAAAACACCAAATGCAAAGTTTAAAATTCTTTATATGGTTTCTTACAGTCAAATTATCAAAAATCTTTCTCAGAAGAAACTATCATATTTTTAGTACACAAAATCTGTTTTATTTTATGTCCAAAAGGGTTTTTGAATGTTTAAATAAATAAGAGCACATCGATGTAATAGTTTTCGGCGCAACGAACTATTGAGATGGCAGACTCCAGGAGTTGACAAATAGAGCGCGATAAATCCCTTACGGATCGTGGATGCTACCTATCTTAAGCGAGATAGGCAAATGAGGTGAAAAACAATTGATGTGGATTGTACGAAAGGCAAAATTCCGAAGACTGGCTCGGTTACACCAAACAAGTTATACACAATGCAGTTCTTATGCTTAGAAAGTTTACGAATCCTAGCCACCTGGTTCAAAATAAGAAGAAGACCAAAACTCCAGTTCAAAATCGAAGTTACCGCGGATCTCAGGTGACGATAGAAGAGGATGCTTTAACATACTCAGACCCTTGAAAATTCGCTGGCATGATAAGTAAGTAGGTTGATATAAATCTATGTGAAAGAACAGTAAACTGAATCTGCCCACCATCCAGTTTCTCATTTTACCAGCCAATAGCATTTTACAACTTTTATTTTAAGATGATCCTTTCCTACAAAATAATGCGATGGTCGAAGGGAAATTCATGACCGATAAGGCAAAGGAATAAGTTTTGTGACACTTCCTTTGGGGCTAAACGAGACGGTATCTGTAAAAGCGGTATCAAGATCCCTCCCTCTGATCTTCAAGAAAAGGAGATCAGAGGAAAGGATCTGATCACTTACAGCACCGATTCGAACGATGAATAAATTGAATAAGATTAGGTTCATAGAACAAATATTGGAAAGTCATTTTGGAAAAGGTGATCACAGCAAAATACTGGCTTCGACTTACTGGCGTTTTCAAAGACATGAGAAGAAAAGAGACTGAGTATGCAAAAAAATATGAGAAAACAAACTGGCGTTATTTTAATAATGGATAGGGGAAATTGCGAAGCTTTTGTAAGGACGATGAAAAATACCACTCGTTTTATCACTGACGAAATTAAGGGTGAAGAATTAAGAGTACAAAAAAACCCTATACCTGAGTTTCACAACCATATATGCATGCTGTGTGCATTACAAGTTACTTAGAGTTTTTAGCCGATTCTGGGCGGCGATTTGAGATCTCACACCCTCAGAGGATTTCACACCCTCGTGGAGGTTCCACCTTGAAAAACTTTAATTTCCCCGGTCAAGATTCGAACCCTAGTTCTTGTGCACAGTAGTACGACATACAACCCAGTGCACCACTACACCAACAAATTAATTTTGTCTAGATAATATATGGGAACGGTCTTGTGTTCCAAATATATCTGTAGTAAATTGGAGTAGAGTGGTGCGGAGGAAGCCAAATCAAGGCTAGGAACTTAAAAAAAACTACTTTTTAAGGAGCTTCTTAAGTTGAAACAGTCCAAAGATATATGGTTTTTAACGCTAAGACAACACCAGAAATAAGCAAAAAGAAAGCGTAGTAAAAACTTCGCTCCTCGAACAATGGAGATAAGAAACTTCGCCTCAAATCGGAATTTAAGCACCACAAAATTTCGTAAAAAGAACGCCAAGTTCAAGATACCACACATACACCGAACCATACAGGACCTTCTGCAAAGCAACTTGCCACTGTTTCCAAGATTGCCATTCAGTGATGTAAATATGTCCAGGACCCTAAAAGAAGTTCATTCCAATAACGTTTAGGCCAAGCTTCCTGTTGATAACGAGAAAGTCTCTTCAAAGGTGGCGGCAGTGTTGTGAGATTTTCTAGCAAACAATTTCGCACCTAAAATCTGCTGCAGATCTGTACAGTGTTGCGTCGAAAAAGATGGCTTCCCTAAGATCGTAGAAGCATAAAAATTTTAAAGATTTTATATGAGGACATTAAGGCATTGCTGTGCAAGAAGAACACAGAAAAGAAATTGTTTTGGATCCCTGGAACGAATCCAAAATTTTGTTGGATAAAACAATTATTAATTGAAAAGCTAACCAAACGTTTCGTTGCTTATATTAGGGAGCGGCCCTATGGCAAAGCCATACAAAATTAAATTTAATATTGAAAAGTGAAAAATTACAACAACTTAAACAACAAATTATTATTACAAACGCGATAATAATAATTACGAAACAATTATTATCCGGCTTCAATCGCATTCAAACGCGGATTGAGTCAACTCTACTATGCTTTGCGAGCCCATTCGAAATTATGCATGGACACGCGAGTTTGTTCAAGGCGCCGAGGACTCAGATTTTGGCGTTTCTGGGCACATTTGGATGTCATGCTTAAGACTCATTGGTAAATTGTGTATAAATTTACCAGTTACAAAAAACAACAACTTTGCTTATTGCCAGGTACACATCTTTCCAAAATTTGACTTTATCAGAAAAGATAAAATTCGATAGAAAATGTTACTTTAACTGGTCGCCATTTTTCGTAGTAAGATTACAAAATACATAATAATACTTTGTTTCGGACACTAATCCGTAACTTACACAAATCTTCAACTAATCTCCAACCAATCAAGAGATTTTCCATACAAATTTTAACCTTCGGCGAGTAATTAAAAATAATTCTCCTCCAAAATCTCCTCTTTTAACTCTGCCACTCTTAACTTTTTTCGCACATATTCAGATCCAGTTTAAGACTAGAAAAAGAAAGCAGAAACTAGCCACGTGATAGATCTGTCACAAATATGTTTCTATGGGAAGGTTTACAACGAAATAAGTTTTTTGCTCCTGGGAAATGTCATTGTCAGTGTCTTTGGAGAGCCAAAACGAAAACAAAAGAGTTCTCGGTTAATCTTATGTTTGTCCAGTGGAGGCACTACGGGATTTTTCTTTAATCTTTGAAAAAACTCTTTCTACGTCTCCCGCAAATAAAATTAAAAAAAAAGTGTTACTAGACATTTAAAACAAATATCAAAATCTGATTTCACTAAACAGCCACACCATCTGTTGATTCATCTTTGAAATTTGTGCATCAGACTCTGTGATCTACTTTCGTACAAAATTAAAATATGCATAGATTTTGTGCGTTAATATGCGATGCATCAAAAGAAGCACACATTTTAAAAACAGTTGCATCGCCAATAAAATAGAGTGGCGCAACAGCCCGAGATGAACCAAGGCCAAAGTTGCCTTACTTATTACAATGCGTTGTTATATTTTTTTGTCATGTTGCTTTTTTTATAAGAAACAGTTTATATTTTTGTATCTTATAAAAACAAAACATTTTGGTGCTCCGCCGTCGAGATCTCATTTTAAAAGTGTTCCGCGACCAAAAAAGATTGGGAACCGCTGACCTAAACTTAGAAAACGATTCGCTTAAGCTTGAGCTCCTGAGAAAACACGGAATAGTAGGTAAAGTACAAATAATTTTAGTTTGCTACATCGCACAACGTTTTTATTCGAAAAAAAAATTAAATCAAACATAGCAACAAAATGAGAGGCACACGTGGTGCGCTAATAACATCACGCAATATGTCAATTTTCCTTATAGTGCGGTCATATTATTTGAAATACGTAGATGTATGGTTTTTTCTGTGGCTTTTAGGTTGAACACAAAAATAATTTCAAAAATTGCAACATTGTTTCGAAGTCTGACGTGGATTGATTCATTCAGGAAACTATTTAAATTCCACCATCGTAGAAAAACACCCGCCAGCTGCATTCCGAAAAAAAAATATTAGAAAAGACGCAAAAATATACCAATTTTACCTTTTGTGACGAAACAGATATGCCATAAACAAATACGTACAACTTGCAGACTTGTGTTCGTTTAATAATTTACCATGCATAGATGCACCTCAGAAATAACGCCTCACCCAAGAAAAACAAAGTCAGAAGTTCCAAAGGATTTGCATTGATGTTTACACGAAAGTGGTTTAGCACACATGTGGATAAACAAAGCCACCACTGACCGACTTCCCAGACACCCCCACCATTCAATCGAATTAATTGTTTTTGCTAACACCTACAAACACTGGTACATGCTATACACATGTATAGTACGATTCAGTATAAAGCTAGCACCATGCTGTTGTTTAGATTAAGATTTTTAAGCCCATAAAAACATGTTTACATTGATCTTGAATAATGGTCGACCCGAAGCGTTGAGGTTCCTGCTTATTGTGGTGGGTGGTTCTGGTTTTTTTCCTTGCCATCTGAGTGAAAGACGGAACGATAAATTTAGTTTTATTTTTTTGATAAAATTGAAAATTGAAGCCTTTATTGATTTTATATACAAGCCATTCATTCTTTTGAATATGGTTCAAGGTCGATGGGAAAGATTAAAACCCACAATAGCTTACCGTCAAATTTGCAAGGTTAATGCTTTTAAAGACGAATGACACTTACCTGAAAGTAGACAAAAGAAAAAATAAATTAGTAAAAAGTTTTCAAAAAGTGGAAAATTATAGATTATAGAACAGTTTAAAATAAGAGTGCCGCAGGGTTGTATGATGGGTACCGTGCTCTAAAGTTTGTCTTTTTTTCGATCATTCAATGATTTTTCAAATAATTACTTGATAAATAGAAGTGGTTTACTCAAGGCCGTCAATGTCACACCCATATATGAAGGAAGCTTTAAATCTCTTAAGCTGTTGAACTTGAAATAGCTTTTATTATACATTAGGCAACTTTCTATTGTCATAGACCATATAGCAACCACAGTTATCTGGCTGAATGGCGAATGTGTAACAAAAAATTATACCAAGTCATAAATCAAGGCTGATAAGGGCTATAAAACAAAGCCTTTGTTCGCGTGGGAGTTTTTCGATAACAATGCTCGCATTGTTTGATAAACTATGTTAAATGTTGCACACAACTAACGTCTTTACTCAAATGATGTAATAAACTATTTAAAATTTCTTCAAAACATAAAGAAAAGTGATGCAACGCTACAATCTATCTTGATAGACATTGAACTAAATCGAAATACTTCTTCGACACTGAATTCAATTAGTTGTGCAAATTCACCCATCGTCATCTTTCTGATGCTGTGCATCTTCTTCTACAACATTACTCATCCGACGACGCGCTGCATAGACAGATAAGTACAAATATTTAATTTTTTAAACATTAAAGTGAAACTGAAGGAGGCGAAAATCAAATGTCACAGGTCGAACCTTGACTGCGGAGACAAGTGATTTCAACTGGCCACAGTACAGATACAACACTGTCGAGTCGATAGTCTACTTCTACTTTAGCCTAGAGAAGAGCTACAGAATGAACGTGTCCGTCCGCACCCAAATGGTTTTCTATAGTAAGTGGACGGTGCTTTGGGGTGGGGTTTTTCATGCTCCAATATGCCATTGCAATGGATAGTATGTCTGAAGCGCTGTAGAACAGCGTTAGTCATAAATGCAGATATGATCTTGAAGTTGTCACGTTTTGAGTGTATTTTCTCTGCTATTTTCGATGTGCAACGATTCGTAATTGATTTAGATTCATAGATTTTTTTATTGGGTTGGTTTTTTTACTTATCATTTGTTTAACCGGTGTGCAGGAAAGCAAATATGATGTAAGGGAGAAATGACCTAAAATAAGTGTAAATAAAGAAGTTCACCTCCTTGACAAAATCTTTATTTCCTGATTCTGAAAGTCCATCAAGAAGTATTATCTCAGACTCTCGAAAGAAATTTTGAGTGCAGGACTGCATTATGATTATAACACTAAACGTATCTGTCTTTTTTGATTATGAGCCACGAGACGGGCGGGGCGATTAAATTTGATTGCTGTCAAATACATATGAATGACGAATGCGTATGAAAATTTAAAACTCGAATGTACTGCGTAAGTCTACACTACAAAAAAATCGCAAGCGTTGAAGAAGCTAATGATAAAGCGTTTGCAAGCGTTGGTTGACGAGAATAAAAACAAGGTTTGCCGGAAACAAAAAAATGTTTGCCTTTGAAAAAGAACGAATGGTTTGTGGAAAACATAAATAATTTGTGAGGCAGCTGTTTTTTCACAAAAATTTCAGTGTTTTGAGTACAAATTCTATCCTTGGGTGAAGACATTAAGGCATTTGTTGGAAATAATTTAAGACAAAAAAACATAAGCTTGACGGGATTACTTTTCCTTTTTGCATAGAAACGTTAACGTTATTTGGAAAAAGAAAAAGATTTAGAAGAATGGTTTTAATAATTATATTTTTCTTCACAAATATTATCTGAAGAATTGGCGAAGAGTCAGATAGGAGTCATTTTTCCACTAAACCTGGTTCATAGACTTGATCTGGAAATCATAGGTTTCAGTTCATGGTAGCTTTACTTATAACACTTCGATTATTAATGCTTCAGAATTCATAATTCCAGATTCCTCCAACTCGATAAAGAAAGAAAGATTTCAACTTGAGATTGACTAAATTAAACGAAACTTAGCGAAGTAAGGTGCTTTTTTTATGGAACCGTCAAAAAAGAAAATTAAGCAAGCAAAGGTATCTGGGAGAATCAACTGGTACAATTTAGATAAGGAAAAGGGCAAAGCATTTTAAAACGCAATGCAAAACTACCTCTGTAACATCATTGACGAAAACGAAGATGTAGAGCGCAGAGCACAAGATATGTGTGATGACCCGATGACCTACAGCGAACGTGTTTAGAGAAGGCGATATGTACAGAAGCGAACGTGTATAGAAACATGGCGATGGTCAGATGAGGTGAAACTAGTGATCAGTGAAAAGAAAGCGGCATTCAAGGCATGGAAGAAGTGCTCCTCGAATAAAAGAGATGAAATGCTTCGCCTGTAATTGGAATATAGTCACCTCAAGAGTCTTACTAAGCAAAGGGCCTGTATCAGAAATTGGAGGAAGTTTCTTCTTTCACTGCTAATACACATCGGGCCACACAGGATCTTCGACAAAGCACCTTGAATAAAGGGGCTAAAATCTTCAAAACTGCCACTCAGGGGGGGAAAAACGCCCAGGAGATTCGTTGGCCAAAGTTTATCAACAATGCTCAGGGCTGTCCCTGTTCTTGTGGATGACGACAAAATGCTTCACAGGTGGCGGCCGTATTGTGAGGGACTATTGAATGAATACTTTCCTTGGCAACAATTTCGAGAAGAAACTACTCCTAACCGGGAAAAAGTACCAGACATCACAGTCGACGAGGTTGGGAAGGCGGTTGTACTCCATAAAGCGAAAAGCGGTTGGATTAGATACCCTCAGAGTTCTCAGGAGACAGCGGATCCAAATGGCTCAAAACCTTTACCTCCAAACTAATTAGAGGGGATCCAATGCCTAATCAGTGGATGAAAAGTTATCTCCTTCCTTTGTTTAAAGGAAAAGGTGGTACACGAAGCTGTGACAATTACCGTTCTATCAAGCTGATGTCTCAGTACTAGATAATCGACTACGGAAAATAATAAGGCTATCTGAGGACCAGTGTGGGTTTGTCGCGGGCAAATCAACCACTGATGCAATCCGAAGCATAAGGATCATATTGGAAAAACATAGGGATGCCCTTAAAGATCTGCATATGGTGCTGGTTGATTTTGAAAAAGCTTTCGATAGACTACCACGAGATCTGATATGGGTGGCGCTAAGAAAAAGAGGAGTTCCAGAAGCCTACATGCGGATAATCATAAACATGTATGATGGAGCAAAGACAAGAGTAAGATGTCCTTGCGGAGTCACTGATGAGTTTCATCAGATTAAAGTCGGTATACACCAGGGAAGCGTCCTTAGTTCTTTGCTTTTTAGACTACCACGAGATCTGATATGGGTGGCGCTAAGAAAAAGAGGAGTTCCAGAAGCCTACATGCGGATAATCATAAACATGTATGATGGAGCAAAGACAAGAGTAAGATGTCCTTGCGGAGTCACTGATGAGTTTCATCAGATTAAAGTCGGTATACACCAGGGAAGCGTCCTTAGTTCTTTGCTTTTCATTGTAGTCCTAGATTATCAGCTTGAAGGAAAACTGACGGACCCGAAAAGTACATCAGATATTCTTCGCTGACGATGGGGCCATCACAAGTAAAGATCATTCATCCCTGCAGCGAGCACTTGATATAAGGGTGGATATTTCTAGAGGGGAACGGGTATCGTATTAGCCAAAAGAAGACAGAGTACCTGTGCTGCCCATTCTCTCACCCACCCGAGCCGATTCCGGACATAAAATTAAAAGGAAATGTGCTTTCCGCAAGTGTGAAAAGTTTAAGTACCTGAGATCTATGATAAATAGCAAAGCAAACTCTGATGACGACATCGATCACCGGGTAAGCGTGGGGTGGATGAAGTGGCGAGAAAACTCCGCCATCTTCTGTGACCGAAAAATGCCCCCTAAGCTGAAAGGAAAGCTCTACTCCGCAGTTGTGCGTCCGGCGCTTACAATGTTTGACAGCATATAAGAATATGAGAACAAATTGACGGCAGCTGAGATGAAGATGCTTCCCATGACAGCAGGAGTAACAAAGCGAGATAGAATAAGAAGTACGAAGATCCGAGGAAGCCTCCATGTAAAAGAACCTATCTCCAGAAAAATTTAGCACGACTGGCTCAATTGGTACTGCCACGTTCAAAGGAGAGATCCTACGAACCCCGTCAAAAAGGCAATGTCAATCAACATTCCAGCGCAATCGCGAAGGAGAGGAAGGTCTAAACATTCATGGATCACCCAAATGTAACGACAGCAGCATTTATTCAGTGACGAAGAGATCCAAAACCGAGTGGCCTGCCGGTATAGTCTGAGGTCAAATCGGCGTACCCACAAGCGAACCATCCCTTCAGATCATAACCTCGCGCCTAAATGAAAAAAAAGAAAGAAGAAGCGAAGCAGGGTGATAAGGCTTCCTCCGAGGCTTTCTAGAACCTCTCACTGAAACAGAACGATTTTTTTTAAATGACAGAAGCTAAAATAAGTAAGTGCACACACTACTTTACGGAAACCCAGTGAGGCCCGAACAAACTCGAATCAGATTGACCACTTTGATCGCCTTTGATCACCATTAAGTCTTATTTCAGGAGCAGTCTTATGAATGTAAGGTGCGAGATTACTTACTTATAAGTAACTGTACAGCTTTGGAATAGTACCATCCAAAAGTCCTTTCTCAACAAACACATCCCCAGCCACAAAATTAAAGGATTAAAGTATTTTAGCTTTTGCAAAGTGTTCTGATTAGTAGTAGACTACTTTTATCCAAAACCATTGAATCGACCTAAAGGCACCTGTCAAAGTTTTTTGTGTATCCCTCATTAATGGTCAATAACAACGATATACAATGTGTATAGTACGTGACTGAGAGCAGAAAGCTTTCGAAGGATGAAGAGAACTCAAAGCTGGGGCAAAGATCTGTTTTATAAACAGGGAGGTGGCTCCCTCTTGTTTGGTACCCTATTGTGTTTCGGATAAGCGCAACGTTGGTTGTGTGCAACAACTCATCTCTTTTTCTTCGAATAAGGACGTCAAAAGACGAAAGACGCGTTTCCCCTACGGCGTTAACCCATTCGACCCAATTTTTCTCCCCGTCTTTCAAAAATTTAATTTTTCAGCTAAATTACACTTGTCAAAAGTGTATGTGCCGAAAGAAGACGCCACGTCCCTCCTTACAAAATAAAAAATAAAAACAAAATTTCAAGTCCTGATTTATTTTTAAAAAATAAAAAAACAAATATTTTTTCTTAAGTGACGTCCTGGTTAGAGTGAGATTTTCTATGTATAAGATATCCGTAAATGAGCATTACAGCACCCAGACAGGAAGAGACTTTATTTGCGAATCTGCATTTTTTTGGCATATACCGATTAAGAAAACCTAGCAACAAGAGGTCTAACAGAGAAAAATTGCACGATATTAGTGGAAAGGTGTAAGAAGTTTAAGTAAGAATTTAACAATTTCAACTTGAGTTTCCTTAATACAACACCAAACATCTTGTATACTGTTTGCTGAGGCCGACTTATTTATTTAGTTTTTTCTTTTTAAGCCATATTTTATTATTGAGTTACTATTCAACTTCAAACAAATATTTTTTCCCCCACCAATGTATTCTTTAAGGCAAACTAAAATAATCAAAATTCAGAAACAAGGAAACCTAGGGTGAATGATGATTTACTGTCGGTGTTTGTGAGCTCTGTTATGTTTGTTTTTTCCTCTTCTTTTTTCATTCATTTATTAAAGATGTCGATGACATGATGTGTTGTTAAATTGAATATTGCCGCCTGGCGTGGAGAATAGCACTTCGATTTTATAGCGTTCGTGCTGATGTCAGCACTAGAGCTTAATTATGAATTCAAACGTAAAAAACCAGCATTTTCGGAGATGGTGTACCTACGTATGTTTAGTTTGTTGCAGCGCTGTCGTTTTATGTGGGCACATGTCCCGCTGAATTTTGTACAACGGCCAACAAAAACTTTGTGGCTGTGCACAAAGTTAATTGAATATTGTTTGCGCTCGATATCACATATTGGTTCCAACGAAATTGAGTTGTTTAGTTTCCGTGTTCGATAATAGACATAAATGTACATTATTCGGATACCATGTATGCGAGGCATAGTATGTACTTAATTATTGGCGGGGGTTGTCATAACTAACTGATGTAGTGAACAAAAAGTTTTTTCGGCTAGTAAAAGCATTTAATTAACTTGTTTAGCGGGTTGTCCGTTGGAGGACATTTATTAAACACAGTGCACATTAAGAAATTTCGGGAAATTCAAAAGAGGGCTATTATTAAAGTATATTTGTGAAGTTTTTTTTGAACAAGGACAAAAACTTAGACACTTTATTAGGTGTTCAATGAAGTAGTTCAAAAGTTTAACCAAACTTACATTGAGTACAATTGCCTCTCTTGTTATCTTACTTACTTACTTACTTAAGGTGGCGCTACAGTCCGGGGTGGACCTGGGCCTCAGCCAACAAGCTTCGCCAGCCAGCTCTGTCTCTAGCTAGCCGTCTCCAGTTTCGCACGCGAAGTTGGCTGAGGTCCCCTTCCACTTGCGTGCGCCACCTGAGTCTCGGTGCTCCTCTACCGCGTCGTCCCTGCGGTGTGGATTCGAAGATTTTCCGGGCCGGGGCGTTGGCGTCCATCCGCTTTAGATGACCCAGCCATCGTAGACGTTGTGTTTTGACTCTTTTGGCTAGGTCGGTATCGCTGTACAGCCCGTACAGTTCGATGTTATATCTCCTCCTCCACTCTCCGTCTATGCAGACGGGACCGTAAATCGTCCGAAGAATTTTCCTCTCGAAGCAGCCTAAAGTGTTTTCATCCGCCTTTGACAGGGTCCATGCTTCTGCACCGTAAAGCAGGACTGGGATGATGAGGGTCTTATACATGGACACTTTAGTTGCTCGAGAGAGGGCTTTGCTACTCAATTGCCTTCTTAGCCCAAAGAAACAGCGATTGGCAAGACAACAGTCATTGTCTGAATTGATAGCGGAACCCAGGTAGACAAAGTCCCTAACTACCTCAAAGTTATAGCTGTCGATGGTGATGTTTTGTCCAAGACGTCGGTGTTGGGTGTCTTTTCTTGATGACAGCATATACTTGGTTTTGCCCTCATTGACTGCTAAACCCATATTCGCCGCTTCCGTCCCAATACTCACGAAGGCTTCACTGACATCACGCTTTGTTCTACCGATTATGTCAATGTCGTCTGCATATGCAAGTAGTTGAACGGACTTTTGAAAGATTGTACCTCTGGTGTTGGCGCGAGAGTTCTGCACAATTCTCTCAAGTATGATGTTAAAGAAGTCGCATGACAGCGCGTCGCCTTGTCTTAATCCTTTTTTGACATCAAAGGGGTCGGTGAGGTCTTTGCCGACCTTGACGGAACAGCGTGAGTTTTTCATCATCTCTTGTTATCTATAATTAATCAAATTTTAAAAAGGCAACTTAAGCAAATTAATACCAATCCTGATAACGAGAAAGAATCAAAATTGATTACAAAAATAATTAATACGCCCTTCCAAGCTTCAAATGAGCTAAATATAATTTCACAACCGATAAACTAAACCAAAATGCTAGGAGGAAACCATGAAACCCTTTAAGTCTTATTCGCAAAAAACACTTGCAGCACTTAGCACTGAAATTAAGGACACAAACAGTAATTATTAAAAACACAAAAAACTAGATAACAATTCAAGGTTTATAAGTCTTTCTCTATGTTAATTACCGAACAAGTTTTTTCATCCTAAAGGATTTATTATTAAAACGCACACTCAGGCAACCACGGAAATTAAAAAAATAGGACACAGTTAAAATGAAAATACTCATGAGATGAGGTTTTGCATGCAATGAATTTAATTCAAAAAATATAAGAAAAAAAAAATGCTTCAATAAATGCAAAATACATCATGAATTCATGAATCCTATTTAGGAAGTCTAAGAGCGCGTATTGACGTAATTGATCAAACAATTCTATGCAACTATATGAGGAGGCTTCCCTTGCAGAGTTCTTAGAGAATTCTTTTCCTGATTTGCCTTTCATTTTGTATATTACCCTTGTGTGAGTAATTGTGCTCATGCATTTCGCGTGACAGGATTTTGATGCGACCTACATTTAAATACAAAAATATGGAAAGTGCATGTCAGAGGAGATCCTTTTTCTATTGAGATTTAGATTCAAATGTATTGAGATAAAGAATATACAAATATATAATTTTATTAAGTTGTATAAAGATAAATGTAGGACAGCCTTGCGCTTCGCATACTTAGTGCATAATTAGATAAAAAAATAAATGAAATAATAATAATGAGACAAATGAGCCTTTCCTTAATGAAAAATGTTGTGTGGAGGTTTTTTGTATCCTGAGTAGTTGTGATACATCATAATGCAGTGGAAAAAAGGTGATTTTTTACATTAGAAAATCAGAGACTAGGATCGAAAACTCCCAATCCCAAACCTTCGCTTGAGATTGGGAGGGCAAAGGGCAAAAAACATTCGATCACTCTTAGGAAGCTGTTGAGATGAAAATTAGTCAGCACAGTAATTTCTTGACAAAAGCGCCTCCTACTTAACTCCTACTTACCTTCGAGGCCCAAGCAGACTTGCAGCGAACTTCAGAAGTTCAGCAGCAAAAGGCCGTCAGCTCCAGCTGCATTGTTACCTAACCTACAGACCTTAGGTAAGGTAAGGTTAAACAGGAGTGTGAAGAATAAGGCCACCTGAAATAGTGCCAGACACAAAAACCATATCAAAACCGCATCAAAACGGGCTCATCACGATCCTTGGGGAACCAGTTGAAATTGACATTCAAAAGGCGGTCTGCCTAAAATTTATCCCCAGTGAAACAGCTTCCCTGCTTTGTGAAACAATATCCCTGCAATAGCCAAGAAGGCCTTTGAAGTTAGTGCCGTCTACTTCCACTAAACTTTTAAAGAAACATCAGCCCGAAAATTTCCTGCGCATACGCGAAACTGTCTCGCATTCACACAGTATGAGTTTTATATCCTTAACCGTCTGGATATAACTGCAGAAGCGACAAAACTGTGTTAGAAAGCCTGAGGAACTTTGCTAGTTTTCGCAATTTCTTCGATCTTTTTGCGTCGAAATGTGGGCTGAGTATCTTGGATACCCTGCGTCCAATCAGACTTGACCACCCTTGGTTGGCAGTCATTGCAATTAAATTTCTCAATAGTGCCTATGCAAAGGGGTGGTTTGATGTTTCGATGAGTTTTTCTTAGTTTCGATGAGCCCTCCCCTCTTTTAGAAGCACGGCGGTTTGCTCATTTCATTCTATACCGCAGTGTCCTGGCACCCAGCGCAGTGTTACCCGGTTCTGACTCCATAATGCTTTAAGCACTCCATAATCTTTTAAGCGCCTTACTATAGCTAACAGAAGAACCCGCCACGTGCAAAGCCCCCAAAAAGAGAGAGATTGATGAATCCGAGAATTCGTCTTCACTTACCTCCACCTGGACAGGGCTATTCTAACAAAATTTTTTCGTTTATCATTTTAAATTTAAACTCGGTTTCCACGATTAAGGCCGGAAATAAAAGGTCGACCCAGGCAGCGCCCCAAATACCTGGGCAAGGCTAAGTATACACCCCGCATCAAGGCGCCTGATAGAGCTCGTTCGTGGTTGGTTTGGCCCCCAACCCAACCTAGAATTCTTCGGCGCGATTTCCACTACGCTCGCATCACCGCTGGAATGAGGCGTGCAGACGTTCGATCCTTACTTAAGCTTATTAAATGACTCCTCTCCTCTACACTGTCATGCTAAAATACACCACAAACTGTTAGAAAGTTGTTAGTGTTGCGTATTTGTTTTAGCATGCTTGAATCATAAAAGTTTTCCATTGATAGGATTACGTCCCAAATTTTTCTAGCATTTCCGGCGCACAGTGTGATAGGTTTGCATTTCCTGAGAGAAAAACTTAAAAAATATTAGAATATCGGAGTTCGGGAAAGTGACACCTTTGAGCACAACTCCGGTCAGTCTATTGGCCATTCTTCTGCTTGTATTTACTGAAAGCTTAGAACCACGCGGCGAGGGATTGTGTGAAGATTCCAGGTAGATACAAAGCCCAAATAAAATATCCAATCCCTTTTGGGGCTGCTGATCTCTGATTAGGCGCTTCCCAAGGTGGAGGAAAGGGGAACGCTCAGCAGATATGGTTGAGCAAACCAGCAACAGACGAAAAATCCAAAAACGCCTGTATCGAAATGAGCGGCTTCCTGGTCGGCATAGGATGTTATCCAGGTTAAGGGTCTGCCGAATAGCAAACGCCCTTTTCTCTTCCAACATTAAAATAGAATGGACAACAATTAGATGTATGCCAGATGTTTTTATTAAAAACTCTGCGGATTGCTTTGCTCATTGCTTTTCTGTGTATAGGCAGTGTTTCTGTGGAGGGTTTTCATATTCCGTGCTGGCTCATCCGAGTTTGTCATCCTTTTCTCTTTTATTCTCAAATTCCTCCCGTTCGCGATGCACTATGCATTTTAGGCGGGAAGTCATAACCCCTTGAACACCGGGTAAAAAAAAACCACACGCCATAGCCATAAAACGGGAGACCGAAAACCACCTTGCGTGTAACCCCTATTATGCCCGCAAGGGCGCTTCACTAAGGATGAAGGCCCCTGTCGATGACCCCGGTGATTCTAGTTTGTTTTCTGGGTTTAGCCCCAAGCGCCGATATAAATCCCTTCCGCCCATTTCCCATCCCATACAAAATCATAAAGGAATGGAAAACCAAAATTTTTCTACTCCATGTGGTATTGGCAATTACCAAAATCTAAGCGTGGTCTCTCTGACTACGGTCGGGGCATGGCGTCTGTCGGAAGGCCCCAACATTTATTTATGAATAAAAAAAGAAACAATCTACTCTTGTGGATCTTTGTTCTGGAGGCGTCTGGAGGTCCCAACATTCATTTATGTATAAGATAATAGCCTGAGATTACAACAGCATTGTCTTAATTTACAGCACCAATGTTTCATCACGACGCGATGCTATGCAGTGTTACACAACGTATCAAAGGTCGCGTTACAAAAACTACCCTTGCTATCGTAGAAAATACCCAGTGCTTCGTGCATATGGTCAAGAGTACTTCGAGCAATGCATGTTCACAGAATTTCCCACCTTAATAGTCGTGTTGCATTTCAGAAACAAAATGCTAACGAAGGTATAATACTAAGTACTATATTTCATACCACGATACGATACGAGTAGTAGGGGTACCCTAACGCCGGCCATACTATCCCGTAAATAAAAACATTTTTTTGAACAAGATGACCATACATAACAAAAGTTTCACCAACAAAGCACCGATCCTCATAGTTGTCAGCTTTCACATTGTATTCCTTCAAAATGGTTTCTTGAAAATTTCTTCAAGCACCCGGGACGAATAAAAGAATTTTGGGTTTTTTGATCTTTTCAAAAGAAAAATAATTAAAAACTCGGAAAAATTACTTTTTCTATTTTTGAATCGCTCATCGGCGAAAAAATCCCATTATTAACAGTCAGAATTTCTTGTGTATTTATTTACAAAACAAATTAATTTAAGAATATCCTCTTAAGTCATTGCTCCGGATATGATATATTGTGTTAAACATTTTTCGAAAAAAATCTCTCATGCGCTTCCAACTTTCTGCTTAAAATTTAAAATAGTTTGAATTCTAAAAAACCTTGATCTGTTTTGAACCAAATAATCCGTTGTCAAAACTGATAGTCATGAGATAATTAATATTATTATGATATGGGTCAAAACCCTATTTTCAATACATCTTCATAGGCTAGATCTTCATAGTCTAGGAATTAATCTTAGTATTAAATCATATTACGTAAGACTAGAACGAAAATTAAAATAGATTGAAGTGTTGTTGATAATTTCTGATGGGAAATACGTGTATAGTTATCATATTATATTGATCGTCTGAATACATTATGAACTATTTAATCAGTTGTAATGTCACAATCAATGAAAACATTTTACTCGATAACCAATTTATTGACTCACACTTTTGAAAAAGTGTCTAGTGGATATATTCATCGCATTCTAAGCGGCTTTAATAAGTGGAAAAACCAATAACAAGAAAAAACTTTTTACATTGGGTTTTTCCTATTTTACAGAGAGCTACATGCAATAGGATACTAAATAATTTTTTTTTTGCGACATGTTTTAAGTTTTTTACTAGCTGGTTTTAGCAATTTCTTCATACAAGGAAACAAGAAATAATTCAATAGCCATTATATCGTTGGAGTCCCAAAAAACCTTTCTAGCTGTCGAAACGGTTTGCCTTCACAAGTCCCCTTTTCTACTTATTAGTTAGTTATTTTTGATTGTGCAGTTGTCCATCTAAGATTGATCAAGCGTTTCAAGACGTTTAAAAATATCAATTGAATCATTGGTTTGATGGGCTTCAAATTGGGGTTTGAAATTTTCATCCAAATCCGTTTTGGGTCCAACTTGGCACCCACCAATAGTTTTTGTCAATAGTTTTTTCACGCAAAAATATTCATACAAGATTAAACTAACGGTAACATTCGAAATTGTTATACTTTCTCACGAACCGTAACCCGAGGATCAATCAAAACTATCGTGGATTGCATTAAAGGTTTATCAATTGCGGCGTCATCTGAACACCGTTGGAGCTTAATCTTCTAGGCGTGTACGACGAAAATAATTCAGTAAACCCCTTGCGCACAAGAAAGTAGAGCCCTTGAGATTTTTCAGAGTTATAGCTTCTGGCGGATGAAGATCTTGCTTCCCTCTTTAACTCACTTGGGACAAACTTTATCATCGGCGGAGACTTTAACGCGAAAAATACTTTTTGGGGCTCACGGTGCAATTCAACAAGAAGCAGAGTCCTTTTTAAATGCTTATCGACGGGAAAGCCAATATGTTGTTGATTTCTTAATCGCCGAGGGGGTACCTCGTTACCTTACGAACGTAGAAGAACGCTTTAATCTCTCGGCAGTTTTTTTGGAAATCGGCGGAAGCCTAGCGAAAAAGGAAAGAGCGCCGAGATTAAGTAATAATAATACCGACCGGGACGGCTTTAGAAAATACTGCAAAGAAAACATAGCTTTGAATATACCACTCAAAACGCCACTTGAAATAGAAGACGAAATAGAAAAACTCGTGAGAGTTATTCAGAGCGCTGCGTGGAATAACACTTCTTTTCGGAGATCCGAATTATCGAACAGCGAAACAATATATCCACAAGAAATAGAAGAGCTTATATGCGAAAAGAGAGAAGCGCGCATAGATGGCAACGTTCGCGAGCACCCCCGGATAAGACCATCTTGAACCAACTCTCTAACAAACTAAAGCACGAACTTCAAGACTTTAAAAGTCGCGAGACTACTGCTTACCTCGAAAGTTTGACTGCCGATAAAGGTTCGAATTACTCGCTTTGGAAAGCTGTGAAGTCCATTAAGAAGCCTATAGTATACTCGGCGCCATTAAGAAAAGCCAACAGCGAATGGGCAAGAGGAGAAAAATAAAAAGCGGATTTATTTGCAGATTACTAAGAAGAAACATTCAAACCGTTTGACGGCGAACCGTTGGTCAAGTAGCTCAATTCCTATGCGGTACAAGAAAATTATAGAATAAAAACCGTGTCATTGGCTGAACTTTGTCAAACGATAAATAACCTGAAGAACAACAAAGTACCTGGCTACGACTTAATTACGAGGGAAATTCTGAAGGAGCTACCGAAAAAGGCGTTGGTCAAGCTACTCTATATCATTAACACCTCCATCAGAATTTTATATGTTCCAAGGCAATGGAAAGTGGCCGAGGTTATAATGGTTCCGAAACCAGAAAAATGTCCGAACGACAAAAAATCATACAGACCTATTTCGTATTCGAGAAACTGTTGCTAAAAATATTGCAACCAATGATTAAAGAAAGACGATTGATTCCGGATAAAAACATTTTTTTCAACAAGTTCGGATCCACCAATTCGGATTTAGGAAAAAGCATTCAACAATCGATCAGGTCTATCGAATAATGTATACGTTATATAAATACTATGTATACTATATATACTGTATACTAGCACTTTTCTCGACGTATCGCAAGCCTTCGACAAACGACAAGGTATGGCACGAAGGCCTGAAGTACAAGTTAAGGCTTAGCTTACCAGAAAAAAAACTATGGAATCTTAGAGTCCTACCTTGAAGACAGAATCTTAAGGTAAAAACCTTAAGGTAACCGCGTAAGGTGCGAAAATAAGCACCCGGAATTCAAAGAGATAAATCCCGCGTCCCGCAAGGAAGCGTCGGCACAATATTATTTTTGCTTTATACCTAAAGACATACTCCACGATGAGGGAACAATTTTAGCTACGTTCGCTGACGACACTTCTATTCTCGCTATTGATACGACAATTGAATTATCAACAGGAAAACTTCAGCGCGCTTTAGACAAAATATGCGACTGGACGAAGAGCTGGCGAGTCGTCCTTAACAAGACTAAGTCAACGCATGTTAACTTTACTTATAAAAAGATAAACAACAAACCTTTATTCATTAACTCCGTACATATCCCGTACTCAAATGAAACGAAATATCAAGGAATAAATATCAAAGAATAACAAACTGGTTTTGTATAAGCAAGTGCTAAAACCATCTTGGACGTACGGTGTACAACTATGGGTACATAAGAAATAGCGATCATCACCGAGATCTAGGAATCGCAACCGTGAATGACGAGGTAACAAACTTTGCTCGCAAACTTAGTACTCGTCTTCGCGGACATTGCAACAATGAAATCATCCGAACTTTGGATCAGACAAATCTTACGCGCCGACTACAACGAATGAGACCGTTGGATCTAGCAGCATAAGATGAAACCGCATAAATCGACGGTATAGTAGGTGCTTTCGTTAGAAGGCAGCCTGCCACACGCGATTACTACTTGCTAAGGAAACTTAGTTGTAGTCTAACGGAAAATGGGAGGTTTTTTAGTGAGAAAGAATCTCACACTACTATGAGCACGCGCGGCCAGTCCTCGAAGTGCCTATGAAGGTTTTTCCTACCCACGGAAAAAAAAGACTTACTACTTCGTCCGTTTGGAGGTTTTATACCGTAGAAAAAAGGTGATTTCAAACACGAATGTTTTTTTCTATTTTGACCTAATCTTACCTAAGGCAGTTGCTTCGACCGCAGTTAAAAGCCAAGTGTTTGACAGATCCATCTTTTTTTTACCTAAGGCTTAAAAGAACCAAAGGTATAAAAAAAAACTTTTTAGGCAATCCAAGCGCCACCTAGCACCAAAGTCACTCATTTACCAAACATCAACTATGATTCCTCGTGCAAAAAAAAGTTGTTAGATTTATTATTTTAGAAAACCAAGAACAAAAGTGGACGTAACAAGCAACCTTGTGTGACTCCTAGGGATATATTGCATAGGGATATATTGCAAGTTGTTACCATACAAGAATACCAAAAATCTGTGTTCCTGGTAATACTATAGTCTTTTCACACTTAGTACTTTTCATACTTTACTCCTTTACATATAACTCAACTCATAGAGCAGAATTTCTGTCGATACTTGAATAGGCCGTCTTAAAGTCTACGAATACCGCGTTGCTTCTTACATTTTTCAAGGCAAGCGATGCTCGGTAAGGCAAAATCTTGTCCTTAGTTCAGAAGATTTTGCCAAAGTCCGCCGGGATTTTCGTCGGGATATCGTTTCCAAAGTCGATAGAAGTAATGCGCTCTAAAACGACTTCTTTAGAAAGGTTTGCTATTGCTATAAAATGATATACCTCTCCTCCTATAACCGTTTGATACTTTAGCATCTTCTTGCTTAAGAATGGTGAAAATTTTGCTCCTTTCGAAGTTGTTAGGTATATTTCATCCGTATCAAAAATATAGTAGTAAGCTAGTGAAAGCTTTAGGACCGCGTTAAATCGTGGATTATTTTAAAACGCCTAAAAATCAAGGAACGCTGTCATTTCCTGAGGCTTTCAGATTGCATCTCTCGCAAGTTTCCAAAAAGCACAGCTAAAGGCTATATTCTCCAACCTATCTAATGAACTCATTTCATTCTCAAGCCGTTGAAGTTTAAAGTAGCCAACTGAGAACTCAGTTATATATACACTTTCTGATGGGAAGCGACGTAAGTCATGCACTTCTTCTACTGGGCGCTTTCCATAAGAACGACGTGTGCATTCAACATAGTTCTCAGTTGTGTACACCAACGTGACGGATGCAACAGATTCATTGCGCTAAAGGCTTCAGTTTGAATTTTTAAGATGGATTTTAATTGCATTTTTCTTTCTGCTCTCCTACTCTTCAAACTTGGAAAAATACTAGAGGGGATCCCCTCTTTTTCCGATTTCGAGCAGTATTTTAAAAAAATTTCCAGAACAGATATTACTTTTAGGGTTTGCTAAAACCTCAAGTTGGTGGAACCGTGAAAAAGATTAAATCTTTGAAGATTAAATTAAAATTTGAAATTTTTCCAGATGACCGAGGCTGGTATCGAGCAAAGACCCGGAAAATCTGCTTCGGTTTAATCAACTGTTTTGCTAATTCTTACTTACTTAACTTAACTTAACTTAAGGTGGCGCTACAGTCCGGGGTGGACCTGGGCCTCAGCCAACAAGCTTCGCCAGCCAGCTCTGTCTCTAGCTAGCCGTCTCCAGTTTCGCACGCGAAGTTGGCTGAGGTCCCCTTCCACTTGCGTGCGCCACCTGAGTCTCGGTGCTCCTCTACCGCGTCGTCCCTGCGGTGTGGATTCGAAGATTTTCCGGGCCGGGGCGTTGGTGTCCATCCGCTCTAGATGACCCAGCCATCGTAGACGTTGTGTTTTGACTCTTTTGGCTAGGTCGGTATCGCTGTACAGCCCGTACAGTTCGATGTTATATCTCCTCCTCCACTCTCCGTCTATGCAGACGGGACCGTAAATCGTCCGAAGAATTTTCCTCTCGAAGCAGCCTAAAGTGTTTTCATCCGCCTTTGACAGAGTCCATGCTTCTGCACCGTAAAGCAGGACTGGGATGATGAGGGTCTTATACATAGACACTTTAGTTGCTCGAGAGAGGGCTTTGCTACTCAATTGCCTTCTTAGCCCAAAGAAACAGCGATTGGCAAGAGTTATCCTTCGTTTGATTTCAGCGCTGGTGTCATTGTCTGAATTGATAGCGGAACCCAGGTAGACAAAGTCCCTAACTACCTCAAAGTTATAGCTGTCGATGGTGATGTTTTGTCCAAGACGTCGGTGTTGGGTGTCTTTTCTTGATGACAGCATATACTTGGTTTTGCCCTCATTGACTGCTAAACCCATATTCGCCGCTTCCGTCCCAATACTCACGAAGGCTTCACTGACATCACGCTTTGTTCTACCGATTATGTCAATGTCGTCTGCATATGCAAGTAGTTGAACGGACTTTTGAAAGATTGTACCTCTGGTGTTGGCGCGAGAGTTCTGCACAATTCTCTCAAGAATGATGTTAAAGAAGTCGCATGACAGCGTGTCGCCTTGTCTAAATCCTTTTTTGACATCAAAGGGGTCGGTGAGGTCTTTGCCGACCTTGACGGAACAGCGTGAGTTTTCCATCGTCATCCTGCACAGACTGACGAGTTTGGCAGGGATGCCAAAACTAGACATTGCGCTATATAGCTCGTCTCTATAGATGCTGTCATACGCGGCCTTGAAATCGATGAAGAGGTGGTGTGTATCGATTTGGAATTCGTGGGTTTTCTCCAAGATCTGCCGCAGTGTGAATATTTGATCGATGGTGGACTTTCCTGGCCTAAAGCCACACTGATATGTGCCTATCAGATTGTTGACAAACGGCTTCAGGCGTTCACACAGTACAGCAGAAAAGATCTTGTATGCGATGTTAAGAAGACTTATGCCTCTGTAGTTGGCACAACTCAGAGGGTCTCCTTTCTTCAGGATCGGGCAAACAATGCTGAGGTTCCATTCGTCGGGCATGCTTTCTTCCGACCATATCTTGCAGATGAGCTGGTGCATGCTCCTAACCAGCTCATCGCCAGCGGATTTAAAAAGTTCGGCAGCTAGGCCGTCTGCTCCGGCTGCTTTGTTGCACTTGAGCTTAGACACAGCTACTTTCACCTCCTCCAGGTCGGGTGGGCGGTATCGTTCGTATGCTTCGTCGGTAACGTCTTCGCCCGGGTTGAATGGTTCGTTCTGCCTGACAGCGGTATTTGGTTCGTCCTCGCCGTTATACAGTCTGCAGAAGTGGTCTTTCCAAATCCTCAGCACCGACTGCGATTCTACAACGATGTTCCCTTGATGGTCCTTACAGGCTTCAGTTCGAAGTTTATACCCTTGGCAGGACCTTTTGATCCTTTGGTAAAACTTTCTAACCTCATTCCTGTTGTAACATCTCTCTATCTCTTCAACCGCGCGCTTCTCGTGCTCTCTCTTTTTCCTTCGGAGAAGCCGGTGCTCCTCTCTCCTCCTCTGCTCGTAGAGCTCGCGAGCAGCTCTAGTCCTTCTGTGCAGCGCCGCTTTGTATGCTTCCTGTTTAGCTGCATGTGCTTGCCGGCATTCATCGTCAAACCAGGGGTTTCGTTGTGGTCGCCGTGTGAAACCCAGCACTTCAGAGGCGGCGTCTCTGATGGCATTTTGGCAGTGTTGCCACTGGCTATCAATACTTGATGCTGGTTGCTTTTGCTAATTCTTGGTTTTGCTAATTCTTATAACGAAAAAAGTTGAAGGAAATAATCTAGAAAACTTGAGTACTTAACGAAGAAGTTGACAATCGAAGACGAAGTCTAAACGAATAATTTATCTTCTTCTTGTTTATAAGAAACCATATTATTTAAGGATCAAACACCTCCCACTCCGAGGGGAGTAATTTGAGGTTTATACACCTCCCAAATGGGCCGTGAGGAATTCGGTATTCATAAATGCTCCGTTTAAGTATTTTATATAACTTCATAAGGTTTGAAGTTAAAGCTAGTTTTAAATTTGCCTGAAAGTTTTAATGTTTACTTTTTCATGTAAAGGCCCTTAAAGTTGTTGTCTTAGTTTGAATTTTCACATGTTCTTACAAAGGGTTTTAAAAACTTTTTGATCCGCGTTGTTTCTCATTTAAGATATATTTTGAACTCAAACTTTTTTTACTTAAATTTTCGTCAAGTGGCTTAAAATTCTCTTAACATATACCCAAATTCTGCCGCCGCCGACTGGAACATTAATTAAATATGCACATTGCTCTGCAGAAAGCAATTTTTCCATTTAAAACCCACGCAGTAAGTATTGACATGTGTTTACCTGATTATTCGCATCTGCAGCCACATGAAAGAGTCATGATACCTGCTTAAGTCATGCCGGTTGACCTTCTTGGTTGTCTCATACCGAAATGCTGAAAACATCGTTCGCATCTGTCATCACAGCGCCGCATCTCTATAGGCAGATGAGATAATCAACCATAAGTCGATGACTGAATTGGAACAGAATTTTTGGGTAAATATTGAAATTCGAAATCAAGTCAGCCACCATCATTACCCGCAGTGGAAGATACACGAAGATTTTGTGTATATGTAGATGCGCAATCGGGCGTAAGTTTTCAAATGACATAACCAATGCCACCACAGCACCGCCTTCCTTCCATAAGCGCGGTTAGCTTTGAGAAATTAGTTTTTCTGAAATTGTTTCGCAGTGTGTTTGCTGTACTTATTGACAGGGGTTGAAATTTATTGCTGCTGGTTGTTGGTGGGCGGTTAAGTTATTTTAAAAGAAAAATTCTTAAAACTTGTTTTACGATCGGTCATAAATGTGCTGTATTCGATCACCATCGGTTTGTTAGTGATGTCAAAGCGAAAAATGTTTGATCATCACAATTAACACAAATGCGTGTACAAAGTGACTGCACTTTGATTATATAGTCGTCCTTGAGTGGAACTCTTTGTGCTTGATGCAGTTTGTTTCATGAAATCATCGGAAATAGAAAAAGCTGTTTCAAATTTGTTAACGTACAAATGCTTCAACTACATTGTGGCCAAATGTTATTGCACAATTTAGTTGAGCTATAATATTTTCCCCATAAACCTTTATTGCTATTGAACTGTACATTTATTTCTGCACTTAAAAGTATCTTTTTTAAGTTAACTACTAGGGGCAAGAAGTATTTACAATGGATACATTTTCAGGCAGCTTAAGACCTATAGCTTAAACTTCTTAACACTGGAGGCGGAGGAGTGGGTATATGCATATAACATTTCGGCCCAACTATAGCAGTTAGCCTTACTCAATTGCATTATCATTTAACCAATGTAAATCACTAGTCCCTCATTATTGTAGTTAACGTTGAAGCTTAATATTTAAATATAATTTGCTTTAATAATTTAAATTAACTTGTATCTACATCTGGTCGCCGGCCGTCGCGGCTAGAATCGAAAAGAGAAGGATTGAGATGACAGCGAGATGACAGCTGGCAGTCGGTCAGATATATTTCTCGCAGTTAGTCGTGCTTGCTCTGTTCGCAAAGAATGGTTTCTTAAGTGGAGAGATTTATTGATTTATTGTGGGGTCGCCACACTGTCAACAGAAGTCTTCGACAGTTGCAGGTTAACCGAAGTACCTTTGACATAATTTCATTTATGATAGTGCAAAAAAAATGTGCGTTCGTGAAGTTGTTGCACATAAGGGCATTTGGTGCAACTTGATCAAAAGGGGTATTATTCATAAAGGAAAAAACAGCAAAAAATTTCGCGTGGAACAGGTGTAGAAAAAACAACCAAGAACCAGTGACTAAGTGCTACAGTGTGTAGGCAAAAGATACAGTCCAGAAAACGGACCGTTGAATAGCCCATACAATCCCACATTGTAAATTGAGGATGTTATTGTTTTTTGACGTTTTGTCATTATCATCATCATCATTTTCGAATGCCGCTTATTCTTTAAAAGGGTCGCGGAGCGAGGGTGGCTAAATGGTCCTTCCATCTTTCTCGATCCTCCGCCACCAACTCAAGAGACTCCGGGGCAATCCCCAGGCGGGACTCAGAGAGGTTCTTTACCTGATTCCACCACCTGTTTCTTGGCCTACCAGGGGGGCGACGCGCTCGCATCTCGGAGAAGTAGCTGCTCAACATTAAGATTCCTACGAATACTGACGTTTCTCACTCTGTCCCTTAGAGTAACATCAGCAACGCACCTCAGGAATCTCATTTCGGCAGCTTGTACCCGCGATCTAATTCTTTCGGTCATTACTCAAATTTCATGACCATAGATGAGGGTCGAAACGAACACTGAATTAAAAACTGAGATCTTTGCTTTCACTCCAAGCTCAGCTTTCCTGATGACCGGCCAGCGCAGTTCCTTTACTATTGCTCCAGCTTGGCCAATTCTACGGGACAACTCAGTATCACTCCTCCCATCTTTCGTGAAAAAGACCCCGAGATGTTTTGAAGATAGGCTTAAATGCTCACTAAAATGTAATTTTTTGGTTCAAATTAAATTTTTTTTAAACCGGTCTCTAAAAGAGGTTGGAAGTTATTGGGCGTGGTCTGACCAATTTTTATTACAAACTATAAATAAAAGAATACATGTTTTGAAGATAGGCTTAAATGCTCACTAAAATATAATTTTTTCGTTCAAATTAAATTTTTTTTAAAACCGGCCCAAAAGGTTGGAAGTTATGAACGAACTTTAGAAAAGAGCTTGTTTCACCTTTTGTGTTAATTTTTATTTCTAATACTTCCCAAATTGAACTTAAAACTAATCGAAATCACCTTTTTCTTGAAAGTTCAAGGTTTTTCTTAAATTCAACTTCGAAATGTAGGCGTGGCTCTAAATCTCCTATGAACGAAATATAGGACTAAGTGTTTTCTAGGTTAGCTAGAGTTAGGTTGCTCTCAGCAAAATGCATCAGCTCGCATTGGGAGGGAGGAGAGTTTTCAGTTTTATAAGCCCAACCCAACTGAGGAAAAATGTAACTCGATTTATACGAGCCAAAAATGCAATGTCACGTGACCTGGATATTTGATTTGGTCTAACCAACCTGTTGAATTAAGGATAGAGACCTCTTCGAGTGTGTTGAAGAGGGGTTTAATCGTAATGCCCGTAGTCTAGCTCTGGCTAGTGCCAGACAGGCGCACTTGAGGTGGAACAGTGTTTCTTTTTCTGTTGCAACATCCACAGAGGATATTTTGGCCTTTGTTGCGCCAAGCCAAATATACATATACTGAGTCCGCGAATGAGCAAGGGAGGAGTCAATTTTGCCTCGCCAAATCACCAGTTCAGCGAGACCTTGAATTGAGGTCAGCTAATAGTGGCATTCTGGAGCCAGTTTCGAGGAATTGATTTGTAAGTCAAAAGCTTTATCGGCTGCCTGACTATGCCTTTGTGTTTTATTTTTAACTGACTTCATGTTCCGCGAACTGACATATATCCGCCTGGAATATATTGGCTGTATCTGAAAGACAGTAAGATTTATAGATATTATTAAGAGATTCCGAGTTAACTCATGCACCGCAGTTCATGTTGGACCCGTCAGGTGTAGATGGTTGCAGTGAAAGCTATTTTCCTCGCTTGTTCGAAATTGTACTTAGCATTGTTTGTTTTGGGGGGCGAGGTACTCTCTTAGAGTCGCGGCCAATTAGGTCAGCAATGACTCTAGAACGTTGTTTTGGCCATAAGGTCTCGCAGACCATATACCAGATTCACAGATCTGATTTGGCAAAGAGTAGCTATGTTTTTAACGAGTAGAGTTTGTAGCCCCAGTGTCATAAAGTCAGCGAAAAGTATTAAAAATATGAAAAATTGTGCCTTATTTTCGATACTTCCCAACACTCGTTTACAATGTTATACTAGCTTACAGCTCATTTTGCTACCTGCATTACGATCCCGGGCATGTGCCATGTCTCTATACTCTACACCTATGGAAACTTTGGAACATGGCAAATTTAATATTTGCAGTTGTACAGTGGCATGAGTCCTTAAAAGTCTGAACATATACAAATATGCTGGTCCAGATGGGTTTATTTCGATAGGTGAAAGAAGACGCTGGTCTCTGATCTCTTTCCAAGTAGAAAACTGTATTTGTTCAACCCACCCCAGTTTCCGAATCAGACTATTTTAGTCTAGGAGGGTTATCAGGCTTTAGTTTTTACGCTTCATCAATTCGAAATAAAAACATTCCAATTCCATTGCTGAAAAGTGTACTTGTGCACCCTCTCGCAGCACCTTCAACACAAGACATAAAAAAGAATTTTCCCACGGAAAGCACAGTTGTATGAGATCCTAATGAGATACTAACTAAAATCGATGGTAATTTATGTGGCGACTGACTATAAGTGGACCGCAATAGGAGATACGTACGGCAATCCGAAAATAGAAAAACGTGTTTGGGTGATTTGCGACGAGCGACGACGACGTTGAGTAACGAGTAGATCGGTATCTCCACAAAGATTGTTTCACATCACAATCACAGCTCTGATGTGGCGTCTTTCTGTGCGAAAATTGTCACGGAAATGTCATTAGCTGTGAGTGAGGAGTTAAATCAATTTTCACCGATGCCAAACAAAACATGAGAAAGGATGAGATCACAGCCACAAGTATAGAGGAGAACATTAAAACTAATTTTTGTGCAAAAATAAAGACTAGATGTCGAGGGTTAAGGACTTCCTCCACTATTCGTCTGTCATGAAAATGCTTAAGAAGTATTGATTGAAAACAAGATTTTCCAACAAAATAAATGCTGTCACGCCTGTTGTCAAACATCAAATGGGGTAAGACAACACCCATAATCAATTTCAAACCTTTCAAAAATTGCCTCATAAAGATTTTACATGTTACACTGGGAATCTAGCAATTGACAAGTAATAATGTTAAAAACAAACTTTGGGAAATAAAGGCTGTTTCCACATCAAATACGTCTAGCTTCTTTATGTCAGTACGTATCGTAAGCTCTTGATCTTCCTTCAATGAATACACCACCAGATCTGCTTTAGTGCTTCTAGAAGCCAAGTCAAAATATGCTTACACAGGCTCATCAGTCATCACATACTGAAAGTGTTATTTTGGTTGATAAAAAAATACCCGATAAATATATCGATAAGTACATTTTCTTGTGGAATAGTAAATTACCCCCCCCCCCCCCTCCACGCGCACAAGCTCTCTCCCTATTTCCTTATTGTATTTGGCGGAATTCGTCTCCAAATTAAATTTACTTCCTACAAGTTTTTCAAATTTTCTGTAACCTTTATCCAACCTGTATCAATAAAGTTAGACGACATATTCCTAAAGCCATACATATTCCCATAAATCTCCTCCTAAAAAAAGTGTTTATTGTGAGACACAACCTTGCTTATAGCCCCCGTTTATTCAAAGTTCAATCAAACACCACACAAGTTAACACGCGAATAATGTTTAACCAATCTTTAGGGATTGAAACCTATATGCCCATTAAAGATAGACCTGAAAGCAGCCCAAAGCCCCATAAACGTGCCTTCATCCTTTATTTATCCCCTCATCACATAAAATTCTAAAAGGTAATTTTCACTATACGTTTTTATTCTATTTTTTGTTCCTTAGATTTTTTTTTTGAATTGTTTGTCTAGCCCAGAGTGGTGGGTGGTTTTGGTTTATGTTTTGTTGTTCTAACCTCTCCCCAGGGAGTACTTGCCCTCTAAATGCGTATATGCGGCCGCTGGCTTGTGGAATAAATTTGCGTCCTTTAACTGTGGTCAGTATATGACAGTGTAGATATATCTACACACATAAACTCTGAGTGTATGGGACTTTTTTTTCAAACCTTTTGAGTTGCTGGGTTGGGTATGTGTATGTTGGAACTCGGTGAGGTCAATGGAATTCTAAATTGAAAAGGAACGCATGACACACGAGAGAAAAAAAATCTAATTTCCTTCTCGAAAAAAAGCAAAACCCATTCGCAAGTGAAATTGTGCAGAAAATTGGGTAATTTCCAAAATTACGTCTCTAAATACTTTGTCGGTTGGTCTTTATTTCATTTTCGACAGGCTGCTCGGCTCGGTGATATACATAATTCGGCTAAAATTAAACATTTTTTTTTTGTTTTTGTTTAAATAATGATTCATTTAACTTATATGCGCAGTTTAGTTTTTGTGTTTTTGTTTTTATTTAATATTTTCTTAAATTCATGCTAAATTAGTTAAATTATTTTTCGGCAATAAACGTTTTTTTGGTTATGCAAGAGGCTTGTGTTCAATGGTGTAACATAATGGCTTATTTGGTGGTTTCAATGATGCCATAATAACTTAAAGCCGCAAAAAATTTATAGGATTAATTTAATTTTTTCAGCTACTTCAATATTAGCCTCAATAATATTAGCTTTTTGAAAATTGGAAAATCAAAAAAATTAGGTTTAAAACTAGCTTGAAAAGCTGACTTAGTGAATGATTATTTGAGGATTGGGTGTATGTAGAGCATTTCATAAATGTATTTTACTGCAACTTCTTGAACAAGTACTGCAGCAAAAGAATACTTACCTATACATCCAGCTTGACTGCTAAAACTTTGCCTGGCAACAATATTTCTTACATATCGGCTGATTATACTTCAGAACAAAACGAAGACACTCCGACTTCAGAAAAGTTAACGCACAGGAAGAGTATCCCATTTGATCCTCATATTCAGGGAAGCATGTGCCAACCATTGCGTCCAAGTCTTAAAAGTGTCTTGCTGGAAGTTTTTTGAAATTTAATTGCATTGACAGCCTTATAAACACTTTCGCTCAAAACCGCCGGCGGTTCATCCATGACCTCCTCACAAAAACTTACCCAGCGAAAGTAACAGCTGAAATTTCAGAGCAGTCTGAAGATCCGGCGACTGGAGCAAGTAAGTTATGTAACTTACTTGAGCAAGTAAGTTACATCAGAAATATTCTATCCAAATTTGAGAAAGAGATGAAGAAATCCAAATGGAGTTTTCGCAGAAACTTTTTTAAGAATTTTTAAGGCGTTCTTCTTAGGTTAAAAAAAATTCCCTTGAATCGCATAAAGAGACTCAAAAAGGCCAATCTCAAAAAACAACTTTAAAAACACCAGTATTATAAAGTAAAGTATTTGATTATCTAAAGTAAAGTTTTTCGTTTTACCAAATGATAATCCATACGTTATCATACTTTACGATCACAGAATTATTAGTTGATTCCAATAAATTCAAAAATAATTCGTTAAGTGAATTTTTTTGAAAGGGTACCAAATCACCCAAGGTGCCATTTCACCTGACTTTAACCTAAGTATGCCATACTAGAAACTCGAATGTCGCAGATTGATTTCAATTTCTACAGAAATTTCTAGAAAGATTTGAATGCAGCTTGGCTGTCCATCAAAAATGCGGAGATCCTAATAAAATATGCACCACGTTTTTTTAAAGCCATGACAGGACCTTTTTCCTCGTTATGAACCCGCTTGGAAAAGACATAAATAAGTTGGAAGACTAATGGCGTGCTTCGAGAGTCTAATAGCGTGCTCAGTTCGCACCGAGCTATTACACTAAGCTCTCAAATAAAAGACGGTGCACACGACTGTTCGAGCGTGGTTAACAATAGATTTCCGTATGGATAAGGACAAGGTCAGCAACAGGCGCTCACATCATGTTAAGTGACAAACTGCATTAACTCAATTCGTAGAATGTTTTTCTATTCGTCGGCTTGTTTGTTCTCTTTAAGATGGTTTTTGTATTCGCTGAGGTAATACAAGGTAACAATAGTTCTCATTTCTCATGACTAATTTATTCCTTCTTTGACAGAGCAATTAGCAACTACTTATGCCGTTAGCAATAAGATTAAAGGGGCTTTCACAGCCAACGCACTTGCGACCAGCGACTGGCAAACAAATGACTCTACTCCAAAATACTGATTCAGAATTGAAATCGCAGCACGAAAATCTTTAAACGATCGAATAATCTATAACTTGACTCTTCTACAAAATCAATTTACATAAGTTCTGTCAAGATATTTGCAGCTCGCTGATTTCAAAACGAATTCGCAGCGACTTGTGCCAATTACTAAGCGAATTGTATATATATCTTCACAAAGCTTTTGAAAATGAAGGATTTGAAGTTGCCAAATTATAAAATTCAGGATTATTGTAAGTTTTCTATTTAACAAATCTCAGTTTTAAGCAATTCCATAGAGCAATGTCCAATTAAGCGCCAGTTCGCAGGTCGCAAGTTCGCCGGCTGTGAAAGTACCTTAAACCTATCGGAGAAAGCACCACGCCATACCCTATTTTATAATTTGTTATTAAACCATCGATCGGTGTAAAAACGAGACTTACTAAGGCTAGGTGCCAATGCACCTCAAGCCAGCAATAACAAAATTGAAACTTTAGATTTGTTCTACAAGCCACGTTAAGGGAACCTGTAATCATGCCTTGTTACAATCCTAAGTTTGCACTCCCTGCGGTTTGTAACTGTTTGTTGGAGAAGTATGTTAAATGCCGTTCTTGTTGCACCTGCCCAGACATAAAACATATTTTAATATTTATTAAATACTAAAAAATTTAGACTCAGTAAGTTTTAGCTAGCTCTTTATGAGCTCCTTTTTCGATGTCATGTTTGACGCATGAATAATTGCTACAGTTCAGACTCTAATTACCAGGAGCTAAATTTATTCCAAGGTTTTACAAGAAACCACATGAAAACCTCACAAATTCAACCTAATTTATATATGTATCTAATCTATGCGGAAATACTTTTCACCTCCTTCGTCAAACGTGAGTAAAAAATTAATTTAATTTACATTTAAACGCTCCCGAAAGCCATTTCCGCGAAAAAGATTGAACGGATATGTTTAGCTTGCGCATTTTGAGGCTTTTATCGGAATATTAAGGACAGTTTTCATATCCCTCCTATACAAAATAAAAGTTAAACACGTGCTTAGCTCATGTGACCCCGTTTGAATTACCCACAATGATGGTGATTTATCATGTGATAAACTGTATGAATAATGTTTAAAACGTGGCCATATAAAAGGGTGAAAGAAATGTGCATGCGTGCTTTCAGGACGGTTCTGCTTTAGTGATTAAACAGCTCGTCTATAAAAGCCTCCAGGGAGGGTGTTATATCCACAAACCACAATATTCCTTGCTCCATGTATTTACCATGAAAATTAAAACTTCATACACGACGAGTATTTATTGCACTTATAAGTCGGATGGTAATAAACGCAAACCGGTTGTTATGACTTTGTGGCCCAGTTTTAAGTAAAATTTTACACTAAAAAAGGACTCTGAAAAGTAGTTATTTTGAACAACTATACGTGACAAAGTTTCGTATAGGATTTTATATCAAACATAGGCGTGGATATAAGTTTATTAAACTACTTTTGCTGTTTTCACGGATTCTGTGTACGTTCAAAGCTATATTTTTTAAATACCAACTTTTACGATGCTGCATTCGCATCCGAATTTTATTGCCTCAAATCGATAAATCTTTTCTTTTTCGGTCATTGAATTGTATTGGCTTAAGAGGGACCCGCTGGCAATGAATCTATTGGCTTTGCAGATGTAGCTCCTATAACCTTGGAGCAACTGTAGGTCGTTCGATTTTATCCGTTTTTATGAAAACTTTATGTGTAGTCATAGTCACAGTCCGTATACTCTGCACTCCTCAACTACTTCCGAGGTAAATCCATTTCCGGTTACTTTATGCGCTCGAAGGATTTATGGCGGAAATGTGTACCATGGAGAACAATTTTTCATGGAGAATTATGTTCAGTGGCCCTGTTGCTTGAACGTCAAACGCTTTGGGAAAGGGCATACATTTGTGCTTTCTTTTTTTTTAACTTTTTTTCAGGTCTATATTTGGGCTTATGTGACGTCTGAAGTAAAAAAGGAGTGGGTTGGGGTATAGGTAGTAAGGCACTTTGTTTGCTGTGTCGCCACTATGTTACAAAACAATGCTTATGTCTTCATGTCTGTTAATGTTGCGTAATGCAAAATTTTAGCCTCAAAAAATCGACAAAGATTGTCGTTCAATGTTATCCAACAAAATCAAACAGTAACAGTCGCTTATTATGAAGGTCTTCCATATTTTCTCTTTTACTTTCAAGTTTTGCGCCAAACTTCAGAAATAAATCAAAGAATTATCTCACCGCGGAAAGTTTCCATCAGATTAATTTAAATCTGTCTTGGAGGGCAGATTCACATCAAAAACAGCCCTAAAAATCATACAAGTTCTTTAATGTCCTCTAACGAAGTGAATTTAAGTAGGTACCTACGGAAAAAAATAAAATAAAAATATAAATAAAATCCCACATAATCGCTAAGCACACGGTTTCCCTAAGAACACGACCAAGATAATCCAACCAATTCTGAACAAAAAGATTCAACAGGAATGGAATTCCAAGGCAAATAAACAACACTCACCTTCTAAAATACGGTATGGAGCACAGTGGTATCCTTCGTAAATTCCCGTGCCGCAAAACATTCATTTATCTTTTTGGGACGACGCACGGCCTGACCTGCAAGAAGCCCGCAAGGAGAATAAATGTGAAAATAAATTGAAAGCAAGAAGCTTATCATTACACTTTAGGGATACGATCTGTATCAACTGCCCGCCTCACATATCCTTTTAATTCAATTCCAAGGAAATATTTTTATTTCTTTCCGGGGATGCCAACAACGGAGGCAAAAGGAATTTGATGGAAAGTGTATAACTTCAATCGAGGTGACCCCCAAGACGGGAGCCGCCCTTTAGAGCAAACCAAAATAATGTTTTCTTCCTCTTTCCGGAAAACTGACACCGAAGGGCGCAACTAAAATAAACCAGAGAAATCCATACAAAAACGGTACGGGAAACCGCAAAACGATTAATTTTCCCATGAGATCCGGAGCAACAGCATCTATATGCGCTGTATCTATATTGCTATTGACTTACCTCGTTTAACATCAATTAAAAAAGTTACAAAGGCCCTGCACATAGCCGCAATTAACCACATTTTATGTGTTCACAAGCTTGTAACCTATCATCGACACTTACCTGTAAAGAAATAGAAAAGCAGTCGATTAGTGATACATAAAAATAAAATTGAGTGTATGAATGTAGTAAGAATCTTAAGTAATAGATGCAGTCAAGAACGTATATCTCATGGATATAGGCAATTAAAGAGCAATAAACTCGTCCTCGTCATTTAATATCATCATAAGGTAGAAGAAAAAAAACGAACGAAAGAGAGATACAAATACCCATTAGGCATTGAAGAAAACTTTTTTTTGGGGTCGGCGCGGATTCTTTGGGATAAGGTATCTTCACGTTCGGTAATCAACCATCCGGATCCACTTTCAAGCGGAAATAATTGCTTTTCACGTAGTTACTTACTTTTGTGCTGTTCGTGCTAAGATCTAGATCTAGAATGCGTGTATGCGAAACTACTTCTTAAGAAGACTGCGATGGAAAGCGTGCGGAAGTGAAACAGTTACCGTTTTGATTTTTTTTTATTTCAAATCACACTGAAGTGGTTATGCAGAGGCTCATCGCCAGGTGTCCAGGAAGAGTTTTCTTATTTAAAAATAAGTTGCACATGAATTCAAGCAAGATACGCATGAAAATCTATTTCTCGCTGATGTAAGAGATTAAAGGCTATTCTTCCTCTATCAACCAAATGAATTTCCCTTGAATGTGTTCATTAATGACAAATCAGACTGAAATCATTATAGGCATTAGACAAAAGCGCCTTTTGCTTGACCCATTTTTGCATTCTAGACACATGCTGCTTATCATATCCTATCCGTGGCATAAGAGTAGAAATAGCTGACTATTTCCCCACATATGTTGTGCCCTTATGAGGAAGTCAAGCGTTCATGTCCCTGCAAAAAAAAAGGTGCAGTACGAAACTATTTCTTCGAGCTCGTCGATAAAGCCAACGTTAAATCCAAGCTGTATTGGAAGATTCTTATGCAGTTTTTGTTGGTCTGTTGCAGACAACATGCACAACTTTCCTAGCACCACATCCGGAAAAGGCTCTGGCACAAGCTGATTATTAATGCTGCAAAGGAGGATGTCACAATCGCAAGGCTGCCTTCAAGAGAGAAAAAATTTAAGCAAGCAAAATACATAAAGAGGAACAGATAAGAGAACAAGAGGTTCGCGGGAGTAATACGAACAGAAGAGACTGTAAGATCACCGCCTTCTTCGAAAGAAGAAAAAAGAGCACGTAAGCGCAATCGAAGAGATTGCTAGAAAATAGTTCTCTAGTACGGGAAAGCTACGTGTTACGACTCACGAGAAGAAAGTCAGAACTCAAGCCTGTGCAGAGACTGGGAGGGGAACATTATAGTAGATTTGGTTTGGAAGTGATGGTTTACAAGCCGAACTGTAAGGCAGTGATCGACGACTTGGTTGTGAACGTGCATAAACTAATTTCTAGGCTCTGGTCAGATAGATGTATGGATCATATAAGTCTTTGGAGATATCATTTTTCCAATCCGCTAGAAAGTTAACTCCTTGAATGCACGATTGGATGATTAGGCTCCTCTGCATTGTTCATGATATCTTCTCTACCATATTTTGCACACGCCTAAAACTACTTATAGATAGTGACATTCTACTACTACCTAATAGTGACATTCTAGATATTCACACTTTAAAAAAATCCAAAAAGTAATCAACCATATTTTCAAATTTGGACTAAAATTTCGACACTGGCCATGTTAATTGACTTGGACCGCATATGACATCCTTCAGAGATAAGATTTTTAGATGAAAACTGGATCAAAGCTATTTATATGAGAAACATTTTCATGTTCCAAAGAGAACCTTTATACAAAGCTTCATCACTTACGGCTATATCCTCATACAAACGACAATTACATTTCAAAAACTTTTTATATCCTACCCAGGGTATATTAAGTTTGTTGTATAGTTTGCAACGCAGTGAAATAATCACCGTAGACCCTTAAGACTTTTCAGAGAAATAAATGGGACCGACAAGAGAATCGATTAAGCCATGACCGTCCGTCCGTCCGTATCTAAACAACTTTTAGGCCTTACATTTTAAGCTAAAGAGCTAAAAGTTAGTGAATTGGCTAAAAGTCCAGTCAAAGTTTGAAATTTAACTGAATTCGCCCACAGACACGCCCACTACGGGCCTGTATGAGCTACCATCTCTAATTTTAGACAAAACTTTTTTCAAATTTTAGCTATGTCACAATGATGTTAACGCACTCATTTTTGGTATGTGACATTGCCTTGTAATTGTCTTTGAGGTAGCAGAAAAGGTTTGGCTTTTTTATTGACCACGCCCACTTTTTAAGGGATTTTAGCTTAAATGCCTGTTTTTCAATAAACATATATTAAATTTGACTTAAAATTTTATGATAAAAGTTGTAGATATTAGCATTCTAACATTTTTATAGTATACATAGTATATGCCTCCACCCACTTTTGTGGGCGTGGCGTTAAAAACAGTGATTTTTCGAGGAGTTAAAAACGCGGAGTTTTAGGCCGAAATGTATGCAACCACCTAGTATAAAGCATTCAACAGTTATATTTTTATATCCCGCCCACTTTTTGGAGGCGTGGTAGTTTTTCTTTTTTTTGTAGGGTAGGGTATTTTGCAATCCGTCACAAACGGACTGAAGTTTTAACATACGCACTGTTGTACTTTCTTCCTTGTTTTACCCTATGTCTCATGAGGGGTAATAAGAATTAAAATATAACTTTTCTTACATAAGGTGGCGCTACAGTCTGGGGTGAACGTGGGCCTCAACAAGCTTCTCCAAAGAGCTCTGTTTCTGGCTAGCTGTCTCCAGTTTTGCACGCGAAGTCGGCTAAAATTCCCTGGTATAAATGCGGCCTTACAAATAGGCACTGTAGTTACTCGCACTTTATTGCCTTCTTCGCCCGAAGAAGCAGGAATTGGACAGTGTTAGCCGTCGTTTGATTTCATCGCTGTAGTCCTTGTCTGAATTTATAGCAGAGCACATGTAGACAAGGACCCGAACTACCTCAAAGTCATAGGCTGTCCATGATTTCCAAGACGTCGGTGTTGGGTGTCTCTTCTTCGACAGCATATAATGGGTTTAGCACATATTCGCCGTCTCCGTCCCAATATTCCCTATGGCTTCACTGACTTCACGTAGTGTTCATCCAGCCAAGACTATGTGCGTCACCGCTCTCGTTCCAATACTCACGAAGGCTTCCCTAAAATCACATCTGTTTCTTTCGATTAAGTCAATGTCGTCAGCGTAAACGAGTAATTTTTCAGACTTTTGAAAAATTGTGCCTCTGGTGTTGGCGCGGGAGTTCTGCACAATTTTTGCAAGTATTATGTTAAAGAAGTCACATGACAGCGCATATCGTCTTGCCGAAAATTTTTTTTGACACGAAACTGGTTAGTGAGGTCTTTGCCGATCTTGACGGGAAAGCTTGAGTTTTCCATTGTCATCCTGCACAAAAATACAAGCTAGGCAGAGATGCCAAAACTAGACATTGCGCTAGATACTCGTCTCCATAAATGCTGTTATACGCGGCTTTGAAGTCGATGAAAAGAAAGTGAATATTTCATCATCGGTGAACTTTACAGGCCTAAGGCCACACTGATATGGATTTATAAGATTGCTGATAATCGGCACACAAAACAGCAGGAAAGCTAATGTATTCGATTTTTAAAAGGCTGTAGTTGCCACAATTCAGATGGTTTCTTCTTTTGAAGATCGGGCAAATAATTCTGATGTTCACCGCGCATACTTTCCTGCGAAAACATATTGATAGATGAGGTAGTGGATGCTGCTATGCAGAACATCTTCAGTGGATTTGAAAAGTCCGAAAAGTTTGACAGCCAAGCTTGTCAGCTCGGGCTGCTTTGTTAGACTTAAGCTAAGACACAGCTACTTTCAATTAATACAGGTCGGGTGGGCGGTACTGTTCGTATGCTTCGTCAGTGACTTCTTTGCCCGGGTTGAATGGTTCATTCTGCCTGACAACGGGATTCGGTTCGTCGTCAGTCTCCGGAAACGGTTTTTCCAAATTCTCAGCACTTCACAGCCTTCAATTCAAACGTTAAAAGCTTGGCAGGACCTTGTGATCATTAAGTTAAACTTGTGAACCTCATTCCATGCAGCATCTCTCTTTATCAAAGACAAATTAAAGTATGTAGTTTCTACTCGTTTAGGTGTTTAACATGGGGTGGTGGACAATTTTTCTTTGTACTTTTCAAAAACCCGACAAACAATGTTTGCCATGCCACTGGTTAGTTGGCTGGTAATAATGTATTTTTTCAAAATCTCTCTTTATCCCTAACCGGGCGGAGATTCTCGTCTCAAAGGATGTCAAACATTTAAAACTTCGAAAACAAATAAATTTTGGGGTAGTTCAGTAGCCGACCAACTTTGAAATTTAATTTAAAATGGTATGGACAACTGGAAGCAGGTGCCTCGGTCGCCAAGTGGGAAGTTGGAAGTCTCCCAATCTATGGATCGGAAGCGTTAAGAATACAAGCTTTGTGCTCCATCAGGATGACAGAACGCATTTGGAGTAGGTTTTCTGTATTAACTGAAGACACAATTGTTTTTGGTTCCTAAAATTTTCTTTCTTTTCTTTCTTTCTTTATGTGTATCTATTTTATTAATTTTTTCCTATTTTCTTAATTGTTGTGCATGTGTTAAGTTATCGTTACATTAGCCACTAACACCTGCACTAGTTGATGAGCCTGTGTAAGCAATATTTTCCTTGGCAATTTTCTGCTTGTAGTTGCTGCTTGCTTTAAGCACCCTACATCACAGATCTGATAGTGCAAAAAAAAAAAAAAAAATCTGTAATTTTATTGTTTGACTTTTGCTTAGATTTTTATTCTGAGTGGATATCTTAAAAAAGTACACAATCGCTTGCGTAGATAAGATATTATATTATATTTAAGATGGTAACGCCTAAGCACTACAATTCACCAGCTTCAAAAAACAAAGGCATTTATTTTGTATTCCTGGCAAAATAGACAAAATACAAATTCCCAAAAGGAATGAATCGTCCCACTCGATTTGAATTTCGCTATTCCACCCATGTCAGCTTACATTGCTTCTGCTGACACAAAATACTTTCTGCAGCGGACCTACCTTTCTACAGCCAAGGTTCAGTTAAAACTTGCCTTCACTTGAACAATATGCCTGACTAATTCCTCTTTTCAAAAAAAAACCAAACACAGAAAAGGAAACTTCTGCAGCTCTTTTCGAAAGTAATTAGTTTTTTCAGTGATTTCCTTTAAAAAATGTGCTTCCTTGTCTTCCTGTTTTCATACCCCACCGAGGGTATTTTATTTTTCTTCTCTTTGCAAAAAATGGGAACCATATCGCGATAGATATTACAATTACGTAAAGCAAGCTAACATGCATTGTTTTAGCACTTCGACTGTAGCGAACAGCTAATTTAACTGGCTTGCATATATGGAGATGTAGTAACAAAACAATTAGCATCTCGTGTTTTTCTTCTCTGTTGTTTTTTTAGTTTATTTTTTTAACATTTGCTTTTAAAAGTTACTTACAAACTGCTGAATATATGCTGCATAAGATGCAGTCGAACCGTGTAAATACGAACAAAAGCCCATGCCGCACGGTGCATGAACTCAAGGCATATGCAATGCATGCCTCCATCATCGTCGTTGCTGTCGTCAATTCTGATGGACTGTCTATCATGCGATTAGAGTATAGGTATATGCTACCCAGACCCAGGTGGGATTATGACTTTTTGCAAAAAAAAAAAAACAATTCATGATCCACACTGGCTGTTGGTGTCGAGGTTTAGTTGAGTGTGCCAAACTTTTCAGCGAGTTCTTCGTGATGCATTGTCCAAATGTAATCATTTTAGACGCCCTCGAGTTAGCTCACATGTGCATTAAATATGCATAAACCTAGTTTGCTGGCATGATATACCGATTATGTAATAAAGTTGGAAAGATTATTATGTCAGACCATTATTTTAGCAAGGAAGTGCGGACAACTATCATGATATTCAGAGCATTTAATTCATTTGGAGTAATTTGCACTAGTTTTGCGAGCAAAAATGGCTTCCTTAGAAGTGTTGATTCCGCCCTTAAACACTCGATTTCACCCATCAGCTGTTTCGATCAGAGTTACACTTGAATCCGCTCTATCCAACTTCATACCTGAGCGGAATGCTTATAATTACGAAAAGTTGACAAAAATTTTGGGTCTGCAGACCTAAAGGTCACATGCGGGAGTAAGTTTTGGTGTTTCTGCGCAGTGTGGTATATCCCGGCCACACTTAACAGCGCTTGTGTTCAATTGTTTATTTCTGTTCTTTATCTATTTTTTTGGTCTAATTTCTTCCGCTCACGATATGCTTAGGTATATTTACGGACAGGCAAAACCCTTGCTCGCTAGGGCTATTTCGAAGGCATATAAATAAATATTCAAGACGTCTTTGCTTTTGGATGGATAATGACACAAATTTTCACTTCCTAGCCCCAAAGTAATCGTCATTCAAAGTCATGGAGCTGAATAACCAAAAAGATTGCGTCAAAATTCTTTCAGTAATTTGAAGGTTTTTGGGCGTAACCATTAGTTTCGCAAAACTAAAATCTGTGCATGAAATGATATGAAATGATGTCTCTTTGGACTCTGGACGCAAATTTGAAGTTCTAAAGACGAACTGCTGTAAACTGAGAAAACGGAGCAAGAAAACCATAAGAAAATTTCCACAGGCAATAAAAGGGCTGATACGTTGGGTTTACATTACAGAAGGTCGTGGTTTTTCCGGTATTAGTCTTTTTCATGGCTCTGATCCGCGAGCGACGTGACGGTAAAACTATCCACACAAAATCCACGAGTGGATCGTCAATACACTGTTCGAAAACGGCAAAAAATATACCTTTCTAGGATCTTCGTAAGCGTGAATAATATTAGGAGCGTTCGGGACCACACCCCACTCTTGAATAGATAAATACTTACTAATTTACCTCAGAAAAAGAGTTTAATGTAAGCAAGTGTTGTAAACTCATTTCACCATTTATTTACACACCTGTGAAAGAATAGCTTTTATTACAATTAGCTACAATTACAATTGAAGGACTTTATAATTTAGTTATGGGAATACCAGACCTCTAATCTAGGTCTTAAACCTTTACAAATGCTCCAGGGATTTCAAAACTGCAAGGACACTTCTATGATTGGAAATGTTGGGCAGCTGACCCCACTTAACATCGACACAATTAAAGCGAAGGAAGCACAGTTGTGATGCCACTATGCCAGCAGGAAAACTCCAACAGGAGACGGGAGTTACCAAAGCAGGATAAGATCCGGAGTAACAATTACGGGTGTGTAAATATATGCCGAAGAGGTATGATTTGCCGTTTGCTGTTTTTTTTTTTTTGTTAATAGCATGTTTGAGTGTTTGTGAATTACCTTTATACTGGGTGCCGGGACCGAGTGGTAAGTGTGTCGGGTTCGAATTTCGACGGGGATATTAACTTTTTTCCAGGTTCAAAAACTTTTTTTCAGTCTGATAAACTCTCCGAGAGTACCATTTGTCATGCCAGTCTCTCATGAGTCATGAGAGACTAGTCAATTAGGCCATAGAATCGGCAATAAATTTTTGGTAATCTTCATGTGTGAAAGATAAATTTATTAATTTAGGTTGCCAGAGGTCAGTCTTATGGCTTGCTTTGAGTTGTAGGGGCCAAAAAGTTTTATTTAGTAAGTTAAAATGGTAACTTAAACCAGCCCTTAATGAGCATTGTAAGGTCCCTATAGGCGAAGCCCTTGGATACACTAACGCTTGCCTAAGATGCAACGGCTCTGCTGTTAGAAACGAAATTTCAATCATAAGCAACAACACAAGAAAGGGCGTAAGAGAGGGATAGCCAAGTGTTGACGGCGCGGAAATTACCCTACCAATGGTAGCGTGCGATCCACGAGGCCATTTCATTGGAACTTAACAAATCTCAGGAGAAAATTTATTTATTTATTTATTAAGAATAGTTTACAAAGTAAATTTATAAACTACCTACATTTAAGACATCAGGGCTACAAGACCATAAGATGTCGTTTAAATCGAAATACAATACCGTTATAACTATATACAAAATTTACATTATTATATAACTAACTTATGTAACAAAAGATTAAAATTACAAATTCGTTTTACTTAGATTGACAAAAGAAAGGAGAGGAGGATTGACAGGAGAAAAATGAGGAACAGGTGTACGCGCTGAACACTCCGATGGTTCATAAATCCGGATATAAAAAACGACTAAGAGGAGCAAAACTAGAAGGATGTGACCTAAAACAAAGAGGTAGTTGAAGAGGACCAATCATATTTATGGCATCCTTACAGCTAGATCTTTCTTCACCTAAAGCGAACTATACCTTCCCTAGAGTCGACAAGAGAAACCATAGCATATGCCGTTGCTACAAGGCCACCGTTACGCCGAAGGCAGCGAGTTCTGCTCGGGCCACGGGCGGCAAACAAGGCATGTCTGAAAACCTGATGAACGTTGCCGCTACTATGAAATTCCTCGAAACCAGCAGAAGCTCACTTGCCAGAATAGGTGAGCAACCCAAGGACCCAGTGACGAAAGCCTAAAAATTGAGGTCCAGAAATTAATGCGGTTCCCGTGGACGCTTCAAGGACGCCGAAGAAAGCGAAATAAAGTTTTACTACATTCAGAAAGTCTCAGCAAGCCTAGCGAGCCAGTACAGCGAAGTGACATGAAATTCTCTCAGCTATCTCCAAGTAATCGTATGGGAAGTACACTGTAGAATACGACAGCTTCGATCTTCCTCGGACCTCGGGGCAGCTATGTATATCTTTAGCCATACCTGTACTGAGCAACATACACTAGTGGCCCGTCTTAAGTGAAGATCGATGGTTCAAAGACATCACTTGCATCGATAGCAAGGAACGGGCATCAACTGCCTTCTAAATCTGTAGTGAACGGACTGGAGATGGTCGCAAACAGAACAAAGGGGTGATAAGCTATTCCGGCGACAAGAATAGGTGAAAACGACATTTTCCGCGTGAAACAAGCACTGAATGCCTAGGTTCCGAGGCAGGATTGGGAAATTTTTAGTGAAGAAGAGCCAAAAACACGGTGACAGGAGGTAGATTGTTGCCTTCGACGAGATGCCCATGATGAAAGAAGGCGGAAAAGCCAGTTGCTATTGTTGTTTGCAGCTAGTGAGGTCACCTTTATGCGGTTTTGGCAAACTACTGAAGGCACCCAGACAACTGACACTGCGGTGGAGGCGAAGACATCAAGTGGACTGACAATTTAATGTAAATTCAAGCAAGAGATTGCAGTGTGAGTTTGGGTGTATGCAAAGCTGCAACATTTATAGGGGCATGCTGCCCTCCTGCAACCCAAGTATTTCGACTCACTGTTTGATACAAGCTAGATATAATGTTGATCAAGTTGGGCCGAAATTTCTAATGGGGCAAAAATCTCTAACAAAATTCTGCTTTTCAAAAAACTGTTTTAACAAATTTTGAAAATTCAGACCACATTTATAAAGTTGTGTGTTCGGTCTGTTTCTTTTTTACCCGTACTTTGTTTCAAAAATATGAAAAGTAAGGTTAGAAAAGCAGAATAAGCTGTATTTTATTGGTCAGAATCCGAATAAGCTTAATTTTTTGCGAAAAAACAGAATTTTAATATACAGATTTTTAAAAGCACATTTATATCCCACTTCCTGGAAGACCGTATAAAATTTTTTATTACACTACCATTAAAGTCGATTTATAAGAATAATTGTGGACTTGCAGCCCATTTCCTTATTAGCTTTTTTGAATTTCATCATATAAGTTAAGACCGCTTGGCGCTTGGATAGGATTTAGGATGTACGCGAATATATAATGTTGAAAATTTGTAAGGGACATCGTACTGCCAGCCTTGGGCGTAAGAAATAATAAGTAAAGCAGAAAGCAAAGATTATTTTTGAATCTGTGAGCCAGAAGTACAAAATCAAAGCTACAGTCCACAAAAAATAGTCCACAAAAAAAAGTCTCGTTCTTTCGCCCAGCTGTGCCCACCACAAACTAATTTTGGGCTAACTAACCTAAAATTCATTCTTTTGTGCCTTTAACAGATGATTGATGGTTGCTTTGACACTTTTAAATAAAGATATCACCTATTTTTAAGCAAAGCATTTTTCGGAAAGACATCCTGCCCTAAATTGCTAAGTAGACTGCTCATGGGACTTTGCGCCTTGGTGCTTCGTCGCTGATATAGATTCTTTCTGATTGTGATGAACCAACTATTTGGCTAAGTAACACTAAGAAGGCCAAGTCCTCCCCTCCGAACTCTCAAGGCCTTGACATAAAATATTTTTCGCTATGCGAAAACAACGACTGTATTCGACTGTTGGCTACTTGCCTTATGGTTAAGGCACAAACTGCTAAGAAATTCAATTCATAGCCAACCCCCATTATACTTTTGCCATTCAATTCAATGACACCCATGTAGTAGCTTAGAATCGATTTTTTTGCAATGAAAAATGCATGAAATATACTCTTTCGTGTATGGATAGGTATTCCATCTGCAAATATTTCTCTTCTTCTTTTTCCTTTTTACATAATTCAATGATACACATGTCGCATACCCAAGCCTGGTGTACAAAGCACTCTACTGCCGCTGTTATGACTATCGCCCCCAACAGGCAGCTCCTTGCAGAATAATAAAGGCAAAAATAACCTCCATACTCAAGGCCTATAACCATATCCTTTGTAAATAAAACGAAGAAAGCACGTCCTACGGAACCCAATGTGTACTGAGCCTCATTGTACGATAGTATAGTACCCATATAGCAATACTGTTTGATCGTTCTTATCTTAATCGAACTTCATCTATCACTCTCTTGTTGTGGTGGCACAGCAGCGGTGTCATATAAAAATATCCTTTCGATATCCGTGTCAGGGTTCGTGTTTTTATACATCCTCTTTCTTCTCCAAAAAAAGTACCATTGGAAGAGGTTGCTTAAGTAGGTACTGCAACCACAAATGAGCAACAAGGCTAAAACTGATAACGATTTACGCGGAGAATATAAACATCCTTCCAACGCGAATGATATAAACTGAATGTTATGATAATTTCATTATGAAAATCAAAACGGCAATGACGACGTAAAAAATGTTAAGAAAAGACCGATGGCGGAACGTTGTATACCCAACATGCACAGAGACCGTAAAGTAAAGGAGTCTTGTCTTGGGTTATTAAATTAAGAAGCTGTATGAAGAGAAAAGAGTTTCTCCACAGCGGGATTTCGGTAAGTGTATTAGAGGCGAGTGAGATGAAGAAAAGACCAAATTTATTGACTCGTTTAGAGCGTTTTCTTGTTAAGGGACAAACGTGCATCACAATCTTTCGGTGTGGACGGGTTTCGTAATTAGGTGGAGATGAGTCAGTATATTATATCCATGCTAGCTCTTACTGGATGTGGCGAGGAGAATGTGAGAAACGTGATGATTGTTAAACTAATATAATGTGTATCAAAGACGCGCACAAGGCCAGTCCTTCATTTGTCACAATTAATGAAAGACAAGAGAGTGGGTTGTGTTTTTCGATTGAATGATAAGGTTATCCCATGTGTAAACAAACATTTAAATCTCAGAGGTCATTAATTTATTCATACCGTGACCCAGATCGTACACGGTACGATGCTGGTGACAATCGAGATATTCAGACTCAAATGTGCATGTTCTAAGAGTTGCTGTATCGTAATTTAATCTTTATATACATACGTCCTACTCGATTTTGTTAAAAAAAAAATATTATCGAAATCTTTTATTTAATGTGGACGAGTGTCCAAAGACTATGTTTTTTTTTCGTTTTTGCAGAAACACGAATAGGCTGCCAACAATCATTGCTGACAAGGGTCAATAATTTTAAGAATACAAGTCCACAGAACTCTAATGCTCAAAAAAGTCTCATATTCTCAATGGTTTTCTTTTATTATAAAACTAAAAAGGAAGTGCCAGCTATATTGTTTTAGTATGAAGCGAGTTAAAGATTCTTTACATTAGGACAGAGGACGTTAATTACCGGACCAACGTTTTAATAAACGGTATGCGGTAGAGACTATCCTGCGACGAAGGCTATGTGCAGAACATCGGCTGGCTAAGATGTGCTTCACTCTGAAACCTCATGCTTCGAATAGAGTTCGTCAAATCCAAAGATTCTCCACGCTGGATCGTTGTTTAGGTAAAGTCGGGAAATATGGCAACATTAAGACAGTACAACTATAGACAATTAACGACATGCACTTTTAAGTCTACCAGGATAAATCTTATGCAGCCAACAACTCGAGCACTAGCTTCACCAGATATCATATTAAGGAGCAGCAAAAATTAAAGTCTTGAAGGCGAGAGGCATAGCTAAAGGCAAACCAATAACATCGAAAGTTTTTGAACATTTTAACAGCAAATTAATGGTCCAAAGTACTTCAAAGAAAGCCTTTGTACAGGGTGTTGGCGGACTTTCTCATTTTTTTTTTTTCATAAATTATAAAAAAAATTATGGGAAAGAAGGATGATTATTTGTACTGTGTTCTGTATACAAGTGATCTGACAATTTTACTTATTGCTGCAAACACGAGCGAAAAGTTAAGGAACGGAATCATGAAAAAACGTGAAATAGCCAACTCACCTGAACACACCTATACCATATTACCCGCACTTGGGGGGATATGGTGTTTTGCAATAGTTTTATTGAATTTTATTTTTTAAAAGCATAAATCGGAATTTGTGCTCCTTTTGTCTTTAATCTTGTACCTATATGCTGGTGTACCTACCTATATGCTAGGTTAGGTTCAAAATGGCAGTCGGATCCGGATCCGAAGTTACCGACACACTTAGAGTTGTAAGGGTCCTGGAAATTTTTGCTACTCGTTGAACCATTTTGAGCTTTAAATGAAGCCTCAGAGACGTTTTGTGTTGGTCGTATTTAGATCGCTAAGATCATTATAGAAGACAAGGTTGAAGATTTCGGTTCTTAGACAGAGCGGGCCATGTGTAGAGAAGGTGGGTAGTGGTCTCTTCTCCCTCCTCATCCTTGCAGCTTCTGCAAAAATCGTAAGAACAAACCCAAGCCTTGTTACATGCTTGCCTATCGGACAGTGTCCTGTAATGACACCCATTGCAGCTCTTATATGCAATACCTACATGCTAACATTTTATATACCCATATTCAAAGAAAAGACACCCTATCATTCCCGGTCAGCGCAGAGTCCCATTAATTTCGTAAGCAGCGGAATGGGAGCAGAGGCACTATTGCAGCATCGGTTTTGTTGGCATGGCTTTACTGATTTAACCTGGTACATTACCATATCACCACTCAAATTTCAGATGAGTCCCACTCTGTCTGGACGAGAAGTGGAATATGCGCACAAAACAAGGGGGAACCTGTTGACAATAAAAGGTTATGTGCAGCCCAGGCTTACAACACGACGACTACGGTGAGCGAATACCACTTTTTGACTGATTTAGCGCTTTGCAGCTCCTTTTAGATACACGCTATAGTAGGATCTGTACTAGAAAAGCCCACGGAGGCATCTACGGAAATATTTTTTTGTGGCAGCTGATGGGCTGGACAAACGCTCACAAGACACTAAGTTTCGGAAAGGATCCAACATATTAAGTTTAAGCACGTCCTTCCGTTTCTAAAGTTCCTGGACCAAGACAGACTCCTTCGAGCTGGTGGATGTATCACCAAGGCGTGCCTCGATATAGTAAGACTAATAGCGTATGCTTTTCAACACCGAATCGTGAAAATGGTGTGGAATAGATACAGAAAATAAATAATTCTTTTCTCGAACACCTGAACGGAATCGTGCTCATGTAAATGTTCTTTTCAACTCCGAATTAGTTCGGTGTCAACACCGAACTCGAATTTTCGCCACCGTCGTATTTGACGGTGTAGGCTGGGTGTAGATTGCATTGTGTATGTGAAGTGACGTTTTGACTCAATTTTCATTCGTTATTTTTTTCAACGCGACTAAAATTATATGAAATCGATAAAAAGTTACCAAATATCTCAAACTCAAAGCTATCAAAATTAATTTTAAGTAAAAAGTACAAAAAACCGGCGCCGACAAAATCACGCTACGAAATGAAAAACAAGAAAACAAAATGAAGCCAAAGGAATTTGACAGTTAACGAGATGACTACACCGGTGCAGTATTTGTCGTTCTGTACACAATGAAACCGGGTGTACACCACGCTAGAATTGTCGCGAACACTGAGTATTATTTGGCAGCTCGGTGTTCAAAAGAATACGCCATAACAGTTTTCTTCTATTTTCCCGAAAACCTGCGTTTTAGCTTGGCTTCTCATCCATCAAACGCACATTAATAGGCATGGTAACACATGCCTATGCTTTCAACACCTGGTTTTCTTGAACGCATTTAATAGTTTTTTCAGCAGCCGGGGCCGTGCCCAGACTTGTACCGTGATGCGTTGGTAGGAGCAAATCGCTTACTTCAAAAGGATCTGACAATCGGGCACTGTGCATGCAATCGGCAGGCATTTGCTTACACAAGAACGAAATAGAATTTATTTTTGTGCCCGCTTTGAAGCGTTTCTCAAATCCCAGATTTTCAAACCACTTCATAACGATCCCGACGACAAGTTGGCAATAGATAAATGGATAGATACATTTCTTTATTTACTTAACAATTTTTGTGCAATTTAATAAAGTAAAGAATACGAGCTTAGCAATTGGCCGTCTGCCGGACTTTGGACATTACCTGATGTCTCCAATCGTCAGATTTATCACGTGCCGATTTCCACGATTGGAAAGCGAAACATCTAGTCGAGACACGACACCAGTAATCTTCCAATCCTGAAATCGATAAGTCATAAAGCTGACCTACCCTTAACGTCCCCCTGCCCTAACCTATCCTGAACGGAGCTTCACTTAGCCGTAACAGAGCGTCATTGTCGAAGAGATCCCGATAAATCATGTCAAGCGTTGGCAGAAGCGACATAAGAATATCAAGGCTAGAGATATCTTTCTCGTTCTGCGCAAGAGGCCTATTTCCCTACTGGAGAATTGGTCGTGTAGTTAAAGTTCGCCTGTGCAGCAAACGTTTTGGCTAGGAACGTCATTTTGAAAACAGGAGCGAATTATGTTTCTAAAAAAGAATAATTTTACACTGCAAAACCATCCAACTCTCTTTGGATGTTTTGCTGACTCTCTTCATAGTACGCTCTCATAGTACGCAGAGGGCAGTGAATCCTTTCTTCCGGTGTTTCATTTTATAATTATATGATCTTATCTGGACTTACTTTTTTCAATAAATTGTGGCTTGGTTTTACCAATGTGCTGGTTTGTTTTTACAAATTAACTGGGTTATTCGATAAGGTCATCTTTGCTTACAAACGATCAAGATTGCACAGATGTGGTATTGTCTTATCAGCAACACATATGAGTGTCGCTGTTTTACATTCAATATACCAGTCACGGAATCTAGGTCGTACAACAGCATTGTATGTCGTCCACCCACCTGTCATTGCACAACAATTATGTACACACACCTGTCTTAGCGCCCCCAATTTCCTATGTATGCAAGTAGAATATGTAGGTAGGTACCTCTTCTCCATCTTAGTTAGTTGCTTCGTCTGGCTTTCTTTATAGCGCGTCCAGCGCACTTATTTTTCAAATCACATCGCGGAACGAAAACAATCCAGCCGCGCACTGGCTGCTGGCCAAAGTCAACTTGAATGCAATCCGCATTAGAATGAGATGCGAAACGAGTTTCCTCGGACCACAGCTTTATTATGGCATTACAAGAAGGAGCATCATCATCATCATCATCGCTGTATCTGCGCTTGGCAAACAAGTTGAACGCGCTTATTGACCTACAGTTGGGGGGCAACATAATGTTTGATGTCGAGGCAGCAACTACAAACTCAACAAAATAGTATCTAACTCTCGGATTTCGACTGCGAATCTCGGTGTGATAATGTGTAAAATCCGGTTCTGCGTGTGTAGCCGGTTTAACTATATGATACCTCTATGCAAGTTCTTATGCGTAGAGGACTGGTCGTATACGGTGGTCACTATTATTGGAACGAGGTCTTGATATACTAGCGTATCCACACTAAAAAAAGTACCTTTAAGCGCAGTGCGCACTTGTAATTGATGTCACTACATGTGCTTTGCACACAGGTTGTAGTAGATCCATCACTGCCGAGCACGCACCGATCAAGCCGGTGCTGCGTACACCAGGGGATACGCTTAATTGCTTCAAAATGATAATGGCATGCCGGGAACAGAGCTCTAGACTTCATGAGTTCTTAAGAACTGATTACATTTTTTTACCGCTATAATAATGTAACGGCTATATGTTTAAATCTGTGGCCTTTTAGATACCACTTACAAAAACTTTACTTTATTGCAACGCTATACAGTACCTAGGCATATGATTGCTCTTAGCGACAAGTAAAATATCATCAGTTAAGTCGTTTGAGCCCTTTTGATGACCCGTTCTTTGAAATTTCCATGGATTCTCTTAACAAAAAGGGTGAAAGAAGGGTCTTGCAAGAAGCTTTTTTAAGCACAACAATCACATTCGATAGCATGTGCCGCTTTTGTCCAAATTAGGAGAACTTATTTTGCTGTACTTATTTGTTTGAAGTAAAGGTCTTGAAGCTAAGGGCCGATTTCACAGTGGCAAATTATGTAAAACTTTAGTAGAGTACGCTTCAATACTTAGCCTCTGTTCCGATTTCGCAGACGGTTTTGTATATTAGCCGCAAGCTCCTAGAAAATGCTGTCAAAACAATTTTGTTTTATTATTTTTGAAACATTTAATAAAAATTTTCAGTTTATCGTGTTGGCTTTTCAATTTTTCTGTGCATTATTGTTACATTGGTGGGCCTTTTTTTTAAATAAAAATGATTTAAATTGTTTGCTATGAAAAATTTAAGTCGCCAATGTTGGTGACTTAAGTGTGTGATTGAAAAAAAATAATGTAAAAACGGAATTTCATCCTGAGTGAGTAGTGTCATAATCAATACTTAAGTTTCGACTGTGAAATCGGCCCTAAATCCCCCAGTCTACCTTGATGAGGCAACTCATAAGCTCAGAGACAACATTATCTGTATTTACAGAAGTAGCCTTACTTCCTATGTGGGAGTAAAAACATTTGGAGAGCTAATTTCAATTAAATCAGACATTAAAGGTCTGATACAGATATGACCCGACCACTATCATAAGAAGTTTTTTTAGGGCACCCGCTGTGTGTCTTTGAACGCGAGGATATTTTTCCATCTTGATATCAAGAAAAATAGTTACCTTCTCAGTTACGAAATGATTCAATTGTTCCTTTCCCAAGAATAATATCCTCTGCACTTGACAACGAAAAGAAAGCCTTTCCACAGACATTATTCCCAGACTTGTGGATTGGTTCTACTGGGTTTTGTTCTTCACACTTATCCGATATTCCCACGCCAATTTCCTTTATTCTGACCACCTTGTAGGTATATCCTATAGACAGACTCTGTTTTTTAGTCTGATTTTTGGTCTAGTTTTTTTTTCTCCTGCAAAGCTTTTTTATTGATTCATTCCACTTACTTGGCCCAATTCATGCGCTACTTCCTCTAGAGATGTATTTAGAGGCTCTCTGAGAAATCTGTGCCAAAATGTTGAAACCATTGCAAAAAATCTCACAATACCCCCTCAGCTGATGTAATGAGTTCCGATTGTTTTCTACGACACTGGCAGAAAAGAAAAAAACGAAGCAATCCTTCAATATATAGCAACAATTCGTAGAAATAATCCAGATAGAGTGTTCGGTAATTAAGGAAAAGAAGAAAAATGAACTCAAGGTAAGCATACTGTGACCTCATGGAAGCAGTATTGTTCGGTTGGTTAACTTTTGGGTACGTAATCATTCGTTACGCACTATGGTAACATCGCAATCAAAACAGGGTGATACTGATTGAATGTTGCAGTACTACCGTGCTCACTTTATTTAATTTTTTGTTTTTTCTAGCCTTGCAGCCAACAAAGTGAAGAGTGGAATGTGAGTTAGTTTTGAATTGAGAGTATTTTTTCTTTTTTTCTGCAGAATCGTAATTTACACTTCAACATTTGGTTTAACCTAAGAACCGAAAAACGTCACATAAATGCCGAGAAAATGTCTTCTTAACAAGTGTTAAAACTGGAGAAATATTTTTTACATATGTTAAGCATTCCAGTTTCACTTAAGTTTGTTACTGAGAAAAAAGCATTGGAATGACCAACCTTTCCAGTTTTTTGCATACGGACAGGGCTTTTTATCAGCAATGTGGAACTTTCTGAATCTTGATGCTTTTGCAGAAAATATAAACCAATATTTACGAGGTAATCGAAAACTGTCAATGCGTCGATATTGTGATGCACAAGAAATGTTCACGCACCGTCAATGTATTCTTGATAGTTACGATGTCAGTGCGTGTAAAAATGACGATTACACCACACTGATATTGTCTTTCCTAAACAAATGACAGTATAATACTTGTGGTATAAATGCATATGTAAGCTATATTGTGAAAGAATTAATGGAAAACTTTTAGTTTGAAATAAAATTAGACACACAAGAATTGAAAATTTATTAATTTTTAGCAGTCTTTATTAACTGAGGTACTTATTAGAGGTTTGACAAGAAAAGCCAAAATGTAACATATTCTGCTTGCGTAATTTTAATGTTTGAGTGAGGCGAAATTGGCAAGCAATGTCAAATTGTACGGTTTTAGCAGAAGAGGGTTTACACCCTCTTTACTTTGCGATTGGGGCAAAATTTAGTTTCTGAGCAATTAGTTTCAAAATTAAACTTAGGTTTTCGCGCCACGAAAAAAATCTAGATTTCGTTGACGTTTTGGTTACTTTGACATCAATTGCTCAATTTGATTTACAATTTAGTTTGTACACAAACAGTTATGTGAACATAGCAACGTAAGCCTTGTCATAAGGCAACTAGTTTAAAGCAGCCCTCATCTTCTGTCCAGAGAGGAGAGAGTCCCTTGCCGGGTAAACATATAACACAACAATATGACAGATGCATACCCGAAAGGCCTTCACTAAATGCAGCCTCGTTTCATTTGGAGCGTAACAACAGCCATAGCTTCCTTAAGCCTCAATAATTCTGACCAATGACGCACGTATTTTTATAGGACAACTTAAAAGTTGGTTAAGATAGTTTCAGATTGAGTAAAAAATGGTACTTTAAAGTTTTGTATAAAAAAAGTTGAGAAGTTTTCAGTTTCATATATTTTGCCAAAAATATTATCTCCTAAGCTTTTGCCAGGGCTTAGAGTAAGGCCATTTAGTTCAGCCCATATTTGCATATGTGATTTTCAATAAGCCCGATTGGTCTAAAGTCTAGCAAAATGAGTTTGTGTATTTTCTGCAGAAAGGTGGAAAGATAAATCAGCGCACGCGCAGACATCCCACAGATAATTTATATGAAAATGCAAAAGAGAATAGGACAAAACATAGAACTATGCGGCACACTCTCAAAAATATTTCTTCAAGGTTAAGGCTTCTTTGAGACTATGGGTTTTTCAGTCATTTTCCACTGAAGTGCAAATGTGGACAAAGTTATGCTAGCGTTAGGGGTATGTGTGAAAAGATCTAGTAAAAGATTAAGCCATGTCCGTCCGTCTGTATGTCACATAATTTTAGGCCTTAAATTTCGTAAATAAGCTCCACGCCATGCAAAGCAGTAAAAGTGTAAAAATGTTTGAAATCCGCCCACAATCAGACTAAATATGCAACTACCTCCTGAGATTTCAAAGCTGTATGACGCGTTAAAACGGCTAAAATTTGACATTAAGCATCTCCACAATGAAAGACACAAAAAAGATAAAAATAATTGGTAAACCTCCTCCGTCCTTTACGTAGATACATTTAAGCGTAACTCGGAAATATCTGTTAATATTGATGGTCTGCAATTAGGAACGGTTGGACCACGCCCCTTTTCGAAGTTTGTATTACTTATAAAATGGCAAAAAATAACAATAACATCAGCATTTTACCATGTAGGATAGGATGGGATGTTCAACGGTCCGTTTTACGGACTGTTACTTCTGCGTACACACTGTTGCACTTACTCAATGGTTAATACTTCAATTTCTGTAGCAACCTGAAAACAAGCCCAGAAACAGATTTGAGAAGTTATTATTATTCGTGGTGCAGTTTGGCATATCTATCTAATAGAAAGAGTTTTTTCAATTCGTTGGGGTCAATCGCAGTATCAAGCTTATACTTTTTACAGATATGTTTCGAAGGTGAGCTTCGAAACGTAGCTTTTCGATGTGAATGTGAGCTATAACAAGCAAAATATATTTTGTAGCAGGTCTCGTAGTCAGAGTTGATTGAATTTCAGCTTGATAGAACAAATAATAGGATGCAAAGGCAATGAGATTCTTAACAGAAAATTTGGAACTTCTGTTCTTCCAAGTATCAACCGTCTATTCAAAAATGTCTTCACTTGTGAGTTCAATTAAAATTAAGTGAAATTTTCATTACCGAAAACAATATAGTGGTATGGTCTCTCACATAACATGGTAGATAAAAAGTCCAGTCCTCTAGATAAAAAGTCCAACACAGTCCTCCAACACAAACTACAGAAACGGTCCTGTAAAATGTCTTAGTTTCACAGGATCACAGGATCTAACAATACCTACTGTCGTAGTGGCACTGTCGATGGCAAACCCTCCAAAATGTTGTCGACGTGCCACATACGCACTGACGTGAAAGGGCGATTAAATGATCTCCGTTCCGTAAAAAATACAATCACAAGACAACGATTACAATTAACAAAAACAATAAGCATAAATAATGCATCTAAGCCAATAACTATATGCCTACCTAAATACTACTTTTTATGTTTCAAGGTTATGGTTAAAGGAAAAGGTAATTAAAGGTATGCGCAGTCGGTGGTCATAGAAAAGCTTTTTTTTCAAAGCCATCGAAATCTTACCTGCCACCCTGTTCTCTAAATTTGGTTTTAACGCCGCTCATGGGTCATTAAGTCATTGGTCTGGCCAAAACGGTCATCACCATCAACGCAGTCATTGTTGTTCCATCGTTCAACGAGTACCAACTCATACATGAACAGTTTAGTCAATTTGACACCTGTTTGGCATTTCATGACATCCCCTGCACAAGATTTGAATACACCAGTTCAATTTATGCCACTCCACCTTTTTTTTTGTAACAGAAATAAACTACACAAAATAAAACGTTAGAAGACCTCGCCCTATCGGTGCTTCTTTGCCCTTATTCGTTATGATGAATACGGTTTTTTGTAGTCAGGTTTCCTCTGGACCCTTCTTTGTTTAATCTGTATATCTATTGGATTTCATACTATTTTTTTCTTTTTTCTTTCTTGTATCTGTTGCAACAACCTGCCGGCAAACAAAAGATACAACATAGAGCTTAGCACAAAGGCAATCTTGTTTCGTAATATACGCTCGTTTGCCGGTAGTGGTTGTGTATGATGGTAAAGTTGTATTAAAGTGAAGTTCTCTCCCGTCCCGGTGGAGTACATATCTCAATCTCTGGCGAACATTTATCTTTTTAACTGTGATTTGTCTTTTGTTCTAGAATTGCTTTGTTAATGATCTTTATTTCGGCTGGAGTCACAAAAGAAACGAGTCAAATGTTAAATTTAGTTTTGGTTGGGATTTACGGTTTTTGTTTTCGGAAGAAATCTGTGTCGCGAAGATTTATAATTTTTTTTCTTCGATTTACATAGATAAGTACGGATTGAAAGATTTACTGCGGTTTTGGGCTAGTGAAGAGAATTAAATAGACTTGTTTTGTTTAAAGATAACTAAATTGTGTTAAAGGTTAGAATAGACTTAATTAGCGCCATAGAAACCATCATACAAATGTAGGGTCTGTTCCTCCTTAAGGTGAGGTAATTGTTTGAATTCAATTATACCCAGTCAAGGATATATTTATTTAAACGCATAGTTTATAAACCAACAAATAGTTTTTTCGGTTTTTAAACCGATGTAAAAATATTTTTGTCATTTCCGCGTTTGAAATTTCTCAGTGCAGATCTTGAAAGGAAAATAAAAAATGTACGACCGCCCACGGCTTAACTTACCATTAAAGACGGATTTCTTTTTAGTCCTTAGTTAACACGGAAGTAAAAAAACTTCTAGATCAAGATATTCTGACGAATACGGCGCTAAAAATCTGTTTGGGTCGACGTACCTTACCGGCAAAAGGCAAGTCGGAAACGCTTCAGAAATCTTTTTTTAAACAGACTTATTAAAAGTAATAAGCGACTAACTGTGGAGACTTGGCAAAATGTCAAAAAACAAACATTTTGCCAAGTTTTGTAAGATATAAAATAATTCCAACATTGGCTGGATGGATCTAAACTAATATTTTACCACATGACCATTTCACTCTTCTCCATTCTGAGGGTAAATTAGCACGGATAATAACCAAAAGAAATAATAAAATTGTAATGTAAACTTTTCCAAGTATAAGAAAAATAATTTGATTCAATTGAAAATGAAATTATGATGAAGAAATGTTTTTCATTTGTTAATACGAACCGGATGCTTCGGAAAAAAGCGATATTTTTACGCAGTAGTATTTCTGGTCCATTTTTTAGACATTATTTTTTTTTCTATAAAAATTTTATAAACAGGATGCTGCAAATATTTTTATTCCGAGAAAGTAAGGAAGGGCATTTCATATCTATACTGAATGACATCATGAAGTTTTTTTGTTGAAAACATTCAGAATTTAATGAGCAGAATAATTGCTCGTTAAATTTTAGTAATTATTACATATTCGAATGTTAAATATCCAAAAAATGATAAATGAATGGAGGCGTGCAGCCTTGTTGAAGAGTGCAGGCGAATTTTGGCCTTTCAAACAAATGCTCGACGAAGCCTTTAGCGGGTCGACGAAGATCTGTAAATTTAGTTATATCAGGATGAAAAAGTATTTGCAGTCTTTTTTTGAAAATTTTTTTTTTAATTTTTTTTAGGCATACAAAGCTATTCTTGAGGAATAAGTGCTTATTGTGACTCTAGCTGTGTGACTGTAGGCTGGAAATTCACATCATAAGTCCTCAAAAAATTCTTCTTCAAGCCGACAACTGTTATTTTTATACCCAACCGAGGGGATATTAGTTTTAATGCATTGTTTGTTACACAGTGAAATAATCACCGTAGACCCTTCAGACCTTTTAGAGATATGATCGAGACCGACATGTGAACCGATTAGGCCATGTCCGTCCGTGCGTCCGTATGTATGAAGGTTTTAGGTCTTCAAAATCAAGCTAGAGAGCTGAAACTTGGTACACGGTTTGTTGCACAAAGTATGAAAATTGACAAAGTATGAAAATTGGCTCAATCCGTCAACGGCCACACCCACTACTGGCTTCAATGTGAGACGACCTCTATTTCACTTATTTTTCAAAATACCTTTTGGTCAAGTTAGACGAGGCACAGAAACTTACATTTTGGTACTGAGCAATATTGGCCTAAGGCCTTTAACAAGGCAAAAATTCGACCGCCCACAATATCGACCATGCCCACTTTTAACATGTTAGATCTTTGAAAACCCGATTTCTCGGAAAGTTGACTCCAAATCGAAAACAAAAATTATATAACAAATATTAAAGATATAACTATTTGCTAAGTTTGCTACATACAAAGTTTTGAGCTCCGCCCACTTTTAACGGGCGTTTTAAGGAAAAAACTGTTATTTTTCTGAAATTATTTTTGCTTTTAACGTATTTTCTCATGATTTTAACGAAATTACAATTAATTATTAATTTTAATTTTAAGCCCATGCCCACTTTTGGGGGCGTGGCTTATGCAAATAATATATGATTTCAGGTCAAGAAACTTTAAGATTTGGTGTTACATGGTATTTAGAATCGGGTATACAGAAGTTTGTCACAGACAATCTCTTGCACTTACTCACTTATTTTAATCTAAAAATTTTATAATTTTTTCCTTAGGCATAACACTTGCGGGCGTAAGCTTTGATGTCTCTGCGCAGATTTTTCATGTTCCGTACTGTCTCATCAGCATTTGTCTTGGATAGAGAACACCTTTTCTCTGCCATCTCTTCTATCCTCGAATTCTTTCCGTTCGCTACGCACTTTAAGAGCAGCCGTAACCCCTTGATAACTCAAAAATGTTAAAGACATTAATGTGTCTTTAATCAGGGTCAGGGATGGCGGGGATCAAGCTGATCTCTGATCATCAGATCTCTTATCAAGCCATTGTTACGGGTGAACCAGTGCGGCTTCAGGTCAGAAAACTCATAACTGCGAACTTCTTATTCTTGAAAAGGCCAGGCAATATGCCGAACGGGTCTACGCGTGTTTTGTAGATTTGGAAGAGGCTTACGGCCTAGCCCTTTGGGATAAGCTCTGAAAAGTTTTGCAGGACTATGCATTGGAGTCGGCCCCTTCTGAGAGTCATTCATTTTTTGTAGTAGGATTTCAGAAGCTGTGTGCGGAGAATTGGCTTCAAATCCCTTCATTTTTACCTCTTCAGCATATATGGACTAAGATATTGAAGCGCAGCCTTGAGGCTGAATGTTTAAATATCTTGGGGTCTTTTAAACGAAAGATGTGAAAATTGGCCACGCTGAAGCAATAGAAAAGGAATAATTGAGAATTCTGAGGTGAATTGGTAACAACAAATGTACCTGGACCAGATGCCAGAATAGATATTGGGCTCACATAAGGGCATCTTACAGCAACTTTTTTTTGGTTTAGAGGCACTTTTTTGATATTTTATGGGTATGTCAACCATGAGCTCCTAAGACAGCCACATGTGCATTATCACAGCATCAATAGAGCATCGTTAGATAAGGTAAATTTCGTTCATAGACTTATGTTGAGAAATTAAAAACTATTAAAATTAGAAGCTTCAAAAACTTTTACTTATAAATGTTTAAATACAGAACCCAAGTGTGATCAAAACTGGACTAAAGTGTAAGGGTTTCAAAGTTTTGAAGGATACTCGTGCCGTACTTTGTGCAATACGAGTCCGAGTATACAAATAAGTTAAAGTTGAAATCTTATTAAAAACAAAAAAAAACAAACTCAGTCGGTCCCCCTTATATGTAAATTCTAGAACTTCAAAACATCACAAATTTTCAAACTTGTTTTCGTGTTCGTACACACAAAAATTTGACAAAATATGTGCGCCAAGCATGCAAATCTTTTGTTTCTTTATACGACAAAAAAGGTGTTGGGTTAGACTTTTAACTCTTTCCATAATTAAAATGTGTCCTTTGGCATTCTAATACCAGCACGCCTTTAGCGACGTAAATCAGTCGCAGAGTATACGAATTAGAATTTGAATTATTTATGCTTTTTAAAAGGCCAGTGAAAAAAGGCCTTGCCTGAACACGTAATAAACTTAATGCTCCTTAAGGGATTTGACATCTTTTCTACAATCCATCTACTAAGTGGAACAAAATCGAACGCTATGTATGCTTAACATGAACCCTTCGACCAATAGGTCAATGGATTTTCCCACACCCACGTCTAGGACAACACAACACAGAGTTTATTAAGCTTGAAGGTCGAAAACAAAAAAATAAAATTTCGTGCGCACCCTTTTTAATCTCACGCTCGGTTGGCCCACCTTTATGGAAAAAACACCTACTCTACCTCCTAGTCAAAAAATAAGAGCATATTCATGGGGGTAGTGTAAAAATTACAAGAACAATATTACATAAAATCCTCCACGCCTGAAAACTCGTTCATCGTCAACATTGTTGTAAATAAAAGTTACTATGACGTGCATGTGTGTTAGTGAACGCAGGTGAAAAACGCACGATTTTAAGGCTGGTGTTGGTGAGAAACAGGAAAGTGGTGGCTGGCAGTATTGTAAGTAATCATGAATGTGTATGTGCCAGTTGAAATTTTTCTCTGAAGAGTTTTGGCTTTGAAACTATTTTACATGACCTTGAACATGCCACCTCACCTACCTACAACCTGACAACCCCCTCTGTATATGTTGGCGTTCTTTTCGAGTAAATTCATTGCCACAGGACCAGCAGCGAGAGCGGGGCTTTTAATACATAATTTGAAAACAACATTCTTTTTATGACCACACAGTAAGTCACCCCACCTTACCCCCATCAGTGTGAATTTCATTTTGGATAGATAAAAGACATTCTCCAACATATCTCCAACAGTCACCAGATCCTGTGTTATGTGAAATTATAAACATCAAAGGCCACAGGAAACGTGCAACGTTGTTGGAACGATTTCGCCTTGACCAAGGGAGGATGTGTCATCAAAAATAATTGACAATTGTCCTTGCTCAACGTGAGTAGTCAAGGAGAAGGACGGGCATTGTTGTCCTTCAATTTGTATGGTTGCCCCCATGCAAAATGCATACTTGACAGGACAAAGCTTTAAGGTGTAAGACAGAGAGAGAGAGAGAGAGTGGAAACGATTCTAAAATAACAACTTGACAAGGAAAAATTGGGTAGTTTGTTTTTTTTTGGAGACTCCTCAAAATTTTATTAAACCTTGTAGAGGCAAGCTGCCAAGGCCAAGGTTTCAACGGAAGGAAGAGAACCAAATTTATTGTGTTCTCGTATTTGTTCTAGGCGAGATCTAGATTGAGTGGGAGACTAATGAATGGATGTATAGAATGACCTCCTGACAATAAGGGATCATGCATGGTTATAGAGAAAAACCAACTGGTACTTGCAGGTCAGAAGACCCATTCACAACCGTTGTAGGCTGTATTCGTTACAGGAGTTGTCACGCACATGGAGGGTCCTACAGTTTTTTGCCGATGCCGACGGCATATTGAGAGATGATACTCTCGGAAGGTTTGTGAGACCTTCGCGGAAGTAGCATAAAAACTTACGTTGCCCCGGTCGGTATTCGAACCCAGGACCTTGTGAACAATAGTCCGACACACTTACCACCAGGACGCGACGCCCACATAGTTATGGAAAGGTGAAAAAAACAACAACAAAATTCAAACACGGTGCGGACCGTCGCCTTCATCGGAAGGCTGAACTTACTATTATTTGGCTGTTGGTGATGTTAGGATAAAGTAGCACCCAGGAATGAAAAATCGGCGCACTTAGAACTAGTTAGGTCCATCGTGGTAGTATAACTCTCTGAACTATTTTGAACTACTTACGAATACTGAAAGTTGGATCGCTTAGGTCATTATAAAATAAAGCTTTAAAAAGATTCAACAGCGGGGTCTAAGACGAACCACGTTGACACGCTTTGAAGGATATATTTTATTTTAACAGAGGCGATCACAAAAGTGTTGAAGAAGGACGCTTATGAGGATCCTACTTGGCAGGCGGCTTTACAAAAAAATCTCTCTAAGAATGTGAAACGTAGCGTAAGGAGTCGTAATAAGCTAACGCCGGATGAGCTTAAGATCCACGCCTCAAACAGGTCTGGAAACAATGCTACACCTCCAACCTCTGGAGCCTTTCAAAAGAAATGTGGCGGCAAAGGCAGCTCTCAGACTAAGAGAGAACAACCTCTGGAAATCACAATGTCTAGGACACTCGAACATTCTGAACATCTTAACTCAAAATTGGTCTGTAACCAGTACGGATTATAAGAAACCTCAATTTGACATGTGTCAAGGACTGCCTCATGGCATTAAAGGATATAAGCTTCCACACATTTCTACTCTGCTGGGTTCCTGGGCACGTTGGCGTGGCCGGAAATGAATTGGTGGACGAACTGGCAAGGAAAGGTTCTGATATGGACATAACGATGGCTGACCGACGGGTTTATCTCCCTTTCAACACAGCCAAAAGATCAATCCCATAGATCAATACACGATCAAACTAGCCGTTGGCAACAGTCTCAAGATTGTATCATAACTCACAGCTTATGGCCAGTACTCGAACTTAAAAGAACAACGACCCTTCTATCTCTCAGTAGAAATTTCATAAGAACACTCGTTGGTGTAGTCACGGGACACTGCACCATTGGTGTCATGGCTACACGAATGGGAATCTTTGCCAACGACTTCTGCAGAAGCTGTAGGAATGAAGAAGAAATAGAGTCTATAGAACACTTTCTCTGCTACTGCCCAGCTCTCCAAGAACGACGAATAACCTTTTTAGGAGTCAGGTTGTTTGATAGCCTAGACCCTTGACGACGTGGCAGGAATATCACTACTTGACCTAAAAAGATTTATTAAAAGATCAGGCTGGTTCAGTTAGTAAGACATATTTCCAACCATGTTTGTCTACCTCACAAGGGTAATCACAATGGGCCAATCTGGCCACCGAGTGAACTTGCACTAGTTGCAAACAACCCTTTCCAACCTAACCTAACCTAACGCCGGACGATGAGAGGGGCATCTTGAATGCGACCAGAATGCGACCGTTGAACGTACCACCTTGGTTTTATAGGGCCAATGGAAACAACGAAAAAGCCTTACAATATTATCCCTGTCGCCGTGGATACGTTTTCCAATTATAAATGGTTGTACCCGAAGAAAAGTACTGATACAGAGGCCGTCACAGACTGCATGAAAAAGCAACAGGTACCTAATGTACGGAAATTCCAAACGAGTGATCAGGACTTCGTTTACGTATTCAGAAACTTTCAGAGAGTACGGCCGATGCGAGAAGGGCGCCGGCTCTAAACTACTCGAAGTAATCTAAACTACTGCCACGCCTCCAAAAAGTGGGCGGGATATAAAAAAAGGTGGTTGCATACATCCGGCCTAAAACTCCGCATTTTTTCCTAAAAAAATCACTTTTTTTAACGCCACGCCCACAAAAGTGGGCGGAGGCACATACAATGTACACATAAAAGTTAGAAAATGCTAATATCTACAACATTTGTCACATAATTTTTTGTCAAATTTCATATATATTTATTGAAAAACAGTCAACAGTGGTCTATGAAAAGTCTAAAATTTTTTTACAACTTCAAAGACAATTACAAGGCAACGTCACATACCAAAAATGAATGCGCTAGCGCCATTGTATCATAGCTAAAATTTTGAAAAAAAATTTAAGGAATTAGAGATGGTCGCACATGCAGGCCTGTAGTGGGCGTGTCTGTGAGCGGATTCGGCTAATTTTTAAACTTGATCTGAAGGACTGGACCAGCCAAACCCACTTAATTTCAGCTCTCTACCTTAAAAATGGACAGACGGACGGACATGGCTTTATCGATTCTCCTGTCGGTCCCATTCGTATCTCTAAAAGGTTTTAGGGGTCTACGGTTATTATTTCACTGCGCTACAAACTATACAGCAAACTTAATATACCCTGTGTCGGGTATAACTAGTGTGGAAAGGCAGCAATATAAGAAGTTGGGACTATAACGTATCGGAAGTCAGCTTAAGTCTTAGAGTAAAAAAGCTGAGTTTTAGCTGAGACATTTAAAAAAAACACAAAAATTATTTTCAAAAATTGACGTAACGTAGACCATGACAGTAAGAAAATCAAAAGGATTCTTACAAGAGTGCACACCAAGTCCGACCTTTTTTGAAGGTTTAGATGCCACCCTCCCCACAAAAATGTGCACGGAAAAATGTTACTGCATGTCACAATTTTCAATAACGTTAAGATGTTCATCGATTCTCAGTCACTGAGTTTCAAAACGTGCAAGTTGCACAAGAGCGCTTGGTTAGTAGAGAATTGGTGGCTAAATAGTAGAAGATTAGAGAGCCCACTAAGAAAGTTTTTACCCTTTTTACTGCTAATTTCCATAGTGCTTCATAATGTTACATCATCAAACCATTATGGTCTCCCGCAAGAATGTAAACTCGGGCCGCTGCTTTTTAATTGCATATTAGTCATAACGTTGCCGAAACGTTATAGAGAAGTAGGACTATTCAGTTTATTTCTCATTACTCGAATCCTGAGTAGGTAGGTACTCATCACATTCAATACAATGTCTGCTACTTAAGCTAACAAATTTCGTTTATCCTAATTCAAGGCAAAACAAATGTTCAGATAAGCTTGAAATAGAATAAATAAACGAAAACAATGGATAATCTTAATTAAAATCCAGCTTGTTTCCATTTGGAATTCTACACACCCCTAGGGAAAATCAATTTAATTTTCTTAAACCAAAAGTCATGTGTGTAGTACATACCATGAAAGCATGCCTACACAACACATACACGATTGTTTGTCCAAATGGAACAAAAACGCGATAAATCCATGTAAACACATGTATGAAAAAAACAAAAAACAAAAAATAAAACCAACTTTCATCCGGTGAAAAACAAAATAACAACAACAATGATGGAACACTTTTGCATTCATCTACCGCGCGCCCAGCTAACATCCGTTGTCCTTTCTTCGCTTGACGGAACATTTGTTTACACGCAAACATGAATGTGTATCATCGTTCAAGTCAGGGTGTGCAGCTTTAGTCCTGTATTTCTTCTATGTCACGATTTCCTTGCTGGAGCACCACTAAACATTTATCTACACACATGAATGAATGAAGTGAAGGGAATGGGTTTGGCTTACTACCCACATCTATAGTGATAACAGCAGTCCCTCCTCGTCCTCACACATGCAATATGTCTTAATTTAGAGTGGGAGCGTCCTTGTCACAAAGGACCTTGAATATATGTGGAGAGGAAACCAGCAAGCGTAGGCGACATCGTTCGTCTGTATTTTGCTTATTCGTTGCTTTTGTTCTTCAAGTTTCTAAAAGATATAAGTTCAATGTGACAAGAAAATGAAGCAGGTGTGTGAAGATGAATTATTTTGTTCAAATAGTTTAGGTACGCGGAAATCGCAAACAACACTTAGTGCATGTGTTACAATTAGGATTAACAAATAAACTGTTTTATGTCTAAATAAAGCGCTTATATAAAAAAGGATGTTTTATTTTGAATCATTTTCGCAACACTGGGAAGACAACCTTTAAGTATGAATGGAGCTTCACCACGAGTGTGCTTAAAGTTTCTAGAACTATTTGCATGTTAATTTTTTTCATAATTGGCAAACATAACTGAGTTCAATAAAGGTAAATACATTTAAATGTCACTAAAACCTGACACTTAAATGTAATACCTTTAAATGTATTTACCTTGCCAACGAAGTCCCCTGATAAATTTATAGGAAATTGTAAATCGTAAAAAAAATCGAGACAAATGAAAAAATATGGACAAACTTTTCATGTGAGCCAAGGAGGTATAGTGTACCAAGTTACATTGTTTCAAATATTTTTGAAAGGATACTTAAAAGATGCACAGCTGTAATTTAATACCAGACTTTTGTAACTTGATATCAGAATTTTAAGGGAAAACACATAACAAAAACATTAATTTATATAAGTTTCTTTGGTTTAGGCCACCTTAAACTCAATTTTTATTTTTACTTATTTATTTATCAAATTTTTATTTATATTTATATTTATATTTATATTTATATTTATATTTATATTTATATTTATATTTATATTTATATTTATATTTATATTTATATTTATATTTATATTTATATTTATATTTATATTTATATTTATATTTATATTTATATTTATATTTATATTTATATTTATATTTATATTTATATTTATATTTATATTTATATTTATATTTATATTTATATTTATATTTATATTTATATTTATATTTATATTTATATTTATATTTATATTTATATTTATATTTATATTTATATTTATATTTATATTTATATTTATATTTATATTTATATTTATATTTATATTTATATTTATATTTATATTTATATTTATATTTATATTTATATTTATATTTATATTTATATTTATATTTATATTTATATTTATATTTATATTTATATTTATATTTATATTTATATTTATATTTATATTTATATTTATATTTATATTTATATTTATATTTATATTTATATTTATATTTATATTTATATTTATATTTATATTTATATTTATATTTATATTTATATTTATATTTATATTTATATTTATATTTATATTTATATTTATATTTATATTTATATTTATATTTATATTTATATTTATATTTATATTTATATTTATATTTATATTTATATTTATATTTATATTTATATTTATATTTATATTTATATTTATATTTATATTTATATTTATATTTATGTTTATATTTATGTTTATATTTATATTTATATTTATATTTATATTTATATTTATATTTATATTTATATTTATATTTATATTTATATTTATATTTATATTTATATTTATATTTATATTTATGTTTATATTTATATTTATATTTATGTTTATATTTATATTTATATTTATATTTATATTTATATTTATATTTATATTTATATTTATATTTATATTTATATTTATATTTATATTTATATTTATATTTATATTTATATTTATATTTATATTTATATTTATATTTATATTTATATTTATATTTATATTTATATTTATATTTATATTTATATTTATATTTATATTTATATTTATATTTATATTTATATTTATATTTATATTTATATTTATATTTATATTTATATTTATATTTATATTTATATTTATATTTATATTTATATTTATATTTATATTTATATTTATATTTATATTTATATTTATATTTATATTTATATTTATATTTATATTTATATTTATATTTATATTTATATTTATATTTATATTTATATTTATATTTATATTTATATTTATATTTATATTTATATTTATATTTTTTATTTTCAAAAACTAGGTCCACATGTTTGAAGGATAAAATAGTGAAATCTATTCTATTTTAAGCAGTTTAAGCCTTGGGACATTTTGCTAAACAGATTTTTGAAAACAAATTAATAAAAAACCGCTCCCAAGTTAGTTTTGCCTTACTTTATGGCAATGACGCTTCTTAAACATTTACACTTCTTACTGACACCTCGCTTAAATACTATTTCTCCATTCTGTAAAAATTAAAGGACTCTTGTTATTTTCTTCGTAATCAATCAAAGATGGATAATAAGTTTAAACTAGCGTTAAACCTAGAATCTTGTCCGAACTTGGACTTTTTAATTACAAAAAAATAAACTCAGCACCCATGTTCTACCTAACGATTTTAAAAAAATACACCTGCGTTCTTTATATATCAAATTGACTTAAGCCAACAAACTTATGACACGATAAGTAGAACGGTTTCAATCTTACTTTGTTATAAACACTTTAGTTGTCTCTTTGTTTGTATATACCTTATCAGCCGCATGCAATCGGAGCAAATAGAATTTTTAATGTTTGCCAGGCAATAGTAAACTGTTTTTATTTTCATCCGTGTCAAGTCAACAGGATGAGCAATGCAACTGTCTAATAGAATGAATCGTTATTCAAGACAAAGGCAAGGTTTGGATTATCTTTATCAGTTATTTTTGAGGAATTCGTTTCTAAACTTTGAAGAATTTATTATAGTTGGAAACTGTACCACTCACAATTATATTATGTTTCCATTACCTCTTTGTTGATTCGCTTAAACTTATATATGCACGATCCTGCTAACCTCACTTATCGCGGGTAACCAATTAAGCTATCCGTGCCCGGTTTATTTCCTGTGTCAATTGGACAATTTAATTAGCTTTTCCTTGCGCATGCTGAACATTAGCTCAAATTTTTTTGTGGCTGTTTTGAATATAAGACTTAGATAGAAGCATATAAGACTTAGATTAATCTTTTAAAATAAGTCTGGTCTCCACTTTCACTAGTGAAGTGGACGATTCCAGAATTAGCATAAACCGATCGATAGTAGCTTAACTGGTTAAGTAGAAAAAGGATCGTGGCTGCTAGCGAGTCAAAAAGGTTTTTTTGTTATGATTGCGATGACCTGATTTAAAATTTATTAAATTGAATCTGTTATGTTGAGTAGTCCCAACATTTCAATATAATCAAAAAGCTTTTCTTTTACTCCTTTGTTTTTACTTCTTTTTTTATCTAATGAAGAGTTCATTCACTTCCTTGAAACAGGGACATTAAAAGCAATGATAAAGCTGACGAATTTGCACGTACAGAATGGACCATTCACGATCACCCCTTCAATAACTTAAGCCTCTACTCTCTGATCTCAAAACGTAAAGTCCCCATGATATGGCCATAAAAATAGCCATAAGACTTCTTCAATGTACTGAAAGGAATACAATTGTCTTGTAAATAGAGAATCGTGCTAGTCCTGATAGCGGTTGGTTAATAGTAAAATTTATTTTTCCCAGCAATTAGGAAAGACATGGTTTTATTCAAATTGTCCCAATACGAAATAGAGGTGACTTCTTATAACATTGTTTTTTTTTTTTTAAATTTTGAAATATTCATCATCATCATTCGAAAGTGTTTAGAAAAACTGCCAACAAAAACAATTTAGCAACATCAATCGGACTGCTTCAGCTGCTTTGTTAATCTATTTTTGCTCTACTAAATTTACGTATTGTTTCTGCCTTAATTTTTTGAAACGCTGCCAAGGAAATTTTTCACTGAATCTTCGACCGGGAAGCGCTTTTAATATGTGTCATCGAGTTTTCACTTCATTTTAATACAATTCTGCACGAAATCATTTTATTTTGAAATATACACATATATTGGGAATGTGGCATGTCATATAACTTATTAATTTACTGCATAAGATCTTACAATTATTGTACAGCTACTCATGATTAATGTAACATTGTTTACGGAAACTATATGAATGAAAGTAGTTCAACTTGAGGTTAAAAATTCTATAAAGTATTGCAAATAAACTTTGAAAAACATCAGCGAATGCATGTCAAAATATATTCGCCTTCTATAATTATTCATATGAATCGGACGTCTTGCTAAAAGACGGAAAATTTAAATTGTAGATGCATTGCTTGGGTTGAGTCATGGCGGGAGGCCAATGATCACAAAGTTGTATTTACATCTAGTAAAATTTTTGGCGGGCATACATGTGAACGTAGTATTTTAATATTGACCAATTAGGAGCTATCGTTTTATGCCACCTAATTAACTAAAAGTTTTGGGGCTGAAAAGTTCATAATTCGAAAGCAGAGCTGACAGAGAATTATAATAAAACTATTATGGAAAATTATTATACCCCGGACACATTTTTAATGCTGTGCTAAAAAAATATATTTTTTTATGATAAAATAAATGTTGCCAGGGTAGTATTTGAAATCTCAGGCTGAATGAGAATGAAGTGACTTAGTTTTTTGCTGCTAAAGACGAATAGTGTCATAAATACTGCAAGTTATTATTATTAGTTCTTTGAAATTTTTATATTTTTAGATTTTTTGTGAATTTATCTTTTTTATTTAAATATTTTTTTTATCAATCTGGCCAGATATTAAACTTGCAGATTTGAGCAAGTGCCATTCAGTTTAATTAGGAACGAATTTGTGAACCTTCTGCTTCTCGTAAAAAATCGTACATTTCTATTTTATCACCTATACCTAGATACATTTGACCTAATACATACTCCCCTACACGTTTCAATAAAACCCACACTACCATATGAATTCCGACATTATTAGCGTCTCAAACAGCTGCAGCTGCTTCCAAATAGCTGCTACGACTCCACCGCGCACCACCTCAGCTGGGTTCTACATTGATGGCTACTGAAAAGAGGTAGTTGCGAACAACTAAAGCAACACACATTGGATGGTCACAGGATGATCACTCCCAAGGAGCGGTAGTGGCGACCGACGAAAACAACAAAAAATTGGCTCTTGCAGTCGGGCCTAGCAAACAGTTTTATCATGGATATTTGCCTCTGAAAAGCGGTATTTGTGACCCTTGCCAGTGCCTAGCTCCACCTAAGCTCCCGAGAAGCAGTATTTGCGACCGATAAAAACAACATAATATTTGCCCTTTAAAGTCTAGCCAAGCATCCACTCTCATGCGGATGTTCGCTTCCGAGAAGCGGTAACTGCGACCGACCAAAAACAATACTGATTTGTCATAGATGCCGAGCCTAGCCTTGACTTTCATAATCGATGGACGCATCTGAGAATCGGTAGTTGCGACCGAAGAATACAGAATACAAATGTTTACACTTGTACTTCTGTGGTACCCAGTAAGAATTGAGACGAAGTTTGAAGCTCTTAGCTTATTTTAGGTATAAAAACTTCCGACAGACAGACGGACGGACATGTCTCATTCGACTCTCAGTTGGATCTCAATCATTATGCTCTTGAGGTCATGGCTTACGGTCATAAAACTTAATATACCTACTCCCTATTCTTTTAGATGGGTTTTAAAAATGGGGGAATACCCTATTCTTTTAGATGGGATTTAAAAACGTAGGAAATAATGAAACAAGATCAAGGAGAGGCCATGCTTGCGTTTTATTTTACACAGCATTTCGGGATAAGTTTTACTCTGGGTGGCTTTATCAGTGTCTTTTTGAGTGAGATGGGGTCAGAAAAATAGAAATAAGTAGACCAAACTTGAGAATGTCGGAGCAAGGATGTCATACGTAGCAGCACGCACACAGTAACTTCGCCACGGTATAAGGCAATACTGATTATCGAAATTTTGGTACTCTTAAAACCTGGGGTAAAAGCAGCGTCACCTTTGAGCCGTTTAATAAAAATACGCTTTATATGACATCTGATCCTAATCGGACTACGGTAAAACAAAGCTAAACGGGCTGTACAGCTACAGTAAGATGTGCTCTGATGTGCTGTACAGCTGTACAGCACATCAGAGCAAATGGACACAAAAGCTCCAGCAAAGAAAGCCTTTAAATCTTCTTTAACAATGGACTTTAGAGCAAATTTTTTAAAATATCTATGATAAATATCTATGGAAAATGACAGGTTTGGGAATATAGCTGTGGATGATAAATAAAGACGCCAAATCTGAAAATGGGCTTGAGGGTCTGATGAGTATTCCTTTCTTGGCAACTTTCAGGTTAAAAATTTCTTTAGAACTGCCATCGCAGTCTATTTCTCTTGTGAAGCGGAAGACTTCAATTGTCAAATGTTCTTTCCTATATTTCTGCCCTTAATAAGTACTTATTGTAAGTAGGTATAAGCACCCGCGTTTGTTTCCTTTCTAATAGCTGGATCACAGGGAGCTTTAAGAAACTGTGCAGATATGTGACAAACATATTGCAGCGTTCTTACTTACTTACTTACTTAAGGTGGCGCTACAGTCCGGGGTGGACCTGGGCCTCAGCCAACAAGCTTCGCCAGCCAGCTCTGTCTCTAGCTAGCCGTCTCCAGTTTCGCACGCGAAGTTGGCTGAGGTCCCCTTCCACTTGCGTGCGCCACCTGAGTCTCGGTGCTCCTCTACTGCGTCGTCCCTGCGGTGTGGATTCGAAGATTTTCCGGGCCGGGGCGTTCTTAGCGACAGCAAATATGTGGTGCAATGGTACAGAGGTAAGTGTGGCGAGCTTCTGTCAACGAGGTCCTGGGTTCAAACCTCGAACGGGGAAATAAAGGAATTTTTACGGACTCACATCTAAGAAGGTCTGGCAAATCCTCGTAAGTGTAATATCAACTCTAGCCGAACGAAAACGGCAAAAATGTGAAAAGGTGTGAAAAGGGACTTTATACATGCATGGTTGTTAGTCTTCATATAATATGACCCATAAAAAAGAACCACACACACTTTAGGTCGTTTGAAGAATTTTGTTTTAGAGTTAAGTATGTCGAACTTTAACAAATACCTTGCCCCTTAAGCATTCCTTCAATTTTAACATGTTGTTTTTTATCCTTGTGCCTTCATTCTAAAAGTTTTGATTACATTCCTTGACTAAAAAGAAAACTTTGCAGATTTCATCCGCTTTTTATGAAAATCTTTATTTTTAAAATAGGTACGACCTGATCCTCCCTATACACACGAAACCAATGAGCCTAATATACATTTGCAAGCATAAGGACATTAAATTCAAAACACCTACTAAACAGTTTTAAATTATAGACATCAATCACTCGTGTCTGAATTTTTACACGTGGATAAGTGTTACAATGAAAATAATATGCAAACATATTTAATATCCTGTAGGATGTCGGGTAATCCTGATGTAGCATATTTTGCCTTCCCAAGCGACATGACGTAATCCCGCGTGGGTTGCCAAAGCGAACCTGATTATCTGGTCATCTATCTTTTTCTCGTGAAGCCCTTTTTTTTATTTTGCCTGTATGTATGTAGGGGTGTATGCATAAATCCCCGATAAAACGATAAAAGTACAAAAAATTTATTGAAAGCAAAGTATATCATTCTTCAGATAGTCGAAGTCCTAGCCCTGCACAGCACATACTTCCTGTATCCTAATGTAGCCTGGATGAGGATGTAGGGAGAGCAAAATCAATATTGTATACATTGAAAAGGGATACATCAGCTGGCCATACACTTTTTTGTATACTCATTTAAGAGGATTTAAGGGGTTAAGGGCGAGAAACAATTACTTTCCTATTTAATGTGACGGATGGGTTAGTTTTTATGGCTAAAGTTATGGTTTCCCGAGATAGCGCTGGCTTAAGTGTGCTTTTATGACTTTAGCTTACAAGGATTGTAGAGGAGAGAGTGTTGAGTTTAAAGGTTAAGAAAACATTTGAAAAAGCATTACAATAAATAAAGAAAAAAGTTTTGACTTCTTACCACATTTTCAGCTAGTTTAATATGACAATACAATAATGTTTTATTTATTGTAACTCTTTGTATATTAATTATTGACACTTACCTGAAAATAAAAAAAGAAATCATTATTAGCAGATGTATGTAACATGGTTATTCTAGACGTTATATAATAATATATTCAATATATTGTTCCGGCTTCCAACCGAATTGTTCCTTTTACAGATCACCCATTTTCGAAATAATATAGAGCAACAAAAATTCGCTCTTCCGTCGAAAAGTGCTTCTTAAGTTGAAAAGCTGAAGATAAATTGCAACATTCAAAAAGATTAACAAAATTAAATGCAGTTTGAATGCAGTATTTTACAGCCAGAAATCACACCATCTGTTGGCTTATTTTGCATCTTTCTGACTATTGACTAAGAGAGTCCTTTAGGCCGGACAATTTTTTGGTTCTTTAATGACTTGGGGGTCTACCTGGGGTGCAAGTATAACATTTCTTTTCCCCATTGTTACTGACTTTTGACGTAGATGGTTTCGACTAGGTAAGTAGAAACCACCTTTAACCCAGTCTATTCACAAACTTAAGGCCGTAGTGGTAGCTTCGAAGTTTATTGCTTTCGCAGATTGTGGGTACCAGTTCTGGTAATTAAGAGAACTGAATAATTTACTATAAGTTCCTTTAATTTGTACCCGACATCCTACCAGCCACCTGAAAAAAAAACTCGATCTTTTTCACGGCCCCCACCTCAGCGAGGACCTGACAAACCCTCCGAGAGTAACAATTGTCTTGAAAAACTTCTCAAAGTGCCGTTCGGATTCGGCAAAAAATTGTAGATCCCTTTGTATGTGAAGAAATTAATTAACACACACAGCATACATTTGCTGAGAAGTTGGCCCTGGTTCACCTCGAGCTATGGCGCCACTCTATTCATTTTCTATTTATGACGACCACCCGAGCTACTGGGCTGCGTGTAGTAACATTGCGAATGCTTTCCTGAAGAAGTCGACAAATAATCGCCCAAACGTCGCTTCAGAGTAAAAAGGAACAGATAACGCCCGACAAGCTGCGTGTCGTTACTTGGCGAATGCTTTCACGAAGAAGTCGACAAATAATCGACCAAACGTGGCTTCAGAGGAAAATGGAGCAGACTTTTTCGCTCTTTTTCGACTTTAAAAAGAAGTGTTTGAAAAGACCAATAGTGCACAACGGCCTTGGGGCGGGGTCGCATAGCTCCGCAGTTCCGCAGGCATACATGTTTTAAGTCTTCGTTTTTCGTTTAAGCCTGTTTATGGTAATATATTCGTTTCGTTTAGTCCACCATGCCAAGGGACATGTATCGAAATCAACGGAATCACCCTTATTTTACAATTTGAAAACAATATTGAATGATAGACGAGATATCGACAATGCATAAATATTTATTATGAAAATGACTTTACCGAAGCGCCTTTCTGTGACAATTGTTTTCCTTAAAAAACGTTTTTCCTTTCTTTGCTAAATGTCTATTCTTTTCTTGTCATACATAAGCCAACAAAGTTATAAACTGTTGAAATGTGCCAGTAAAAATAGTCGATGACAGAGATTTAATATTTCGCATGTGTTACAAGAATAGGAAGGACTAAGTATAAACACCTGAGGTATATCAATTTCATAAAGGGTGTCAACTACATTTTTCTTGTTATTTACGCCACTTATTTTTGTTATTATTAAGAGATCTAACCTGCACGGGACTTGCAACTTCTAACAACGCCGATAAAAACCGAAAATTTATGTTTTTTTTTTTTTTTTGAGAAAAAATTCTCTGCTTTTGAAATTTTTTAATAGCTCTTATCCCATCTGCACCATTCGAACTCACACTTTATGCTATAAAGTTAAGCCAAGTACTTTCGTTTCAAAAATTGACCATTGACTTGTGTTGTTTACAAAATACAACGCAACAGATTTTATACAAAGTATCTTAACGACAGTATGTGTCTTAGCACCACTCCTTCATACTCGATTTAAGTGGCAACACAAAGTAGGTCCCGGGTGCTTAATTCGAAATCGTTTTTTCGACTTGAATGGGCCACAGTTCTTGGCCTTCCAAACTTCTCCGTTTTAAGTTTCTTTTAACAGCTTGGTTGGAACCGTCTAATTTTCGTCGATTTTCTACGCATTGTTTATAAAGAAACGTTTTGTGTTTCAGTGCTGTGAGTTAAAAATCCATTTAAAAAAGAAAAAGCACAAATTAAATAGAATTTCAATTTCGAATGTCAAAGCGTGAAAGCGTAAAGGGGTGGTTCAAGGGGTATAAGTTTCCATCGACTATAACAGTGACAACGATAACAATCTTTGTTTGGGTAGATATGTATATACGCATTTTATTACGCAATGTAGGTATATGCGTTTGTTTGCGTTAACCACTCGAAAACGGATCACAAAGCTTTAAAACAAAACTTTGTATACCACTGACCCGGAATGTAAATAAATATTTTGATTAACATTCGCTATACAAGCTGTGGTGCTCTTATATTGTCTGAAATATTGTTTGTCTTACTTCAGATAAATTGTACACATTGTGGAGAGTATCGTGTTCAGTTAAGTGTTAATGAATTTATCTCGTCGTTTATCCGTTTAATGATGCACGATTCTTGAAACGAGATAAGTAGATACATTATCGGGCGTTCTGTGATTGGAAGATCTAAAAGTATTTATGGCACTTGGATAAATCAAGCTGGGACAGTCAGTGCCAGACGATGATATTCAAGAAGGCTTCATGGCGATGTAATTAATAGAAGATTGTCTATCGAATGACAAACGAGAACCAGAGAGTCACCTATGAAAGTTGAGAAAATGCAAATATGTCTGTGCCAATAAATTGGGTTTATGGTTGACATTTACAGCAAAGAGTCGTAAATTTATTTAGCGACTTAGAGGAAATGTGATGGTTGTTGGCATTCAACTTATGGGCTGGTGTTTTGTTAACACTGATTTTGGCATTTTGTGAAAGCTGAGACATTTGAAAGATCTAAGGAGTAAAATCGAAATTTGACTTTCAAAGTTTCATTTGGAAAAATGCAAAAATTACCCTGTCAAACTGAGTTGAGCTGAAAAGTTAAAAGCTTTTTGACCGCACAGTAAGAACACAATCTCTTGTGTTGTTAGACGCTTCTGTAAGGCTTTTTTGGTGTTAAAAATTTCAATCTCTAAAATTGGTTCAAATCGAAACAGTTGTAATCCTCTCCTTCATATAAAACAGTTGTTTACGTAGAACTCATAAATATACATGCGGAACTAATAAATATTAACGACAAAAGTCTTGATTAGTTCATTTTGTTTAGGTTAACAAATAGGTTTAAATGTAGGTTCGTTAAAGCGTTCAATGTCATTTACGTAATAAAACATTGTTGACAAAAGTCATTGGATTTTCAAATATACACGCATGTAAAAGTAATTAATTAGGCCTCGAAAAAATTTGCATTAAAAAAATAAACTACATCTTAAATTCAAATGTTTTTTATTGACTGTTTAAATTACAATTTCGGTGCAGAAAACCTGATCAGATGGATGGCAGATGAATACTTAGGATTTCTGCAGGGCTCTGACAATGGGTTCTACTGTTCGATAACTGATCTTAGAATTTTATTCGAAATAGGAGCTGGAGGATCGCTTTAATTTAGTTCGTTATTGCTTCTTTAACTTAAGGGTGTTCGCGTAGCAGACGATGGCAGCGATTTAACAATATTGAAATATTTCTGCGAAGCCCCTCGTGTTTGCAAAAAATTGTATTTCTAATATTTTAAATAAGTTGAGCTTATCTGCTTTAGTTGCATAATAAAATTAGTTATAGCTGCAAGCGTTAGTAGCTGGCTCTCTTTTATCACTATTAGCATTTTAATTTTAATTATATGTAAAAATTAATAGTAAATTATGATAATAATAAATTATTATTAAAATTAATAATAAAAATTAAAAATAAAAATAGTTAAGTTAATTTTAAATTTGAGTTTAGGTTTAAGTCAAATTCAATGTTTACTTTTGTTTAATTTTAAATGAAATTTTGTTTTTTAACATTTTGTAATTTTTGTAACCAAGTTTTGAGTTTAAAAGCAGTTGTCCATGCTTTTTGTTCTCAGGGTGATGTTTTGATTGTTGACGAGTTCTCGAGATACGAGTGCTTTGTTCGCTTGGTAGGCCAAGAAACAGGTGGTGGGATCAGGTAAGGAATATCTCCGAGACTCACCTGGGTAGCGCCCGTTTCTCTTGAGTTGATGGCGGAGGGTAGAGTTGTAAAGGAATTAAATTATTTCAAAATTTAGCTTTTTTTATAATTTACACGCGTTCAAGGGTTTATCACTACCCTTATAATGATTAAACACAACGCGGGTATAAAGGATTAGGGGAGAGAAAGGAGGGACTGGTGCACTTTGATTTTGAACTGGTGGGGACTACAGTTATTGGGGGGGACTACTTCTATTCTGTTCTGCTAAAAAAAGAATAACAATATAATGCCGTACGTCCAAAGCCGGTCTCAAGTGTGAATTCATGAGCATTCGTTCTTATACGTGTATTGCGCCTGAATTGTTTAAGAGCTGGTATACAGCCAGCTATTTCATAAGAACAATCACCGTGGAAGAAGCGAAACAATAAAGAAAGACAGGAGACATTGCGTCGATGTTCTAGTGAGTCAAGTAACTTTGGTATATTAGGGTCTCCTATCGCTCTTTTCTGGATTCTAAAAAGTAAATGCAACTATGTTTTTGATGCACCTGCCCAAACATGAGAGTTGTAATCAAGTTTAGGATGTTCGACGATAGGATGTTGACCAGATCCAATGATGTAAAGATCACTTGATTATCTCGGAAGTGCTTAACTCATGAATTCACTCAAAGATTTCAACTTCAAACTTTGAAAACACCATTAATTTTCAAGTCATTGATTGGTAATTCAATTTAGTGAAGTCATTGATTGCATTTATTTGAACGAAATCTCTTGTGATTTCCTTGAAGTCATTGAAGTGCTTTTGAAGTCATAGAATTACTGAAGTCATTTTGAAGTTATGAAGTTATTTTAAGTCACTAAATTCTTGAAGTAAATTTAAAGTTATAAAACTATTGAAGTCATGTTGAAGTCGTGCCCTCTGTCACCTTGAAGTTTTGATCGACTTGAGGACATCGAAATTATGCAGCTTCTGATGGGTTAGTTTTCATATGGCCATCTCAACGAAAATCCTGGTTTGATGACGAATACCGGTAAGCATTATGGAAGACAACAAGAACCTTAAAAAATGACTATTCATAAAAGGGCCAAAAATTACCGCGAGCTCTACATGCAGAGTAACACAGATGTTCTCTCGGGAGAAAACCACTAGAAGCTTGTGTTTGAACCAGCGATGATTCAAATAAAATAGACCAGCTTTACCCGCGGAGAAACAATCTCGGACCGAAGCCTGTACAAGGATCGTAGAAGAATCGCAGTCTGTTTCGAGGGTGAGGATAGGGAGAATTTATTACTGAACTCTATACGATGCTGATGAGGAACCAAATTTCACTACTGGGATAGAGTAACCATATAAAGAAGACCCCAGAACCTGACCACCTGACTAAACGAAGTGGCCATGCCGTAGCTAGATCTAAGCTAAAGTCCCAAAAGGTTACAAGTATGATGGTCTAGCTGCCGAGCTCATCTAAGCGGCTGGCTATGACTCGCTTTGGAACCTCAACACTGTTTGCCCAAAGAAAGGAGTTCCTCTGAACCGTACCAATAATAGATATATTTTGAGCTGTACTTTGTAAACGCCCAAAGCCGTTCATTACCAGCCTTTTAGCCTTTTTTCAGCCTGATGTTCATGCCATTTTGGCATCACCGGCTATTAAAGAACCGAAATTTAGAAAACACAATTTAGAAACACAGCCATTCTTAATTCATCTTTTTATCGATTAAGAATGACTGTGATAGAATCTGTAGACTATGTAAAGCAATGTCTTCCCTTGGCATCCGTCCTTTGTATAATGTAGAATGCAAGCTGTCTCCCCAGGACCAGTGAAGACATCACGGAGAGTGTCTCCGGTCATCGAAATCTAGAATGCACACAAAGCTCAAATAAGATCTAGAACGTAAGTTTTTTTTGCGAAATTCTTCTAATATGTAAAGACTTAGAAAAACGTTTTATAAATTACAAATTCTAAAGTATACCCAAGCAGGGGGTTGCCATTCAGCTCGACAAAATAGACCTTTTTTAAATAATGAGTATAATCATTCTAGATATTTGGAATTTGAGTTTTTGGTTTCAAGACTGTTTTAGCTTTTTGTTTTCTAGATATCGGGGTTTAACTCTTGTCACCTAAACTGATGGCACCTAGTTGAGGACAGAGTTTATTTGTTTGACCTCATTTTGGTTGAGTAAAGTGAATTTACTGACCTATGAAAGAGGCAGACCTAGTGCGCTAGCTACAAAAATAAGATACTTCCTCTTAAACTTAAATAAGACAATCATAAAAATATTATCAGTTTAGCAACAGGCGTGGAGTCCAGCCATCAGAGTGCTAATGACTGCTCCGATTAATCTACATCTATGATCCCATTGAGCCCAATGCACGCGGAACCGAAACAGTTTTCTCTGTCGTCTAAGGCTCGGGAAAGGATTCTTCGCGGTTACTTTTTAGTCATTGGTTCCACGAGCACGTGTTTTTATTTACTCTACTCGAATCCCTAAGGGAATGAAACGAAAAAAAAAATACAAAATTACCGGCCGAATAGTTCAAGGCTTTGCAGCAAATTATGTTCGGCCCAGAATTACAATCAAAGCCATTGCGGCTAAATTTCAGTCCATATTCCCATTGCATAAAACACATTAAGGTTATCGATCATACAAATCGAAACAATTGGAATTCTTCCGCATATTTGCTGCTGAATCTATAACCGAATCTAGGAAATTTCAGCAAGTTCAAGGCCTTCTTTTTATATCTACTCCGAGTGTGGCAGTTACCTCTAACTATCGCAATCAGATAGACAAACACACGCATTCACTGGGTGTTTAGAAATCACATAAACCTCACTCAGTTCGACTTCGTGACTGATGTAGTAATTGCCAAACAAATATCCACCATCAAAAGAGTACAAAAAAATAGGAACCTCAATATCACAGTAATTTCTATTAATGTAATTGAATCGCTTGATGATGCGTTTTCATTAAACGGTCGTTAACTTGACAAAGCGTACACATCTCGCATAACAACTCAACTCAGAAAACACCCATATTGTATAGCCGGTCTCATCCATACGGAAAATTATACACAAAACCGCCCCACTCAATGAAATTAAAAAGACTTAGAGAGTGTCCAATCATATGACAAATGACTAATCCAATTCGTACAGTACCCCACTGATTAAGTATTCAAGAACGTAAGGTACGTCTCCCCCAGGCCAACGTGCTTCGCTCTGGGGGATAGTTTAATCAAAGTATCAGCAAAAAAAATGTTTCAATTCAAAATAAGCACGTTGTGAAGAAAAAATGAATAGGTCCCTATGTGTGTGTTATGCAGGTGAATCCTTTCAGCCCATTCCAGCTGACCTCGTTGGCAGCATGCCAGACGTTACATAAAAATGTCGGTCACAGGACGATGCATCATCATGGTTGCCGCCATATCCTCTTTTTTTCCTCTTACGAACAGTGCACCGCAGCTAGTGAAGGGCGATTTCGTTAAACGAGAAGGATAACACCGATGATGTTGATGACACATATTGATGGCCACACACGCGTTTACGTGTGGTTTTTCGAAAAAAGATATTCAATATTAAAACGAAGGGCAAATTGAACCACCAGTGACACACGGAAGTTTATCCTTATTTTCAACTTCCGCTTGTTTAAGTAATTACGGTGCATGCCTTGGTGGGCGGTAGGAAAGGAAACTGAATCCATTGTCACGCCGTGGCAGAGCGATAGTATTTCACTTTGCGAAAAAAAAATCGTTGTAAATTTTTCGGATGGCAATTTGCGTGTTTTTTTGAGGCCGGAAGTCGAGGTTGCTTTACAAATAAAAGAAAGTGTTCAAATTTGTTTGTATTATTTTGCAGAGGCGATAGAGCCTAGAATTTACTTATACGAAATTAGCCCAGCCATTTTCCTGCCGTAAAATGCTTTCAAATACGGTTTAAAGGTCGATTAAAAGATGGTTTCGGACCGACTCCGATTTAAAATAGATGCGGCAACCAACCGGCCAAAGAAAGGCTCACTAGTTACACACTCAATGGAATCATACCTCGAATTGATGCTTATGATACCGTAGATTTTCTAACATCTTTCTATTCTAACAACCTTCTATTGCAATAGGAAAACAGTATGGTGGAGCAAGGATCTAGGTAAGCTGAGATCTAGAGTAAGGAAGCTTTTCAACAGAGCAATTTTCAAAGAAGACTGTCAGACTTCCTCTAGCACTCTCACCAGCTACAGCAATGAAATTCAAAAGGCTAAAAAGAATCATTCGTGATGTCAGTGAAGCCTTCGTGAGTATTGGGACGGAAGCGGCCAATATGGGTTTAGCAGTCAATGAGGGCTAAACCAAGTATCAACATCAAGAAAAGACACCATCGACAGCTATAATTTTGAGGTAGTTAGGGACTTTGTCTACCTGGGTTCCGCTATCAATTCAGACAATGACACTAGCGCTGAAATCAAATCAAGGATAACTCTTGCCAATCGCTGTTTCTTTGGGCTAAGGAGACAATTGAGTAGCAAAGCCCTCTCTCGAGCAACTAAAGTATCCATGTATAAGACCCTCATCATCCCAGTCCTGCTTTACGGTGCAGAAGCATGGACCCTGTCAAAGGCGGGTGAAAACACTTTAGGCTGCTTCGAGAGGAAAATTCTTCGGACGATTTACGGTCCCGTCTGCATATACGGAGAGTGGAGGAGGAGATATAACATTGAACTGAACGGGCTGTACAGCGATACCGACCTAGCCAAAAGAGTCAAAACACAACGTCTACGATGGCTGAGTCATCTAAAGCGGATGGACACCAACGCCCCGGCCCGGAAAATCTTCGAATCCACACCGCAGGGACTGCGCGGTAGAGGAGCACCGAGACTCAGGTGGCGCACGCAAGTGGAAGGGGACCTCAGCCAACTTCGCGTGCGAAACTGGAGACGGCTAGCTTAAGACAGAGCTGGCTGGCGAAGCTTGTTGGCTGAGCCCCAGGTCCACCCCGGACTGTAGCGCCACCTTAAGTAAGTAAGTAAGTAAAAAGAATCATTCAGGCGGTTTCGTTAGGATATATCAGATAAACCTTGCAGTTGTCGACTCCATAGGTATAATTACTGATAAAAACGGGTTTTAGACACAAAGTAATAAGGAAACACTGGATTTATTACAAATCTTCCCGGGTCAAAAATGACTAATGAATTGAGCGGAACCATCAATCAACGAGGAAAGACTGAAAATTTGCGAAAAAGTTTCCAACGCTTTTGCCATAATGGGCCATATATGCTACCTAAAGCTGGTCAAGGCAGAGGGTGGCATATTTCCGCTGTTACAGGCGGGAACAGACCTCTTGTTAAGCTGCATCCTATACGACACATGCAAGAAGCCTGGCGAAAACAAAAAAACGTAAAGCAGGAAAAGTTTCCAGCCTCATGTCATTGGTAGATGTATTATGTCAATGCTTAATGGAAGAATCAGTTTAACCTACATTCCCGGAGCCTCGGATGGCATTCTGCCTCGTTCTTAGGCCAGTAATGGCATAAGCTGCGATTACGGTGCTACGGTCAAAAAGCTAGAAGGAGTACAAAATCTAGCTGGCATCTGCATTGCGGGCTGTCTTCGCTCGACACCGACTACGGCACTTAATGTCACCCTGGGCCATATACCTATTCAAACGCATACTCTAGTCTAATGCAAGCAAGACTGACAAGGCTTCCATTCGAATTACATAGACTCCTATTCCTACCAAGGTATTCAAGCTCTGCTGACGCTATACAATCTAAAAGCCCATTCAACATGCCTCTTAGTGATATAAAGATTAATAAGAGGCATAAAAACAATTGTAAAAAAAAGGATGGGAAAAAATTAAAGCAATAGCATCACGGTTTGATATCGTCTGGTACACGACGGTTCTAAAACGAGGGCAACCCATCTTTGTCTTCTCGGACAACCTCAAGCATCCTGCTTTCAAGGCGCTTGACTCACCTGTCATAAAATGAAACCTTGTCGACGAAATTTTCATGGCCTTCCAAGAAGAACACTCTGATCATCCTTTACTTATCCTTTATCTTATGAAACCAATTCATTGTGGCTTTGACGGCAACGAATCCGCAGACTCTCTAGCTAAGGTCGATGAAACTACACCCCTCATAGGGCCTGAACCATTTTGCGTAGTCAACAAAACCCACAATTTGATAAAAGTCCGTCTCAAATCGTATTCAACTAAGTCTGGCTTAATTTCACTGCGGCAATATTACCCCAGGAGGTCTACTACAATATTAATCTCGACAGGGCTAAATCAAAAATTCTAGCTTAAAATTTTAGCGGTCATTGCAAATTGCGAAACATCTCCATCACATTTGCATTTTACCGGACTTAACATGCTTAATTTGTCTATAGAGCGCGATTATCTCTCTCTTTATATACTTACGGATTGCCTTGACCTCATTTGTCTTGATAAAAATATCCTCGGCAAGGAAATTACTTCATCCGAAATCCCACCAGAGAAAAGCCTTGTGTCCCCGAACGCCTCCGGAGCGAAAAAAAGGCTCTAGGATTTCATCCTGGAAGGCACGATAGTATCATTTTTAAGATACCTCAGCACCAGGGTCCTGGAAGGCCCTGATGACTACTTATCTAATCGTTAAGGTTAAAACCATTCTCTAATAGCACTAATTTGTACAATATGGAACAAAAATGTAGGCAATTAAAAAAAAATAAATAGAGTGGCGCAACAGCTCGAGGTGAACCAGGGCCAACTTCTCAACAATGTATGCTGGTGTGTTAATTTCTTTACATACAAGGGGACCTACAATTTTTTGCCGAATCCGAACGGCACTTTGAGAAGTTTTTCAAGACAATTAATACTCTCGGAGGGCTTGTCAAACCCTCGCGGAGGTAGGGACCGTGAAAAGAACAAGTCTTTTTTTTTTTTCAGGTGACGATGGCAGGATTCGAACCCAGACCTCCGGCGTAGTAGGCACACACACTAACCACTACGCCACGGCACCCAATGTAGGCAATTATGTTCTATAAAACTAGTTTCAATAAAAGAAACTGCCACCTACCTTCTCCATACCAACCTTGTTCTTCTACAACGTGACCCTTACAACTGTTTCACGGCTACAATTTAATAGTTTAAGCTTTAGTGCTCCCTAACTGAAAAAACCTTTACTATAAAGTAGTTTTTATGGTTCAGCCCACAACGAACCGTAAACCCTTCTATGGTAAAATAAAATCCACCGCAGGATGTTTTGAAATTTATTCATTCTACCACCTCGTTACTAGTCGTGGCCTACCCTAACAGATGCACCCTTTTTTAATTTACTTAATTTATTTCCATCGCATTTTTATGGATCCATGCAGTGCTAGCTATGAAGCTTACGATTTTACGATACGCCTTCATGCCGGAACATTAATGACTTGACCTTTATGGAAAAGAATGCAAACAAAAAAGCAACCCAGATGCATCTTTACGAGAATGGATCCAATTTAGAGTTAATATTAAATTTTTAAAAGCTTCAAGGTAACAAGGCGCTTTTTACGTTCAACTTTATGAACAACGACTAATGGCAGGTGACTTGTGGATGTGTTAAAATCTCATCAATGTTTAACTATACAGCCTGCAAGAAAAAACTTTACCTTTAGGTCAAGTAATAAGTTTGGCGTTAATTACACAGCGACAGTAAGTTTTTCACTTATTCTTAGTGAAGGCTTTTTTTGGTTTGAAGTTTTAAAATGTAGTTTCAAATACCATAAAAATTAGAGCTATTCTATGACAAGACTTGTCGGATTTAGATAATATACAAAACATTGCGAAGCAATGTATACAGATTAGGGAGGAAGCACCGACAAACACGATTTTTTAAATAATTTTCTATGTACTTTTTTATGGGTGCAGCACCTGGAAAACAAACACAATTAGCACGTCGTCGTTGGCAAATACTGTGTCCTCCGAACAATTTTGAATCCTATTTTGAAAAATTAATTCTCTAGAGTCAAATTTTGTATTAGAATGAGTCAGAATCCGAAATGGGTATGTAACGGCGGAATGGTCAGTTTAAAAGGCAACGTGTTTATGTTAGACACGAACCTTTGGTGAGCAGTGGGGTTTTGCTTGAGAAGTTTTTGCTGACGATCGAGCCTTTTATGGTGATGGTATCTATGAATTCATAAAGGATGTCTCCATTTAACTGAAGTCAGAAAAGCGTTCCTAATGGCATAAAAGGATTTGCAATCGTCATTGAAGTTTGAACATATATGCAGAGCCATCAAAATCCACTTTTCTTAAATCCAAGTTTCTATAAAGTCTTTTGGTTTAGAACACATTGAAAAGTAAAGGAAACCAAACAAAACGTTGCCAAACCATCAACCTTAAATTGTTTTACGTAACTCACAAGAACTCACCCAGCATCTAAACTACAGCATAATCGTTCATCTTCGACTCGCAATCAGAAAAGAGTAAAAAAAGCAGATGCTTACGCCTGCGTACATAACCACACAATTTCCTAGAAATTCATAATTTTCAAGTGCACGCGTTTTTTACCTATCTTTTCATGGCCAACAACTTCTCGGTCAATGTTTGGTCAGATATAAACATAATGACCACATACCTGATATCTGTATACATTTTCTACCAGACAAAACATGTATCTAAGTATCTCTTAACTCATAGCAACCCGATCATAAAAAGTTTGATTGTTATTATGAAAGCATCGCGGGACTCCGTGTGGGCTGATGAATGTATGTGAGGATCGCAGAGATTAAAAATGAAAAAAAAAAAAAATAATGCAAAAGAGTTGGTTAAAGTTGCCAAACTAGTTTTATGGTTTAGGGTTTTCCTTTTCGATTTCAGCTAACTGACCTCACCTCTGCCTAAGACACGTCCCATATACACGCCGCCATACAAGTGAAACCCACACTCGCCACACAAATCACTCATACATCAGCCTAGTGAAATCGAAAGTTGCGATGTTGGATTTTCAGTTTTTATTTGGAAGTTGTCAGGTTTTCACTTTTTGCCTAAGAATCTTCTGAGATAGTGATCAAAGAGTTGTTTTTTTTTTTTTTTAAGGTGCTCGAAGAAGATTTCTAAGGGAATTGAATAAGGAAAGAGGAGACATCTAGTTGAAAGCATTGATTTTAGTGCTGATTCAAATCTAGAAAAGGCTGTGCTATTTTTTTGGAAACAATATACTAAAGCATCAAAGAAAGTAAAGTCAAGGCGTTTTTGTGATGCAAATTTTGTTGAAAGATGACCTCATGGAGAGAAAAAGTAATCGCAAATTTATTCTTTATTCTTTTTGGTGGATTACAGAAAGTTCAAAGGCGAATTAAGTCGCCTTGTTTTGGAAATCTAGGTTGTCATACAGAACAAAAATAGGCGGTTTGTTGTGCCAAACATCAAGTAAATTAATTCAATAATTTCTTAGTTGAATTAAAAAAGATGTAAGCGCGTCGCCCGCCTGGTAGGCGAAGAAACAGGTGGTGGGATCAGGTGAAGATCATCTCCGAGACCCGTCTGGGGATCGCGCCTGTGTCCCTTGAGTTGGTGGCGGAGGATGGGGAACGATGGAGGGCCCATTGCCGCCCTCGCTCCGCGATCCTTCTAAGGATAAGAGGTCACGGAAAATGATGATAATTAAGTTAAAAAAAAAAAAATTAGTTTCTATAGTAAATCTATTGAAGTTAGGATTTTTGTTTTAGATTTTTAATGTTTCGACGACAAGCTGTGATTTTATGAAAGGTGTTTTAAGCACCCTTAGAGCTGTTGGTCCGAGAAGATGAATTCTGATCTTCCTCGTGTGTAAGACACCTTTATTTGACTACACATTCTTGATGGCAGGTAGTTGGGTCTAATATAGGAACTGGGTAGGCACTGATCGGCGTTAACTGTCATAGCGTTGCTATTAAAACTGGTACTACACATCAAGTACTTTTGATACCTCCGCTTGGTAACCACCGGCTACTGGCCTTGTCTTCCTTATATGTGCGAGTGTTAAGCAAGAAGAGAATAGCAACACTATAATTGTCCAAAATGACTGGCTGATCGAGTATAAGGAAACAATTTTTCAGGTCTAAGAAGAAGAAGATGCTGACATTAAGTGACAACTCTTCCTATGGTTTCCCATAAGAAAAACAAGTATTTGAAAAACAAGTAAAAGAAACAACCAGTATCAACACACACAAGTGTGGCTACCAATACTGCGAGCTACCGACTGCAAACTTAAGAAACAAGGAAGACAATGATGAAAGCATTTTATGAAAAATGATAATACTGTTGGTGTTTTTCGGTCTTTGGCCCATTTCTCTCTCTTTGAAAATCAAGTCGGAGTATTTTTCCAATCAGTGAGAAGAAGGAGAATACTAAAGTAGATCAAATAGCCCATATGATGGCTAACCGAACGTATCGTTGCTTATATCGAACGTATCGTTGCTTTTGTCAGGTCCTCCAGCCCTGTTAAAAAGTCTAGTGCACCAAGCCCGTTGTCCTATGGTTGAAACATGGACCTGGCCTTCCAAGTTCGGGGTTGTGCTTTAGAGGTAACTTCCTGTTACCCTAAGTCAGGTCAAAAAGTCTAGTTATGAAAAGGTTATAAAAAGCCTCCGGTAAATAAAATATCACACAGCATAACTTTCAAAATGTGTTCAAAACATTGGGCTGAAAATCCACAAGTGAACCTGGCTGTCTATTGACGGTCAAACCGCAAACCAAATAGACCATGTGCTCATCGACGCACGGCACACACATAACATCTAAAGGATTGCTGCGTAGAAAGAAGAGGCCTACACAATCTGTCTAGATTCTAGCTATCGAAGCAAGACCAGAAAGTTCTATAAAAGGCTAAGCAACTCTTCGAAATAGAAAAGGAACCTTAGTCACCAAAGCACAGGGAATAGTTGAAGTCTTTAAGCAGCGGCTTAATGGGCAACGTATAGATAGAGCAGAGAAGGTACGAGTGAGAAAAGAAACTGTATCAGAACGGAACGAAACCGTAGTCGACTAAGAGGAAGTCGCATCACTTGCTATTGAAGAGGTTAGCTTAGCTTTAAAAAGACTTAAGAACAGTAAGGCCAACAGCTCTAAGGGCTTGCCTGTGGAGCTTCTAATGGAAGATATGTTTTGACACCAATTCATCACCCAATATGGGTGAAAGAAAGCATGCCTGAAGACTGGACAATCGGTTCCAAATGCGCCATCTTCAAGAACGGCAGGTCGATGACCCATTATCAAAAAATCTTAAATTGAAAAAAGTTATATTGAAACATCAATTATGATGTTTCTGATGGTACTTTTATTTTAAGCCATAAAAGGCGGTTTTTTGTATGAAACTCCTCAAAAGAGTTGTCCTGGCCAAGGGAAGGTGCTACCGTGCCTTTGGAAATGCCTCACAATAGGGCGGGTCTATTATTGTTTGAACCAGAAATTTTGCATAACAATTCAAAGGTTACAGCTCGAAGTGAGCCAGGGTATAGGTATCACAAAGCAAGACAGTGACAGCCTAGAATGTGCAACGTTTATCAAGCACTCAAGTGTAAATAGTTATGAAGAAGGTAAAAATATGCCTGCATGGAAGGGTAAAAAAATGTCAAAGCATAGTTAAATAACATTTTAATTTTCGTAATATTTCACAGTTGCAATTGATCCAACCCTGCTTTAAACCTTTTAACCTCTCTTCTAAACTTAAATATGCCATCACGTCTTGCTTGCGTTGAGAAACTTTATTGCAATTTCTGCTTTTTGGACTTTAATTAAAACACAAGAACTCCACTTTTACATAGTCAGCCGCACTTACTCCACATATCAGCATCTAGACATGCTGATACCCCCACCCCCTTAAAAAAATTATTGTTTAGCGTTTCATTATTTTGTGGCTTCTTTCTCCTGACATTTTAAGTGTCTGTGTTTTTTTTTAATGTGTCTTTTTTAATCTACTGCCAAATATTCTCAGCCACATAAAAGTTTATGCAAAGTGAAAGAGAGATGCGAATAGAGTGAATAAAATTTCAATTTAATTTTGGCTAAAACATTTCACTAGTCATTTAAGTGTACGCACTTTTCTTTGTCTTGCCCAATCTCTATCGTCATCATTATGATAATAATTCATAGTTCAACAGACACTCATTTGAGATGCAAATTATATGAGAAGAGATTTTTCACCGTCACCAAACTACTAGTCTTTTTTTTCTCTCAAACTTTGAAGACAAAGTGAGAAAATCTTTACCCAACCGACTTAAACGAGTTTTTCATTCTGTTTTTGTGTCACTCTGTGCATATAGTGAGAAAACGTGGTTACAAGATTTATTCTCTCATTAAAGTTTGGAGAAAAAAGTTACTGAAATGAGCTGTCTGAACTATGTCAATGTCATCACTGTATGTGTATGTAATGGGGCTGACAGAAAGACGGTTTTAAAGTGTTTAAGTATTAGACACTTGATGAGAAATCTGTACCAGTCTGGTAATACACAGCTGCCACAAGGGGTAACTAAGATATGAAATGTCAATCATTTGCTTCGATAGTTTTTTTTAACTGCTGTAATTTCGATGAAACTTTTAGAGTAAAAGAGGGAAGATATCCCTTAAAGGTAAAAGTGTTAAGTTTAAAAAGTTTTTCGCCCAAAGACCCGGTTAAAATTTTTTCCACTTGATCAGGACAAGTTTGTTTTTATAACATAGCAAGAATATAAATTCCAGCTTTACAACTAAAGCTAAACTTACGTGAACTGCGTAATTTCTCAAATTTGTGCATGAGCAAAAACGAGTTTCCAATCATTTTTTTTAACTAAAACTCAATTTAAGTTATTTAATAAGAAAAGCCATTTTTCGTAGCTCCCCAATCTCTACATTTTATGAAAAAAGTATGGAAAATATTTCTGTTAGAATGTAAAATGAAATTGAAAAAAATTATCAACGACTCGACTTCTTTTCTCATTGGTTTCGAAATTCTTTTCCACCCATTTCGACCCGATAACAATTTATCAATTCTATTCCAACAAATCAGATTCAATTGCAAAGAAAAGCCTCATTCAGCACAGACCGTCAAATCGAAAGAATAAACCTTTAGTCACAATTTCAACACTATCTGCTTCACTGACATAGTCCTTCGCCTTTGTCGAACATACCCCAACCAGATGGTAATAAATCACAAGAGTACGCATTCTTGAGTTTTCCTTTACAGGAAACTTTTGCTGCTTCTTGTAATTATAACTTGAGGACAATAGCAACAGCAGTGGCAGCAACAAAAAAAATGAAGAATAAAAGAAAAAGTTTCAGTTCCTTTATTTTTCTTTTCCGAGTAAAAGTTGCCAATTTCTGAACAAGGAAAACTTTCTTTGCAGAGAAACAAAAAAAAAACAACCGAGTAAAAACAAGGACATACGGAAACCACTATGCTCGGTTATGTAACTGACATTGGTAATAATTTAATTTCATCTACCACTGCATAAGGATTGAGAATTTTTTTTTTCTTTCAAAGTGTTTCGTTTGAATCCTTTTGCCCTGGACCATGTGTATCGCATAGGCAAGAAAAAGAAAGCCCTAATTGCTTACGTCATCGGAGGGATATTTCTTCAGCAGGTTTTTTTTCCATGCTGAACTTACCCACAATATGCAAATTCTATGGCGAAAGGCTAGAGGAGAAGCACTTAGTGATAACAAGGGGTTGATTGAAGATTACGTCGGTTTTACATTAATCTTTTTTAGCGATGCCGAATAACGTTTGTGGGCTCTGCTACGAATATCCCCCCATACGAAAAAAAAGACTATGGAAACTAATGAAGCAAAGTCGAGTACAAAATAACAGAAAACGCCTCCTCACAAGCAGTTTCGGGGAAGAGTCCTTTTTTGTTCCTGTTAAAATTCAAAGCACTGCACAGAATTCTGTCTATGAAGGTTAACTCCCCTAAAGGCTTCCGATTGATTTTCTGTTGAAAAAAAACCTGGTTAAACTACGTACTTTTGCACTTATACACAAGAAGGGATAACTTACTAGACTGAGTACACTACTCGGTAAAAGCATTTTACATTCGCCATGTTTGGGACACGCAACGTAGCTTTGCTGCATGCCTTATGATAGGTAAAACGACGCACAAAAGTCACTTCGTGTTTTGGGTATAAGAACGGACAGGCAGTAGTTTCGTTTGATGTTAAAAAACTTCTATTCTTCCATTTTACAACTAAAATACATGCTAACCAACTCAAATACAACACTCCCGAAGAGCTAGCTATCTTGTGGGTGAGCCCAATAAATACGAATTTAAAAAAGTTTTGGAATAAAAGAAGTTTTTTAATAAGAGAAACAATATTCAACAACAACAAACAAAGCCTTTTCGACATAAATATAATTGAAATACTCGTACAACAAATTCGAATTCTATTTATAAATAAGGAAATCTTACTAGATTAAAAAAAAAAATCGTAAGATTTTTTTTCAAAATTTCCAAAAAATGTCTTTAAATAACCAAACTGCTGACAGCGAGGAAAATGAAGTTGTCAAACACACACAAAAGTTGGAACTAGATCTACTTGGGCGTTGGTTGTAGGTTGTAGGCGCATAGATATACCATATTTACGATAAAAACATTTCGTTAAGATCGTTTTTTGGAGCGGGTCAACTGGGTCTGGATGAGACGCTGGCAATTCTGAACGGAGACCAAAGTTGGGACATACTCTACAAATATACTGTGAATTCATCACGCTACAGAAGACGTATCATTGAGGGCGACTTTTAAAATGTTATTTTGTTTTCTCATAACTTTATTAGATAACTCAAGCAAATTGTTCTCATAGCTTCATAACTTCATAACTTTGTTATATAACTCGAGCAAAATCCTTTAAAAAAAATTAATGTCAATCTGGTAGACGGCCATAAGCCAAACCAATATACTTTTGTACATACTGCTTTGTTTTTATATACATATCACTTTGAAATCAAATTAAAGTTCTTTAAACTTAAATTTAAAACATTTCGTTAATCTCGTCAAAAAAAGGTAACCGCAAGCGACCATTGCCCTCAAAATCAATTACAACCTTAGGTAAGGTAAGGTTAAAGTTGTAGTCGGGTCCAAAGAAAAAGACACACTTAGACCTATATAAGTTCACTGTGATCTGGAAAACGTGGATCTGGAAAACCTTCCTATTCGCTGAACTATTTTGAGCTATTAATGAAGCGTAAGGGACGATTTGGGTCGGTTGTGTTTAGATCGCTAAGATCATTATAAAGAAGAAAACTCGAAGGTGAAGATTACACTTCTCAGAGAGGGCGGGGAGAAAATGTTCAGAGAAAGTGGAGACGGAGAGTAGTCTCTACTTCCTTCTCATCCATGCAGCACTTGAAGAAGTCGTTGAAATAAACACCAAACCTTGTTGCATACTTGCCTATCAGACAGTGTCCTGTTATGACACCGATTGTGGCACTGATGTGCATTGCGCAATCTGTTAAGAGCGATCAAGCCCTTAGAGTGATTAAGAAATAGCTTTGGCATATCTGTTTCGTCACTAGACAGGTATACTACTGCCAGTCCATCTAAGATTGGTTGTTTCTGTTGCATCCAGTTTTAGCATGATGAAATTTGTGGAAATTAGAATGCCAAAGGAGCCTTTTTCAGGCAAGATTGAGAGAGTAGTCCAAAGCTTGGGCATTCTTAAGCTAGGGCAAGACTTCGTTAATAGCCATAATTTTAGCTTAAACAAGTGAGTAAGTGAAAGAGTTCGTCTGTGACAAACTTCTATATATCCGAGCCTCTATGCCGTATAACAACAAATCTTAAAGTTTTTTGGCCCAAATTCATATATTATTTGTACAGGCCACGCCCCCAAAAGTGGGCCTGGGCTAAAAATGAAAACCAATTATTTGTAATTTCGTTATAATCAGGAAAAAATGCGTTAAAAGCGAAAATTATTTCGGAAAAAAAAACATTTTTTTCCTAAGCACGCCCCCTTAAAGTGAGCGGAGCTCAAAACCTTGTATGGAGCAAACTTAGCAAATAGTAATATCTTTAATATTTGTCATACATTTTTTTCGATTCGGAGTGAACTTTCCGAGAAATCGGGTTTTTAGAGATCACTTTTTATAGACAGTGGTTAAAAGTGGGCATGGTCGATATTGTGGGCGTTCCAATATTAGCCCTCTTAAAGCTTTGGGTCAGTATGGCTCCGTACCAAAATTCGAGTTCTTAAGCCTTGTCGAACTTGATCAAAAGGCATTTTGAAAGAAGATACACTCCAAGCTTGAGCGTCCTAACTCAATTCTAAAGACCTAAAAACTTTACACATACGGTCAGAAGGGCGGACATGGCGTAATGGCTTAATCGACTCACCTGCCGTTCTCGATCATATCTATAAAAGGTCTAAAGGGTCGGTGATTGATAACACGGTGATTGCTTCACTGTGTTACAAACTATGTATTAAAATGAATATACCCTGAGTCGCCTATAAAAAAATCTACAATGATCCTGAAGACGGAAAGAGAGACTAAGAATTAGTCTTTCTGAGAATACACCCCCAAATTTGTCTTTGATCCATCGGTGTAGAAGTGAACCGATTCGCATTCCAGAGGAGAACAACCATCCCAAGAGGACCTAGGGGTCGTGGTTGTTTGAAAGTTCTTGCAAAACTGTAGTTGAGGTATGGAGAAGTCAATTTTTCTAGAAGGGAACCTGAATTCGTTCCGAATAGCATAGTGGTCTCACTATCGGTGCCCCAAAGGTCGGTGCTGAGTTAAGTCCACCTTAAGCCAAGATCTGTTAATTCCGGAACAAAACGAATCCGGAGTAAACCCAGCGAACAGTTTTTTATGTTTTTTTCAATGTTGTCAAAACCTTCATCTCTCATAGCTATGTTCTCTCCAAACTCTCACTTCACATAGAAAAACACAGAAAAAGATGTACGAGTTGTTCTCAGATGTCATTTTTCACAGAAATACGCGAATCAACTGCTATCCCGCACAAAAGAAACATAAAAAGAACTTCTCGAAATACTGTTCTCCAATTAATTCACCAAATTTGGCGAGTTAAGCCGACATTAACTCCAGATCTAAATTCACTGAAAAACTCATTTCTGGGGTTAATCTCAGTTTAACTCGGAAACTCGGATGATCTCGCACTTAAAAACTGCCCAGTTATTGTGCAAAAGACAACTTTTGCACAATGGCTTTTTTGCAGGAAAAGAGTGCTACCGTAGGAAGCTTGCCGAACCCTTTCCTGTAAATTAGATTTCCAGCAAAGCTTTCTGTCTAACATGAGCTACAAATATTTAAATTCATCAAAGAAGATTGAGCTAGTACCCTTAGTTGAGGAGGGTCGATATGTGGGATTAAGTATTTTCTGGTGAAGAGGTCGAGTTCATTTTTGTGGGGGTAGACACTTAGACCGCAACTGTCAGCCCATTTTGTTAGCGCGTTAGGAGCAATTTGCAATCTCTTCGAGCCCTCTCCTTCAGGGTAACCAGCAGTTCGTTCAGTGCTAGTTTGCAAAGGAGTGAGGATAGGACTCCACCCTACGAGGTTCCCCGCTACTGACAGATCTTCTGGCAGTGGTCTCAACAGGCTTTGAGCTTATAAGCCTACTCGTTAAAAATTAATTAATTAACTCCAGTGCAGGGAGGATAATCTGCAGTGATTATCCTCCCAACAGGGGATTATATCCGATGACTTCTGTAGTTCGGCCGATATTATGCCGTCTGGTCCCGCCGATTTGTAAGGTTTGAAGCTGTAATAGTACCCAAAGGAATCAATCCCTAGTAATCATACCGTATTTACTGTTTATCTGTCATTTTCGTGTTAAGGTTTGCACTATTTATAACTTTGAAGCTACCCGGAAAGTAAGTGTCCAGTAGCAAATGAGGGGATGAGAATGGCAGTGGTGTAAGTGAAAAATTTCCAAAATCGTATCAACTTCCTTTCTACTCAATTGATCAATGAGGCATTAAGCGAGGAAGCCAAGACTTGATAATGCTGTCAAGCGGTATGAGGGCGAACCAGGACTTGGTTAACTTTCCCGCTAAAAATCTCTTATAAGAAATATATGTAAACTAAATAAAAAAGAAGTAAATACGATTTTGAATATTTTCGCCTTCCACCACTGTCATCCTGAGCCCCTCAAATGTAACCTTAGTTACCGCTCAAAAATATTCCCATCTTTCCGCCAGAAACATCAAAAATTGGACTCGCATATCAGCGCAACTCGCGGCGTCAGGCTTTGTAAATAATATGTCAAAAGATTTGGGCGAATGTTCATGAAACTTTACATACCCCAACTGAGAAACCCCAGCTCCTTCAGAGAGCTCAGGTCCCTCCCAGTGTTAAGTAAAAATTAAGTAAAAGCTTACGAAAGTTATGGCGTATTCTTTTCAACACCGAATCGTGAAACTGGTGTGGAATACAGAAAAAAATTGTTCTTTTCACGTACGCCTGAACGGAATCGTGCTCTTGTAAATGTTCTTTTGAACTCCGAATTAGTTCGGTGACGACACCAAACTCGAAACTTCGCCACCGGCCGTAGTATTTGACTGGTGGAGACTGGGTTTAGCTTTGGTTGTGTGTGTGAAGTGACGTTTCGACTAATTTTTCATTCGTGATTTTTTACAGCGCGACTGATATTGTATGAAATCAATAAAAAATAACTTAATATCTCGAACTCAAAGCTATCAAAATTAATTTTTAGTAAAAAGTACAAAAAACCGAGGGAACAAAATCACTCTGCGAAATAAAAAAAGTAAACAAAATGAAGAGTGCGTTTTTTTATTCACTCCGTAGAAGGAATGGAAAATGTGGAATACTAAGTTGGAATATTCCAAACATTCTAATTCGCACTAGGTATCTCGGGAGGTCAGGTAATATGAATAGAATGATGCATTCCGAATATTCTGAACGAATAAGGAAACGCAAAACGGAATGATCACAATTGCCGTTCACAATTTTCCGTTCCGAGCGTACACCACGCTGGAATTGTCGCGAACACCGAGTATTATTTGACAGCTCGGTGTGGCAGTTCGGTGTTCAAAAGAATACGCCATTAGATTCCAGCAGGGGTGTTAAAAAGAAGCAGAAGTCCCTAAAATATTTCACTCTTTGGCGCGTATATGGTTCATCAAGTAGTGCGAAATGTATTGTGGGCACGCTTCCTTGTCAATACTCTGTTTGAACTTTATTTTGCCTTCTTTAAGGTGTAACTTCCACTTTTTGGGAATATTCAAAGGTTTTTGAGCAATTATTTCCGACTTGGGCGATTTTTTATTTTTTGCTTTTGGAATTTTTTTGCAAAGCCTTGAGTTTGCTGTATTGTCATTGATACAATTTAAAAAGAAAAACAACTTGACAAGTTGAGTTGACGCAACTTGTACCAAATAAAGCGCTCTGTTAGAAAATGCGTAAATTTATTTGTGCCTGAGTAAGGCTTTGTGCTGAAGTCTGCAATATTTAAGACACCTACGTATATAATCCCGTTAAAAGGATAACATTAAACCGTTTAACAAAACGCAAAGAATAAACAATCTGGAACAATTAATGGTCTCCGGTTAAGTCAAACTGGAAACAAGAAACCGAGTCAGAAGGGACAAACGCTAATTTTAAAATGTATGCCAAATCTTGAATCTAGACATCTAGGCATCTAGAATTTAAAGCAAACGCCTACGAAGATCCATGGAGTTTTCATAAGACCTACCGTGCGAGAGGTATCGTAGGTATAACCATCACAAAGGATCTGCATTGATTTAAATTTGCCAGCTTCAATTTTCTCATGTTTTGTCAACCCATCAGCCAACCTAACCAGCCGTGAAACCGAAAAACTTAGCACAACAACATGGGTGCATAAGTGAGGGTAAAAAAGGATCAGAAATCTCTCTTAAAAGAGTTTTAAAAGTCAGCCGATCAAAAAATCGCTTTTGAATTATGTTCGTTCTGTGGGATGGTAATATCTACTTTCTTTTTCGGTTTCAAAGAAACTGAACCATAACGAAGTTTGTGATTTAATTCCTTTTTATCAAACTCGGTAACCATTAAAAAAAATTGCTTTGTACTCATCTTACGTATCTCATGCCTCTGAAACTTCAACTGAATACAAACACTGCTTGAGTAAAAATGTTTTCCTTCTCACAACAACAAGCTAACTATACCCACTAATTGCGTTGCGAACGAGGAAAAATTTCATCCACTTATCTCAAAGTCATATCCCATTTAGCTTTGAAGACCTTATTTACCGACAAAATTATTTTAATATTATTGTTAGTGCTTACTGGCAGTCACTTACCACATTAAGAAAATAGAATAGGGAAAAGAAAACTCCTTCAATGATCTTGCCAGTTCCCACCCGAAAAATAGAAATGAAGAGATGAAGACCACCAAGGCGATAGATTTACCAAGCCGATACATTAACATCGCTTAATACGGCGAGAACATCTATCTATGGGCCAGGTAAACACATAAAGATACTTACATAAGCGTCGAGACCTTTTAGAGGAGCCTCCTCGCCATTAGCTTGAATAAGAGCTGGTGAAGTGAAATGCAATCATTTCACGTAATCGAGTCTTATTACCACTGAAAACATTCGAACAGGACGAGATGACGAGAGGATGCAGGCAGCCAACGTACCTACCAGTTTCGAGAGAAGTTTGTTTCTCACCTGCTTGTGTGCTCGATGCGAGGAGGAGGGTAAATAAAAACAAAATTCACACACCCATGACGGTGTTTCACTGTCTACCTGAGCATGTCGAATTGGAAAAATGTTGAATGAATTTTATTTTATTTTTTCTTTCCTTTATTGGGTTTTTATTTACATCTTCCTAAGTAGGAAGATGATGCGGCTGTGTACCTACAACCCGGTTTGAGGTTTGGGCACCAGCCAGCATCATGCGGAAGGAATTCAATAATCTCAAGAGTGAGAGATGCCGACGAAGCAAATATAAAAAGGGATTCAATTTTGGCGTTTTTTCTTCCAAAGAAGTTAGCATGAGTTTCGTTTTATTGGCAATTTTGGGGTAATATATTTGCGTGTGCGTGTGTAAAGGAATTTTCGTATTGTCAATAATGGGGGGGAAGCCCCCAAAGTCTTGCTAAAAAGTAAAGATCACAAAAAGCCAGTTAAAATTACAGAGTCAGCAAAACACATTTTGGGCAATTGACGTTGCCGAAAGACTTTATTTTGTTTATCTTTATTGAATTCAATATGTATAGGTAAGTAAAGGTAAGATTGTTGGTCTGTCTTTGAACTGTCTTAAAGAAAAAGTGTAGATTCAGCCCTTGAAACCATAATAAAAAGTGACACAATAAACAGACAGAATTTTTGTGAATATTGACTGGCAGAAATAAGCTTAGCTCACCTTAAGTCAATAGCCATAAGACTTCAGCCTCAGTGAAAATGCTGACGGTGTATCTGCTAAAGAACTAGGTATTCAGACATATTAGCTTTTATCAAAACATTCAAGTCGTTTGAACTGCCAAAAAATAAGGAATCTTCATTTTTTCGAAATGCCAGGGTTCGGTGGAATAAAATATAATTTACGCTCAAAAATAAACACCAACCCACTCTATTTATAAATCTTTTTTTTTAATTCCAAATTAATCTAGTTGACAGCCTTGAGCATATCTCCGCCGCCAGTGCCGTGTCATTTTAATCTCTATAGCGAAATGTGACATCACGTGCGCGAACAGCATCACGCCATGTTTCAACACAGAACAACAGATCCGGCCACAGCTAAGTTGCGCGCAATTTAAGGAAAAAAAAAATTACCATATTTTTCCGTTTGATAAATTTCAACAACGCACGTTACAATCTCATCAAAAAAAAAGCAGCCAACCATCGTATACACCGAAAAAAAACACAAGCAATTCAATAAAACAATCAATTGTCAGAGCAACAGAGATCGAGTGAAAGAATGGAAAGATAGATTGAGTTCAAACTTACGCAACAAGTCCGCCAAGAAACGCCACCGGTCCGCCGCCAATTAAGCGTATCTTCCGATGACATGAGTCAAATAGTGACGTTCGGGTTGTGGTCTGTGTACTGCTGCCACCTCCTGCAGCCGTCGTCGCAGACGAAGAGGATGAATTCGCCGAGGCAGATCCCGCGGCTGTTGCCGTCGTCGTTGCTGCTGCTGACGCTGACATGTGTGTGTTATTGTTGTTGTTGTTGGTATTTGTATTATTATTATTATTGTTATGCGATTTACTACTATTAGCACCACCGTTCAGTATAAAACCATTTTTGAATCCATTCGTTGTTCGACTTGGTGCTGTGCCATTTGTATGATGGGAGCGATGCAATGGTGACCCACCGACGCCGACGCCAATACCACCATTATGATGATGCGACCCACCGCCACCATTTGGGGTTGAGGTTGCTGTTGTGGTATGCGATGTTGGACCATGTCCCACAAGATGTGTGGGCGATCGCAACATCTTTTTACACAGTAACAATATGACTTCCACTATAGTGCCGTTCAGACAAAAATTGATTTTTCTTCTTTTTTTTAATTATGATTTTTATTTTTTAAGCACTCACACAACGAAAATTATAGGACAAAAAACCAAGAGAAATATTTCACTTGCACTTACATTTGAACAAAATTTGAATTTAAAATATAAAATTAAACAAAACAAAGGAAAAAGTAATTTAAAATGTTTAACGACACATAATGCTACGACACATTATCCGGGGTTTATCCTAGAAAAGTAAAAAAAAAATTCATAAGTACACACCAAACTTTATAGCCTGGGCTAGTTCCTATATTTGGTTTTGTTTTTGGCTTGCGGGAAATGGAACCTTTATTGACTATAGGCAGTACGCACACTGTAATTAAGTATGAGTCGAAAATATTGGAAAGAGTAAAAAATCAATTTAAAACAAAAAGACATCGAAGAAATTGAATTAAGACAAGGCCTAAAAACTGCTTTTTCTAACCAAAAGTAGACAAGTTTTCCGACTGACTTTGAATTTTTTGAGATGATGAAAAAAACTCCAAAAAAATTTTCATATACTAAAAAGGCTAGACCCAAAAATAAACTTAAATTAAACTCAAAGTAAACTTCATTGCATTGACAGAGTGATATCACGATCAAAGTACTGAATTTTTTGTCGATTTATTCGCCACCGACAACGTGTCGATGCGATATAATATATATAACTTGAACTATCAGACGGCACTTGTAAAGTCTTGTCAATTTATCCAAAAACCGGATAAAAAACCCCTGAGCTTATGTGTGATTCCACGCCATTGGCACACACTGAACACGGCGAGTTTTTGGTTTTCACCTTGCGTTAGTGTGCCTAAATTTATGAAGGCGCGAATACAACTGAATTGCTTATATTTAAGAGAATGCTTTGAAGTTTTCCGACACGCTCTGACACGCGTCGGCGTCGATGCTATGACGACACTTTTGTGAAGTCTTACCTAAGCTTAAGACATCGGGAAAAGGTCAATTCAAAACAAGCGAAATTTTTATTAATTAATGCCACTTAAGATGAAATATATTTAAAACTAAAGTTTGTGTAACAATGCAAAACTGTTGTTTTCCAAATACCTACATTCGTTACTCAAAAACTTTAGAACAAATTCGACAATTTATTTATAAATTTATTTGTCAACACTCTATATGTTGAGCCAAAAAAATTATAAGAAGATAGGATGAACATTTCAGCTCCCATAAGACTCCCCATGAGCCTTATGAAAAATATGTCGTCTAAGAGTTAAGCTCTTGGAAATTCACTCTTGTAGAGTGTTTAAAGCGGCATAAGAACCTTATAAGCGTCTTCTATGACACGGGAACAATGTCAGAAATCAATTAACATTTAAAAGAACTTTTCGCCCACGGGATTTTAGCCCAAGCCAACGACGCATCTTGGTCCAAGAGTTATACTACTTTGGAAGAGTACAACAAGATCATTTTGAAATCTGAACAGAGCTTATTCTCGATTTCATCTTGAAATTAAACAAGAGCTTAATCTCGAGCAGCATATCAAGAGCGTTATAAGACTCTTGCAAGAGCTATTTTGACGTATTTAGAGTATAACTCTCAAGAGTATGTTATTTAGGGTATTTTGATTTGACATGTTTGTCAATCTTGCGGCTGAGATTTAGGTAGAAAAGTTGCTAAACAAACCCTAGATAGCGGGGGGAGCTAGATAGGGCGGTATTTAATATTACTGCTTCCAGATGATCAGCTGATCAGCACAAAACCAGCGGAACATCCCTACTGAGGTTGCTGGTCCCCAATTGGCGGATAGGGTAACACTCATCATATATGGTATTTCAATATTTCATCTTCAAATTGAACAAGAGCTTAATCTCGAGCAGCTTATCAAGAGCGTTATAAGACTCTTGCAAGAGCTATTTTGACGTATTTAGAGTATAACTCTCAAGAGTATGTTATTTAGGGTATTTTGATTTGACATGTTTGTCAATCTTGCGGCTGAGATTTAGGTAGAAAAGTTGCTAAGCAAACCCTAGATAGCGGGGGGAGCTAGATAGGGCGGTATTTAATATTACTGCTTCCAGATGATCAGCTGATCAGCACAAAACCAGCGGAACATCCCTACTGAGGTTGCTGGTCCCCAATTGGCGGATAGGGTAACACTCATCATATATGGTGGAAAATATGACCATATTTTCCATATGCTCATGATATGGAAAATATCAGGGGCGGACCAAAACCTGCAATCAACGAAAAATCCAGGAGCGTCTGCTGATCCAATGAGCTGCTTCCATGTTGGCGTCTGTTTGCTATATTAGGGTCAACCGAATGATAAACACGTTTTTCTCTTACAACATGCACTGCACATAAAATAGACCACAAGAAAACGAATGTCAGATGTTTCTTTGGAATTCTCTGTTGGTTTTATCATTTTATTTCGCCGTAAAGGCATAACACTTGCGGGGGTAAACTTTCATGTTTCTTTGCAAATACTGACTCATCAGCGTGTGTGTTGGATTGAAAATGATGTAATCGCTTCATTTTTAATGAAGCTCGCGATGTAGGTACTACGCGTTTTAAGGGTGGTCATAACTCCATTGATCATGAGATAATTATAAAAAAAAGCAAACATCGCAGGACATTATCAATGTCAGAACAGCAAGAGCACCCTCTTGTATTGTCTCCTTATGGATCCCGGTTGCGGATGAATTAACTAACCTAGGGATTATCTGTCAGCCTTATGCCATGGCGCTGTATTGGTTTTTAGGAAAAAAATTGAAGAAATGCTCGGCAAAGCTATTTATAGTGACCGATGCATCACATTTTGGCTGAGCCTCTGCTCGTCGACATCTAAAACCATTCAAACTTATGTAAGGACACGAGTAGGCTGAAAATAAAATTTAAGGAGCCTGGAGGGGATAACACGCCACCGCTCCAATATTTTCTGACCGCAAAAGCAAAAGCCGAATTGGCCTAATTGGATTTTCTTAAACGAAATTGAAAATTCCGACGATGATTCCAGATTCAAAGAAAAATATGACCAACATTTTGAGGTTTGGCTTTATGTCGTTGGGCATATTTCACGTCACCAAGCGATTCCTTTGAAATGCTTGTGGAATTAACCCCAAGACCCGTGTCGTTGAGGAAACGGATACAAAAATTATCTGAGGATTAATAAAAAGTATTGCGTCAATCGACGCTTTTTTTTCCGTTCAGAGCAGAGCTTGAACTGTTAAACAAAAAATTGCGTTTTTTTTTGCATTCTGACAGATAACAAAAAAATGTGCTCAAATGCGTAACAAAATCCGAACAGAATACTCTGAACGCACTCGGTTCAGAGATGGCTCAGAGTGCTCGAGCTCTGTTCAGTGCTCCAATCTGAACAAAAGAAGAAAAAAGCCCAATGAATTCATAAAACGAATCCTTTTTTCGTTTTTAGATTCCTCTTTTAAACTGGAAACAGAGGGCTCCCTAGGACAAAAAGTCTCAGTCAAGCATTCGTCCATACAACCATGTGAACATTCCGTAATTTATTAATGAATCGGAGCTCCAATCAGACACTTCAAGGCTTACAGGGAAGCAAAATAGGTCACTTATAATGAATAGCATACAAAGGATTTTCTTAAACGAAATCGAAAATTCCGACGATGATTCCAGATTCAAAGGAAAATATGGCCAACATTTTGAGGTTTGGCTTTATGTCGTTGGGCATATTTCACGTCACCAAGCGATTCCTTGGAAATGCTTGTGGAATTAACCCCAAGACCCGTGTCGTTGAGGAAACGGATACTAAAATTATCTGAGGATTAATAAAAACTAATGCGTCAATCGACGCTTTTTTCCGTTTTTTCCGCAATTTTTTGTTAAACAAAAAATTGCGTTTTTGACTTGACACGCCTATTCGAGTGGCTTAGTGGTACATACCTAATATGTGATTCCTCACAAATCATTCCAAAATTATTTGTCCTTTCTTTCGACTAGACTTAATCGATGAAACTAACCCAAGTGCGTCCTGAACACGTACTCGCAGTTTTAAGTGCGTTTAACTGATTTTCAAAAATTAAGTGCACTGAAAAGTGCACTGTTCATCGAATGTAACAGTGCACGCTGGATTTAGTCATTTGCAAAACTAACTGAGACTCCATTCGCGAAGTCCAACGTGGCAATTTTTTCGGTTGTTAAAATTCACCTAAAGTTAAAGAATTTTGAATAAATCAAAATTAAAGCAAATACAACTTGTATTTACCGTAACTGAAATAGTTTAATTCCACTTATAAGCTGACAAACAACTGAAATGTCAAATTTTCAAAGTACTGAACTTTCTGCCCCGACAAAATCCTCAGGGCATTTTAGTGCGGGCATAGTGCGCCACAGTGCTGTCATCGAATAAAGTGCAAAATGGACTGGGTTGTTAACTTAGCTTCATCGAACGTAGAACTATGAAAAAAGCGCGCACTGTGGCACCATATCGGTTTGTCATAGGTTCATCGAATGAACCTTTTGTAAAATATATGACATAAAACAGCCGCATGTGTGGTGTGGCACGTAGTGCCGTTTTCTGGAAAAGTTAATTGGAATTATACAATTTTTTAGTATAACCGCCGGAAAGCCTTTTGATACCAGTTAATAACTAATATTCGCCTGTATCATCTTCATCGCGTGAAGGACACTGACATATCAAACAAGTATCTTCCATGTGATACAGAATTGAAGTATTCTTTTAACGAAAATGAATATTCATAGAAAGCCGGAAGCCTCAAGCGATTGCAACGTGTTAAGTGAAACCTAATATACAGCGTCACCTTGCCCTGTATGCGGAGTAGCACTCCCAGGAAAAAGTATCGACCTCAGCAACAATAGATGTAGCGCTATCACCTCAATTAACATCTTCAAGAGTACATAGTCAGCTTATTAAATCATGTGATTCCCTCCCATTTACCTTGTTAATTAGAAGCAACATTCGCTTACACAATAGTAGGTACTCTCCTCTCACATGCCTCACTCAAGTGTATACAAACGAATGTTCTAATTAGCTTTCATCTTAACAAGAAAGTTTCCCTCTCTCCCACTACATCAGGTCGATCAGGCGTAGATAATTCGATTAACATTTAATGAATCCGAGGGAGTTAATAACACAAATAAATGCCCACTCACTGGTTCGTTTACACAATTACACGACCGACGACGACGAAACGAAAGATGAACAATCTATAATCGCTTCTTTGACCTCTAAGACTGAAATACAACGCCCCACGCCCATCGTTGGAATCAGAAAGATTTCAAGTTTTTGGCAAGTTCATACACTTTTCCAATAAAGCAATAAATCGATTCATAATAAATACAAAAATTTATATTTCTGTTAATAGATTTCAATTTGCCATAGTTATGCACTTGAAAAAAAAAATATTCTCTTTCACACTTTATTGAACGCTGATTGCGTCTGATTAGGCTGTACACACAATTTATGCGGTGCTAGAGGTCGTTTCAATTGTGAAGGTTAAGGTCTGCCAGACTAAATTTACCAGACTTTAATGAATTGCAAAAAAATAGATAGCTCAAGAGCTTAGATTCTTTGCTGGCTTGGATTTTCTCCAACAGGTGTTTTAGTTATACATAGTTAAAATTCGTTGAGGGTCGTCTAATGACAATCGTATTTATTTGCACGAATCCGTGTCTCAGGTTATTCTCACATGCTTAGGCAAATCAATATTTTTTAAAAGTTAAATCCAGATAAGTGTCAAATCTGTCAATAGTTATATGATCCGCCAAGCAATGAGATACCGCAACCGGCGACGTCTTAAGTAGTCACAATAATTGAAGCAGACTTGAAATAATCCTAAAAGGGTGATGATGGTGCAAAAGTGCGAACATGAATGAAAATCTTCTACCTGCTTTTGGATAGCAATGAAGAGTGATTGAGTTAAGTGTCTTATAAAAGTGATCTTTTAAGGTTATTACACAGTGTAAGCTGAGATTGACACATTTTTGGGAAAAAATAGTTCAAATACCTAAATAAGAAGACGCATACTGTCGTATACGCTTTATTTGCCGTATCTTAAAATTGGTAATCAAACAGCGGTTAGCTGTTTGTCTCGCTAACGCTTACACAAAAAGTTTAAGAGTTATTTATGCTTGTTATTAGTTGTGTATGCATGTTATTAGAGTTATTATCGCATGTTGCAATACAATCTATAAATTGTAGCAAAAAAATAATAAGGGGCCTGGCTTTTAAGAGCAAACGATTAAGGCTTAAATTAATTTAAAGCCTTTCAAACAAGCTTTCAAACAAGAAGAGTGAAGTAAATATAACAACAATGCCTTTAAAAAATAATTAAGTTGCAAATTTTCATTTATTTAGATTTATTTAAGAAGAAAGGCTTAAGCCTTTTGGCAAGGATAAAAACGCGAGCTAGCGCAAGGGTTCGTCGGTAACAAGCTTCTTGATTCCCCAATCATAAAGCTTGTTGGGTTTGAATAATTGTATGCCAATTATTTGTAGTGACAAAGCCCCTCAGAAATGGGCGTCAACCAAGTCCTTTTACTCTAATTTCGGTCGGATGATGTGGAAATACACTAAAACCGGAAATTGCTACTAAAAAAAATGTTTTTTGCTACTAAAAAATGTCTACCTTCGTTTTGAAAGCGTCAAACCTATCGGACGCACACACATGCATAAGTCAATCCAAAGTTTTTAAAAGTCTACAGTCATTATTTTACTATTTTACAGTTTACAGACATTAAATTTATATCCTGAGTACATTCTACTGGAGAACGGCCTTAAGTCAAAACACGTAGTATAGACTAATGTTTTACTATTACTGTAAAGCATAATTTTTGGTTGCAAAAAAATAAAGAATCAACTTACTTAATATACCCTTGGGAAATTATAAACAGGAGGATGGTAAATTGATTTTGGGCAGGCACGAGGTAAGGCGTTTAAGGCAGTCAATAAGGCCTCAAGACACCCAAATCATTATGGTTCTCAAACTGTGAAAAGTCCAAATTCCAAAAATTATATAGCCCCTTAACGGTAATGCTGTTGTGGCCACTTCTTTAAAAACAGACTTTTTCCGACAAGATACGATATACGATACACAGAATTTGAGGAAACTCGTGCTGGTGTACCTCAGGGCATGTGGTGTACCTTGGTCCGACCATGTTCTTGCTCTACACCAACGGGGCAATCTTGACCAAGTTCGCGGACGATAAGGCTATCCAGGCATGAGATGTTTCTAGTACACCGAGAAGCCTCCAATAAGTTTTGGACAAAATTTCATCTGGGCGAAACGTTTTTAATGATCTGTTATGGTCCAAGTTATGGTCTGTTGAACACAAAGAAACTTGAAAAACTTAATGAAAAAGGTAAAAGAAACATTACCCTTTGCTCGATAGAGGGTTATAAAATGGCTGACTCTCTGGCACAAAAAGGATCCAAACAACCTTTTAAGGGCCTTAACCGTTCTGACGGATAAGGAATCATATCCGCTAGATGAATTCGGAAAGCCAGAGAAGAAAAAGAAGGCAAGAACCAGAAACAATGCTTCCAGGTATGAGGTGGTCTAAGAAACTTTTAGGTCCACACAACCATTAAAGAGTCAAAGAATGCATCAACATGAGGAAGAACCTCCGTATTCTTACAGGCTTCCCCATACGGGGACCAAACTCAAAAAGCATCTCAGGAAAATCAACATAGCTGAAGAAGTTGTTTTCAGATTGTGCCACAAGACCGGTGAAGTTCCAAGGCATCAGCTGGGACCCTGCGGGTCTAATACTATATGTGTAATAGTTACTTATAGTATATGTCGCCGCATTACAATTCTAATCAATACTAATATCGTTGTCAAACAATCAATGAAAAAGGCAGCAGAGTAAACGAAAATACTACTAGTAGAAAATTCCCATTTTCATCCTAAAACTATGTTAACAACTTCTTTACTTATTACAAAGAATTAAAAACAGGAGCTTGAGCTTCAAACAAGTGAGTAAGTGCAAGCGTTTGTTTGTAACAAACTTCTATATACCCAACCCTAAAAAACTTGTAAGACCAAATCTTAAAACTTTTTGTCCCGAATTCATATATAATTTGTACAGGCCACGCCCCCAAAAGTGGGCCTGGGCTAAAATTTGAAATCAATTAATTGTAATTTCGTTAGAATCATGACAAAATGCGTTAAAGCCGAAAATTATTTCGAAAAATACCGTTATTTCGTAAAAACGCCCTCTAAAAGTAGGCGGAGCTCAATACCTACTTTGTATGGACCAAACTTAGCAAATAGCAATATTTTTAATATTTGTCATAAAATTGTATTTCGATTTGGAGTGATCTTTCCAAAAATTCGGGTGTGTAAAGATCCAACAAGTCCAATTTTTGCCTTCTTAAAGGTTTTGGGCCATTATTGCTGTATAAACCAAAATTTGAGTTCCTTCGGCTTGTCTTAATTGACCAAAAGGCATTTTGAAAGAAAATTTGAAATGGCGGTTGTCTAACATTGAAACCAGTAGTGGGCGTGGCCGTTGGCGTATTTTTACTATTTGTCTGTACAAAATAAGAATCAAGATACACTCGAAGTTTGAGCGTCCTAGCTCAATTTTGAAGATTGAAAAACTTCACACATACGGACAGACGGACGGACATGGCGCAGTCAGCAAGTGATAGAATTGAAATCCCCCTTGAAGGCGCATATTTGCTTTAACTAATAATTCTCACTTACAAGTCTCAAAGAAAGAACCGGTTGTGTGTATTTCTGTTACACAATTGCTTTCATTAGGAACAGGCACAGTCGGCAATTTAAGCTGATGTGCCGATTATTAATTTTTTTTGTTTCAAATTTTGGTTCAGCGCTGTTTGTTTTTGCGGCAGGGAGTGTACACTATTTTGATATTTACAATTTTAACCTATCAGCTCTACTTTGCCTTCATTTTGCAATTTTTCCGATTTTGTTCGTTAAGTCAATTTCACAATAACAGAGATAAATTTTGTCATTTAATTTCTTGTCCTTTCAAGGCAAGTACATAATTATTAACTATGTTGTAAAAGATCAACGAAAATGAGTAAGTGTCTTTCATGTAGCGCTTCCTTTCTTTGAATTTAAATAAAAGAAAGTGGGCGTGAGATATCTTCGAAATTTTGCATTTATTTAAAAGTTCTATCGATGCCATTATGTATGGGATTTAACTTTGTTCTTATGTACCTACCCCCGCCTTCTTTGGGATGCACGCCCTTCAAAATGTAAAATTTTTCATGACTCTGACACACAAATTGGGCTAAATTTGAGAGACTGGGTAGGTTATGCACGCTTTGAAGTGGGCCACGCCGCTAGAAGTGATTTTTAAAAATTTTAAACCGAAGTTAGGGCAACATTTAACTGCCCTAGATCCCAGGCAAACAGCACACGTCGTTGTCTCTGGTCGTAAACTCCGTGTTCTTGTCTGAGATCAGTCGAAGTTTGCGCGGGTGTAACAAATTACAGATATAGCCAATATGGGCAAAAACACCTGCCAAAGTTAGGAAACTTCTTTAAGAATACCCCTTTAGACCAAATTGAAAAAGAAAAATATTTCCCACACAGGCTCATGAGTGGCTAAAGTACAAGTGATAGGGGTATTTGGCAAGCCAAGTTCTTAACTCAACATGATATTCTTTTACCTAAATTTGTAGTATCGATATACCCACACCATAATGCGTATTGATAATCAAAAGTGTAAGAATTCGCCCATACGCATATTGGTCTCCCAGATGTTGATTAGTTTCACCAACTGACGCAATTAGTAATAAGAAAAAAAACTTGTCCCATTACCAACACCATTGGCCTTAAGTGCTATCCATTCAACCGCACATCAATACATCGACCAACCACTACCATCGTCGTCGTCGCCTGGTCAAGACCACAGTCCAAGTCCGTCGCAATAAAGAGCATTTTGCAACAACCCGCAGCCTTCGGACGATTAATATCATCGTCGACCCATGATTAAGTGAATTACATGAAGTTATTATTATGTTGCTCATATATGAGTGCGATAAACCAAAAAAAAAAGTTAAGTAAAAATAAAAGCAATCCTATAACCACCCATAAGTCCGACCTCTCGACGGTAACCACCCGGATTGCCGTATCCTTCAGCGAAAAATCAATTTGGGTCATCTGCGTCATATAAGGAAGCTGAAAAAACAACAAAAACAGCAACAATCAGCCAAGCAACACCAACAAAAGGAGGCAGAAAAGACTATACATGAAACCCACAAGCCCCTATGATGGATTTAGTATACTGTAGTCGTAGAGCTGTCAGAAAGTCAAAATAAGCTCATGCTCTGTGGGCCAGGATATCAAACATAGGACGACAAAATAATAATAAAAACCCGAAAGCGGCCTATTTTTGTCACAAATAACTGCATGCATATAAACCATGTGGCTGTTTATATTCCGCTGAGATGGATATTTATTTTCAATATTATGTATATAGATAGCAGCATGTTACAAGTATCTATGGGTGACGAAATGGATGCTTATTTATAAGGACAATAAAACAAAAGACATTATTTATGCCTACATTACGTACGACAGAGAAAAGCAATTGGACACCGGATGGACAACGACGGCGGAACGATACTAGGTATAAAAAAAGTATCTGTTTATATTTTTTTGCTTAGCACATGATGTAACTCCCTGTGGAGGAGAGTCTAGAAATAGGAAATTCTATGAAGAACAGATCGTTATGATGAAAGGGTGGACGACACACAAGAGCTGCGGGGTATTTCTTACAATACAATGGAATGACAACCACACAGTGAATGCTTTACGGCCTTAACACGTTTTATTTACTGGAAAAATGAATTCCAAGTCGAAGCATTTTTGGGATTTGATCCTTTGCTTGCATAAATGTCAATTGGGTTCTTGAACAAACCTGGGATGGCGGTGACCAATTCCAATTACTAAAGGTTAAACGGTAGGGGATAAAAAACATGAAACAGTGTATCGAACATAAAAAAATTTCCTAGCAATAGAAAGCAATGCCATGGCATTTCCTAAATCGACGTAACAGTCGGATAACAGCAATACATTATATAGATTCTAGGGATAAAAGATCTATTCAAACCAACTGATAGTTGCCACGATAACCATCATAATTATTCACGCAACACGAAGGAGGTGTTAAGCCAGTGCTATTTTTACCGACAATAGCTCAAAGTTTTTGGTTTTAACCCCTTGACAAAAACATAGTTTTATTAAGTACATTTCTCCAATCTTTTGGTCTGTGATAGGAGAAATCATCCTATGTTCTTTACATAGAATGGAAGATAAATACTTGATGTTATTTTTGTGTTTCAGAACAGTTTTGTTGATGAAACGAACAGAAGGACGCTCTACCAGGCATCGCTATCAGTCAGGGAGAATTTAAATAAAGAACTGCAAAAGATTGTGCAAGATCGCTCTTGCTTTTTATTAAAATTACGATCGAGACGATCAATCTATCCAGAGCTCCAGATCTATAGGTGGAACGTTGTATAGGTGGAACGTTGTTGCTCCCCTGGAGCACAAAAAGCATAAAAAATTGGAATCTTCTTAAGACTGGACGATTTTTCCAGAGCTTGGAGAGAACTCCGACTGATATTTAACGAGAACGCTGGGTTGATCATACGCCTCTTTTGGTTTTTGCTTAAAATGACGGAGCGGATTATCACCCCCAAAAGTCGGTCTTAACCTACTGGCATCTGATATTTTAACATCCGACGCAGTTCTACGTTGGAAGACTGCAAAGAGAAGAGGTATCATCTCTCGAGCCCGAAGAAGGTCCAAAAGGTGACTGCGTTGGGAAAACAGTCTCTAAGGACCAGACCCACTGTAGCATTGTAGGTACTGGACTGCAGCGGGCAGCAGCATGGGGGCCATCCCAATTGAGGACCTACCCTTCTGGGGTTGTTGGTCTCCGTTTGGAGGTTTCCCAAGGTGGCGGATAGGGAGACTTTCATTAGATATGGTGGGTGCAGGCATGGAAAATATCCGGGCGGACCAAACCAGCAACAAGCGAAAAATCCAGGAGGTCGGCCTCATTTTAAATATCCTATTCTCTTCCTTTTTCCCAACATGAAAATAAAATGCATTAGAAAAATTTGCCAAATGCCTTAATTGAAAACTCTGCTGCGTAATTCGTAAAGGCATAACACTTGCGGGCGTAAGTATGGGTATTTTTTTGTATAAGTTTTTATTTTAATATTTCCGCTAGTGAAAGTGATATACATACTTGCTTACGCTTTTTAAAGGGAAATCATAATCCCTTGATGGCGAGATAAGATTGCAAAAGGAGTCTGGAAGACTATTCTAGATCTTATGGACACATCTAGATTTTAGATCTTATGGACACGCATTTGTCGATTATCTGTCTCTCTATAGATATACCAGTCAAGGACTAATCGTTCAAAACCCCAGGAGATGATGAGTCGCTGTCCATAGCGAGTTCTTGAGTAGGGCTAACCAACGTTGGACAGAACTTCAAACGTGCACACACTCTTAAGAGATATGGCGATAGGTAAAAGAAAAGATATCACTATTTATCGGACAAACCTGTGCAACCCGGTATTTGGCGGCCTACACAAAAGTAAAATCAATCGTTCGAAAATATTGTAGTTCAATCATTTTTAAGTGGTGGATCAATTCAAAAAGTAGTCTCAACTATAGTCTGAAGGTACCTGAGTAATAGCTGTTGAAATTTTTCGGTGAGCCAACCTATTTGTTAGAATTTTACGTCTTGCAATCACCTATCCTTGGAAAACAATGGTCGGAGAAATACAAAGAACCCCACCGAATAATTCCAACAACAAATCGCTAGCGAATGGCGGTAAGCGGCGTATTGTCGAAATGTCACCAGAGGCGGAAAGTAGTTCTTCACGAAATAACGCCGTTGGTAATATGCCGATTTGGGACCTCAAGCCGCTTATGGGAACTTTACTTGATGAAAAGCAGAGTAACGTAGCAACCAAAGCGGATGTAGAAGGTGTGTCTGCAGAGGTTCGGACTCTTCAAAACGACAACGCAATACTGTGACATAAGCCACAGAAGCAATGGAAGCTCGATATTCTTCTTTGGAACACAAAGTGGAGTTGCTGGAGAGAAGGGCGATCGAAGGCAATGTTGTAGTGCACATGCCGCAGGAGGCCGGTATCAACTCGGAGGAGAAAGCTAAGAGTCTGTGTCTGCAGCTTCTGGGCAGCGGCGACTCTTCACTTCAATCTGAAGTGCGGGCCATGAGACCGAGCAATAACATTGCCAACGTCATTGTGAAACTACACAGAAAGGATGACGTCTCGCGCGTCTTAAACAACGCTTCGCAACTTGAAGGCATAAAAGTAACTATTCACAGGGAGTACACTGAAGCTGCAACCGGAGAAATAGCATGGTTTAACTAAAAACAGACATCAAAAGAAGAAACCCAAGCACGAAAGTGGTGTTGAGCGGTCAAAGTGCTAAAAATCGCAAATAAAACGTTTTATTTCGACAACAAAAACAATCTCAGGTGTGAAGGTTATGACGGCGAGTGTGGGATGTCACTTCTTCAGCAGATGGTCGAGGTCGGTAATGCAGTAGAATTTGCTGCTGCCAGATGTAACAATTCTGAGGGTGGAAACGCATTGGGTGCAAACGCATTAGCAGTGAGTGCATGTAGCAGTTCTTCGCTTTCAGTGCCACCTTTTTCTCTTTAAAAATAGTGCCGTCTGCCTAAATAAATTAAGTTTAAGAAAATTGTCAATTTATGAAAAAAATTATTTAAGTATAAATGAAACTAAAAATAATAGAGTATAAACATTTAAAATATTAAGCTATAATGTTGCTGGTCTGAAAAACAAGTTACTCTATCCGAATTTCTTTAATTACATTATGGATTATGGATTGGAAATGGATTCCAGCTGTGAAAACGAGTTCATTTGGAAGAGGAAGCGGTGGTGTACTTATATGTTATCGGTGGAAGGATCCTGGGTACTCGACGCAAATTTCAGCGGCAAAAACATCTGCATAGTACCCGTTTATTTGAATTGCAGTCACTGGATTCGAGACTTCGACAAATTCTCTGACACGCTGCAGCTCATAAGTTCGACTGATCTTCTTCTAGCAGGTGACTTCAACGCGAGAATCGGACTATCACAAAATAATCTTTTAAGCGGCGCTCCGGCTTCAATTATAAAGGCACCAAGGAACTCCAAAGACGAAACTTGCGATGGAAAAGGTACCAAACTTATGGAAATTGCTGATGCTTTCGACTTAAGGTTCTTAAACGGTAGCTGCAATGGCGATGATGATGGGGAACTTACTTTTATCCATGGTACATCGTGCTCCGTCATAGATTATTGTTGTACAACCGGAATTTGGAACTCAATCATCAGCGATATTGCAATCGGCATTCAAACATTTTCCGACCACATGCCACTGGAAATCTCTTGCAGCGTTTCTAAGTCGGGAGCCGTAGAAAACTCAAAACAGCTGGCGCTTCTTCCAAAGTTGACTTGGAAAAACAACTTTAGTTTGTCATATAAAAATAAATTGAACATTGAGCTTATGAGTCTGTTGGAACGCAATCCAGCGCCAAGAATCGATGACCTTACAAAAATTATTAAAAAATCACGACACGTCCCAGGCAGAACAAGCAGGAGTGGTTTGACAACGACTGTCGGAAGGCAAGAAATTAATCTTTTAAATTACTAAGACGCATGCGTAGGCAAAGTAGTAACGGTGTCAAGGAAAGCTATTCAGAAGCAAATTAATATTTCAAGCAGCTCTGTTTTAAAAAAAGAAAAATGTTTTACCAGCAAAATATAGCAGTTCTTAACTCTTCAAGATGTTCAGCTAAATTTTGGAAGGCTGCAAAAGCCGTAACTGGAAGAAAAAATAAAATTTCAGCGACCTTACAAGTATCCGAGCTACGGGACTACTTCAAAAGCCTACTCAACGCACCATTGTTTTCTCCAGTTCCTCAATATGCAGCCCCATTAATCACAGACGAACGCTTAGAAACGCAATTTACACTTTTGGAAGTGAAACGCGCAGTTAATTCGTCTAAGCTAAGGAAAGCACCAGGTGATGATCGGATTCCATTCGAATTCTACAAGAATAGCTCAACCGAATTTCTTACTGCACTTACAAGGGAATATAATAGAATATTTGAAACAGCCAGTGTCCCGGAAAGCTTTAAGAAAGCTATTATTTTTCCCTTGCACAAAAAGGGCGATCTAGATAATCCGGCAAACTATAGGGACATCTCTTTTCTAAACTCCTCAGCAAAACTTTTCAGCGACATAATCAGGATCACGCAATGGATTGCATGCAACAGGGTCCTCAATAATTACCAAGCGGGATTCAGGAAAGACTACTCAACATTAGACCACATATTTATCAAAATAAAATGAAAAGAGGTTTTTACTTTTTATGTTGGAAAAACTTTATTAATTTTCACTGTATTCACAATCTTTTTTACTTTGTTTAGGCGACGCGTTTCGGAAATTAAATTTCCATCCAAATTCCAAATTAAAAATTAAAAACTCTCGAAACTCTATGCCGGCGCTGCACTTGTACGTGTGTTCAGTTTTTAATTTTTAATTTTAATCCAGACGTGATGATGGAAATTTAAAAGTGGGCGGAGCTTAACATTTTCTATACAACAAACGAAGAGAATTTTATTAACTTTAATATTTGTTATGTAATATTTTTTCGATTTAGAGTGAATTTTCAGAGAAATTGTGTTTTTCAAGATATAACAGGGTGGGCATGCTCTCTTTTGAAACTTTTGCACTAAAGATTCTTAACTTAACGACCCTAGCAAGAAAACTCGACTGTAAATATAATAAAACCTTTTTAAGAGTTAAATAAAAATCGGATTTGACTTTGGGTCAAGCATTTGATAATTTATCTCAACCTTAAAACTAGTCTATCAAATCCATCCAATTAAAGACAACAAATCAGCGAAATTCGACCTTCGAATCACAGCCTTCACTTCTTGAGTTCTTTAGCTTTGCGAAAATTCTTGATCCACAGAAAATTTAATATACCCCACGAAGGGTGTAAAAATCATTCAATCATGGAAACAACTTCATGGAATGACTGTATTCGGGTGCCAAAGCTGCTTCTAGTCCTTGACGAACACAGCACTCAATCAATTGTGCTCCATAAAATTTGCCAAAATCCAAGGAAGAACAAAACAACAACGTCGGTATAGAGTACGTTCAACGGAAAAAAACTCGAAGGGGCAAAGCGAGGCAGGGAACAGGAAAACAAATTTCCATTATTATGAAATTTACCGGCGGCAGCCCGGGTCTATCAGCAGTATAACAGCGGACTGGGAAAGGCCAAAGGGGAGCGGGCAATAAATACTATACGTTTACAATCGTGCATCACCTCAGGTGGAAATCAGTTCACGTTGGCAAAACGAAAACAAAAAAAAATGCAAATGGGTTGGATAAGTTGTGCTGTTGCTGTAAGCTATCCGTATACGATGTTCCCAGATCCAAGATTCATCACTATGTCATTTGGCTGAGTCGTCCGCACGTCGTGGTCTACGTCGCGTTTATCGAACGATTTTTTTTTTTTTTTTAAAAGTCACGATGTTGAAATTTAAATATTCCTGGATGATGATAACATGGCAAAAAAAAAAACAAAAAAAACCTCCGATGGATCGATTCAGATAGACAGACGAAGAGAGAAAATCAGAACAGTGAACTGCATTATTATGCAGATAAGGTAAAGGAATATTTATGAGAGATGAGTGACAAATTGAGGAACATGTGACACACAGTCGTGTTACAATTCCCCACATCTCGTGTATAATGTGCGGTTTATAAAAGGAAAGTTTGTATTTTGGTCAAAGAACCGTTTAACGCGTGTCATTTCGCGGCAGACTTTTTTTTTCATCTGTGGTAAATGTCAGCTAATTTATTGAGATTTGATCAGGCTGAATCCTAATCATTATTTCGGCTGAGTCCGATCATTAATTTGCACCCCCATTTTAAGAGCATAGTTTCTTTTTAGTGTAAATAATCGATTCTAGATCAGAATGTACAAACAGTATCTTGCAGCACTTTTGTCGAAGGTTCTTTTCTTGCATTTGTGCAATCAGAGGCGTTTGAGGCGTCTTCCTCTCCTTCACGAAACGTTTTTCTAGCAAAACGGCTCAAGGCTCTAGGGCTTACCTGATAATCGGAAAGAATCATAGGGAAAAGAACGAAAGAAACTTTTTCGAAAAGCGAGGCAAAGTATTGACGAAAAAGAACTTGCTTTGAGGCATGTTTTGGACACCTTGACTTAAATTATTTGATGGGTTCTCAAAAAACTATAGCGGGGCTTTTTTATGTAAAGCCGTAAGGCTGTAGTCAAAGACGAGACATACTGGATATAAATTTCTTAGAATGCTACTTGAAAACTTTTAACTAAGACAACGCGGCACACCATTATGCAACATTCTAACAATCATACTGAGAGATTTGTTTAGAGCTCCCGCGGCAATACTAGATGTAGGATATTTCAAAAATTCGTCCAATTGTGTGCAAACGTCCGCCGGCGCTTTCAGAAAAAGTCATGAAAGTGGCGAATATGAGTTTATCAATCACCGAGGCCACTTGCAGTGACAACCCAGGCGGAGACTTGGTCTGACAAACCCTCCGAGAGTACAATTTTCATGGGCACCTTCTCAATTCGCCACATGTGTACGAAATCACCATAAAAATGGAAGTCCAATCGGAGTGTGTAAGATCTTCCCATAACGCGAACAGCATGTATGAATTAAGAGGGGTCCGGACATGGCCTCTGAGTTGTAACCGCCAGTTGGGTTTAGTAGTAGCCATCGATGGCAAAACCATAAAGAAAGGTGCACAATGCCGACACGTCTGGAACAAGACATTAGTATACGAAGTTTTGCGACTTTGTCTACCTAAGATGCGCTTAACAGTCCCTAAAACAGAGAACAAAAATAAATCCTGTTAATTGTTGCTTTGTTGGGCTAAGAAGGCTGAAGCAAAGTGTCCTTTTATAAAAACCTTCATCGTCTAAGCCCTAATTAAGGATGCAGATTAATAGACTTTGTAGAAGACGGATAAGGACGCTTTAGGAAGCTCTGAGAATGATATTTGGTAAAGCGTGTGTAAACGTACCAAAAAGTTAATGATTTTTCAACGAGATGACCGAAGTACTCGTTTCAGAGTGACACTGATCCACCCTAGACCTAGACATATAATCTGCGATGGACGGCTGGTTTATATAGACACAAAATCTTCGGCTCAAGAAATCTTAAATACCATCTCAAAAGGGTGGCGGAACAGAGGAAGACCGAGACAAAGAGAGCGCCCGTAAGCCGAAGATCCGCTGATGATCGGAAAACAGGCTTGATCCTCGAGTTCCCGAAATATTGAAATCTTACTGAGTATGAAGCATGAAGATTCATCCGCACGCTAGGTTTTACAGTAGGTTAGATAAATACAAAAATGTTTAACCAATTCAAAGACCATCTTAAACACACGAGACATTCGTAAATGCTCAACAGGCAGCTTTTCGAATAGTGGATCTTCCTGTGTTGATCACGTAAAACACTCTATGGATTATTTTTAAACACTGCTCGAGAATATTAGCGTGAAAGCCCTTCTTCAGACTTTGAGAAGGCTTTTGACAGAGTCAACAAAGATTTTTTTGGTCATGGTCTACGTAGGAGCGGTATTCAAGCTTGTATTAAAAGCAAAGTGTAGCGTTTTTCATTCAGGAAAGTACCCGGAGGGGTTTGATGATCAAAGTGGTTTAAGACAAGGTAAAGTAGAGTAAAAGTAACTCTACTTTACCTTGTCTTAAAGTAAGTATCGATTCAAGCTTCAATAAGGGTATAAGGGTAAAAATTAAGTCTGGAAATCTTTTAATATTTTGGAGCCGTTGTATCTACTTATGGTGGAACCGAAGACGTCATTTTCAACCGGATTGGCAAAGTCAAATCGGCCTTTGGTATGTCGTCGAAAGTATGGAAAAACAAAATTTTAGAGTTAAACACTAAGTTGTGGTATTCTATTTGCATTTCGAGTGGGAACTCCTGTATGGGTGCAGCACGTGGAGTGTGATCGCCACTATCACGAGTAAGCTGCAGATTTTCGTCAACAGGTGACTCTAGGAATTTGATGGCTAAAGGTTGTCGAGAACACTATACAATCGCCCAATAGAACCTATTAAACTAAGGTAACAGAAGACCCAGTCGATTCCCATAACACATGACGTAGAATCGTGCAGGAAGAACGCATGCAACTGGGGAAGAGTTAGTGAGAGCTAAAAAAAATTGAAAAATCCGCACACGATGGCGTGCTGGCGTCTCTTTGCGCCCCATAAGGATTTCTCTGTGTTTTTTTTTTATTTTAGCCCAGAACTCTCCCAGGTAAGTCTATGATATCAACTGTAACATCGTCCTATTTTAATCAATAGAACTTAAGATCTACTTGGTAGCCTCTGAATACAAACAACAGCATTTTAAAAGTCAATTTAATTCAAAATTACAAAGCAACTACTGAATGTTTGTATTGACGTGGGCTCCAATTCTAGAACTTTAGCACAAAAGTCTTTAGTCATTATTACGCATAGGTTTGTCTGGTGGTACAGCGTTGAAAGTGCTACCCTGTGCAGGGTGCTTAAGTATGCACTTACGCCCATAATTTCTGCCCCAGAAGAACTGACAAAGCATTGGAAATAAGATTAACTTCCAAACATTTTTCGCCAACATAAAAGAATTTGATTGTCACCTCGTTCTTAAAAAATAGACATACCTATTCCTATAGGTACCTAGTATTCTGCGCATCTGTGTCTTTGTTTTTCACTGAGTTCAAATTATTTTACAGAAAGCGCTTGGAACTTTTTGAAACAAAGAAAAATGGTTTCCCTATTAAAGAAGCACCGAAAATGGTGGCATTTTAACAACTACAAAACTTACTAAAACGAAAGAACTTAGCAAAAGTTCCGAAACCTTTTAGCGCGCAGTCGACTTTTCTCTTCTTTTCTAAATGGATTAAAATAAACTTCACCATTGGATTCATTTATTTTGAATAAAATCCAGCGCAACCTCAAGGCATCGCAATTGCAGAGTCGTCGTTATTTTAGTTTGTTGTGAACAAATAGTAAAAACAAATAAAAAAAAATTGCGATACATTTGCCGACTCTATGGAGCTGCGATGTGATTATTTTCAATTGAATATTGTGCAATGCAATGCATGGGGATCCCTGCGAGTAAATTCACACACAATTGAATCAGCCAGCGGTTTGCTTCTCACACCGATACTCTTGGTTTCTCTGAAGTACAAAGTTTGTCGATGGAAATGCATACAGTTCCACTGAAGTAATTATCTTAAAGTAATCAAATCTGTGCTCGTATTTCGTCTCTAGTGAAGTTGCGCGAAGTTAAACGTCGCCAAAGAGAATGAGAAGACACCGCCCGCTGATGTAACGTAATGATATTCGTCTCGAAGGAGTTTATTGGCTAAGGACACACAGGGGAAATAAATAAAGCAAAGGAAATGAGATTTTGTTGACAATTGTATTTCAGCTACAATGTTGTGTAGAGGAAAGACGAACAGCAAACGACTTTACCAAACTATAGAGGCGTATGCGTATGCCGAATGCTGCACCAACTACTATAAACAACTCACAAGGCCAGATAAGAAAAGTCGTATATAAGAAGAGTTCCTGGGAAGATATTTAATGCAGAGGATTACTGCAGTTGAATTACCTTCAAGACGTCTGCCATTGGGGTAGGGCATGATATAAGCAGATGCGATGTCGTAATTGCAAAAGAGTTTTGTCGAGATTACTGATTCAACAACAATAAGGAACGACACAGAAATTGAAATGCAACTGTTTGCATGGAGAATATGCTTCTGGCCTCGCAGTCTTCTGAACTTTCGAAGAGGCTTTCGAAATCTTACAACGTTTTTCTCGCAGAGCTGGAAGGCAGACTATATATATTTATCAGGAAAATACTGTGTTGTGAAAACCTGTCCGAGAAAACCTTTGCATCATTCATCAAACTTACCTACCCATCAAACTTTCATTCCAGTCAGCTGACAGCAAACCGACATTCGGATTCGAACTTGGATATCGACGTTTCCTTTCCACCAGAAAATTACCAATCGAAAATCTGCAAAAGGCAAGTTTCGATAACTTGGGCCATTAAATAAATAGGCGGACAACTTGCTCTGACAGTTGCAGTTATTTTGTTTGACTATCTATACATTTTTATTTCTTTGGAGAATACTGTGATGTAGCGAGAAAAAATATGCAGCATACAACTACCCATCAAGCTGTCATTCCAGTTTACTGATTGACGACAAACTGACATTAGATATTCGAATTTGAAATTTGATATCGACTTTTCCTCCCAGGAGAAAAGTACCAATGTGAATGACCAAAAAGGGAAGTTTTGAGAACTTGGTCCATTTGTGTAAAGTCGGATTGCTGACTCTGCAAGCAGCTGTTATTTTTTAATCTTTGAATTGTTAACATCGAAAGCGAAAGTAAAAAGTAGTTGATTTAGAATAAAGTGTTGAATTCGAAATAGTGAAATTAAATTACTAAAATGTGAACTTAAATAAGTTGTGTAAAAGAGAAATTGAGTTTTATTCAACGCTCCCCCTGCTCAATTCTCCCCACTGCAATTCTCCTGAACGATTGAAAATCTATCTCTGCAAATAGGCACGAAAAACAAGCATAAAAATAGCACAAAATTCAAAACAATGCAATGCCACCCGTCTTTGCCCTCCTCGAGAACTAAACCACAAAAACGGCCAAAAGAGCTGCCCGCATTTTTTCGGCTTGATGTTTGTTTTCGAGTGTTTCAGTTTACTTTTTCTTACTTTGCATGCACGTTACGTAAGTCATGTAAATTGTATGCTGCCGGGCGACGATGGTTCTGCTGGTAAAGCTGGGTGATTTGCAACTCAAACTACAAACACACATACAATGGGCAATGCAAGCTAATTTTCTGCTGCATGAAGCAAAAACAAACAAGTACAGGGTGGCAAGGAAATATGGGCGCGAATCACGAAGACATTCAATTTTCTTTTGGGGACAATTTTCTATGTTAGTTGCTGCGCGGTGTACTTTTGATTCATTATACATTGGATAGATACAAAAAGCAGGAATTTTTGTGCATAGGTGGATCTCCTCTGCTTGGCTACGTGAAGATGTGCCGGAAACCCCAGGGAAGAGCTGCGAATGTGGACTAAGGGATTCTCTAATTATAAATTAACAATTCTTTTGTTCAAAGTTTGGGAAACTATATTCATTCCGCCTGCATGCTTGGAAGTACGAGTACATTTTACACATTTACATTTTACAGGTTTTGCGACTTTGTACAGTCGTTTTGCGTGGTTTTGAAAGTCGATTTCTATGAGGGTTAAAAATTGAATTGTATAAGATTTTAAAGGGGAAACACTCCAACTGAGGAGCGAACTTTTAGGTACAGACAACAGTCAGTTTTTTGTACATTCACTTTACCTATAAAGTCAACTCCCCTGTCTGGGTTTTTAAAATACCGAAACTGAGATTCGGATTAACAATACTTATACCTACTTTCTGGTGACTCATATGCTTTGGCACACTTTTGTACACCCACCCGTATATAACACCCCGAAACACACATCATTCTCATTTGCACAAATTAGGAAGGTGTGAACTATGAAATCTGTAAATTGCCAAAATTTTCAATCGTATTTGGAATAGAAGACTTTCTCCAGGTCAAACAAAATCGAGGTTGCTGATGCCATTTAATCCCACATTTTGACGAGAGAAAGAGTTAACCAAAGTTTCACAAGTGTCACAAACAAAATGTCACACAGTGACCCAAATTCGGAAATCTAATTGTCATCATGCGTCGTCGTCGCCAGCCTATATCATATAGGCCCTTGCATTTATGCAGAGCGAAAGAGTGAAGCTATGGGTCAATCTCTGAGTCAGACAGGCGTAATTGAAATTCATAAACTAACTGAAACCGCAATGTACAAGTCGGTGTAGTCTGATGGCTGGTTTCTGTCCCACCTGGAGGGGGGTTTCACGTATCCAAGGCACGTTGAAATCCGACTACCTTCCAGTGTGAGTGAGTAAGAATCGAAAATCTGGGCAAAAATTTAAACCATATGGGTGATAGTGCCACACTGCAGATGTTGTTCGTCTGATTTTTTTTTTTCTGCTTTTCGATTAGTAACGTAATATGCTATGCAAACAATGTATCTGGTGGATTCATTGGGTGTGCATTGAATTTTAAGCACCGTGAAAATATGCCAGCGCCAAACGGCTGAAGACAAAGTCGTCTTCGACGGCCTCACTGGGAGGATATTATCTTGAGGACGTGCCCCATCGTTTTGATTTGAGTTCTTCTCGTGACAGGGGAGTTGGCTTAGGAAAAGAAATGGAAAACAAAGAGCTGCGTTTATAGGTCGCAGCAGTGTGTATACGACTGTTCTCTCTGTGACACAAAAAGATAATTTATCTTGGTCATTTGTATTTCTGTCAGATGTTGTTGCCTTGTACATACTTCATGAGAAATGAAGAAGCTTAGTAATAGAGAATTCGTCTTCGGACATAATAGTATTAGTTTAGTTATATTTTCTCCATGCCTCTGCTGCATTAAGTTGATGGGATATCTGTCGTTGAGCCTTCAATCCCATGAATTCATTTCGAAAGGGCTTTTAGTCTGACTTACTTTGAGTGAGTTCAAACAGCACAATCAAGCTTTCGAAGCTAGAGCCATAATTTACATCAAATTCCATTGACGATGTTTTCAGAAAACCAGGCTATCCTCAACGAATTATGAACCTTAATCAAAGACTTTTATCTGTCGAAATTCACATCAAGTTGAGCGATTTCAAATACAGCTGGGCAAACTTTCAAGAGGTTCAAATTTAAATTAAGAGGTCAGATTCAAAGAAAATAATTTTTCTTGAAATGCGTCATGTGTTTTATTGAACGGCATCCTGTTGATATCCTTTTGATTGGCAATTTAGTACCGGAAGGAAATAAAAAAAAATCATAATTTTTTCTTCGGGTGAAAAACGAAACCACCACAACCTTGCAGTGAGGGAAAAAGCAGGAACAACAGCTTGAAATCAAGTTACATTCCCCCGTCAAGTCTTGAGCGTATATTTATGATAATAATGATGAACAAACACATACCACAATAAACATCGATTGAAGATGTGTTTCTACATAAAGAAGAAGAGGAGAATAAAATATGTTGTTGCCCAATTGATATCGATTGATCGTCCTGTCCCTTTTCTTAAATGAATGAAAGATCTTTTTGTTTCACGGTTCTTGATTGTTTTTCACTTTACTGCGGAATTGTTTTGCAATGGAGGACGCTAACATGTTGCTTTTGTTAAACATAATTCCAGGAATGGCTCGAAATTAATGATTTAGGATTTGATGAGTCACAACTTTCCATGAACCATGTTTTCAAGAAGAAGTGTATCATATGGTGGTTCCGAATCAGGTCACGGAGTCATTCTTTTACAAGGATAACAATAACAAAGTTTCCAAGAATTGATGGCCACATAAATTAAAATAAGGAAACAATCGTTCTTAAGTCGTTCTTAAGTGAGCTTAATCGAAACGTAAATTAGTATTTGTGTTATTCAATTTTTTTTACAATCAGACTTAACAAAGCGCGGTTAAGTTAACAATAAGAGCGGTTTTCAATACTTGCTCAAAGTCTGATCGATCTATCGATCCTCAACCACGCTATATACAATGGCCTTAAAACCTTTCACCAATTGATTCCACAAAGATATCGGAATGATAAGGTTTGGAATTAATATTTACTTTAACTGAATCCTTTAAATTTATCGATCGTCGCGATATTAACGTTGATCATAGAAAATAAGATCCACATTTAACTCGTGACGATCGTAATCAAAAGCGAAGTAGTAAGACGTAAGACCCGCTCAAAAGTCAGAGAAGACAATGTAGAACGATAAAAGATCAATCGCTCCCTCTCGATGTACATTTACACTATACTACTCGATCAACAAATTGAGCACATACGACAACATTGTCGCTTTATGTTCTGGCATTAGCTTAAAATTGCTCGTGATTAGATAACCTCGATCAATGATCGTATTCGATATTATTTCTGAACTGTGATCTGTGTAAAACGATGATCGGTGATATTGGTTTCAAAAATCTTTTCCAAAGTAGAAGTTTATCAAACCGTACGAACACTCTGAGGTTTGCACAACAATATCAGAGTAAGTTACGATTAATTTTGATTTTTCTTAAAACAAACAACATCGTCACCAACAAGCATCGTCTGACAACACTTTTTGCCGCGTCGTTTTAAATTTCTGTTGAACAGAGGACAGTAGTAAACGGTACGCTCAAGACGTTCTTAACAAACTGGTTAAAGTAATAAGAGAGAGTGTAGTCGAGAATAGACTTTGTGTCGTATCATCATCGTGCTCCAGCTTTTTGGCCTTTACAAGTTGAAAGATGATTTGCATTTCTTTTCCCAATAAATTGCAATCGACTCAAAGAATATTATCATACATGTCTCTTTTACTATGCGACCAAACGATCACTCGAATTTTCAACTTGATCTTTCCAACGTTATCTTTTATAAATATTGAAGGCCACGGAGGCTCATTTGGCACTCTCTGGCCACCAAAGTTGCCTCATGTGAGGAACGGAGAGTCCAACCGGGGTCCGTCAAACACAAAATGATAATTTGCTGGAAGACGAAAAAATTATAGTTTGGATCACCGTTTTTCCGAAAGCCAAGGCGTGGTATTTTTGTTCAAAGAAGGGTCGCCTAATGATTTAATGAAGCTGGAGCGAGATGCCGTCCTGCAAAAATAATGCAGTTCAGGCAACGTAAAATTCCTGAACGTGGTTTGTCAAAAAATTGCAATGTTGACTGTCCACCCATATTTTTAGATGTGACCCTTCAGGACTTTTTTCTGAAATGTTTAAAACTACAATCTACTATCAATGATCTTTCACTGGGAATGCTATCAATAGCTGATCTACTTCGCACTGGATAGGTTTCTAGTACAAACGGGTAAGAACGACGATAAACGATGATCAAGGTTTTCGAAAGCAAGCTCGACAAGTCAAAGATCATTATTGTTATGAATACGACAGAAACATTAAAATCGATCGATGGAACAAGAAGCGAATCAAGAATTTGATCAAGAACCTTCGATAAATTATGATCTATATTCGACACTATTTTCGACCATTTAACGATCATATTGTTATCAGTACTTTACCAATCTTAAATTTAATCAGTGATCAAGACAATCAAGCTGACGTCAAGCTATGAAAAAATTAATAGAACGCGAGCACTGCTCGATGATCGGGAAAATAAACAATGGACGGTTCATGGTCCAAACTTAACCAGTATTTTCCTTTATAAGCGATAAATGAGGATCGCACACATTCTGTTCTGTTAGTGTTTTTTTCACAATGACCCTTTTACCATATTTGGGGATAGCAGCTTTGGTGTCTGTTCCGAACGACACTCGATGATTGGGCTGCATTCCTTAGGAAGCGTTTAACTTTAAATTTTGCAAAGTTGCGTAAAAAATATAATCGATCGGCTTCAAACCATTGTAACTCCTCCCTCCCGGATCTTTTGACTTTTGACATTCAAAAAATTATATACAATTTAAATTGCTTATTGATCGCAACTTCCATGTGTCTGGGCTTAAATCGGTCTACAAATGAATTTTACTTACTTATATATATAAATATAAGTAAACATATTTCTAAAAATCAAATTAAGTAAAATTCAATTGTAGACCGATTTAAGCCCAGACACATGGAAGTTGCGATCAATAAGCAACTACCTATGAGCAATTATAATGAGCAAAATAAAGTGTCCGAATTTCGAGTTCGTGACTTCCAAGTTTTTGCTGCTTTAAATTTATTAAGAGTTTTTGCTGACAAATTTATTAAGAACACATAAGTCGTTCAAGCCCATAACTTCTAACTGATCGAATAATCTAGAATTTACTAATGATATTCCTGGAACCACTTCTCATAACACAAATTTTTGTCTGAATAAGATCTTTTCCGGGTGCCAAAGCGCTTGGTCTGTAAAACTGGAAGCAGCGTGCCCAGGATGTGGATTGAAGGCTACTGTGAACCAGTTAGAGACGGGTCGGGAGTCGTGTATGAAGAACAAGGTCTGTTCCAGCATCAGTTGATATTCCACTGATCAGATTTCCACATGAAGATGAATTCTGATCAGTGGAATATATATGGATGAAGATTCCACATAAGAATTCGTTTTTTGACAAAGCATTCTTTACAAAAGTAAAAGTGACAGTGTTGAAAAAAAGCTTTAAAATTGTTACAGGCTCTTCACGTCGGACCACCAGACAAGAGATTTAAGAAAAATATAAACTAAAGGGTTTCCATGTTGCTCTGGCACTGCAGTCTCCTTGCCTAAATTTTTTGACCGTTGTCGAGCAATCTCATTTTCACACGAAACAATTATTGCATTGATTCCAATCAAAAAAGATAATCGTCATTATACTCCCCCGATATATTGAAATCAAAAATTGCTACAAAATATTAATGCAAATGCAAATGCAAACCAAAATAAAGTAAACAACCCTGGTAGCTCTGCAATGTGTTCTCACACAAATAATTTTAATTTCCAAATCACATATTCCGACTGTCAATAATGGAATCCAAAGATACTCGTTTGATCAAGATTTAAACAGGCTAAAATTCCTCGGTATTCGAAATGTGAAGGTAAATAAATACCATTCGAATCAATATGTACATTTGTCTGCCACAAAACATACTCATCGTATTTTAGATTGCCGCATTGTTCCAACCAGAACGGAGAGTTATGTAAACTAAGGAAAAAAAGAAAACTTACATTCAAGACGACTACCATACCAACAGGGAGTAATGTCCTAATTCCTGAGGAGGACACAAGACGACAAAGGGTGACGACACAAGAAAAAAGAATCTCTGGAACAAATTAAATTAAAAAAAAAAAAACGAAAACAAAGAAAACTCGAAGAACCTGGAACGCCCCATGTGGTTTGGCGATACCGGTAATGCAGTCGATATTCAAGTCTTTCCATTTTTCTTAGGGTATTTCCCGTCGAAACAAACCTGTAGTAGGCACTAGACCTCCCGTGAATCTTTCTATTTTTTTTCTGTTTCTGCATTATCTGTTGTCTCATGTTATAGGCTGTGCTTTAAATTATGCATAGACTTCTGAGTAAGTCCTGCACTCAGCCCATGGATTATGTATTCCTTGAAGAATGCCAGGTGAGCAATTTAAGCACTCGATGTAACAACGAAAAGATTAAGAAGATGAAGCATGATTTAAACAAGCAAAGTTGACTCCATTCAATGGAAAAGGTGTGCAGTACTATAATGGAAAGTAATTGTAAGGGAAGTAAGGAAAGACAGGTTGTGTACTTAAGGTACCAAAATGTTACTGTATACACCATGAAGGTACACAATCTTTACAAATAATTTAATCTCCAAGAGACGGACAGAGATTTTTTTATCGATGGCGGCGTCTGTCGACTGAGATGTCTGGTATTCTGTTTCCGGCTGAGTTAACGTTCTTCTAATGCGACGGAACACGATGCGTCAACAGGTTGATGACATTCCATGCGAGCAGCACCTTGTAAATTTTTCAGACAACAAGTTATAGTTGTTTTCTTAAGTCGCTAACGCTAATGGAAAAAGTATATTTTAGCAATGAATTCAAGTCTTCACTAACTTTTGGTTGAATCAAAAAAAAAATTGTCGGCTAATGTTCTGGTGGTATTTCCAGACTCGCAATAATGCCTTCCTCTTAATTTGCTAATAGCCTAAAGTGTTCAATGAATTTGTAAATTCTATCATGTCTGGTTTTCGAAACTATTTTATTACACCAATCGCACTTTTTGAAGTACCTGGATTACTTGGGTGAAGGGGGGATTGTGCTTATCAAAGCGAGGGGTTACTCTCTGAACTGATGAACTGCAATAAAGTATAATAGGTGAAGGTTGGATATGGTGAAGATGCTTGCCATCCTGACTTTTTTCAATACTCAATCTTTTTTCTCCGCGAACATGTTTGCGTGCTTGTAGTAAGCAACCTGATCCTCAACGGCTCCGATTTGTCTTTAGAGTTATATTTGTACGTCGGTAGCATAGACGAAACATAAGACATTTGCAAATATAAGAAACATCCTTCGCAAAAATATAAAAAAGTATTGGACCAACTATGGATCCTTGGGGCACTCCCGCCAGAGTAGGCGAAAACTCAGAAGGTGCAATTGGATCATTACTTTTTGTTGCTTTTCATCTAGATAGTAATTTATTAAACAACCTTCTCGGTCGTTAAGCCTAAAATATAACAGAATTTCACACAAAAAGTCGCGATTTCCTCTATCGAAGATCTTGGAAAAATCAAGTGGGCAGAAGAGTCAGAAGAAAATCTTTATCGAACTGTTGCCTCTTTAACTCTTCCAGAGTTACAGTTGCCTGAATCCTTTCTCCACAGGTTTAAGCGATGTGTCTCCGGGTCGACCAGATCTTCTGACACCTCGAGCTAATGGTCATCTACCATTCAATTGTTATCTGGCATTTTCTGCCTTTTTCGATGTTGAATGATTGTGGAAATAGTGTGAATATTTTTGGGGAACCAAATTGTGAAAATTGTGGTTGTAAGCTCATGATTTGTTCTCAGATAAACTTCAGCGTTTGAATTAGGATTTCGCCTGAAAATCCTTAAAACAAGCTGGAGCAAAATTAATCACTCTATCGGAAGATGTAATAATTTTGCCAAATGGCATCGTATGTGAATCATATTTGACATTTGTGATGATTGACATTTATCGCTGAGAACGAAGAAACATCAATCAGACGACGTGCCACTCAATTGTGCATGACCAGCGCGGCGAATTTTTGTCAATGACTTACACCCCGTTCAAGGTGTAGACAGCACATCTATCAGTTAATCAGTTAATGCTGCTGACCGTCAGTCTTGTGTGAATAGCTATCAGCGATCGTCAATCTCGTCCCAGCCACGAAAATCTTCGGATACAACCCGAAGGGACAGTGCAGTAGAGAAGCACCGAAACCCAGGTGTACCCGGACTGAAGCGGCACCTAAAGTATGTCAGTAGGTAAGATCCTCAATCTTAATAGTGAAGAGGACGGTTATGTGTCGTAAAACATCATGAGAGGTGAGGCGCATTTTGAATTAATCGGGTATGTGAAAAAGCAAAATCTTTCCTGCTGGTGCTAGTTCCACTGTGTGGTGCGGCGTTTACGCGGCAGGAGTCGGGGGTATTTCTTGAGGATGCTACGGGAAAACGTCCATTGTTACTGACGAACGCTACAGGGCCTTAAAGCTTTGACTTCTTACTGCCAAAATTGAATGAATTTGGAGCAAGAAGGTGCAACCACACACATAGCACGAGCAATACTTCCTGGTCGCGAAGTTTCCCGTAGGGCTTCTTAAAGTAGTGCTTTATGCCAACAAAGACAACTTTCTGACAATCGCAGCTCTTAAGGAAAATACTCGACATGAATGCGAAAATTTATCATCGGAAAGCTTGTAGAAGGTCATGAATAATGCCATAAAGTAGGCCCCAATGTTTATCAACACTGGCAACAGCCACTTGACGGATATTACCTCTTCCACTTGACGAAAAATTGAAAATTTACTAATTAGTACCATGTTTCCACCGGGCACTAATCCGCCATAATATAAATTTTAATAAAATCCTCTCCAAATCATGCGATTGACGATACAAATTTAAATCCTCTCGGCAAGCGATTAAAAATAAATCCACTCATAAATTCCATTCACCCTGTTTACAAAACTATTTTCTGCACCTTTGTAACAGTTCGAGAATCAAAAAAGGAAACTGAAACTGTCTCTGTACGTTTTCTACTGTAATTTTTACAGCGAAAATCGTTTTTCACTCCTGGGAGATTACATCGCCACTCTCTTTTGAGAGGCGAAATGACAGAAACAGATTGTTCGTGTCAAATTAATCTTATATTTGTCCGGTGCAGCCACTTTGGGATTTATTTTTAATCGTCTCCCGTTAATTCTCTTTTAATTGCCGGTGGAGACATGGCATAAGCTTTTGATCACTCTACACTTAAATATGTATGGGCAGCCCCTAGCATTTTTCATTTTAATTCTAAAAGGTTAGGGTAAGCTTAAGAAGCCGAATTTTTTGCTGAATTTTGGTATGCAGAACAGTTCCATTTTTTATTTAGTTAAAAAGTAATTCAAAGAACAAATGTCTGCCTGTGCACAATTAATCGCCTTTCGATAAGGTCGCTTGCTAGTTAGAAGTTTTTAAAATCTATGTGCAAAAATTGATGGCGAAAAAAGCATTCAGGAGTCACTGGCCACACACACTCATCTAACTTCAGACCTGTCAGCTAACAAAAGCTGACATTCGTTATGTAAACTCGATCAGCGACATCGATATTACCTCGACATACAAAGAGGGACATTTTGAGAACTTGGCAAAAATAGGCGGATATCTGGCCCTGACAGTGACAGTTGTAAGTTACATTTTATTTTATTTTCTTTTACTTGCAAAGGTACGAACACAAATGAATTTGTGTTGGTGGAAGTTGCTTTTTGCACACTAAAAATTATAAAAAAAGACTTGAATTGAGGTCAAATAAAAGGTTTCAAAGAACAAAGAGTAATTTTTTGTGTATAAGTGGTAAAGTAGAATAATTAAAACAAGGGCCGCTCGATGGTCAAAACTCGACCACTATAAAAAAAATGCTAAATAAAGGAACTTCGATTGGTCCCCTTTTCTTATAACACCTTAGTTCTCTTTGTGTTTGGTCTATTTCCAGGAGCGACAAACGACGAGAACCAGGCCATAAGCCGCGAAACAAATTTTGGGAACATTGAGTCTTGTCAGAGGTCGGCCTGTCGCTCCTCGTCGTCATTCCTCAGCGGCTTGCTAGAGGCCTTTATTTCGGACAATTAATAGGGACAGTCCTGATGCGTGCCGTCTTTAGAAGCATATACTTTACAAATAGCTCATGTATAGAGGCTTGAAAACACTAAAATTGTTGTCAACATAAAAATAAATGGAGCCACGGTTCCACAGTATCCTACTTGCATGCAGAGAAAGAATCCGGCAACATTAATGATTCTATCAAGTCAAACATGGCCTAAAAATCTTATAGGAAGGTCAAAAAGACTTGAATAATGATCAGGAACATAACGAAACGAGCGGATAGGAATTTATTAAAGAAATCCTTGCACAAAATCAAGATTCTGAACCAAGAATCATGTAGTCTTACATCATTAATAGCACATAGAATGTAAAAAAAAATCTCTAACCTCGACTTTTATTCTTCAACCAATTCCGTAGTTAAATTTAGCTATTAAAACAAGAAAATAGTCGTTGACTATCCCAATGTTTTATCAAATTTTAATCAAGCAAATTCATTTCCCTAAATCTAGTCGGGGAGATGATTCATTATTGACATCATAGCATGTCATTCACCTATTAAAAATTCTATTCTACGTTGTTGTTCTTGACCTAGTCGTTACTTTAATATAAAGGAATATTTTCATTGTAGTTGTGCACGAAAACGAACAAAGCCTAAACGAGTCCTTCCGTAAAAAAACTGTGCTGTATTTTACTGTAAAAAAAGAAGCAGCGCTTATGTTAGGGTCAATAACATAATCAATTTGTCATAATCAATCACGAGATGATGATACATTTTCTAAATGTTCTTTTTTCCGAATCGGCTTTATTTGCCCTTGGAGCATCGAAAAACTCTCGCCTAATTGAAGAAATGAAAAATTAAACTAAATTTATAACGTCGAAGGGTTAATTAATCATTTGAAGCTATTTAGTCGTGGTTAAATAGCGATGACATCGCTCTGGAGATGCACGAAATCACAAAATCTGTTTTTGATTTTGAATTCTGGAGAAAGCAGATTTATAAAAAGTTAGCATAGACCGATTTTAAATTATGTATGCATGTCTTATTTTTTTAGTGTGAATTAAAAAATCTTGAAGTCCACTTTTTTCGACGTTTCGTTGATTTTGCTTCTCATCCCCAGAGGGATTATTTTCATAAATGAAAACCAGTTCTCATATATGTATGAAAGTAGAATTGTTATCAATATATACTTGATGATTTTAAAAGCCTTGAATTAAAACTGTAGCTAATGACGATAAATTGATTGGCACTTTTAAGTGACCATTAAATTTAGTTATGCCTTAAAATAAGTTGATATTTCTACTAATCGATGACTAATCAATGACAGGTACTTATGACTCTAAGCGGGACTGAATTAACGAAAATTGGCTTAATTACGAAATTTTAACTGCATTTAAAATGATTATATATTATTAAAGAACTATATGATGTTCTTAATTGTATGTTCCTGCAATAGCGAATAAAAGTTAAGTAGTCTCCGCACTGACTAATAGGAAACTTATATTAAATTTTTAAGGTTGTCTGTATTGGTTTCAACTTTACCCCAATCAGGAACCCCAGGATGAACGAAAATTATAATGACTAACCAATAAGGCAGTTTCAATGATATACCAAAATGAAACTTCCTTCCCTCTTTGTTAAGTCCTTATCCCTACCCAAAACTTAATCAATATAATTTAATTCTTTCCATTAAAAATTGTATTTTTTTTTTTGAACGCAAACGTTTGTGAAATGTTGAGGGAAATATCCTTTAATCTCATTAATTAGGTTTGGCATTAAGCAATATTCGGTAGGCTGGCTATAGCACCTTATTCACGGTTAAGAGAAACTTTTGAAAATTGCTTTTTTGATCATTACTAATTAAGACATAAGACCTACGGAGCTGCCTTTCTTCAGTGATTTAAATTTTTTTTTTGTAAGGCCAACGCCTACACAAAATAACGAACGATGAAGTTATGTAGTTAGGCTCTGTACCACATCGTTCGTATTGGTAATTAGAGAGTGTACAAGACGATGTAAATAGTTTGCCGATAGGGTATCATTTCGATGAGTTACGTATCTATAGCGGGTGGGTAGGGTAGCTCCAACATGACGACAGGAAATGTACCACAAAAAAAAAAAACGAAAATTCCTCCTGTCTGGTGGATAATTAAATTTACACCCTCGTCGCCAAAAGTTAGTCGAATTATGACGGCACAAGCCGAAAGGATGGGTAACGAATGTCGCCACATTAATTGGAATTTTGTGTATACCAGGGAAGTCAACATGGAAAGTTATAATTGAAATGAACATCAGCAAGAGTGTTGAGATTTATGTAGTTATATGGAAAATTGCTGAACGCTTCATACGGAAAACTGCATTATAAAACATTTAGAGATATCGGATGTGATATTTTTTACAATTTTGATTGGTTTTTAAGAAACAAAATTAAATTACTAGGCTAACATTCTTGTCAATACACATATATATTTTTTTTACATTTAAAAAGCGAATTTTTCACTTTGTCTTATAGCATTATAAATTGTCAAAAATTTAAAAAACTTGTCATGATGACCCAGACAAACTGTTCTAGTCGGCCGCCAGCAGCGTGGGACCCTAACAAAACAACACAACTTGTCATGATTTATTGATAGGTGTACATAAAAATATTTCATAAAATGCCCGCTAGTTATTTTAGTTATCCTGAGAAATATGTGCTTCTTCAATTTATTAATATTCAAAAAATATATTTATTTTTCTTTCAATAGATCTAGGAAATTTTGGAATTTGCGTTTTTTTGTAGATTTTTATTTTTTATGTATTTACGTCATTTTAAAATTTAAAATCTCAGAAGGAAGCAGTCAACATCAAGTCGATGAACATTAAAAATGATGCGATGTTTTGGAAAAAGAGATTAAAATTTATAAGCTATCAACTTGGTGAATGGAATCGTTTTGCACCATTTTATTTATCTATTCAGTTTTTTATTCCTCAATTCACAGTGTCAATTTTTTAAAGAAAAGAAGATGTAATTACTTCTATGGAAAAGTTTTTAAGAATTATCTTACCAATAAGATTTTAGCTTCTTCATTTAATGCAACTTTTCACTTAATAGCATTAGCATTAGCTTTTGATCAGTTAACCTCCGCAAGTAATAAAACGTGAAAAATAAGTTGTGTTACGAAGATGTACACGTTGTTTTACTTCTTTATTTTTGCTGCGTACCCAATATCGGACGAAGTTGTGGGTTAATTGTCATTAATCATGCAGGAAGAACCAGTAGGCTTTTAAGGCTCCCGAAATGTAAGTGAGTCTTTGGTGCAAATGTTAGCACCTCTTACCTAGACTGACGATCGGTAAGTTAAAGCACTCATGATGATAACAGTGCAGGAGTATTGGTTAGAGCTGATCGAACAGACCAGCTAAAACCACCCAACAGACTACTATCCGTAGACTCAAAAAGATACAGCATATTGCATGCCTGGCTACATAGCTGGAGCTAAGCGGACGTGCTCCACAGCTGCTATAGTAGCGATAACTTGGCTAATACCCCAGCACATATATACAAAAAATTGCAATAAGCAGCATGGCCAAGCCAACTATAACTAAAATATTTAAGTCTTAGCGACCACCTAGAACTATTTACAATTTGCTCTGAGCTCTCGGGACTTCAAATGTACACTGCACGGTCACAGACCACCTACAAAAAACTTTATGGTACAACAAAAGCTTCTCCACGGATATCCCTAATAGCAAAGCATGGGTTAGCAATAATTTACCAAACAGCCAAAGCGGCTTTAAGTTGTATACGGATAAATTGAGTCGGAGGTGGAAACCGGCGGATACGTGAAGAACCTGACTACAGCAATTGCGATGGGAAGTCAGAGTGTGTTTCAGGCAGAGGCCAGGTCATTCATGAATGTGCCTACCATATCTACATCTCTGGTATCAAAGGTGTAAAAATCCTTATAAAAAGACAGTCAAACAGCTATAAAGGCACATCCTTATGTACAAATTAGTCATGCACTGCTTCAATGCCTTAGAGAAACTTAGATCAACGAACAAAACCAAACTATGATGGGTTCTTGGAGGTACTTATGGTTATTTGAAAGCCTACGAATTAGCCAAAAAAGGTTCAAAAACTCCTTTCGAGGGATCTGAACACTACCCCACCACCAAATCGGCGATAAACGAAGTTATAAAAAAAAACAGGGATGCAGATGCATTTCGATACCTCTGGCCTCAGACAGGCCAAACGGAGCCACACAACTCTTCACCAAAAATGCCAAAAGATGCCTAAATCTAAATACGCATGATTTTAAAAACCTTGCTGGATACTTTACCGGAGATACCACCAGTTGAAACATCACCTTCCTAAAATCCAAATAGTTGACTCTCCAGAATGCCGACTTTGTCTTCAAGAAGATGGAAGCGCTGAACATATCCTACTTGAATGTTCACCCCTAAATTGTATTAGCCCGACCTTATTCTTCAGAGAGATATACAGAGTACGAAACACATAAATATTTCCTTTGCTAGCAGCGTTATCAAATTCGTACGGAAGGTGGATAACCTTCTATCTATAGTCTGAACCGAAAACGCAAATAGTTATGTATCTACTCCAGCCGCCTCAGTTTGCAGCATCGAGTACTTAGAAAACGAACAAGATATTATTTTGACAGTAGAAAATATAATATCGAAATTGCAATGCATCATCTGCAAGTAAGTAAACTTGCTAAGTAATGTTATTCAGCATGTTGAAGACTTTATGTTTTTTCTTTTTACTGGCATTTTTCGACTTCGATGCAATATTTTCAAGCAATTCTCGAAAGCTCAGTTGTTTCGTTTAAATTTTTCAATATTTAAACTCAAACTTTTGGAAGGCGTTTTGTGCAAACGATTTTTTAAAATGCGGCAGTCTACACTGAAATGTAGTCTACACTGAAATGTAGTCTACACTCGAAATATTATTATTAATTTATTCTAAAGTAATATAATTACGTTTTAATCTTAAAAAAGCTAAGCACTAGCTACCAGGGCTTACGGTATTAAATTTAAATAAATGTGAACTGCAAAGGTTTATAGATACTAACTTCCTTGGCTGAAAATTATTGGCACTGTAGCAAACTTAATTTTTCGTATTGATTATGGTTTTGTTTAATTGACAGTCTAAGTTATGGTGATTTTATAAAAACTTCAAAAAAGACTTATTTACAAAACCGAGTGTTTGTTCTGCTTTAAGAAAATCAGCAAAAGATTGTTTCGTTTAACACGAACATAATGAAAAAATCATTTGTCGAAGTGGAAAAATAACTTTGTGACAAAACTTAAAACTCATGTGACAACGACTCATTTGAATCTCGAAATGACATTTTTTCTTACTAGTTCAACAATTTTTGTAACAACATTATTTTTAATGCGTTGAATTGAACTAAAATTCAATTGATGCATTTCAAGTTTCGCTACTCAAAAGCTTTTTGTTATACAGAGTGATAAATAATTTTTTGCTGAATTTATTTTTTGTTAATTTTTTTTTTTAAATGCCAATCAAGTTTTTTCTGTTTTCCAAACACATTTTGGCTTTAAACACAAGTGTTTTACAGCTGGACAGACCGCCTTTGTTAGTAAGGTGTTTCCACCGCACACAAAACAGAGATTTATTCAGGTAGATTAAAAGTTAATACCAAAGTGTTTTTTTTTAACCGTTACATTTTGATTCTATAAAACGAAATAACGCAAAAAATAGAAAAACGAGACGTACAGTATGTTAATGGGCATTTAGTCCACAAAGTCGATGGTAGCTCAACTTGACCAACGTCAACCAGCTGCATCAACATTAAAATCCACCATCCTGTTGCAGTGTGCACTCCTCAGTGCATTTAACTTTTTTGACAGGCCCAATCACATCCACAACGACCTCAGCCGTTCTGCGCATTCCTTTACACAACGCATGTTATTCAGCTGATTTGTGTTCAGCTGTCAATAAAAGGTTTGTTAGATTTGTTTCGTCAGAACACATAAAAATCTGTACGGTTTGATTTGAGAATTCATTCGTTGAAGAGATTTAAAACGGGTAAAATTTTTAATCTCCTCGTGAAGAGAAGGATAAATCTAGTCATTTAGAGCAGTTTTAAGGAAAATTTGTCTTCTAATCGTGGATTAGTGTAGGTACGGTAAAACAACCTATAAGAGACAATCAACCGGATATAGAAAGGTAAAAATTCGAAAAAAAATCACTTCTTCTTCGCTGAAGAAGTTAATTTCTTTCTTTGAGCTTAATTTTGATAGACTCAAACTCCGTGAGAGTTAAGGTTTAAATAGCCATTTAATAAGCAAAATTTCAGATTTAAGAAAACATAAAAAAATGGTTGTCGATAATCACTTTGTTATATTTATGGAACCGGGAAATTCTTTAAACATTTTTTAACTGCTCTTAACAAAATAAGTGAAGTCTTTAAAGTCATATAAGGCAGTTAAAAAAAAAACAATGTGTTAGTTTTATTTAACTTCACACAAAACTAAAACCAATTTTAAGTGCGTCGTGCCTTTAAGTAAATCTAGAGGCGGCAAGCAAATTTTTAATGATTGAATTTAAGTCATATGAAAGGATAAAGGAGTTCTACATTATTCTAGCAAGCCAAAAACAAATTTTCAACGCGAAATAAAATATAATATAATTAATATTAAATGCTTTTTACACAACGTTGGTTATTTATGAGCAAAAAAAAAGTAATATAAAACCAATGTATTTTAATAGTCAACTACTTTAAGTTATTTTTTATTATTTTTTTAAAACAAAGTAATTTAAAATTATTTAAACTACTTGAAACGTTTTTTTACTTCCTAGTTCAAATACGTTTGAGTTTACAATTTGCATACTGGTTGTTTACCTGCAGTTACACTTGCACTGCTGATTGAAAAGTAATTAAAGATGTAAGTGTTTAAATTATTTGTCGATATGTTCATTAAATTGCTTAGTGTTTACGCCTTGCATAAAAATTCATGAGCGAGAAGCAATGAACAATTGCTATAAATTGGTAACCTGTTTATTGCGCAAGGAAAAGAGGTTCTAAATGTGCCTTTTAACGTCTTTGTTTACGAGGCAGAACCTTAGTCTTTCTAATTAACGCGAAGTAAATGACTTAGTTCTTAGAATGATTTTCAAAAGTGAGCATATGCGTATAACAGGAAGTAAGGTTAGATACCCACCTTTTTGAGTATCATTTTGCATATAAGTGACAGGAGCCACTAATAATAGTCAACAGAAAAATGTATTCTGATCCGACGCTCTGGATCTATGTACTAAATATTCGATGTGTAATAAAGAACTTGCTCAAAAGGGTAGACCGGAAATAGTTAATGCCTTTTTCAACATTTTTTCGAAACAAGTGACTACTGCTACCCAATAATTTTTAAGTATGGTTATAACTACCTTTTGCACCTAAAATTGCCTGTGATTTTTTCTCTTAATTACTTTACACCTCTTGCCTTTCATATTTCCAACCCTATGGGGATTTCCTTAAAATCAAGTACCACATGCCGAGTGCCTTTACGACATAGTTGTGGATTTGTTTTCAGATAATTTACTACCACCATTAACGATAAGACTATTTAAATACCCCTGCAGGTAGCATTTCGCCGCAATAGGAAACAGGCCTACACAATGGCCGATAATAAAATCGATGTTTTTGGTGTAGTTTTTCGTAACAACTACTGCAGCACAATGCAAATGAGTCAGACTTACAAGGATATCAAGATACACTGCACTGTACAGGTACTCACATGCGATTGTAGCAGGTGTATGTTTCTATACAGCAGTCATAACATCTGTGAACTACTTTCGTTTGAGAACAGGACTCCGGGACTACAAATTCAAATGTGTGACACACTTTTGTGTACCTACGACGACGACCATACAACCCATTCAAGGACTGCAAATAAACACCGCACAGCACCAGTGTGTTGAGAAATTTTCGTATATTAAAAGTGTGTTTTATGTGTTTCACAATCAAATCAAATTTATTGGTTTGTAGTTTAGGATTTATGTTTGCCAAGTTGGATAGATAAGAAAGTTGTTTGCCTCGTCGTTTAGATAGATTCGTTTGAAAGGAAATTTTATAAATAAACACCAAAGATTGGAGAAAAGTGCTACACAAAACTTGAACACTTTGTGTTGTTGTGTTTGTTTAAGACTTAATCAGAACATGTTTTCAATTATACCTAGTTGGGGCTGCTTGAAAGAGTTCATTCAATTGAATTATGAGTGCATCATTTTGTTTCTATTTCTGGTAAAAACTGTGGAAGCAGTGGGCTAGATTTTGATTCCATTAAAAATTACGAAAGCATAATTGCACGTCTATTGCTGCATCAGAGAGTGATGGAACATTGCTACATAATTCATCCTATTTCCCAGTAGCTTTGATGAAACTAGGTATATGTTTACAACACGGTATTATTCAAGTACTCTTAGCGGTCAGGTCATGGGACGATTCTTCACACAAAGTTTCTTAGAAACTGCCATGAAATGTTGTTCAAAATCCAAGTCTATGAAATAGATTTTGTCTCGGAAGACAGTACCTACGATATTTCTTCTTTGTACAAACGAAGACTAGATTTCTCCGAAAGACATTTTCAATCACCAACCTGCTTTCGGATAGGAAAAACGGATGAGAAAACCTAACTTTTTGACTTGCACGAATGAACAATGCTTCAACTAAAAGGATTTTCAAATCTCCCTGTATTTCAGGCAAAAAGGACGGAGAACGAACCACGGAGAACGAACTCATTAAAGTAATAAGAACGATCTAGCCCTATGTGCGTCACAACGAAGTGACGGTAGCTGAAAATACGACTTTGGACACAAAAAAATTTTTTTTCTGCGTTTTGTAACTCGCTAGGACTAACAATCCTTCCTGGAGTAAAACACCATATAAGAAGCTTCTCAATGGACTGTTTGAAGTCGGGAAAAAATTGGAGTTCCCAAGAGTCACAACACACACAGTCCGTCAAAAATCTATGCCCAGCAATTTGTTTTGCAAGTTGTGTGAGTTTAGCGTAGGGCGAGAACTGTACTCTTTGAAGAATTTCAGGTCGTCGCGAAGCGTGAAAAACGTTGTATTTCCCCGATCGAAATTCAAGCCCGGGCTTATAAAAAACGGACTAAATTCCAAGCATTGACAAAATGTTTGCTTTCACGATTTACTTGGCGACGGCAGTTAAGCGATAAGCCAAGAAGTAAAAGAAAGAGTGCAGCCGAAGAAATATATGTGAGCTTTATGATCTGGGTTGACTGGTAGATGTTGTATAAACCCATGGTTCCAATCTAAAGACTTTAAAACTGGAATCAGTGACAATATTTTTGACAAGTAAGTACTAATTTTTGGTTTAAAAACCCCACCAGTTTGGATACTAGAGGACTTATAATACGTATAAGTCACCAAAACCTGTCACCAATAGCTTAATTAGTTAACGCAGTGTCCGTGATGGGTGAAGTTAACAGGATCGTGACCTGTCGTTAAACCAATATTCGTTATTCGACGTTTGAAAAGTTTTGGTATACGAGAAAAGTTCAAAATATTCTCGGTGTGTGGGGTATACACAAAAGATGTGAGTATTTTTTTTCTGGATATAGTAAATCCGTTTTTCAGATGCATTACTGCAAAATTTTATTTGGCTGTGGTTATTGATTTGATTTCATCTTAAGTTCAACATGAGCGAAATGGCTGACGTTAAGAAGATGAACAAAATTGATCAACATTCTGTTATTCAATTTGTCATAATCCTTCGAAAAAGTCAAAATTTATCCAAGAAGGGACTGTGTCTGTTCTTCGGGATTCTCTACTTTTGTTGACAACCTTTCGAAAGTGGTCAAAAGAATTTTAAAGGGCATGGAGAGCATTGAAATAATCATCGAATGCCCGTTATGCTTGCACTAAAGACGATGGAAAAAGTCTGAAAAATCAAGACACTTGTACTTCAGTATGCCCGAATAAAGTTTAAAACGAAAGCTGAAAGCAATAAAATTTCCATCGGTACCATACACACTATAACTCAAGCTTGTCTTAGCCTTTCAAAAGTTGGGATGGGAGACTCGAATGTTTACAGGGCTGCGCCTCTATAAGAATAGAGAGTTATACGGAACTTTCGGAGCTGTGTGGTGAAGACCCCGTAAGAATTTTTAACATAGGTGTTACTGAAGACGAAACGCGGGGTCATTATTATGACCCGGAAAACAAACAGGAGTCCATGGTACGACACATAATGGGTATAGATCACCCGAAGGCGATCAAGGTCACTTTGTCTGCTGTGAGGTTTTTGCTTACAAGGCAATTTTACTGATAGTGTACAAAGAAGCCGATGAAAACATAAACACCACATCCTCCGCTGTCAATTTGCAACATTTAAAGGATCGCCCTTCTGGGGTTACTGATATCCAACTGGGCGCCTCCTTAGGTGGAGGATAGGAGAATGTTCAGATATGGTGGGAACCGGTATGATAAATATCCGGGGCAGACCAAAACCAGCAACAAACGAAAAATCAAGGAGCGTCTGTCTTGAAATAAGCCTCTTCCTGATCGGCGCCTGTTATCCAGGTTCGGGTCGGCCGAATATTAACCACCGCTTTCTCCTCAAATATGCAAATAGGTTGAACAACAATTGGATGCATTTATGAACTACTCTGCTTGTTATATTATTGCTCTTCTCCGTAAAGGCATAACACTTGCGGGGGTAAGCTTTGGTGTTTCTGTGCAGAGTTTTCACGTTTCGTGTTGGATGAAAAGTTAATTTTCTCTTCTATCCTTCTTATCCTCAAATTCTTTTTGCTCGGGATGTGCCACGCATCTTAAAGGTAGTAATAACCCCTTGATCGCGAATAAAAAAAAACCTTTACCAGAAGAAATTAAGACAAATGACGGAGTGGACTGGCTGCTAGCGTGTTACTCGTTCAGGACAACTCTCCGCTGCCTAAGGCGCATATATCTAAGGCTGCTGTAGGAGATTGTGGGTTCGAGGAGATTGAACACCCACCTCACAGTCCGGACCTTATCCTAACCAATTAGTTTTTGTTCCCAGATCAAAAAATAAACGTTCATGGAAGCGAATTTCCGATGATCAGGAGCTCAAAGTTGCGCAATAAGTAAATATTTTAACGGGAAGTAAATGCATAATCTAGCAGCAGATTATATTGAAAGATAAAAATAGTTTCAAACTAACTCTCATTTTCCTTTGGGGAACTTAAGGGAATTCTCGGTGTCGATCCCGAGAATATTTTGATCTCCCCTCGTGGCTGTTTCGCTGTCCGAGAAGCTTCTCTTAAGCCAAGATAAGACTTCTTGACAGCCATTCTGCCTGAAAGATAATACTGATTTGAAAAGATTTTCGCCTACTTCGCAAATAGTTTTTGACTTTCAAAAAAAGCATAGACCTGCGCGAACGAACGAAAAAACTTTATCCGGATTTAAGTTGAGAATAGGTCGATTTATTTTGAAATAAGTGCGCCCGAAAACTCGGCAACAGGACAAGAGCCGATAGCATGCAGGTGCATTGTCCCCCCACTCCCTGACGGAGAAAATTGAAATTATCTACTCCAGCAACCTGACTCTAACTGCTTGCCTTATTAGAATTGTTGTTACACACTACTAAATAAAGTCGACTTCCTTCCATAGAAAAATGTCAAAAATGTAAAACTGACATAAAAAGGCAACATTTCAGTCGAATTAGAAAGCTAATTTTTATCTAGCTATAAAAGGAGCGTTGGGAACCAACAGTTGGAGCAGAAATCAAAATCTCGAGTGTCAAACTGCGGCATCAAGTTATCGGGAATCTTGGGAAAAAAAAACCCGGGAAACTAAAATCATTCAAAAATCCCGCAAATTTAGTTAAATTTGACATACGCCGCCCCGAACACCTGCAACAAAAGCCGGAGGCCGGCTGGTGTATAAGTCGAAAAAACGCATACGAGTCTTTTTTTAAGAACCATCTAAACACTCTGTATTATTTCCGGGATTTCGACATTCGTGACTTTTTCGCCGGGATTTTGAATTCCGGGTTTTCAGTGCTAACCCAGGATCGCCGTGGTGCAGTGGTAAGTGTAAGCCTGCTACTATGCACGACGTCCCGTGTTAAAAAACCGACCGGGGCAATAACGGTTTTTTACCTCTGTAGAGTCTGACAAACCCAAAATAAATTGGTAAAAACTGTGGATTTTAACCGTTAAAAGATCGACGATTTTTTTCGATGTTTCCTTTTTTTTATTTGGATAAAAAAGCTAAAAATAAAAAACATCTGGCTTTTTGCATATTTTAAAAATGGGAAAAATGCAGCTATAAAACAAATAAAGAAAATAAAAAAAAAATCTGAAATCACGCCGCCAAGATACTTGCAAAGCAAAAATGACAAAATTTTGAATGACGATTTTCTGACGATTTTCTGACCTTTTTCATTTTCTTTTTAGCGTGATTTAAGGGAGCCAGCTTTTAACCTTTTTCAAGAGCAAATACCGGCAGTAGATATTTTTAGGTCTTCCTAGGTTTCGAGGACGAGATTCATCGGCCCCCAGTAAAATAACCCCTTTTAATACCCTTACAGTGGGGTGCCGTAGCGTAGTGGTTAGTGTGTGTGCTTACTACGCCGGAGACCTGGGTTCAAATCCTGCCATCGTCACCTGAAAAAAAAGACTTGTTCTATTTCACGGTCCCCATTTCCTCCGCGAGGGTCTGACCGAGAGCCCACCGAGAGTATCATTCGTCTTGAAAAACTTCTCAAAGTGCCGTTCGGATTCGGCAAAAAATTGTAGGTCCCTTTGTATGTAAAAGAAATCAACCCAAGAAATCAAAGGGACACAATTGTAGGTCCCTTTGTATGTAAGAGAAGTTGGCCCAACCTCGAGCTGTTGCGCCACTCTATTTATATTTATTTATTTTAATACCCTTACAGAATTCCGAATGTGGCATTGTCAACTCTGGAGATTAAGGGTACTTGATATAACGGAGGGACACCTGAGTAGACTTTGCGATGAAGTCCAGACTAATAGGTTACATGGCTAGCTTAACATCTCATTAGCTTCCTGACCTTCTATGATTCGGATTTTACAAGTATTGTTTTTTGTCAAACCTTGAGTCTTAAAGTTTTTTAATTAATAACGCACTTTCGCCGAACTTGCTTTGAAAAATTTCGTCATAAGTACCGCTTCGCTTTTTATAGAAAAGTGATTAAAGCATTGAAACCTCCTTCAAACCTCCTATACCATATTGGGTAAATTGAGTCTTACTAGAGCCCTTCCAAAAATGACAGCTGTCGTTGTGTGTCACTCCCAGAATACCAAATGGTTTTCGGGCTTATATCAACTGCAAATGTTCTGTCGCTTGTGGAAATCAATCCGAAATCCAAGAAGTCCTGCTTAGGAACTACGCCTAGGCTAACCGCTGTTAGGTACCTGGCATCAAAAGAAAATTTACAAGGTGAACGGTTCAACTACGTTCCAAAGACATGTGGTAAAGGAAAGGTACATCGAAAAATCACGTTTAAATTTAGGAACCAGTCCTAACGAAATAAGAAACTAATTTTAACTTTAAAAAATCACAATAAAAAGTTAAATTCTTCGTCCTTACAAAAGTCAAAAAGGTCATATTCACGTCGCCTAATGTCTATACCTATCTACTCAACTCATTTAACCATTTTAAACCGCACCAAATTATAAACCCAAACTTATTAGCATCTCATTAAATTTTATAACAAAAAAAAATTATGCACTAAATTATGATCGCGGCAAAGATAACGACTATATTCAAATGTATGGTAATAAAATCTCAAACGATCAAAAACGATCGTGTACTCGGACACATAATGTACCTGATACTTCTAGTGTTTTTTTTTATAGGCTCATATATTTTTTGCTCATAAAATTAACCAGAAAAGCACTTAAAACAAAGAACGAAAATAATTAAGAAGAATACAATTAAAATTTACATTAAAAATCCACTAAACAGCTGATTCGAATAATTGGGAGGTGTTGATATCCCGCCCCCCATACGCCAAGATAAATCTGCTGAAGATGCTGTGTGCCAAGATGCTCTGCTAAATCATAATCCAGATAGGTAAGGTATGCAGGTATAGAAGGTACATAAATGTATCTAATGTTATCCGTTTTCTTATAGCTCTTTTTTCCACTTTACCACACAATGCAACACTTTCAATGGAAGACTAAAAAACTTGAGGTTATATAGGTAGAGGCAGGTAAGCTCTTTTTTTTGCTGAATTCTTTCTTAAGCACTTTGCTTCTTTTAATGACTTTTCTTCCTTATTTCTTTCTTTCACTGCACACAAACAGGATACCTTCAACAAACGGAATTGAATTGTATAAACGCGCACTAAGAGATCCAAGAAATGTTAAAGGTCAACCTACAAGGATCAGGAAATAAATCAGGAGGAAAAAACTAGTTGTAGGCAGGTATATCTATATCGCGACGTTGTAAATAGTCCGGTGTTAGCGTGTCTGCACAAATCTTGACCACAATAATATTACAGTGACGATGACAAAGCGACTTCGAAGAACTTTAAGAAGAATCTCAACAAAAAACTAAATTAATCGAATTCAAATTGGGCAAAAAGCTTCACGAATTGGCGTAGTTTCATGGAGAAGGTATCCACAAAATATATTAAAAAGAAACACACAAAGACTTATTTAAAAACCGTCTTTAATTAGAAAGGCTCCCGACGTTTTATTCTAAGCCCGAAATGTAGGACTCTGCTCGGCGATACGAATGGAACAGCAGCATAAATTGTACTGAAACGGTAAAACTGAAAGCAACCTCGAAAAGATACACAGAAAGGTACACACAAACACAATGCAGTCTCTATACAGAATAACACTAGCGCGCAGTCAAGTCACATAGATACATTTTTCTTTTGCCCCAAACACAATGACAGAAACCACTGGCTCTGCTTGTGCTTGCCTGATGGTCGGTCGGTGCGGTGGAGTGGTGAATGGCGTTGATGTGCGAATAACAAGACGAAACGGCTTACACTACACATGCCTACGCCAACAACAACAACACTAGGGCTGTAAACAGCTGCTTTTGTGAGAATCGAGAAGAACAATGAAAAAGTGTCTAAGACGAGTGCAGAAAAAAGTGTATCTGTATCGGGATCTTTGGCAGATTAAATGGGAGCTGAAAATGTCACACAGCCACACATCCATAGGGGGCATAGACGCGCTCCAAAACAAGTTTTTCCGCATTCGAATTCGACTCAATGCACCAACGTGCTTGTATGTGTGGTGTGGCACAGATGTTTTCCCACACAAACGAGCATTTTATTTGCATACACCGCTTCACGGAGATGAAAACGCGAGAAGAGCCAAATAAAAAGCAAATCTCCATACATTCACACCAATAAAGAAGTGTATCGTAGCAAGAGAAATGCGAACGAAGCCATTACGAAAAGCAAAGAGCCAAGGAATAAAAAGAAAAACATCGAATCAGCTGATTCGAATTCCACCTGAAAACGTCTCTGCAAAGTGGATAGGCAGCAAGTGAGAACAGACTTTTCGAACATCTCTCTGTTTTCATGTGTGTGTGTCGTACAAGGTTGGTGTAAGTTGAATAAAAAACGGCCACAAGGTTAGGGAAATATTTCTTTGCTCATTTGTGTCTCAACAAAGTATAGCATCCCGGATGGTTTTCCCCATCAACATTGTGTCTGTAGACTGTTGATGTTGCTGTAGGCGAAGGGATATTTTTTTATTTTTTCTGTTGAGGAATGGAGAAAAAATAATATAGGAAGGATAAGACTTTTACAGATTTTGCATTTAACTTTTAATAGTCAAAGGACATGCTTTGGGAGCTTTGTTTCTGTCTGACGTTTGAAAATGTTACGCTCATAGTTGTGCAAGAGAAAAAATCGATTGAGTGTTTGGATGGCCTTCAAAGTCGTTAGATTTACCTTGATAATGCGCGACGTATTGCAACCGTGGTCTAAGAAGTCTTAAATATTATTAAGACTTATTAAGACAATAGCAAAAGTGTTAAACCAGAGCGACAACGTCAACGCGAGATTAACGAAATCATTTTGTTAGCGCCCAATGGAAGCGAGAGAAACCGCGACAATTGTTTTGACTGCAATTCGACAAGACTTTAAATACACTTTTGTAAATTTTATTGACTTTGTTACACATGCACATACATATGTATATGTTTTATTTTACAGGAAGAAGGTACCTAACTAAAAATAGAAAAAAAAATAGAGTGGCGCAACGGCTCGAGGTGAACCAGGGCCAACTTCTCAACACCGAACTATAACTTCTCAGGTACCTATCTATTACCTTAAAAAAAATCTAGGTATTCAACAGCGCTTCACAACTCACAACAGCGGATGTAAAAATAATCGTCGACCTCGGCGATTATTTGTCAATTTTTCTAAATAGCCGGCGTGCAAGACGGCGATAACGCCGGCAGTTTAAATTATAAATAAATAAATAAATAAATAAATAGAGTGGCGCAACAGCTCGAGGTGAACCAGGGCCAACTTCTCAACAATGTATGCTGGTGTGTGTGTATTTCTTTACATACAAGGGGACCTACAATTTTTTTGCCGAATCCGAACGGCACTTTGAGAAGTTTTTCAAGACAAATGATACTCTCGGAGGGCTTGTCAGACCCTCGCGGAGGTGGGGACCGTGAAAAAGAACAAGTCTTTTTTTTCAGGTGACGATGGCAGGATTCGAACCCAGACCTCCGGCGTAGTAAGCACACACACTAACCACTACGCCACGGCACCCCACGGCAGTTTAAATTACCCGGTTGAAATTTATTTGACAACTCGCCCAACAACAGTAGGTGCAAGGAGAATTATCTCGCTTTTGGTCAATAAGATCCAAAAAGTAATACCTATGTAGTACTCAAAAAAGGCACTAGGTACGTCTCAGAGCTAAGTCTCCACTTGGGCTTCTGGAAACAAAAAACTGTCTGACGTGTGGAAACGCCTCTAATCCGACGCTCCAGGCGTCATAAGTGCACAGCAAAAAGGGCATAGGAATCATTACAAGCTCTTAGTTGTCAGGTAACGTCTTGGGGTTTTCTGCATTGGGAGGAAGGGTTGTGTTCTTAAAATTAAGGCCTGAGCTTTATTTGGATAAAGTTTATGCAACTTTTGATAGAGTTGAAGTGATGGAGTCCCTTCTCGTCACGGGTGACTTCAGTGTTAAATTGAAGGACAAAAAAATTTAATTTTTCCATTAACTAGAAATATTTGAGCAAAAAATAGTTTTGTTAAAAAACTTTTCAAATAAGTTCACTACAATTTTAAAAATGTTTTCTGCAACCACATTTTTATTTTTAACAAGCAAATTTAATGTTTCCACGTATTATTCCACTTTTGTTATTTTCAATAAATGCTTTGCTATCTGCACCAAACACAACTTTTTCATTTTTTCTTTTTAACACCGAAATGTTTGATAAAAGTTAACTGCTTAACAAAGCTAATATTTTCCCCCCACAAACACATCTTTTGTTTTGCTGTAAACTTTAAAAGATTGCTATAAAGCATTTGTGATTTTCAATTGACAAGCATTATTTTGCTTTAAACAAGCACATATTTCTGCATCTTCTGCCAAGCAATCCTCTGTAGCCTGAAAACACTAAATTGTGTGTGTGGTGGTATATAGAAGGGAAGGTTACATGATGCTGATTTTGAGTTAGACAGTTATTTTTACAGCTCTTTTCGCACAAGTTTAAATTAAATTCAACTGTTCAACTGGATAAAAAGAAAGGAATCTTTTTTTAATGGTATACATAATCTCTGCAGGTGATGTTGGTGGAGTAAAGCTTCTTGATTTGGCGGAAAACTCGGAGTTAAAAAAGCCAGCAAAGAGGAGAAAAGAATTTACATGAAGACTCAAGGTTGGGATCTAAATTTCAGAATTCGGTACCGCAAAGAACTTACGAACTGACAGACAGAGCAGCCAAGGAACAGAAAAAGTTGTTGGAGATTAGAGGTCTGCCAACACGTTTCCAATCCAGGTGAAATTTTGTTAGATTTATTTGACAGGGTTGGAAACAGCATAACTATTTTTCCCCTTTTTTTGCTACACAAAATTTATTTTTTTAAAGACCCTTGATACTCTTGTCTTATGCTATCGCTAAAAATGAGACTAAAAACGGACGGAGTTTATTGGCCCAAATGTCACAATAGGCAGCTGTAACTTTAAACTAGTTAAGGAATTTTTTAAGCTCGGTAGAGCTGTTACCTCTGATGATGGCATCTTTTCAGAGGTCTAAGAAGAAGACATGTCGACAAAGAGGTAACCTTGCATAAAACCTTGATCATCCTAGTTTACCTTATCCGGATAAGGACATTCTGGTCCGGTTTGAGTTCTTTTACGCCACATGGAGACGTCGATGTAATAACGAGATGAACTTTATTAGACCTACAGCGACAACAGTCTAGTCAAGAAACTGTACATTGGGCGTCCGAAAGTGCTAGGAAGCGTTGAAAGGATGCACGAAAACAATTTACCCACAGAGTATTTCAATCTATGCCAGAGGGTAAGCGAAACAGAGGACGCTTTCTCCCTTGACAGGAGACAAGAGAGGACAATCTCTGCGAATTTATAATGCTCACTTGGAAGTAGTTCGGTTGGGACCCGATACCCGAGATAACTGCAAACTGATGCTGGTTGATGATGCTGGAATGAAGGGGGTAACGTAAGCAAATCAAAAGTGATGGCTATTCCTCGAATTCCTGAAGAGCATCCTGCACAAGTTAGAAAATTACCAACCTGCTTTTGTTAAGTGTGTGTCGCTCATTTTATAGTCATTTTCTTGTTAAAACCCGGAACGCGCTACATTGACTACAAAATTATGAGATTTAGACAGCACATTTTTTTTAAAAATTTTGAAGATTTTGAAATTTTAAAATCCGCTATAATTTTCCTTAAAATTTTGAATTATTTCTGATACGTGTGATTTTTTCATAGAATTCCAGAAAACAGCACCGGTGATAAGGGGGAGGGGGGGCACACGTTTTTTCATGCATTTTTGCGATTTTTTTTTCGAAAATGCGTCAAAGCTGCAATACTGAAACTGTTTTTGAAAAATATGACCTAAGCACTTGGTTTACTTTGAGTTGCTTTATACGTGCGTTCAATATTGATTTTGAGCAAGAAGCCGTTCAAAAGTTATGGCCTCCAACACTTTGAAAAACGTCACGCATTTTCGACTCTTTATTTCTCAAAAACATCTTGATATTTTCGAAAAGTTTTATTTTTTGATTAAAACTTACTATTTCTTAAGCCTAGGTTTCGTTTTTCTAGGTCTTGCCTTCTAAACTTCTTGAAAAAAAAAACATTAAGTCCATTTTCACATGAAATTTCAAACTGTAATTAAATCGTTATGTGTGCTTAAAAAAATGGATTCTCTGACTATTTCCCCAGTTAACACGCACACCAAATTTTGTCTTTCTACGACTTACTGTTCAGAAGTTCAGAAGCGATTAGACGGACAGACAGACGGACGGACGGACAACGTAGCGATACCATAAGAGGTCCTTTTCCGCTAAAAACTAGTGGGGAAATGCAACAGTACAAATGTAAAAGCTTTTGTCCGTCTGTGACGGATTGAAAAATACCCTACCTTACCTAAAAAAGAAATTGCCACGCATCCGGGGATAAAGTGCGGGCGGAATTTAAAATATAACCATTAGATACTTTATGCAATGTGGTTAAATAAATTTTGGAGCAAAAACCCTGCTTTTGGCTAAAAAATACACTTTTTTTAACCACGCCCACAAAAGTGGGCGGTGAAATTGTTTACTATTGCCTTAAACACAATTCCAAAGCATTGCCGAATGCCGAAAACTGAGGTTCTGACGCAAAATTAACATAGCTAAAACTTGATTTAGGCGTTTTTTCCACTATTTTTTAAACTAATTTCACGGAGTGGCGCGCATCCGAAACGTATAGCTTTGAATATTGGAACTTGCGACTCAAGGTAGCACCTCCATTGGTCAGATTCATGTCTTACCGATTTCCAGATTAAAAATGTGATTATTATGATCCAGATTAAAAACTAAAATGTGATTGGCGGAGATGACAAGGCTCATGACAATCAGTAATTTTCCAGTATATTCCAAATGGCAAAACGCCCCATCAGATGAGGTCACAGAGGAGCGAAAAGAGTGACGGGAAAAAGAATATCGACGGCCAATATATACGTGCGACATCGACAATCATGCTCGGAAATTTCTTGTGCAAAATGTTTGGAGTGAAATTTTTTCCAAAAGAAACCGATAGCAAAACAACTGATAGCTCGCCGTTTTTGATATGGCCCAGCCAATCTCGTTCTGGAAGAAATATGGATCCATGATTCCACCAACTTGCCAGCTTCAACTTCCGCAGGGTTGAAGTGAGAAACGTCAATATTCATAGGAATCTTAGCGACGCGCAGATTATTCTCTCCGACAGACTTCCTGGATTATGAAAAACGGGCTATCAGAGACGCGGTCCTTGCTTAAACCATTTGCCTGAGGACAGTGCAATTGAGGAGCCTGCCGATGATTCGACCGCTTTGTACTGGGTAAAGGCTACCAAAGATTAAGGTTTTTTCAAAACTTTAGTTTTCTTTCTTTGTAGAATCAAGAATAGGATGGATGGGCCAAGAAGTGGCCCACTTTACATTAAAGCAAAACTGATAAGCCGAGGTGTTCATTAGAAATACATAACTAAGCAACATCGAATGGATGTCAGGTCGGCTCCTTATTGTGGCCTTATTTAAAAAAGGCCGTTTGACGCTTACATATTGCTTCAACATTCATTTGAAAGTCGGTGGGAAAATAATTGCATAAGGAAAAACCGTGCATCTCAGCAGCGTGCGACAAAGTCACATTGAATCCATAATACAACTTCATAGGTTTCAGTGTGCTCCTAGTTTGTGCGCCACTTTCAAGACTAGTTCCATATAGCCGTTAACAATCGATTCCTCTCACCAAATACCGAGCCCATAATTGCGAAATTTGTCCGGCCAATCACTAAATGCAGTCGTTAGTCGAGTGTGTAAATTCCCATAAATTATCCATCGCGCCAGTTGTCTGAGTTTAGCTAATACACTGTGCTTCATAGCTTAATTGTAGAGTGCAATAGCGATGCAAGTCGGGCCCGGAATAATCGTCCTTGCATGCCGGTTCGATTGCAATCGCTTTATACAGCCAATGGCTAAAAAAAGTCATCTTCCAACCGTTCCCAACTTGAACTAGTGATTTATTTTGTTGCATTATTCTAGACACTTAACCTCTCTTTATATAGATACGCCATTCGACGGCTGACATGTTGCAGGATTAGCCGGACTCGAACAATTTAATGGGAAACCCCGCAAGGCTTCTTACTTACATAACCTGTGTTCTTCCATTTTGGACACATATAAGGAAGTCCATATAGCATGGCAAGAACGAGAAGCGGCACAATAATGGCAGATGAAGAAATAAATACAAAATCACTCGACAAAGACATGCGGCGCACCGGGAATAATTATAACTTTCTTGAATGCTTGGCTGGAGCCCCAACTTTGTTCGTGCGCCTCCGACAGACGTTTCGTTTTTGGTGTTAGAAATGTGTTGCATTATAAAATCGTTTTTTATTCGCGCTTTTTGACTGCTCAACCGGTTTCACTATTCTTTTTTTTTTTCGTTTGTCTTCGCAGAAAAACACAGGAAAATAATAAAGTTTGTAACTTTTTTGTAAAGAGGAGGAAGACTACGGACATGGATGGTGGAGCATGATGATGTCAGCGGAGAGCCTCATACTGTAACGTAAAGTTTGAGGTGTGCGCACACGATTTACATGCGATGTGTCACACGACCGTAACTATTTGTGTAATGATTTTTTAGTATTGCTTAAATTGGGGAAAAAATAAAATAAAAACGAGGACAAAGGGGGCGTGCACTGGGCGAGTAGTGACAAAAACCAAATTTAAGTGCTTTCGGTAATTGAATTTCAATTACCCTTCGTTTGTGCGGGTACCCTCCTGGTTTATGGGTAAATTTTGGGTGCAAGCTGGTGAGACCGTATTTTCTTGTTTATACGGTGAATGAGGTAATAAAGTTGACATTTGCTGTTATAAGCTGTCCATAAGCATTGTGTATAAAGTCATAAGTAGCCAACGGTTTCGTTTTGATTTTTAAGTGGGTCTTTTTGTAACAGGTGAAGAGTAGCCGTTAATGGCGTTGATATATTGATTCAGTTCGACCCGTACAGAGATAAACTGTTGCTGTTGCCATTTTTTTTAGGTTATTGAGAAGTTTTTTGAATCAGCTGATTTATTAGGTCTAGGGTTTATTGCGTTTATTAAGTACATAATAGCTTTAAAAAACAATTCAGGTCTGAGCTTGAGTAACCTACAGAGGATTATGTCCGCCTTACGTGCTCCTGCTACGTAGAGGGGGTAAAACACTGACTGTTTGTCCACGTAATTTTGATATCAACAAAAAGTTTTCTTAAGGTCGAGAAAATAAAACATATCAGCACTGTTAAGAGGGACAGCTTAACATTCGAAATACTTCTTCTCCGATCGACTTGAGAGGCAGCACTTATTGTCACACGGCATAGACTGCTACTGTCAACTTAGAATCGCTGCATGAGAGAGCCAAGTTGTAGATATTTAATCCTCAACAAAACCAGGGAAAGGTCATGTTCCTTGGTCCGTTTTTATCTTGGTCAGATTGCTATACTTCAAAGTAGTTTACCAAACATGCCAAAATCTGCTTTCCCCTTTTGCTACAAACCTTTCCTCATTGAAATACAGCTTTTTATGTCCTGAAGCTAAAATCAAAGCTTTATAATTAGTTCAGTACGACGCAAATCTTCCTCTTATTATTCTACACTACTTTATGGCGTCAAAAACGTCTTGTACGTTGATTTGTTTGAGGTTGTCAAATAAAAGATGCGTTTTTTAAGTAATGGTAAATTAATCTCTGCAGACATAGATTACTAAGAAAACGGTAACACATGCTGTTTTTACATCCTACCCAAGTATCTTACACAGTAGAAAAAGCACCGTAGACCCCTAAGAGCCAGCTTTTCAGTGCGAGATCATCCGAGTTTCGAAAACTAGAAAACTAGAATCAATCCCCGCTTAACTCGCCAAATTTGAGTTAATCTCGGTCCAACTCTAGTGAACAGTATGAACTTCTTCCAATATTTTTTCTGTGTGCAATGTCAGTTACTTTGAAAAATTGCATCTGAAAATGACAAAAACTTTTTTTTCCGCGTTTTTCTATGTGAAGTGAGAATTGGGAGAGAAAATAATTTCGAAAGTCCAAGATTTGCACAACTTTACTGACGGAGTTAACTCTGCACTAAAAAACTGCTCACTGTGTCAACTCTAGATTCGTTTTGTTGCGGAATTAATAGATCTTGGTTTAAGCTGGGCTTATGATCGAGACCAACAGAAGAATTGATCAAGTCATGTCTCTCTGCCTATATCTTTTTCTGCCAAACTCTTAGGGCTTAAGTTAAAACTAGAAAGCCAGACCAGATCAAGTTTGAAAATTAGTCGAATACATCTACAGACACGCCCACTGCAGACGTGTATTTGTGACCGCCTCCAGATAAGGGGCGGTTGGCCAACGTTTTGTTGTGCATTTTTGCGATTTTTCAGCGAATTTACGTCAAATAGCCGTATTAGGACTAAAAACATGACTTTAGCACTTGGTTAGCTTTGAGTTGCGTTAATACGTGTTTTCAATATCGACTTTGTGCACTACGTGTTTTAAAAGTTATTGCTTACGACACTGTGAAAAAGCGGCCTATTTTCAATTCTTCTTCTCAAAAAGTTTTTAAAATAAAAAAAAACTATTTTTTTACAAAATTTGATTTTTTCAGTATTTTTCCCATTTTTGGACGGAACGGACCGCTAAAAAACTGGAGAAAAAACCAAGCGGACTTAGCGTAGCTTCGATCCTATCAGGTGTTTCAAACTGTCACGCCCGTTGTTAAACACATCATGAGATCACTGATTGAATTCAAACTAGTTAGTTAGTGCAACAGGTGCGTATGTTATAGCTTGTCTGGTTGTCTGTCTGTAACGGACCGCGGTATACCCATTTCCTATTTCTTTTGTCCTTTCCATTCATGTTCTCTTATATTTCTATTCACAACTAAAATAAATCTTGGTTGTTAAACTTCAGTTTCTTTGACTTTAATTGTATTTAGAATTTGTTAGTTAAGAATCTCCTTCCTTAAAAATGGGGCGTGGCATCAACCCGTTTTCAATAACTTCGTTTTTTTTTTCATTTTTTTATCAGTAGTGTGTACACGTGTTGATTGCATTTTCATATTAAAAATTTGGTTTATAATTGAAAGCGCCCCCAAAAGTGGGCATGGCCAAAATTTATTCTTTTCAGTTGATAGCTTACACACATATCTGAACGTTTTATAATGCAAGTTTTTGGATTCAAAGAAAATTTATCGAGTAAAAACCGTTTATTAGAATGCAAATCAAATATGCAATTTAAATATGACCACGCCCACATGGGGGCCGTTTTTGCTTTTTTTTTTAATGCCAATCACAATACACTTAAGCGAGGATAACACATACCAAATGTTAGCTTCCTACGAAAACTTTGATTTTTCATGCCAATAAGCAAAGCTGGCGTGTCAGTGGGCGGATTTGAAAATTTTTTACACTTGTACTGCTTCGGGAACTAGAAAGGACAGATATCAATTTTCAAAACTACCCACAGACAGACGGACGGACGGACATGGCTTATTCGACACTTACAATTCGGTCTCGATCATATGCCCTTAAGGTGTTGGGGGTCTACGGTGATTACGTTACAAACTATGAATCAAACTTAATATATCTCCTATCCTTTTGGATAGGGTATAAAAAAATATTTTATTATAAGGATTTTTTATACCATGTAAAATGTACGCAAAAATGTAATTTTTTGGTTCGCATTTTATAATTCGACCTCTAGAGATGGGCGTGGTCAAAAATTTTGTGTGAATAAAATATTGAATAGAGTTCGCCGTATGTGTTGAATTTTATCTATTACCTGAGTTAGGCTAAAAAGGAGTCGTAGCCATGCTTTTCTGAAAAATTAGAGGTTTTTCTGAAATTCTGCCTCTTAGTGTGGGCGTGGTTGAAAAGGTTGTATGAACCAAGTGAATACAGAAAACATAAGACAAACATTTTTTAATTTGCAACAAACAATTGAATCAATTGCTTTTGAACTATGGCCCTTCGAATCGATCGGGGCGATCTGCCGACTTCATTTTTATTTTTTATGTCTAACAATCCCTAGGAATGCTTAATTTTAAATTTAGCAGTTTTAAATTTAAATTTTAAAATTTCAGCTTTTGACGCCGTGTTTTTACAGTTTTTAATGCACTGGAGGTAGTTTCACAATAAGACCTATTGTGGGCGTGTCTGTGTGCGGATTTGTGAAATTTTAACACTTTTATCGGATGATAAGTAACTTACGTACAAAAATTCAGATTTCTAGCTTAAAATTTAAGGCCTAAAAATTAGTAGCTTACGGACGGACGGGCATAGCTTTTTCGGTTCAGAGTTTGGTCTTAATTGGGTGTAAATTGGAAGTGGTTAAAAGCGACTCTGAAGAATCTGAACCACGAGCAGGGCATATCATTTTTACCTCACAAAATAGTGGATCTGCATAATATACCGACCAACGTAGAAGGTCATTGTTGCGCGATGTTGTAAACTATGTATGTGACAAACTAACTACACTTGCGTTGAATGAAGTGAAAAACTAAGACATTAAGAGACATAACAAACAGGATACTCGCTTTCTCTGAAACGTTTCCTGTGTATAAGGACGAAAGTGAATTAAATGTTATAAACTTTTATTCTTAAAAATTCATCAAACATCTACAGGCTTAAACTTGACTTATGGTTTTTTACAGCCTTCAGGTACGCTATAGTTCATTGGAAACAAAACAATAGTCAATGTTTAGTATACCTACTGCTTATTATTTCTCAAGAAGTTAACAACAATTTTGTATTTCGGACAACGACACAAACAATACCCATAACAACTAAAAAATCCATAAATATAATTTGGCCACTCATTCAGCTTGACGACAGAATCTTTTTTATCTTATTCAAATTTTATTTTTCAAGTCCATGGAAATTATTTCTCGTTTTGACTTCTTGGAATCGGGAAAGCCCTTAACAACACCCACATTGTAATTAAATTAGACATTCTTTTACGCTATTTACCCGATTTTCCTGTCCGTTCGTCTACTTTGCAGCCCAGATTTGTTCATTTTGTTTTTGCTTTTCTCATATTAAAACCCGAGAAAATCAGAAGGAAAACAACAGCGAAGAGTTCAAGCAAAGTAATAGGAAGCAGGGAAACAAGTAGAGTGTGAAAATTATAACAATTCACTGCAGATAGTATTTCTTTACATTACATTTACATATCTTTTAAGTGTCTGTCTTGTACCTTTTATAAACTGAAAAAGGTTGCATGCAATTTCTAGTAGGTAATTTATTTCACTATTATTCGCGCCTTTTTTCAAGTTTTTTCCTCGACTGAGCAGAACTACGATTATTATATTCTCGAAGAGTAATTGTTGTGTATAGCACTTACTTTCCATTGGAGATATAGAACCATATTATTTTGAATTAGACCACATTATAACGTTTAATGAATTTGTTGTTCACTTACCTGAAATGAGAGAAAGAAAAAATAGTTATAAATAAATAGAAAAATTTATATTTGCAACAAGTTTAAACTACAAAAATTTCTCTGGCAAATGTCCTTTAGATGGCCAAAAAGCCATTTACTTCGTTTTACAAACTAAAATCCACTTATGTATTAAAAATAAGAGACCAATAACATGACGTGAGAGTCCTGTAGTAGTTCATACTACAGCCATAGAACGAATATTCAAATTAGATGGATTTATTTTGTCACACCACTCACTCACGAATAGTGGGATATTTTTCGAACATGTATGGATGTGCGTCCACTTGTTTGTGGGTATTAGCATCAACACGCAAACGTGTGAATAAAATTCGCAAAGTTTTTGTGGTCTCTTAGTTTTAAGTAAATTATGTTAGGGTTGGTCGTGGCGATAAACACAAGCAGAATGCTTTTAGGATTTGCATACAAAATTTTATCAAAGCACTGGCATTAAAAAGCATGCCTTTTCCTGGTGGGAATTCGTTCGGATAGAATTAAAAGGATCAGGGGAGTGGATTAAATAAAAATAATTAAGTTTTGGGCTTTGAATTTAATTATATAAAAAAACAGTACGTTTGCAAAAAAAGGTTTCATAACCTTAACATAAAAAGCTTGTCCATGGGATTTGTTAATTGATAAACTCATTCTACTTATTAAGAACTTTATTTATTAACACAACAAACAGCAATTAATGAATTATACTTAGGAGCATTACTATACCATATTCCGAATGCCTACGATAAGGGTGTGCGAGTACTTAATATAACTTTTGTCACCGACATATTTCGAGAACTATTGATCCTAAGCAAATTTTAAATTTTATTTAATTTTACAACAAGCAAATTTTGTCGATTTTGCAATAGACAAGTTCCTCAATCGATTTACCCAAATCCGATTTGATGCTAATAAGATGAAAAGTATTATCCCATATTTCTTAACGACGTTTCGTCAGTTTTTTGTTGGTAACAAATTGAATGTTCACATTTTTATTTTCATTAACATTGTAATCTATTAATTCTAATAGTCATTAATGTTAATAGAAGTGCGAACTTTTTTAATTTTCCCAGCATCATTTTTCCAGTTCGGCAATAGATTAGTCCTACAGATGTTAACAAATAACTTACGAATCGTCTGGAATAAGGTATGGACAAGTTTGGCGGGCCTTGGACCTTGAAGCAGAAGTGCGTGCGCGGATTTTTGTGCTGACAGAGTTTGGAAATCGAGTTTCGGTGTGGGAAATCTTAGCTTTCTGTCTAAAGGGGCAAAACCCTCAAAAGTAAAATTTGTTATAAGACTTCGTAATCGTGTTGCGAAGGGAGCGTTTTTGGTCTAATGTTGCTCTTGCTGTAAATACAAGTGATACCTTACACTACAATAAAGAGTGATCCTCTTTGCGGACAAATTCTCAAACAATTTGTCAAAATGCCGCTCGAAATTCGCAAAAAAAATGTAGGTTCCATTGTATGTGAAGAAATTAACACATACATTGAAGTTGACAGCGTACGTTGAAGTTAAGAAGTTGGCCCTGGTTCTATTTTATTTAGCCGATTTATTATTTTATTTTTAATAAAACCACCATTCATTTCACGTAAATGTCATGCAGAACCATTTGTGATTAAGGAGTTCTGGGACTCACAATTTTGGGTAATAGCTATTATGAAGCCATATTTATATATTTTTCCCCATTTCTTCACGATAAAAAACCACGCAAAAATTTGAACAGTCAAGTTATCAAAAGCAAGACGTTTTTGACATGATTTACTTAATTTTAAAATGTGTTTTGTTTCAAAGAGTAAAAGTAACATCTAATTTAAATCTATTAGTTCTTTTCCCTAAAAAACCGATCTTATCGTTCTATTGTTTTTTTTTTTTTTTTTTTTTCAAAAAAAGTAAATGTTTCCATAAAAAACGAGAATAAATTTTTTCAAATAGTACTCAATCTAGTGCTTGAACTATTCACAAGAAAGGCCTTGCTTTAATGAACATAAAATCGTTACTCTAAACACGAAAATGTTTAAAAAAAATTACATAACTGCTTCACAAACTTATTTATTTTCCTAAAACATTTAATGTCTTTTTGCTTGAGTTGAAATGATCGCTACAAGTATTCAGGCATTTGAAAAGAATAGGAAAAACATTATTTTGTTTCCAGCAAATATTTATGAATCTTGCGAGCAACTGAATGCAAAAAAATTGTGTCGCAAAGATTGCAATCTAGATGAGCTATAGCAAAGACTGCTACGATAATTTTCATGTACAAGTGCTTCGATTTTGACAGGTTGGTATTTATCACCGGTTCATCTCTGGAAAACAAGTCTGTACGTCGCTTAATCGTTTTACATGAGAGAAGACAAGTTTGCCTCTCTATAGCCCTTTGCTTTCGGAATAAGCAACCAATAGCATTGAAGAACAAAGTAGACAGAAAATGACAAAAACAAAACAAAAACAGTGCTCAATTTAGTGCTTGAACTATTTACAAACGCCTTGCTATACTTATTAATATAAAATCGTTACTTCAAACGCGAATATTTTTAAATTATTTAAATTTAAATTATATTTTTAATTAAATACTTCACCTCAATTTATTTTCCCTAAAACACTTTACAACAATTTTTTACAAACAATTTACATTCTGATGAACGGTTTTAATTCGATATATTTAATTTAAATCCAAAAAAACTGCACTATAAAATGTTCAGATATGTGCTTAAGCTGTCAACTCAAATGAATACATGTTTTCCACGCCCACTTTTGGGGGCGTTTTTAAGTATAAAGCGAATTTTGAATATAAAAATGAATATAAAAATAATATATAAATAAAATTGAATATAAAAATCACCACGTGTTTACTACTTCTGATTAAAAATATGAGCAAAAAAACGATGTCATTGAAAAGGGGTCATTCTTAACTGACAAATTCCAAATACTATTAGAGTTAACAGAAACTAAAATTTAAAAACCAATACCTATTACGCAATTCGGAGCTTGACAGTTTAGTCCATTGGGGTGGGATATCCAACCATTCGCCAAAGCGGATTGTAACCCTCCCACTAGTTTTGTACACATGAAAATTAACCTACAATTTTTTGCCGACTCCGAGCGGCGAAGTGAGAAGTCTCTCATGATAAATAATACTCTCGTAGGGTTTGTCAGGCCCTCGCGGAGGTGGGAAATCGTGAAAAAACTTTTATTTCCCCGGTCGGGATTCGAACCCAGGTTCTCGTGTACGATGGTCCAACACACTAATGACTGCACCACAACGCCCATAGCCTTATAAGGAATATTTAAAGATTTTTTAACCATGGAATGATAAATTCTGTTTGGACATTATTTGCCGAATGTTATCTGTCGCTGGTGCTTCAAGGCGAGCGAAAGAAATGATTGCCTTCTGGAATCCTTTCGAACAGGTCAACCTTTTTTCATCGACTACGATTTACGCCCTCGTTGTAGATCGTCTATTTGTTGAGCCTTTCATTTGTAAGGTTCTACCTAGATCATGGCCTCTTGAGCAAAAAAGTAAAACATTTAAACAGTTACAGCCAAACGATACTAATGAATAAATATCCGGTTTCGTAATTAAATATTTTAAAGGCCAGGAACTGATTGTGAAAAAATTCGTTTAGCAAAGTGCAAAAACTTCAGAAATCTTCAAATCTTAAAGGATTCTTTGCGTTAGAAAAGACCATGTTACCGTAGCAGACTTCCTAGTTTATTTCATAGACTTCCTAGAAAGGCCACACATTATATGAAGGATGAAAAATTTTATTCTTGAAGTTCTTTCCCAATAAGCTGAGAACACTATTTCCTTGGTTCATGGATCAGTTTCAATTCACAAGAAAGCCCCTGGGTCATTTGAGGCTATCACACTCTTCAAAATTCACTTCACTAATTGAGGACGGGTGACTTATCCATCCGTTTCCAGTCTATTCACTTAACTGAAGCTGAAGCGCTATCAAATTACACTCCACGTGTGTACACTCGCTCCCCAAACTGGGAGGATACAAATAACCCCAGTTGGTCTTGGGTATACGTCAAGAAGTCATTAGAACCAAATTAACATATCATTGAACAAATTAAACGTAATCACAGCTTGGCTTTTGTTTATCTTTTCCCCAAAACGAATAAATACATAACTTCAAATGTGTGAAACAGTTGGCGTTGAGGTTCATTCACACTCAAAAGTGGATTCCCTATCTGTTTGACAAAGTAAAATATGCTCGTAGTTGGGTTGGACGTTGCTTTGTTTGCACAAAATTGGAAGTGCAATGAAAAATAAAAATAAAGTCAATAAAATAAAAGAATTCTTAAAGACTTGTCTTCTTCCCGTTGGAGGACAAAGTGAATTGCCGTTGAGAAGTCCACCGGAGGCCAGCCGCCTCTATCACGACTCTTCGTTGGAATTCCTGGATTGGAGATGTGTTGCTGGCGAAATCGTGCGGGGGAAGGGAAATAATTTCACTGACTGTCGCAACAGCAAAAATAAACCGCATTTAGTTTTGCGCGGGACTTTGCAATTGCTTTGATTGGCTTAAAGCTGGAAAAACAAGTTTAGCGGAAGATTCAAACAAATTGCAGTGATATTTTTGAGTACATCATCAAGGCAGATGAAGATAAAGAGTTTAATAAACCATCTCTTGAAAGATGATCCCAAATAAATTAGGGGATGCTTTGAATTCCACCTTAAATAGAAAATCAATATCTTAACTTTTGAGTAAAAACGGGGAAAAATACTGAAGAGGAAAAGGAGATAATGACTAATTTGGTTTTTGAAAGTTTAAATCTCTTAATGTGCCAATCATATTATGTTGACAAACCAAACAAAACAATGCTTGACAACAACAAACAAACCTGCTTATCGTGAAATGAGTATGCCTCAAATGAAATGTCTTTTCATCGCACTGATTTCAAAATAAAACCCAAACTACATTTGCAACTCTAAATAATCAGCATTTAAAATACTTAAAATTCATGTTCGCCCACTCATTTCCAAATCAAAATCCGCGAAACCACTCTCTTTGGCAATCTTAGTACACGATACAGTTTAAGTATGGCAGCAAAATACTTTTCGTCCACAAGTCAGCCACCTCTCAAGGTCCTCCTTATGGCGATAAGCACACGCTCCTCGCGAATTGCGCTTATTCATTTGGCAAATCTGTTTTACCGCTCTAAGGATCTTCATAAATTTCACATCCCCATTCCAGGCACCAAACAAACTCAAATAAGTTCCGCTTTTTAGCTGCCATAACTTTGGCGTTTCACTTGATGTTTTTTAAGGGTGGGTAGGTAGGGTATGTGAGGAATTGGATTTCCGCCGGTTTTATTTTTCTTCTTCCAACGAAGTTTGTCTTTTGATTGGATTTTCGAAGGTGTTCCCTATCGTTAAGCACGTGGAGAGACGGAGTTAAATTTTTTCTTGGTAACATAGCAAGTAGGAAGCCAGGCAGACATGCCTATAATTCACGATGATTTTATTTTTTGAATTTTGGGAATTTATTTGAAAATAATATTAAAGGCGCCTGGAGTTGATTGCCCCTTTATTTGGCTGTGGCTCTTGCGGAAAGGGGTATGTCTTCCTAGAAACTAAACTAAAATTAAAAAAAAATCCCTAGTAAAAGCTTTGCTTACATCAATCCTAATACTTACTTACTTACTTACTTAAGGTGGCGCTACAGTCCGGGGTGGACCTGGGCCTCAGCCAACAAGCTTCGCCAGCCAGCTCTGTCTCGAGCTAGCCGTCTCCAGTTTCGCACGCGAAGTTGGCTGAGGTCCCCTCCACTTGCGTGCGCCACCTGAGTCTCGGTGCTCCTCTACCGCGCCGTCCCTGCGGTGTGGATTCGAAGACTTTCCGGGCCGGGGCATTTGTTGGTGTCCATCCGCTCTAGATGACCCAGCCATTGTAGACGTTGTGTTTTGACTCTTTTGGCTAGGTCGGTATCGCTGTACAGCCCGTACAGTTCGATGTTATATCTCCTCCTCCACTCTTCGTCTATGCAGACGGGACCGTAAATCGTCCGAAGAATTTTTCTCTCGAAGCAGCCTAAAGTGTTTTCATCCGCCTTTGACAGGGTCCATGCTTCTGCACCGTAAAGCAGGACTGGGATGATGAGGGTCTTAAACATGGACACTTTAGTTGCTCGAGAGAGGGCTTTGCTACTCAAATGCCTCCTTAGCCCAAAGAAACAGCGATTGGCAAGAGTTATCCTTCGTTTGATTTCAGCGCTGGTGTCATTGTCTGAATTTATAGCGGAACCCAGGTAGACAAAGTCCCTAACTACCTCAAAGTTATAGCTGTCGATGGTGATGTTTTGTCCAAGACGTCGGTGTTGGGTGTCTTTTCTTGATGACAGCATATACTTGGTTTTGCCCTCATTGACTGCTAAACCCATATTCGCTGCTTCCGTCCCAATACTCACGAAGACTTCACTGACATAACGCTTTGTTCTACCAATTATGTCAATGTCGTCTGCGTATGCGAGTAGTTGAACGGACTTTTGAAAGATTGTACCTCTGGCGTTGGCGCGAGAGTTCTGCACAATTCTCTCAAGTATGATGTTAAAGAAGTCGCATGACAGCGTGTCGCCTTGTCTAAATCCTTTTTTGACATCAAAGTGGTCGGTGAGGTCTTTGCCGACCTTGACGGAACAGCGTGAGTTTTCCATCGTCATCCTGCACAGACTGACCAGTTTGGAAGGGATGCCAAAACTAGACATTGCGCTATATAGCTCGTCTCTATAGATGCTGTCATACGCGGCCTTGAAATCGATGAAGAGGTGGTGTGTATCGATTTGGATTTGCTGGGTTTTCTCCAAGATCTGCCGCAGTGTGAATAAAGCCACACTGATATGTGCCTATCAGATTGTTGACAAACGGCTTCAGGCGTTCATACAGTACAGCAGAAAAGATCTTGTATGCGATGTTAAGAAGACTTATGCCCCTGTAGTTGGCACAACTCAGAGGGTCTCCTTTCTTCAGGATCGGACAAACAATGCTGTGGTTCCATTCGTCGGGCATGCTTTCTTCCGACCATATCTTGCAGATGAGCTGGTGCATGCTCCTAACCAGCTCATCGCCAGCGGATTTAAAAAGTTCGGCAGCTAGGCCGTCTGCTCCGGCTGCTTTGTTGCACTTGAGCTTAGACACAGCTACTTTCACCTCCTCCAGGTCGGGTGGGCGGTATCGTTCGTATGCTTCGTCGGTAACGTCTTCGCCCGGGTTGAATGGTTCGTTCTGCCTGACAGCGGTATTTCCTCGCCCTCGACGTTATACAGTCTGCAGAAGTGGTCCTTCCAAATCCTCAGCACCGAATTCGATTCTACAACGATGTTCCCTTGATGGTCCTTACAGGCTTCAGTTCGAAGTTTATACCCTTGGCAGGACCTTTTGATCCTTTGGTAAAACTTTCTTACCTAATTCCTGTTGTAACATCTCTCTATCTCTTCAACCGCGCGCTTCTCGTGCTCTCTCTTTTTCCTTCGGAGAAGCCGGTGTTCCTCTCTCCTCCTCTGCTCGTAGAGCTCGCGAGCAGCTCTAGTCCTTCTGTGCAGCGCCGCTTTGTATGCTTCCTGTTTAGCTGCATGTGCTTGCCGGCATTCATCGTCAAACCAGGGGTTTCGTTGTGGTGGCCGTGTGAAACCCAGCACTTCAGAGGTGGCGTCTCTGATGGCATTTTGGCAGTGTTGCCACTGGCTATCAATACTTGATGCTGGTTGCATAGGACTTCGTAGAAGGTTTTGAGAGACTCGGTTGGAGAATGACCTGGCGATCTCTTGCGATTGTAATCGGCCGACATCAAACTTCCTTACAGTATTTCCATTACTTGGCGCTGGTCGGGATATCCGCAGCCGTACCTTGGCTACAACAAGGTAGTGATCCGAGTCAATGTTGGCCGCTCGAAAAGTTCGGACATCCATGATACTGGACGAGTGCCTTGCGTCGATCGCAATGTGGTCAATCTGGTTGACGGTTGATTGATCGGGAGATCTCCATGTCCCTTTGTGGATATTGAGATGCGGGAACTGTGTACTAGCTACCACAACGTGTCGCCCCGCAGCAAAGTCAATCAGCCTGAATTCGTTATCGGAGGTCGTGTCGTGCAGGCTATGCTTTCCGACAGTACGACCAAAGATGCCCTCCCTTACTAGCTTGGCATTAAAATCGCCTAAGACAAGGCGCTCGCTTACAGGGTTGAAGCTCAAGACTTTTTGCCTAAGTCTGCCTCCAACAACGAAACCACATCCAAATAGGCGCTGTTTTTAATGCCGATAGCAGTCGCCGTAGTAGAGGTCGCAGTTTTTCATCCTTCTTTTGCCCGGCCCGTCCCACCGCATTTCTTGGATGGCAGTAATGTCTGCCTTGCAGTCGTTAAGGGCCTCCGCTAGTTGCTCGGCTGCACGTGGTCTGTTAAGGGACCTAACATTCCACGTGCAGATCCGGAGCTCGTTGTCCTTTTCTCGTTTGCATTGGTCGTCAACAGTAAATCCGTCCGAATCCGAGGCATGTTTCTGCTTCGTGACTGGTGTTTCTTTACGTAGCCGGGAAGTCAACCCGACGGCACGACCCCCAATCTGGAGGACCAGATCCTTTGTTAAGCTCTTAGGACGGAGAGCCGGATAGCCCGCTCCTTATAGGCCTGAGCTCCGAATACGTCGAAGTAGCCCATATAAGGTGTTCACTAAGTAGTTCGGCCTGACTGGAACTATAGACGCCACCGTTGATTCCATCTGGTGAATTCCTCCGCTGCCGTCCGGATGCAAGGAGAAGTGCCTTAGTCGGAACACTCCTCCCCCCTCTCTCGTCTGCTACCCCCAACAACCTTCCAAAGGGGTTGAAACCCAATCTCCAGTTGAGGTACTAGGCACCCGGTGTTCACCACGGGGAGGTGAGAGTAGGAGTTGATAGACAGAGGTGGGCTTAGAAAACCTGTCGATGCTTGTATCCTCTTGAGTGCACATGTCTATACTTTGACCACACATCAATCCTAATAACTTCACAAAAATCACGAATTTTCTGCCTCTTATAAAAACGAGTGCCTGGTAGCATAAAGTAGACCACAACCTTAAAGTCTTCCTGTCACCGGGTACTGAAAAAAGTTTCGGCGACATTATTTAACCGACAAGCTTACAGCGGGTTGGGGTCAAAATTCCGGTTGGGTCAAAATTCTGCTTTCAAAATTCTGTTTTACAAAATTCCGGAAATGCCACTTTTACAAGCGGTGTATGGCGCGTGTCGCTCTCTGCAACCCTATGCCTGATTATTTTTTTTTACTACGTTACTTCTAAGAATTGAAAAGTTTTCTTAAAGCAGAATAAGCTGAAATTTATTGCTTTCGTCAGAATTTTGAGCAAGCATAATTTTGAAAACTGAACTGTGATATGCAGATTTTTGACCCGCTGCCTGAATTGTCATTAGGACCTAAATGACAATGTGTCCTCTCCACAGGCAGACAGGTGTGCCCAGTCAAACCTGCCACGTTTTAATGCTCAGCGAAAGCATGATGGCCCGAAAGGACGGCTTATAGCAGTCTGCAGTCGATTCTCTTGTCAGATCTTTTTGTAGATGTCTTGGCGTAGTCATTGGGTCGGATTCATGGCTACTGATGGAACGCAAGTTCGGGTTCGTGAAAGCCACTTCTTTGCATTTGCCTATAGCTTGCTCGTCCGAGGTATTATTTCCCTGGATGCCAGTGGATCTAGAATCCAAACTTGATTCCCCGTATTAAGCCTTTTGACTAAGTTCAGCGAAAGCCTGGGTTAGGGCACTATTTAAGACGAGGTAAAAGGGTTGAGCAGGGCTTTTGTTCAAGTTGGCTGTCACCGCAAAGCATGCCCTTCACCTTTTGGTCACAATTACATAAAATTCCTAAGCAGAAAATATCCGCTGGAAAGTCACGAACGGGCTTTATGGAGTCAGAAAAACTCCAGCACCATGATTGTTTGGTTTTACAGCTATCTGTAAATCTGGTCAGTTCCCTGTTTGAGGTGGATCCCTGATTCAGGGAAACTGACCAAAGCCATTCTGTAGCTGAAGAAAGTCGAAGTCCAGAAAAAAACAGTCGAATAGATAATTTTGTCGCAAAAGAATTTCTTCACGACACTTTATCACCACTATAGAAACGAAAGACAGTTTTTAGTTGATTCCATGATGATCAACGGGGAAGGTTTATCAGAGCATAATAAGCAGATCCCGGCCCTCGGCGGGCTAATGAAGGCTCCTGTGCAGCCAAGACAAGTCGTTCTTTAGAGTTTGAGGCAGTACGCCTTTCCTCGAAAGCCTGATTCACCAAACACCTGATGTACTTATGAGAGGAGTGGTCCTTTTATGTTGTGACGCACCTGCCACAATCTGCTTCAGTTATCAGCGTCCCGTGTATTAGTATTGCCTTAAAACTTTTAACTTTTGTTTATCTACACCTGGCAATCTATAAGGGGGCCAATTGGTTGCCGTGGGGGGTCTTTGCTGGCATGCATGTTGCTTCTTGTTCCTCACTGGGGAGATGGATCCGCTTGACTTATCTGGCCTCTCACAAAACCATGCCAGTCTTGCGTGCCCGTGAGAAATATTTCACCCTGTTCCTACCCCACCCTACCTTGACTGCTTCACTCGCCTCAACAGTCCCTTTCCTAGTCGTTCTTTATTTTCTAATAAATTTCTATCCTTCCCAGTTCTACTGCGCTCATCCCATCGCGCCCTCAAACTAACATCGCACCTTTGTTACTTAATGTCACGTGAGTTGCACATGGGTCCGATTATCAAAAGCGCCCTCAACGTCGACGGAAAAACTAAGCTGATACTTCTTCCTGTCAAGAGCACATTCAATCCTACCAACAAGAATTTGAAGTGCAGTTTCGTAGGATTTTCCGCACGGATAGGTGCATTGCATCTCAAAAAGTGCATTTGTTCGAAATGATCAACCTTCCACACATGCAACTCAACCAGTCTCTCCAAATTTTTCAGCTGAAAGGAAGGCAGACTAATGGATCTGAAGCTTCTGGCTACGCTATAGTCAAACTGAGCAGGTTTTGGCATGAACATGGCTTTAACCATGCGCCAAACGCTGGGTATGTAAGCCAGGCCAAGCTTACAGTAATTTTTTATTTCAGTGTGGTAGATGAGACTGCAGATGAGACTTAAATCACGTTTTTGCACAACTAGGGTAGTTACATTCCATTTCTCAAAAGATGCAATTGCATAATTGATAACGTCATCAGTCACCACTCTGGATGCAATATACCAGTTTAGCAGCGAGCTGTTTCCTGGGTCTAGAGTGTTTGCTCTAGACGCTTGCCGGTACTTCTGTGGAGCACGTAGCAACCTGATTTCACGGGAAGTGAGCGTTTAGAAACCTCTTCTCTTGCGAACGAAGAACGTCACAGCTGAATTGAAATTTTCATGTTTCTGTGATTTGACAAGCTGCTATCTGACGATACTTTCAGTCTTAGAAAAGGAACCTGTTAGACAGTCGGTAAGCTCACTAAAAAAAGCTCCCATTTTCCGCCAAACTGTGACTAAGTTTCTAAAACAAGACTAAGATATGCACCAGACGAAACGTCAGAAGAGGAACACCGCTGACGGAGGTGTACTCTCTCCGTTCATATTGATCATGGAAATGGACGAATTGTTTAAGGCACTGGAGACGAAAGGCTTCATTGTGAGCGCATACGCAGGCAATGTGGCAATCCTGATTTCAGGTAAATTTCCATCCATCCACAGCGATTAATTCAGCTACACGCACTTCAATATATTGGTAACTGGTTTTCAATCTTTCTAAAACGGAAATCTTACTGTTTACCGGGAAAAGGGCAAGTTCAACCTTCAGTACATCAGGAATGGGGGGAATTGAGTTGCCGCTATCAAAATCGTTTAGATACCATTATGGCGTCATTATGGTCTCCAAACTCAACTGGGCAGAAAAATATAGAAGATCGTGTTAAGCTTGTATACGTGGCTTTATATGCCTGCCACATAACGTGGGGGACTGCAACCAAACATGGTACACTGGATGTATATAGTGGTTGTAAGACTCATCCTAACTTACGGCGCGGTTGTATAGTGGAAGGCTACAGAGAGAAAATGTCATCTCTCTAGCCTCATCAAAGTTCAAAGGGTGGCCTGCATTGGAATATTAGGGTAACTAATGACCACACCACGCCACAAGGCAGAATTGGAGGTATTCATTAACCTCGCCCCTTTCGACATATACTGCAGCGGCAGGCAAGGTAGCTAAAACAGCTGTCCTTCTAAGGGAATCCGGACTGCGTATGTGGTCCCTTAGATCTTATGGACACGTCTCTGTGGAAAGGCAATGGGGGTGCCCCCATAGATACCCCAACCACGGACTAGATACTAACATTCTGAAGATCATTAGATCGCCAGCAGTCTATACTGACGGCTCTACGACGTCGGAACAGGCGCAGGCAACTTCTGTAAGGCTGTGGGATTATTATCATTCCGTATTAATGACGGCTGCAGTAATTTCCAGGCGGGGCTGGCAGCTGTAATCCATGCTACTCTGGCAGTCAAGCGGCCATTAAAGCCATGGAGTCAGTCTGTGCAGGAAAATTTTAGACGAGATATCTCTTGGCAATACTATAACTCTGTGCTGGGTGCCGGGTTGCACCGATATCCCGGAAAACAAAGAAGAGGACAAACTTGCGAGATTTGGGTCAGGGATCGCACGCATCTCTAACCCGCAAAGCTTTTAGAATTCCGCTGAGCTCGATAGCACGTAAGATAGAAAGTGAGTCCATGACAAGAACTTACCAACGTTGGATGGAACTCGACACGTGCAGAGGGAGCTATGACCAGGATATCCGAGAACTCACGGGAGTCCTTGGGCCATAGCGATGTGTGGGGCTACATGCAGAGCGGCTAGGCATACATCATAATGATTACTGCAGAAGCTGCAGGGACATCGAAGAAATGGAATCTGTTCGTCACTTGGTATGCCAATATCCAACACTAAACAACATCAGGGGTAGCACCCTCGCTAGTTACTTATTCAACGAACTCGAAGATAAGTAATGCGGATCTGAGGGACGTCCTAAAATTTGTACTCAAATCTGCATGGGTCCAAGAGAGCGGCACTCTGAGCTTTTAACAGCGATTTATTTCTGTTTTCGTTGCAGGTGTTAAGAAGGTTCCCAAATGGACACAATCGACCAAACTGCTATGGTCTAAGTAAGCCGTGCCTATCTTAATAACAGCATCCATCAACCTGAGCGATTCTTAATTGAAAATCGAATTAACCGACATACCAAAAGTGTTGCACCTTTCGTGGTTACGGAAAAACTAATTTGAGTCAATCATCTGCTGTCTTCCAAGCTCTCTGCTCCCTATATGGGTCACAGCATCTACCATTGGTGCAGACTGGACTCAGGCCTCATGAGGGGGAGTTAATCTCATAACGAGCTTGAGTCGCTTCTTCTTGCTTTTCGGTTTAGCAGAAGAAAAGGCGACCATGAAAATGATGGGACAGCAAGAAAAAGAACAAGTTTTATTTTGCAGATGGCAGAAGTCGAGGCTTGAACCCGGATTCCTGTGTGGTAAGCCTCACTTTTTTTTGGTAAAACAATTTAACTGGGCCAAAATTTGATTTGATTTTACTAAATTTTGGCTTCAAAGAAAACTAATTGAAATTGGCTAAGCTCAGTTTAGTTTCTGAAGTGCCATTCCTTGCATAACACGGTCCGGTTGTCACACATAGCTTTTAATTAATTGTACATATTCTCCATACAATCTAAAGCATCAATTTGTTACTACGTCCACCTAATTGATGGCTCAAAAAATCTAGTTACAATCACAAACTTATATAACCAAGAACTCTTACACAACCACATTTAAACACATCATATACCCCATATGCTTACCCTGTGCAGTTATTGACGAAAATTCCACCTTCCTATTCCACAAGGCATAAGAAGCACAAACTGTGACTATGGTTCCTGTTTATAAAAAAAAGCTTCCACAACAACAACAACCCTCCTCTAATTCCTCTTTGTATCCGTCTTATGTGTGTCGTGCCAACTACTGGAGAAGAAATCATGTGGAAAATAACAAAACCACAGTTAATGGGTTAGTGCGGCAAACCAATGAACGGAAAAATCAATGATGAAAACCCCCAATTTCAATTTTCAATGAAATGACTGTATTTACTTTGTATAGGTACATACCTACAAAATAGGTACATAAGTATTATGAATCAAGTACGATATCATCTGCAACATGCTTTTCCACGTCCAACAGCTGTGGCGAAAAATCAATCCAGGTTCTTGTCAAAATATCCATTTGCAATGTGCAGTAGTTAAAAGTTTTTGACACTCGAAATCCTTTTTACCCATGTGACATTCCTTCAGTGTGGTTTCTGGTGTTGGCTTTGCGATACACAGCTGACACAATAAACCGTTTTTGCATTTCATATTTGCAATTGCGCTGTTTAGTAGCAATCAGCTGTTGTAGGTACGAAAAGTTTTTCTTAAGCTTTGACATTTCCCTCGTAACATTTCGCTACGAGGGAAATGTTGCAGCAACATGTTGCTCTTTTCAGTAGCTGCGGAAGAGCGTACATAAATCTAGTTTAATTGGTGGGGGGGGGGGCTGTCGAGTGTTATTATGAGGTACTTTGTGTTCAGTAGTAAATCATTGAAACGATTAAAATGTCAAATTTTTATTCACAGTTTATCTTAATGTGTAATACTTAAGTTTTTACTTTTTAAATGGAATTACCGTAAAGTTGGATAGTCATCATCGGAACCTCAAAAATATGAAAGGAGGTGTAATTTATAGCAATAAAAGCATTAAATAAACATAAAAATTTGTTTTAGACAGTATTATACATTTGGAGTAGTAACGTCTGAATACATCCGCAAGTATTTAGGCGGGAACATAACTAATAAAATATTATAAAATTAGTCAGAAACCATTACCAATACAGATTGCTCGTAGTAAAAAATATTCAGTTTTTCTCGACTAGACCTAGGCAAAAAAAAATAGTATGTCCAATGCAAACCTTGTGATGAGGGTGCTGTAGACAAAGAACATGACCAATTTACTTACGGGTTAAACTAGCTGCATCTGAACGTTGAATTTGAGAATGAGTTCGTGTAATTTTGGATGAGTTCGGATCAATGTAAAAAAACACATTGTATCTTCTTAAAACAATATCATCTATGTTGCATTAGGGGAACATTACATTGTTCCCCTCCTAATTTTGTTCGTCGAGCGGGAAAATGGGGAAGAACCATCACTTTCGATGTTGTGACGCAGGCATTACATGGACGATTGTCATTTAAGAAATGAGTCAAAATATTAGCGGACGAAATGTCGAAAGAAAATTCCGATTTTGGTTTACCGGCAGGATTTGATCCAGCTGTAACACACCTGGAGAAGGACACAGCACAGCTAGAAAAATTTTAATTTTTCATGCTAATGAGTAAAGAAATTAAAACGCTTAACGTGAGCACCTGCCTTGGTGGCTAGGTCTTACGGTGAGAAATCCCACATAGATGGAAAAATGAGCGTTTACCCACCCCAGGATCAATCAATGTGCTATCTATAACAAGAAAACCCCAGCTATGAGAAGTCACGTTGAGGCATGAAATACCTCCATGCTAGAGCGAGGTCTATCTAACACCTCTTCAGGTCTAGAAGCCCAGGAGCGCCTCCCTCCCATGGTACCAGCATACAGCCTCCTGCCGAGCTTCGCAACCCAGGCCACTACCAGATGGTCAGCCTTAACTGTCCGTGGCCTGGCAACCACACAACGTCCTCTCTAGAACTAGTTAAAAAAGGCGGAACTGCATTTCCATTAGCATGTAACGACGCAGGCATTTTACCTGGCTTTGGAAACCAGGAAAGTTCACCATCGATCAAATATTCACACTGCGGCAGATCTTCTACAGATCAACTAAAGTTTCCATGTATAAGACCCTCATCATCCTAGCCCTGCTTTGCGGTGCAGAAGCATGGACCCTGTCAAAGGCGGATAAAAACACTTGAGGCTGCTACGAAAGGAAAATTCCTCGAGCTTTTTATGGTCCCGTCTGCATAGACGGAGAGTGGAGGGAGATATAATTCCGTCGAACTGTACGGGCTGTATAGCGACACCAACCTAGCCAGAAGAGTCAAAACACAACGTCTACGATGGCTGGGTCGTAGAAATCCCCCACGAAGAAATCCCTTTTGTTCCGTTTTAAGCTAAACCAAAAGCCCATAAGTATAGATGACAAAGAAGTCACAATCTTTTCTTTTGTATGTAATATAAGCACTAATTATTAATTAACTTTCTCGGTCTTATCATTCAACGGCAGACGGCTCTAAGCCATGTTGTATACTACTTTTTGTAAACTTCTTTTTGTAAAACTTATCGAAATGAAAATAAAAAGTTTTTTGAATTGAATTTTGAATTGAATTGATGGCTGGGTCATCTAGAACGGATGGACACCAACGCCCCGGCCCGGAAAATCTTCGAATTCAACTCAGAGGGACGGCGCAGTAGGGGAGCGCCGAGACTCAGGTGGCGTACGCAAGTGGAAGCGGACCTCAGCCAACTTCGCGTGTGAAACTGGAGACGGCTAGCTGGAGACAGAGCTGGCTGGCAAAGCTTGTTGACTGAGGCCCAGGTCCACTCCGGACTGTAGCGTCACATTACGTGAGTAAGTAAGTAAGAGACCTTTCTAGTCATTGCAGTTTTCGCGGTTTTCCTTTTGTGAAGCCAGACCAGGTTAACTCATCGTTGGCGGGATAACATGGTGTCCATGGAGACCTCTAAGAACGGACTTTATTTCTTATTGGTTGTTTGGACCTGGAATCGAACCCAGGACCTTCCCAATTGCCTGTCATAGGTGCTACTATCTGCACCACAGCTCACACCCATCTCGGGTGTCCGAATAGCCTTAATGTTGTCTCTCCTTAAATAATGCACATAAACCAACAACATTTATATCTTATTACGATTTATAATTTAGTGAAGCCTGTCATGAAGTAAAAAATTTAAGCAGGGGGTTGCAGGGGCCCCCATACATATGGCACAGTTTTGCATTTTAGATTGGTCAGTCTTAATTTTAACTTTAGGACAATTATGAATATTTTAGGCCTTGATTGGTCATCATAGAAAGTGACAAAAGCAAAAAGTACGATTAAGTAATATTTAGAGGTACCTACAAGCTTTTGTTGAAGAGGTACCTATACAGCCGTCAAAAAGTTTAGAGCATTGGAATCGTCACAGCCTAAGGATATATCATTTACGACGAAGCCATGAAGCCATAAAGGCTCTGGTAACACCAACAGTAAAATTGAGTGCAGTAGGACTCTGTCGCTTAGAACTTAATGACTTCAGCGGAAATGAAAAGGGTGATGGGCTGGCGAAGCAAGAAGCTGTCTTCTGACTGCGGCGAATGACTTAAACCATTCAAAAAGTAGCCTTGAAGAGATGGAACACTCAAATTCATGTCGAGTATTTTAGCTCTTGTTTTGATTTGTAAGTCCTTGCTAGCTGCGCTCATCGTGGTCCATTTCGTGGCACCGTGGCACGATTTCTTGCATAGCACCAGAAGAAGGATTTCCTGTACTTTGCCAGTATTATGTTGATTTCCAAGTGCCCCCCCCCCCCTTTTTTTTTCTTTCATTATTTCTTTCCAGTCTACGAAAAATAAACAAGAAACTACATTATGCAATAGTTGGTTGGCTTTTACCCCTGTCTGCAACTCGTCCTGAAAATTTGGAAGAAGGTTAAGGTTGCTTATTATACCAAAAGTGAGAAAGTCACACAACTTAATCCCTGTAAGTTTTTCACAAGAAAATTTCCTTGAGTTGATTCTATTTACACGTGTATGCTGGCCTAGACTCCAGACAAAATTAAATAAAATCAATTTCTCATTGAAAAATTGAAATATTCCCAGTTATCGAAATGATAACAAGTACTAAAGTTACAGTCTTTTGACTGAAAGTGGCTGGGATGACAACGTTGTTTCGAAGCCTGCCAGAACTTCATCATCAGACCCCTTGGTGATTTACTCTGAAATCAATGTCATCTGTCTGATGATGAAGTTCTGGCAGACTTCGAAACAACGTTGTCATCCCAGCCACTTTCAGTCGAAAGACTGTAACTTTATTACTTGCTATCATTCCGATAACTGGGAATATTTCAATTTTTCAATGAGAATTTAGAAAATTGATTGATTTGAATGAATTGAATTTAGAAAAATGGCTAACGCCATATGGGAAATACCCAACAAACATCCATGATAAGTTCAGTGGAGAAGCTCACAAAGGTGACGTGAAATAACGCCGAACGAAATAACACCAAATCTCAAATTTGGTCTTATTTCGTTTTCAAAAACGAAATAACGCCAATTTGGTATTATTTCGTAAGCCAAAGCGAAATAAAGCTAAAAGAAAAATAGAACGAAGACCAAATTTTTTATATACGCCCTTACAACGAAAAGTTAAGACAGTTAAAGAAAAAAAACAGGCAGGGGGCACGCCCCCCCATACATATTTTACTGTTTAAGTGGAAAACGAAATAAAGCCAAATTGGTGTTATTTCGTTTTCTAAAGCGAAATAAAGCCAAATCGGAAATTTGGCGTTATTTCCATTTTCAAAACGAATTAAGGCCAAATTTTTCATTTTTGGCTTTATATCGTTCGGCGTTATTTCACGTCACCGCTCCCAAAATCTATTTCTTTCAAATTTTTTTTATACATTTTTGTGACTTCACATTGGTATCCCCACTTATTTCAACTTAAATTTCTGGGACGAAACAAGGGAGTAAAAACCAAAAATACTTCTCGTTTCGCAAATAGTGTGGTCAGCATGAATTATTGAAATTTCGATCAGAATTTGCACTGTCGTCGTCAGCTAATAACTTCCATTGCTGTAAATTATAAAACCTTGAGATTTCAAAAAAGCGAATGCACTTCCATTTAAACCAGATACAAAAAATCTGATTACAAAAGCAATGACATTTACAACAATTGCCCGGGTCGCTAAATGCAGGTATACGCGATTTCTGCAAAATAGCTCAAAAGGAGTAACAAGTAGCTGGATTTGACAGAGAAACATAAGGGCTTGTGAAGTGTTGATGTTTTTCACTGATGACATCGGGTTCATCAGCGCTCAATAAATCCATTAGAAAACAAAGGCCGGGCGGAGAACATGACGCGTCCTTCCCTACTCATGCTTAAATTTCCTCATCTCATCTGTTTGAGAGCTTTGACATTGCAGCTTGGGTTTGTTTCTCGTTGAATGGTTAAACACGCTTATCGCACACAGTTCAGTGATTATGGAACAATGTCGACCAGTCGTAGGGGTATTCAACTCCTCACGTGGCCTCTAATTATGTTTAAAAGTATTTTTTTTTTTTTAATATTTTCTGTGAAAAAATGATACGCTGTGAAAGTCTGCGTTGGTGGCTGCTGAATTGTGTAATTACGATTAGCCGTGCTCATATATTGTATGGTAATTTGTATATGATTGACTATGGGAAAAGTTTTTTAGTTGAAATGTGCGTGGAAACTACTGAAACCATAAATCAGATGTTGTTGTTCCCATATTAATAAAGAAATTAAGGGCAAGGTAAGTTTGCGTTTGCCTATGGCGAGTTGAAGGACTTGGGTATTCGGACTTTAACGGAGTTGAATTATCTAACAAGGAACATTTTCTAAGTTGAAATTAAAAATTAAAGAGCTTTAATATTGTTTTATGGTGAAAAATGTGATGGCATGACACTGCTTAGCTGACAACGATAAAAAACGCTCTTAAAAGTCTACTAAAATATCTATGTTTCACACAAATCGACGAAAAAATTCTTGCACGAAAAAAGCAGTGTCAAGAACTGTTAAAGTGAAAAACTTATCACAATTAATAGAATAAATATAATAACAATAATATATCTCAATAAATATAATTTCAAGGTTCACTTATTTTATCGTTCCCGGTTTAAATAAATAAATAAATAGAGTGGCGCAACAGCTCGAGGTGAACCAGGGCCAACTTCTCAACCATGTATGCTGTGTGTGCTATATTTTTTTTCACATACAAGGGGACCTACAATTTTTTGCCGAATCCGAACGGCACTTATGAGAAGTTTTGTTACTCTCGGAGGGTTTGTCAGACCCTCGCGGAGGTGGGAGCCGTGAAAAAGAACAAGTCTTTTTTTTTCAGGTGGCACAGGCAGGATTCGAACCCAGACCTCCGGCGGTAAAAGCACACACACTAACCACTGCGCCACGGCACCCACATGTACCAAATGTGCCACGGCACCCCATTGTACCCGGTTTGGTCGAACGCTATATCGTGTTGATCGTATCGTGACTAGATTAATCCTTCGATTCTATGCCAATGCAGACCACAGGATGCTGGTTCAGAGGCTTAAAGGGTCAACCAACAGATGGTGTGGTTATTAGCTGCAAATTATTGTCATTTACTAAATCTTTTTAATCTTGATCTTGTAATCTTAATCTTTTTGACAAATGTCAAGGTGAAATTTTTGAAAGTTTACCAATGTATGTATTATATTATTTTATTAGATTAATAAATAAATTATTACATTCGTAAATTCCTTCTTTAAATTGTAAATAATACCATTCATTTAGCTGGCATTATTATCTATTATCTAATCTATCTTTAGATGTATCTAATCTTTCTGATAGATGTGTGCAAAGCATACTACAGCACGAATGTTCTGAAAATTTATTTCCAGTCCATCCCAAGGTGTTGCGTCATGTGATTTTCTTCCTTCTTATTTCCCCTGCATATCTACATCTTACTTAAATAGTTAAATCCTTAATTTCCTTATTTAATGTTTATTGCAACGTATCTTTGATTACATTCCTTTCTTCGCATACACATTTAAATAGTTACAAATAACCAAAAAATATTTTACCATATAAATTCAGGACACCGAATCATTTCCTTACTTGCAAGCAGAACAAGTCCATCATAAGAAACCCCTCAAGTTTTGCAATATGTAACTTCTCGAACGATAAAAGTTTCACATAAAACAATACTGTCGCTACCACAAAATCAGGAAGTCAATAAACCATAACAATGAACGCTTAAATTTCCATACCTCATCATCCTCCATAAGAAAAACAAAGTTCCTTGCAGCAACTAACAAACTCCTTTCTCCAGCATAAAGAGGTCTCACCCACTTTTGCACCTCCTATATCGATCCACCAGTTGACTTCCTTTTTATTTCTCAGTGGGCGACAACAGAAAATTTTTTTTCACACTGTAATATTCTACGCAGTTCGAAGGACCAACAAACTTTAAATTCAAAAGACGTAGTGAAAATGGTTATCATCGATTTTTCTTACAAGAGAAGCGGCAAGGAGCTCGTTACACAGCTGCAAAAGACATTTGGTTTATTTTTCTTGTGATTTTTCAATGTAGAAATGCGTTTTAATTGAATTGCAGTCGCCAGATGATGCCAAGCCAATCCTTTTGGGTTACAAAAATTGGGAAAGTTTTTTTTTTTTTACGTTTCCTTTCTTTTTGTGGGTCCTTTATCTTGCTGGGTACACCAGCCGTAATAAAATTCCAAAATCAATCCAGCTAACATGTAGATTTGCATTTTATGCTTTTCGGATTTAAGATTTAAATTATATAAACGTTATTGGCGAAACGAGGGCGAATATGAACCCCATAAAGTTAACGATGTTTTATAAATATTTTCTTCCTTTGGAAGACATAAAATCGAAAACGTTAAGCTACAAAATATAAAATACTTTAAATACACTGTCTGGAAATACATTTAAAAGACTTTATCCCTTTTCAGTTACCTTTATGAAAATTCAAGCAACGGATGACAATTATTCTATTATTTTCGGTTCGTAATGGAATTTGGGATTCGCCATCCTAAGCTTGTCGAAGGGCGTGAGTCCTTGACCCTATGTCCCAAACAAAAATCATGAAAGTCTTTTATTGCTGTGACACCGCGAGAATTCTTCTTTACCCACCCTACCTTGGTTTCCATCGCGCCAACCCTAAAGTTTTCAATTTTATTATCTTTCAGCTTTCCATCAATTCCATAGTCAGACCACTAAAAATAAGCATTACTCTAAGTACCTCCTGCTTATATAAAGCAAATAAATCTTAAATTTAAATAAAATTATTCCTTGTTTTATTTCTATTCATTAATTAATTAACGAATAAAATAAATTAATAAAATTCCTCATTCGAATGAATTTGCTTCGAATAAGTGGAAGTATTTATTATTCGCGAATAACGAAAGAAACTATTTATTTATTCGTCAATCGAATAAATTTTGCCCAACTCTGCTAGAGAGACAATTATAGAGTCTTTAAGCTCCACTAGCTTTTGGATTCGTTCTTTTCAAGACGTCAATCGAGGTTTAGTTGCTGCTGAGACATAAGGATTATACTTCAGTTTATTAATTTGACCGCTAATTGCGGCCATACGGTTGAAGTAATAACAAACGTCAAATTGGCTGTTATTTATTAAGTCTGTCTTGCCAACACGGAGATTTAAAGCAAATAATTAATTTGTTTTCGGAAAATGGATCTTCTTTTCAACTTACATCAAAATAAAACTCATTGACAAGTCTATTTTCTTATCGAGGATTCGTAGCTAGCAGAATGGCCAAATTTGAGAGGATCAGAGTTCACACGGGACCAACCAAACAGCTTAAATTTCCATAGAGGGATTCCAACAGAGGAACTGTTTGGTGTAGAGTTCAAGCTTAGGGCAATCGGTCGACACTAGCCAATTCTTTTCGCCCGAATCGGATGAAACGGGCACCCATGACATGGGGTTTCAGAGGACGACTACTTGCCACACAGCCACAATAGTGCATCGTTATCTCACGCACAAGTGATGTCAATTAACCACCAAGATTGTAAGATTTCACCCCGTAAAACTTGTTGTGAGTTTTTTTTGATTCGCAGATTTTATAAACTACAAACCATTACCTGAAAGCCAACATATTTAATGGAGAAACGTACTTATTTCCGACAAAAAAAAATTTTAAAAAAATATAGAAACAGGTAAATTTCGGTGCACAAAATTTCGATTTCATTTTTCGACTTCATTTCAAGCTGCACGGTGTCAGGGAGGTGGTACACACCACCCTACCATACATATTTCTCTGTAGCCTTGTAAAAGTGACAAGATTTTAAAATTATCTAAGCCATGTTCGACATTTGAAAATCGATAACCTAAAAGATGACATTTTTGCTATCGGTATTTTTGTCAGTCGTTTAAAAACCCTTACGAATTATTTTAGCTGTATTTCTATGGGCTGCTTAGTGGGCATCATAAAAACCGTGATAGAACAAGAAGATAGTCAACGTTCAGACAAAGAAAAACAAGTTCACTACAAGGCCGCGAGCTCTGATGGCTTCGCAGAAGAGCAATCAATAAGCTACACATGCCACATGTTTCAGAAATGCAATTCTGTGTCTTGCGATGCTTCCTAATGCCACAAACTGTCTAAAAGCATCGTATTCACGAGAATACGTTACCACGTGATTTAATTAATCGTGTTCTGGATGTGATAGTGCGATCATCTCCTGCTAGCTCCGTGCTCCATGATAGGGGCTTTTACAGACGTAGGTTGAAGGTATGGTAAACTCAAGGACAAGACATGCTCTAAAGAAACAAACAAAGAAACAATCGTACCGCGCCTATAGGACAAAATATCGCAACACTTTGAGGTAGCTAAGGAGTTTACTTGCACTTTATTTCAACTTCACAGTCGAAGACTTATCGAACAATTACCCTGGTGCTGTTTCGATTCGCCACCAAAACTAATGGGTTCAAAACTCGTATCGAAAATGAAACGAAACTCGAAAGACAAAGTGTAACTTCTAGAAAATTTTTATAGAGCCTCTTTGCACAGGCAACAAAACCTCCGCCTTCGACAGTAGAGATAAGTTTGAATAACATTGAGGGCTGTTTCACAACAAGCGCGTCATAGTCATGCCACAACGATAAAGTCAACGCGAGACTAGAAAAATCTTTTGTTTTAATACACAATGAAAGCTAGAACACGCGACGGTTGGTTTGACTGCAAAGTGACATAACAGAACATATTTGTAAAATATGTCGACTCTATTACACATACGGGTTTAATCTCCACAACAATTATAGCCTTCGAACAAAAAAAAAAGTGTATTCAACTGCGTCCCGCTCTCGCACCTTACAACAACGACGATTTTTAAATTTTTCGAGAAGTCCGGCGTGCAAGACAGCAACAGCGCTGCAAGTGTTTTGAACCACCCCGCACATTGCCATTGGTAGAAATTCATTTAAAAAGTCGCGCGAGACTCTCGCTCGCTCTCCCGCTCTTGTTATGAAACAGTCGTGAGTCTTATGTAAGTAGACGCGTGACAGACAATTGCGTGTTCGTGTAAAGGCTCTGAAAAGTCTCAATGGAGCCGGATCCGATAACTGAAATCTGCTTCGTCGCTCAGTCAAGCTTATTCTGCCAGTTCTACTAAGTTTTATAGTTTAAACAAGGTGCCGCTTGACAGTGGTTTACACGTCACGGTCAGCAAGCAGGCATTAAATGCTGTACTTTATTTGGAAACATGTTTAAATCTTTTACTAAATTTCACTGTATGGTCCCCAATTGCAGAAGCGCTCCATCGCTTGTCGGTCTAATTGGCATATGTCAGATTTGATTGACGAACAACGCCATTTGAAAAAATCATAACATCTTCCAAAACAAGTATAGTAAAAAAAATCTTCCGATAGCGTGATTCATTTTGGGCCACCTTGCATTATGCTCGGTTTTTCCGAGAGAAACATTTTACGGCGAATTTGTGCCTTTATGGTTCTACAAGGTATAATTAGTTCAAAACGACTAGAAACGGCTAGAAAAAAGGAAAAAGGAACAGAATCAATTGAAGGGAGCATCAAATTTTTTGGAATGGTTAACTAACAGACACTGCCAATGCGAGGGCCCAAGCCTAGTAAGATGTATTCTTCTGTTGAAAACAAAAATCTTGGTTTTCGTTTCGACACTATTGGCATTTTGTTTAGAAGAGAAACAAGAGGGTTATCTAGTTCAAATTTGATCGGCCTATAAAGGCCTATCAAAGGCCTTTTAAGGTCTGTTTTTTGTACCCTTTTTAGCAAGCTCAACTGCTATGCAATTGACAGAAAAATCTGCCAGAGCAATTTACAACGATCCATGACTGTAGCGAATTTTTATTTAAACCATAACTGAGTCGTCTATGCTCTTGGCACATCCGGTTTGGTGAGGTTCATTAAACTACTCTAGCCATCCTCTTTTCTTGTCGTGATCAATGAGGTCCTTTGGGTGTGGATGAATTTGTTCTATTGCTCTCCATTTTTTTGGTTTCAAAAAACACCGAGTTGCAGCATCAGACGATCTAATAAACTACCGCAATTACAGGCAGGCCTCAAATTTAATGTCTCATGTGTCTGTGACAATCTGTCTCCAACACGTAAAACAAAAATCTACTTTCTTGAATTTTTCCACAAACATCCTGTTATGCAAGAAAGAACAATCCCATAATGTAAAATTAAATAAGAAAAAAATAGCAAACAATCACATTCATCTTTGCCCTCCAACAGGTGACTTCACTTTTAGGTCAATTTAGAGAATTTTTAAAAACTCAGCAGCAAACAGGATCCCTCCGGATATTAAATTGAAAATCTACCGGGCATTAGAACGCTAAAAGTTGCTCAGGATATTTACTTGTTTGTTTTATTTTTTTGGTTTTTTTTTATAATGTGGGTTTGCTATAGGCCGTATGGTGACAACGGCGTAGGACTAAGTATATTTACTTAGGCAAAAAAAAAGATTAAAATTCAAGCGAACGTTATAACCCCTTTATAATTTTCAGCAAGGAAATGTTTTTAATTACTCTCAAGGACTCATTTTTTTTTGTTTCACTCGAGCAATGAATGCGGTTTCGTTGAACACTAAGGTTAAGTGTAATTTCCTTAATTTTGGTTCATTTATTTTAATCGATGTTTGGCTTGTTGGTTGCGTTTAAAATTCCAATCCTGAATTCGAACGTGATAGCTTTTTTCATAAGAATCCTTGCATGAGGGAAAATCATAATTGGGCATCATTTTGTCAAGGTAACGGTTGTTAATTAAAATTTTACTTGATTTTAACACAGCAAGCGCATTGTTGAATTTTTTACCCCCGTGCGTGAAAGGTTTCATGAATTAATGTATGTTGGCAGCGAGGAGCTTCGGAATAATCGATGGCGGTAAATGGTTTCGGGTTAAAAAAGGTTGTGGTGAGGCAGGTTAAGGTACAGTAAAAATTTGGGGTACTTAATTAAGGGAGGATTTAATTTTGAATACCCTTTTTTCATTACAACTGGTACTATGCACCTAACATGTACACTATGTAAGCATCGTAATTAGTGGGTGGAATGTACAGTGCAAGTGGTTGTAGGGTCAAATCGCGGCAAGGATAATGCTTTTTTTCTTAACCGCTTCACTTCTTCGTGAAAGAGACACCAGATCCTTAGAGAGGAATATTTTTAGCCAATGACTTGGCAAGTTTTGTTAACGCCCAATTCGAGAGCTCTGACTTGAGGAGGATGACCCGATAGGAAGTGGAAATGTCTTCAAATCGAACCTGGAACAAAATTAGTGATTGGTGGTCTTCTGGTCCAATCTAGTGATCATGATTTACCTTAGTTTACCATTACAAAATAGTGTACCTCTAAGCCACGTTTGCTTATCTCATCATCTATATCCGTTGCCCAATTGATACCAACCCATCGATCAGACTTCCTACGTAAACAGGCTCATAATCACAACTGCTAAAGCTGGAGGTTATCTACATTCTGTTGATAGTATAATCCCAAGTCACTTTATGCAATTAGAATCATTTTGTGGCACGTTGCACCGTTTACGAGGCACATTTTGACGTCAATCGGCAGTGAAACTGATTGTTGTTGATTTGATCTTTTGCAATATACATTTATATAGGAGAAAGCGAAAAGCTGGGGGCTGTCAGTTTTCACCAGTGTTAGGGAATATGCAGCTTAAAAACCTTCCCTTCTGTTGTCGCACTATAGTCATTAGTTCTAGTTCTAAGCTATATAACATTATTATTAAGGATAGTGTATAACATATATCCGTAACAGTTCTAGTCGCCTTTACAGAAAATAGGTTTGTCAATCTGGTACCAATAAAAGGGAAAAGATCATCAGTAAAGGCCTCTTTACGACAGATGGTGAAATCAATGATTACGTGCGCCTGGTGGTGGTTGGTAGAAAATTTTAACAAATTTTAAAACTTCCTCTGTTTAACAAGTGCATGCTCTATCCGGCAGCATAATATGCTGTTCCGTTGGGAAACACAGTTGATAAATTCGCAAACGAGGCAAAGATGATTCCAGGAAAAGTATGTTTTATTATCTTCCTGACGCAATTGACAGGGAACTCTGTTTCGATTGGTTGTTTGTTCAAATAAAAGTATTTAAGAAAACTAATTGTTCGAATGGGCAGTAGGCTAAGGTTAAATATGATTCATAGGCAAATCATTGATTCAGGAGTACTCAAGTCCATTCTATACCAAGCTCTCGATAACGGTGGGGATGTCAGCCACGCTATTCCAGGATTCAATAGAAGATAGATTTGTTTGTTATTTAGAATTTTCGTGATAAGCGCAATCGTTTAAATATTTTTATGTTAGTCGTTTCTAATAAACGACATTAGTTAAAGAAGTGTGAATCAAGCCAGGAACGGAGGGAAGTTGTTGGACTTCTGCTTATTGCTTTGTCCATCATGAACATCTTTTTCCCATCAGAAAAAGATATTCAGCTCATGGTACCGGCACAGTTGTGTAAACCAGAGATCACTGATTGTTTTTCTTGTTGGGTTTTTCCTTGTAGCTTTTTCCCATGACTAACATAATATTTAAACTATTTATACTAAGAACAAAAGATGTAAGGAAACTACTTTCCAAATCTCTTACATTACAAATCATGTCAATACCTTATAAGAATTATGCTACTAATAAAGAAGAAATGAATGAATGAACGATTTCCTTGTTATACCATCATCGCGTGTTTAGAAAATTATTTGCAATGGTCTAATTTTGAAGGGAGCTGACCTGTCAACTTATCACCATACCTTGTTTTGTGTGAATTGCATTTCAGCGACAGTATGCTTTTCCACACAGGCGAGAACCAAGACTAATGGTGACCCTAGGGTATGAGCTCATACGATGATAAAGGTTACATGATGATGAGTCTGACTTCAGAGAATTATTTGGACGCCGTTTCGAAGAAGTTTCAACAAATTCCAACTGACCTTTTGAATGCAGAGGAAGAGTGCCAACTATTTTTATCGGCAGTCATTGCCTAGCACAATGTGTTTACAATATGTTTTCCGCAGACGATTTAGCCACCCTAGCATCCCTCTGAGGAGGGATGAATAACTTCAGCGATCACTGGATGCTTTTGCGACCGCCTGTGGTGATGCTGAGATCAAAGTTAACGTGAGCAAATCGTAAGTGACGGTTGTTAACCAAACTACACAGTGCAGTGTAGCACACTCCACATAAATAGAGTTCCATTAAAACAGGTGGAGAAGTTTGAGAGATGGGAGAAAGATGGGATTGGCCAAGCTGGAGCAATAGTAAAAGAACTGTGCCGGCCATTCATCAGGAAAGCTTAGCTTGGAGTGAAAGCAATAACCTGCATTTTTTAATTCAGTGTTCGTTCCAACACTCATCTATTGTCATGAAATTTGGGTAATGACCGAAATACGGGTACCTACAAGCAGTTACTATATTAGTAATATAGAATAAGAAACTTCAGTATTTCTTAGAAACCTTGTTCGCATGCTCTCCAACAGACTTCCTAAGGAGACAGATTATGCGAGCCGAGTGCGAAGAACCAGTTGGTGGGATCAGATAAAGAATACCTCCGAGATCCGCATGGGGATCGTGCTTGTGTCTCTTGAGATGGTAGGGGAGGATCGAGAACGATGCGGACAGACTATTTAACCGCCCTCGCTCCGCGACTATTTTAAATGATAAGCGGCAAAGCAGTGTACAACTGTTGTACAAAGTGATGACCAATCTTAAGACCTAAAAAGATTTAATCAATTTACCTGTCGGTTTCGATTATCTCTCTTAAAGGTCTAAGGGGCCTACGGTGATTATTTCATTAAGCCTACTATTCCTATTTTATGCCAATTTAAAGTTTAGGTACTCACATTTTTATCGAAACGCAGGGTGACAAATAAGTTTTTTTTTTATTTTTTTTTTAAAACTTTCATAAAAATGACAAACGGGTGTTTATTTTCAAAATTTTGACACTTTTTGGCTTGCTACTTCAGCGGTTTGGGCTTGTGTAAAATTCAGTTGATAAGAAAAAAATAGATCAGAAATTATAGGCATTTTTTGGCACTACCATTTCAGTAAATCTACTAAAATGATTGAGGCGTATCTCAAAAACCATACAATCTTTAAGCCCCGCTATATTTTCCTTTCGAATTTCGAAAAATTGTCCATTCCTGAGTTTTTTCAAAATGGTAAATATTACCGTTTACGAGGTAGCGGGAAGCCATTGTTTTCTGCAATTTTCTGCATTTTTTGGGTTTTGAATACCGTTGTGTTTTTTTTATTTTCAAGTACTTTGCGCTAGCGATGGCTAGATTTTCCCCATGCTCTAGGCACATGTTTGTTTTTAGTTAGAGATAATAAATGCGGCTTTTCAGTTTGATTTTCAAACGCATTCAGAAAATTTGAAGGTAGAAACGACATTTTTGAAAGATCTTCAAATAAGAATTCTCTTCACATGTTTTATATACAATCGAAATTCCACCTATGTATTTGGTATTACCATTAAGCTACCAGAATAGTGGGAAAAGGCATTTTTTTTTTAAAGTTTTTGAAGTTTTCAGAGATATTGGCGGGGACAACAATTTGTCACGATTTTTTTTTTGAAAGTACGTAAAACCCGCAGTTTTAAAACTTTTTAACCGAAGTTTTAATTTAGCCTTTGCTTTAACTGTGTCTTCTTTATATTTTTGCCCGATATCATCTTTTTTATTAAAGTAATTTAAGAGTTATGACCTTAAACATGTTGCAAACAGCCACATATTTAAGGTCATGAGAACCTACTTTGAGAACCTATTTTGACGGACCTACATGCTTATTGATAAGCAAAAACTACAAATGTTGGGTTTTGGTTTAATTGTTGATGAACCACGCTTCGGATTCTAGCACAACTTCAGTTCTTTAAACATTTGTCCGGTTTTACACTTTCAATTATAAGTCATTGTCAATCATCAACTTAAGTCAATCGTTTTTAATTTGGTCGATGACTTTAATGTAGTAAAAAATATTCAATGACTTTGAAACATAAATTTTAAATTTCACTTACGTAACTTAAAGTTTTCTTTTCACCTTGATATGTCCTGGTCTGGTCCCTTGTTTCAAAAGCAAAAACATGCAAGCTCATTACATCCGCAGTAAAATGAAAAAGTAAGCAGTAAAACGAAAGGCACGTATAGAAAAGTTTGCGCAACAACATGACGCCTGCCATGCATCGCTCTCTAGCCTCCATATCGCCAGACACTAAAGTTGTCCTTCAAAAGTTTAAATTAAACTCAGTAGAGAGAAGCATACCATCATCCGGTTAGAGTAGGTACGAAGGTCCTTCAATAAAATATTTAAAAGAAGGTATATCCACTGCAATTCAGTGTCATGGGGCCAGCTGATGGATTTAACGGAGATCTTTGGATGGTTAAAGTTTTGATAGAGTTCGATTTCGCTTGAGGGGTGTGTTTCAATTGGAAATGTTCTCGAGTCCTTAATCCGGATGAATTGATTTAAATTTTCTCCTGAAAAAAAACTACGCCCAGGCATTTTAATCAAACAGATTTCTTTCTGTGTGTGAACTCATTTTAATTGAATTCACTTTAGCTGGATGTCCTTTTAACCTTTTTTTTATTCTATCATTCTTTGTTGATTTAATTAAGATATCGAAAGTCGGTTGAAATAAAATCTGATACGTGCATTCGAGAAAGTCGTAAAGAGCACGTTGATTTCATTTCGAAAGCTTTTCTTGATTCTTCCACGCCGTTAAATCCGCGAACTAATGTTGATTGGTTGGATTAGGACGCTGTAAACAGGACTTTGATTGCTATTTTTATTTGACTGCAGACAAAAACAATTCGATTTGTGCACAAATAAATGGGTTGGTTTGTCTCCATGTTTGGAAGGCGTTGGTAGTTTCGAATGACTGTTGGAATTCCGAGTTTGATGTACGAAAATCTACTGAATTAGTTTTTCAATAAGTAATTTAGTTTTTGCCAAGAAATGCGGTGGGACGGGCCGGGCAAAAGAAGGATGATAAACTGCGACTACTACAACGGCGACTGCTATCGGCATCAAAGCCAGCGCCTATTTGGATGTGGTTTTGTTGTTTGAGGAAGACTTAGGCAAAAAGTCTTGAGCTTCAACCCTTTGAGCGAGCGCCCCACGACGATCCGCATCAAGGCTAAATTCGCCAACATTAGCCTCATATGCGCGCATGCCCCCACAGAGGAGAAATATGACGACGCCAAAGATATGTTCTACGAGCTCCTGGACAAAATCTATGCGCAGTGCCCTAGCTATGACATTAAGATTGTCCTAGCCGATTTTAATGCCAAGCTAGGAAGGGAGGGCATCTTTGGTCGTGCAGTCGGAAAGCACAGCCTGCACGCCACGACCTCCGATAACCGATTCAGGCTGATCGACTTTGCTGCGGGGCGACACGTTGTGGTAGCTAGTACACAGTTCCCGCATCTCAATATCCACAAAGGGACATGGAGATCTACCGTTCAATCAACCGTCAATCAGATTGACCACATTGCGATCAATGCAAGGCACTGCTCCAGTATCATGGATGTCCGAACTTTCCGAGGGGCCGGCTGCGGATATCCCGACCAGGGCCAAGTAATGGAAATACTGTGAGGAAGTTTGACGTCGGCCGACTACAATCGCAAAAGATCGCCAGGTCCTTCTCCACTCGAGTCTCTCAAAACCTTCTACGAAGTCATATGCAGCCAGCATCAAGTATTGATAGCCAGTGGCATCATTGCCAAAACGCCATCAGAGACGCCGCCTCTGAAGTGCTGAGTTTCACACGATGATGAATGCCGGCAAGCACATGCAGCTAAACAGGAAGCATACAAAACGGCTCTGCACAGAAGGACTAGAGCTGCTCGCGAGCTCTACGAGCACAGGAGGAGAGAGGAACACCAGCTTCTTCGAAGGAAAAAGAGAGAGCACGAGAAGCGCGCGGTTGAAGAGATAGAGAGGTGTTACAACAGGAATGAGGTTAGAAAGTTTTACCAAAGGATCAAAAGGTCCTGCCAAGGGTATAAACTTTGAACTGAAGCCTGTAAGGACCATCAAGGGAACATCGTTGTAGAATGGCAGTCGGTACTGAGGATTTGGAAAGACCACTTCTGCAGACTGTATAACGACGAGGACGAACCAAATACCGCTGTCAGGCAGAACGAACCATTCAACCCGGGCGAAGACGTTACCGACGAAGCATACGAACGATACCGCCCACCCGACCTGGAGGAGGTGAAAGTAGCTGTGTCTAAGCTCAAGTGCAACAAAGCAGCCGGAGCAGACGGCCTAGCTGCCGAACTTTTTAAATCCGCTGGCGATGGGCTGGTTAGGAGCATGCACCAGCTCATCTGCAAGATATGGTCGGAAGAAAGCATGCCCGACGAATGGAACCTCAGCATTGTTTGCCCGATCCTGAAGAAAGGAGACCCTCTGAGTTGTGCCAACTACAGAGGCATAAGTCTTCTTAACATCGCATACAAGATCTTTTCTGCTGTACTGTGTGAACGCCTGAAGCCGTTTGTCAACAATCTGATAGGCACATATCAGTGTGGCTTTAGGCCAGGAAAGTCCACCATCGATCAAATATTCACACTGCGGCAGATCTTGGAGAAAACCCACGAATTCCAAATCGATACACACCACCTCTTCATCGATTTCAAGGCCGCGTATGACAGCATCTATAGAGACGAGCTATATAGCGCAATGTCTAGTTTTGGCATCCCTGCCAAACTCGTCTGTCTGTGCAGGATGACGATGGAAAACTCACGCTGTTCCGTCAAGGTCGGCAAAGACCTCACCGACCCCTTTGATGTCAAAAAAGGATTTAGACAAGGCGACGCGCTGTCATGCGACTTCTTTAACATCATACTTGAGAGAATTGTGCAGAACTCTCGCGCCAACACCAGAGGTACAATCTTTCAAAAGTCCGTTCAACTACTTGCATACGCAGACGACATTGACATAATCGGTAGAACAAAGCGTGATGTCAGTGAAGCCTTCGTGAGTATTGGGACGGAAGCGGCGAATATGGGTTTAGCAGTCAATGAGGGCAAAACCAAGTATATGCTGTCATCAAGAAAAGACACCCAACACCGACGTCCTGGACAAAACATCACCATCGACAGCTATAACTTTGAGGTAGTTAGGGACTTTGTCTACCTGGGTTCCGCTATCAATTCAGACAATGACACCAGCGCTGAAATCAAACGAAGGATAACTCTTGCCAATCGCTGTTTTTTTGGGCTAAGAAGGCCCCCGCGTGGCAGGCGCCTTGTCGAGTGCGTCATCTTCTATGACGCCGGTGTGGGGGCTTAGGTTGCGGATTTTCAGCCGGCGTGGGTCGGCTGAGGAGCGACGAACTAAGTCCTGCCAAACCTGACTCCAGTGGTGGTGTGAGCATATTGCAAACCGTGCCGAAGGATGCAAGGCTGGGGGTTAAACCAGCCTCTAACGAGCTCTCTCAGGTGCCTAGGCGAAGACCTGCAGATAAACCATAGCCTTACCCCGGTATGGCGGCTCTGCCGGGGTGGACCACCCTTTCCGGCCATTCTCGTGGGACCAAAATATCCGAACTAACTAAAACAAATAAGGATGAGGGGGAGGGCACGCTATGTGCCAAAAACACGGACGACACCATACCGGTGGTTCCGTGCGATCCAAACGTGGTACTACCAGCCAGTTTGATCGAAACTGAGGATATCTCAATGGAAAGGGAGGAAGAGCTACTCGCTGAACACTCCGATGACTCCGAAGAGAAATCCGGCCAAAAAAAGGAGACCAAGCACGGGAGCAAGGCCAGAAGGACCACTCCCGGCCTGGAGAGAAAGAGGCGGTTTAAGAAGGCAAAGCATATTTATGGCATCTTAACAGCTAAAGAAAAATCTTCCCTCACTCAGAAGGAACTATCTTCCCTTGAGTGGGCCCGGGAGACCATAGCTAACGACGTTGCCACGAGGCCTACGCCTAAGGCAGCTCGTTCAGTTAAAGGTACGGGTGGTAAATCGGGAAAATCTGGAAGGCCGAGGGACGATGCCGCTACTAGGACATCCCTCGGAACCAACAGAAAGCCTGTTACCGGAAGAGGAACTGCAACCCAAGGACCCAGTAACAAACCGGGCCCAAGCGGGTTGCAGAAAGGCAATGCCGGAGGGCATAGAAGAGAAGCGTTCGCCTCGAAGAGAACACGATCTTCTGAGGACACTTCAAGGAAGCCGAAGAAGGCGAAATGGGGCGCCACCACAGTGGGAAGTCCCAGCAAGCCAAGTACGAGCCGGGCGGGCCAGTATAGCGAGGTGACAAGGAATCCACTACAGCTTGCTGTAGTAGACTCCAAGAAACCAAGCGGGCAGTACAGCGTTGAGTGTGGCAGGAAGATTGAGCAAGCCCTCGGGGCAGCTATCATCAGCCACATTCTGAAAAACACGGGTACTAGTGCCCCGACCTACGGCAGAATGAAATGGTCTAAAGGCATTACGTACATCGACTGCAAGGACCAAGCTTCAAATGACTTTGCCAAGACAGTAGTGGAAGGACTACAGCTTTGGGATGGTGCGGAACTTAAAGCCGTTCCAATAGACCAGGTTCCAAACAGGGCAAAGGGTAGGCTGACTATTCCGGAGATGGGAATAGTTAAAGGTGACATCCTCCGCGTGCTGCAAGCACAAAACCCCCAGATTCCGATGCAGGATTGGGAAATTATAAGCGAGGAGGAGCCGAGAAATGGTTTCAGGGGCTATATTGTCGCCTTCGGCGACCTGCCCGGGAACCTAAAGGCGGAAAAACAGCTTCTGTTGTCCTTTGCAGCTAGCGAGGTAACCCTCAAGCTGATTAAGCGGACTGCGGAAGCAACGAAGGCGACGGACACTGCGTTGGAGGTGGAGAACAATGATGAAGGTGATCCAAATAAACCTCCATCACAGTAGGGTTGCCACAGCCAACCTGAGGCTGTTCCTCGAGAGGGAACAGCTGGACCTAGCCCTAATCCAAGAACCCTGGATTGACAAAAAGAACAGGGTTTTAGGATTAGGGTCGAAAAATTTCTCACTGTTTAATGTAAAAAATAAAGGTAAGGCGAGAACCTGTATTGTAGCAAATAAGAACGTTCATGTATTAATGTTATCTCATTTCTGCACAGGTGACCTAGCGGTGGTGGAGGTTAGAGGGACGGACGAGAACTACACGGTAGCGTCGGTCTACATGCCATTTGACGACGGTACCTCGGTCCCACCGGAATCTCTGAAGACGCTAGTGACAGCGTCCGAACAAGGTAAGAAGAACTTAGTCTTAAGCTGTGATGTCAATGCCCATCATACGATCTGGGGAAGCTCAGACATTAACGCCAGAGGCGAGGTTCTGTTTGATTTTGTCCTTAGCTCCAACCTTCTAGTATGTAACAGGGATCATTTCATCCCACCTTCATTACAGCGAATAGAAGAGAAGTCTTGGACGTAACTTTCGTGTCTCAGAACAGCTCTGTTCAAGTAACGAACTTGAGAGTATCTAAGCAGGCATCACTATCAGATCACTGCTGGATACTCTTTGAGATACAGGTAGGCTCGCAGGCTAGGAAAGTTTTCAAAAACCCAAAAAGAGCAAACTGGGTGAAGTTCAACAAAGAACTGCGGAGGACTATCTCCCCCTGCCCAGACAGAGATCTTACTACCGCGCATGAGATCGACGATACAGTCGAATACATCACCGGGATGATCTCCAGCTCTTTCGAAAAATCCTGCCCAAACAGCAATACAGGAGGGAAACAACGCCCTCCCTGGTGGAACTCCAAGATCGCGGAGCTCATCAAGAGCTCAAGATCCAGATGGAACCTTGCAAAAGAGGGGCTCATCGAATGGACGACCTATAGGGAGAGCGTTAGAATCCTGAAAAAGGAGATCAGATTCGCCAAGAGGAGCTCATGGAAGAATTTCTGCGAATCAATCGAAACAACAACTGAAGCGTCCCGACTGAGAAAAGTCTTATCCAAAGCGCCTATACCGCTATCTTCACTCAGGAAGACTGAGGGCGATTGGACCTCGACACACAAGGAAACGCTGGATTTACTGGCGGAAACTCACTTCCCAGGGTGCTTCGATACCTATGAGGATTACGCTACAGTAGCGCAAGGCTCGCGGAAAAAGATGAAGGACGAAAAGATCAGGGCTATAACCGATGTAAAAAGGCTGGCCTGGGCGATCAACTCCTTCGATCCCTTTAAAGCACCAGGGATGGATAACATCCGACCAATAATGCTCCAAAAAGCAGAGGAAACTATCATTCCATGGTTGAGTAACGTATACAAGTCCTGCCTAAAGCTGTGCTATATTCCCAAAGCTTGGAGAGAAGTCCGAGTGATATTCATCCCCAAAGCAGGGAAGGCAAACCACTCTACGGCAAAGGACTATCGACCCATAAGCCTGTCCTCATTTATGCTCAAGACGTTGGAACGTTGAGAGAGCTGATTGGTGATAACTATTTATCAAAATCACAGCATGCGTACATGAGAAGCAGATCGGTTGACACTGCACTACATAGAGTAGTAACAGTAGTGGAAAAATCCCTGGAACACAAGGAGTACACTTTGGGTGCCTTTCTAGACATAGAGGGGGCGTTTAATAACATTGAGGCAGACGCGATATTGCGCAGCTTGAGAAACGCCCACCTAGATAGCGGTCTATGCGACTGGATCGGGCTCATGTTAAGCACACGAAAGATAAACTGCTACCTAGGCGAAGTATGCAGCAGACGAAACGTCAGCAGAGGAACACCGCAGGGAGGTGTCCTATCTCCGCTTATATGGACCCTGGTAATGGACGAATTGCTGAAAACCCTGGAGAGGGAAGGCTTCACTGTGAGCGCATACGCAGACGATGTAGCAATCCTGATCCCAGGTAAACTCCCACCAATCCTCAGTGACCGACTCAGCTACGCACTTCGCATTGTTGAAAAATGGGTAGAGGGTCGAGGACTGGGAATTAACCCCTCTAAGACGGAAGTTGTGTTGTTTACAAGGAAAAGGGCAGTTCCATCCTTCAGCAACCCGAGAATGGGGGGAATGGAGTTACCGTTATCCAGATCGGTAAGATACCTGGGCGTCATATTAGACTCCAAACTCAACTGGAGGGATAATATAGAAGATCGTGTCAAGCGGGCATACGTGGCACTATACGCCTGCCGCAGAACGTTCGGAAGCATGTGGGGACTGCAACCAAACATGGTACACTGGATGTATATAACGGTTGTAAGACCCATCTTAACTTACGGTGCAGTTGTATGGTGGAAGGCTACGGAAAGAAAGTGTCATCTCTCTAGCCTCACCAAAGTTCAAAGGGCAGCCTGCATGGGTATAACAGGGTCCCTAAGGACCACACCCATCGCGGCACTGGAGGTACTACTCAACCTCACCCCCTTGGACATATACTGCAGCAGCAAGGCAGCTAAAACAGCTGTTCGCCTAAGGGAATCCGGACTGTGGTCCTCAAGATCTTATGGACACGCCTCTGTGGAAACTCAGTGGGCTGCCTCCACAAACACCCCAGTCACAGATTACCTACCTATGACATTCGCCTTCAACAGGAGATTCGCTACCAGAATACCTGAAAGAGGTGAATGGGAAGATAAGACCATTACAGGAGACGACGAGATCGCCGTATATACCGACGGCTCTAAGATGGACGTCGGAACCGGTGCGGGCATTTTCTGTGGAGATTTGGGTCTAGGTAAATCTTTCCGAATCAATGACGACTGCAGCATTTTTCAGGCGGAGCTGGCAGCCATAATCGAAGCTGCCTCCGAGCTGAAGAAATACGGCCCCGCAAACAAGACCATCACCATATACTCTGATAGCCAAGCGGCAATTAAAGCCTTGGAATCAGACGTGGTAAAGTCAAGGGCTGTGAAACTATGCAGGGAAATTCTGGACGAGTTATCACTTGGCAACACTGTAACTGTGTGTTGGGTGCCAGGTCACACCGATATATCGGGAAACGAATAAGCGGACAAGCTTGCGAGATTTGGGTCTGGAATGAATGCATCTCTAGCCCTCAGATCCATAAGAGTCCCGCTGAGTTCGATAGCACGTAGGTTAGAAACTGAATCCTTGAGTAGAACCAATCTACGTTGGACAGAACTTGATACGTGCAGACACACAAGGGAGCTATGGCCAGCGGTAAACAAAAAGAGATCACTATTTTTGATCGGACTAGCCCGCAGGAACATCCGAGTACTCACGGAAATCCTCACGGGGCACTGCGCTGTGGGTCTACACGCTGAGCGGCTAGGCATACCGCATAACGATTACTGCAGAAGCTGCAGGGACGTTGAAGAAATTGAATCTGTTCGTCATCTGCTCTGCGAATGCCCAGCCCTAAACAGCATCAGGCGTAGTATCCTCGGCAGCTACTTCTTCAACGAGCTCGAAGATCTAAATAATGTAGATCTAAAGGACCTCCTAAGATTTGTATACAAATCCGGATGGGTCCAAGAGGGCGGAACTCTGAGCTTCTAACAGCGGTCTATTTCTGTTTTCGTTCCAGGTATTAAGAAGGTTCCCAATGGACACAATGGACCCAACTGCTGGTCTAAGTGAAGCCGTGACTATTGTCAAAAGGGCATCCATCAACCTAACCTAACCTAACCTGGGCTAAGAAGGCAATTGAGTAGTAAAGCCCTCTCTCGAGCAACTAGTGTCCATGTGTAAGACCCTCATCATCCCAGTCCTGCTTAACGGTGCAGAAGCATGGACCCTGTCAAAGGCGGATGAAAACACTTTAGGCTGCTTCGAGTGGAAAATTCTTCGGTCCCGTCTGCATAGACGGAGAGTCGAGGAGGAGATATGACATCGAACTGTCCAGACTGTACAGCGATACCGACCTAGCCATAAGAGTCAACACACGCAACGTCAACGATGGCTGGGTCATCTAGAGCGGATGGACATCAACAAAAGCCCCGGCCCGGAAAATCTTCGAATCCTCACCGCAGGGACGGCGCAGTAGAGGAGCACCGAGACTCAGGTGGCGCACGCAAGTGGAGTGGACCTCAGCCAACTTCGCGTGCGAAACTGGAGACGGCTAACTAGAGACAGAGCTGGCAGGCGAAGCTAGTTGGCTGAGGCCCAGGTCCACCCCGGACTGTAGCGCCACCTTAAGTAATTAAGTAAGTAATTCAGTTTTTACTGCAAGAAACAAAGTTATTTCCGACAATGTGGGATGCAAAAATGCCTTCCATTCGGACGGATCAAAAGCATTTCGATGCCAAACATTTGCGGTCGAAAAAGCTTCCCAGTTTGTTTTCAACACCAAAATGTTCTGCCAACAAAACCAACCACAAATTGGAGTTGACGACAAACTAAAACATTGTTAATGAATAAATCAAACCAAATGTTATGTAAACTTTTTTGTTCGGCAGGATTATCTAAAATAAAGTGACAATTAAATATACAAAACGCGATTATCCTTGCAGCATTCGGCACGTGCCGCGTTCCTCTTTGAAAATTATCAAATTTTCAACAGATAACCCTGCAATTCAATGCAGTCTTGTCTATTGTTTGCAGTTAATTTTTAACTCCACAAAATTTAGAAGTGCAGTTGCCCACATATTCCCGTCGTATGGATAGACATAAAAGTGAAGGATTTAGGTAATTTTCTGAAAACCATCACATTGTAAATTTTAATTATACACGATTTTTTTCGTCCTGCAGGCATTCTAGTGCAGTGTTAATCTGCCTCCTCGAACATTTAGCCATACAACACTTGGTTCCACTCAAGGATTTAGTCCAGCGAAATGTGGTCTTAAGAATTTATCTTCATTGCAGATTTATACCTCTACCTCCAGCATAACTGCATAATTCTGCAGCTAACTATACACATACACATCTACACTTTTTGCTCTTCAAATGCAGCATCACCTTTTCTTCTGTTCGGTTTATTCATGCAACGAAATTAAAGCCTCCTGGAAGTGGAGTCAATTTTCGCCACGTGGCATTGTTCGAGCTTGCAGGAGAGTCCTAATGGCATATCACCCACCATCAGCACATAATGGCAACCGAATATTTGACTTTGGGCTTTTGTCCAAACACGAAGGAAAACGAGAGCAAAGGCAAAGAATGGAAAATGTAAAGGAAATATATGCACGCGGATAGAGGAGATAGTGGAAAATTTTCAAGGACTTGTGACGCATATATATCTATATAGAAGCGACTGTGGGGTGTGTTAAATCGCTTATGTTAAGGATTTTCCACCCACCTTTCCCATAGCTATATCGTGCTTTCGTTATTGTAATGTGACATTCATAAAATTTGCAGCCAGAAGAGGTTTGAGCTCAGCGAAAAGATATGGCATTTCTATGGAACAGATGTGAACGCTCATTTGTGTACTGCATGCTTTGCAAAAAGATGGATTCATTTCATTTCTTTGTGGATAAGGTTTTTGCAACTAAGTGTGTCACTAAATCAAAGAAGAGCATGTCAGGCGGATTCCTTTGAGTAAAAAGTAGTTTTTCTATCGTGCAATCGGATGTGTGATCCTTCTGTCAAAGGCTCATAGTTATACTTGGTTTTATATGAGGAAAAAATTGGTTGGAAGGTGGATTTCAAATCAGGGCATCAGTAAGCAAAATCGAAGAAAATAAGATACTATGTAAAATGTATTTCGGGAACTTTATGTATTTATGTTAACAAGTCGCAAGAAAGAAACTATGAGTACGACCGTGGCACAAACTAGCTGCTAGATTTAAAGTAACAAAGAAAAGAGACAAACTGACGACATATAAGGTAGTGGCAACACCGTTCTGTTGTACAGAATTTGAAGCAAACGTTTAGCCTTGGAGTCACGTTTCGCCTAAGAGTCAAATTAAAGTATAATTTTTGAACCAGCGTAAGGCCGGGTGATATGGCGCAGCCGGAGGAATGGTGGGCCTCAAATATCTTTACATACACATGTGTATATCGTTGTCAACATCAGGTAGCCTTAGTCCAATTCAAGTATTATTTGTGCTTAAACGAAAGATCGGGTGATATAGGGAGCAGGAATAATTAAGCACTTCAAATTGTGTTTACATACACATAAGTGGAGCATTGTTATCTTCGGTCCTCGCCTGGGATTTGAATGGTCAACATCAGGTGGTCTTTAGATAAATTTAAGTAAAATTTTTGAACTAGTTTAAGGTCGGATGATATGGCGCAGCCGGAGAAGTGGCGGACTTCAAATAATGTTTACACATACACATTCAGTATTGTCATCTTCGGTCTTAGCTTGGGTTTTGAATGGTCAACGTCGCGTAGGGGAGTCCTGAGTCAAATTCAAGTATAATTTTTGAATAATAGCAATGTCGGGTGATATGGCACAGCGGGAGAAATGGTGCACTTCAAATAATGTTTGCATATACAGACAACATTACTATCTTCGGTTCTCGCCTGGGATTTGAATGGACAACAACAGGTAGTCCTGAGCAAAAAAAGATTTCCACCAGCTTTTTTTGCTTGTCATTTTTATGATACGATTTTTCAGGTTAGTTTGAGGTGACTGGCGGTGTATCATCATCATCATTATTATTTTATTGTGCCGCTTATCCTTTAAAACCAACTAGAAAGACGCAGACGCAATCCCCAGGCGGGTCTCGGAGATGATATTTACATGATCCCACCACCTGTTCCATGGCCTACCAGGGGAGCGACTTGCTCGTATTTCGGCTAGCAGGACCTATCTAGGAAGTCTGCTGGGGACATACTGGCGGTCATTTTTTTTTATAAATGTGCGGTTAAGAATTTTAAGACTTGAATGTATAAATGACACCGAAAACACTTTGTGGGTTTTGTTTAATGGAAATTTTTCGCGTTAATTGAAGTTCTCATTTAAATGAGGGTAATATGGCTGGGGTACCATTTTACCCTGTTCTTAGCTTTGCACGAATTTTTTAGGTTTAATCGTTTGTTTTCACATCCACCGAAACAGTGGAATTTGGCGTTTTTAGTGGGAGTTGTCTAAAGATTTTTTCTAAAAATTTGAACTGAAATAATGACGACTACGAAAAAAGTATTTATGCAGGATATTAGGAGAAAGAAGGATGATTAATTGTACTGTGTTTTCTTCCAAAGTGGTGTCTAATGGCATGTACAATAAGTAAGGCAATAACATGACAAAACACTCGAATGCGCAAAATCACCCAACAGGATGTACCAGGATATTTCCAGCGTTTGAAGGACATAAGGTTTTTCACAATAGATTTTCTGTTGTTTAAATTTTTTAAGACCTGAATTGGTACTTGTGTTCATTTATGAGTCAAATTATCAATATTCTTGTTTTTTTTTTTTTTTTAAAAGCTTTTAGTTTTAAAAATATGCAAAAAAACAAAAAAGGATCACCGTATCCCTTGAATGTACTTTGACATCAACACGCAATTCACTTACTTATTAATTTAATGAAGAACTATAGTCTGGGAATGAACCTGTGCCTCAATCAATAAGCTTCGTCAGCCAGCTCTGGCCTCTAGTTTCGCACGCGAAGTTGGCTGAGGTCCCCTTCCACTTGAGTGAGCCACCCGAGTTTCCCTGCTAGGTGGATTCAAAGGTTTTCTGGTTCAGGTCGTTGGTGTCTATGCACTCTAGATTATCCACCCATCGCAGCTGTACAGTTAGATGTTATATCTCCTCCTCCACTTTCCGCCTATTAAGACGGGACCAGAAATCGGAATTTATTAAAGAATTTTTAAAAAAAATTTGAAGAATTTTCGAAATTAATATAAAATTAATATACAAGACGAACGTAAGCTGAAGTACATGATGGGGAGGAGTTGGTATAGTTTAACATTACCGTTAAGGACTGCAACGAGTCTTTTTTTTAAATTCGGTCACCTGGGGCATAGAAAGACTCATAAAACGAGGTCCCTTTTTGCTGGAAAGTTAAGAGGGGGACAATGTAACATCGTCTTAAATAAGGTCCTTACATGTAACAAAAGTAATTCGTTAAGGCCAAATTACCCTTAATTTGAAGCGAACATCTTAAGCAGTAATTTTTAAAGATTTGTAGGCATAAATTTGAGTTTCCGAAACTCTCCAAAATTTTGTGGACCTTTAGCAGAAGTGTATGTAATATGCATAAAATTTACTTTGAAAAGTGATAGCTCATAGCATAGCACTAGGAAGTGTTCTAAAAGTCTAGAGCTTTTTGTTTTACGTCTTATAAGGACACGTCTCCAAGTTCAGCTTTATGTCTTATAAAGCTGGTATCTACATTTGATATTTTCCACTTGGCAACTGTGGAAGTCAGCAAAGCATTAACCTCACGAATGGAGACGCAAAGTATGGCTGCTAGGCTTGGACTCATCTCTCATGAATGCTTCTGACAAGTTGATCCTTTCGCATATTTCGTGCGACCCTCACGGGCATTAGATATTTAATTAGCCAAAATGTTACTTTCCACGGAAAGCTTGGAGTTTAGGGATAAACAATATTTATTATATTCAATCCTTGGAACCTTACTCAATTCTGCACGCTTCCGACAAGTTATATCTTCGCCGGATGCGATGATAAAATATGCTTAACCTCCTGACTGTGCGGTGCAACTATAAACTTAAAAAATGCAGAGCGGCACCACCCCAATATTTATTAGTTTGTGGCTGAATGCAAGTCATCAGCTCCCGCTACAGGCTAAGGATTAACCCATACACTTGATATTCAATAACAGAATGCCCAACATACCACATCCTAGACGCCACCATAGGAATAGAAAAAATTCAATAGTTTCTGACCTACAAATAGCTTCATCCATCAAGGCATGTTAATTTTTTTCGAGCTTGGGGTAGGTGTGCTGTGGTGATACATGGATAGTGCACCCCTTGCAATGAGTCATACTAAGCCGCATTCATTGAAACGAACACCCAGCAAGCACACATTTGTCGTAGTGAAGTGTTGGCCGCTATATATGTGCATGTGCACACAATAAACGTATCCTTTTGCTTGTGTACACAAACATTTTTATTTGCCTTCCTTTTAACAATGTGTGTGTCGCCAGCTTGCCCGGGTTTATCTTGGAGCCCCCATACCGCCTGCCATCCGCCCGTTGGGCACAATTTAATGGACACTGATGTTGATTTATGCGCCTGCAATAAAATCATGTTACATCATCAAACTGGCGGTACTATGCTAGGCGGGGGTATTGTGAGGGGGCCGGGCGATAAGTAACAAGGGTACAGAGTAGAGCCCCCTCTAGGAGTGGTTCGACTTAATGTTGTGCGAATATCCGCGTACTAGTTCCGCGAAAAATCTTCGTTTTGTAACGCGACAACAGAAGTGGGTGGTTCGATGTGTCGTCATTGCGTCATCGAGTGACTTATTGCGACTACTTTATTCCTAGAGGAATAGAAGACTTGGAAGATAGGTCGACGGCAATGGAGTAGGTATACAAGGGTGATTAATAAAGCAACTGATATGTTGGGGGGGTGGGGGGAAACGGAATGATAAATTGTTTCCTACTGACCCGTGAAAGAAGTATGTCATGTGCAGTTTTTGGAGTAATGTCTCATTGGTGCGGGACATCAATTGAGAGCCCTTGGCGTTGTCGTCTTGTTATTATGGTACACTTTCGCCTGTCGATTTCAAGAGTTGTGTGTCATTAGTAGGTAATTACTTACTCATCAAAAAGAGCTTAATAATTGATGGTGGTATGTATTTCTATCTGTTTACATATTTTATCGACGGGGGTAAAAAAAGTTTTCTTTAAAAGCTTTAGAAAAGTATCATTCACGGAAATTTAACTTTTTGGATTTTGTGCGAAGCAGAAAAAATAGTTGAGTAGAAACAGCCATGCTTAAAACAAAACAAAAAATCCTTCCTAGAAATATTGATTTTCGCTGAATTTTTTTTTTGAAAATTTATAATGTATAAAGGTAACGGGCCTTTACGACCTATAGAGCTCATGTACAAGTACTTTCTCCTATATTTTGAAAGAACATGAATAGAGAAGAGGCAATGACTTGAATAACGATGCCATTATTTTCACGATTTAAGCTCTGTCTAAGAAGCTTAAATCGTTAGGTAGTTTTGTGTAAATTCCTTAAAACTTAAAAAAATCAATCCTTTGTCCTCGCTCCTTTTCTTTGAACGTAGATATTTAACAAGAACGGCAGAATATATGAAGCTAACTAACCTTCAATTTTATAAGCATTCTATCTTGGGAATCTCTAAACAGAGTGGAGTTTAATGCTTCTAAAACTAGTGTTGTCTTCTGTCATTAAAGCAAAACCGCGACACCCAATCGTTATCCAGGAAAGGCACTTGCAGAGCTGAAATCAAAACGCTTTCACCCTCGGTATGTTCGTCAATTGAATTGACGACCTAAGTTTTCTTAAGTAGGAACTGCCACATTTTTAAGAACCGCCAAGAATGATACAAAATGCCTAGGTTTCCTCAAAAAACGCAACTGACTCCATCCAATCTGACCATTGGAATGGGATGCACCTCTGACTTTTGGGCATCCTAAACCTATCCAGTGCTACAAAAACCTGGATAGGTTTAGGATAGGAAAAAGCATCAGAAAAATTTATTGGAGATAGAAATAAAAAAAAAATTACTTAAGCAAACAAAAAGTAATACTTATAAAACAATGAAAAAATTTAATCTGCTCTTCAAAATGCGGTCTTATCCAAGAATGTTTTTGATAGTAACTGAAGACTGTGTTTAGTGGCTTCGACAAGAAGGTTTTGTAAGAAGGTTTTTAATAGTAACTCAAGACTGTGTTTAGTGGCTTCGACAGTAAGCGTTTCTCAAAGATATTTTTCAAAAATGTTAATGATTGAAGCCTGCCGCCTCAGGGTAACGAAACACCGTCTTTTATGCGTGTGACAGAGCAAGTTTTGAAACTAACTGATATTTATAGGTCAGAATAGTTAGATTTAAATCCTTCTGGGGTTGCTGGTCCCCAATTGGCCCCTGTTCTGGTAGCGGATAAGAAAACGCTTACCCACATATGGTAAGTATCAAAATGAAAAATATCAAGGGCGGATCAAAACTAGAAAAAAACGAAAAATCCAGGAGCATTTGTCTCAAAATGCTCAAAATCTCCAAATTAATATTAGGATCGGTCGCTTAATAAACACCTTTTTCTCTTCCAACATGCAAACATGGAAGATTCATGCTGGATCGGGAACTTATTTAATCGCGTGCTTACCAGTTATAAAAAAAATACTTGCCAGTTCCAAGGGCCTAAGAAGAGCCATCAAAGAGAGCTAGGCTGCATGTTTTCAACGTCTCTGCGATGAAAGCGACATTAATATCTGGCGGCAGCATACAAAATGTTGATGACAGAACTGAGGGGCTATTAAAACTCGTCAATAACTTGTCCAAAATTGATTGCTGAATTCGATCATAGTAGATCACATCTTGCCGTCAAGCTACAACGTGCAACACCGTATGAGAGACAAACCCTGAGGATATCTTACCAGTTAGCCAAGCCGGGCTATATTTAACGCATGTAGGAAAATTGGCAATACTAATGGCGGCTGGGCCCGATGAATTTCCGAACAAAGCAGTAACGGCGGTTGTAAGAACGTTCAGACCTGTTATATCGACGTTTCAAAAATGTTTGGATGAGGGAACGTTTCCTGAAAAATGGAAAACACAGCATTTGGGTCTATCTGACCAGCAAATTGATTTAAGGAAAATGCGGTCTAACTTTGAGGCTATAAAAACAGTTGCTGAAATAGCACAACTGTAAGCATATTAACAGGCTGCCGTGGCGTAGTGGTTAGTGTGTGTGTTTACTACGCTGGAGGTCTGGGTTCGAATCCTATCATCGTCACCTGAAAAAAAAGACTCGTTCTTTTTCACGGTCCCCACTTCCGCGAGGGTTTGACAAGCCCTCCGAGAGTATCATTTGTCTTAAAAAAACTTCTCAAAGTGCCGTTCGGATTCGCAAAAAGTTGTAGGTCCCTTGTATGTGCAGAAATTAACACACACAGCATACATTGTTATTGAGAAGTTGGCCCTGGTTCACCTCGAGCTGTTGGGCCACTCTATTTATTTATAAGCATATTCACACAGTGGAGTTTATAGCAAACCAAGTTTTAACGCAAACCAAGTAAACGTAAAACGTAAACATAGCAGAAGCAGTCCTGATAACCAGCGATAGGCCGTTGAATGTGCATTATTTCAGGTCGGTATTCGAATCACCTGGACTAACGATGTAATAAAATATCTCGGATAATCCTGGTTAACAGGATACAGTTCAAGTCTTTAGTATGAAACTAAGAAAGCACCACAAATGCACGGAGCTCTGTCGCGTATAATGCATAATATCGCTGGGTCTAGCTGCCGTAGGAAGGTTTTACTGTCCGGAGTCATTACTTATTACGGTCCTGCTATACGCCCGAGCAGTACTGAGCAAAAACTTACCGATAAAAACTTAGGAGGTTATCGTCGACTTATATAGGCTCTGCGCGTTATAGAGTGTTTCCACCGGACACTAATCCGCGATTAAGACAAGTCATCCTTAAATCCCCTTCAAATCACGATTTATCATATGAATTTTAATCTCTTCACGAGGAGACTAAAAATTAATCGCGTAATTAATCTCTTCTTCGCAAGAATTCCTAAATCAAACCGTACAAAATTCTACTATTCTGTGCGTTTTCTGATGAAACAAAACAAGCACACTTTTTATTGCTTGTTTGGTATAAAGGGATGCACAGAACGGCTGATGTTACTGTTAACGTGGATGTAGTTTGTCCTGTCGAAAATGTTAAAAAAGTTGCTGGAAATTTTTTTTGGATGTTAATGTTCTTGAGGCTGCTAGTTAATGTTGATCAAGTTGGTCCACTATCGACTTTTTGGAGTTAAATTCCAATGGGTTATTTTTGGGTTATTTTGTTTCGTAGATAAAAAGTATCGACGGCAATTAAAACAAGTTTCATTATTTCTGAATCTGATTTGCCCGAGAAATAAAAAAAAATTCACGTTTAGAAGGAGATACGCAGATGACGCGATGTCACATAACTTATCATACGTCAAGTTAATCTCCTCTATCCCGGTGGAAACACTTTCGGATTAACTTTTAATCTTTCTAAGTTTATCTCTGTATTATATGCGGCGGAAAAATACCAAACCATTTTTTTTTTGAGGTTCGGAAAAAGCCTGAATGGTTCCAATCGGGGCTGAAACATTACAAGCGAAGGCAAAAAAAAGTGACCAAGAAGAAAAGCGATGGACTAGTAAGAGACTTTGCAGCGACCTTTGACATTACTAAATTGCTAACAGGACATGTTTCAGCAGAATGGAGAAAGCGTAGCGCAGCCTGGCGGTACTATAACTTCGAGGAGGATGATGCCTGTCCCATTTCCCTAATTCGTTTGCAACCAGTGTATTTAAAATATGTTCGCGTCCCGGGTTTCGCCAGAAATGTAACCAAAAAAATTTTTGGTTTTAAAATCAATTCTTTATTATAATTATTTAACTTTACAAAAACCGATCTCGTCGAGTCGAAAGATTCGTGACAACTAACTTGTACAATTGGTCTTAGGTTTGAATGTATAGGTACACAAGTTATTTTAAGGCTAATACAATGAACGAAGAGAACAAACCATATTGGAAAAGAATATTATAAATGAAGATCTAGATATATACGACAGATAATGGAAAGCAATTTCTTAGAGTAAGTAAAAAAATTGTTTTTACTAACTCAGAAATCGGCCTCTACGGGTCTGAAGACTGAAAAAGTTATGAACAATAAAGTTCAAACTTCTGTTTACTTTTTTTACTTAAGCGAAATTAAACTGTTGTAGAAAAATCGACCAGAAGGAGTGTAATCTATTATGACATAAATAAGCCTAGACTTCAGGCTTTGCGAAGAGCTTTTTCTTTCCTTTCGTCAATAAAAAATATTTCACGTTACCCATTACAACTTTAATCGAGCCAATAATCGAAAAACAATTTCCCTTCGCTTTGACGTAACCATCTTCAATCAAACCCGATTTATATCGCTCTATTCATGTGAATCATGATGAGCAACTGCTTCATTGAGAATCATGTCGAAGCAATTTGAATATTTTGCCTCGCAAACACACTGATTAGCTAGGGAATTGTAAATATTCTCGCATCCTCTTGAGCATTGTATGTGCGCGCCGTTCTAAAAGCATCGTCGCCATTAAAAATCCATTCGCAAGCCCAACCCCAACTACCATCCCTTAGCTGCGTATGCCAGTTATTTTGCTTGATTTCAATGTCGTATTCGTCGGATGACGTCAACGATAAATCCGTGCGAAGGCGTAAAATGTCCTTTTAGCACATCTTCAAGGAGACCATGCAATATCATGCTTTCATTCGGCTTTTTATGCCCGTATCTCATTTAAAAAAAAACGCTCAATACTCTGTAGACAGTTTTGAGGGGGGTCAGGTCGATACTTGACAAATTCACCCCGGAACATTGAAGGGCGGAATCGTTGTTCGAGGTGGTAGGATTATTTTTTTGTTCGTGTTTTCACGTAAACTATGCGATAATTTCTCACTTCAAATACGTGTATTGATTTGTTTTCAGTGTTCGCTCCTTGGATGGATTACCAGATTTTTTTGTCCGGACTCGATGACAGACATTCGACTAAAGGTGAGCATCGACACCATGAACCCTGAGTTCAATTAACGCGTCAGTTTTCCAATTAAAAATCAATTCGAAAACGTGTCACAAGTGGGTGGTTACATGTGATACAGATAAACCTGCCTACTTACATGAAAATAACATCGCGTTAAGGAATTGTGTGTACATGTGAAGGCATTAATTGCCGCCTATTGTGCAAATGTCCCGGCAAATCAATAAATCAATTATAGTTTAATTAATTACGTTTGATTGTTAGACGGATATGTGCATTGAAACCGCTGCTGCGACAAATACAGAAAGCCTATTACAGTAAACACGGTGTGAGTTATACGAGCACAAGCATAGTTCATGGCGGCGAGTTACAGAACAAAGCTTTTGCTGAGGCTTGAATGTCCTTTGGTTTCGTTAATTACTATGTTGGCGTTAATATATATGTTTACACAAGCTGAACAGGGTTAACCAAAGTACTTTTGGTGGAGTTGGTAGCCGTAGAGGTTCAATAAAGCAAATGTTTACATACCAAATGAGATTCATTAACCGAGCACTGTTTTAAGGTATAGAAGGAAGTCGGGAACACCTCAAGCTGTTGAGTAAAAGCAGCACCGACGCCTGTCATTATTTTCAGTATTGTTGAACCCATGTGAGCCTTATGTTATACTGGAAGAGATTTCCGGTGGAGATTCGCTGGGTTATGAAATCGTCTTGAAAAGAAAACGAAGCTGGTTTTAAGGACAACAAACCAGTTTACTATTTTTTTTTTTTAGCTTCCGGAGAAGAAAGTCGATGGTAAGCAAACCTCTGATTTGAAAGTAAACTTAAGTGCAATAAGATTTGAGTGAAAAACCTTAAAGCATTTTCGAAAACGATTTCTTAAGTTACTAACTAGTATCATAACGGTGAGGATGATTTTGTTTGATTTTGTATATTTTTTTTCAATAGAACAACTACATTGCCGGTTTTTTTATCTATGTGCACCGGTTTTTTGCGTAAACGGTAAAAAAGGTCTTTATTCCCGACCGAGGGTATATTTATTTTAACGCATAGTTTGTAACACAGTGAAATAATCTTCACAGACATAGACACTTTAGACCTTTTAGAGACATGATCGAGACCGACAGGTGAATCGATTAAGCCCTGCCCGTCCGGCCGTCCATATGTGTGAGGGTTTTAGGTCTTCAAAATCAAGCTAGAGAGCTGAATTTTGGTACACGGGTTGGTTGTGTAAAGTGTGAAAATTGGCTTAATCCGTCAAAGGCTACGCCCACTACTGGCTTCAATCTGAGACAACCTCTATTTCACATTTTCTTTCAAAATGCCAATTGAATTAAATTGAAATGAAAAATGCCAATTGAATTAGGTACTTAAACCAAGTTTGAAGAAGTTCGCTGGAAAACTTAAAAAAATGTTTTTAAACGCGCTTCTATGTTTTCGACTCAGAAATTTTTGAATCTTCGAAATTCGGTATTTTTTTTTCCTTAAATTTTTGAATAATTTCTCACACGTGTGATTTTTTCATAAGGAGATAAGGAGGCACACCACAGACACGTTTTTTCATGCATTTTCGACCTTTTTTTTGAAAATGCGTCAAACCGACAGTATAAGAACTCTGTCAGGAAAATATGACTTAGGCGCTTGGTTTACTTTGAGTGCCTTTATACGTGTTTTCAATTAAGTTTATGTGCACTAAGTGTTTCATAAGTTTTGCCGTCAAACTCTTCATTTCGTAAAAACTTTTCCATATTTTCAGAAAACTTAATTTTTTCAGAAAATTCAATATTTTCTAGACCGAAGTTTCGTTTTTCTAGTTCTCGCCTTCAAAACTTCTCAAAGTAAGAACTAACAAACATCTGGATCATATGGATCTAAACATATGAAACATATGGATCTAATTTTCCATAAAACTTGGAACTGAAATCAAACCGTGTGTGTATAAAAAAAAGCCCTAGGAAGGTTTCCTTATTTTACTATCGCTGTTTAAAAGCGCAACAAATCTTAACTTTTAACGACTTACCGTTTAAAAAACACTATTGGACGAATAAACGGACAACGTAGTGATGCCATAGCATAAGGGATCCTATTTTCTATTTTAGGATAGACCGCTAAAAACCAACAATTCCTTGTACTCGGTATCAATTCGGGATTATATCCCATCTACATGCGCTTTTGTATGCCACTTAAAAGGGCCTGTAGATAAGATTTAATCCCGAATCGATACCCGGGAGCCCAAGAAACTTGATTATATCCAATCTACATTCGCTTTAGCATGCCCCTTAAAAGCGCCTGTATGGGATATAATCCCGAAACGAGTCACGGAAGTATCTTTTTAATTTAAATATTTAATGTTAGCTTGCATCTTTTTTATTTGTAAAAGTAAAAGTTAATAAATGCTTGCTTTTTGTGTTCAATGTATTTTTCTTTATTTAACGAAAAGCAACGCAACTTCAAAGACCAAACCTAAAAAGCTTCCTGACGCACCAGAATCATTTCCAACAAACTCCTCTTCGCTGCAAACACCGAAATGTTTCTACAAAATTAAAAGCTAATTTATTTTTCCCGCAAGCACTTTCCTTTGGAAAGTGGGGTGCCGTGGCGTAGTGGTTAGTGTGTGTGCTTACTACGCCGGAGGTCTGGGTTCGAATCCTGCCATCGTCACCTGAAAAAAAAGACTCGTTCTTTTTCACGGTCCCCACCTCCGCGAGGGTCTGACAAGCTCTCCGAGAGTATCATTTGTCTTGAAAAACTTCTCAAAGTGCCGTTCGGATTCGGCAAAAAATTGTAGGTCCCCTTGTATGTAAAGAAATTAACACACCAGCATACATTGTTGAGAAGTTGGCCCTGGTTCACCTCGAGCTGTTGCGCACCTCTATTTATTTATTTATTTAACTTTCAACACTCTTTATTTTACATTTAAAGTGTATTAGCTTTAAATGACTACCATAAAACACTTTTGTGTTTGAAAGGGAAAAGAAAAACATATTTTTGCTTCCAGTAAATACGATTTGTGCTCTTCTTGCATCTAACCGCTTTCAAACACTTCAATTTTAGCTGCATTATATTTTTAACCGCAAAAAAAGTAGAAGACAAAAGAGGGCCCGCAATTGTCTATTTCAGGTCCGCTGGTGGATACCTTAGGCAGAGCAGAGCGGGCGAGGTGCCCGAAATTGCCTGTCTCGGAATCACTTGTAGCTCCGTCTTCGTGATTATGCCTACCGCATCGCTCGGTTTGCTCAGAAGACGCTTTTCCCGATCAGTTCGTGATGTCGGGTCAATTTTCTTTAAGCGGCGTATCAGACCTCTGTCGTTGCGTCTTGATTTGCCGCTTGCATTTGTTGTGGTGGCTGTCAGCGATTCGCCATCGCTGTCGACCACCCCAACATCGGTTCTGTTTGCGAGTATGCACGTCTCCGCGGTCATGTTGAAAATGGTGTCAACGGCGTCCCCCACTGGCTCAGATACGGCATCCATCTTCTCCGTTGAGCGCTAAGCCATTTTCGCCCCATAGGACGTGGAGCAGCCTCCGCTCATATCTTGGCCCAGCAGTATCTGGCCACTGCTAGAAGACGCCTTCGCACCTCCCTTGATGTGCATTGACAGCTTCCTGATACTGCTTCTGGACAGCGCACTCTCAAAGCAGATGGAAGAGGAGCTAAGATCATCCTTGTGAAGTTCTTCCTCTCGAAACATGATCATTGCTTCCTCCCCCGAATCCGCAGTGTCTGTGCCAGATCTCTCCTTTCCACCCAGACCAAAAAGAAGTTTCTCTTCGGATGAGAGGTTAGAGACGTCACCTTCCAAACACTCTTTTTGAAGCCTTTAAGAGTCTGCTTTAAGGCAAATTGATTTTTTATTTGTATATTAGGCATAAGGATCCCACGAGTAACGCGGGAAATACAGTCCATCCGCGCAAAGCCCCGTAATACCCGGACAAGGCTAAAATGAACACCGGAGGAGACGTCCTGCACCGGAGTATAGCGGTTCACGACTGAGTATTAAAGCCCCCAGCCATACAGATCACGCACGGCGATAAATACGATGACCTTGGCTTTGGAGAGGGAAGGGATTGGGTGAAGGAAGGATGCAAGCAGAATGTGTGGAGGGTTGGGGGTTGAACTCTAGCTTCTCGCTTTTTAAGGCACTCAGGGTTGCCATACTAAAAAAATAAAACTATTGCAAATAAAAGAAAAATAACCACAGGGTTACCTTCATACTTTTGTCAGGATGCATAAAAATAAACGAATGGTAATTTAACAATCATTTTATTTTTGTTAAAAGAAAATACAATTTCTTCAAGCTTCTCGAGCTCTGCAGAAAATATTCTTTCGAAGAATATTAAATAAACTAAAATATTAAATTTCGAAGGTGTGTTTTACAATGAAGAGCAACTTTCTTTTTCTTTTTGCAAAACATTCTTTTTGAAAAAAGAGTTCAACTTCATACATAAATAGTAATTACAAGCAGGGCTTAATTTCAATTATTTTAAAAAGTCTACCTTAAGTTTTACTAGAGGTTGATCAAAGTTGATACTTTGGCAATGCGCGGCCAAAAAATAAAATAAAATAAAAGCTCTTCCCATTAGTGATGTACTGACAATTTTTGTTGAATTTTTGGTTGAACATAAGCCTCTTGTCAATCAAAGGTTTGGTTAAATAGACAATTGAGTAGTTAGCTAAAATCTCTTGCGAACATCTAAAATAACCTTTTTAAGACCATCATCATACCCGTATATTATGAAGTGTAGTAAGATTGTCTATATGAAAGGTGGAACAGGACGGCTTAGGCTGTTTCGAGAAAAAAATGCTTCGAATCATTTGTGTTTGCTTAAATGAAGAGTGGGGAGGGAGTTATAGCACGAACTGTCAAAAGGCCAAAAGAGTCAAAATTTGGTTGTATCCAAATTGGGGGTTGGGTCTGATGACACTAATGCTGTGTTCCAGAAAATGTTGGATCCACTCGAGCTGAAGGCTTATAGAGGAAGACCAAAATGCAGGGAGCGTTTGCTAGTGAGACTCAAGTAACTTTCGTGCAGAACTTGAGGCAGCTAAGTAAGGATAGAGCTGCTTCGAGAAGCTTAGTGGCTGAAGCTCAGACTGAACCCTGAATTCAGCATAGCCTTAAGTAAAAAGAAAAAAAAATCCAAAAAAACAACTGGAACCAACTAACTTTACATGGAAAACTGCTAGCTATGTACGGGTAGGGCTGGCAGGTTCATCCATGGTTGTATTGCCACCTAAAGATAAAGGTAAACAAGTTTTACAAAACTCCGTTTTTAGTCTGTGTTGAATAAAAGTTTTGAAAATAATGTAAGGTGCAGAGGGCTAGACGATTAGAAAAAGATTTGAGTGAAAGATTGTCGAGCAAATCAAAACAAGCCGCCTCATTGCCTCAAACTCTTCCAAATTTGAGACAGCAAGAAGGACAGAATCGAACTTACACTTAAAGGATAAACTTGTCACAATTGGCAGCGCGCTTCGGATATATACAATTGGAAAAATTATGCAAATATGACCGGCGTTTTCAATGAATTTCTTTTACAAAAATAGGGTTTCGCGCATGCAATGTGCGAATACCTACATGATTCCGGACTCTGAAGCTCAAAATACGACCAAAATTGTTGTCCTAAATGTAGATGATGGACTGGAGAGGCTACAGTACACACCCAAATCATTTATTTGAAAACTTTGCAAATCATTGAAAAACGACATGCCATGCCAACCCATACCTCTTACCACCCAGCAACTCAATTTGCTTTTCCTTGCGTAATAGCAGCTTTTTTTCATTTGCACTTATTTCACATGCAAACTCATAATCATTTCAAATTCTATTTTCCTACGAATAATTATGGAATGAAAAAAAACAGCAAGTGTCTTGGAAAATCACATAAGAGCGGCATGAATTCGTTGTGAAAAATTAATTTTCATTATTTCAATACAACGCAGAATTTTCAGTGAAAATTTGCAATCTACCCGCCGCCGCCCGCCAAATGTGTTGTTATTACTTGGATCGTCTGTCTTTTGGGGAACTTCATAACGATGCAAATGTGAAAACTAAATAGCACGTAACGCAAGCATGCGAGGTTTCCTAGAGGCTCATAGTTTCGTAGGCTGCTATGGAGTGTCAAAACAAATCGAAATTGAAAGTTCAACTCCAAACTGACATGCGAAGAGCGTGTTGACTTGGAAGTCGTCATAACAAAAGGCGTGTTCGATTGTTAGTTCGTGCCTTTTGTTTTTGTCGAGATCGTGAGACTCGGAAACGGGGTTAAATATAGAAGTCGCATAAAGGTGTAATTTACGACTGCGATAATTGTAGGAAAGAGTAGAAATGTATTCAAATAATTTGGGAAATTTTCTGTTTTTCTGTTTGTACGTCACTTTTTGTAAATCCACTAGAAAAAGCCAGTGAGTGCAGTCAAAAATCATAATCGTTTCTATCCTGCATTCATGACCTGATTTGGAACGGGAGAAATCCAATTTCTGGTTACGAAATTACCTGCAAAAGCAAGTGACAGTCTCCTCGACATCGAGCGGTAAAGTTATTTGTGCCGCATGCCTGGGCACAGCCCTTCCTGGAAAATTCCTTGCACGGCTACTTGTCGTTGTAACTGGAGTGGTTGGTGTCGAATCCGAGTCCAGTGGAACCGCCGAGTAACGTACCAAAATCGCCCGACTTACCCGATTGCTTCCTGTTAAATTCGATATGGCCCAGTTCATGTTTACACGCACGCGTCTCAGTTAACTGAAACTATCAAAAAAAAATGACGGTAGGTCAATATCTACATAGTGTTTAAAGCGCCCGAACTTTGACTTTAACCTCGCCAAGCGTCCGTAATGAACTGGAGAACCTAATTCAATCAGCTTCGAAGCTGTTCCATCGAGCAAAGAGAGAGGGTGTGTGTTAGCGTTGTTACTTAAACTGTTTTTATCTTGTCTCCATTGTCTCTATTTTGCAAATACAATTTGCATGGCCACTAATTTAATTAGATGTCAAGGATTTTTCTTTTATTTTTTACATCTTTCGAGTAGCGGAAAAAACACAAACACCAAGCCACAAAACAACCCTTTTTTGTCAGCTGAGAACTAAGAGGGAAGGCAGTTGATGAAACGAGAAAACTATATCTATTCCCTCGTGTCAGTGCGGTGAGAAACCCTTGCAGTTCGTATGACTAAAAGGTGATTTCGTTCACGCAGAAAATCACAAAATTAAATAAAAGTTTTAGCATACTCATTATACCTATGTTTTATGGGACCCTGTATTAGAAATGGACAGTCGGCGTTTTTGAGTCTCGTACGTCACGAGGAAATGTTGTGTACTTATAGTGCCGTCTTATTTCAGTTTAAGGCCGAAAGCCTTTCATTATTGTAAGGGCTTGAGTCGTAATCAATTATGTGCAACTAGCCAGTCGGTTTGTCAGCTGATTATTCTGCGCGGTTTTTTGGATCTTTATCCACTTAACCTAGTTTTATCACAAACGAGTATTTAGTGGCTACAGTCCTTATTTTGGGTGAAATGGGAGATGTTTAACCCTTTCTATACGGGATGGAATGTTGCCCAATTGACGGATGAGTTGTTAGAGCTTACCACCACGTTCGAAAAATCTTTTTTTGTGGAGAAAAAGATGTATATTCCGATCATTCACTACAGTAGTTTTAAGGCATGATTCTGAAGGCCCTGAAAAGAGGAAGAGATCTGATACACATCTTCAAGTCGACGCACAATATCGCACCAGTATTAGTTATTAGAAAGATATAATAAGTTGCTCAAATGGTCATCCATTGTAGTGATCAACTTGAAGTTTATTTGCCAAAAAGATATGTCCAGCCATTGAAGAACAGCTGGTCCTTTTATTGGCAATAGCGTCTAGAGAAGAGCTATACAAAATCTGTGAGAGATTGGGATGATAAAATAACAGAAGAGTCTGTTCCACTCAGATAGAGAAAGGTCACCAAAAGCCCGTATGGTAAGAATTTATTTGCGACTTATATTCAGCTGTAATGTCCAAAACCAACTCACGGTTTTCTATTTTATGTCTGCTCCTTAAGCGCCTGCTATTCAAAGGATTCTGTAAGAGCTCCATATTAAATCTGCCTCCTGCCCATTTATAAAGCGGAATATCTCAGCAAAAGTACAGCGTTACCATGCTGAAAATAGACTATTTTTTGATCATATAAGAGGCCAAGGGCTTTAGTTGACCCTGCAATTTGAAGAACAAACCTTAGATTGAAAGGTGGTAATACTTGTCTGGTGACGAAACAAATTGGTTCAAGGCCGGGTCTTAAAAATTTTTAATAATTTGGTCAATTTTAAATTATCACGTATTATATTGCTATAATAATCAGTGTCATTGTCATTACAGGACATTGTCTGCACAAGGCTTGGAGTTTATATCATTGAATTTTGCAGAAGCTACATCGATAGGGAGTAGAAAGAGAAGAAACTACCACTTTCTCAGTGGCGAAATCTTCAGTCTTAAGCTTTCTCCTAAAAGGATTTTGAATAAGGACAGGTACATGTTAAAATGGAATAAAAGAAGCCGTATACAAAGAAGCTGTATCTAAAAGGCTCATATATACCGTTATGTGTGGAATATGACAAGTGGCCGGCCCGGCTTCTTACGGTGACAAGGATACAAGTGCTCCAATAACTCTCTCGCATTGATCCGGCTAAATTTGAGGCCTTACATTGAAGAAAGGCGGGGTAAAATCATATGATCTTGCTGGCCAATTTACGAACCCTCTGAAATAGGGGTTTCTGTAGCACGGACCGTGTGGCATGTAGCGCTGTCACTGATCAGACTATGATTCCACTACGTTCCGTTTCGTTCCCTGTAGGTGTTTTTCGGGGTTTTAGCGGGCAGGGTGCTGCAGAGTTGGCTATCTCTTTATAGTCTGCTCAGTAGCGCTGTCCTGTGAAAATTACATTCGTCGGTGTCCATAATAACCAAAATTAGTTTGTCAAATGAACACACTTCATTTCACGAACCCTGTATTTCACAATCTTGTGCACTAAGACAAAAACTCGTAAATTTTGAACTGACCCTTCGGCCTTAAATTCAGAAACTTAAAAGAATTTTCTATTTTCTGTTGATTTTACTAAAGTGGCATCACGGGTTAAGCGCACCCAACTTCACTACTTCTTCTTTTCTTTACTATTTTGCGGCTGTTTTTTGTTTTTGTAACGTCAAAATGGCGGCACACTCTATATGTACATAAATAAATAAAATTTTGACACTTGGGAAGTTGGAAGAGTTGCAATTGCATGCAATTATGATTAAAATTGATTACTGGGAGTTCGTCAATGGTACAAAACCAAAAACATTGCCAATAATTGTTGGCGAAAATAACGTCATATAAGGAACTCGCGAAGCCTGTTACTCGATCAGCGGGTTTGGTTGACATTTCAGCCACTTTGACACTAATCGCAAAATTGTTAACTGGTGTTTGTAAACAAAGACAAGCAATGAAATCGAATGATTTAAAACAATAATTTTTGATGAAACAAGTGTTTCTTTAAGCTATTGTGAAAACCTTAATTACTAGGTATGTATGTATTTTGACTATCAATGCTAGTCTCTACTAAAGAAAACGTCGCTAACGAATATTAGAACTGGTTGGACTTAGAAAAAATAAAATTTAGCCGCACATTTTCTATGCACAGATAAGCACATTTTCTCTTCAAAATACTTACCTTGCCACAAACTAACAGAAATGAAAAGTTGTGAAAAATACCGAATGTTCCTTGGTTGGAAGTTTTTTGCCAAAAGAAATTCCCTTATTCATCCCTTATTACAGGTAACGCTTGCTTAACATTTTTAGAAAAGCTTACGCCATCACAGCTGGCGGTTAAAGAAAAAAGTTTTGAGCCTGTCATAATAGTTGCCTAGCAGAGCGCACTGAACTCTCGGATGGATCCAAAAACCTGGATGTCAATTTCACAACAATTCATTCTGACAACAAAAGTTATTGTTAATTACTCTCAAAATAAACACTCGACAAAATTCTCATAACGAATAAATTGTCGAAATGTAAAAAAGTCTCTTACATTCGAACAATTTCGTTGCGTCGAACGTCTTCTGCCTCTTCAGCTCTCGTTTCGAGCAGCAAAACACGCCAAATGTTTATAAATAGTTCGCAATCGTGCCAGTAAACAACAAACAAATAAATTATTTTTATTCCTTTTACTTTTAGTTTCCGTTCTCGAAAGAATTAATCGATAAAGTGGATAACCCAATGATGGGGCTTTTTTCAAACCACCCTGTCTGAAAGGGAGAACGAAAACAACAAGGAATTTCACTGCAGAATTACATTTTTGCACTGTACACACAAGTGCAATCTAGAGAGCGAGATGGTTGCACTTTTCCCCTAGTGGAAATGACCGATAATAGGCTTATTAAGGCCTTGGAAGGGAAACGTTTCGTTTTTTATTGAATTCATGAAAAAAAAACATTGCATAAAACTCACCCCATTAGCCAGTCGACAGTGTCGCGTAAATATTCCGGTATACGCTCCAGTTTGATGGATGTGACAGCGGTTCGTCGATATCAAAAAACAAAAGCAAAAAAAACTTTTAGCTAATTTACCACTTTTGCACTTTTTTCTCTAGACACTGATAAGAAAACCGAACGCACTGGGAATGAGAAATGACTTTTCACTGCGAATTAATTTTTTCCACTACACTTTTGACAAGGACGTATGATTTGACAGATGAATTCTAATTAGTTTTCACCGTGGAAATTCGATACACTTGTTTGTGTTTGTGTTCCTTGTTTTGCAGACACGAGAGATCGACCGAGGAGGATAGAAAAAAACAACAACCACCGAAAACAATAACAAAAAAATTATATGCACTACACTGCTTGTCCCTTTCTAATGCACACGAACTCAGCTGATTAGGACAAAAAGAAAACAGAAACGAAAGAAGAAAAGAAAAAACACTCTCCAGTAGACCGAGACCGGTGAAGAGTTTTTGGAAGAATTGACACTTTTCCACTGGCTAGTGTGCGAAGGAAATTTTATCTAGAACGAAATGGAAAACTGGAACAATAATTTTTGGTGTTACTTTTGTTCTTATTGGGGTCGCTGACACGAAAAATCTTTCATTGAGAAAGATTTTGAATGAACTCGCAAAAGACGCAGCGATTAACAAGAGGGAAAACTTGTTTTATTTTTTACTGGCACTGATAACACACCGTCAACTATTTATTCACTTTCCATTTGCATATTGTCAAAAAGAAAAAGGCAGCAATAGGATTACGTTGTCTCCCTCTGCTGCATAAGGGACTTTTTTCATGTTTGTTTGTTAACCCCTCTCACAGTAGAAATTGCCCCTTTTTTTCTGCGAAAGCAAAAGGAACAAGACAAAAATTCACTTTTTCAACTGATTTTTATGGGAAAACTTGAAGTTTTTCACTTGAATAACGTTAAGGTGCTGTTATTTTGAGGTGAGAAAGCAATTTAAGATGTTTATTTCCGAAGAAAAATCATTTCAATCAGTAGACGTAAATACCGTGACCGTCGTTTTCTCGCGCTTCACATACGCATACGACACAACTGCAGCACCTGAGTCCAGAAGAATCCCGTTTTCTATCAGTTTTTTTTTCACGTAAGCAGCAATGCAGAGAGAGAATTGCAGAGACTGAATAGAGCTATCCCGCTTGCCCATATGTAGTGGGCTATTTTGCAGAAACGTATGATTTTGAGTTTGGTACCTATGATGTTGCAGACAGGAACCTTATTTTACTTATTTTTAACATAATAATTATAGCTACATTAACACATTTAGTCTGGAGGTAGCTAATGACAGTTAAATTGTGGCTTAGGATATATTTTTCATATTTCTCATTGGAATGGTTCACAGAACACGGCCTTGCCGACGTGTGCAGAGTTCAGCGGGGTCACTAAGTACCGACAGAGATATTTCATTTTAAGTTATAAAAAAAAACTTAAAAATAAAATTACTTATAATGAAAAAAATGCTCCCGATGCAAATGCTCCCAAGCAGTAGCACAATCGTTACCATTTACGTCGCAGGTTTTGCGGAGACACCAACTAGCAGTCCATATATATTATGTCAATGCCCCTAGGCTTCAATTACTGAATAACCAGATATTCAACTGGCGCTCCTCTTGCCCTGCAACACCTATTTTTTACGTTTCTTTATAAAGCCTCCAAAGCTTTAAAATTCCGTGTCGGTGAATACTTGTAAGAAGATACAACAACCATTTACCTTAACCGGTCAGCTGCCACTACCATTTAAGCTTAGATTAGACTGCATGCCATTTTGGCAAATTTGACGTAAGAAGAAATATATTCGTACAATACAATACAATATGCAATGTTCGCACCACTTTTCTTTTTAGGTACGTCACATATGCAAAAATGGCGGGTTGGTTCCATAATCTCCAGTCACAAAATCCCCAAACTAAAATCCACAAATCAAAAAGTTTGGCCGGCCAAACATAATTTCTTTGATAGGCTCGAGCTAAAGAGTATTCTGAATGCTTATATTTAAGTTTTTGAAGATATTTCATTTTTATTAGTAGATATATAGTTGGTATTGCTTACAACTGTTACAAATGCTTTGTTTTGCAAAACTTTATTTAAACTTTTTAACTTAAATCATCTTCGTTGAAAAAATGGAAACAAAAAATAGCTATATACATGTGTGTACAAAAATATTCAACAAAGTGAAATGTTTGTTGCAATACTTTTCAAGAACTCCAACTTATCGGTATCTCGCCTTCTCGATATTATTTTTCTGATCTTCTCGTAGCTTTTTACCCTGGTTTTTTTTTAGAACAGGACCTTCGCCACATTTAATTTTTTGTAGTGTTGTTTTCACTATGATTGCATCTTTTGCCAAATCTCTTATTATCTCATATAGACCAGCATTTTTTTTTATTTATTATGCACTTGATTCGACGGTGCCAAGCTTCGACAGAATTTTGTGTCCGCGGAAAATTATGAGCCACCAAGTCAGCAACCGACCAAAAGTCGGGTTGATACCTTACCTGTGGAATAAGTTGTGGAATACATACAGCTAAATAAATAAATAAATACATACAAACCTTATTCCCACTAATGTAATATTTCTTAAACCATGAGCATAGTTGTTTGAAATTGCTGTCCTCGAAATTTTTGCTAAGCTCGGAATAATAGGATGGAATTTCCTCGGGTGGAACAAATGCCAGACTTTTAAGCATACGAATACTTAAACTAAATGATTCGCTATTTCCATATTTGCTTGAAAATCCTTCTTTTTGAACTCTTCTCCAAATAATTTGTCCAAAATGGAACAAACAACCATGAAATTTTGTGGATGGGAAATATGGTCTCGCTGCACTGAAAATCGTTTTTTCGAAGTCCGAAATAATGATTTCAGGATTTATGTTTATTTGTCTTTCAACAGCCAAATAAAATAATTCATAAAAGAATTCAGAGTAGGCCTGCAAAGTTTTTTTGCTCATGAGGCAAAATACCAGAGGCACTACTTGTCCATCAATAAGGCCGTGTATGCTAAATAATTGCCGCATAATAGTTGGAACCACATAAAACGTCCCATCCATTAACCAGCACTTAGCTTGTCCTAATGCCTCCAGTGTGGTATTTGTTTGTGGTGTTTGTATTTGTAAACTACGGTTTCCCTTATGACCTGAGACGGTCGCAATGATGTGGAAGCTGACATTTCTTTTAACTTGTTGTTGGTTTTGCAAACCTGAAGCTTATATGCCATGGGAGCATGATTATGCTCTGAGGGAGGCATGTGCAGTTCATGTTCTTCATTTTTTATTTTTGTTACACAAACACTTTTACAAAAATTTCCTTTCCTCTTTGCACAACACCATCTAAATTCATTTTTTTTGTTTTTCGAGTGAAAATAGTAGTCATACCCATCCACAAATAATTTGTCCTTTCCCTTATTTGATTTTATCACTTGTATTTCCATAATTGTATGGCGATGCTTCTTGATAAAACACAATAAACGAATAAAGTACCAAGCTGTTTATTCAATCATCTTGAATAAACGGTAAAAATGGTAACTTGCTTCAGCAAGTGCCAGACTGATGTCAACCATATTTTCCATTTCCGTTTCATGCCAACTGACCGGAAATGGAAAAAAAAAATTGGGAAAACAAGTTTCATGTCAACATACAAGTACAGGCCGCGTAAAATGAAAATTTTGTATTTGGGGATTTTGTGTTTGGGGATATTGGTTTGGGAATTTTGTTCTTGGGGTTTCTGATTTGTAGATTTTTCAAAAGTTGGGGATTTTTGGTATTGTGGATTTTAATTTTGGACATTATGGGGGTTTCCCAAAAATGGCATGCGATCTTATCCTTTAAGGCTAGTAAGGTGTTCGTGAAAATTTTTTGCAGAAGCCGTCTCTAGTAATTTTCTCCACACCGAGCAAAATGCTTGCAAAAAAATAACTCAAGGTGCACACGCGAAAAGAAACAAAGGCATGTGTCAAAGTGACTTTGGTCACTCAGGACGAATTTGAATGTCGTCCATGAACGTACCGACATTCAAATTCGTGTATTCCGACCACCAAACTACTCGGGCACAGTTGCGGTTATCACGTTAGCCGCTCTGTTAGGTGCTTTCTTGTATCTGCGTCGCAACAACTTGGAGTTCCTCTACAACAAACAGCTATGGGGATCGCTGGCCGTACTCTTTTGTTTCGCTATGATCTCTGGACAGATGTGGAATCACATTCGTAGCCCGCCACTGGTGCACAAGAGTCAACACGGTGGTGTTTCTTACATCCATGGCTCTTCACAAGGCCAACTGGCCATTGAGACTTATATTGTGATGTTCCTAAGTAAGAAGAAACTAATTCATTAAGACTTTTTACCATTTTATTATGTATATGTTTCTAGATGCCATGATTGTACTTGGAATGATTCTGTTAACTGAATCCGGCTGGCAAAATGATATGCGCAAGGGGCGCATCATGGCAATCGCTGGACTGATACTTGTGGCAGTATTTTTCTCATTCTTGCTATCTGTATTCCGATCGAAAGCACAGGGGTATCCTTATAGGTAAATCTTGCGTTTTTAAAATATTAGACCGGAGTAAAAACAGACATTTCTATTTAACCCCTGTTACAGCTTCCTTTTCAAGTAGAGAGACAGAGAAAAAGTTCTGGCGAAGCTTTTATTTCAACAATACCGAGTTAAGTGTTTAATTTTTGTCCACACGTTCACAACCGATTTTCGCAACTTTAAGAAATAATAAATAAGAAATAATAAACGTAATATTTTTTACGTTTCTTTATAAAGCCTCCAAAGCTTTAAAATTCCGTGTCGGTGAATACTTGTAAGAGACGTAAGAAGAAATATATTCGTACAATACAATACAATATGCAATATTCGCACCACTTTTCTTTTTAGGTACGTCACATATGCAAAAATGGCATGCGATCTTATCCTTTAAGGCTAGTAAGGTGTTCGTGAAAAATTTTTGCAGAAGCCGTCTCTAGTAATTTTCTCCACACCGAGCAAAATGCTTGCAAAAAAATAAATCAAGGTGCACACGCGAAAAGAAACAAAGGCATGTGTCAAAGGCATGTGTCTCTATCAAAGACAATTTTGTTCACTGCAAATACTGATATTTCCATAATTTTACACACTTTAAACAATCCACGACATCCATGCCAGCCTAAAAATGAAATAATCTATTGTCTCGTGCAGCTTTGCGTGCAAAATTGTGTGGGGACTTTCGGCACACATCTAAAATAACGTTTTAATTTTGGACGCCTGCTGAGTGACTTTGCAAATTTTTCGCGTTCATCATACCAGCCTTTAGATTAGACTGCATGCGAATTTGTAATATTTGACGTACTTAAGAAGAAAAATGCTGCAAATATTTTTCTTCTTGAAGCTTTACAAAGTATGGCCACCACTATTCCTGAAATTTAAAATCACACCGATATGGGCCTATCAGATTAATAGTTTTCAATCCTTTTCCGAATACCGTAATTCCAAGGTGCCTGCTAAGCACAAATTACTGAATAACTAGATATTCAACACTTGCGTCCCTCTTATCCTCCAACACCCATTTGTTTACGTTTTTTATAAAGCCTTTAAAGCTTTTTTAAAGCTTTAAATTTCCGTGTCGCTGAATACGTGTAAGAAGATACAACAACAATTTACCTTACGCGATCAGCTGATGTAAAAGCTGCAAAACGAAATTGCATGGAAATGACGAATTAATGAATTTACTCACATTTGTATAAGAAATGTCGGAGAATGGGTAAATTCATCAATTTCAGCTTGTGGGCAAAGCTTTTAAATGTCCAAAGTTGAATATCTAGTTATTCAGTAATTTATGCTTTCGGCTAGCACATCTATAATAACGTTTTAATTTTGTTCGCCAGCTGCGAGACTGCAAAATCGGTTGCAAAATTTTTGCTACCAAGAAATTTTTGTATGGGAGTAAATTTTTTCTCGTTCATCATACCAGCCTTTAAATTAGACTGCATGCGAATTTGTAATATTTGACGTACTTAAAAAGAAAAATGCTGCAAATATATTTCTTCTTGAAGCTTTACAAAGTATGGCCACCACCATTCCTGAAATTTAAAACCACACCGATATGTGCCTATCAAATTAATAGTTTTCAATATTTCCGAATACCGTAATTCCAAGGTGCCTGCTAAGTAGGAAGCTTTATGATGAAGGCTTAAAAAAAAGCCTAGAGATGCTTTGTTTTCAAGGAATCTCTACCTTACCGAAGGAATCACTAGCGCTACCTTACCGATATGATTTTTTCCCAAATGTCAAAATTGACACAATTTCTTTGCCGGGGTTTTGTTTGGTTCTTCTTACCGGAGTTTGTGGAAATATATTTGAAGGAGGTTTTTTTCATTCCAAATAAAAATAAAATAGTTTCTTAAAACTAAAAATGTTGCTACTACGGACAATACTATGCGCTGTGCTGGTAGTAACCGCTCTTTTTGTTATTACTGATGCCCAGAGTAAACAAAAGGTAAGTGGAAAATATTGGTGTGATTAGTTAATGGGGCCACGTCACTTGTAAAATGTGTTTTTGAAGCAAAGTGATAAGATTGAAGATGTTTTCTAAATTTGAGCATGCTGAAAGATACAAAGTCTTATCAAATCAAAACGGATACCCATAACTATTCCAGTCATTGAGCCAGAAAAAGCCGGTGATATAATTTATGGTTTACTTGGATTATCTCAGTCAATAAATTATCTTCCAAGCAGCTCTCCATATTCTAGTAAGAATGTCGCGTCAAGGGGGTGCTTGTGAGGTCCTCCGATTATTTTTAAGAAAGGAGAACTTTTATTTAGCCACAATATTCTTAGTCCGCAGTCAAGGCTCGGTTCCAATAGGCTGGTATTCATGGCCCGTCTAGGAAGTGTTTCGGGAGTGTAAAACCAACGAAGTACCTGTTCGTTGTTCCAGTAGTGGTCCAACCTCGAGATTTCCTTGAATATTCAAGTTTCTCTCAGCACCGCATTCAAGAACTCTCATTTCGACAACTTGTACTTGTACCTCCACCAATTTAATTTTTGGGGCTTAACACAGAGTTTTAATCACATAAGCTATAACATAGTTATGATTTGTGATTAAAACTCTGCAAGATAATCTTTTCAGTCCTTTCGTCCAGGTCCCAAAATATTCAAACTTTTCTACCTGCATAAAACAACGTGGCAGGCGAAAACCTCGAAAAATTACCAGGCTTCTAACCTTACCCAGGTCTTCTCACGGTTGATTTCTTTATGTTAATTTTTTTTTTTTTCATTTCAGGTTGGCCTTACCCTTTCGGAGAAAGTCCAGAACCTTCTCGACATGAACATGAAAAAATCTCTGCTCCGCTTTAATGGACAGAAATTCCGGGAATATATCAAACAGCCACCGAGAAACTATTCCGTCATTGTCATGCTTACAGCTCTGGCTCCTTCACGGCAATGTCAAATTTGTCGGCATGCCCACGACGAATTCAATATCGTCGCAAACTCGTATCGGTACTCACCAATTTACTCGAATAAACTCTTCTTTGCGATGGTTGACTTTGACGACGGATCGGATGTATTTCAAAGTCTGCGCCTAAATACCGCCCCGGTGTTTATGCATTTCCCCGCCAAGGGCAAGCCAAAAGGTGCCGACACCATGGACATTCATCGGGTTGGATTCGCTGCCGAATCGATTGCGAAATTCGTCCATGAACGTACCGACATTCAAATTCGTGTATTCCGACCACCAAACTACTCGGGCACAGTCGCGGTTATCACGTTAGCCGCTCTGTTAGGTGCTTTCTTGTATCTGCGTCGCAACAACTTGGAGTTCCTCTACAACAAACAGCTATGGGGATCGCTGGCCGTACTCTTTTGTTTCGCTATGATCTCTGGACAAATGTGGAATCACATTCGTAGCCCGCCACTGGTGCACAAGAGTCAAAACGGTGGTGTTTCTTACATCCATGGCTCTTCACAAGGCCAACTGGTCATTGAGACTTATATTGTGATGTTCCTAAGTAAGAAGAAACTAATTCATTAAGGCTTTTTACCATTTTATTATGTATATGTTTCTAGATGCCATGATTGTACTTGGAATGATTCTGTTAACTGAATCCGGCTGGCAAAATGATATGCGCAAGGGGCGCATCATGGCAATCGCTGGACTGATACTTGTGGCAGTATTTTTCTCATTCTTGCTATCTGTATTCCGATCGAAAGCACAGGGGTATCCTTATAGGTAAATCTTGCGTTTTTAAAATATTAGACCGGAGTAAAAACAGACATTTCTATTTAACCCCTGTTACAGCTTCCTTTTCAAGTAGAGAGACAGAGAAAAAGTTCTGGCGAAGCTTTTATTTCAACAATACCGAGTTAAGTGTTTAATTTTTGTCCACACGTTCACAACCAATTTTCGCAACTTTAAGAAATAATAAACCAGATCATTTTTAATTTACTTTAGATCTTTCGTCTCATTTTTTAAAAGGGCGAATTAAAAAAAAATAACCTTTTCAGTGGGTTTTTTGTTAATACCAACTTAATCCTTCAATCAAAATAATCAAAGAAATATTCAACAACACGTAGAATGCGCAGCATTAACGAATGTCGACTTGATTGTTAAGGTTAGTGTCCTTAATATTTATCAGAAAAACGTATTTTAGGAGGCAACGTAGAAGACTGCTGCTTTGTGGGGAATACTTCGAGCTGAAGCTAAAAACCTTTTACGGACCATCTAAAAATATGAAAAGGATATGTTTTGGTACCACTAAGGTTTTCTTCCGTTCGTCCCGTTGTTAAATTTGAATTGTCAATTATGAATGGTCAATTATAGAAAGACAACATTTTGAAGGCTTATTCACTCTGCAAAAAATGAGAACACACAGTTAATAGTTAATTTTGCTTGCAAAAATTGATGAAAAGTTTTTTTTTAGACCTTGAGATCACTATATTTCTATGGAAAAGCTTCGCTGAGCATATTTCCTATTTGATATTGTAAAATTCTTGTCAACCCGCTGGAGAAACGCTAAGAATTAAGGGAAAAGAAAGACAACTCCAAATAAATTTGGTTTTTAAAAAATCTTTCTCTAGAAATCTCAACATACATCATGAGAAAACATAGGGTTACAAATCTATCCGCAAATTTTCAAACCCAGAACTTGCGCTTATTAATGGTTATTGCATAAACAACTGGAAAATCATTTTTTAAGTAATAACTGCCTTCCTTCTCCCCTTTTTATTTTACATTCAATATAATTTTTCATTAACGTCTACAGCAAGTTACGTAAAGTTTTGGTTTATAAATATTGTGGAGCATTATAAGGAATCAGGCTTCATTTTCATACATATGTTTCAACTTATGTAAATGTAGACCCTTGGTCTTAAGCGATTTTTTTAATTTTTTTGTAATTTTTCCCTTTTAAGGCAGTTATGTTAAATGATGTCTGTTATGCGTTATTTTTTTTTAGATGTTTGCAATTCACTTTCCGATAGACTTTCGATGGCATTTCTTTGAGAAAGACGTTCATCCTCAATGTACAAAAATGTATAAGCGTGGTTTATTCGAAAAAAGAAAGAATAATCCAAATTATGTTACCCAATAAGATAGCACATGCATCAAGTGACTCGTATTTATTTTTGCATTAAAAAAATAACTACGACTTCATAATGAAAAAATTAAATAAAAAGTGAAGAAAAAGTGCTCTATGTTACACAGGCCAGGCATACAGTGTGATTATACTCGGTATAAGGCATTTCATTTGAGCTATACCAGGACAGCTGTCGCGCTTGTCAGTGTGACAAATGCCAGTAAAAGTGGCATGCAGTCTAATTATTTTTCGTACGAGACCGTCAATTGGAAGCAACGGGAATTTAAACAATTTTCCTGCTTGCCCAGATATGCCACGATGACACAGTCCAATCTTAGCTAAACTCTTAAAAAAAATGTAAAACGCCGCTTAAGTATACATCTTTTCTGAAGTAAATTTAAGAAAAAAATGTCGTTTTTAAAAGGAACGATGGAAAAGGACAACCAGGAAATGTCCTGGAAAAAGGACATTTATGTTATCGTTACGTTATCCTTTCACCCAATAGTGTAAAATTATCCCAAATTAAAGAATTTTTTACAACAAAAAACTGTTAAGAATTTTATGGGCATTGTGACATTTTTTAATTTGGACGACATGATTTTTGCTCATTTGGTCATTTTACATTTTTTAAACGATTTTTTAGTTTTCTTTTCAAATTTTTTTTTTGACATTATGATATTGCTAAACTAGGGCGTTCTGGTTTTGGGCGATAAGACCTCATGCTTTTGGTCATGTCGCCTAAAACAATAACGCCCAAATTTAAAAATGACATAGGTGTCTAATGCCCAAAAAAAGAGAAATATCGTCCAAATCTCAAGGCGTAAAACGTGGCCTTTTCGGTTGGTCGTCCGGGTGACTTCTGGACTCTCCTGAAATTGTTTTCTTGGACTCGTTCTAATTCAAATTAGAAGCAAGCACACAATTATACATGTGTCAATGTCCAGTTGGAAAAATGTCATTTGTCCCCTTTAGAATAGCTTTTGCTTCACAAATACAACGCTAAACAAACTTCAAAATAAAGAAAAACGTGTTTGTTCGGAGAGACTGTTCGGAGAGAAGCCCCAATCCGGTAGAAGAACGCTCTAATCCGGGATCGCCAACGGAAAGGCTCAAAACCCAAATGAAATGACATATCGCGCACATAGACGAGTTTTTTTACATCAACAAATTGTTAAGAAATTTTTTTGGCGTTATGACATTTTTACATATGGACGTTCATATGGACTCACACTCAAGCTGCCAGTGAAAAAAATGTTTTAGGTGCTGCTTTGAACAATATTATCGCATTGTTTTATTCTTCTATTCAATTCTATTAAATTCTTTTAAATTTGTTGTTATTTGAATGAAATGCCTTCTTTTAGCGGGTTTTCAACATTGAAGAGTTAAATTTATTTGAACATTCACAATTGAGCTCATTATCGTTAAAGCTTGAGTTCTAAGAAAGTAGAGTAAATTTAAAAAGAAATTGTTTTGCATAAAATCTATGCAACATCAGTTCACAAAGTCGATCACGGTTCACAAGAAAAGGATACACACTTGTCTACAGGATATATGGGTAGATGACATATCGTCGTTTTGGATAGTTTTTGAAGGTCTCTTTGTACCATTTGTGCGTCAACCATGCGTTTTCCGTCTGTAAAAATAGAAACTAAATCCGATTCCAAACTCATCCCGTAGACTAACTTACTTGGTTGGCTATGACCCAGATCACTACGTAGAACCATGTATTAGATGCTGGAATGACTCCAGAAATAGCCACATACATTGCAACTTCGAAGAACATATGCGGCGACGATACAATCTCAAAGAACCCACCTTGAGGCATCAAATGCTTCTCAGTAACCTTATTTCCTGCGGTATCCTTCCGCAAATTGACAAGGATCATATTTGCTTTATACTGCTGTGACCAGCTGAAGTGGAAGATGAAGCAGCATATATACTGCATGAGCGTAATCTTTGAAAATGAAAATGACGACGGAGTTGTTCCTGAATATAGATGAATATTGATAGCTGAATAAGATTTTAAGCAGAAAGTGGCACACGCTTACCTCTTACGAAACCCTCCGTGTTGGCCACAACTGCGACTACAGCTCCAAAGTAGTGCGCATAGCCAACGATGTAATGCGAAAGGTTGATTTTACTCTTCGATGAGAATATTTGGACAAAGTTCGTTTCGTAGAAGCGTCGCACACATTGCATTGTTATGAGGACTGTAGCCACCAGGCCCGAAGTGGAGTTCACCAGCACTTTTCGATCTTTGCCACCAGCGACAAGGTCCAAAAAGTCGATAACACAATCAGGCGCCGAGCTGGCGTTTATAAAGTTTTTCAACGATAAGCTTAGTGCTAGGAGTGACCAAACGAAGGCGAACACGTAAAAGTGGCTGAACCACGCTTTGGGAACTTCCAGCTTCCCGACAAGTGCATCCTGTTGACCCTTGTGACTGTGCTTGCCATAACGAAAGGACTGCGAAATAAACACCGGCAAATGGGGTTCTATCGCGTTGATAAGAAGTCCCAGTGCGACAATGCAAAGTGTAAAATTGACGAACAAACAATTCACTAGGTTGATTTCGTACTTTTCTAGCAATTCCTGAATTATTTGCAGCTTTTCTGCAATCATTTTTCAACTGTTTTCACTCAGAGTTATGTGAATAAATTATCTTTAGTGAAAGCTGAGATGAATATTAAAGAGTTGCTAATAGATTTGTTGGTGCCATAAACTTTTGTTTTGCTGCCTTGTGAAGTGAAGTGCGACATGTCAAAAGGTTGGTGGATTTGGTGATGGTGAGTAATTTCACTGGCTTTGTTGGCTTTTGAATTTAAGCGGTGAATTTAAGGCGGTGTCGCAGTGCATTGTGCGAGAAACAGATTAACTACTTTGACTTTGACAGCGACAATAGCTTCGTTTATATCACATATTACTGAATAACTAGATATTCAACTTGCGTCCCTCTTACCCTCCAACACCCATTTGCTTACGTTTTTTATAAAGCCTTTAAAGCTTTTTTAAAGCTTTAAATTTGCGTGTCGGTTAATACGTGTAAGAAGATGCAACAACAATTTACCTTACGCGATCAGCTGATGTAAAAGCTGCAAAACGAAATTGCATGAAAATGACGAATTCATGAATTTACTCATATTTGTAAACAAATGTCGGAGAATGGGTAAATTCATCAATTTTAGCTTGTGGGCAAAGTTGTTACACATCCGAAGTTGAATATATAGTTATTCAGTAATATATGGTTTATATGCAAAAGTTGAGGGTTTGAATTGAGTTGAGTTGGAATTTCGACCTTGGTTTTTCAGCACATGACGAAGAAGGTTGAGTTGAGTCGAGTAGTTGAAATAACAGAAATTAATAACTGAAACTGAAGCAATTTAGTTCCTTTTTTTTGCATATCGAAGCTGCAACTGTGCCAAATCAACACGAAAAAGCATACAAGTACCAAAAAAATGGCAAATTTCTGAAAAGATATTTTCTATTTTTTATAATATATATTCTATATTTTTTTGAAAGCCGGGTTTTCACAAGGAACAGAAACAGAATTTCATACATTAGCAACGCAAAAAGCATTCAGCGAATCTAGGTTTCAGTTGCTAATGTGTTTCTGTTCCTGTTTTACGTTTTTTCTGTTCCGCTTTTGACAACGCGGCTTAAGAGTAGAAAAGATTCTTTTTAAAAACGAACCATGTTGCCTAGCAATGAAAATAAAAGTATTTCTGTTGACTCGATCACAAATATACCCAAGGTGATGTCTTGCACTTGTGTTTTTGTGCATGCTAAAAATCAATACATTTTGAGTTGTCGTCCAAGAACTGAAAACAAAAATAATATCGAAAAACATCACATTCTCTACTTAAACCTCTCTACTCTACACAAACCCGTTTTTATTCTGACTGTAAACAGAAATAAAAACAACCCTTTTATTGTCGCCCCATCCACAACCTTCTGACGACAAGGAAACTATACTTACTCACAATTCAATGAATGAGCATGAGGTTGTTTAACACACGCAAAAGTAGAAAGTAGATCTACTTTTGCATTGTAGATGCGGCTACGATATTTACGATCAAACGCGGGTGAAGTTTTAAAGTAATATTTCGTTTTGCACCATATGCACCTGTTGTTTCTACTCTGCTTGTCATCGAACGCACGCGACATTGCGATTCGGACTTTAAGTAAGAAATTCGAAAGTCGTATGAAATTTGTGCCCAACCTCTGCGCAACCCTTGACCCTTGAGTGGGACTAACTTAAGAGAAGGCTATTATATGGTCGTCACTAATCACATTTTCATAATCACCATTTTGGGAAAAAAGGTTTATACACAACGCAGCCTCGTCATAGGAGTTTAAGAAAAAAAGATTCATGGGATGTGATTGGCGAGCACAGATTATTGTGTAAACAAACCGACTTTTTTTACCCGCGTACAAATTGCCAGTGAACTTTTATGACGCCAGATTTACAATTAGGTCTGCCCAATAAATGTCACATCATGTGTATAAGGTCATCTTTATATTCTTTCATGCATGTACGAATTGCGTGTAATAGACCTTTTACCACGGTTATCAAAATCTGACGTCTTTCACATTTTTCGACCGCGGGATGCCAGGCAAATCGCGTTTTTATATGAAAGAATTCAATAGTTTCTGTAGAAGTGCGAATTATTAATAAACACTCAACCTAGAGTGTGCCGGTAAGGAAAGGAGCTATTGTGCTTATTCCATTCTTTAAATTGACCCAAAAATTATTTTAATAAAATAAGTGGAAAGTATCGAAAAAGTGTTCCGAAAGTATGATCTCCTTGAATCCGTTTACCATTTTGTAGTCGTATGCACTGTTTGTACAACACAAACAACACCTTTCTAATCCTTTCCGTGTTTTATAGTAGTTATTTACATTTATGTGTAATTTTTGTTCGTTTTCCATATAAAAAGGAACTTTGTTTGGCATCCCGACTCTATAATACCAGTAGACGTCAAACTGTTAAGAGCTCTATGGGGCATTAATGAAAGCTGACGAAAGTTCACCTAGGTTATGTCGATTTTAATGTCGATGTCCATGTTGCAGGTCTAATCTGTTTCTAGCTTAATTGAATAGACCATTTTAGACCATTTTGCTGAGCTAAACAGGAAAACATAAAAGAGCTTAAGGGAGAGTGCAGTTCGCTTTCGCATGAAACTCATAAAGAATTAGTTTATGACATTCGGCTAAGTACATAAACATGACTGTTATGCTCCTCATAATTTCGTAAATTTCTTAAATATTGTCGTCTTGTGATAGCCTTGATCCATAAATTGCTGAATAACTAGATATTCATTTACGGAATGAAAAAGCTTTGCCCACAAGCTCAAATTTTTTGCCCATATTCTGGAATTTTGCTTACAAAGGTGAGAAAATTCGTCAGTTTGTCCGTTCCTTACTATTGCGTTTTGGCGAGTTTTATATCAGCTGATCGCATAAGGTTAATTTTTGTTGCATCTTCTCACACGTATTCAATCCCTTTTTAAATGCATTTCAAATATCAGCCTCGAAATTGATGCCTTTTGCAATTTTAATTTTCTTTTGCAATTTCAATTTTCTTTTTTTTTTGTCTTATAAAACTTGTAAATGCTCAGCCCGAAGTCTTATAGTTTTGAAGGAACTGGAGTTAGGTTCAAATCTATACCGATCGTGGGCAGATTTGAAAAATTTAACACTCGCACTGCTTCCAACAACACAGATCTTATGCACAAAATTTAAGCTATCTGGCAAAAAATGTTAAGTACTTAAAATAATCTGATAGACTGACGGATGGACATCGCTTTCCTCTAAGCACGCGGTATTAAAATTGACTCAGAAATGAAGTCTCCACTCTATACATCATGTCAAATCGGTGTCAAATTTGATTGTCCATTTTGAGTCAATTTGGAGTTATTCAACTTTACTATTTAGAATTCAACACTTTATTTCAACTCAATCACTTTTTACTTTATTACCGATTTTTACAAGTCCACGTTTAAAATATCACTGTCCCGTACGAGCCTGCCACCCGTGTATTTATACAAAAGCACCTTCTAGTACATTCATACCCCCTTTGGTAATTTTCCATTGGTACTCCTTCGCTGAATTCCAAGGAGTGGAAATCGAAATTCGAACTTCAAATATGACAGCTGCTGTCAGATGACTGGAATGACAGTTGGGTATTTTCGTTTAGTGAATCGAGCGGGTGCGTTTGTAGAGTGAATCGATGGGTGCATTCAGGGACTCCTGCGAGTTGTTTTATTTCTTGTCGCCACATAGCACTAGATTGAAAAATTGTTAACACCGTTTTTTGGTATCTATTTGGTTTCAAAAATCTGACTCCATTTTGACACTATTTTTCGGTGTTAGTTTTGTTTCATTAATTTGACTCAATTTTTACACCGCTTTTTTATGTTAGCTCGGTTTAGACTTTGTTTTGTGAAATACTCGCTTTTTTGTAGGTTGTTCTAAAATCTGCAATGACATTGCACATAACAAAAACATTGCGCAAAAAACATTATCAATTCTGTGGTACATGCGATTTAAAGTAAAACACTACACTTTATTTTAAATCGAAAGAACCACAGAGCTCAAACAAACACTTAATTAAACTCTGAGTTGATCATACAACGATTGAAAAAGACTGCAAGACATTCGATAATAAAATTCGAGGTAAAAACTAATGCGTGATGTAGGACGACCGATGCTGATGAGTATTCGTGGCAGGATATGAGGGAGTGTGAGCATAATGAACATGAAACAAAAATATTTTTTGAGAGGCTAGAGTTAGAAACAAGTCAAATCGGTTTCAGATAAATGGACTTAGAAATTTGTTAAGAGAGAAGGTGTGTAGATGCATTATGAGAATTCGTGGTTGCGTATATGTATGAGCATGTGGAACACGACAAAAAAAACTCGTTTGTGGAGAGTTATATGAGTTAGAATCAAGTCAAATCGGTGTCAGAAATATTGACTCGAAAATTTGCTTAGAGGGTTATTCGGTTGCGAATTTGGTCTTGATCATATACCCTTAAAGTCTTGGGGGTCTATCATTATGTTCTTCAACAGTGTTACAAGCTATGTGGCAAATTTTAAAGCTCCCATGGGATGCAGTATGAAAAAAATTAAAAACAAAGTTCGAGTTTTACTCGTAAAGCACTTAGCATTTCACATAAAAAAAACACGTTAAGGCGTTGGAGCTTTTCTTCAAAGTTTGTTTCGGAGTTATCTTACCAAATTTTACATATTTGAGTTAAGTTTTTATTTAAATACGGTGAAAATTTACTAAGATATCTTATTTCTGAGTTAAGCTTAGGTTAACTGCATGCCATTTTGGCATTTTTGACGTACTTAGAAAAAAAAATGGTGCGAATATATTTTCTACTTACGTCAAATGTGCCAAAATGGCATGCAGTCTTATACCATATTTCCACCGTCTGGTAATCCGCATTTAATATAAATCCTGATTTAATCCTCTAAAAATTACGCGATTAACCATGCAAATATTAATCCTCTCGGCGTGCGATTAAAAATAAATCCCCTCTCAAATCTCATTCACCCTTTTCACAAACCACTTTCAATTCTTTCCGAACGCCTTTTTAACAGTATCTGAGAATCGAAAAAGGAGACTGAATCTGTTCACGTATGGCAGACCTGTCAGAATTACAATTTCTATTGCGATGTTTACAACGGAAATCTTTTTGCGCTCCTGTAAAAGTGACATCGCCACTCTCTTTTGAGAGCCAAAATGACAGAAAAAGAGTGCTGATGTCAAATTATTTCTATATTTGTTTGGTGGAACCACTATGGGATTTATTTCTAATCGTCTCACTCTAATCCTTGCATTGCTGCCGATGAAAACATAGTGTAAGTCTTGGCTGGAATTCAAATTGTCTCTCGCTGAGAAACTGGCATTTAGTCTTTAGAATTGAATAATTCAGAACTGTAATTGCTTGTTTATTCAACGAAATAAATCCATTTGAATTGTAGCCTCTTTGATAAACTTCGATTTCATTGCTATGTTTATTGTCAAACAAAACAATATATTTTAAGATAAACCGGTAAAAAATGTTTTTGATTTTTATGTCAAACACAAATGCATTCTGAAAAACTCTTTTTCTCGAACCACCCAATGCAAGCCGTGCCCAAAGCTTAACGAACAAATTCAGCATCCATACTCTTAGCGGCCATCTTTATTAGTCAATTCAGCGCGAAATTCACCACTCACCAAATCGCATTTCTTGGCATTTTCCCTTGTTCTCTCGCGTTCTGTGAAATCTTCACTTTTCATAAATTATTTTAACATCGGCCTGTAAGTGTGTTATTACTCTTTGTTAAGACTTTTGAAAATTTTAAATACCTAGATATAAAAGTTCTCAAAAAAATCTCAATTTGCATCCGTCAAAGTAATTAAATTACTTAATTTCAAATTTTAATCCAAAATTAATCGCAAGTATTTTTCCCAAGTACAAATTTCTTTTTTCATTTTTCTGCCTTTCTTGTGAAGTGACTTAAAAAAAAATCGAACAAAGGGTGTTTCAAAAAAACTCCATTCAATCTTTTCATCTCTTCGTCGTTTATTTTGACCAATAATTATTCAGTTATTAAATAATTTTTCTCTGCTCTCTATACTATATTTTGTTAAAAGGAATCGAAAGTTCGTAAGTAGAAATTAGAAAATTTTCGCCTAATCTTTGTTGGGAATTCTTTTTTTTTTGTTGGTTACATTTTTCTGGGATTTTTTCTGATTCATTTTATGATCCGTGAGTGTGAAGGAGATAAAAGTTATGGATTCTTGAGTGATTTTGGAAAAAAGCATGCTAATCAAGTGAAATTTGAAAAAAGGGTGCGAGGCAATGGAGAAATCCAGGACTTCATTTTGGTCATATCTAAAAAAAATTGGATTTGGCTAGTGCATGGGAGAAGTAAGGTGAATGAGACAAGTCGGAGAAGAAAAGAGTACTTTACAGTTGTCGCGTGTACGATGAAGATGTTACACCCTTCTACCCTCTCACTCGTCGGAACTACATGAGAGCGGGGAATTCTAGTAGCAGGGGGCGAAAAGATTTCCACTTTACATGGACGAATGCGACGATTCGTCACTTGGTGACTTCAAAGTGGCTGCGGTGACGATGACGACACGTTTATTCACTCAGGATCGTGTGCCCGTCTCTTTTTTCCTATCGTTTAAGTTGTTGCAGCGAAAAGTAATGTTGTCCCCCTTTTCAATGACATATACATTTATGTTCTAATCAATTTGACTTTGGTGCAGTAGTTGCATATTGCATTGCATTGCAGTCATCTGTAGGAAAATATTAAACTTCATCTTGCATGTTCTTTTATGGAAAATGTGGAACTTTGGATGAATACGTAATTTGGTGCATCTAGCTGTCTTCTTCATCTCGTTTTATTTTCTTGCTTTCAAGAAAACTGAAAGAGATAGAACTACTACGGTCTTTGATTCAGTGTTTGGTCGCAAGAAAAGAAAAATAGAAAATTCCTTCCTGCATGTTGCCGCATTTCATTTTATTTTTCTTTCGGCAAAGAATTTTTTCTTCACTTGTCGATTTTTGGTGCAACAACAATTTTTGTTATTGATTATGGAAAGATAGATGAAATTTTGTTTTAATTTTTAAAGAGTGGTGAGTAGGTGATTTTTTTTTTTTGACGTGTGTGGAGCATTTTATACTTGGCTCGGGAAATTTAGGTCAACTGAAGAGATGCTGTGAGCTGGTGCTTTTGGAGGGGGTTTCTACTTTTTATTTGGGTCGGGGCTTAGATACTTTTATCGATCAGCGAAAAGAGATAAGTTTTCTCAAGATTTTTTTTTGCCACGCTGGTATATAAAGGTATTATCCTACCTAGGTATACAAGTTTTAAAATACGTCATGCTTGCCCATAACTAACCAGCAAAACTTATCTTGAAGTAAGGTGCCACTCACACCTTTCTGCCTATTTTCATAACAAATATATGTAGTTATGTGGAATTTATGGCCGAGATTCCAAGTTTTACCTGTTTATTTAGAAAAAATTCAATATCAAAATTAGATCACATTATTTATGTAAAAATAAAAACTATACCCATCTTTCGTTCGGGTAAATTTTTTTGCTGGTATAATGGATACATTTTTGTGCCTACCTTAGTAACAAAGCTGCTAAACCCGCACTGAAAGTTTTGCCGTCAAGCCGTTTTAATGTTGTTTTTAAAATCATTGATACTTACAATACAACGCTTGGTCTGTCCAGAAAAAACATTAATAGGTAGGTAGGTGCATATCAATAAAAGTGTTTGCTTGCATTTATTCAGAATTCAGACTCCTTTGTTTATTTTTAGAGAAATGACCTACCAACCCATTTCTGTTGAATTGTCTTCTAGATTTACATACATACAAAATATGTTACTTGAGACGAAATGTCAATATTGCTATTTAAAATTTCTGACAACCTTCTAATATGTAGGACTAATCTTTGACCAACTATATTATCTGGAGAAAAATCCCTTTTGACGATTTATAATGTGTGTGGTGTTATTTGTATACCTACCTACATGTTCTAAAGTTCGTATAAAAGTCTCGATCATCTTTTATTGAATGCGACTTATTCGTGGGTGAGGGCGGTGTTCTTCCTTTCAAGTCTCAAAAAAATAAAAACTCAAGCACCTGTTTCATTTCGCCGGCTGAACTTGTCAAACAACCAACCAACTTCACCTGATTTCGCTTGGACTTTAAAACCCGAGGCTATGCGTAGACTTTTAAATACCCGCCCAAGAAGGAGTATTCGTTCATTTCAGTGCACCACCGAGCTCAATATCGGACGAAGCGCATTGAATTCTAGTGTTTTTTTAAGCTTCCGCAGGATGTTTTTTCTTTTCTCACTACAGTCCACAAATATCTGGAATTGATCTTTTATCTTCAATCAAACATGGAAAAAGATTTTTTTTACAGAAAGAGATAATCTTTTCTTCAATAAAAAACTCTATTAAATTTGATGGAAAGAGAGTCTGTCTCGCCCTAAAATGTATGGGTGTTTTTTTTTAACGATTTTCCGCAAAGTTAAGACTACGCAAAATGTGCCAACCTGGCATATAAATGTGCCAACGTGGCGTTCTTGTTGCTTGCCAATTGACGTTTCGGATGTCAAATAGAATTGTACTACATGCCATTTATACCAGGATGTGTCAGAAAGTATATGTGTGTTAGTCAAGCACCACAGCTGTAAATGTTCATAATTTTTTCTTTTGTTTTAGAGTCGCACTTAATTGATTAAAAGTAGTAGTAGTAACTTTGTTGAGATTTTTTTTTTACACAATAGGGATAATTGTACAGAATTTAAATTTTTATTCTAATTACGCGTAATTATGGCCGACTTAGAAGTGGTCAGGTTAATTGATTAAAAAGAGGTTTCAACTTGACACTTGCAAACCAACGGTAAATCCATTAAATGTATGACCTTTCCACTGGAATGCTAGGTTAATAGAGCTTTGAACAGTTTGACGTCTACTGGTATTATCGAGTGTGGGATGCCAAACAAAGTACCTTTTTTTATGGAAAACGAAAAAAAAAATTACACATATACGTAAATAACTATTTAAAAAATGCAATCTGTCTTTCGATGAACGGGAAAGTTGTAGACTTGATCAGGCTTCCTGGGTAATGCTAAAAATATTTTCATTACATAACACGGAAAGGATAAGAAAAGTGTTGTTTGTGCTGTAGAAACAGTGTATACGACCACAAAAGGGTACACGGTTTCAATGAGATCATATCTTTGGAACACTTTTTTGATACTTTCCACATATTTTATTAAAATAGTTTTTGGGTCAATTTAAAGAACGGAATAAGCACAATAACTTCTTTTCTTATCGGCACACTCTAGGTTGAGTTGTTTATTAGTAATTCGCACTTCTACAGAAACTATTGAATTTTTCATATAAAAACGCGATTTGCTTGGCATCCCGCGGTCGATAAATGTGAAAGACGTCAGATTTTTACAGCCGTGGTAAAAGGTCTATTTCTTCTCTCAGGCATTAATTGGCCCTTTGTCAAAAATGCTGTTATTCGCGAAAACATTGGATGTCCGTGTTGGCATTCCTATATGTCAAAAATGCTGACGTTTTCTTATAACATGACAAGTTGACAACACATTTAGGAAAATTACGATAATGCCACATTATTCTTTGTAGTATAGGTATGCCAGTAAAACTGAGAAAAAAAAATGCATAGGCAATATGCCTCATGCTAAGTGGGAAAGAAAGACTTGACCGATCTGCTGCGTGGGTCTGAAGTGTATCCGAACCGAATTGTACTAGGTTTTATACATTTCAACATTAAACATGCGTGCCTCTGCCCTTCTTAAAAGTCTAGGCGACTTTAAAAGGCGCAAAAATTAAAACGCCTTACTATAATTTTTAGTTTGCAAATTAGTTTTATTTGTTTTAGATGGGTAACAATTGATTTGATAGGTTTACACTGTTGCTGGTTGCCTCGACCTTTCTCACCCAAAGCGGGTAGTCATCATTTAATTCCTTGGGCTGATAACTCCGGTCTTACAAAAAGTGGTACATCAATTGATCCCGTTTGGTCCCTGCAGAGCGGAGACAGCCACTTATTCTAACCTAACCTATTTTAGAGGGGCACAGTCAGCCTTTTTTTCTCCATAAAATTTCCAACTATTAAACAAGATTGCAACAGTACATCTCCTCTTTTCCTTTTATGATCCTTTAGTGTTATGATTATAAAATAAAGTTCTAACTAAACTTTCTCCTACTTTTATTGAAGCAAATATAAAAGAGATTCGCCGGTCTTAGACACAGCAGGCTAAGGTATTGCTATGCATTCGCCACAAATTCTGCTGCTCCTTTCAAACAACTCGGGGTCAGTATTTGATTACCAATAATAAAGGCGTTCAATTAATAAAATGCTTAAATCTAAGCGATTAAATAGCTCTGCGGGAATTCAGACTCCTCGCATTAACACATAAAAAAAATAATAAGCCCCGGTGTAGGTATAACAAACTTTCACTTTGAACAAACTTTTTTCATAAGCCCAAAAACCCAGTTTTTTCCATGAATCTGTATGAAATGAATAGTCAAAGATCAATTAAATCGTTATGCTATCTACGTTTTTGGCATTATGTATATGCTGATACATATGCATTCGGAAGTTGAAATAAGAAAGTCGAAAGAGGCGTTAGTTATGTATAACCCAATGTAAGGAGACATCGGTCAAATATCCAAGTTTCAAGTGCACTCTTGGAAGAAGACGTTTGTAGCGGCGCCGCAGGTTTTAAATTTATGGAAGACCAAACATTTATACTTAACCAGTACAATAAGCAACTGGTAATGAATTTACAAAGTAATTTTAGGGTAATGTTAGGGTATATGCTCTTAAACATCAACATGTAGTTTAAGCAGGTTTTATTTTAAACATAAATTGTTAAACATAAAACAGACAATCATAAGACGTGTGAGGAAGGCACGTTTTGATCACTTTCGTATATTAAATGCGAAAGTAATCAAAAAATTATTAAAAATTAATAAACCTTATTTTTGCTTGGTGTGTTTCTTTACATAATTTTCGGCCTTAACCTTCTAAAGTGCATTTTCCTGTTTAATTGGAGAAAAGATGAGGTAGAGAGGAAAAATACTAAAGTCGGTTAAAATACCAACGAATCGACAAACAATCTACAAATAGAGAACGAAGGAGAACAACGCAAATCGGTTGTACTACTATACAGCGTAGCCATTGCTTCTACTGCACCTAAGTGCACATCTAGAAGCTCACTTTGTGGCTATATTCGATAAAATTGAATAGCTCTATATGCTCGATATAAGTGTGTGTTCTTTTTATTATTATTAACTTCCTGTTACACGATGCAGTGCACTTAGTGTACTCAAACGAGTAATACAGCTATTTTGAGAACTTTACGTTAGAAAGGAAAAACAACAATAAAAAAAAATCGATCGCATCGAAGGTGAATTCTCTCACGTTTTTTATAAGAAATCAGTGGATGTTGAAGCCATGTGAGGCTAGAAAACAAGAAAGCTTGTCACTGTATTTGGAAAAAAAAATATTTTGCCTCTAAAGTTCCGGCAAATCCATAGTCACGTTGATATCCAAAGCATATACACAGGCATAACGTTGCTGTGTGCGAACGTCAAACATTGAAAACACCATAGTGAAGCATCATGTGCACTTGGTATTTATTTTTTTTTTTTTTAATCATTTTTCCACACGAATGTGTGGGTTTCTTTTTTCTGGTTCTTTTGTGCAATTGAAATTGATTGAAAAATAAGAAGCATGCAACAACCAGATTATAATTTTTAATTCAAATTAATTAACCAATACAAAAATATTGCATGCCCATTTAGCTGTTATGAATGCAAGGCTTGAGTTACATTGTGGCAAAGATACTGTTGTAAAAAGTGAGAAAGTTAGCTTGTTAGCTTGAAAAAAGCTAATTTAAAAAGGAGTAATTTTTTAAGGATCAAATCTCCTTGACCCGTCTCACTTGACAGTAGTTTTTGTACATTTCGATGGCTGTAGCTTTTATTTCCCGAATAGCCTATAAACACCACTAAAACGACTGATGCTAGATGATTGCAGGCATTATTTTATTGGAAAAAAACGGACCAATAATGCAGATTCTAAAACCACTTGGCACAGTCAAATAGTCTCAGTCAATCTTCGGAAATAATATAGGTGGAGTGGGTAGCGTGTGAGCTTACTACACAGAAGGGCTGTGTTTGATTTTCAACTTCGGGTTCAACTCCAGGCTCCTGCCCCGATGCACACAAGTTGGTTAAAGGTCACCCTCCACTCCACTTCTGTGCCTCACCTAAATAGTCATTTAATTTTTGTCAGTCATTTGTATTCGTTTTTGCTCTACATGCCCTAGCCATCTCAAACGCCCTTACGCAGTTTTTACACAACCCATATCGGTATTAAATCTTATCTATACCTCCTATACGCCATTAAGGGGAATTTTTCTCTCGAGGTGCGATACAAACAGATGCGATACAACATTTTCACGAGATGATCTTGGACTTCTCGTGAAAGAAAGTTAGGACTTGTGGCAGGAAAATTGCGAATAATTAAAATGCGAGACAAATAATGGCGAAATTATCAAGACGAAATGATAAATTGCTACCAAAAAATCCGCGAGTAGACCCTACGCAGAAGGAACCCGTGCATCAGTGCCCCAACCATGTAAGAAAATAGAAGTCTCTTCAAATCTAACCCTTTTTTATCACTTATTGTACCTTATGGACGCATTCCACTTACATCCTAAAAGCTTAAATATGAAATCGTAATCAACCTGCCTCTGTTCATTTAGAATAATCCTTTGTTGCGATGTCATTTCGTTTTCAATTTGTATATTGTTTTGCAGAGCCACTTTGTGTTTCAATTTTACACTTTCCATACCAGCGTTTCTCCTTAGGGCTCACTCTTTTTTTTATCTCTTTTGTTCTTCGTCAATTTATATTATTCAATTCTCTGCACATATCTACAGTTGTTTTTTTTTATTTTTATTTTATTTGTATAGAGGTCTTTTTATTTCTCTCAATGAAGAAGAATGTATGAAAAAGAAAAAAATAAAACGGCAAATGTGACTCTTGTGAGTTGTTGAGCTTGAGCTTATGCCCTAGTATTTGTTCAGCAGTGATGGCCAGAGAGCCAGAGAGTAAATTGTTTGCGAACCTACAGTACACATAACTGTGCATTTAATTAAGGTCAAGTCTACATGGTGACACACATTATAATTTACTCGCACAGCTTTTTGTTTGAAGATTATTTTCTTCGGGCTGATTTGACGGAATCTCTTATTTTCAGATTTTCGTGTGTAATTTCGTAAAATCAAGCTCATTGCCCATTCATTACTTTACGAGGAGACAGCATAATAACGTATTATGCTTTACTTTCTTTCATAATTTTCCGGTCATGCATACTGATCATGAGTGGCTATTAAATTTTCTTACTATGTACTCGCATAGGTTTTGGATTTTTTCACTTCACAATTAAATCGAAAAGATTAAAAGTGTATACAGCAATAACAGGAAAGCGACCTACTTACATTTCATGGGAAGGTTCGCTTCGTAATTTTTTCCTCATAAAGAATAGTGCCAAGGAAATCTATTTATTCTTTGCTGTGTTGCTGCCTTAAAAGGTTAAAAAAAACTGGCTGAGGAATATAATTATATTTTGCTTATCACATTTGAGGGCGATTTCTAAAGGAGAAGATAAGTTATTGGTAGGATGTCTCAAACATAACATTTCATATGAGTGGAAAAGAAGATGACATGTATGACGTAATCAAGCCAAATTTTGCCAACACGTAACGAACTGCTTAAATAATAAATCTTTTTACCACATGGACAGACATTGATAGGTACGATGTGTATGCGTTGTATGCTTCGAACAATTGTTTTAACAGAGCGATAATTGGTGGGAATTTCTCTTGAAGATTTTTTACTACTTGCCACACGACAACAATAAATTGTAGGTCTTATAAAAAGATTAGGTTCAAGATTTTATATGCCGGCTTTCGATACTAAAGAATGTAAATTAAGTCCCTTAATTAATAAGGCTCATCTTACGGCTCCATTGGACTTCACAGAGTCGAACCTGATGTTGTCCTAGCGATACTGCAAATCAAATCCAAAGCTGTTGCCTGGCACTGATGGTATTCACCCATTTTTAGATTATTACTATTGTTTCCGTTTTTACTTTAAGCTTTGGCTGATATTTTTAGAAGCATAATCATGACTTTGACGTTTCCAGCCCCATGGAAACTATCCAAAATTATTCCGATATGGAAAAAGAAGGCTTACTCTGCGGCAAATTATTTCTCTTCAGAGGTCATGCAGTAACTTGTTAAAAATCAATTATATCAGCTTTTATTTTATTGAATGTAATAATATTATCTGCTCTAGTCAGTCTGCTTTTAAAAAAGGTATTTTTGCACAACCGCTCTGCTTAAGGTCACTGATGACTTATGTACGTATGGTCTTAGACAAGAACTTCGTCTCATTTCGTACGCTACGAGACTTTTCTAAGGCCTTTGACACTGTTAACCGTTCCATACCTTTAAAAAAACTTGGTGTTGTATGATTTTTCAGAGTCATCTGCTAATCTTGTTCTCACCTACCTTTAGGGAAGAAAGTAGGTAAGTAACGGGTGATTTTTTAAGAGGCTATTAACTTTAAAAAAAAAAAAAAAAACAAAAAATTCGAAAAAATTAATGAAATATTTATTTGAATCGATAGTTTGAACCTTGCAATTTAATGTTTAAAGATAATTTCATGCAAATGTTGACCGCGGCTGCGTCTCAGGTAGCCCATCCGCTGAGTCCAATTTTGACATACTCTTTCACACATATCGGCCGGTATCTCACGAATGAATGCATGGATGTTGGCTTCCAGTGCGTCAATCGAAGCGGGCTTGTCCCTATAGGCATTAGCCTTGACATACCCCCACAAAAAATAATCTAATGGTGTCAAATCGCACGATCTAGGCGGCCAATTGACCGGCCCGAAACGTGAAATTAACTGTTCACCAAACTCGCCTCGCAAATGCGCCATTGTTTCGCGTGCTGTGTGGCATGTGGCACCGTCTTGTTGTTCCATTTCGGGCAAAAAAAAGTTTGTTTTCATTGCTCGGTAGCGTTCACCATTGACAGTAACGCTGCGATTCGCATCATCTTTGAAGAAATATGGCCCAATAATGCCGCCGGCCCATAAACCGCACCAAACAGTGGCTTTTTCGGGATGCATTGGTAGCTGTTGCAATGCTTCTGGCTGATCTTCACTCCAAATGCGGCAATTTTGCTTATTTACGTACCCATTCAACCAAAAATGAGCCTCATCGCTGAACACAATTTTTCGATAAAAAAGCGGATCCTCGGCCAGCTTTCCAAGAGCCCATTCACCAAAAATTCGGCGTTGTGGTAGGTCGGCTGGCTTTAGTCCTTGCGCCAGCTGTATCTTAAAAGGCTTTACGCCCAAATCCTTCCGCAAAATTTTCCACGTAGTGCTGTAACAAAGGCCTAACTGCTGGGAACGGCGCCGAATCGACATTTCGCGGTCTTCTGTCACACTAGCTGATACGGCCGCAATATTTTCTTCACTACGCACAGTACGTAAACGTGTTGGTGGTTTAATGTCCAACAAAGTAAATTTGGTGCGAAATTTGGTCACAATCTTCCGAATAGACTGCTCAGAAGGTCGAGAATGCCGACCATAAAATGGAAGCAGCGCACGATGAACATTTCGAAACGAGCACGAATTTTGATAGTAAAATTCAATAATTTGCAAGCGTTGTTCATTTGTAAGACGATCCATGGTTAAATTGCAAACCAAGCTGAAGCTGTTTGACAGTGACACAAGGTACTAAACACACGTCAACTGTCAAAACCAGTGTTGCCAAAACCAAACCAGCAAAAAAATCACCCGTTATATATCTCCAACTATATTTATTCAGAATTCAAAGAAATTTATTCCTGCATTCCTTAAGGCTCAGTTATGCACATCAGTTGTTATCGGGCTTGATTTGCTGAAGCTGTTTTTAAGCCTAGCGATGATCTTTGCGGACTTCTCAATTCAAATTTTTTTTCTAATCAAATCCCGCTGATGATGTCATAAGTATCCCGTTGATTTTTGGTCATTAGTAGAATCGAAGCTGATGCTAGTCTCTTTCCAGCTTTTTTGGAGATAACGATGTTAAGTTTGTTGATAAAGCAAAAAATCTTGGTTTCTGGTTTAATTCTAAGCTGTGTTGCGATGATCGTATTAAAACAGGTTCTTTGAGAAAAATATCGGCAACCGAAAGCTGTACACCACTTCAAACTAAGCTTATTCCAGTGCTAGCGAAGTCTCTTTTGATGCCTATCATTCATAATATTGGTCATTAAATTGGATCTGGCTCAGTTCTCCGGCGCTTTTGGGCTTTGTATACCTTACCTAGTAAATAATTGTATACACACAACAGTCCTTCATACATTACAGTATACATTTAAAATCTATTGGTGTTCCTTTGTGTTTTATTCAATGAAAACTTCCAACTAATTTTTGGCTCATACCTCGAGTTTTTCTCACAAAAAAAATTAAACTTACAACGATTGATGCGAAATACACGACTAAACAGTCTCAGCTAATTCGAGTGTTTTTCGCTGAGAACTGTTGGCACTGATGCTCTTCAGTGGGTATTCATCAATACTCCATACATAAACTGTCTTGACAAAAGTCGTGACAAACCCTGTTGCTTGTTTTCTAATAAAACTTGCCGATCTTGACAGTCTTCGGCGACCATGTTGTATGGGCTTGGTTTGTCAAAACTGCTTTTTATTACCAGTCGCTGATGTCCATTCAACGGTAGATGTTATAGACATTCTTCTGAACAAGCAAAACTGTCCTCTATAGGACGACCCCACCCACGCAAAGCAAACCTGGTTGCGAAATATTCACAAAAACTTAAGGCCTAACCATAATAGACTTAGATGGACCTAAGTCGGCTTTCCGAAATATCCCATTACACGCAATTCGTATGACACGACCATAATAGCCGTTTCTTCAATTTCGTTAGGCCTCCGTTAACTTTTGCTCTCTTAAGTTTCGTCCCACTCCAGTGAGAGGTTCAGGACGAAAATTCGACAGCTGGCTAGATACACACGAATTTTATCAATTTCGGAAACGTTTGCTGAAGTCTTTTATGGGCACCGTAAACATTTGGCAGAACTTGAGTGGGATTTTCTATGTATTTTGACATAAGGTTAATCCCACTTAAGTCTATTATTGTTGAGGCGTTATGGCGTATTCTTTTGAACAACGAACTGCCATACCGAGCTGTCAAATAATACTCGGTGCTCGCCACAATTCCAGCACCGGTGCAGTCACCACGTTATGTGTCAAATTGCTTTGACTTCATTTTGTTTACAATTTTTTTCATTTCGTAGCGTGATTTTGTTGGCGTCGGTTTCTTGTAGTTCTTATTTTATATGAATTTTGAGCGCTTTGAGTTTGTGGTATTTAGTAGCTTTTTATCGATTTCATACAATTTCAATCGCGTTGAAAAAATAACGAATGAAAATTGAGTCGAAACAAGGTACACCCAGCCTCCACAGTCAAATACGACGGTGGCGAAAATTCGAGTTCGGTGTCGACATGGAACTAATTTGGAGTTCAAAAGAACATTAACAATTTTTTTCTGTAGTCCACACCAGTTTCACCATTCGGCGTTGAAAAGGATACGCCATTACTCTTTGGTGCGGATTTAAGTCGGGCGTAATTTTGTCAATGGCGACTGTCTTATTTTGGGCCTGATCGGAAGTTATAGACGTCTATAACAAGTCGTTTCAGTAGGACTGCGTAACGTATCACACTGCAAACGCCACGATTTTTCAAGAAAAGTTTGAGTTTAGGGTTATTTTTCTTCGAGGCAACGTGATTTAATGCTGTCAGGCTTTTGTAAATTTTTCTAAAGTCGTACGTCTGTGTTCTCAATCAATCGATGCTCACAAATTCAAATCCAAGCATCAGAGTAATTAATAAATAAAACTTGGATCCGTGTCATATACTGCATAGCAGGCGTGGACGTTTGAACCATGGCATATTTGATAAAGAAAATTTGTTGTGTTAATACCCGACGCACAGCTTATTTTATTGGATTTCATTTTCAACTAACGTTCGCCCTTGTTTGGCAAATCCTTCTGTAACACTGAAACCCTAATGTTACGACCATATAATTCAAAAGAGGAATTGGTGACTTGAAATTCCTTCGAGTTTGTTTTAATTAGCAGCTACAAAGTGTCTTCTATGAATACCATAAAAACGTCATACAATCTTTTTATATTTTAAAAGGTTTCTTTTCGTTTTCTTACCAAGTCCCTCATTTTAAACGAATTGCTAAGTATCTAAAGGAAGGAATTTTTTTGCGCACATCGCAATATAAAAAGGGGGTTGTCAAGTTTGGGGCATATACATTTTCACACTGTGTGATCCAAATGTGTTAATTCATGTGTTAACAAACATTCATTAAAAATCAAATATCTTAGTTCAACCGTAGGTTTCATGAAATGCTCCAGAAACAAGCAGAAGTCGTGAGAAGACATACCTAGTCTTCGAAATCAACATCAAATGCCGTCACCCACAGCTTGTTTTGGTGGAAGCACAATCTCGACGAAAATATGATGTATATTTCTTCGGAAACAATTTTTATCTGAAACTGTGGGTCAAAGGCTAAACGAGTGAAACCGTAACACTTCTCAGGAATTTGTACTCTTATTTTAATCCACGTTGATTTTGTCTCAGACAAAAGCAAATTCAGAAAACCAAAAACAACCCTCGTTTAGGTATTGCTTTTTTCTTTGTGTGACTCGTTCCATAAGAACCTTTAACTCAATTCGCGATAAATTCATGGCCGTATTTACATTGCCATAAATTTCGTCTTTTGTGCGAAAAGAAATTGCTTCACGGTCAAAAAGAACTTCGAACATCATCATCACATCATGTTTGCTTGGTCTCTTTTAAATGGGTACACCTTACCACGGAAACATAAAGAAAAAGACGGTATACGTATGAGTTTTTGCTCTCTTTCGCCATCAAAGAACGAAAGAGGGTGGATTCTGTTTTATATACCGACATGTGTGTATAACAGTATATGACCAAGAATCGATTATAAAACCCTGCAGAACTCACAAGCATTCTTTGTTTTACCAGATTGTGTCGTATTGCTTTTATTTTTTCCCTTACTGTAACAGTCTAAGCCAAAGGATCACTGAACGGTTGTGTGTTTAACTTTTTATGTGGTACCGAATATGCGTATTGCTAGCCCTCAGACGAAACTCTTCTATTCGTCGGTCGTCTGGTGGAGGACAAAAAGGCAAGTAGAGTTTGACTCTGTGTGTGTGTGTCCCTTAGTGCGTACTGTAGTCTGACTCTGACGCATATCTTCTTGTTGAGGAGTTTATTGACCGGCCATTGTTTGAATTTCAAGTGAACAGTTTGTTAGCATTTCTTTTCTTTCGTAGAACTAGTTCTTCTCTGTTCCACCCGAAAAAGATTATAACGAATGGAATGAGGGGATCTATTTTTGGAGTTGAATGGAGTTATATTGAACGTATTAAGGGCAGGTAATTCTTTCTGAATTCAAAAGCTCAACAACATGCGCATTATGAAGAAATACCTTCCTTGCTAAAAAAATCTAAGCTAAATTTGTCGTTAAAAATATGGCTTAAATATTTTAGTCAATATCTTATTGCGTTTAACCTTCAAAGGCACTCCTACGGGTTCTAGGTTACACAGTAGGTAACTACAGGCTTTTCATCAGTTTTTAATTAGTGAAACTACCTAACTATGTCGTTCATTTTTTGACAACACCAGAGCAGCTACAAGTTGAATCTGATTGGATTTGTAGTAAAAAAACAAATTGAGGGGGAAATAAAACAGTACAATTTTAACAAACTGTGGCTATGATCCCTTTTCATTTTAATTCTTGGCAGAAATCGAAAGGAAAAGACATGAGGCAGGTAACTATTCCTCAAAATCTTTGTTTTCTTTCTTTTATTTGTGGAGACATATAAAACATCAAATGTAATAAATATGTAATGACTTTGACTATGTCATGACGCCCAAAACGGGGACATTGACTGAACAGTATATTTTTTGCATTTTACTTCTCCAATAAAAATTTGTTCTTGGAAATGTTTGAGAAGTAAAAAAAAATTAGAAGCTTGACCCCAAAAATGTATAAATATTTTATTTTATATAATAACATTTTATGTTAAACAACTTTTTTTTACTTATGATAAAATTTTTTTTAATAGCAGTAACATTTTATGGCGTGTTTTCTTAAAAAGCGAATAGTAAAACTTGCTTTTTGCAATGTGCTTTTAGATCGTTTCTTTTCAAATGCTAAAATGGAAAAAAATCTAATCTATCCGCCGACGTTTCGTCGATTGTTTGTTGACTTCCTCTAGGAGATGGTTTTATTGATATAAAGTAAAAACTAGATAAATAAATTTGTTTAATCTTGGTCTATTTTATTTTGTATTGCATTTGCATCACAAGAATAAATTAATAAATAAAAGACATTATTACAAACAGAAATATCACCCGGGTATTTCTTGATACTTAATCAAATAAGCTGTTGCTATATGTGGTAGTATTTTTGTTTTTGTTTTGCTCATAATTGCTTAATTTATCTACATAGTTTAATCTCGCAGTTCCTTTTAGTTTAAGACAAAGTAAGAAGAGCATTTATTGACAAATAAAAGAAAATCAAAAGTTCCCCTAGGATGTCAACGAAGATCGACGAAACGTTGAGATAAATTGTGAAAGGGTAGTTCTTTATTTTTTACTTGTTGTGGACATTTCGGTCGTTATTTTATTTAAAAAAAGTCTTAAACTTAATCTGGACTTTCCAACATTACGAGTGCCAAATTAAACTCAATAAACTTGGCTAATGATACTGAACGGAATTATTATTTTTCTGCGATACTTGCATTGAAACGTGCTCTTTTGGATATAAGCAAACTAGAACCTTTGCGAAATTCCCATGTCCCCCCGGAATTCACAAAAATAAAAAAAAACTTACAGAAATAAATAAAAGAATCTCCATCAAAATCTTCTGTATGGTTCTTTTTTAATTGCAAGTTGTAAGGAAGTAAAATTTTTTTATATCTAAATTTAAAAAAATAATTGCCACCCAAGTGAATGTAACATTTTGGAACGATTTTTTTTTGTCGCCGTTCGCAGCCGAATATTTTGCTTGATCCCATGATTGGTTCTCACAAATTGCGTTTATCAGATCGCCAAAGCCAATTCCGCCCAAGGATATTGCTGTGGCAATACGGCCTTACAGACCTGCAACTAGACTACCGGAGTCGTATTCTTTTGTACTCTATTGTGCTGTATGCTTTGTCTGTAGGTCAGTGATAGAGTAGGTCAGTGAGTCTGTAGGTCAGTGATAGCACAGTGAGAGAATCCCTTTCGGTAGACTTAGCTTGTATTGGCCCTACTGGCTGTTCCTAGATTTTTACAGTTTCGTAAGGCTACAGCCTTTATTCATCGCAGGCCACCATACTAGAGATCCTTACTATGTATGTCCACTCACAAGCCAATCTTTGGTTGCAGTCCCCATTTCTCTCCAAAGTTGTTTGACCCTCAAGTTAAGTGACGTAGCTCACATATTGACCAGGATGAAACATAATAGTTTTTTGTAACTGCATGCAAACATATTTGTGTATAGGCATAAAAAAAATTTCTACGCCATAAAATATCGACGCCAACCAATTATTTCCCATGTTCGTCAATATTTGTTTATAGACTAACAAGCACTGTCTGCAACAGTGTCCTCGTAACGCTTTTTCCATACGCGTTTGAACTCAAGTGACACCTACATGTAACATAAAGTCGGAAACGCCTATCCTTTAAAAAACTGCTTTAAGTTCATGGAAGATTGAATATAAAAGTTATAATACCTACATTTTTTATTTTTTTAACACACCGTCCTTACATAAATATATGCACATCCACTGAAAAAGTAGATCTACACGATTCTGTCGATAGCCTAACCACATTCCCTTTTAGTTTTGTGTATTAAAAACAAAAGTTAAGAACAACACGTTGAGTTAATTTCCGTAATTCAAAATTCGCTTGCAAACTTTTACCAATTTTCTTAGAGTATTGAAATAACCTCTTTCGATGAGCCCTCACGTGCCGACAAAAATCAACAAATAATGGTCTTTTCAAGATTTCCTCCACGTGCTTTCGTGTTCATAATATCAGGCTAAGAACACAGGGCATAGAATTGTGAACACAAGTGTGTATGAACCGATTACTACAGCTGTGTCGTGTATATTTATATATTTTTGAAATGCTTGCCAATTTGGCTTCCACGTCCTCTTGTAAATGAGCATTTCCCACGCAATATATATACAAAAGCCTTCAAAATTTAATGTCAAAGAAGAGTCGGGAAACACGGGTCTTAGAATAGCAAGGTTATTGACGTGGCGCTTTCAGATAGACACACATTTCTTTAGAATATCAAACAAAGGTAACTTAATTTTGCAACGTTTTCGGGCAGATGGGTACACGAATTGTATCAATTCACTTTCAAATGTTTATTGTACTTGTGACAATTGTGTGTTTTATAATAACGTATAGTCTTGGGAGGCGGTTCGGTGGGGTAAACTCAAAGAGAGACGTATTTTTGCGGGGTAGGTACTATCTCGCGACTTTAATTTGTTGAGCAAATAACAAATCAATGACAATGCAACGACCTTTCTTTCTCTTGCGTCGCTGTACTGCTTTGACTTTTTCTTTGTCGGAGGCAAATGACACAAAATAACACAACGTGAATTAACTCCTCTCTCTCAGAAAGCAATGGCCGTTCTCCTTCATTCGCCCGACAACAATGAGTGTACGTATATAAAATGTATCCAGATCCACTGACTGAAAATATAGAATTTTAGCTTGCAGAGAGTCACTGCAAATAAAGCGTTGTTATTATTATACTTGTTTATTTTATGAAAAGTGAGATTTCTCAATTAGAAGATGAAGCTAATTTACTCCGCCAGCAATGACAAACACTTTATAGTCAAAGGAGGAGACAACAAAGCTCGTCAACCTTCCAGAGTTTATAACAGAACAAACAAAGAATTAAGATTCAAGAAAATTTAATTCAACATTCACCGACCGTATGGTCGTAAAAAAGATCCTAGTAAACTGGGCCTCCCATAAAAGGAAACTGGACACGTAGAAAATAAAGAACTAGGAGATGTTGATCTCTGCTCTAGAGGCAATGCCCTTTCAATACTTGTTTGGGCACTTGTATATTTTATTCTGTGAGATACATACATGTCTTTTGAAGATGATGCAATACGCAAACATAAATCTTGTGGGTCTTGGCATAAGAAGTTAAGTGAATACGATGATGCAAAGTAATTATTTGTGTTAGGAAGGCAGTTGTAAGAATGCGATGTAACGATCCCTTAGTTTGTACTTCGCCTGATAAAGATTATGCGAAATAATGAAGATTATACGTTATACATGCAAAAAAAAAAACACTAAAACAAAACTTGCTTGCGACTGTCATGTAGGTTCGGATTTCATTGATTTTAATGGGACCGACAGACGCCAACAGTGATAATGTAATGACAAAGCTCGTGTACACAAAGCATATGGCAAATAAGATTACATTGGGTACCAGGAAGGTTTGCAATATCTCTGATTTTGACTTAAAAAGCAGTATAAAAAGCTTTGTTAAGACGTTTTGGCAAAGATTAAGGTTTAATAACAATATTTTTTTTCCACTATTAATCGAAGAATGAATTTGTTTGAAAACCTATTACCAAGTCCGGCCATATTTTAAAGCAGGTTTTCTTAGCTAAACTGAAAAAATACTAGCAGATGCTAGTTCTCAACCAATATATCAATAGCTGTCACCTAACTTCTAACACCTAACCTAATGGCACAAATTTTAACAATAAAAAAACCCCAAAGACCCCAAATAAATGTAAAATCGCTCCAAAAAATGTTGATAAAATGTTTGTTTTAAAAAAAATGCGAAATTTGACATTTTTCGCATATGTTCAGTTTTAATTTTTTTTATTTCCATCATTCTAAAAAAAAAGACTTCAGCCACTGAGATAAAGACTGATTAAGTGTGAGCTATTTTTTATAATGAAAAATGTTCGAACTTTTAAATCAAATTTAAAAAATACGAAATACGCCCCAAAAATACGAAAAATTATTTCAATTTACAAATTCATTCGGTTTTTGTTTTGTTTTTGTTGTCTTCCTTGTAAATTTTTGGGGCAATTTTTATACCCCATCCCATAGGATAGGAGGTATATTAAGTTTGATTCATAGTTTGTAACATAGAGAAATAATCACCGTAGACCCCCAAGACCTTAAAGGCATATGATCGAGACCGAATTGTAAGTCTAATGTCGAGCCATGTCCGTCCGTAATACCTTACATATTGAGCTAGGAACTTGATATCTGTTCTTTTTAGGTCCCGAAGCAGTATAAGTGTAAAATTTTTTGAAATCCGCCCACTGACACGCCCACTTTACTTAATAGCATGAAAAATCAAAGTTGTCGTAGGAAGCTGAAATTTGGCATGCAATATCCTCGCTTAAGTGTATTGTGATTAAAAAAAAAGAAAACCGCCCCTTGTAGGCGTGGTCTATTTAATATGTATTCTAATAAACGGCTTTTATTTGATATATGTATTTGCTTTAAATCTAGAAAAAATTGCACTATAAAATGTTTAAATATGTGCGTAAGCAATCAACTCAAATAAATAAATGTTTGCCACGCCCACTTTTGGGGGCGTTTTTAAGTAAAAAATCAATTTTTTAATATAAAACTGCGATCAACACTTGTATACTGCACCTGATAAAAATATGAAAAAAATTATGTTATTGAAAAGGGGTTGCTGCCAGCCCCTTTTTTAGAAAGAAGATTCTTAACTGACAAATTCTTAACACAATTAAAGTTAATAGAAACTGAAATTTAACAACCAAGATTTTTGACGCATTTTGGAGCTTGACAGTGGTCAATTGGAATGGGGTATCCAACGATTCGCCTAGGCGGATTGTAACCCTCCCACTAGTTCATTTTCGATTTGAAACAATTTTTTGGTGGGATTCATATCAGTGCAACTTGCCCAATTTAAGGGGATATTTTTCGTTTTAAAAATGGGGCTATTTTTCATTTTCAGTTCGGTTCCATTTTTCAGTGGGGCCTCATTTCATGTAGCCAGTCATTACCACTTCTCCATCGCGATCTAACTAGAAAAATTAAAAATATAAGAATGTGGATACACGCCCAGTGGTAGTAGCAAACTTTCCAAGACTCCGAGGCTAGTCCGATTTACTCGAAAGCAAAAACAACTTCGTTTGTGTGAGTATCATGTATTATGGTGGGTGCTGTCGCGGTTGGATGCTTTTAACAGTAGTTGCAAAATGCATTAAATTGGTATTAGCAATTTTATGTAACTTGAAATCGGCCTTGGAATTCCCCGCAAAATAAAATAGGAAGGAAACAGTTCATGGGATGAAAGTGCATTTAGATTTTTATGATTTGTCACTTCATAGCGTCATTTTAGTCTCAACAGCTAAAAAAACGAAAAGCAAAAGAAACACCAGTGTTTCTCCTCTCTTCTTCTTTTTTCTTCTCTTGTTATGTGAACACAATGTCTCCACATGCCATGAAACTGGGACTAGGGAAAGACGATTAAAAAAAGATCCCCAATTGTTTCCACTGGACAAATATAAGCTTAACTTGCCACGAGCAATCCCATGTTGTCATTTTGGCTCTCAAAAGACAGTGACGATGCCATCCCGATCTAAAAATCCCATTAGGAAACATATAATTTGTGACAGATCTGTCTTGTGTGGACAGTTTTCGTTTCCTTTTTCAAGTTTCGAACTCTTCTAAAGGTGCGTGCAAGCGTTTGTTTCACGCTTCCAGTTGGTGGAAGGTACTCTAAGCCTGTGCAAACCACAACAAGGTCGTAATTTTTGTTTCGTCGCGTCTTTCTGGTGCACAAGCAACTTCAGGCTTCTTATTTTCAGTAAACAACTGGGTCAGTGTCGCTATGGAATGGGTAAAGCTTGCTTGTAAATTGAAATTTTTCAAAACGGGGTAATATAGAATTAATTTGTTTGGGCTAGTGGGACCTCAAATAGTTTGTTAAAATTGATATTTAATGCAGGCTAAGAGACACTTTTTCGGCGTTAGCAACGTGGGCCGCGATAACACCTCATATGTGTGTTATGAGGCTTACGTCCACCCCGGGGTGTGAACCCAACTCGCACATTAAGTTTTTACGTCAACAAAGATGTTCCTCTACCTGATAACATCGCACAATCTTAATTCATATTTGTCAACAGAAGATATTTTATTTACATTTGTGTGGGGAAGTATTTTTCTCGTTGTTAAATCACCTTCGATAAGCTATAATAACATACATAGGTATTGTATTGTAATTAAATATTCAGTTGAGAATTATTGACACAACATCTAATCTTTCTTTGTTTAACTTTGCTAAATTACAACCATACAAAATATATTAAAAAAACGCTTGTTAAAGTTTGCTAAGTACGCAAACAACCGCATGTGTGCTGAAAAATCGCAACACAGGCATATATTAATAGCAAAATGCAAATAAGGTGACGGCATACCTACATTTTATTTTCCGTCATCTCCACTTACACGTTTTGCCAACAAATAGAAGAAATCGCGTTGTTGACTACCTTCTTGTAGAAAAAAAATCTCCGTTTCTCTTTCACTGACAATATTGAACTAAGTGTGTCAGTCAGCCAACGAGCTGCCCCGAAAGTAGGTTACAAATTAGAGCAAAGTTGTTGTTATGTTTGACGCACAAAAATTGCATTCGATTTTTTAAAATGCGAAATATTTTTAGCTTTGATTTATCGGTTATGTAGAGCCATAAAGGAAGCATTATTATCTTGGTAGCGTCAGTTGATAAACCTCGATTTTCTTTTTCTCTTTGGTAATAAGTTTTATTCACTTGCAAAAGGTCAAAGTGTACCTATTATCTATACATGAAGGCATACAGACGTCTAGAAACTACGTCTGTTATCGTTTTAATATTTTTCAAACTTAATACATTACTTTTATTTACACAAACTTTGTTTAAAATGTGTTTACACATAACATTTGTTCGTCAAGTTCACATAAAGTTCAGTTTTGGGCACAGTATAAAGTGATATCTTATCCTTTCTTTAAATTTTTTATATACTTCTTTCATTTGTTAATAAGTTTTGACGTTTCGATCGTGACAGCTCACGATCAATCATCGTCAAAATCAGCTGGTAGCCAGCTTTCAAACTTTCTGGGTATCTGTTTTTTTTTCTTTGCCTACACTTAGCTACACTTTGCTCAATGTCATAAGCCTAAATTAAGCAACGATTCGGAACAATATTTTTGTGATCACACTTCGCAGACGGACTATTCTGTTTGATCACAATGATTTGTCAGAAAATGTGAAAATCCCAGATCACCTTAGCGAGCCGATACCACCCCAGGTCTCTATGGATACATTCTTATGAGGCCTTATAATCGATAAAACTGTGCTGGGTATTGATTTTGATTGGGCTTTTTTCTCAGATCTGGCGTAATATGCATTTTTGATAGGCGGTGGACTTTCCTGACCTAAAGCCACACTGACATGGACCTAAGAGACTGCTGACAAACGGCTTTGGGCTTTTGAATATCAGAGAAGGGCTTATTTGAAATATTGAAAAGACTGATGCCTTGTAGTTGTCGCCGTTTAGAATGTTTTCTTTCTTGAGGGTAGTGCAAACAATTCTGAAGTTAATCGGCTTATAAATTGGCTTGTATCAAATCATATCCAATCCGCTTTAAAATTTTTGGCAGCTACGCCGTCAGCTTCGGCAGATTAGACACAGCTACTTTACCTTTATCCAAGTTGGGTAAGCAGTATTGTTGGCCTTCTTCGCTCAGATTGAATAGTTTATTCTGCCTGGCTACAATTTAGTACCGTTAGTGTCAAAATGTCAGCCGTGTTATTATCTCTCAAACTATATTAATAAAGATTGATTATGCTGTTAAAAGTCAGTCATTCGAAAAAATAAATTTACAAAATAAACTAGAAAATTTGGGCAAGATAAATGTGTTTCATGGAGGGAAATTGGATGGGCCATTGGCAAAGGGTTTTGATGATCGTAATAATGTCGGGTCGATGGCAGTTTTGTATCCAAAACCCGTAATGAGAAGAGTTTCTTAAACCCATGAACATTTTCTTTTTTCATTAAAGTAGAGGTTTATCAACGTTTTGAAATCCACCGCAAATTATTATCCAACGTAAAATCTTAAAAAAAATAAAAAAAAAATTGTTCGAATTTTTTAGTTAAAAAAACCAACAGTGAATTAAAGCGATAGGAAACAATTCACATATAGGCTACTTAGATTAGGTAAATTAATTCGTGACTAAGGTTTTATTATTTTTGCCTTCTAATGGTTATTATGATAATAACTTTTCTAAGACATCTCCAATCTCACCTCTTTATAGAAATGCGTAAACAATTTGGAAAAAATACTTGCCAAATCGCTGTGTGACTCATGCTACGTATTAACTAAGAGATTCTAATTCTTACTCCAATCTAAACGCTCTTCTTTTTTTTTTCTTTTCAGTTTTCAACCAGGCCGAACTATACATACATATTACTAGTTTAACACAGGGCTCTCAACAAACCAAAAAAAAACAGCATTAGTGAAGTTAACTCAAAGAAAAACGCGAACTTGGAACGCATTCTCTAGCCCCACACCTGAAACGAAAACAAAGGAAACTCACTGCAAAAAGAAAAACAAAGTAAAAAGAGAGAACCGTATTCAGGAACCTCTTTTTCAAGTTTATTAGTTAATTGCAAAAAAGAGGCGTCCTTCGTCGAAAAAAAATAAAATTTTCGTTTTGATTTCTTTATATTTCTCTACAACAGAGACTTTCAAAACCACTTATTATAAGCATAACAAAAACAAAATCACTTAGGTAAATTGAAAATAGTAAAATAATTATTTTAGTTTATATTAAATAATAAACCAGTGAGTGTGTACATTACGCGTCGCGTTTGTGCTCAAAGTTTTGCAAACAAATCGTAAAGAAATATCAAAGCGAAACTCCACCGCATAAAACACATCAACCACAAAAAAAAAACTTTTTTACTTCCCCACGTTTTAAATAAATCATCATCATTCCACACTCAACGGAAACGATTCCTTTCGCTCAGTCAAAGGACATTCGTTGGGATATACACGATAAAAAGGATATAAATCACTTTAACACATCATCAGCATTAAACATCATCACGCCACCAACAATTATACCAACCTCAACCATTTATCGACAGGATTCCTCAACCGGACGGTTCGATTATCGACGTAATCCAAAGACTGCAATAACGGCTAATCACAGGAGTGACGAATCCTCCTTTACTAACGCAACAACATTTAAATCATCGTCGTCGGATCATACCAATATCTACAGTACACAATTTTCAAAAACCCCAAATATTGATCCATTAATAAAACCCGTTTCGCCGTCGTCGTCTGCCACGCTTACGACGGCAATCGAGAACAATTTTAAGCAAGCAACATTGCTAAACAGTGGTAGTCAACTGCTTACAGCCAGTGAGACATTTCAAAATTTAAAAAATCTTGTGAAAATCGATTCGAAACCGCCAAACAGCAACAGCTACAACAAGTCCAACTACAACAAGGCCAACAACCAGCAACTTGGTAGCACAAACAAGCAGCTATTGAACGGCAGCAGCAGCATCATCAATAGCAACAGCGGCGGCAGCAGCAGTGGCAACTCTGCGAATTTTTCTACCGGCTATAATAAAAATTTCGCCAAAATTCGTCAACACGATTCAGACGCTTTAAGCCCTCGACCACGACGGCCGTATCAGAACGATTCGTCGTCGCGTTACTATAACAAAAATAGTGACGTCAATGGTCAAGGCCGTTCAATAATTGGCGAGCAAAACAACCGTAGCGTTACCTCTGGTGGTAACGGAGGAGAGGGAGGCGGCGGTGGAGGCGCTGCTCGACGCCCATACCAGCATTACCAGCAACAGCAGCAATCTGATTCGAACTCTTTGTACTCCTCCTACAGTAACAATCGTAATTCATCAAACGATTACTCTGGCAGCGGCAGCAACAATTCATACAAATCCAATGCCGGTGGCAATGGTCTAGGAGGTGTTGGTGGTAGATCTTCTCAAAGATCCAATTCTCCGTACGGGAGTGGCGGCGGATATCGTCAATCAAATCGCTATGAGAATTCCGGTCGACAATACGGTGGTGGAGGCAACGCCTCAGGTGGATCAAATTCAAATGGAAATGCCGCAAATTCAGATGGATACCAGTCTTCTTCGTACAACAATTCCAATACCAATAATTTGTCATCTTTATCGGGCAATGTAATTAGCAACAGCAGCAGTGGTGGTAATCGAAATTATCGTAATAACGATCGCAACACTGATTACGGCGGTCGCAATAACGATTTTGACGATTCTCGTTCATCGCGTTATAACAACAACAGCAACTATAATCGTAACTATAATAATTATAACAACAGTGGTGGCTATAACAATAGCAGCAACAGTAACAGTCTTGATAGACGCTATAACAAACAAGAAGATCGTGGTGGTTATAATAATCGCGGACCATCGTCAAACGTCGCTTCATCTCAAGCAGCTGGAGGAGGAGCCGCTGATCCCTATTCAATTGATTCATCTGCTTCTTCTTCATCGTCTAACACACCAGTATCTTCGTCGTCGTATCGCGGTAATTATAACAAGAATGCCGGTGGAAACTTAACCGGTTCGCCATCGGCATCGAGTGCAAACATTTCCGCAGGAGCAGCGGGCGGTTCACGTGCAATTTCACCAACCCCACCACCCCCATCTGCTGGTCGTTGGGTACCACCATCATTGCGGCCGCAACATTTGCTGACACAAAACGAAAAGAACGATGCAGTGTTCCGTAAGGTGAGTTTTTATAGAAATCTTTTATAAAGTATGCGCAGTTTCATGTGCTGCGCCCCAGTTTTTTGTTTGTTTTAAGGCCAGGGCGAAAATATGTTTTGGAAATAATGTTAAAAATAAGGAATAAGTAGTTCATCTTTTAAGGATTTGTTTTTACATTTTTGTGTGTCAGCCAAAGCATCGGCTTGTCAAAATTTACGAAAAATTTAGTATTTTCTTCAGGTAAAGATGCTGTACAGCTTAAAAATTCAATGTAATAGCACATTTTTAGAAAACAAGGAAGACCGAGTCGTCACCCTAGAATTGAAGTGCAGTATACGCCGTTCTTTTGTTTTTGGGAAAACGAATTAAAAGGTTTGGCTGCCTATTGCGGACAAACTAACCGATAGATTTTTTTTTTAATTTTTTGACAGAATATCTATTGAGATATTTTATCTTATTCAGTCTCAACAAATTTCCCTGAACATTTTTAGTTTCAAAAATATTTAAACTTTCGTCAAAAATGCATTTGTCTTGCGTTGGAAAATGTGGCGTTTGTAAATATGCGTTGGCCATAAATTATAGGTTAAAACGGATAGAACATTTGAAAAGAACGCTCGATACCTATATATAAGGACTGCATACCCAAAAAATACTTTCTGGCGTATACGGCCAGTGTTGCCGGAGAGAAATATTATAAGGTAGTACTGCACCCAAAAGAGGGGAGTACTTTGAATAGAATAGGAGTACACACATTTTTTAGTCTTCAAAAATAAATGTGAACACAAAATTTTGTTTTAACTCTTTTTAAAGAAATCATAAAAAAGTCATTTATAAAAACGTAAATAAATAGCTAGTAGGTCGATCAACTTAGCAGTACCGGAAATCTCAACTTCTTTGGCTCTTTCGGATTTAGTTATGTTGGTTTTCCACCAAATTTTTTGGATCGCCAGCAGATGCACATTTATTTGGTCTTAAAGGTACGAGCCACATTGGCATTGGCAGGAACCCAAATTACTCATTAATTTTCAAGAGCAACTTGCATTTTCAGGCACTTCACAAAAACTTAAAACTGCTCTACTGAAATATTAAGAAAATCTAAAATTCTAAAAATAGTAGCATGCATGGTTTTAGAGACATTTGGTTTAGTACCTCCAGTAGCGCAAGACACATTTATAGCTTTTTTGTTTGTTCCGTCTCCAAGGAGCCGAAATCCCAAAAAAAAAGTTCGATTTGGCAAAGTTGCATCTCCAGAATTTTGTAAAACAGAATTTTCAAAAGCAGAATTTTGTAAAAATATTATTGACCCTGACAGAATTTTGACCCAACCCTTTGTTTCTCCACTAAACGTATCATTGATGTTTGTTGGCTACTTCCCATATGGCGTAAACTCCTCTAAATTCTCATTCTCAAAAGTAAATAAATTCTCTTTCTATATTCCCTGTTACCCATGGTATAAGGTGTCCTCGATCTTTTAGAGATTTTAAAATTGGTGTCGCATTTGACAGTTAACTAAAAGTTCATATGCAATGCAGAGTTGTTTTAATTAAAACAACTTAAAATTTTTTTAAACAGGTTAAAATTTATATTTTTCAAATTATTTGAAAGACTTATTCACCTGGCATGGTATGACTTTAGCTTTGCTTACACCAAATTTACTATTTTTACATATATTTTTACATTTTTACTATTTTTCCTTGTAATAATATGAGTTGCGAATAATAATAATAAGACCAGGACATATTTACCTATCCAGCGGCTCAGGCAAGTAAGTGATATATCAAATCAATATATTGTCAAACCTCAAACAGTAACTGTCTTTTTCATGGAATATGTTGACAATATTGCATAAATGAACAATTGCAAAGTATTCATATTTAAAATAAAAGAAATATTGTATAGTGCAACTCAGGGGACATTCAAATTTAATTTAATAAAAGTTTTATAAAATTTAGTCTAGAAATAACACTTCAAAATGGCAGACAACTAAACATGTGGCCTATTAATACGATAGGATTTTTTTACAGCTGCGACAACACCAGCTGCATTTTTTGAAAACCAGTGAGTAAGTGTGTAAATGTCAGTGATAAACAAAGAATTAAGTGTTTGTTACATAATATGTAAAGAATTTTTTGAACAAAAATATTGAAGAAAATTTATTTTAAAAATTACCCTTCAAATCGATGCCACACCCATCGTGTGATTGTAAGACGATTGTATGCCTTACAATCCCTAGATTGTGAAAATTTACTTGATGCCTTTTACGACGTAGTGGGGTGCCGTGGCGTAATGGTTAGTGTTTGTGCTTACTACGCCGGAGGTCTGGGTTCGAATCCTGCCATCGTCACCTAAAAAAAAAGACTTGTTCTTTTTCACGGTCCCCACCTCCGCGAGGGTCTGACAAGCCCTCCGGAGAGTATCAATTGTCTTGAAAAACTTCTCAAGCTGCCGTTCGGATTCGGCAAAAAATTGTAGGTCCCTTTGTATGTAAAATAAATCAACACACCAGCATACATTGTTGAGAAGTTGGCCCTGGTTCACCTCGAGCTGTTGCGCCACTCTATTTATTTATTTTTCTTTTACGACGTCTTGTTTTGAAAGCACTGTAGGTAGTTGAAAATTTAGACCGATTGTGGGCGGATTTGAAAAATTTTAACTCTTGTTTTGTTTCGCATGACAAGAAGCGTACGTACGGAATTTCAAAATTAAAGGCCTAAAAACATGTTACCTACAAACGGATGCACATTCGACTTAGAATTCGCTACAAGCTATATAGCTTGTTGTGCAAAGGTCGTAGGTTCAACTTCGAAAGTAAATACTTTTTACGGCTACACATCTGACAAAAGTCAATGACATGTGACTTTTGCATGTCACTCGTCACGAAAAGCTTCTTAAAGCTTCTTAGCGGCTGCTCGTAGTCTGAAATATACTGTGGGTTGTTAAGTATCTAAATCTTTTCCAAGGCGTCAGCATTAGTGCTAGGATCCTCCAATCATATAAAAAAGACAACCAATTACTGTGCGGAACCAGGCTTTGTTTATTCGAATTAGTTGTGGTTTTTGGCCGGTTTAGGTGAAGATCTCATACTAAGCCGCACAAGATGTGTCAAAGCGCTTTCTTAGTCCAAAGAAAATGAGATTGATAAGAGTAGTTTTTGCGGAAGTTCTATGTGGAAGTTCTTAAGTGTCTCTAAGTTCTAGGTTCTACGTAAAAGTTTTTAAAGTTTTTTTTTAGTTCAATAGTGGGTGTTCTCTGCCCATTTTTGAACCCAGGCTATACATACTCGGAGAAAAACAAATAGACAGGACATCCGATAATGGAGTCCACATATTAGTTAATGTCCAAATTGGTTAATTCTCCATCTTTTAGTTAATTCCATCCAAATCATCTTTTACTAAAGAATATTGGCTATGCGCTGTAGCTCTGCTAGATTTTGGAACAAACTTTGAGTTCAAAACAAACTTCAACGTTTATTCCAAAATATACCGTACCGCCAATATATCATTAATATTTTATCAAACGAGAATCAGACTGGGTTGCAACAATATGCTTCGTTAGTTTAGTTTTTGTTACCTTGAAGGCTCTGCCACAATTGCTTTAGTTAGACAATAGATCGTTTAATTTCATAGTCCTCATATGCAAGGCCCAAAGTACATAAATATAAAAGTTTCTGAAATTCGACTTTTGAAAAGCGTCTTCTTTTCTTAGGCACACAGTATGTTATGTGGGTATCTGCTTGGTATATGTTAAATTACACCATAATGTTACACTTGCTCTCTGACCTAGATAAGAAATAAGGAAATAAAGTTAAATCAACAGAACAATGCCAACGGCGCGGCGTGGGTTGTGTAGGTCGATTGATGAGTAATTTGATTAAAAGAGGGCATGTCAGTCTGTCGTCATAAATTTTCAACGACATTAAAGCTTGAGACAATGTAAAACGACAACGTTTACATACCAAGCATGAACCCACTTCAGTTTCAATAATAGTCGATGACGGAGTATGACTAACCCACTTTATGAGTGGTACAAAAAAGACAAAAAAGAACGTACAGTTACAATTCAATCTAATAATGTTTAAGTTGTTTGCACAAGTCTGATATTTACTTGCTAAAATATTTTTGTTTTTTATTTTTCTTTTCCCAGGTTCGTGGTATTCTCAATAAACTTACACCCGAAAAATTCCAAGAACTAAGTGATGATTTGTTAAAACTCGATTTAAATTCTGCAAATATCTTAAACGGCGTTATCCTTCTAATATTCGACAAAGCCTTGGATGAGCCAAAGTATTCGTCTATGTATGCACAGTTGTGCAAGCGATTATCCAAAGAAGCGCCAAATTTTGAAGAGTCTCCAAACGATCCGTGCACATTTTTGCGTTTGCTTTTAGCTATTTGCCGTGACAGTTTTAATAATCGTTTAAAACCGACTGAAATTCTTAGTGACTCCTTGGAAAATGCCACAAGCATTAAAAATGAAACAAGCGAACAAAAACAACTCATCCAGGAGGAGGAGGAGAAACACCATCTGGCCAAGCAACGTATGCTTGGCAATGTTAAGTTTATCGGCGAGCTCAATAAATTGGAAATGTTATCGAAGAAAATATTGCATCAGTGCATACAGCACTTGTTGGACAAAAAGAAAAAACGTACCACCCAACAGGAAATGTGCGAGGACATGGAATGTCTATCCCAGCTACTTAGAACTTGCGGAAAGAACTTGGATAATACAGAACAGGTAAGAAAGAGTGAGGAAATATTTGCGTAGTAGAGCTTAACCCTGAATTTCGCATTATTCAGGGCAAAGACATGATGAACCATTACTTTGAAAGACTGGAACGACGATCAAAATCGACTGAATATCCTCCGAGAATTCGCTTCATGCTGAAGGATGTCATCGAATTGCGTGAGAACAATTGGGTACCTCGAAAAGTGGCAACCACTGAGGGTCCTGTACCAATTAAACAAATTCGAACCGACGACGATACGCTTATCCGAACGCCGTATGCGAATCGCAATCGTGATATGCGCAACAACGATCGCGATAGTGACAACTGGATGAATCGATTCCCATTGAATCTTCAGCCTGGCTACAATGACATGTTTGGCAACTTAAGTGTCGGTGGATCATCCCCGATTATGTCACCGTAAGTACACAAAACCTAGATTCCTTCTCTCTATTTAAGCTAACATAGTTTCCCCTATATAGTGGCTACAATAACAACCGCCAATACAACAATCAACGTAACAACCAAAACAACCATCATAACAATTATAATAATCGTTACAATAAGCATAACAACAATGGTCAACACAATAACAACGGTGGACAACATAACAACAACAATAATAACCACAATAACCAATCATCGCAATACAACCAGATGCTGAACAACAAGGAGCTTGCTCCTCGTTTCAAGAGCAAATTAATGTCTACCAATCAAGATGCGGTGGAGAACTTGCAAATGCGCCCAGCCGCGAACAGCTTGCTGTTCAAAGTTGCCGTACAAAACACAAAAACGCCGCCTATGCTGCCAATTTCCACTCCTCCACACAATGGCGGTGGGAATTCGAACATAGGCGGTGGTCAGCAGACTGGTAACTCATCGGCGTCATCGTCAACATCACAATTGTCGACCAATCACTATCCATTGTTGGCTACGCCTGCATCTTTAAATCAAAATCGCCCCAGCTCCACACCATCGAGCGAATACCAGTACGATACGAATGAGTCCGGCAAGTCGGCGCCAGCTATTAGCGTAACTGAGAAAGTTCTGAAGTCCATTGCGTCATCGCCAAACTTCAGCACTGGACCAATTGACGATAACAACGTCACAGTGCAAACTAACAAGAAATCATTTACGGATGGCGGAGAAGCTACTCTTACAAAACAGGGATCCACTGAAAAACAAACCGGGCCAAATTCTGCGGCTGCTGGTGGAACTGGTAAAACGGCAAAGAAGGACAAAGCCTTCAACAAGGAGGAAGTTCTTAAACGTAGCTCCGTTTTCTTTAAAGAGAACTTCTACACCGACGACAAGAATATGGATGATTTGCTGGAAGATTTTATTCAGCTGAAGGTTCCCGAAAAGTGCATTAAGGATGTTTGCATAAACCTTGTTATGGATGTGGTGGACAAGTCTGATCAATACTTTGATCGCCTGATTGAATTCCTTCAGTCGCTGCGTAAGCAGTCGCTTGCAAAGGCAAATGTAGTGCTTGAAGTATTTAAGCAGGTTATAAGCCGAATGAATGAACGTGAAGTGATAATCCCACGTATTGCCACTTTGGTCGCCTGTTTGCTGTCAAAAGCCGTTGCAAGTGCGAATTTGCTCAAGCTTAGCGAAGTCGCTGCATACACTGAAAATGGTCAGCATTATCCGTTGTTCTTGTTGGTGTTACAACAATTGCACAAATCCTTGGGGCGTGACGCTTTGGAAGAGATGTTCCGAGCAAGTAAAATTGATCTGATGAATAGCTTGCCAGAAGCCGATCGAAACAAGAATCGCCTTGCTGAAATTCTAGAGGACCGCAATTTGGTGTTCTTGTATCCGCTGTTGAAAGTACAAGCAGAAATGTTGAAGCAGCTCCAGGCCGAGCCCAATCCGCAGGCGTTCTTCAAGTGGATCAAGACCACCGTTGATGCGAAATACTACAAGGATCCGGGCTTTGTTACAGCCCTAATGACAGTTATACTTAAATATATTACAGATGTAAGAGGAACGACTAAAATATGTGTGTGAATAGGTGATTTCATATAAAGTATTTTTCAATTTCAGGAAACAACACTTGCTGAGGGTACGGATGTGAAGAAAAACCCAGAAAAGTCTATGATTGAAAAGGAAGAGGCGCTGCTACACAAGTACTGCCAGATATTGGAGACTTTCCTCAGTGGAAACATCGATCTACAACTGATTGCCCTCTATGCCTTGCAAGTGTTCTGCTACAATGCAAATTTCCCTAAGGGTAAGAAAGAAAACTATTTTTTTTCATTTTTTTTTTTACTTATTTAAGCAGTTACTAACTGATCAAATTTTAAAATAATCAATACTTTTTAATCGAAAACTTTTCCCACTAATTTTTCAGGTATGTTATGCCGTTGGTTCAAAAACCTGTACGAAGCTAATGTCATTGAAGAAGAAGCATTCTTCGTCTGGAAGGAAGAGATTTCCGAGAAGTATCCTGGAAAAGGAACCGCACTCTTTCAGGTAAACACATGGTTGCAATGGTTGGAGGTAGCCGAATCTGAAGACGAAGAGGATTAAAAAGAAAAACAATAAAACATATATCAATTATATCTGATTAAAAATATAAAAAAGAAACTAATATACAAAACAATATTTAAAAAAACGATTAAAATTCAATCAAATTCCAAATTCAATTATTCTGAGATTTTTTTAATAAAACTAAAATTAAATTGGGAATCCAAAATAAAAATAAAAAACAAAAAATATGAAAATAATAAAAAAAAACATAAAAATACTTAAAATTATAAAAAAAAAAATGTAAACTCTATTTTCTATTAATTTCCTTAATACAAATATTTAAAATATCATCTATTCAGCTTTATTTTATTCCGTTTCCTGTAATCGTTTCGTTTATTTTTTTATACACAAAATCTTCAATTTCGTGCAAAGAAAATATTTTGTTTTTTCTCTTTTCTTCATGTGTTCTTTTTTATTTAAATTTTGAGTTTTTGTTATTTAAAAAAAGTAAGAAGATGCGAAAAAATATTTAATTAGAATAAATAAAAAATAACTTTAAAACAATGGCATTAATTTTCATAAAATGTAGTATTTTCTTTTCGTTTCTCTATTTCTATAATTGAAAAAGTATCGATATTTTTCAATAGTTCAATAAAAGACTTTGATTAAAAAACACGATTAAGAATAACTTTTCGAAAACATTCGGATTGATTGAATTTGTCGTACATTTTGGACATTATATCCGATATTGAGAAGCAAAAATTTAAAAACTTACATAGAAATCCTTTGCGGAGTTATTTTACTACGCATCAGCAATAAAAAAAAGTTTGTATTGATAAATTAAACAGTTGAATACACATACTTCTGGGTAAAAAGATTGCATAAAATTCAATTACATACAATAGTTATGAAAAAAACAAATTACAATTCTGGAAAATACAATATTAAAACTGACAGAACAACATAGTGTTAATTTATTATTTTACTTGGCTTCACAAGCGTGTTATTCGTAACCAGAATGAGAGGTCGATTATTTCCTCTCACATTGCAGTGGTAGTGGTATTGATGTGAACTGAGCTGAAATGTCATACTGCTCTGCAAAACCTATAGTGCGATGGTCCCTTGCCATCCCGTAATCAATTTTTTAGAAACTAATAAATAGATCTTTAGCGCATGCGGATGCCTATTATGCTTGGGCCTTGAGACGACACCCTCGCGGAACTGCATTACCCATTCCATAAATTCTGAATAACTAGATCATTGTAAAATAAAATATAAATCGAGTGGTGCATCAGCTCGAGGTGAACCAGGGCCAACTTCTCAACAATGTATGCTGTGTGTGTTTATTTCTTCACATACAACAGATCATTGACATAATTCTCAAACACACCACTAGTACCAAACAGCACAGATCAGGGTACCATTTTTGTCGCTGGATTTGTATGAGCGGACACACCTAGCAGTCCGTATGTATTATGTCAATGAACTAGATATTCAACTTGCGCTCTTGCCCTCCAACACCCATTTGTTTACGTTTTTTATAAAGCCTTCAAAGCTTTTATAAATATTTATAAATTAAACATATTTATGTCTGCTATATTTAATATTCGTACTCACAAGCGGTGCCAAGAGACATCAAATATCAAAAGCAATTTGTCATTCGAGATTCGAAAATTGCCAGGCTCTCATGCAATTGCTTGGTGAGCCCTGTGCATAAATTACTGAATAACTAGACATTCAACTTGGAACATGCAAAAGCTTTGCCCACAAGCTGAAATCGATGAATTCACCCATCCTCCGACATTTATTTACAAATGTGAGTAAATTGATCAATTCCGTTTTGGAGCTTTTATATCAGCTGATCGCGTAAGGTAAATTGTTATATCTTCTTATACGTAATCACCGACACGGAAATTTAAAGCTTTATAAAAGCTTTTAAGGCTTTATAAAAAACGTAAACAAATGGGTGTTGGAGGATAAGAGGGACGTAAAATGAATATCTAGTTATTCAGTAATTTATGGCCCTGTATGCAAACATGAGCTTTAAGCCAGCTTCGATCTCATGTACATGTACATGCATAACGAGCCTCCAGTTGAGTTGAGCCGTGTCCACAAATCACAAAACCATAAATTACTGAATAACTAGATATTCAACTTCGGGCATGTAAAAGCTTTGCCCACAAGCTGAAATTGATGAATTTACCCATTCTCCGACATTTGTTTACAAATGTAAGTAAATTCATGAATTCGTCATTTCTATGCAATTTCGTTTTGCAGCTTTTACATCAGCTGATCGCGTAAGGTAAATTGTTGTTGTATCTTCTTACACGTATTCACCGACACGGAAATTTAAAGCTTTAAAAAAGCTTTAAAGGCTTTGTAAAAAACGTAAACAAATGTGGGTAAGAGGGACGCAAGTTGAATATCTAGTTATTCAGTAATTTGTGCACAGAACATAAGATTATGCCAAATTGAGAAAAAAAAGTACACCCACTGCGTCGCTCGTCATTGGTTTCCAAACAAAACAAATTGCTGCTCTGTGACTAGCCAGCACAGATTGTTGTGTAAACAAACGGGCTTTATTTTTACATGCATGCAAAGTGACAGTTCCATCCCATGACGTCAGATTTACAGTTAGGTCTGTCATTCAGTAATTAATAAGAACTGTTATTCAGTAATTTATGACTTTGACGTATAAACGAGGTAATTTTCATAAATTTCGGTTTCGCCCCTACCTTGCCATTTCCCTGCCTTAGCGACGAATTGCTGAATTTGACTTTTTTGAAGTTTGATGTGTTTCAGCAGTTCGCTTCAGTGTTTTGGATTTTATCATATTGGATTTTGTTTATTTAATTGTTCTTTTTGCCGCTTGAAAACTAGATATAAAATACGAATAGGAAGAACTTGATGCTGTTGTGTTTTGAAGTAAAATTGTAAAATAAAATTTAAATACCTTAATTAATTATCCCTTGGGTTAAATTGTTCACGGCTTTGTAATATTTTTTTGATGTTGAAAACAAAGTGTCAACAGACAAAAACGGGAAAAAATTCTAGTTTTTAAAGAGGGAATAATCTGTCTTGCTTAAGCCAGACTAATAAAAACAAATTGTCAATAGTGCAAGAATCGTTTTAACCGAAAAAGTGCGATTAGGTTACATGTAATTCCTTCTTCATTGGAATGCCTCACATTATCTGGTAAGCGAAATTTTAAAAATATTATAGATAAGATTTAGAAATTTTAAAAATATTTAAATTCATGTTCTTTAGTTACGCAAAATATAAGTAGGTATGAAACTATGTAGGCAAGTCTGAAAGCATACAAACATACATGCATTTAAGTACATAATTTACCAATATTTTTAAGGTTATTGTAATATTTTCGGCCTGGGGTTCGTCGAATAAAACTCAATTTCACTTTTGTAATCACACAATGAAACACTTTATTTATCAAACAAACTTATTTAAACTCAGATCACACTGTTATTCAACTTTACTATTTAGAATTCAACACTTTATTTCAACTCAATCACTTTTTACTTTATTACCGATTTTCACAAGTCCACGTTTAAAATATAACTGTCCGTACGAGCCTGCCACCCGTGTATTTATACAAAATTAAGCACCTTCTAGTGCGTTCCATACCCCCTTTGGTAATTTTCCATTGGTACTCAGTGGAAACTACTGGTAATGACAGTTGGGTATGTTCGTTAAGTGAATCGAGCGGGTGCGTTTGTAGAGTGAATCGATGGGTGCATTCAGGGACTCCTGCGAGTTGTTTTATTTCTTGTCGCCACATAACATTATATTTCTTAGGCTACACAACATTGTCCTTTAATTGGCATTCTATCAGGGGCTCCAAGTTATTAAACTCAGTTGTCATGCTCAGCTAGTTCTACCGATTTGGACCGTGGGGAATTTTTTTTTGGAATCGGAGTTTTGTATCCGTTTTTTCTATGCTATTTACATCTACTTCTACAATAAATAACGCACTTAATTCTAATTACGTCTCCACCTGTGTTTATAACGCGTGGATCCAACTGTGGGGATAAATTTTCGCTCGATTTGTGCCGTTGTTACGAATCTAGTTACTCTAGCCTCACAATACAAAGCAATGAAGATTTAAGAGGTTAATTCTCCATTCCGCAAAGTGAGTGCAGTGGAATATAGCGAGCTCTGTGTCTTTCTCCTGATCAGAGCATTCCGGGCAAAAGGGGAGCTATCGTGTCCGAAACGGTGAAGATGTTTTCGATAGCCAGCGTGGATGTATAGGGACTGCGTAAGGTGGTAGTCGCAGTCCCCATGCATTCGCTGTATCCAAGCTGCAATCTCGGTATGAGTTTAACCGTGGGACCACAATGCCCGTAGCGGTGGCATGTAGCAGTAGTACGTAGTACAGCCGCGGAGCCATGTGGCGTAGTACAGAAAAAAAATTGAACACAATGTTGTAGCGCGGCTATGTCGAACAAAAACCTCGTTTATAAACAATGGCCGATACTCTGAGTTAATTTGAGCTAGATTTAATATTTTTGTACAACGGGTGACACAAATTCCATAAAATTTCTTTAGATTTAACCATATCAATAAACTTTTCGACGTCCTTTTCCTCCATTGTTTACTTAACTTGTATTGAACTGTCCACCGTGTAGCACTGTCAACCGTGTAGCGCTACGAAAGTTAAAAGTTGGCCAACTCTTACTACCGCCACAGACACACATTGTGTGCGAGTTATTCGGGCTGCAATGCTACTCAACAGCTTTAAAACACTGGGACGATTTAAACGCACAAAAATTTCAATTTAAATTTTATTTAATTTTATTTATTTCACTTTTTTAATTATTTCGCTTAAAACTATGATTGCTTAACTTGTAGTTACTTAATATAATTACTTCTAATAGTAAGTGTAATAAGCTTACTAGTTCTTACTTGTTCAAATAATCGCTTTCAACTCAACTCGTCATCTGGTTTCGGCTCCTAGAAAACCTAGCTTAACACTTAGCAGACAAATCAAACTTAGACAAACAAATAATCCGGGAAAAGGAAATACGAAAAGACGCTTAACACAAAACGAGTAAACAAATGGGAAATTGGGAAAAGACGCTTTGGACCATCTGGTCAAAACAAGTAAACAAATGGGAAATGGGAAATTGGGAAAAGACGCTTTGGACCATCTGGTCAAAACAAGTAAACAAATGGGAAATGGGAAATTGGGAAAAGACGCTTTGGACCATGTGGACAAAATACGTAAACAAATGGGTGGAAGGAAAATTCGGGAAAAGACGCTTTACGCATAAACAAATGAAATAACCAGAAATAGGTTGACGCTTACAATGTTGCTAGGTGTTAAGCTACGTGGCCAGGGTTACCAAGACGTAACTCCTCCCCTCAAGGAATCGATTTTACACGACCTATGTGCAAAATCGGTTGGAAAAATTAATTGAAACAAATTCATTTTTTATAATAAATAATTCAGTGTAACTAAATGAAGCTTCCGTGTATTAATTTACAATAAAATTAATATCTTTGTTCAAGTGTTAATAGGAAGAGAATCTTAACAAATTTATTTTATGTTTTTTCTTAAGAATTCTTATCAAAATGTTTTTCATCAAACTTCATTATATGTAGGCTTTATTTTCTTTTTCTTTTTTTAAGGTATTGTATGTATAGTATAGATAGATAAAGATACATGAATGCTTAGATATATGTACACAATATTTTTTGCATAGATATTTCGCAGATTTCATAGATACAAACGTTAGAAATTATAGATAATCGTAAATAAGGTACCTATATAATATATGTATACATATGTATATATATATATTTTTATATATATATATTTTTTTTTTTTTTTTTTTTTTTTTTTTTTACTTATTGATCGGAACGTTTGGAGATACATCTATAACTAAATATATAAAACGCTGATAGAATTTATTTATTTATTTTTTTTTTTATGCTTAATTTTTTGCTTATGGATTTTACGATTTTTTGCTTCGACAGTAACTTTGTTGTTTTTTGTTATTGTAAATTTGTTAAATTTTGCAGCGAGCTTGTCTCGCCTATCATCGCGTTCGAAAACAATATCGCCAGGTTCATAATTTTGAGGGTCGGTGCGATTCTGATTTAGTTTCGATATATAGTTTTGTTTTTTGTGAAGGCTTCGCTCGTATATAATTCTTTTTAAATTTTCGAAATTTTGTTTGTGTTTTTGAAGATATTCCTGCTCGCTATTAAAAGTATCTGAAGATGAGAATGGCGCGTTAATATTTATATGTCCTGTTATTAGTTCAAAGGGTGTAAGCTTAGTTGTGGAATGGATTGAGTTGTTGTAGGTAAGGACAGCTTCATCCATTATTTCGGTAATGGGAGCATCTTTCTTTTGGACTTTTATTATTCTTATAATTTCTATTAGGGTGGAGTGTAATCTTTCGATAGGAGAGTTTCCGTTTGAAGTTTTTGGGCATATATTATGGAACTCGTATCGTAGAGTTTGAGAAAATCTTTGAAGAGAATGGAAACGATTTCTGCGCCATTATCGAACACGATCTTCTTTGGAATCCCGTGATGTGAAAAGAAATGACGTAGGGCCTTAATGATGCTAACACTTGATCGGTCGATTACATGGTAGACGCTGGCAAATTTACTAAACTTGTCGACTATAGTTAAAAAGTTTTCTTTCGATACACTGTAAATGTCTATATGTAAAATATCTAAAGGTTTGTTTGGGGTTTCAGTAACTTCGAACTTAATTTTTTCTGTGTTTCTATCGTACTTAAATCTATTGCATGCACAACTATTTATAATTTTTGAAATAATTTCTTTCATTTTAGGGAAGTAAATATCGCGTTTTAAATGTTCGGTGGTCTCATTTATTCCTCTATGGTTGGATTTAGTATGGTATTGTCTTATTATTCTTTCCTGTTCGTCACTTTCCGTTATATCCTTCATTAAGTTTAGCGCTCTAACTAGTTTCATTTTTGTCCTATGAAAAAATTTTGAATAGACGGCTTGTATAGTTTTAAAAGTTTCATCATCTGTTAGAATAGCTATTGTCCCTTTAGCGTTCAGATATTTTTCAAAAATAGATATTATAAAATTTTCGCTTGCTGTGTTACTGTGTTCTATCAAATACCGTTTCTTGCTCTTAAATAAGACCCACATTTTTTGAAATAAATTTTTCCTGGTAGAGTTTTGTTTAATAATGACCTGGTGAGAAAATTCGTTAAGACATCTTTCCGATATTGGAATTCCATCTCCTAGATTTTCTACGGCGGAATGTATGGTCGAACGAATTTCCTGCGCGTCAAAATTACCACAGACAGACACATTCTCTAAGAGTTCACTTGGGATAGTTTCATTTACATTGAGCTCAATGCGAGATAGAGCATCAGCGTTGGAATTTTGTTTGCCCTTCTTATAAACTACCTCATAATCAAACTCTTCCAGTCTAAGCCTCCAACGGACTAATTTTGAGTTTGGCTCCTTTAGCGAAAAAAGCCATGTTAGGGGCTTATGGTCCGTAACTATCTTAAACTTTCGTCCGTAAACGTATGGACGAAAGTATTTGGTGGCCCATACGATTGCCAGGAGCTCTTTCTCAATGGTGCTGTAGTTTTCTTCTGATTTGGATAATGTCCGACTTGCGTAGCAAACCGGTTTATCGCTTCCTATTGGCCCTTGCGACAAAACGGCACCTAAAGCTACATTACTGGCATCAGTAGTGATATTAAATGGTTTTGCGAAGTCTGGGTATATAAGAATTGGGTCATTGGTTAGAAGAGTCTTACAGTGCAAAAAACATTCAATATATTTTGAATCGAGCTTAATACTTTTACCTCTTCGAAGGCATTCTGTCATTGGCTTTGTTAAATGCGAAAAGTCCTTGATAAATTTTCTATACCCAAGGAGTCCTAAGAAAGATTTTATTTGCCTCCGAGTCTTAGGTATTGGGAACTGTTGCACTGCACTTATCTTATCGGGATTAGGCTTTACTCCCTCTGGAGTAATGATATGACCGAGAAAGGCAACTTCTTTTTGCAGGAATTGCGACTTTTGCATTTGAACCTTCAGATTTGCGTCTCTGAGCTTACGAAATATGGCTTCGAGACTTTCTATATGCTCTTGTAATGATGTCGAATAGACGATGATATCGTCCATGTACACCAAACATATTTTACCTTGCAAGTCCCTAAGAACATTGTCCATTACCCTTTGAAAGGTCGACGGAGCATTCTTTAAGCCAAAGGGCATACGGACGAATTCGAAATGACCATTATCTACTGAGAATGCCGTCTTCGGTACATCATCTAATTTGATCTCGATCTGATGGAATCCTGAAGCAAGGTCGAGAGTGCTGAAGTATAAACTTTTGCCTAGTTTGTCTAGTATATCGGTGATGTTGGGAATAGGATATTTATCGTCGATGGTCTTCTCGTTTAGTTTCCTATAATCGACTACTAGCCTCCATTTCTCTTTCCCGCTTGCATCCTTTTTTTTTGGGACAATCCAAATTGGTGAGGACCATGGTGAAAAACTTGGTCGAATTATTCCCTGACTCAGAAGGTCATCTATTTGACTACGAATTTCGTCCCTATGAACATACGGGTACCTGTAGGATTTGGTGTAAATAGGTATTTCGTCCTTAGTTTTAATTTGGTGTTTAATGCTATTTGAGAAAGTGAGGTTCTGACCTTCCTTAAAAAAAATATCGTCATATTTAGAACAAAGGTTTAGTATTTTCATTTTTTCCTCTTTGTTTAAGTGATCAGTACTAATAACATCTTTTTTCTCGGGTTCGTTTTCGGGCTTGTTTTCGGGTACTTGGCTATCTTGAATACAAAAATTGTGGATCTCGAAATATTTCCCTGTTTCCTCTGCTCTGATGGGTTGTTCTACAATAAATCTCTGCTCGAAATCTGATTTATTAATCACTTCCAAATAGGAATACCAATTTTGGGCGGTGTATAATCCCTCTGGGATCAACAATTCCGAGTTTATATGGGTGGGTTTTATATATATACTGCCTGTTTGCACATCCACGGGCAGGTGAAAAACAGATTTGCAGAGAGGCGGTATGACGTTTGCTTTTGAAATTAAATTTGGTTTAAATTGAAGATCTATTTTGAGAGTTCCTTTTATCATTATTGAATTTTTTATATCTATTATTATACCAAGAGAATTAATAATATCAGTCCCTATCAAACCATCGAAATAATTATGGAAATCAAATACCAAGAACGAGAGGTTTTTGTTGCTGCCCAACTCAGGTAGTTCTGGGATAACGATTTCTTCATTAAGTAATTCCTTGCTAAATACTGTTTTGATTTCGACCGGTTCGATTTGAATTCTTTTAAAATTTTTCGCGACACTACTCTTGACAAAAGATCGATTGCTACCGGTATCAATGAGGAACTTCAATGTCTTGTTATCTAGGCTATTGATATTTATATAAGGTAAAAGGTTGGAGTTAAAATTATTAATGTCTAAGTACCCGATTTGTTTATCGAGGCAGGTAATTGAAAATTTGTGTCATTAATTTTAGCTTCGTAGTTATTATAAGTTTGTGACTGTAAAAATTTTGTATTTGATAAATCATTTTGGGGTTTTAAAGAAGATATTTCGGGACAGGTAAGTTCTGAAACGTAATCGCGAGGTTGCGGAATTAAGTATGGACTATTGCTGTTTTCTGTGTTGTAAAATTCTGTTGGTTGTGGGTGATTTGTTTCGATGTTATGAAATTGTTGTTGTTGTGACCTGTTGTATTTGTTATTAGCGGTTGAGGTGCTCATTGCTTCGCCCGGTTTAGGATGAAATCTACTTGTAGCGTTTGTGGATGTACTCATGGCTTGAGCTTGTTGAGGAGATCTAAAATTTTGATTTTGCCTGACAGGGTTCGTATAGGAATTACCTGCGTAGCTAAGGTGGGAGTTGTTTCCTAAAGGTCGAAATGTGTTATTTTGTAGAGGATTTCTGTAAGACGAAAAAGGTGTACTGCTATTCGTTCTCAAGCGATATGGTGCTGGAACACGTGGGTTAGGGCTTAATGGTGTGAAGCGATAATTATTGAAAGGGTTCGATGCAGATTGATAAGGTGTTCGAGCAGGAGTTGAAGGGAAAAATGTAGTAGAGGGGAAAGGCGTGGATTGCTGTACATTTGAAAAGCGATGTTGGAAATTTGGCATTTTGAAATAAAAGCGATTTTGCTCTTCGAGACAAAAGTTTAGCGCTTCTGTGAGTTTCGATGGTCTCATAGCTCTAACTGTTGATCCCAAAGGTTCAGTTAAGCCAGACAAAAATGTATTTAAACACATCTCTTCGTAAAGCGTTTTCTTAGCTTCGACTACATTCTTGTGGTTTTCATGTATTCGAACGTGATTCATCATCGTCGAAAATATATTAATGACCCTAGAATAAAAGATTTCAATAGAGTCTCCATCCTGTCGAATTAAATGTAGATCTCTTATGAGACTTGTTTCATTACGCTTGTCTGCATAGTGAATAATAAGAGTCTCTTTAATTTCCTTCCAGTCTAAAGGCGTACCATACATGTTTAAGATTTCATTAGCCTGACCTATAATCTTATTGCGAATGACCCTCAAAATCAACTTGGCATAATTTTCTGGAATTTCTAGTAGGAGTTGTATTATCTCCTCTACATTATTTATAAATTCAAATAATAGGCGAGGGTTTCCATCAAAAGGCGGTATGTCTTTCACGGCGTCAGGAACTCTTAAAGAGTTAAATGCACTTTGAATTGCCTCAGCCATTTTTAATTTATTTTTCTAACCGTTTTTTTTTTTCGCGTTTTAGATTTTTAGCTTGTGTATGTAATCTCCAAAAAATAAAATAAAGTCCTAAGCAAAATTATACATATGTACACTTAACAGATGTTTGGTACCTACGATTCTCTTATGTATCTTACGTGTTAAATCAATTAATAGCTAGGTTTGTATATGTATGTAGACACTCTTTTTTATAATAATTTTGTATGCGAGTTGTATCTATTTCTAATTATTATTTTTCTTTTAACGTAGGTATACATATAGGGTTTATTTGAAACGTGTATTTAATTTTTTTTTTTTTATTAGTCTTATGAATATGTGAACTTAATACTGATTAAAGAGATTTGAACTTAATACTTAGCAAATACAAAAATCATATAGGCACATATATGTATATATACTCGTATATATAAACTGCATAGGAAGATAGGTTTCTTCGAGTAGATTTCCTTGCTGTCGTCACCGTTTTATGAAGGTAATATAATTTGGTTACCTGGTTAGAGGATCGGGGCACGTTCTTCCAAGCTTTTTCCTGGGCACATGGTCATTTGTATTGTTCAATGTTTTTCTTATTTTATTTCACTTATTGTCATTTTTTCATTTTTCATTTTTTATTTCACTTATTTCATTTTTTTTTTTTTTAAGTTGTGTTCTTTTCTTCTATTTTTTTTTTTTGTATAATAATTTGTTTTCACATAATATGTTTAGCTTAAATTTTTGCTGTGTTTTTTTTTTTTAGTTGTTTTTAATTAGGTTCACCAAGACTGCGCCAGTTATTCGGGCTGCAATGCTACTCAACAGCTTTAAAACACTGGGACGATTAAAACGCACAAAAATTTCAATTTAAATTTTATTTAATTTTATTTATTTCACTTTTTTAATTATTTCGCTTAAAACTATGATTGCTTAACTTGTAGTTTCTTAATATAATTACTTCTAATAGTAAGTGTAATAAGCTTACTAGTTCTTACTTGTTCAAATAATCGCTTTCAACTCAACTCGTCATCTGGTTTCGGCTCCTAGAAAACCTAGCTTAACACTTAGCAGACAAATCAAACTTAGACAAACAAATAATCCGGGAAAAGGAAATACGAAAAGACGCTTAACACAAAACGAGTAAACAAATGGGAAATTGGGAAAAGACGCTTTGGACCATCTGGTCAAAACAAGTAAACAAATGGGAAATGGGAAATTGGGAAAAGACGCTTTGGACCATCTGGTCAAAACAAGTAAACAAATGGGAAATGGGAAATTGGGAAAAGACGCTTTGGACCATGTGGACAAAATACGTAAACAAATGGGTGGAAGGAAAATTCGGGAAAAGACGCTTTACGCATAAACAAATGAAATAACAAGAAATAGGTTGACGCTTACAATGTTGCTAGGTGTTAAGCTACGTGGCCAGGGTTACCAAGACGTAACTTGCGCAATACACTGAATACATGTGTCTTAACTTTTGACAGCTCTTACTACCGCTACTACTACCGCCACAGCTATATCACTGTGGTTCTACGGTAAATGTGCATTTGCTTTTCGCTGTGTTGGCACACCAGGTTTGCCACAACATAGTTAGTGACGCTACCCTTTCTTCCGTTTTATTTTGAACGTATACCTATAGTGTACACGTACAGTATAGGTACACGTTCAATAGGTATTCAACAGGCGAGCGCAGAACTCGCGTTTCGCTTGAGTTCCGTGCTCGTCTGTTTTCTTTTGTGCCGTTAAGCCATCTTTTTCCTGCAATTGCGTCCAGCTATTTCAGCAGCTGCTCTTATAGTGTTAATAGTAATTAGATTTTTTGTAAAGCCAATTTGTTGGTCGGATAGAACCCCTTGCTCCTCTTCAAAGAAAAGAAAGGCAATAACTTTGACTATATATTGCCTGATTTTCGGATTTAAAATAATTAAAACGATTTTTTCATTATTTGAAGGTACTGTTACACAATGTTTTTTTGAAATCTGCTATTGTTATTTTAGGCAAATTTAAAGTTTTCATACTCAATTTTAACAAATTATAGACACAAAGTATATCAATAAAGAGGGTCGGGTATTTAGAAGTTCGTTATGGACGTTCCCACCACGAGAGGAGTGTTCCCACTAAGGCACTTCTCCTTGCATCCGGACGGCAGCGGAGGAATTCCCCAGATGGAATCAACGGTGGCGTCCATAGTTCCAGTCAGGCCGAACTACTTAGTGAACACCTTATATGGGCTAATACGACGTATGCGGAGCTCAGGCCTATAAGGAGCGGGCTATCCGGCTCTCCGTCCTTAGAGCTAAGCAAAGGATCTGGTCCTCCAGGTTGGGGGTCGTGCCGTCGGGGTGACTTCCCGGCCACGTAAAGAAACACCAGTCACGAAGCAGAAACAAGCCTCGGATTCGGACGGATTTACTGTTGACGACCAATGCAAACGAGAAAAGGACAACGAGCTCCGGATCTGCACGTGGAATGTTAGGTCCCTTAACAGACCACGTGCAGCCGACCAACTAGCGGAGGCCCTTAACGACTGCAAGGCAGACATTACTGCCATCCAAGAAATGCGGTGGGACGGGCCGGGCAAAAGAAGGATGAAAAACTGCGACATCTACTACGGCGACTGCTATCGGCATCAAAGACAGCGCCTATTTGGATGTGGTTTTGTTGTTGCAGGCAGACTTAGGCAAAAAGTTTTGAGCTTCAACCCTGTAAGCGAGCGCCTCGCGACGATCCGCATCAAGGCTAAATTCGCCAACATTAGCCTGATATGCGCACATGCCCCCACAGAGGAGAAAGATGACGAGACCAAAGATATGTTCTACGAGCTCCTGGACAAAACTTATGAGCAGTGCCCTAGCTACGACATTAAGATTGTCCTAGGCGATTTTAATGCCAAGCTAGGAAGGGAGGGCATCTTTGGTCGTACTGTCGGAAAACATAGCCTGCACGACACGACCTCCGATAACGGATTCAGGCTGATCGACTTTGCTGCGGGGCGACACGTTGTGGTAGCTAGTACACAGTTCCCGCATCTCAGTATCCACAAAGGGACATGGAGATCTCCCGATCAATCAACCGTCAACCAGATTGACCATATTGCGATCGACGCAAGGCACTCCTCCAGTATCATGGATGTCCGAACTTTCCGAGGGGCCAACATTGACTCGGATCACTACCTTGTTGTAGCCAAGGTACGGCTGCGGATATCCCGACCAGCGCCAAGTAATGGAAATACTGTGAGGAAGTTTGACGTCGGCCGACTACAATCGCAAGAGATCGCCAGGTCCTACTCCAACCGAGTCTCTCAAAACCTTCTACGAAGTCCTATGCAACCAGCATCAAGTATTGATAGCCAGTGGCAACACTGCCAAAATGCCATCAGAGACGCCGCCTCTGAAGTGCTGGGTTTCACACGGCGACCACAACGAAACCCCTGGTTTGACGATGAATGCCGGCAAGCACATGCAGCTAAACAGGAAGCATACAAAGCGGCGCTGCACAGAAGGACTAGAGCTGCTCGCGAGCTCTACGAGCAGAGGAGGAGAGAGGAGCACCGGCTTCTCCGAAGGAAAAAGAGAGAAGGAAAAAGAGAGAGCACGAGAAGCGCGCGGTTGAAGAGATAGAGAGATGTTACAACAGGAATGAGGTTAGAAAGTTTTACCAAAGGATCAAAAGGTCCTGCCAAGGGTATAAACTTCAAACTGAAGCCTGTAAGGACCATCAAGGGAACATCGTTGTAGAATCGCAGTCGGTGCTGAGGATTTGGAAAGACCACTTCTGCAGACTGTATAACGGCGAGGACGAACCAAATACCGCTATCAGGCAGAACGAACCATTCAACCCGGGCGAAGACGTTACCGACGAAGCATACGAACGATACCGCCCACCCGACCTGGAGGAGGTGAAAGTAGCTGTGTCTAAGCTCAAGTGCAACAAAGCAGCCGGAGCAGACGGCCTAGCTGCCGAACTTTTTAAATCCGCTGGCGATGAGCTGGTTAGGAGCATGCACCAGCTCATCTGCAAGATATGGTCGGAAGAAAGCATGCCCGGCGAATGGAACCTCAGCATTGTTTGCCCGATCCTGAAGAAAGGAGACCCTCTGAGTTGTGCCAACTACAGAGGCATTAGTCTTCTTAACATCGCATACAAGATCTTTTCTGCTGTACTGTGTGAACGCCTGAAGCCGTTTGTCAACAATCTGATAGGCACATATCAGTGTGGCTTTAGGCCAGGAAAGTCCACCATCGATCAAATATTCACACTGCGGCAGATCTTGGAGAAAACCCAGGAATTCCAAATCGATACACACCACCTCTTCGTCGATTTCAAGGCCGCGTATGACAGCATCTATAGAGACGAGCTATATAGCGCAATGTCTAGTTTTGGCATCCCTGTCAAACTCGTCAGTCTGTGCAGGATGACGATGGAAAACTCACGCTGTTCCGTCAAGGTCGGCAAAGACCTCACCGACCCCTTTGATGTCAAAAAAGGATTTAGACAAGGCGATGCGCTGTCATGCGACTTCTTTAACATCATACTTGAGAGAATTGTGCAGAACTCCCGCGCCAACACCAGAGGTACAATCTTTCAAAAGTCCGTTCAACTACTTGCATACGCAGACGACATTGACATAATCGGTAGAACAAAGCGTGATGTCAGTGAAGCCTTCGTGAGTATTGGGACGGAAGCGGCGAATATGGGTTTAGCAGTCAATGAGGGCAAAACCAAGTATATGCTGTCATCAAGAAAAGACACCCAACACCGACGTCTTGGACAAAACATCACCATCGACAGCTATAAATTTGAGGTAGGACCCTGTCAAAGGCGGATGAAAACACTTTAGGCTGCTTCGAGAGGAAAATTCTTCGGACGATTTACGGTCCCGTCTGCATAGACGGAGAGTGGAGGAGGAGATATAACATCGAACTGTACGGGCTGTACAGCGATACCGACCTAGCCAAAAGAGTCAAAACACAACGTCTACGATGGCTGGGTCATCTAGAGCGGATGGACACCAACGCCCTGGCCCGGAAAATCTTCGAATCCACACCGCAGGGACGACGCGGTAGAGGAGCACCGAGACTCAGGTGGCGCACGCAAGTGGAAGGGGACCTCAGCCAACTTAGCGCGCGAAACTGGAGACGGCTAGCTAGGGACAGAGCTGGCTGGCGAAGCTTGTTGGCTGAGGCCCAGGTCCACCCCGGACTGTAGCGCCACCTTAAGTAAGTAAGTAAGTTATGGACGTTAAAAAACGCGATTTTTGTTTTCAAAATTTTAACACATTTTGGTTTGCTTAAGTGACTTGTGCTTGCGTAAAATTAAGTTGATAAGATGAAAACAGATAAGAAGAAATAAAACTATTTCTAACTAATTTGACCAGAAACATAAGAAGGCTCTTCGACTGATATTTAAAAAAAAAAGACAGTGAGTAAGTGATACGGTGAGTACGCAGAAGTTACAGTCCATAAACGGACCATTGAATACCCTATCCTATCGCACATTGTAAAATACTGATGTTATTGTTATTTTTTGACATTTTATAAGTAGTGCAAACTTGAAAAAGGGGCGTTATCCAATCGCCCCTAATTACAAACTACCAATTATAACACAGCTATTTCCAAGTTAAGCCGCGTTGTCACAAGCAAGGTAAAACAGGAACAGAAACAGAATCTCATACATTAGCAACTGAAACCTAAATTCGCTGAATGCTTTTTGCGTTGCTAATGTATGCAATTCTGTTTCTGTTCCTGCTTCTGTTCCTTGTGATAACGCGGCTTAACACTTAAATGTAGGTATGTAAAAATTCAATTTTTCGGCTTAAATTCAATTTTTTTGAAAAAAATCTACCCCTAAAAGGGAACGTGGCTAAAAACTTTGTATGAACGAAATCTGGAATAAAATCTCATTTACCTAACCTGCTATTTTTTTTATTCTTTTCTAAATAAGGCTTAAAGCCGAAATCGAAATTACGCTTTTCCGAAAATTTTTAGGTTTTTCTCAAATTCTGCCTCCAAATGTGGGCGTGGCCCAAAGTTTTGTATAAACAAAATGTAGAAACAAATGTTCTTTACATAATACATTAGGTCAAAACTTTTGGATTTAAAACAAAAATATCGAATAAAATGCATTTGAAAAATTACCCTTTAAATTGCCCACTAGGGGAGGTAAAGCGATTAAATTTTTATTTAGTGAATAAATACCAAATTTCAGGCTTTTAGTCATCAGGAAGGCGTCTTAAAGTTTCGAAAGCTCTGGAGGTAGTTACACAATTGCACCGATTGGGGGCGTGTCTGTGGCGGGATTTTAAAATTTTTTTAAACTAGTACTGCTTCGGATACGAACAAACTTATGCTCCAAATTTCAACTTCCTAGCTTAAAATTGACAGGTCTAAAAACGTTTGACATACAGACAGACGGACGGACAAAGCTTAATCGATTCAGAATCGATTAAGCTTCTGAATCGCCCCTATGGTCTTGGGAGTCTACTACTATTATTTCTCCGTGCTACAAACTACGTGACAAACTTAATATACCTCCTATCCTATGGGATGGGGCATAATTACTTTATGTTATAACTGTTTTTTTCCATAAAAACCAAACGGCTCAGTCATAAGCTTTCAGCTCACAAAAGAATTTTAGAAAATGCTTTGAAAATGTTTTTTATTTGGATTTGGAAGTGTATGTATAGTCAGTTACCAACATTCCGACCAACTTTTCATTTTAACAATAGATTAAAGATAAGGGGGACACCATAATGATCTAACACTTTCCCAAAATCGGTTGATAGTTTTGAGATATAATTATTTCTATACGTAAAAAGCAGTACCTACAAATATAGCTATCAATGAGTAAAAGGGCATCGTTAGTACATAGTCCTTTCTTGTGTTTTTGAAGGCATTAAGACACAATTTTCTCCATTAGCTGTTTGTGCATGAAAGGGAGCTGTTAATTTGATTTCGCTGCTTTTTCAGAATGGAGATGATTGTGATGGGATTCCAGACTTGTGTGATACTGTCCACAGCAAATACAGTGTCTCAAACTCGTATTCGTACACCTGCTACATGACCAATTTTGAATGCGCTCTTAAATAAAATACAAAGTATATGATGATAGAGATATCTGCTTATAGAACATTTGAAGAATACTTAATACTGACAATTTCGATGTGATGCAACTTAATTTCCGGTTAAGAGATTCAATAAAAGAAAAAGTAGACCTAAAATAGCTCAAATTCATATTCGTATACCAACCATTCCACTGAACTTTGATGGACGGTAACTGTAAATTAACATGTTTTCTTGTCTCTTGTGAGTGGAAGTAGTTTTCTTGCAGTTTAATGACATCTTTTTTTGTAATTGTGGTAAAATGGGAAGAAAAGACAGAGAAACGTCCAACGAGCTACGAGAATTAATAATTAAGTACCACAGTGATGAAAAATCATACAGGGAGATCTCTTGTTTGGTAAGCCGACCTCGATCAACAATTCAATCGATTGTAAATCGATTTAAAAATGAAAATCGAATGGAAAACAAGCTGCGAAACGTTAACCGAAACATTTTTGATGAACACGATAAGAGAATTATAGTGCGTGAAATAAAAAAAAATCCCCACATAAGTGCAACAAAACTTGCGGAAAATCTTCGCCATGACCTCGGAAAACAATTTTCTACCGAAACATTGCAAAATTGTATCCGCGAGCATGCATACAATGGAAGAGTGGCACGCAAGAAACCGTTTATTAGTCCCCGGAACCGTACCAAGAGATTGGAGTTCACCAAACAATATGCGTCCAAAGGTTTTGATTTCTGGGAAACAGTAATTTTTACAGACGGTCAAATGGTTTGGCGAAAACCAAACACGGAGCTCCTACCAAGAAAACACTGTACACACATTTAAACATGGGGGAGGCTCGGTTATGGTGTGGGGCTGTTTCTCGGCCTCAGGTGTAGGAAAACTGCACATAATAGACGGATTGATGAATCACAGAGTGTACATTGATATTCTCAAGGAAAATCTGGCAACGAGTGCCGTTCAATTGGGTTTGGAGAATAGGTTTTTGTTTTACCAAGACAATGACCCCAAGCATAAGGCATATGCAACTCGTCAGTGGCTACTCTACAATTGTCCGAAAGTGGTGGATACACCTCCGCAATCTCCGGACATAAATTCCATAGAAAATTTGTGGAACGAACTTGACAAAAGGATAAGGATAATGAATATAAGGAACACCACCGACCTTAGTGCCTGTTTTCATTTGGTTTATCCTAACCTAACCCAAATTTTATTTCTCAAAATAAAACTGAGGTTGAACAGTGGCCACCACACTGACGCTTCCCCTCACCATAGTAATTCTGACACATCAGGTTAGGATGAACCAAATGAAAACAGGCACTTAAAGAGAAGCTTATACAAGAATGGTATAAAATCTCGCCGGAAATTACTCGAAACCTGGTAAAATCAATGCCAAAGCGTCTTCAACATGTCATAGTGCCTGTTTTCACTTGGTTGATCCTAACCTAAGCCAAATTTTAATTCTCAAAATAAAACGGAGGTTGAACGGTGGCCACCACACTGGCGCTTCCCCTCACCATAGTAATTCTGACACATCAGGTTAGGATCAACCAAATGAAAACAGGCACTTACACAACAAGGGATACGCAACTAAATACTGAAAACAATCAATAAAATGTCAAAAAAAGGATTTTGTTAAGGTGTACGAATACGAATTTGATCACTTTTTGTTTTCAATTTTTTATTTATTTAAATGCAATTTTTTTGTTTATAATTTTCGAATAATTTACGTTTTAGTTTAAAGTTATATTATCAATTTGAATAAAAAAAATAACTTTCACGGAGCTTCAGTTCAATTTCGTATTATTATTTAAAACGCTTCAGTTTGGCAAGTGTACGAACACGAGTTTGAGACACTGTATGTGATTAAATTAATAAAACGAGCAACCTCTCTTCGAAAACTCTTATGTAACTTCCCGGGAGTTGGGGACTGCTGTTAATTGATTCTCGGTGATCATAAAATTTGCCTATCAAAGTTAAGTTAAATTCTATCAAAGTTATATTCAACTTGCGTCCTTCCTACCTACCAAGAGCCATTTGTTTATGTTTTTTTAAAAAGCCTTCAAAGCTTTTATAAAGCTTTTAATTTCTGTGTCGGTGAAAACGTGTGAGAAGATGCAACAACAATTTACCTTACGCGATCATCTGATGTTAAAGTTCCAAATGGAAATGCATGCAAATGACGAATTGATGAATTTAAAGTCATTTTTTTTACAAATAATGCTCTAGTGAAATAGCCGTCTGAATTCAAACCTCAAAAAACTGAACTGCAATGCCTACCCTTATACGCAGTTAACCCTCTAACTTCGCACGTACCCCCCTGTAATGCTGTTCTTTTGTAAACGACGCGTATGTAGACAGTCTTTTACGAGAGGTTTTCAACGTCATTATATTTAGTCTTCAACTTTTCAAAAGCAAAGTGCAACAGTACCTACACATGTATCTTAGCTCTCCTAAGATACATGTGTAGGTACTTGTAGGTGTTTCCTTCCACTTGCGTTATCAGATGCAGTATAATGGGCTATTCACACTGAGTCATAAACTGAGTTTTTGACGAAAGATTTACATACACTCGTTTAGGCGTTAACGGTTTAAGGTAACTTTCCAATAGTGTTAATAAGCTCTACTTGCGCTAGCCACATACGAAAAGTCGAGTGCGTAGTTTAATGAGTCAATGTTGTCAAACTATCTGTCATAGATCTACATGCAAAATTTTCTCGTCTCTTCTCCCACTGAAAAAATTTCTCTTCCCATAAGAGCCATACTACTGACTATTTTTCGTGAACACAGTATAAAGGAATCGTATATTTTTATATATTTGGTTATAAAGAAATAACGTTCAATAGCACAGCATTTAATAATTATTTAACTAATAACGTTTGGGGAAAAATAAAATTATAGCTCTAGTCCCCATAATTGCAACTCATTGCACAACATCAAAAACAGTTTGAATAGCTTTCTAGACTTTAGCACTATCTGCCTCCGACACATCAGCTTCCTCCACATCCTCTGAAAAGAATTATTTTAAAAAATGCAGAAAACCATTTACTTATGAACGTTCGTTCACCTACGCTTGTTGCCAGGTATACGTCGTAGTCTTTCCTGTTCAACTGCTGCAAAATATTCCGCCTCGGCCTGTTCGCATGCAGCTTAAAAATTAAGAGGGATGTGTATATTGGATCCGAGGAATTACTCATGCTTACTTTTGAATGGCTGCACATTGACTTTCCCGTTGAGCATTGTAAGGTCGCCTTGTTCAGGGCCGTGTGCAACCTTAACTTTAAGCTTGATCTCTCTTGATTTTGCCTCAAGAATCTTCTCACGCCGGTTCTCTCGTTCAAACATCTAAAGAGTTTTGTATTTGGCGCGTACTAAGATCATATTATATTTAAGTTTTACCGCTGTTAAGAGAGGCTTGTCGTTCTTAGATGAGTGTTGCATATTCTCGGACACTTCGATAAGAAATGTTGCTCCTTTTTGACTACCACAGCTGACGAATTTTCCATTTTCATTCGTTCGCAAGCACAAAAGTGGTTCATCGCACACCTTAACGCTTAGCACAGGCTCATTTTGCTGCATTAACAGGTCCCATGCATCCAAAACTCCATCCATTCGGGTTACAAAGAATTGTGATACTCTAGAAAAATATGTTAAATTTTAGGACAACGGGAAGTTGTATTATACTCCGAACTTGGTATAACTCCACGCCCCATCTGTAAGCATCGCAGCACTACTTTTAGTCCAAATAATAGAGCTCTCTCGGCAATCTTCTGACCAGATTCTAGCCGTCCAGTCGCCGACCGTCAAGAAGTTTTTCACGAATGCTGGATTACGAGTAATAGCGTAAACAGGACCTAAGTGACACATCATCTGAAAATAGAAAATGCTAAGTGTGCAAACCTTACACTAACGGCCGATAATCTACCCTTATCTGAATTTTCTCCATTGGCGTCTTTCCTTTTCGGTTGCAGCAAAAGAGCATACCCATTTCAGTGCCACACATAAACCGTGTTGGTATGGTAGTTTCGTACTCTAATACCGAAACACCGTATGACCGTGACAAATCCTGATCGTCAGTTCGAACTGGATCCATGAGCAGCTTGTCTAGTGGTTCATTGAGCTTTCTTGTATCCCACCAGAGAACCTGGCCGTCAGACGCACCTGAAAAGAACTCAGTGCCGCTCTTCGAATTATTCCAGAGGACTGAGTTGACAGGATCCCGGTGACAAACTTCTCGCTCGCTTATCATCACCGGGTAACGACCATGGCGAGTGTCCCAGGCTGCTACTTGGCCGTTGTACATACCACTCACCAGGCTGGTGGGATCCTTTTGGTTATACTCGAGACAAACACAAGGAACCTTTGGTTCTAGCGTTACAAGGGGTTCGTTTGGGTTTTCTATTTCCCAAATATAGGAGTTGGTAAGTTGCCCAGATTTCTCTCCTTGGAACTTCATATCGCAGTGACTAGCCGCAAGCCGAATACCGCCATCTGGCGACCAAGACAAATGTGTTACAGGTACTTTAATTGGGTTCGGATCACGATAAACGTTCACAGTTCTCGATCTGCAAGGTTCTGGCAGCGGAGCAGGGTCCAAGTCTTCAAAGTAATTCTCATAAATATTAACCGCATTGTTTTGGTGGATATAGTGCTCCATAGGTTTTGTCAGGCTCATCACTTGTGTAATATAGTTTTCATCCTTTTCGATTTTCCGCTTGTAACGCACCGTTTGCTCTGGATCCTGCATGTTGATGTCTTTGGGCCAACCTCCTTCGTTATGGGTAATACCGCAATGCTTAAAAGTTGCTCTTTCCGTATTTGCCACACTAGCTGACATTTGCTTGGTAAACTGTGTGATTCGATCGACAGGATTGCGTAAGATGTAATCCCGAGACATGTCTCGATTTGACGACTCGGTAAAGAGCACCTCATCTTTGTCCTTAAAGGAATGCTGCGTACCAAATGAGCGTCGTTCTTTTTTGTAAATGTACTCCATCGCTGCAATTAGTTCTTTATAATTATATTTATTTTTTTGTGACCCGAATACAGCGCAGAAAGTTAAGAAATATTCTTTGCCAAAATGTTGATAATCGATTTAACTGTTAGGGTTTCTTAGTTACGTGTGTTTGCAACAGATTTCGCTGTTTCAAATGGCTTTCAGGCGTCCGTCTTCTGTGGGCTTAGTATTAATGTTTAATGCGAACATATGCATCTTGGTAATTAGTACTCCTGTACTTCGCTAATAAAAGAATTGATACCAATGAGAATGTGAAAATCTGAAAAGCCATATAGGTACACCGAATCACCAAGAATCTCGAGTCTACGCTGGGACAAGTTACTTCAAAGTCATAATTATACTTCTCTGAGATTCCAATACGCTTTCACACAATAAATTTCAATTATATCCACTTTTTTGGTTCCTACGAATAGTATTTAAGTTACTCTTCAACTTTTGCTAGCAATTGGGACCAAAAATGTAAGGAAATATGCTGCTTCGTATTAAAATCTGCATTGAGTATTCAGAATTCAAAGCACTTAGCTTACGTTTGACAGAGAAAAAAAATTATTGAAAATTATAGAAAATTATTGAAAAAATGTCATTTTAGGCTAAAATCCCTTAAAAAATTGGGCGTGGTCAATGAAAAGGCCAAATTCTTTCCGCTACCTCAAAGACAATTATAAGGCAATGTTATTTAGCAAAAATTAGTGCGGTAAACCCATTGCAACATAGCTTAATCTTGAAAAAAGTATTTTTTTAAATTAGAAATGATCGCACATACAGGCTTGAAGTGGGCGTGTCTGTGGGCGGATTCAGCTAATTTTCAAACACGATCTGAAGGATTGGACTTTCAGCCAACTTACCAACTTTCAGCTCTCTAGCTCAAAATTTAAGGCCTAAAAGTTGTTTACATACGGACGGACAACCATGAATTAATCGATTCTCCAGTCGGTCCCATTCATATCGCTAAAAGGTCTAAGGGGTCTACGGCGATTATTTCACTGCGTTACAAACTATACAACAAACTTAATATACCCTAGGTAGGGTATAAAAAACACTATGTACATTGTTTAAATTACCGTAAATCAAAAGAGGTATCGGCCTTCTTTTTTAAAGTAACTTTAAAAGTGTAAACTGGTAATTTAAGTCCCAATATGGAAAATAAAGGTTGATTCTATACTTACTTACTTGAGGTGGCGCTACAGTCCAGGGTGGGCCTGGCTCCAACCAACAAATTTCGCCAGTCAGATCTATCTCCTGCTAGTTGTCTCCGATTTCGCACGCGAGGTAGGCTGCGATTTGAAGGTTTGCAGGCCGAAGGGTCTTTGCTTAGCCTTATCCTAACATTACCTACCGCAAATAAACTCAACTATTTTTTTATATAAAATGGTACATAATTAAATAGTCATGCATGACGTTAACACAAGACTTCATCATAGGCGATGTGTTTTGACTCTTTTGGCTAGGTCGGTATCTCTGTACAGCCCGTACAGTTCGATGTTATATCTCCTCTTCCATTTCGTCTATGCAGACGGGACCGTAAATCGTCCGAAGAATATTCCTCTCGAAGCAGCCTTAAGTGTTTTCATTCACCTTTGACTTCTGCAGCGTAAAGCAGGACTGAGAGATGGCTTTGCTACTCAATTGCCTTCTTAGCCCAAAGAAACAGCGATTGGCAAGAGTCATCTTTCGTTTAATTTCAGCGCTTTTGTCATTATCTGAATGCTCGTAACTAGTACATACGAAACGAGTCTATTGAAAGCGAGTGCACATTTGAAATGTTTTGAGGCAGATATGTTTTTCCCTTTTTCTGAATTGCCTTTCCCTTTTGCCCTTTCAGGTCGTTTAATTACTAAAAAAGTGGAAAATCCCTAAATATGGTAACTCTGCTTTCAAGTATCTTGGTGATTCCCATGTGCTCACCAGATACTGCTTCGTGAATTTTCCTTGAAAACTCCTTCACTTTCGACCACGGATCCACAAGAGCTGCATCTTAAAGCCGTCTTTTACGTTAAGACTTCTGAGAGATATTTCATGGATTCGGTTTTTCCATATAATTCTATCTACGCAATAATTGGCTCAATGTCATCTTCTTGTTGTGGGTAACGAAGTTCCTCAGTATACTCCAGTCCTCTGCAAGTTCAGCCCTTATTCTAGGATGTGTACCTAATTTTTTTTCAACCTCTTTGAAAGTTTTATCCCAACCAAAGAGTAATAGAGTAATTCACTCTTAGTAACTCACTCTTTGGTTTTGGTAGAACTTTCTGAAGTTTGGTACTTCACACTACTTACATATGCGTCTGTGTCCATAAATTTCTTGCCATGGGTGGGGTAAGCTAGTATCGGTGCCTCGTAAAGTTGTTGCTTTAGATGTTCGAAGCTTCTTTTGCTTTCACCTGAGCATTTAAATTGTCTTCCCTTCTCGACCATCTGGTGCAGAGACTTGATGATTCCAGCGTAATCATTATCCAGTGGATACCTGGCAGGAATATCACTACTAGACCTAAAAAGATTTATGAAAAAATCAGGCTAGTTCAGTTATCAAGACATATATATGTCCAACCATGTTCGTCTACCTTACAAGGGTAATCACAATGGGTCAATCTGGCCACCGAGTCCACTTGCACTAATGCAAACAACCCTTTCCAACCTAACCAAGCTAACCTTATCCACTGGATTCGAGTGGATACTTTCTCAAATTATCTCAATGTTTGGCAAAAGTCTGTCCCACAACAATGACATTGCCCAATTACACTGAAACTAAAGCTAGAGCTAGCTAACCCGCCTATTTATACAAAATGAGCCAAGCTTTCGGTTATTTCCACTTGTACTTTTCAATGGGAGAATCTCTTCAGTGAGTAAGCTGAGATCAGTTTTTTTTTCAAGCATTGCGTTTCTCTTTACGAACTCTTACTTTTTGCTCAACGAAACTTTGAAGCCGCGCTTCATTGTGTTAATAAACACTGAAATCATATGGCTGAACGCTAGGCCGAGACCAGCCCCGGCTGCTTGGTGGTCCCCGCTTAAATCTTTTATGCGAAAACACAGTCACTTCGTCAACTCATTACATGTGTGGCATTTTTTTCGGACCTTCCACGCAATTTGTTTGCGAGAATCATCCAAGCATTTCATTGATCATCAAGCGATCATTTTTATCAGTCAAATATGTCGGCATTTCATTTAATTTGGACATGTTGGCATTTTAAGGCATTTAGAACTATATACACAATTGACGATTGGCGACTTACCCCGTGGTATTTTGGTAATTTTTGGAATATGTGAAGACCTTTACACGTCAACGGCTAGCTGTTGTTGGCATCCCACTTATCCAAAAAGGACTACGATTTATTTGTTTAGTAACGATATTCTCCTTCTTATTTGCTTTTTGTGATAAGAAAATGATTTTATTTACAAATCAGGTTCACTCACACGGACAAACGTGAATTCGTTCAGCGGAGCAAGTCAACTTTTCAACCTCGAGATCTGTGTTGACGGCTAAAGGTCTTCACACACAAATCACTGAACAAAAGATTACACCACTTGCGAAAAAAGGCTCATTCACAAATCAGGCTCGTCATCGGACATCAGATTCCAAGCAAAACAGACTGCTGATCTTTGATTGCCGAGTACAGATTATTGTGTAATACCATGCGATCGATTGTGTAATCGCGATTTATATAAATCTCTTTTAAATCCTTTCGGCAAGCGATTAAAAATAAATCCTCTCATATATCCCATTCACCCTATTCAAAAACCTATTTTCTGTACCTTTGTAACAGTTTGAGAATCAAAAAAGGAAACTGGAACCGTCCCTATATGACAGATTTGTCACAAGTACGTTTTCTATTGTGATTTTGACAGCGGAAATTGTTTTTTACTCCTAGTAAATGACATCGCCACTCTCTTTTGAGAGCCAAAATGACAGAAACAGAGAGTTCGTGTCAAATTATTCCTATATTTTTCCGGTGGAGCGACTTTGGGATTTATTTTCATTCATCTCCCGTGAATCCTCTTTTGATTATTGCCGGTGGAGACATAGTATAAGCAAATGAGCTTTTTTCTACATGCGTACAATATTACAGTTCCATCCAGTGATGTCAGATTTACAGGTAGGTCTTTTTTAAAAAAAGGCGTAACAAACGAGCGGCGTAATCTTTATATTCTTTCATTCACGGTCCTCACATATTCCAAATTTGACCACCAGGCATCGCATTCTGACTTTTCCACTCGTCATTTGTCTAACTTCTTGAACGGTAAACCCTTCAGTCCATAAATTACTGAATAACTAGATATTCAACTTCGGACATGTAAAAGCTTTGCCCACAAGCTGAAATTGATGAATTTACCCATCCTCCGACATTTGTTTACAAATGTGAGTGAATTCATCCATTTGTCATTTCCATGCAATTTTGTTTTGCAGCTTTAAATTTCCGCTTAAAAAAAGCTTTAAATTTCCGTGTCGGTGAATATGTGTAAGAAGATACAACAACAATTTACCTTACGCGATCAGCTGATGTAAAAGCTACAAAATGAAATTGCATGGAAATAACGAATTGATCATTGACATACTATAGAGATGTTTGTTCACTTGTCAAAATCAATGACGTTCAAGCTGTCAATAGATCTTGGGGTATAAATATGCGATTTGAGTATGGATTTACTGCGGTTTCTTAACTAAATAATAACTTTTAAGTTAAAGTTTTATCACCACAGAAAATCGTGGTACTACGTACTATGCGCTGTTTGACCCCCTTTCGGTCCATATACGACAAATCATCAAACACTGCTGCACGTCATTCCTTTTGGTCCTTTATATCTAGGGAAGTCGTGGACAGGTCTGTGAATAATAAAGGTTTGCGAATTGCAACATGTTTTTCCATATTATAGTTATGCAAACAATCATCAAAAATAAATTAAATTATCTTCCAATGTTTTGTCTTAATTAAGGTTGGACTTTTTTGTACATCCAAATGAGTTTAACATTTTTTTCGGGCATGGATTATTGAGACCTTATCAAGACACATTCCCATTTAAAAAAAAAATATTTTTTATAAGCACAAAAACAAAATTTAATAAAACAAACAACCGAGCCGAAACCGTGACTGAATAAATAAAAATGCACTAACAACAATCCATACAAAGTTCTTGAGGGTTAGACTCAAACAACTCTATATATGGACTGCTAGTCAAGCGTCATTTTCATAGTAATTTGCCAAAAATACGAGTCGCAAGAACTGTCGCGCCTCGAAAATGCAAGGGGAAAAAATTATATCAAAATGCCTGTCACCTTGAAAAGCTCACATAGTAAGCTAGGTCATCTATTAGGAAAAAATGGTGGAAAAACAAATTCTCACACCGGGTTCTTGAAAAAATTGAAAAATTCGCATAGTTTAGTGCGTCACCTATGTAAAACTGATACAAGCTTTTTATATTTGCAAAACAATGTCGGCGTTACCAACTTCATGATTTTTGCAGCATCAAACGTTTTTTGTGTCCATTTTACTTACATGACATCTAACGACTGTTATAAATTGACAATAATATAGAATTACATGATAACGAACAAATAATAATGTGGTTATTTAAAATCTTCTCCTTTAAATTAAAAGGTAATTAAAAGGTAAAGATTAACAAAAGGTAATAAAGGTAAATTTCATAAATAGCAACAATTATTGTGGATTAAAGGGAGAAAAAATTAGTTATGTTATAGGTAATCATAATTGAATTTAGTTTTTTAGTTTTAGCAATACAAAAAGTAGATACCTAAGGAACAGTAAATTTTTATATGTATCTATTTTACGTATCACTATAAACTGACCCTAAGCATAAAGTGTGTACAAAACAAGTAAATGTATAGGTACACACGAAAAAGGGCATTTGAGCAGAATTTAGAACGACTCGAAGTCCTGTTTGTTTTTCTTATACGAACAGTTAACTGACACTTAGGAGAGACAATAATTGCAAGAGTCAAAGATTTCGAAAACTTTATTGACGGAGTTAGTGTACTGAAAAAACGCATTCGTTTGGTTAACCCCAGCCTCGTTTTCCTTAAAATGAACAGATCTTTGTTTAATTCGGACTTAAAACGAATGCACCTCTTGAAAATAGTTTAAAACTTCTTCTTTGTCTTATTTTCAATGTCAAATGACAATAACTATGTGTGTTTCCGTGAAAACTGCATTCGAGCAGTCTATTGAACAACTCGAAATTCTTTGCCTGTTTTTCAGCATTGGAAGTCTTGCTCTAAAATTTAAATTGCATTATGAAAGCAAAAGTCCACAAGGGAAAATATTTTTGTGGTTTATAGGTACAATTTAAATTATCTACTTCAAATAAAAAAAAAATACCTACATATTTCTTACTAATTTTTGAATGCTCAAATAGTTTGAATTGGCAATGCTTTTTTTTTGCGTTTCTGTATTTTTCCGCTTGCATTTTGGCGTAGTTACTTATGTTTCGACTAGATGAAAATAAGCAACTGCAGTCAATGGAATTGATGAATTTACTCACATTTGTAAACAAATGTCGACGGATGGGTAAATTCCTTAATTTCAGCTTGTGGGCAAAGCTTCTCATGTCCGAAGTTTAATATCTAGTTATTCAGTAATTTACGCTGAAGGCTTAACTTCTAAAATATGCAAAGCCGCCATCTATTGTTTCAACCTGCAACTACATACTACGTCTATCGTTAAACCTGGCAGTGCTTTACCCGCCATACAAAGCCCATCCAACTTCGCTTGAAAATAAAGCGCTGTCAATTTTCGTCGTAATTTCCATAAATTTTTAACCTCGCTTAAAAAGTGCACGTTGCTAAACAAATTAACTTATCTCTGTGTTTAAAGTCACACAAATTAAATCTAAGTTTTTTAGTTAATTCAAATACAACTCTGTCGAAACAAAATCAGTAAAGGTAAAAGCACCAACATAACACAAACCAACCAACAACAAATGCTGCCCACCTAAACAGTTGGCCTACGTGACTTGATGTAAATGCCCTATGGATGAATTTTCTTCTCACTTCTGCATCCATCCACCCCTCTGCGCACTGAAGCAAAATCCATTTGCAAGCCCACTGTACAGACACACAGTGGCAGTCTCTCATTCGTTTTGTGAAAGTCGATGTCGATTTGTTGGTTGCTGATTTATATTTTGCGGAGTTCTTTGTTCGCGTAAAAAAATCTTGAAATCAAATAATAAAAAAACCTTTCAATCTAAGAAAACCAGCAAAGCTATGCTTGACGTAGCACCATTAAACACGATCCAGCCTGGAGTGGTTGTCGTGCGAGCAAAACCAAAAAAAGTGTTCAAACCCAAGGCGAAGATTAATCGAATTCCGCAGGAGCTTTTGGATGACCCTATTCTACAGAAGGCCATAGAACGCCTGCCATGGAACTACAATTTTGAGATCCACAAAACAATATGGAGGGCCAGGGAGATGAAGGCCAAACGAATCGCTTTGCAGATGCCAGAAGGACTACTCATGTACTCGATAATAATTAGCGAGATTCTGGAGCGTTTTACCACAGCCGACACTGTTATCATGGGCGATGTCACGTATGGAGCGTGTTGCGTTGATGATTACACAGCGAAGGCATTGGGCGCAGACCTGCTTGTGCACTATGGTCACAGTTGCTTGATTCCGGTAGACCAAACCACTGGCATTAAAGTGTTGTATGTATTCGTCGACATCAAGATCGATCCCCTGCATTTTCTAGACTCTGTGAAGCTTAATTTTAAACCAGAAGACGGCCAGATGGCTTTGGTGAGTACCATTCAATTTGTTACCACACTGCAAGCGGCTTCTACCAACTTGAAAGAGAAGGGCTATGATGTAATTGTTCCTCAAGCGAAGCCATTGAGCCCTGGAGAGATTCTGGGGTGCACTTCACCCCAGCTGCCAGAGACTGCAAAGATATTGATTTACCTTGGTGATGGACGGTTCCATCTTGAATCGGCTATGATCGCCAATCCACGACTGAAGGCATTCAAATACGATCCATATGAAAAGAAGTTTACCCTAGAAGAGTATGACCACAAAGCCATGCAGAGTATTCGATGGGAGCACATCAAACAGGCCAAAAAAGCAAAAAAGATTGGTATTATCCTTGGAACATTGGGACGGCAGGGAAGCGGTCGTGTTCTTCGCTTCATGGAACGGCGTTTACTGGCGAAGGGCTTTAAAACAACTATAATTCTTTTATCAGAGATCTTCCCAGAGAAGTTAGCTCTCTTTGGCGCCGATATAGATGCCTTTGTTCAAATTGCCTGCCCGCGGCTGTCCATCGATTGGGGAAGTGCCTTCCAGAAACCTCTTCTCAATCCCTATGAAATCTCAGTGGTCTTGGGTGACGTCGAGTGGACGCCGAATAACTTGGAGCCAGATAATGCCTATCCTATGGATTTCTACGCGTCCGGCAGCCTAGGCCCATGGACACCGAACTTCAAACCACCTGCGCTAGGCGAATGTGAAAACAAACCTTCAGCCAAGTGCTGCGGAAGATGTACCCGTGGCGAACTAGAAAAAGAGACACTAGCAGCCGAAGATCTGCTTGATTTCAAAAAGGGATAAGCTACAAAAATTTTAAGGTCCTCTGCAGCGCGAATTAAGTACAATTTCGATTTAGTTTAATTTCTGCTTAAATTTATTTTTTATTTAACACTAATAAGTAAGACATGTAAATAATTGTTTTATAATTGTTCGAATGCATATGTATAATATTATGTGAACGTTTAGCAATAAATGAACAAGTTGATCTAGAGTTGTCTGTATTTTTTTGGCTCTGGCTACGAAATGTTGGTGCTATGCCGGTGGGCTAGCTATTTATAGTTCTTTTTCTTTGTTTTCAGATTTTCGCCTAGCACGAGATAAGTGTTTTGATATGATGCAGATCTATTCCGAAAGATGATTACGTACAAAATTGTAACCTGTTTATTGTTTTTTTTTAGAATGACCCAAGAAAAAGTCGCAAAGATTCGCATAAAACTGAGCTCACGCCATTAATTTACTGATTGCTTTTTTAGCTATATCTCCTTGCACTTCATTGAATTATTGTCTAATTTATTAAATTGCCTGATAATCTACAAGAATAACTTTCAAACATATCTGCAGCAAACTGTTTTATTATTCCAAGGCATTAACATTATTGGACTACCGGTATAATGATGAATAACAACATTGGCATACCTAATTTGTGGCAAACACTCAAGGTTGAAAAATACAGAAATTTCCAAAGTAAAAGAGGCCTGTGCATCAGCTGTGTACAAATACACTTCCGTAAGCAGTAGCTACACTACTAATTTACGAACTTAATCAGCAACAGGTTTGTTGGGTATTTTTTCGCCGTGTTTTTGTTTTTGAAAATTGCTTTAATGCTTGCGTCTTTGTTGGGTTGATGACGCATTCAAAGCAGCTATAATTGGTTTGGGTAATCTGGGAAACTTTGATACTTGCTTGTAGGTACTGTCTTTCTGGCTTGCGAGGCTATTGTGCCCTGAAAATATTATTATATAGCTACTTGATCCAAAGTTCACTTAATGGCGATTTGCTTTTAAATGGAATATGGAATCACCAACTTAAATATTAGGTTGATTTTGGTCTGCAGAGCAGTGCCAATGTGTAAGGATCTTGTTCTTTGTTGTCGTTTGGCAGGGTTTTTTCTTCTCCAGCGTTCAAGTTGTATAAAAGTTTCAATGAACCTAAAAGCAACTACGAAGTTTGAGAGCAAAGATTGTTAGTCCGTCACATATCGTTGCTATTACTCGATCTTGGTCAACATTCATGTTGTCATAACGTTTGAGGCATTAACAGTTTATTGTTAGTGTTTTCTTTTAAAACGGTTCTAGTTTCATATATTGATTATATTAGTACAACCCAAAGTTGTTACGGGGGAAGAATCACTGCTGTGTTAACTCTAGATTCGTTTTGTTGCGAGATTAACATATTGTTATGTGGCGACAAGAAATAAAACAACTCGCAGGAGTCCCTGAATGCACCCATCGATTCAATCTACAAACGCACCCGCTCGATTCACTAAACGAACATACCCAACTGTCATTCCAGTCATCTGACAGCAGCTGTCATATTCGAAGTTCGAATTTCGATTTCCCCTCCTTGGAATTCAGCGGAGGAGTACCAATGGAAAATTACCAAAGGGGGTATGGAACGTACTAGAAGGTGCTTAATTTTGTATAAACACACGGGTGGCAGGCTCGTACGGGACAGTTATATTTTAAACGTTGACTTGTGAAAATCGGTTATAAAGTGAAAAGTGATTGAATTGAAATAAAGTGTTGAACTCTAAGTAGTAAAGTTGAATAACAGTGTGATTTGAATTTAAATAAGTTTTGTTTGATAAATAAAGTGTTTCATTGTGAAATCATAAAAGTGAAAACGAGTTTTATTCGACGAACCTTAGGCCGAAACGATTACATTGGTGTCAGAAGTGGGATAAAACTCATAATTGTGCGGGTAAATTCTACAGTGGAATTTTCCGGAACAGTGTTAGTGTGTCAAACAGTTTTAAGTAGAGACTTCTAGAAAAAGTGCGCGTAAATTTATTTTTGCAGTGGAATTTTCCAGAGATATCGTGTGTGTAAACAGTGTCGGTGATTCATACAAATTTGAGGTGGAATATTCTGGATATATTGAAACTGATTGTGCGAAGTTATAAAAACGGTGTCAGTGATTTGTTTATTTCCGAGTGAATTTTCTGGAACAGATATAAAACATAAACTGATTGTGTTGTGAAAATTGTGTGAAGACAATTGAAAATGGGTCGAAAAATTGAACAATTGACAACAGCTGAGTTAAAAACAGAATTAGGTAAAAGAAACCTCCAGACTTCGGGGCTTAAAAGGGAATTGTTGCTCCGACTCCAGGACGCTATTACCGAGGAAGGTGGACACCCAGACACGATGCTGTTCGAAGCTCAAGAAGAACAGCAACAAAGCATAGTAAGTACAGCCCATGAAATGCCCGCTTTCATGAAGTTGCTTTTGGAAAAATTCGAGAAGCTGGAGAGCGGCCAGAAAGAACAAAAGAATGCTCTCGAAACCAAATTAGAAATGCTAGAGAGCGGCCAGAAAGAACAAAAGAATGCTCTCGAAACCAAATTAGAAATGCTAGAGAGCGGCCAGAAAGAACAAAAGAATGCTCTCGAAGAAAAGTTCGACAAGCTAGATACTAAGTTCGATGAGCAGAAAAAAATTCTAGAAAGTAAACTCGATTCCCAGAATTCACTTTTTGAGGAAAAGTTCCAAACGATGGATCGAAAAATTGAAAGTGTGGAGGAACAGTTCACTGAAGTCAAATCGGAAGTAGAACAGCTGGCTAAGGAACTGGAGTTGGTTAAGAAACAGAAAGTGCGAGAATGTTTGCCCGACAGTCCACAGCGTAAAGAAATGCAGCCTCCTGTTTTTGATGGTCAAACGTCATGGCCGATTTATAAGAGGCAATTTGAAGCTGCCGCAATGACGAACAACTGGGACAACGAAGAGAAGTCGATTGCTCTCACGCTTGCTCTCAGAGGAACAGCTGCCGAATTGCTGCAAACTATTCCTGAAGAAAAACAGAAGGATTATGATGCCATGGTGAAGGCCATCGAGATGAGGTTTGGCGACGACCACATGCAGCAAGTTTACCGGGTCCAGTTGCGCCGAAGAGTTCAGAGAAGGGGTGAGACGCTTCAGCAGTTGCAAGCCGACATCGAGCGATTAGCGAATTTGTCCTATCCCAACACCAGCAGGGAGATAATAAACGAGTTGGCAACCGATGCGTTTACTAATGCCATTGCGGATGGAAAGCTACAAATGGCTGTAAGAATGGCAGGTAAGAAGACTCTCGCTGAAGCACTAGCATTCGCCCTGACAATGGAAGCTGCAGACGAAGCTTCGCAAGGTAGCTATCGCATAAGGGAAATGGCTACGCTAGAATGCTCATGTCAGCGCGTGGAAATGGAGAGACAAAACACGAACAACAGTCGAGGACAAATAAGGTGCTGGAATTGCAACAAGTTGGGACACCTACAGCGACAGTGCAGAGCTCCACCTAGACAAGCAAGCTGCCCACATTGCGCTAGAAGAAGGCAAAATGAAGAAGCATCTGGCAGGGACAACGTTCAACCTGCTGGACATGTTTCGGAGCAACAGCAGTCGGGAAACGCCTAAGAACCAACTTCGCGGGGCAGAAGTTGGTTGATGGAATCGACGCCCCCAGGACCATCATCCAAGTCTCGCAAACAAAACGCTGCAACAAGAGTCTTACTTACTTACTTACTTAAGGTGGCGCTACAGTCCGGGGTGGACCTGGGCCTCAGCCAACAAGCTTCGCCAGCCAGCTCTGTCTCTAGCTAGCCGTCTCCAGTTTCGCACGCGAAGTTGGCTGAGGTCCCCTTCCACTTGCGTGCGCCACCTGAGTCTCGGTGCTCCTCTACCGCGTCGTCCCTGCGGTGTGGATTCGAAGATTTTCCGGGCCGGGGCGTTGGTGTCCATCCGCTCTAGATGACCCAGCCATCGTAGACGTTGTGTTTTGACTCTTTTGGCTAGGTCGGTATCGCTGTACAGCCCGTACAGTTCGATGTTATATCTCCTCCTCCACTCTCCGTCTATGCAGACGGGACCGTAAATCGTCCGAAGAATTTTCCTCTCGAAGCAGCCTAAAGTGTTTTCATCCGCCTTTGACAGGGTCCATGCTTCTGCACCGTACAGCAGGACTGGGATGATGAGGGTCTTATACATGGACACTTTAGTTGCTCGAGAGAGGGCTTTGCTACTCAATTGCCTTCTTAGCCCAAAGAAACAGCGATTGGCAAGAGTTATCCTTCGTTTGATTTCAGCGCTGGTGTCATTGTCTGAATTGATAGCGGAACCCAGGTAGACAAAGTCCCTAACTACCTCAAAGTTATAGCTGTCGATGGTGATGTTTTGTCCAAGACGTCGGTGTTGGGTGTCTTTTCTTGATGACAGCATATACTTGGTTTTGCCCTCATTGACTGCTAAACCCATATTCGCCGCTTCCGTCCCAATACTCACGAAGGCTTCACTGACATCACGCTTTGTTCTACCGATTATGTCAATGTCGTCTGCGTATGCAAGTAGTTGAACGGACTTTTGAAAGATTGTACCTCTGGTGTTGGCGCGAGAGTTCTGCACAATTCTCTCAAGTATGATGTTAAAGAAGTCGCATGACAGCGCGTCGCCTTGTCTAAATCCTTTTTTGACATCAAAGGGGTCGGTGAGGTCTTTGCCGACCTTGACGGAACAGCGCGAGTTTTCCATCGTCATCCTGCACAGACTGACGAGTTTGGCAGGGATGCCAAAACTAGACATTGCGCTATATAGCTCGTCTCTATAGATGCTGTCATACGCGGCCTTGAAATCGATGAAGAGGTGGTGTGTATCGATTTGGAATTCCTGGGTTTTCTCCAAGATCTGCCGCAGTGTGAATATTTGATCGATGGTGGACTTTCCTGGCCTAAAGCCACACTGATATGTGCCTATCAGATTGTTGACAAATGGCTTCAGGCGTTCACACAGTACAGCAGAAAAGATCTTGTATGCGATGTTAAGAAGACTTATGCCTCTGTAGTTGGCACAACTCAGAGGGTCTCCTTTCTTCAGGATCGGGCAAACAATGCTGAGGTTCCATTCGTCGGGCATGCTTTCTTCCGACCATATCTTGCAGATGAGCTGGTGCATGCTCCTAACCAGCTCATCGCCAGCGGATTTAAAAAGTTCGGCAGCTAGGCCGTCTGCTCCGGCTGCTTTGTTGCACTTGAGCTTAGACACAGCTACTTTCACCTCCTCCAGGTCGGGTGGGCGGTATCGTTCGTATGCTTCGTCGGTAACGTCTTCGCCCGGGTTGAATGGTTCATTCTGCCTGACAGCGGTATTTGGTTCTTCCTCGCCGTTATACAGTCTGCAGAAGTGGTCTTTCCAAATCCTCAGCACCGACTGCGATTCTACAACGATGTTCCCTTGATGGTCCTTACAGGCTTCAGTTCGAAGTTTATACCCTTGGCAGGACCTTTTGATCCTTTGGTAAAACTTTCTAACCTCATTCCTGTTGTAACATCTCTCTATCTCTTCAACCGCGCGCTTCTCGTGCTCTCTCTTTTTCCTTCGGAGAAGCCGGTGCTCCTCTCTCCTCCTCTGCTCGTAGAGCTCGCGAGCAGCTCTAGTCCTTCTGTGCAGCGCCGCTTTGTATGCTTCCTGTTTAGCTGCATGTGCTTGCCGGCATTCATCGTCAAACCAGGGGTTTCGTTGTGGTGGCCGTGTGAAACCCAGCACTTCAGAGGCGGCGTCTCTGATGGCATTTTGGCAATGTTGCCACTGGCTATCAATACTTGATGCTGGTTGCATAGGACTTCGTAGAAGGTTTTGAGAGACTCGGTTGGAGAAGGACCTGGCGATCTCTTGCGATTGTAGTCGGCCGACGTCAAACTTCCTCACAGTATTTCCATTACTTGGCGCTGGTCGGGATATCCGCAGCCGTACCTTGGCTACAACAAGGTAGTGATCCGAGTCAATGTTGGCCCCTCGGAAAGTTCGGACATCCATGATACTGGAGGAGTGCCTTGCGTCGATCGCAATATGGTCAATCTGGTTGACGGTTGATTGATCGGGAGATCTCCATGTCCCTTTGTGGATATTGAGATGTGGGAACTGTGTACTAGCTACCACAACGTGTCGCCCCGCAGCAAAGTCGATCAGCCTGAATCCGTTATCGGAGGTCGTGTCGTGCAGGCTATACTTTCCGACAGTACGACCAAAGATGCCCTCCCTTCCTAGCTTGGCATTAAAATCGCCTAGGACAATTTTAATGTCGTAGCTAGGGCACTGCTCATAAGTTTTGTCCAGGAGCTCGTAGAACATATCTTTGGTCTCGTCATCTTTCTCCTCTGTGGGGGCATGTGCGCATATCAGGCTAATGTTGGCGAATTTAGCCTTGATGCGGATCGTCGCGAGGCGCTCGCTTACAGGGTTGAAGCTCAAGACTTTTTGCCTAAGTCTGCCTCCAACAACGAAACCACATCCAAATAGGCGCTGTCTTTGATGCCGGTAGCAGTCGCCGTAGTAGATGTCGCAGTTTTTCATCCTTCTTTTGCCCGGCCCGTCCCACCGCATTTCTTGGATGGCAGTAATGTCTGCCTTGCAGTCGTTAAGGGCCTCCGCTAGTTGCTCGGCTGCACGTGGTCTGTTAAGGGACCTAACATTCCACGTGCAGATCCGGAGCTCGTTGTCCTTTTCTCGTTTGCATTGGTCGTCAACAGTAAATCCGTCCGAATCCGAGGCTTGTTTCCGCTTCGTGACTGGTGTTTCTTTACGTGGCCGGGAAGTCACCCCGACGGCACGACCCCCAACCTGGAGGACCAGATCCTTTGCTTAGCTCTAAGGACGGAGAGCCGGATAGCCCGCTCCTTATAGGCCTGAGCTCCGAATACGTCGTAGTAGCCCATATAAGGTGTTCACTAAGTAGTTCGGCCTGACTGGAACTATGGACGCCACCGTTGATTCCATCTGGGGAATTCCTCCGCTGCCGTCCGGATGCAAGGAGAAGTGCCTTAGTGGGAACACTCCTCCCCCCCTCTCTCGTCTGCTACCCCCAACAACCTTCCAAAGGGGTTGGAACCCAATCTCCAGTTGAGGTACTAGGCACCCGGTGTTCACCACGGGGAGGTGAGAGTAGGAGTTGATAGACAGAGGTGGGTTTAGAAAACCTGTGGATGCTTGTATCCTCTTGAGTGCACATGTCTATCCTTTGACCACCAACAAGAGTCTTACAGTGAAGGCAATTATTGGCAACAGAAAATGTGTGGCCACTATCGACACAGGTGTCACGGCCTCCATCATCCGAAGAGACCTTGTTCAGACGTCCTGGCTACATAACAGCTGCTACAGTCTGAAGACAGCTACAGGAGAAGCGGCCAAAGTATACGGGGAGGTGCAGCTACAGATACAACTAGAGGGATTGACCTTCTCACATGCATTCTTGGTAGCCGACATATGCGACGAATGCATCATCGAAGTGGACTTTATGAAGACACGCGAGGTAATTCTTGACCTTCGAATGCAGGTGCTAAGGTATCGAACCGTCGAGATCCCTATGGTATACGGAAACGACAACGCGGTGAATCTCCGAGCAATACTGGGAAGCGATGAAGTTCTGCGGCCCTCTTTAGAGACAGTTCTTGGGACACGTTTGGAGGGTGATCCTGGGAACCACCGATTCTATCTCATCGAGCCAGATAACAAAAGTGAATTTAAAAGTTACGTCGTGGGAAAAATTCTTGCAGAGCCCAGGGATAACATGGTGCCGGTAAGACTGATGAACCCAAATAAGCGCACCGTTAAGCTCAGAAAAGGAGAGGTGATCGGAAGATGTGTGCCCGTTGCAGCCATTTCGAAAATGGCTGAGAGTGAGCCTGCAAGTCCTGTCTCTCCATCTAAATTGGCCGAGGTATGTTAGACTATACTCGGGGACTGTGAGCTAAATCAGGAGCAGCAAACCGTAGCGGAAAATCTAATTGGCGAGTTTGCTGATATATTTGCCTCACAGGATGGAGACTATGGTCGAACACACTTAGTACAACACCGCATAGACACCGGAGATGCTAGACCAATCCGCCAACCTGCCAGACGACTTCCGTTGGCTAAACAGGACGAGGCCGCCGAGATGATATCGACCATGGAAAGAGAAGGTTTGATCGAAAGCTCGAAAAGTCCGTGGGCGTCGCCTGTTGTACTGGTGAAAAAGAAGGACGGCAGTACTCGATTCTGCGTGGATTACCGGAGGCTTAATGATGTCACAAAGAAGGACAGCTACCCTTTACCTCGAATAGATGACACATTGGACACACTCTCTGGAGCAAAATGGTTTTCCACTCTCGACCTGAAAAGTGGCTACTGGCAGGTACAGATCCATCCAGAAGACAAAGAGAAGACCGCTTTCACAACTGGCAATGGGCTTTGGCAGTTTACAGTAATGCCATTTGGTCTGTGTAACGCTCCGGCCAACTTTGAGCGTCTAATGGAACGTGTCTTACATGGTCTGACGTGGAAAACCTGCTTGGTATATTTGGATGACGTCATCGTTTTGGGAAAGACGTTTGCAGAACATCGCGACAACTTGAGGGAGGTCTTCTCACGACTTCGAGCAGCACACTTAAAGCTCAATCCAAAGAAGTGTGCGCTCTTCAGAGCAGAAGTAAAGTATCTGGGACATGTGGTATCGATGGATGGCGTGAAGACGGATCCAGAGAAAATCGAAGCTGTGAGAAGTTGGCCAGTTCCCAAGGACAAACACCAGCTAAGGAGCTTTCTCGGTCTTGCTACGTACTACAGGAGGTTCGTCAAAGATTTCACCGGGATTGCAAAGTGTCTACACCAGCTCACTGAAAAAGGAAGACAATTTAAATGGTCAGGTGAGTGCGAAAGAAGCTTTCAGCATCTGAAGCAGCGACTTTGCGAAGCACCGGTACTAGCTTACCCCATCCCCGGCAAGACATTTATTGTGGACGCAGACGCTAGCAATGTGGGTGTTGGCGCAGTATTGTCGCAGTTACACGAAAATGGGAAATGCCGGATGGAAAATCCTTTAAAATGCAGCTTGTGGTTCCACGGTCCAAAGTGCAGGAAATTTTGCGGGAAATGCACGATGGAGTATCTGGTGGGCACTTGGGCATCAATAAAACCCTGGAAAAGGTACGGGAACGTTTTTATTGGCTGAGTGCAAGAAGCGACGTTGAGAGCTGGTGTCGAAAGTGTATTACTTGTGCTGCTAGTAAGGGACCCAAAGTCAAAACCAGTGGTAAAATGCACCAGTATAATGTGGGTGCTCCCTTTGAAAGGATCGCCGTCGACATCGCAGGACCGTTTCCGGAAACTGAAAGCGGTAATCGTTATATCCTGGTGATTGCAGATTACTTCAGCAAGTGGCCCGAGGCATTTGCGATCCCAAATCAAGAAGCGAAAACCGTTGTCGACCAGATAGTGGACCACTGGGTGTGCAGGTTCGGAGTGCCAATGGAATTACATTCCGACCAAGAAAGAAACTTCGAGTCGAAGATATTCCAGGAAGTATGCGCGGCAATCGGACTACAGAAGACATGGACCACACCCCTTCATCCACAATCAGATGGAATGGTGGAACGCTTCAACAAGACACTAAAAGAACATCTGTCCAAAGTAGTGGACGAGAATCAACGGGATTGGGATCGGCGAATACCTTTATTCCTCATGGCCTATCGAAACGCTATTCACAGTACAACTGGGTACACTCCATCTGAAGTTTTATTTGGACGAACTGCCAGGCTACCCAGTGAGCTTAAATTCGGATTTCCCACTGAAGACCCAACATGCGAGGAGGACTACGTGGTTGACCTTAGAGAAAGGATTAATGACATCCACCAGAGAACCAGAAGCAATATAAAAGCTGCAAGCGACCGCATGAAGACGAGATACGATGCGCGAGCAATGGCACCCGAGTTCAACGAGGGAGATCTGGTATGGCTCTACAACCCACATCGTAAAAAGGGAAGATCGCCAAAGCTTCAGAAGGACTGGGAAGGTCCCTACCAAATTATAACGCGAATTAATGATGTCGTATTCCGAATCCAAAGAGGACCAAGAGCGAAGATGAAAGTTGTCCATGTTGATCGCCTACATCGCTACCACGGAAGCAATGATGACGTACTTGTTCGGGACGAACAAAACTAAGAGGGGGGCAATGTTATGTGGCGACAAGAAATAAAACAACTCGCAGGAATCCCTGAATGCACCCATCGATTCAATCTACAAACGCACCCGCTCGATTCACTTAACGAACATACCCAACTGTCATTCCAGTCATCTGACAGCAGCTGTCATATTCGAAGTTCGAATTTCGATTTCCCCTCCTTGGAATTCAGCGGAGGAGTACCAATGGAAAACTACCAAAGGGGGTATGTAACGTACTAGAAGGTGCTTAATTTTGTATAAATACACGAATGGCAGGCTTGTACGGGACAGTTATATTTTAAACGTTGACTTGTGAAAATCGGTCATAAAGGGAAAAGTGATTGAATTGAAATAAAGTGTTGAATTCTAAGTAGTAAAGTTGAATAACAGTGTGATTTGAATTTAAATAAGTTTTGTTTGATAAATAAAGTGTTTCATTGTGAAATCATAAAAGTGAAATCGAGTTTTATTCGACGAACCCCAGGCCGAAACGATTACAATATCTTGGTTAAAGCTGGTCTTAACACAGCACTAAAAAACCAGTGCTAAGTGGTAGAGAGGCTGTGTTCGGTGTGCTCAAAAACTGCAAAAAATAAATGAGAACAGATAGGTACTAGCACAGCTTTTGCTGTAACCCTCATATAGCCAGTCAAATCGTTCCAAGAGTGCCAGGAAAAAAATACAGAAGCATTTTTTTGCTCCATCCGTCCGTCTGTCTGTCTGTATGTTACACGTTTTTAGGCCTTATATTTTAAGCTAGGGAGCAAAAATTTGGTATTGGCGATAGAGCTTTTAACAGTTTGACGTCTACTGGTATTATCAAGTGCGGGATGCCAAACAAAGTACCTTTTTATATGAAAAACGAACAAAAATTACACATAAACGTGAATAACTATTAAAAAAATGCAACCCTGTGTTTCAATGAACGGGAAAGTTGTAGACTTGATCAGGCTTCCTAGGTAATGTTAAAAATATTTTCATTATATAACAAGGGACAAAATGTCCCTTATATACATAAGGGACAAAATAAAGTGTTGTTTGTGTCTTAGAAACAGTGTATACGACCACATAAGGGTACACGGATTCAAGGAGATCATATCTTTAGAACACTTTTTCAAAACTTTCCACATATTTTATTAAAATAATTTTTGGGTCAATTTAAAGAACGGAATAAGCACAATAACTTCTTTCCTTATCGGCACAATCTAGGTTGAGTAGTTAATTAGTAATTCGCACTTCTACAGAAACTATTGAATTTTTTTCATATAAAAACGCGATTTGCTTGGCACCCCGCGGTCGATAAATGTGAAAGACGTCAGACTTTGACAGCCGTGGTAAAAGGTCTATTGAAGGCAGCCCCAAGGTGGAGAATAGAGGAGTAATGGCCTTTTCGGTTGGCGATCCCGGATCAGGGTGTTCTTCTCCCGGATTGGGGCTGCTCTCCAAACAGCCAAACACGTGTTTCTTGATTTTGAAGTTTGTCTAGCGTTGTATTTGTGATGCAAAAGCTATTCTACAGGGGACAAATGACATTTATCCAACTTGACATTGACACATACATAATTGTGTGCGTGCTTCTGATTTTGATTCTGGATTCAAAACCAGAAGCAAATTTCTCTTCTATCCAGAAGAGGAATTGTCAAACGAGTCCAAGAAAACAGTTTCAGGAGAGTCCAGAAGTCTCCCGGACGCTCCCGGACGACCAACCGAAAAGGCCATAAGTAGAGACCTGCAACAACGTCAGCTTTAAAAAAAATCCCCGAATTCATCAACCGGCTTTGATTTGCTTGTCAACTTTCTTGATGGATTTGATGAATTGATAAATTGATGAATTTACCCATACTCTGACATTTGCTTACAAATGTGAGTAAATGCATCAATTCTTCATTTCCATGCAATTCCGTTTTGGCTTTTTTACATTAGCTGATCGCCACCATAAATTACTGAATAACTGGATATTCAACTTGCGTTCTCTTGCCCTCCAACACCCATTTGTTTACGTTTTTTATAATTCCATGCATTGTAATTGCCCCTACGGCATCTAGTAACTGGCAGAATATTTGAGGGCTCCTCTCCGAGACCTAATCTAGTAACGTGTAAACTGGGAGGTATTATACGGTTCCTTCCCGACACCATGTATTAAAATTGCCTTTACAGCACCAAGTAACTGGGAAGGTATTAACGGTTCCTTCCCGAAACAATGAATTTTATGCCATTACGGCTACAAAAGCTGGCGGGATAGAACATCGCCTGTGTATGTATACTGCGGACTCTTCAGTAATTTATGCTACACAAACGTCAAGATCTAACCAGTTTACAAATCGGTTTCACACATAGCCTTATGTTACCAAATGTCACTGTTCTGTCCTGTTTTTCATGAGATGACATTTGCTTTTGTCAGTTGGTTGTCAGCGTGCAAAGTGCGAAATATAAAAAACATGGGAAGAGGAAAATAACATGCATTTTTCCATTTAATTTTCCCGAGCTGTCCCGAAGCGTGATTTCCACCCATTATTCCCGCCGAAGTTCATCTGGCCTACGAGTACATAATACAACAAGTGCTTAGTTTTGAATAAATTTATATTAAACTAAAAATAAAAACTTCAAGATGCGACCGAAAGTGGACAAGGAGCTTTTGCCCATGAAGGCACATTATTTCTTTTTTAATGCAGGTGAGTGTGCTCACATTACATATTTGGATTTTTCTAAATTAAAACAGTTTTTCTTTATAAATGAATTGACTTTACCAAATTACAATTGTTTGCCTTTATAAAAACTAATAGGAACTGCACCAGTTGTGCCTTTTATGCCGACGCTTGCCAGACAATTGGGATTTTCAACAGTTGTTGTTGGAACAATGTACACTGTTTTACCAGTAGTTGGAATGCTGGCAAAACCATTATTTGGTTTCATTGCTGATAGGTAATAGATAGCTTGGCCCATCAGGGAATCTTTACTTTTAAAATAGTATTAGGGTTGCTTTACTTCAACTAACGTCAATCTAAATTCAATCTAAAATTGAATTAAGCAAAGTAAATTATGTACCTATGTGCAGAAGACTTTGAATTTGCTTATCAGATATCTTATCATTTACTTATGGAAAAAGAGCTGTTCAAATGGTCATTGCTTAGTCTGCTTAGCTTATCAAATGTTTGAGCTCTGCCATATACGCTACCGGGAAGCTTATGTTGACAAAGAATTTGTTTTTTTTTCGTTATTAATCGTCCTTTTTTTTCCATCATGTCTTGATGATAATAAGAGAAGCTTTTTGAGGATAGAATAGAACTTGGAGTAGTTGCTGGCCCATCATGTCTTAAAATGTTTTAGTTGAAAGCATTTTTTTCCCTTGCAACGTCAGGCAACAACGGTTCTTATATTTCGCTGCTACAATAATGAGTAAACTTTATTTTCACAAATCAAAGTAGCGCATTTCTTTTTGCATTTCTAAATTAAAAACTAAATATCACAGGATTCCATGTTGGGCCAACGTTTTTGAACAAGCTTTGCAGTAGCTTTCCGATAATTGCATAAATAATCCACACAGGTTTCAGAAGCATCGAATTCTGTTTCTCATCGCCCAACTGCTGACAGCAATCTCATTTTTTTGTATAATGTTCATTCCTGCGATTCCACAACCACCACCCGTGGTTCAGTTGCACTGTCATGCAGGAATCTCCGAACTGAGGCACTGTTCATCGCTAGACACATGCATTCATGCGAATCTAGACAACCACTACGGAAACTCAACGCTGTCATGCAAACTGCACTGTAAAGCCGAAACATGGATGTGGGACATTGTGTGTAGTGATTGGGGTGTAAACAACACTACCGATTGTTCAAAGACAATCCCATACTTAGATCTGACTGTTTCGACCAGCATGACCGATGTAATCCAAGAAGAACAGTGCCTCTTTTTCAAAGTGCAGCATGATCAAGGCCAGTTAAATGGACAGAACGTAACGTTAAACTGCCCGAAGGACAAACCATACTTTAACACATCGTGTGAACTAGACTGTGGAGAGGAGTACCTGCAAAGCACACTATCAGAAAGTCCTGTGATAAACAACTCAGACGCTGTGGGCCTCTATCAATTTTGGTTGTTCTTTATGCTACTGATAACCAGCTGGATTGGAATGGCTGTTGTAGTGAGTATAGGAGACGCGATTTGCTTTTCCTTATTGGGAGAGCGGCACCATCTTTATGGAAATCAACGTTTGTGGGGAGCGGTGGGCTTTGGTGTAGTTGCCATCCTATCAGGGGTTCTGGTCGACAAGATGTCGGGAAATAGTGTGAACAAGAACTATACAATTGTGTTTTGGATGACAGCTCTGTTCCTTGGCTTTGATGTATTTGCATCAACCAAGTTAAAGGTCGGTTGATGAAAGCTTCACCGTTACAATTGATGACAACCCTTTTTATTGCAGCACACGCAAGCGAGCCTCTCGCAAAACATATTTCGTGACGTGGGGCAGCTTTTCCTCTCTTTGCGCGTCGTAATCTTCTTTGTATGGTGCATTCTCATTGGATTGTGTACCGCCCTGGTCTGGAATTTCCTCTTCTGGCACTTGGAAGACTTAAGTGCCAAACGAGCTGGGTGTGAAGGCGATTCAATAAAGACGCTTGAAGGTTTCGTTATGGGTGTCCAGTGCTTTGGTGGAGAGTTGCCCTTCTTCTTCCTCTCTGGCTGGATTCTAAAAAAAATCGGTCATGTGAACGCAATGAGCTTAGTGCTACTGGGCTTTGGAGTACGGTTTCTCTTATATTCAATGCTGGAGAACCCATGGTATGTGCTACCGATCGAACTACTGAACGGTGTGACGTTTGGAATGTTTTACTCGACAATGGCGTCGTATGCCAGCATACTAGCTCCAGCCGGATCGGAAGCTACCTTACAAGTAAGTTGATACCCGGAAATTATTTACTGAAAAGATTCTATACTTTTTATGATATCTAGGGCTTAGTTGGAGCAATCTTCGAAGGAGTCGGCGTCTCCATTGGAAGTACTATTGGTGGACTTATGTTCAGTGCAGTCGGCGGTTCAACGACGTTCCTAACCTTCGGTTTGGCTGCAATGGTAGCATTTTGTGTGCATGCCGTAATACAATGGCTATTGCCCAGATACAGCAAAGAAAGTGGTAAGCATACAGTGGGGCACAATAAAGCAAATGATTGTGCAAGGGTGAAGGACAATAAGGAGGTGGTAGACGAAAATGGGGGAACTTTTAAAAATGGAATGGGCTTGGTAAATACTAACACCGATCAGTTTACTGACATTGACTTAAACTCATAGATAAGTCTTGCCATTTAGACGTAGAATAACTTTAAGTTTTTTTTTAATTTGGCGTTAGGGAACTGGTTTTTAATAAAGACAATAGCACATATTGTGCATTTTTTTACAAACTCAGATCAAGTACTTTTTACGACTTGTCTTATGGCATTTTATATTCTTAAACAAATGAATGTGTGTCTATTTTTGCCAAACTGAAAATTCTTATCATGGCTATGGAATGATACTTGTGTACCCAGTTATGGTATTATCTGCATTTTAATGGGAACAAATTGTTTTATTGCTGCGATAATGAGGGTGAGTCGTAAAATGATAGACAAGAAATTAATTTTTTACATAGTTTAAATCTAAGTGTCAATTATCTCTTATTGCGTTTGGAAAGTCAACGCTCCTGTGGCTAATTAGCACAGTATTCTGTTGCAAGAAAAATGTGCCTTATAATAATTAAAATATCTAGGTGCAAAATGGGTTATTTGCTGATCTGTCTAATCACGACAGATTGTATTGTTTTACTTGGGATTTAGAGTGAGTGATACTCAGCGATGGGTTGATGTCTAGATGAACACAAATATTTTTGAATTCTTTCTTGGTCCAAAAAAAAAAAATTGCCTATGATTTCTAAGCAAAGTTCATGCACTTAAATGGTTTTCATATTTGTTGTTCGACCTTAATCTTAGACTGTTGAGTATCTAGTATCTCTTTTGTTATTTTAAAATTCGTTTTGCCCAACTTATGTTTATTATTACTACCAGATAGAAAACTACCACATACGCTTTAAAAGTACAGGCGATTTTGAAATTGCAACTTAATAGTTGATGCGAGATGTCGCAAACGTGTACAGGTTTTCAAAGGAATAGGTGTGAGAAGATCATATTTTTTTAATTTAGAAAACAGTAATGTGTATTGTATATCTTTCGAATAATTAAGAAAAACTGTTTAAGTTCTGTTTTCCGCTTGGCCAAAAAAATAATTATTAAATCCCTAAATAATTATTGTGGGGGTGCCGTGGCGTAGTGGTTAGTGTGTGTGCTTACTACGCCGGAGGTCTGGGTTCGAATCGTGCCATCGTCACCTGAAAAAAAAGACTTGTTCTTTTTCACGGTCCCCACCTCTGCGAGGGTTTGACAAGCCCTCCGAGAGTATTAATTGCCTTGAAAAACTTCTCAAAGTGCCGTTCGGATTCGGCAAAAAATTGTAGGTCCCCTTGTATGTAAAGAAATTAACACACCAGCATACATTGTTGAGAAGTTGGCCCTGGTTCACCTCGAGCTGTTGCGCCACTCTATTTATTTATTTTTATTTTTTTAAATAATTATTAATTATATATAATATTATATATTCGTTTTAACTTTTCTAATAACCTGAGTGTCCTCCCTTATTTTCGAAAACATTTTGTATTACTGAGGGCCGATTATCCTATGCGCCTTTTCTTGTTCGATCCACTTCGCACAGGGCTATTATGCAATTCGACCAGAATCGCATTTCATTGCCTTCCAGTTTCAAATCTTGCCTTCCAGTTGTCAAAGTGACCGAGACTTCCAAGTTAATTCAAAATACATAAAACATTTAGCCCTACTTTGACTTTAAATAAAGTAAAGTATATGAAATGGATACGATTCATCAATTCATACTGGCCGAAAGAGAGGAAAGTGAGCAAGTGAGCGCCAGAGTGCGGATCACAAGAAGATTTATCAGAAATGTTCCTTCTCCGCTTGATTTGCCATCGACTGAGTTTTAAAACATTAACCTCCAACATTTAATTAACAAAAGTTAATTTACAAACTTCATAATCCAATGTATATTCACTAAGTTGTTCCGATTATCGAAGGAGACATTTACATTTGTGCTTCATGTGGTCATGGTTTTTGCAAACCAAATTTGGCAACATTGAGCCCACTTTTGGTTGTTTTTAAATTCAGGAGGGAAATCACCTCTTCCTCCATAGCTGACAGTGACATTTGTTTGTTTCCGCCGGTGCCGCGGATGCATTGAAGAGTGTGCCGTACTTTGGCCTTAAGATGGTATTTGTAGTCTTTCCAAACCTAAGAGCACAAGAAATAAGTATCAAAAATCAATAAAATAGTCAAAACTTAACCTTCACTTACTTTTTTCCAACCGTCTATGTTTTGGTCCAAGGCTGTTAAGCCTTTTGCTGAGCACGTCCCATAGCTCGTTGGATCTGGCCTTGTACTCCAACCCAATCAAAAATCCCATTTGCAAGCTCCTTGTTCGATTTCATAAATTCAACCAATGCTTCAAACTGGTGAACATTAGTATTATTTTTTTGGTTTGACTCTTAAATAAAACAATCGATAAATAAAACTATCGAAATTTCGTAACAAAATTCTCTTTATTTTGCTTACATTTTCCTTCGCCTTCGTTCGCTTTAAGATGCGCCACAAAAATACTTATCGCATTCGACGTGCGCCTTGACACTTCGAATTCGCCTTCGTATTGCATAATTGGGCGAATCTAGACGGGAAAGCGAAAAAATCGCAACCACATTCGCCTTCGTTTTGCATAATAGGGCGCATTCGCACGGGAAAGCGAACCGGAGGCACATCGTAATACCAAAATCGAGTTGCGAAGACATTTGCGATTCGCTTCGTATATCGTAATCGGCCCCCTGGCACGTTTCAGGAGAAATGAAATAGCACATCTAGTGCTTGGATTTTCTTTTCAGTTCCATTGAAACCGGAGGTCCTCAATGGACTGAGACTACAGAGATGCTTTGATCCCAAAAGCAATCTTGTACAATACCGGCCTTATGTTTTCAATCGCTGTCCTGTTGGAAATGTCTTTTAAGGGGCATGCTTTCCTGGGAATATCTTTCTTCGTCAAAATGTCCCTATATTAACATTTTTTCATGGTCTTATTGACACAAGGTGTAGGACTGACACCATACGAGGAAAAAACAGCACCATATTATTATATTTCCTCCAATTGATCATGATTCAATCCCCAATTTGCGCGCGTGTAGGTCGAAAAACGGGAATTATTTTGTATTTTGTTTTTTTCTATTACTTTCCGGCTCCCGCCCGACCCTTCTCTGTCTGGTCTACAATAGTTTTCCATCCTCTGCGATTCGGGGTGCGCTGCTTCCAGTTATATAGACCAAGGATAAAGCACTCTGGCATCTATAATGGCTTCTTCCTTAAACTGAAGGTTCGTCTTCCTGGTGAACCGTGAACCTGGGAGCTTAGATTTATAGACCCTTTTGGCTGTAACATTGAATATTTCCCAAAAAAATCTATTTTTCCTGGAAAAACCGCAAATTTCAAATTTTAGGAAATGAAATCTCACAACAACTTGTTTTTGTTTTACTTTGTGTCATTTTCAATTTGTAGGCAGCTAAAAGTTAATAAGCAAGACTCTTTAGTTTTTAAATTTATTGAAAATTGTCAGTTATGCATTCATTTAAATTGCTCCTTTACGAATTCGAATTTAAATTTCTCTGCGGTGACTGACGACATGACATAATATTGTCAATTTGACAATTTTGCTGATATCTTCAACTTCAACGCACAATATTTGTCTAAGCATTTAAGCATACATTTAATGAATGAATAATTCAGTATGATTTTTTTTAACATTAAGAAATCACTTTAATTTAAAACAATGCACAAATTAGCATTAGCGTTGCCGTATGTATTATATTAAAAAACTTTCTTTTCGGCATCATTGGCTGTTGGATATGCGACGTAAGATCTTTTTTTTTGAATGAATGTTAACCAGTTTGGACTCAAACTTTTTTTTTAATTAACAATAATAACGCACAAAGTAATCTAGAACTAATATTAAACTATCAAAAGACCAGTTCCCTACGCATAAACTCGAATTCAACTACTTTTTATTTAGTTTCTTAGTTTTAACTTTTTTATACTGAAATAAAACCAAATTATTATAAAAGTCACATGTGCCGTCTGTAATTTTGTGTTCATACTTATTTTCTGTATGTAATTAAAACTCTTCCAACCAAACTCTCTTGCAGCAACCGCAAAATATTTAGCACCAAACGATGCAATGCATATGCTAGACGAACAGGAATACATTATTGTGTCGTAAAAATTGCGTATCCCTTTAATACATTAACCTTAAGTGTGGGAATATTCGAAAGAAAACTATGCATGGCTTTAGAATAGTTTCCACCTTTAAGCTGAAGAAAAAAAAATATTTAAAAAAAAGACGAAACCATCAAACCGCAGTTGATAAGTATAAAGTTTTAATAGTTTCGTGTTTTGTGTTTGTCTTGAAGCATGGTTCTTTTTATATGTTTTCTCTAAACAAAATATGAAATAAAGTATTTTCTACTATGTAGTTTTAGTTTATACCAAAGTAACATATTTATATCGTTTTTAAAACATTTTGTTTTCCTTTTTTGATGGTTATTTACAAAAATCCATTTAATTTGTACAAGTTTGTTTTAACTAGTTATAAAATATTAAACAAAACAAAAAAAAAAAATAAAGAAGAATGACGTTACCTACTACAAATTGATTATTATTATCTATTTGGAGATGTTGTTGTTGTAGTTGTTAAATTTTGATTTCGTTTTCCAATAAGTGCTTCTTCGTGTTGCTGTTTTTGCATTTTTCGCGTAAGTTCTTTCTGCTTGCATGCTTGGATGTTATATGATCTTTTCTGTGGACAGAAAGTAAAATTTATTTTTTAAATTGTGCTATTGCTCGAGCGGATAACGACTTAAGTAAAATAAAAACCATTTGACAGTAAGTTTTAAAGTATTTCAACTCCACTATGTGTCTGTAAGTTTAATTTTTTTTTGTTACACGAGTTTTGACCAAATGAACAAGTGACTAGTGAAATAAATTGAAGAATTAGTTTGGCGAGAATGATGTGGACATTATATTCTCCAGGGCTGTAAAATTTCAGGTATCAGTGCACTGTACTTTGGCGTCAGTACTTAATGCTAGGATCAACTTTATTTAAACTAAGTATAGGTCCGTTTTCATAAAGGTACTTGAACAGCACTTTTAAATACATGTTTTTTTTTATATACAATTAGAGTCTTGGAAGCATTAAAAACTTTCGTTTCAAATTAATGGTTTTTAAACCAATCTCTAAACTGCTCAATATTTGACTTATAGTCTTACTAAATTTTATGCAGGTTTTTTTGCGCATTGGATTTAAAATCTTAAATTATTACCTACATATAATACATTTTTTCAATATATTAATATTAAATAAAAAGCTAACCGATCGTACCATTGCCTATATTGGGGCAAAGCCATGCAAAATCAAATTTAATATTGAAAAATGAAAAATTACAATAATTTACAATTCTACAAACATTACAATAATGACTGGCCCTATGATAATTTCAAACGCTGCCAGGCGTGCAACCGTAGGAAGAATTGTCACTTCATTTAAGCTTTATTATAATATATATGCTCCAGGACGATGTTCGTAAAAAAAAAAAAATTGTACTATAAAAGTTCAATACCTTCTCAACATCTCAGCTTATGTTACATAAAATTTCAAACTGTAATTGAACCGGTGTACGTTCTCATTTTGCTCAGGTTTTAAAAAACACGAGTGACAGTTCAAAAGTTACACCGAATGTGGATGGGCGGACAACAGATCGATACAGAAATATAAAAGAAACCCATCGGAAAATGCAGGAGAAAAGGGGAACCACAAGGATATTATGGAGATCAACATACGTTTTGCCAAAAACGACGCAAGAAAGCTCTTTAAAAAAAATTAAGCAGCATTCAAAGAGTATATTTTGCACAAACCGAGTGATAGTGAAAAGATTATGGAAAACGGCTTCATTATTAAGTGGTAAGAATATTTATCTTTTCAATGTTAATATTAAGGTGGTCTCAGAAGGTCGAAGCACGATATATGATAGTGAAAAAAACTAAAAAGCAGAACAAAGACTTGAAAAAGTAACAGATGCCATTAAACAAAAGAAAAATTGCAAAGCCCAGGGTGGAGACTGTCTTGCCCAGAGCGGAACTGATCAAATACTGCAAAAAAAAATGTAAGAAAGGATTTTCATGTATTTATAAAATCCTTCTTGGCCTCAGGAAAAACGAAGCGTACCTCACAGCCAATCTGCAATTATAATAGTCTATGTTGACGACTTGCAACGATTGCAGTAATGAACAGATTGGTGTATACAGAGGACATTTTTGCAGATCTTAAAAAGCGAGCAGAAGTAGAGACGCCAGTGGTAAAGAAATGAAAACAAAGTACACAAAGACGGCAGAGTGCATAGCTCATTACCGTTAACATCACTAGAGCTACTGGTGGACCACGTTATTACGGCCCTACCATGTTATTGCTGGTGTTTGGAAGCTAAGAATCAAGATACTGGAAGGAGATGGCTAAGAACAAAGCGAAATGGAAAAGATTGAGACGCTTAAGGTGTTTATGTTAGTAGAACATATTTCTCGTTTTTGGCAACAGGAAAAATTATATAAACTCGAATTGCGAACCAACAACAACAAAATTGTTTTGGATTGAAGTTCAAAATGTATTGTACATTTAAGTGACCTATAACTTTTTGGATTAGGAATCACATCTCTTCATCTTTTCTACTTCGAATAAGGCATTAGCAAAGTTCTTTTGTCAATAAATAATCAATAAAATAATCAACGTGTAAATCCACTTACAAATTTCGGTAAATACTTGCATATGTCTTGTAAATCGGTTATTGCTGCTTACTTTCCTCGGCAACAAAGAAGATGGTTTTACGAGCTGTTCAGTGAAAATAACCATGTTAAAGTAATGCGCAAAGCAATGGCCGAATGATTTGTCCAGCTCAAGGAGACCAGATAACCATCGGCGTTCGCGTTCCAACTAACTAAAACTTGAAATTCAAAGGGAAGGAACAATTTAATTAGAAGAAGTTAAACAAACGGAATAGTTGGAAAGTATGTTGATTCTGGGTTAGGGTCTCACCGAAATTTACCCTCACATAAAAAACTTATTCTATTATTATAAATTATTAGTTACTTTTCCTAACTACATAAATAGATAAATTGAAGATAGGTGTGTAGGTCGAAATAGGCCCAAGACTTGTGACACGATAAGTACATAGTATTTTGTTTTTGAAGTGTTAATCTGAAATTACCTTCTAATAACTACCTACTATCAAAAAATATAGATCCCTTATCACTATAACAGGCATTCTGAATTATTAATAAAAATTTCTTACCTTTAGTACTTTTGCCTTTTGATATATCGACTGCATTTGTTTCTTTATTTTAACCAGTTTTTCTCTGTAAACTCGAACGTTGGTCATCTTCAAAGAAGAGAAAACAAGTTTGAATCGTTTGTGAACGTTAAGTCTTTCAAGCACTTACCATCTCCTGTAATGTGGCAATCTCTGCACTATCGTATTTGTACTTTTCTGTTGATAAGTCTATATAAATTTTGTTTTGCTTGCCTCTGAAACAGATAAAGGGTCTTCATTAAATGGACTTTATTTGTACCACATCGACTTACATCAATTCCTTTAGGTGATTTCGCACTTTAATCAACGGTGGTTCATAAATTTGTAGTAGTCCTGTTGCCATCTGGACACTGGACAGAGATTCTGCATCTTCTAATGTTGACACTGTGTTGGCATTTTCGCTAATGTCGACGTCTTCGTTTTGTAGCTGACTGTTATTAAAAAGATATAGTTGTACTAATTGTCTGCTTTTATAGCCCAATGGTTTCTTTGATCTTTTAGTATTTATTACCTGCTATTGGGATTGTTATCTAAACCAGACATTATAACTTATCAGCCAATAATTTCGATTACGTTTTGATTCAAAACCGATTAAGTAAAAATAGACGCAGTAAAAAATTTCTACTCGGAAAACAAAAATGTATAGTAATGTAATTTGTTGACAATCAGCTGTTTGTCTACTGACATCAAAAAAGAATCTCACCACTAATGATGGCAATACCGATGAATAGACACATTTGGGGCCATGTTGATGACGAGGGGGCTTAGATGCGATAATTTATGATAGGGTGTCTTAATACAAAATAATTCTATAAATTATTTTTGTTTGCTTGAATTTTAGTTTGTAAATAAAATTCAATTAAATCAAGAGAGTTGACGAAGTTTGCTTATAAAATAAAAAGGAGAAATGTTTTCGTTTTTCAACTGTCAAGTCAACAAAATCTAGATTATTTTCGCAGTGTGAAAGGGTCAATTCGATTTTGAAATCGAGTTCCTCAGAATCTAGATTCTGGCTTCGGTGTAAAAACGATATAAAAAGAAACTGTATTACTGTATTATTGTACGAACTGTATTATGTACTACGTTATTTCAATGTTACGAAATCGAACGCGTAATTTTTACTCGCAAAAATGCAAAAATATAGTCGCAGCACCGTAGCATTGGCTAATGATTTCTGCTTGGGACGGCAATCAATGAATAATGGCGTATCCTTTTGAACACAAACTGCCACACCGAGCTGTCAAATAATGCACAGAGATCGCGACAATTCTCACGTGGTGTACACCCGGTTTCATTGTGTACAGAACGACAAATACTGCACGCACTAGTGCCGTCATCATGTCAAGATTAAAGAATCTTAAGTAGGCTATAAATAAAAACAAAACTGTGAGATGCCCGACTGCTATGGTTATATGGGGGTTTACACGGTATAACATGTTGTATAACTTCCGATGTTGTATTGAGTGAACAAAAAAATCAACCACTTGACAAGCGTGCTTGATGGTTTTCATAAAGTTTCGATTTTCCTGCTCGCTTGCCAAGCCATACAGCCTGTGTAAACAGATCTTGGTTCAACTTCCCTGTGTTTGGCATTCAACAAAATTCTCGTGTAGGGAAGATGACTGCAATATAAAATAATGCGTCTTGCGCGAAAGTTTAAGAGGGAGAAAAACTAAAAGAAAAATTGTGTTGCTTCGTCAACTGTAAATTTTCTTCAAGCAGTGTTGTGCAACACCTACCGTGTTGCAGTGTGAACCTTTTTAGTTTGCTTAGAGATTTACTTCATTACTTTCCTCTTTGATATGACATCGATTTCTTCGAGTTTTATCGATTTCTTAAGAAAATTCTTATCATAAAGGACAAATACATATGTAGTAAATTGGTTACAATTTACGTCGACCAACAAATTTTAGTTTTGGCAAAGATGTAAGAAATATCACAGATTTTTATTAAATTTTCAGTTTTGCTAGAAGTTTATTCTATTTCTGTTAGAAGTGAAACCGTTTTAGTTTCAATCAACGGTCGTGCCGATTGACATTTGTAAAAGCTGGATTGAGATATAAAAAATATCTACTTTAGTTTTTTAAAGTAAAAACCGTACAAGAAACCATTTTTGTTGCACGAAATAAGAAAAAAAAGAAACGTTCATTTAGGGGGCTTGGAACTCAAGCACTTCATACTTCTTATTTTGAAGCCTGGTCGCGAAACAGGTTAGCCATTTGGTTACTATTGAAAAAAGCGGTCAGCTTCGACTTCGAACGTTGTAACGTTGGAGCTATCTGTCAAGAAGACAAAAATTTGGGAATAAAAAATTTCCTTCCAAATACATCTTTTATTTTTAATAATATCCTCTTTTGTAATTGGGCTGAATTAGCATAAAAATATGAATTAATTTAAAAATAAACAAAATTGATAAAATAAAAGTAAAAAGATGTGACTAAAGTAAATTCATGCATTGAAATATCAAATCATCTTGTATAGTGGGAGTTAATCCTGGACGAGCTATTGAAACATTTTACTCGATATATTTGTTGCTTCATTGAATAAACTGTAAAAACTGAGAAAAACATTAAGATCGAAGCAACTCTCGAATTTATGTGTAATAAAATACTTTTGAGCAGAGTTTGAGGAACAACTCAAACTTTATTTTCTGAATAATTACACTATTACAGTTGAGAAAATTGATAAATTTGATAACTTTTTTGGGGAAGAAAAACTCCCTGGGTTAACCTAGCACAACTACAAATTTAATTGATTTCCGGATATTTTCGATCGTGGTTTAACCCGAGATCAATGGCCCTGAAAACAGCTCCTAATCAATTGTTCGTTTTCATTATGTTTAGTGTTCTATTCTTAGCTCTGTTATGAATTAAGGCATGTGTTCCTATTTCTTATCCCAACTTATAAAACCAGTATTTGCTTGGAGAAATGATGTTAAGCAACATCGAACGCTATCTTTGAAATAATGACATAACCTCACAGCTTAGGCAAATGTCACCTACATGGATCCTTGAGTTTTTATTTACTCTCTTTGTATGATCTATTACCTTGGATTGACTTCGGACTTCAAATGCAGTCTTTAGTTCCTCGGAATTCAACCGAAAATTGAATAACTTAACATGTCAATGCTAAATAGAAAACAACGAATAAATTTTTATTTCACAGCTTATTTTTAATCGTACATATGGCTATAGTGCTCCTGATAGACTAAAATATAGTTTTCTTTTTCATGTTGGCTCATTTGAGCTATCAGTTCATCCGTTATTCCGTCGATGGGATACGGACGGCCTCCTACATGGACAATTGGTGCATCGTCATCCTCAGACTCCGAGTTTATATAATTGCTTTGATTTATATTCGCTTTGTGTAAAAAAAATGTTAATATAGAAAAGTGCAAAGAAAACATCAGACTTACGAATTGTTGCATTTTCAATGTCCTTCTCGTCATCACTTGAATCACTTGAGTTGGCATTGCTTTTCAATCCCTTTAGATTAGCATCTGTCTTTCCAGGCTGCTTTTCATGCTGCAACAACACTGACATAATGTCCTCATTTTCCTTTCGACTGCGACCACTATTGGAGGCGCTAGCAATTGTTGCTGGTTGACTTGAAGTTTGCGCGGCTTGATCCAGAATCGAGGTTGCATTCTCGGTATTGTCATCAGCGGTAATTGTACTTTCGGTCATCCAAACGGGTCGTGACTTACGCTCAGCACTAGCCTCGGGTGCATCATCGCCACCAATACTGATGTCAACGCGGGTTTCTTCAACGGCAAAACCTTGGTTTCTGGTCGCCTCACCGGACCATGCTTGTCCATCTGGTCGCATTGAAGTTTGCTTATTTATGCTGGAATATAATTTATAAAATAAATTTTTGCTTTAAACGCGAATTGTGGTGACTTACCCTCTGATCGTGTCGATATCAACTGGTTCAGGTTCTAGAATTTCAGGAGCTAGTTTGATACCTTCAACTTCTCTCAGTAAATCATACAGAGGCTGAAGCTGCTCGTTGAATTTAGCCAGCAATAGGCGGGAATCTTTCTTTGGCATAGCAGACATATCTTCCTCCACGGCACTATCACAGAAGGTGCATCGGAATTCTTGAGATTCAAAGTCGAAAAGCTGATCGGCCTGTAAATCGATTTTTTTTTTTTACCATTGTAATAAACAAGTCGTAGTTGCATAGAAAAATTACTTACTTCCAAATCGGTAAAAGTCTTGTTGCAGCTTGTGCATTTGAAGCTAGCGCGACTAGTTGCATCCCGTTCCTCAGTTTCCATACGTTTTCGCATTAAGTCAAGCTTATACTTGACCACATTTACAAAGGTCTTGTAGTTTATAAAGTAATAATTGACTTTTTGTGCTTTCCCATCGGGACCAGTCTCCATTTTAAGTCGAATTTGAATGAATTTATCATTTCTCAGGGTGGATATTCGTGCTCGCATCTGTTTCTTTTCAAAACGCAGCAATTCAGCAATATCATCTTCCTTCATGCCTATAACGGGAAGTTTGTTCGTCACGCATCTTTCATTCACCACAAAATAGGAAACTTACATGGATTACGCACCAACATGTCAATAATTAAGGCATCCTCAATAGAATAGAAACCTCTAACTACTAACCTAGCCAACTGCTTAAGACTACTGGGTACTTCCGTTACGTACTTTGTTTCAGTAGTAGTGCTTGCCATTTTGCTTTAAAAAATATACGAAAAAACTTTTATGCATAAATATTTTGAGCCACCCAGTTTTCAAACGAGTCGTCAACATTTCTCCTTTCCCACTGATTCTGCGCTTCGCAGCATGTTGCCAACAATTAAAATTTCACCATTCACCACGACGACAAACAACAAATTTCAGTTTTCGGTACAACAGCTACAGCGGTGGGTGAAATACGGAGAAGCGACATATCTGGATGGTGTCGGCAACTGTCAAATGTGAAAATTTCTTCCACTTACCTGGGTACTTGCAGCAAAATCGAGCTTGCGTTTCCTTCTGAGAAGAATATCACAACAGGCTCTGCGAAAACTCGTTAAATATTATGATGCTGTGAATAAGTGGGCTGTAAGGTATGGGGGAAGATATATTTTGGACTTATATTTGTAATTTTCGACTGCAAATTAAGGATTTAGTCTTGAGCACAATTCGCGAGACGTTTCACGGAGTGCGCCATCACAAAGACGAGAATGTACAGGGTGTGTCCAAATATTTTTATTGATTAACTTGTTGAGTCATTATAGACTGTTCACATCAAAGTGAAAAACGTGAAATTGTAAACTCTTGGTTGCGACGAATTCATTGGAGATTTTCAAAAAACATTTAAAATCTTCATCAAAAGGAGTGATTTCCCATACGTTTTCGGGATTGCAAAATTTCGTGCTTCTATCCTAGTCGATTTTAATAAAATCGCTTTGAAATCCCTGTGCACAGATATAATAGCACAAGAATGTAAAAAACAAATATTTGTTTTTCTTTATAATTTAAGCAAAGTTTGAATCTTTTGTACGTGGTTCACGCAGACACTGATTGCTCCAAAAGTATTTATTAGGCAAGCTAATTTCTGGTGAAATCAAGTATACTTTTGTTCAAATATATATATATATATATTTCAAATATACTTATGTGGAAAATTTGTTGTTCTGAATCGCAATAAACCTTAAACCTTAATAAGAACAATCACTTAAGCGAAGATATCCGCAATCAGGATACACAATCAGGAAACACATTGTGTAAAGACAAAAAAATCAGCAAATTTATCTTGGTCGTACGGTTAACTTGTTCGTCAAATTACAGTTTAAATCTTTTTCAAGATAAAAGGTTTTCACACTCAAAATATTTTAATTTTCTGAGATATGATAGCCGTTTAATGCTATTCGTGCGTCAAAAGTGTGTAACTTTGAAAATTCAGAGGTATGCAGAAAAATTTAGTATCAATTTAGAAGGTGTATTAATATGTACAAAACTAACTTTATGATAAAATGCTTATCAATCCACACCGACGCGTGTATGTACACTGAACGCACACTGAGTTTTGTTTGACATTTCTTCGATTATGAGTAGACTGACATTAAAATCGTTTACGAAAGTTCTTTGGCAGAGGTGGGGTGGACTGGATGTGAACGTGATGCTCAGGTAAATCGTCTATGAAACAGGTTTTTCGTCATTTTGTTATGATAGTTAGCTGAGTCAGTTTTGCTTATTAAATTTAATGGCATAAGACATAAAAGGTGTGTTCACATTGCAAAGAATTTATTTGCGGAAAGGTTTTGATGAAATCCTTATTCATTGAAAAAACCTAAATGCAATTAGACAAAGTACTTGCCTAAAAAATTTGAATCATTGTCTGCAGAGATATATTCACAATTTTTTTTTTGCTGAAATTTGATTAGAACATTCGTAACCACTCAAAACCTCCCAATAAAAGGGCTTAAATTATTATAAAAAAAAAGTCCGAATTTCAAGTGTCGATATAGCTAACACCTTATTGTCCTCTTTTATGTCAGTTGATGCCCTCCAACCCAATTGTCACCGCCATGACACTTTTCATAATTCTGCCCCAAAAATCACAGAATATAATGGCCTTTTCGGTCGGTTGTCCGGAAGCTTTTTGGACTCTTCTGGAACAGTTTTCTTGGCCTTTCTTGACAGTTCTTTTTCTGGGTACAAGAGAAATTTGCTTCTGGTTTTGAATCTGGCGGGGTTCCGTGGCGTAGTGGTTAGTGTGTGTGCTTACTAAGCCGGAGGTCTGGGTTCGAATCCTGGGGTGGAATCCTCTAAAGTGATCGATGATGGTCAACATGTTGATTATCAAAATTGACCACCACCCAGTTCTTGCTCTCTGTAAAGTGAACACCGAATTATTTTCAAAACTTGGCAGCATTCACATTTTCATCTGTCAGTTGATGTCATTTGAATACAGAGCTTCTCAAATATTTAACCTTAATTTACTTTTGTTTACATTTTTCGGTAAGAGTGCATTTACATCTTATTCTGCGATTGCGATGTAGAAATGTATGTACATCATTATAAGTTATTATTTTTGTTTAAATGACTAAAATGAACACCAAACCGAAAGGATGGCACATTTAATGGCAGCCCACTAATAACCGCAAGGCTACGATCCACTCTCATGCGTTGGAAAACCACTAAAAAACGAAATGGAAAAATTTTTGCAGGTTGTTAAGGCAATCCCAGAATGGAAAAAAAAAATCTTTAGAAGATTGCGTGAGGCAGTCCTAAAACTTTTGAGTTTTTCGTAAATTTTTTTTATTGGTTTTTGGACTGATGGAAAAACAAGCTCAATCAGGTAAACATATAAAATGTCACATATCACAGGCACACGGTATCACTAAAACTGACCATGTTAGAAAAAAAACACAAAAAGAAGCCAATTATTGCGAAAACTCGACTAGCTTTAATTGAAAGTGACACCAAAATAGCTGTCAGCTGAAATTCATCACAAATTGGTGATGATCACGGTGATCATCACCTTACGGGATCCCGAAATAAGAAATGTGAAGATCATCTATCAGTTTTCACCTTAGAGGATTCCACCCCTGCCATCGTCACCTGAAAAAAAAGACTTGTTCTTTTTCACGGTCCCCACCTCCGCCAGGGTCCGACAGGGTCTGAAAAACTTCTCAAAGTGCCGTTCGGATTCGGCGAAAAATTGTAGGTCCCCTTGTATGTAAAGAAATTAACACACCAGCATACATTATTGAGAAGTTGGCCCTGGTTCACCTCGAGCTGTTGCGCCACTACATATTTGAATCTGGATCCATGCACACAATCATACAACACATGTGCCAAGTTGGAGAAATATCATTTCCCCTTGTAGCATAGGTTTCGCTTCACAAATATAACGCCAGATAAACTTCAAAATCAAGCAGAACGTGTTTGGCTGTTCGGATGTAATACATCGATCCATAAAAAAGGCCATAAGATTCTGCCAGAATATAAGATTTAAAAAAGGGCATCTTCTCTCGTGAATGAATTACAAAACAAACGCATGGCGTAATGTTTAAGGCAATGTCACAAAGCTGCGTTGTTGTTTGCTTTATCCCATTACCTTTCCGTTGCCATAAATTACTGAATAGCTAGATATTCAACTTGCGTCCCTCTTACCCTCCAACACCCATTTGTTTACGTTTTTTTATAAAGCTTTAAATTTCTGTGTCAGTGAATACGTGAAAGAAGATACAACAACAATTTACCTTTGCGATTAGCTGATGTAAAAGCTCCAAAACGAAATTGCATGGAAATGACGAATTCATGAATTTACTCACATTTGTAAACAAATGTCAGAGCATGGGTAAATTCATCAATTTCAGCTTGTGGGCAAAGATTTTGCATGTCTGAAGTTGAATATCTAGTTATTCAGTAATTTATGCCGTTGCTTTACAACCGCGTTGTAAATATACCATTCGAAAAACGGTTATAAACCATACAAAATGCCAACAAATCGTCAAAACGCACGCTAAAATTCATCGCGTTGAATTGCGTTCTCAAAACTTTATTACGTAGGAAAACGTAACGACGGATGGTAGCAACGTTGTGGTAGCTCCCATTGAATTAAATTAGTTTGATTTTAAGTTGTCAAATCAACGTTGGCGCAACTCAGCTTTGTGACATAGCTTTTATATTCCTTCATTTATGATTCTACCCGAAGAAATTTCGTAGAGGGAAATTTTTAAGTTTTTCTTTTGTTGTTTTTGTTCTGTTTCCTGTCCAAAGCTACACAAAAACAATTTACGGGAACAGGATTTGGCAATTTTCGCAGGCTTGGGTCGTTTTGGGTAGTTGAGGACACGTACGGGAGCAAACCTTTCCCAGCACCATAAATTACTGAATAACTAGATATTCAACTTCGGGCATTAAAAAGCTTTGCCCGTAAGCTGAAATTGATGAAATTGCCCATCCTCCAACATTTGTTTACAAGTGTGAGTAAATTCATCAACTCCTCATTTCCATGCAATTTTGTTTTGGAGCTTTTACATCAGCTGATTGCGTAAGGTAATTTTTTTTGCATCTTCTTGAGCCGCGTTGTCACAAGCAACGTAAAACAGGAACAGAAACAGAAACAGAATCCCATACATTAGCAACTGAAACCTAAATTCGCTGAATTCTTTTTGCGTTGCTAATGTATGAAATTCTGTTTCTGTTTCTGTTCCTTGTGACACCGCGGCTTTACACGTATTCACCGACACGGAAATTTCAAGCTTTATAAAAAGCTTTAAAGGCTTTATAAAAAACGTAATCAAATGGGGGTTGGAGGGTAAGAGGTACGCAAGTTGAATATCTAGTTATTCGGTAATTTATGCCCAACACTCTCTTCGTCCGAATCATCGGCGCAGCTGCGAATGGTAGACTGTTTAAGACGGAAAAGGCTGCACGCATTAAGCTTAGATTAAATTGCATGCAATTTTGGCATATTTGACGTAAGAAGAAAAATATTTGCAGCATTTGTGTTCTAGATACGTCAAATGTGCCAAAATGGCATGCAGTGTAATCTAAGCCTTAGTAGGGTATACCCCTGCTCCGCGCCGTTTTCTATCTCATGGTATGCGTGTTTTACTGCGCACGAGTTATCGGATCGCTTTACCGTAGAACCACAGTGATGTAGCTGTGGCGGTAGTAGTAGCGGTAGTAAGCGCTGTCAAAAGTTAAAACACATGTATTCAGTGTATTGCGCACACAATGTGTGTCTGTGGCGGTAGCGCGTAGCTGTGGCGGTAGTAAGAGTTGGCCAACTTTTAACTTTCGTAGCGCTTCACGGTTGACAGCGCTACACGGTGGACAGTTCAATACAAGTTAAGTAAACTATGTAGGAAAAGGACGTCGAAAGTTTATTGAGATGGTTAAATCTAAAGAAATTTTATGGAATTTGTGTCATCCGTTGTACAAAAATATTAAATCTAGTTCAAACTAACTCAGAGCATCGGCCATTGTTTATAAACGGGTTTTTTGTTCGACATAGCCGCGCCACACCATTGTGTTCAATTTTTTTCCGTACTACGCCACATGGCTCCGCGGCTGTACTACGTACTACGGCTACATACCACCGCTACGGGCATTGGGGTCCCACGGTTACGTGTCCAATCCTTATTGGATTCGACCAATCCTTATTGGATTCGACCAATCCTTATTGGATTCAATGCTTTTTCATTCCACTTGCGGGTGGGGTTTTGTATTTTTTTCGCTGATTCTGCTACACAAAAAACCAATTTTTGTTGAACAAAAGCGAAAAAGTTTCATACAAGTTTTATTTGCTCTTATTTTCTTAAATGCTTAAGTTTGTATTTTGAACGCTGCCGTAATATTTCAGCAATTACCGTAGACAGCAACCAACGAAATCGTCGATTCCGTCCATTCCATCTGTAGGAGAACAGTTTTCGGTTTGTTTGTGATTTGAAAAACAAAAAATCAAGGTGGTTGAAAACGTTTTGCTACAAACTACACCCAAATAAAATTTAAACGAGGCCAAAATATTCCCTTGAAAATAACCAATTCTGTGCCGAGAGGTAAGCGTTCCCACAAATACTTTTAGGAACTTCAACAGTGAACAATTTGTGATAACTTGTTGACAGCACATTAGCCGCCAGCACACATAGACAAATCACCCACCTACCAACACTTGGATTGTTGACAACGGTAGAAGACAACGGAACGTACATGGACGTGTAGCTGACAGTTGTTCAGCAGCGATATTTTTTTTTGTTGGGCAAGCTTACCCAACGAAAAACCAAAGAAACAGTTTCAGTTTCTTGGATAACGAGGACACGAAAGCGCCACCGCACACCCCTCGACGAAACGTGAAGTGACAGTTTCCGTGTGTGGCATCGCACTCATTGTGCGTTTTTCTTCTTTTTCTTTACATATTTATTTTCCGTTCAATTAAATTCCTTTGTTTGTTATGTGGATTCGTGTTTTCCGCTACTAAATGACTCGGTAAATGGTGAAATTTTAATTGAAATGTGACCACATTTGGAATACCTTTTTCTTGTTCGTCTGTAGCAATCCAGCCTAATAATGGTGGACACAATTAAAGTTGCTGATAGGACAAATGCCTATCCGAATGCTACAAATCCGACAAAGCCAAATGGCGAACAGTTCAAGCCCGTGGAAAGTACAGTCAAGCCGACCTTTCTCAGACCGAGGTCGAAGGCGCCAGCTCCAGCGGAGGAGTACGATTTGGTGCCACCGGATGGGGGCTGGGGTTGGCTAGTGCTGGCTGGATCGATGATGGTCAATATTCTGATACCAGGAACGATAAAAAGTTTCGGTGTTTTGTTCCTGGAGTTTTTGGACGCTTTTAACGCATCACCAGCGACGGCAGCATGGATTCCCGCACTGTGCTATTTTTTGTACAGTTCACTGGGCCCGGTCTCGAGTATTCTTTCAGTCAAATACTCTTATCGCACTGTGACGCTGTTGGGAGGTGCGTCGGCGGCAATTGGCATGATAATATCGTTTTGGGCAACATCCGTGACGTTTTTGTATGTGAGCTACGGAGTTCTGGTGGGCATTGGTGCCGGACTGTCGTTTCCCCCGACTGTATATATCGTCACTTCGTATTTTGTCAAACTACGGGGGCTCGCCAATGGTCTTTGTATATCTGGAAGTGCACTAGGATCTATAATTCTACCACCATTGCTTAGGTTTCTGCTGGAAACCTATGGATATCGTGGAGCAGTACTTATAATGGGAGGTGTGACATTAAATGTGTTTGTGGCTGCAATTTTCTACGAGCCTGTAGAGAATCACATGATTCGCGTGCCCAGGCCGAAAAAGGTGCTAGAGGACATTGAAGAGGAAGACGTGGGAATAGTGCTGAAATTCGAGAGTGTTGACATAGCCAATCCAGAGTTAAAGGCTTTAACAGCCGCTGACGAGCAGATCGACGCTAAAAAGTCTCCTGATCTCCAATATCTGATGAGCAACGACGCAGACAAGCAATTTGGACGAAGTGCATCGGCAGCTGTTGTGCAGTCGTTCAATCGAAACCCGGATGAGTACAATACGCAGCCGAGATCGAGGAAGATCAGTACGCCGTCCTATAGCTCAGTGCCTCAACGCAATCAGACTTTTACGCCGGGCCAAATGAACTCGCAATCGTCACTGTACGCCGTGCCGGAGCGCGGCACATCGCACAATAGACTCGATCGCACATTAGCTTTACGAAATAGTTCCAGGCATCGCCTGTCAAGACACTCGCCTTCCACAAGTAGTTTTCAATACATCAGCACACCGTATCACGGGAGCACCCTGTCCTTTCAGCCGAAGGAATTTTCCTCACATCTATCGCTTAAGTCGCTGGGCAGCGGCGGTGCTTTAAACGAAGAAACGCTTGACGGAGAAAAAGAGGAACCAGCGCCGAAAAGTAAATTTTTTGACTTGAGTCTGCTGAAGGACCCGGTTTATCTGGTCATATTGATTTCGAACTCAACAAACGCCATCGGCTACACAAACTTTATAATTCTACTGCCTGCCTATGGAGTGGCGTTGGGTTTCGACAGATCCCTGGCAGCGTACTTAATATCGATTGTATCGACGACAGACTTAATCGGCCGCATTGGAGGGTCCGCGCTCTCCGACTTAAACCTCATACCGAAGACGTGGTACTTCATTGGGGGCCTTGCAATATCGGGCATTTCACTGGCGGTGCTGCCGTTTACAAAGACGTACGGCATGACCAGCTTCTGGTGTGCAGTATTCGGCCTCGCTTCGGGTGTATACGTAGGAATAACGGCTGTGATTATGGCCGATATGCTGGGCACTGAGCGTCTAACGTCTTCCTACGGCATCAGTCTGTTTGTGAATGGCATCCTTCAGTTAATAGGTCCGCCACTGTGTGGCTTATGGTTCGAGAGCGCACGAACGTACAGTCCGCTGTTTCACACGCTTGGCATTATACTCTTGGCCGGCGCCAGCTTATGGGGATTCATGCCATTTATTGGCAAGAAGGACCCCAAAGAAATTGACGATCCAAGTCCGGAGGTTGAGGGTGGACTTCTCGAAGACGATGGGTAGGGGGCCGGAGATGTGTAGACATAGACTCATTTTTACACAATTTTTTGTAGATTATTTTTTTTCCTTTACCTTAGATAAGTTGAAGATGCAAAGTATTTAACAGAAATGTACATTTCTATTGATTTATATTTTTTTTTTGTAGATTTTTGTTTCTTTAGCTAAGTACGCTAAGTATTTACACACAAATATACATTGTTGCCTATTGTACTAACTATTGTGATTTGCTTGCTACTTTGCAATAATCTTTGGAACACACATTTTTTCAAACGTCGACAGATGTATTTTATTTGCTTGGACTTTGTCGTTTTTTGATGCTAGATGCCAGACCAGAAGTGAGTCACTGCTGTGCAGTTGTTGTCGATCTGGGGCTCTTATCTTTGCTTTGGTTGTTCGAAAGTGGGCACAAGGGTAATGTGTGCGTTCGCGGAAATATTAAATTATGGGAGTTGTTTATAGATGTGCGATACACAAAAAACCAAATGAAGCTGTCTGCGGTGGATGACATTGAAATAAAATATGTTATCAACGGAGACAGTATCTAAGTGGTTCCGTCAATGAAACATGGGTTTGCTGATGTGTCTGATAACAAAAAAGGATTTATAGGAATATCAAAATAAAGAACTTAAATTTAAAGTCGTAATCAATTACTAAGCGTTCAAAGAACCGGGGTTGCTGTCTGATAACCCGATAGGGTAAGAACAAAACGTGTTTTCCCTAATAAATTTGGGAAAAAGTACCAGTCACTTATCGCAGTTGCAACTACGGTTAAACAAACAATCACGCATGTATATACTGGACTGGTATAGTAAAAAAAAATAGGTCGCGATACTCTCGTACGTCGGTATACAGATAAGAACCCGTTTAAAATGAAGGGAAGTGGAAAAATACGTCATGTTTATTTGTATATGAGTTGTGAAGTTCATTGAAGAACAGAAACAAGCTGCATTTGATTTAGAAAGCAGATGGATATACCTACCTACCTGTATAATTTTGTGTTCAGTGCCAACCAATGGAAACTGGTATAAACATTCGTTCTAAAAGGTTGTGTTTGGCTTGTAAATGCAAAAGCCTTTATTTTAGAGTTTAGATAAGGAACCTACTCGAAAAACGCAATTTATTTATTTGGTCTAGTCTTTAGCTTTTAAATGATTGTGGCGTAGGTAGTGAATTTTTAAGGAATACCAGTGCTACAATCAAAAAATTTTAGAGGGATAAGGTAAGAAGGAACAAATAATTATCTTTCGGTTTCATGAGCTCCACTTAATTTTTAGGTTTTATCATACAAAAAAAACTGTAGGCATTTCTACACAGCCTAGTTTGAGCTCCCTAAAACTTGGATGTTTTTTTAATTACTGTAGAGGCGAATTAAAATACGAGCGTACGAGATTTCGAAAAATAAAAACTGTTTTAGCTTACCGACAGGGAATGAGTCGTGACTATAAAAGCTTTTGGTTTACGAGATGTAGCAGTAATCATGTGGACATTTAGCATTTTGTCTGGTGAATGATATATTCTGTGTCAAAATTCAAAAAAAAATCTATCTCTTAACAAAGATTAATTCGATCACCTCTTACTTGAAATCTCTAAGTTCTTCATGGAGACATAGGTATCTAAAAAGAGAATCGACGATTCGCTGAGCAAAATCGTGTTGTAATTACAAGATGTGCCAAAGTAATGTAATTACAAAATGTGCCAGTGAAACCTGTCTTAAGGTTAGGAACCGGAAGACGAAAACTAGATGTGGAAGGTGTCGAAAAACCCTCTTTGTAAGAACATAGCCCCTGAAAAGTGCCATGCTCTCTAGAGTGCCTCTGAAAAATAAAAACAAATTTTTTTTTTAATCACGCAAAAATAAATGTGTGATCTTACTAAACAAAAACTTGCTATAACTTTTGACATTTTTTTTAATAATTACAAATAAAATATATTGGTGGTTTATGGAACCTGGGAGTGTAATAGTGTTTCTGAAAGTTCAGTAATTAACAAATTATTTATGTATAAAGGAAGCTGTAAGCGTATGTGTAAGTTTGAAACCTGAATTAAAAAAAAAATAAATAAAATACCATCGAGAATGAAGCCATACGCGGAGCATGGAGTCCTTTGTCGAAGGTTCAATTGAGTTAATAAAATTTGGAATAAATTGGAGTTATTTAAAAATCTTATAACAATTATTAAAGATACTTACTTACTTAAGGTGGCGCTACAGTCCGGAGTGGACCTGGGCCTCAGCCAACAAGCTTCGCCAGCCAGCTCTGTCTCGAGCTAGCCATCTCCAGTTTCGCATGCGAAGTTGGCTGAGGTCCCCTTCCACCTGCGTGCGCCACCTGAGTCTCGGTGCTCCTCTACCGCGCCGTCCATGCGGTGTGGATTCGAAGATTTTCTGGGCCGGGGCGTTGGTGTCCATCCGCTCTAGATGACCCAGCCATCGTAGACGTTGTGTTTTGACTCTTTTGGCTAGGTCGGTATCGCTGTACAGCCCGTACAGTTCGATGTTATATCTCCTCCTCCACTCTCCGTCTATGCAGACGGGACCGTAAATCGTCTGAAGAATTTTTCTCTCGAAGCAGCCTAAAGTGTTTTCATCCGCCTTTGACAGGGTCCATGCTTCTGCACCGTAAAGCAGGATGATGAGGTTCTTATACATGGACACTTTAGTTGCTCGAGAGAGGGCTTTACTACTCAATTGCCTTCTTAGCCCAAAGAAACAGCGATTGGCAAGAGTTATCTTTCGTTTGATTTCAGCGCTGGTGTCATTGTCTGCGCTGAAATCAAACGAAGGATAACTCTTGCCAATCGCTGTTTCTTTGGGCTAAGAAGGCAATTGTGGTGGTCAAAGGATAGACTCAAGAGGATACAAGCATCCACAGGTTTTTCTAAACCCACCTCTGTCTATCAACTCCTACTCTCACCTCAACGTGGTGAACACCGGGTGCCTAGTACCTCAACTGGAGATTGGGTTCCAACCCCTTTGGAAGGTTGTTGGGGGTAGCAGATGAGAGAGGGGGGGGGAGGAGTGTTCCCACTAAGGCACTTCTCCTTGCATCCGGACGGCAGCGGAGGAATTCCCCAGATGGAATCAACGGTGGCGTCTATAGTTCCAGTCAGGCCGAAATACTTAGTGAACACCTTATATGGGCTACTACGACGTATTCGGAGCTCAGGCCTATAAGGAGCGGGCTATCCGGCTCTCCGTCCTTAGAGCTAAACAAAGGATCTGGTCCTCCAGGTTGGGGGTCGTGCCGTCGGGGTGACTTCCCGGCGAAACACCAGTCACGAATCAGAAACAAGCCTCGGATTCGGACGAAATATTAAAGATATGTTTTAGAATTTGCTATATTTTTTCTATAAAATTTTTTTAATTCCATCCACTTATTGCGGTTTTTGGGAAAAAAAAAACTGTTAATTTAACATTATTTATGGCTTTTAACGCTGTACACCATGATCTAAGGGCCTAGTCATAGCTATCATTGGTTTGCTGTCATATAAAATTCTATTTTTATATTTTTAAACGATTGTGTAAGCAATTTTGGCTTTTGTTGGTATCAAAACAGACCTTAAGACTCGAGTTTAAAAATTAAAAAAAAAATATTTTAAAACTTATTAAACACTTAAAATGAATGCATACATATTTTAAAAATCGTTTTAAAAATATTTTGATGTTTTCGAGATGAATCTCAGAATTTGCCTGGTTATTCAAAGCTTGCTATAATCTTTACGAAAATTTTGAAGCATCGGAGATAAAATTGTGTAAAAGCGTAACAGCTCGAGGTGAATGAAACCATTTTCTCAACCACTCTTGAATACAAGACGACCAACAATTTTTTTCGAATCCAAACGGCATATTGGGAACTTTTTCGACACAATCAAATGTTCTTCTCGGAGCGTCAGACCCTCACAGAGGTAGGTAACGTGAAAAACAATTTTTTTTTATGACATAGGTAGGATTTCGACCCAGACCTCGGGCAACAAATTTGTTTTTTCTTATTTTTTTTTCGTAAGTCTGTATCTACGTTTACTCAAAATCACATTTTTTAAATATTTTCACGGCAATTTGACCACAATGTTTACCACAATAGCCTTCCTTTAAGCTTAACTGTTTCCTTAAATCTGTGTTCAGTATCTTTAAACCTCACCAGACCTTTAAAGCTTAGATTAGACTGCACGTCATCTTGGAATATTTGGGAAAACAGGAAAATGCTTCAAATATTCTTTGCTTGCAAATTGACGTCTCGTACTTCAAATAATACCAGACTGCACTCGTGCTGCATTTGTTTCAAAATATACGGAAAAGAAAAGTTACCCGCTAAGAAATTTATATAACTTTTTTTACCTACATTATTTTTTTAAAATATTTTTAACTTAAACACGCCCATTGTTCTCATAGCTTAAAAGTGCTTAATTTTCAGAGCCTGTCTCAAAAATTTCTAATGCCGAGCCGATTGCCGATCTAATCTTTATTTTGCAAATATGTAGCTTAGCTCGTTTCATTCGTTGTCTCACTTGTGACCTTCTGTATTACGAGTATAATTTTATTTTTGTTTGGCTCTATTACCTACATAACTTTTAGTACCTACTCATCTTTTGAATTTTCCAAATCATAAAATGAATTTCCGCAAACATAGGGAATTGACATGATGCAATAACACGATCCATTTGATCTGTAGTTGTTGACCAGACTCTTAAAATAGGTGTATTTTTTTTTGTGAATAATAGGTAAGAAATCAACTGCTGCCGGCAGCTTGACTTCTTGGTTACCATCTCCTGATTGTTAAAGGTCTGACATGTATTCTACTAAAATTTTCTTTCGGAAAGAGTTATTCATAATAAAATTCTTAGATATTTCGTTTTGTGTGAAACCATTTTTCCAAAAACTTTATCTTTTGGTCTAATAAATAAAAAGCTAATAAAATAAAAACTAACTAAACTTTTTTTTTTGACAGAAAAAATTAATGTAATTGCCAGGTCTAGGTATGAACATTGGTACTTTCCCGTGTTAAAATTTTATCGGATAAAATACTGAACGCTTTTGTTTTCTGATTTTTTGGCATTTGCTTAAATTTAACGTTTAAACGTTGACGTTTTTCCTCGAAATGTTGAAATGTGATTATTGATTAAACCTTCAATAAGCAATAAAATATTGATAACAACCAACTTGACGCTACTCTCCTTTTGTGGGTGCGATAGCGATGACGAAAACATAATCCACCAGAGGTCAATAGAGAGCAAACTCATACAAGATCGCATTTTTAACCCGAAGATGAATAACCAGTTTTAATGTTTGTTGAAGTTAATGTAAACAAATGACATCACTGTTATATCGTAGTCTTATGTGTGTGACGTGAATCACTGTTGTTGTTTAAATATTTTCAATGTAAGAGTCAAAAATACTTCCTTTATTTTTTAAATTATTTGATCAAAACAATTTTTCGATACAAATATTTAGAATCGCGTTATAAACATAAAAGTTATATATTTTATATACTCACCCATGTTCTTTAGGCAAATCAAGTTGGGTAGAATTAGTAGATTTTTACATTTTATTGGTCTGATTCCGAGTTGATATGCCATAGAAGGGGTGTAACATTATATTTTTCCTTTATATTGCGGTGCCACATAGTATAGGAATATTCATGGAGAAAACACGTTTCATGCTCTTATTATCTAACACCTACCTACTATACCTAAAAACAAAATTTTGGTCGCACTGTAGCAATTAAAAATTAAGCACGCAAACTGTGCAATAAAAAACTGCTCTTTCAATTTCGCAACAATAATGAGCACCTACTAACCTTGACACAATGATAAGGACAGATGAAATCTGTGATTTACAACAATTTACAAAATGTATCGCAACCACATAATTCAAAGTTAATTAAAATAAACACATAATATGTAATATGGTTTCAAAAAATCGATAACAACCCATTTTCATTGCAACCTGTGCAATTTGTTTAAACAACGACAAAGCTTTGTCAAGTAATACCTATAGATACCAATATTTTTTTAAATAATTTAGCTGTAGTCCCAAACGTAGGTGTTATCAAGCATATGCTAAGGTAAAAAGTAAAAAAAAGTCTTCATGCAAAGGAAAATTGGGAGTTCAAATAGAGTTCAAAGGGCTAAACAATGTAACAGTCAGTAGTTACTTACACTCCCGTACAACTGAATAGGTACACAAAACACGGTTTGCATTATGCCTTCTATTCAGCTTCTATTTCGTGTGTAGTTGATGTTTTTGTCACTCTCTGCAAAATCTAGGCAATTGGAAAAATGCATTTTACAGCTACTCATTTTGCATTTACATCTAAGTCATCCCTGATTAAAGCAGGAAATCGTTAGAAACTAAAGCGGTTCTGATTTTAAGTCGTCTGACTGCTTTTGTTGTCGCATACTGAGACCTCCTGCACATTTTTCTTTATAAATAAAACTGCCACCTAATCATCAGTTTCGGTCATTTTTTCAGCGATTCCGCGCTGTTTTATGCCAGATTATGCTTTACACTTTCATATGACCTTTTCAAGATCGTTCAAGCACTTTCCTACGATCCATATTATAAAAAAACCAACGGTTGTTTCTTTAAACTATGAAAGTCTAAAGAGTTGAATCCATTTCAGCGTCGCTATGGATCACAAACTGAAATTATTGTCCTTGTTAAGATCATTATTAAGATAAACGAAAAAAAGTGCATAATTTTAAGTTAGCAACACCATTAAAGCGCAAGTTTGATTAAGCGTTTCGAATATGCCAATATCTTGTTTTGGTGCGTTATTCGTAAACAATTGAAGATTCAAGGCATGCAATAAAATTAAATAGAGGTATATGCAATAGAAGTTGAGATAGAACACATAATGCAAACCGTATGTTGTGTACCGATTCAGTTGAACGGGAGTGTATTAGAAGAAAAAGCCGCAGATCAGAGGCAAAAGTTAATACTCCTTCCACTTATTTGATTGGTTCCTTTGACTTTGTTACAAGTGAACACTTGCCCATTTTTTCGGCTAAAAGCAGTTTAAAACTGGAGTTTGTGTGTAACGAACTTCCTTACGCCCACCACATTTGCGATATGGGGTACCGGTATAACAAACTTTTATAGTTATATTAAAAAAGTATTAAATAAACTTTGTAGTGATATCTTCGGCTGCTTCTTATCCTGTACTACAAGGGGTATCACAATAGTCTCCGTTTTGGTCTAAGTATTTCTTTTGTGAGCGAAAGCAGCTACCCAACCTATTCTCAAGGCCCAACAGGAACAGATGTGACGCCAGGTATTATGTTAAGACTAATGACTAAAGTTCCTCGTGTTACCGTCTTAAGGCTTCACCCCATTGAATCCGTCACGTCAAAGTGCAACAAAGTTAAATACTCACGTTTTTATGGGAAGCGGTCTATAGAAGAAGTTCGTGACGTACGTCGCTTCCCATTAAGAAGAGGTGTGTTTCACTAAGTTGTCAGTTGTGTACTTCGACGTGACGGTTGCCTCTCGTTATAAGACCTTTGGCATTAACCGTTCCTTTAGTATAAAAACATAATGAAATGGTTGCAAAGGGTTGACCTCTGTGCGAGCGAGATTTACAAGTTCTTTTTCATACTAAGTGATCAAAAGTGACATTTTGGCGAAGATTTTTTTTTTGTTTGCTCCTACTAATGGATGGCGGATGATGGTAGAGGCGTCGTTACCAAAGCAATGCAAATGCAATGCTGAGGCAAGTAAAATTGTGTGTTGTTTTGGCAGCACAAATATTTATTTGAAATGCATGTGATCCGATCGTTAACTCGTCTCACAAATCGCTTTTGCCATTATTTCCTTATAAAATATAGGCTCGCGTATGTTGTTTGTTTGCAACTAGTTTTTAGTAACAAACAGTAAAATTTAATTAATTTTCTCTCTTACCTACCGAATATAAATAGCCATGAAATCATCGACTCATAGTCATAATTACCAATAAAACCAAGAATGTAAATAGATTCGCACCATCTGTTGTAGATAGATAAGATAAATAGCTATCATCAGTCTTTGCCGCTCAACCAAACCGTGCCAAGGTCTCACAGTCATTGACCATTTATGTATCTTGTAGAATGGGAGAACGTTATTCCATCGCACTCTTTTTACTGATGCAAAACAATGTATCACTGCAGCTTAACGTAAACAGACATGGAATGTGTGAAAAGTCGTTACCCCTCCTGGTACAATACTCATGCGTAGAATTTAAGATTTTTGACTAAAGGTAGACTTGTTTTGTTTGTGTTAAGAGTTAGCTGCGAATATGTACTTGAGTCCATAACAAGAGAGAAGATTATATGCAGTATCAAAATTGGTATACTGCACTCTTTGTTAAAAGCTTACTGCAGTGTTCCTTAAAAACTTTATTTCGGTACCTATATGTACCTACATACATGCATACATACTTAGTCATTTTTTTCGCAGAATAGGTAGTTACAATGCCTTGTGGCTCTCACAACATATCGGTTTGGTTATGGCCAAAGTTGATGGTCAGATGTTCCATCCATCATAGGATGATTTTAACGGTTTTGCTGCTGTAAGACCGTAAAATTGAACTAGTTTTTTTTTGTAACTTTTAGAGCTTTCGCCGTTGTTTGATAACATTTTTAATAATTATTTTCGGATAAGCCGCGTTTTTGATTTTCTATGAGCATAATTCTGAACTCACCCCGAACGTTTCGCTTCGAATTGCATCGAGCGTGGTCACCGGGAAACTTACAACCTGCGGAGCCAATCTCAATTGTAACGCAATCACAGCAGTTTCCCGGTGATCATGCTCGAAGTAATTCGAACCGAAACGTTCGGGGTGAGTTCAGAATTGTGCTCATAAAAAATGAAAAACGCGACTTATCCGACAATTATTATTAAAAATGTTAAGTTTTTTTTTGTCAAATGACGACGGTGGGAATGAAATACAGACCTGCTTTGTTCAAACCTTACTTCCAAACTTACTTAAGTTTCTTTCGAAATTTCGAAGAGCCTGCAGCTCAGTCCCACAGCCTGGGCTCAGTGTTTGTTCTGCTCGATTGCTAGACTTACTTTATGTCAAGTTGAGAAGGAGATAGGTCTTAGTTACTTTTGGTAAGCTTTTTAATTAACGTAATAAAAAAGGAGTCTTTGATAAACCTTAAAAGTCCCCTTCCTTCCTTGTTAAAGTTCAAACGGTCGGTCAAAAGGTCGGTCAGAACTTCTAAAACATGCTATTTGTTTTGTTTGACCTTTTCTTTCGGTGGTGTAAAATGAGTTCCGCGAGGCGTTGCTAAGTATAAGTTATTTTTTTTTTTAGTTACACTGAAATATACCGTTTTTATATTTAAACACACTTAAAACTTAAAAAAAAAACTTGCAACTTATATTATATATTTCCCATTTTTCGCTTTTATTATAGAGAATCACCTTGTTTCTTAAATTCTGTTGTTTACCATTTTGGTTTTGTTTTAGAGAGAATATATTAGTCAATGGTGAACTTTATGTTAGCATATGTCCTGGCCATAAATAACTGAATAACTAGATATTCAACTTGCGTCCGTCTTACCCTCCAACACCCATTTGTTTATGTTTTTTATAATACCTTTAAAGCTTTTCCAAATGTGAGTGAATTCATCAATTCGTCATTTCCATGCAATTTCATTTTGAAGCTTTTACATCAGCTGATCTCGCATGATAAATTGTTGTTGCATCTTCTTAACACGTATTCGCCGACACGGAAATTTAAAGCTTTGTAAAAGCTTAAAACCCGTCGCTTATGCCGACGACCTTGTGCTCATAGTGCGTGGAAAATTCCTGCCAACACTTGTTGATCTGTTACAAGATGCGCTGAATAAACTAAGCCGATGGACCGGGTAATGTGGTCTCAGCGTCAACCCGTCAAAAACAGAGCTCGTCCTCTTCACGAAAAGCAGGTCGATACCGGTTGTAGAGCTGCCAACACTCGAAGGCCCAGCTCTTCAGCTATCTAAAAGTGCCAAATATCTCATCCTGGACAGTAAGCTAAGCTGGAATCCAAACACAGAAGAAAGAGTTAAAAAGCCTACACAGCCCTATATACGTGTAACCGAATATGCGGGAAAATATGGGGGCCGTCCCCTAAAATATCCTGGCTTAAAACGGCCATAGTAAGAACTATACTCACCTATGAATGCTGCGTCTGGTGGCCAGCTATAACCAAGTAGAAAAATATAAAAGCTTTAACTAAGGTACAAAGATTGGCTTGTCTCGCCAGGCAGGTGCTCTGAGATCTACGCCTGCCATGGGGTTAGAGACAATCCTTCACATTTCGCCTATAGATCTCTCTCGTGTAGGAATGACAGACCATATAACACCTTGTCTTGACTTCAATCAGGACTACTCTATTCACATTCCCAGCAGAGAGGACTGAAGGCTTAATAATGTTATATCCAACTCCGAGCTAGCAATCTACACAGATGGTTCCAAATCAAGTGAGGGTACTGGAGCACGTGTATGCTCTGACAAACTCGGTATCCTAACAAGCAGAAGACTGCTGAACTCATGCAGTATCTTCCAAGCCGAAATTCTAGCAATACTTATAGCCGCCGAAAAGGCCACAGTATTGGAAATATCACAGGAGGATACTTCCATTTACGTAGACAGCCAAGCAGCCATTAAGGCCCTGGCAACACCAACAGTAAAATCTCGTATAGTAGGACTCTGTCGCTCAGAACTAAGGGCTCTAAGCAGACAGAATAATGTCCGCATTGTTTGGGTACCAGGCCATAGTGACTTTATCGGCAATAAAAAGGCTGACGAGCTCGCGAAATATGGCTCACATCTATGTATGTATTACTACAGCGGACATAAGGACCCATTCTCCGCTCTCCTCTGTAACAGGCGAAATGTCTGCGACTATACACAATATAGCCCAAAACAGATGGGAAAATTTGCAGAGCTGCGGCCACAAAAAGGCGCTATGGCCATCTATAGATGGCAGCAAATCAAAAAAGCTTATAGCATTAAAAGGCCATCACTGGCCATAGCCACAAGAGTGATAACAGGCAATAACCTGTTGGGAAATCACTTAGCAAAACTGGGAATCACTAACACCAACCACATTTGCAGGGGATGTCATGATCCAGAAGCGGAAGAAGATGTGAAGCACCTCCTCTGCCAGTGTCCAAGTTGCAGCAGACAGCGTTTTCGACTTCTGGGCCAATACTATTCGACTATGTGTGTACCGTGTGTACATAATTCACTAAACGCCTGATTTTGTAAGCTGAAATAAAAATGTAATTCACTGTTTTTAATTTCACCGCCTTGTATAAAAAGATTAAAAGATAAAATTGACAAATCCATTACGTTTGAATGTTGATTTCCGAAATTTTCCTTTAACTTTTCTAACATCCGTCTATGCAGACAACACATATTGAATCAATCGTTTAACGGCAATTATAACTAATCAATCGCAATTGAATCAATTATGCATATAAACACAGTCCCAATATGTGCACGTAGACGCATTTCTATTGTGACAACAAATAATTTTCATCGCACCCGTCGCCGTCAGTCAGTGTAATAAATTGAAATGGATCATGCTGGATAGATGATGTGGATCAAGTGGATCCACTACATTTTTGCTTATATGAATTTGTTATGCCAAAACACTTGTTCTCTTTGCTCACTGTTAGGTTGACCTCGTTCTTGATTCTTTCAACATAAATGGGTTTTATGTAAAACTAATAAAGAAAAGGGACAGTGTCACACATAGAATTGTGAAGCGCCATTGTTACACAGCTAAAATTTGAAAAAAGTATTTTTAAAAACTAGAGATGGTCGCGGATTCAACCAATTTTCAAACTTGATCTGAAGAACTGGACCATCCAGCTCACTCACCTTCTTTCAGCTCTCTAGCTTAAAATTTAAGGCCTAAAAGTTGTTTGCATATGGACGGAAGGACGAACATGGCTTAATCAATTCTCCTGTCGGTTTCATTCATATCTCTAAAAGGTCTAAGGGCTCTGCAATGATTATTTTCCTGTTATAAACTATAAATTAAACTTAACATACCTTGGGTAGGATAACAAGTGAGTAAGTGCAAGTTATAGAATATATCTGGTATATAGAAACATTCGTCTGTAACGAACTTCTATATACCTAACCTTATTTAAGGTTTTACACCAAATCCAAAAGTTTTTTGGCCCGGATTTATGTACTGTAGCTGTAAACTATTTCAATTTATTAAACTCTTTCACTGGTTGTGTACATTTAAGACCAGGTCTTTTACAGTAAATAATACAATAGTGAATGAAAATTATATGTAAACTTAAAAACAACTTTTCTTAGTACAATATAAATACAAATAAATGAAGAAATATAAGACCTCAAGTACAGAGAAGTTTCAGAGAGAAAGAAGGTAGGTAGGTATAGAAAATAATTTTTTTTTAAAACAGATTTGGAAATTTTTTGGAAATCTCAACCTTAAAACGTACAGGCCGTGTGATCTGCTTTAATTATTCCGGTAGTGAATTCCACAACCGAGTGTCGCTGACGAAAAACATTCTTGAAGAATTTAAATATTTAAATTTTGGAAAGACGTAAGCTTTTCATACAGAAAGTCATATTTCTGCACAAACTTTTTATAATTTTGTGCAGAAATATGCAAACTGCATTTGAGGTATTGTACTAGTGTGCAGCCCAGGATGCTATTGCGGTAGGCTGAGATGTGGTCGTATCTCCGCAAAGCATGTACGTACCTAGTCATGTCATTAAATGCCACTAAAAGTTTATGCTCAGACATGGAATCAAACTTAGGGTAGACAGCATCAGCATATGTTATAAGAGGCAATTAAAGTGTTTTTTCAAGATAAAGCTTTGTATTTAGAGGCGTGAAACTTCTTGATGCCCAGAGCTGTCTCAAGACACCATATATTCGGTCAACAATATAATTAACGTGATTGCTGCAAAAAAGATCAGACCTTATTTTCTAACCAAGACTAGTGACTGTGCTTTTAAATGGGACTTTCATGCGACATTCGTGATTTGAATAGTAACTTTAGGAAGGGAGACTAGGATGTTGTCACTATAAATGCTTTTTGCTAACAAATATTTATTTTTTTGCTACAATATTAGCCCATTCGCAGCAGCCCAAGCACAGATAACCTTCAGATCTTCATTCAATCTGAATATCAGATCTTCAATAAGTCCAATCGGCCTCGACAGCTATATTTGAATATCGTCAGCATACAAAAGAAACAAAACATTCCTGCAGACTCTAGGGAGGTCATTTATAAACATGCAGAATAAAATTGGTCCCAGAACAGAGCCCTGAGGTACACCCACTAAAAGACCCCTAGGATAAGAAACTTAAAACCCAATGGTTACTTTTTGTACTCTGTTCAATATAGATAGCTAGCTATAAGACGAGCAGCTCTTTTGGTAAATCCAAAATAAAAGATAAGTTTTTGGCACAAAATATGGTGATTGACTTTATCGAAGGCTTTCGAAAAGTCAAGCAAGCAAAAGACTGCCACAAGATCGTTATCGAGTTGAAGACGAATGTTATCTAAAATTTTTACCATAGCGGTAGAACAGCTATGATTACATCTGAAACCAGATTGATATCGTGACAGAAGGTTTTTTGACTTTAAATGATTTGTGACTTGTCTTGCAAGAATTTTTTCTAAAACCATTGATAAACATGGCAGTATATTTATAGATTCAAGCTATCTTATTTTTCTTTCCTCTTCATTTTCTTTCACAGCAGTAAAATCGAAACTATTCTGAACTATTCTGAACTAAAATAATCTTTAACTGGAGTGAAGTTAAGTTCACTCTGAGTGGTGGAAATAAGGTCAATCATTTGTATTGGCACACCCCCCAAAAAGAGCATGGGCTGAAAATTAAAATAATTTAATTGTTATTTCTGAAGAATCATGAGAAAATGCGTTTTCTGAAAAAAAAAAACAATTTTTCCTAAAAACCCCCTAAAAGTGGGCTCAAAACTTTATATAAAACAAACTAAGCATATATGTAGTAACATCTTTAATATTTGTCAATATATTTTTTTTTTCGTTTTGGAGTGAATTTTCCGAGAAATCGGGGTTCTTAAAGATCTGACAATTTAAAAATGGGCATGGTCAATGGTGTGGGCGGTCCGATTTTTGCCTAAATAAAGGCTTCTTATGGGGTGCCGTGGCGTAGTGGTTAGTGTGTGTGCTTACTACGCAAGAGGTCTGGGTTCGAAGCCTACCATCGTCACCTGAAAAAAAAGACTCGTTCGTTTTCACGGTCCCCACCTCCGCGAGGGTCTGACAAGCCCCCCGAGAGTATCCACTTGTCTTGAAAAACTTCTCAAAGTGCCGCTCGGATTCGGCAAAAAATTGTAGGTCCCATTGTATGTGAAGAAATTCTAACACACACAGCATACATGGTTGAGAAGTTGGCTTTGGTTCACCTCGAGCTGTTGCGCCGCTCTATTAATTTTTTTAAAGGCTTCTTACCAGTATTGCTTTGCACAAAAATTTGAGTTTCTACGCCATGCCTCAATAGACCAAAAGGTATTTTAAAAGAAAATGTGGAAGATTGTATCACATTAAAGCCAGTAGTGGGCGTGGTTGTTGGCGGATTAAACCAAATTCTTCATGAGTGCATAAGTGCCCTAAGGCTGCTACACAAACGGACCTTGACTTCGTCTTCGCCCGTCACCATGCGGGATGCAAAAAAATGTTAAAACATTTTAGAAAAAATATTAGAACATTTTTTTTTTCTTTTTCTTCTAAACGGTTATTTTGGTCATTTGGTTTTATATTTATCACTAGATATTTGAGACTATTATCCCTCAGCGCATGTGAATTGTGCGCTGTCAGGCGAAGCAAATGTTACGTACATTTTATTGAACTAGATCTTCGCTTTGGAGTCGCATTACTTAAATATTACGTTTTCTCTTAACGATTCCCCAATGAAACTTTGAAGCCGAGAGGCTGAACTCTTAAACGTCAGGCCGAAGCGGAGCAAAAGCTTCTGCGTGAATCCCACTTTATTTTTTCCATTATTTGATGGACGCCCTCTGCTGGGACATTTTATGCTGCGCAGAACTGCTTAATTTGCATTTGCCGTTGCCGCTCTATATAAAGGTTTGATAAGACTTTATATAGGTATGTGAGGCGTTAAGTTGCCATTTTTCCTGGCAGATCTTTGATCTTTTCCTGAATGTGTAAATACATATGTGAACGGAAGCTTCGCATACAAGTGCGTGACGAACGTCAATTCCCATAAGAACGTGTTTATTTAAATGAGTTGTCAGTTGTGTACTTCAAGAGTGACGAACGCTTGAAATACACTACAACTTCAAGCGTTGGGCTAGAGACATTTCACCGTAGAACCAAAGTGATGTTGCTGTGGCGGTAGTAGTAGCGGTAGTAAGAGCTGTCAAAAGTTAAAACACATGTATTCAGTGTATTGCGCACACAATGTGTGTCTGTGGCGGTAGCGCGTAGCTGTGGCGGTAGTAAGAGTTGGCCAACTTTTAACTTTCGTAGCGCTACACGGTTGACAGCGCTACACGGTGGACAGTTCAATACAAGTAAAGTAAACACTGGAGGAAAAGGACGTCGAATAGTTTATTGAGATGGTTAAATCTAAAGAAATTTTATGGAATTCGTGTCATCCGTTGTACACTTATATTAAATCTAGCTCGAATTAACTCAGAGTATCGGCCATTGTTTATAAACGAGGTTTTTGTTCGACATAGCCGCGCTACACCATTGTGTTCAATTTTTTTCCGTACTACGCCACATGGCTTCGCGGCTGTACTACGTACTACTGCTACAATGGTCCTATGGTCAACTTCGGTTGGTTTCGAAATTGCTTACGAGACAGAAAAGACAGTTTTTTGCATAAAAAATTTTAGTTAGTAAATAGGATTTAAAAATATAAAAAAATTTATGAAGCAGCCGAAAACATATAAACACATTTTACACAATCTACAACATTAGAAAGTTTAATCAAGGATTTAATAAGAGCCGTAGGACCGCTCCGTGTATGGCTTACTTGCTTTTTTAATGTCACTCTGTTATACGAAACGCCGCGAGACTTACAGGTCCAAATCACCTAAGGTTGCCCTTTCCAGTATTTGCTATGTATGGGAAATCTATGCATACAAGATACAAAGAAACAATCAAACTCATAATATTTACCTATGACTTTCGGCACTAATTATTGTGCAAATCTCTGGATTGTGGCCAGGCTATTATCAGAGTGTTTACATTTTTCTTTAATGCTTCAACGGAAAGTAGCAGTTTGCTAATGAAATTTCTTTAGTTTGATCTTAGATTACGGAGGTTCTTTTGTTACATACATACATATGTACATACAAGCCTACATTGCTTTAGTTTTTCTCAGCTCAAAAATGCTGATGGCAAATTACATTTGTTTTTAAATTTTTAAACAATCATTTAAAATGTTGACGTTCACAATTTGTATGATTTCCTTACCAAGACAATTTGAACGAAATTGGCAAAAATTTCTCTGGTGGCCATCCTCTTACTACGCCTCTTTTAATCTAAGCTTAGACTTGGACCTTTAATTGAGTGTGGGGCGTCCATTGCAATATTTTGTGATTTTTTTTTGGTATAGCCCGAATTAATTATTATTTCTAGTCGCGTTGTGAACATAAAAGCAATGTTTTCTTTCTTTTTTTTTTTTAGTTGTAGAGTTCTTACTAAAGCCCCAACCTTGAAGCAGAAGGGTGCCAAGCAAAAGTGCGCTTAAACATGCTTATCAATAACTATGCTTTCCTGGGTTCGGTTTCCATAACTTCGATTAATGAAGAAAAATATGTATGAAATGCATTGAGGCTTATCAGAGGCCTTCCACGAACGAGAGCTGTCGCTTCCTAAAGAAACAATCTCAACAGTCCAGGCCGACTGTTCTGCAGCACATTGGAATAAACCCTTAAGCCAATCCCAAAGCTGCAGTAGAAACAATATTTTCCCTATTTAACCCTGCATGAACAAACTGCATCACCTCCTCCACATTGAAAATTTGGTCAATAAAAATTGAGCAAATTGCTTAAACTACTATACCAGGCAACCATGCAGTGACAGTAGGTACAAATCAAGCAGCCGGTGCTGGCGAAGCACAATAAAAGAGGAATGACACAGAAAACGAGTTTATGGGAAACTCCGCCTCCCACATAGCGGGATCTGAATTTGATCCTCATAAATAATGACATGGTCAGGGATGCTATGAGGTTAAACAGAACTTGTAAGAAAGTTGTTGCATTATTAAATATAATTTTAGTTAACTTCAAAAGTTTTAAAGACAATAAAATTGCTCTGCTTCTTTCTCATGTGGAGCACAAAAGGTTTAATTTTTGATTTTTTATGAGTTCTTGGCCTCAACTCCAAAATAATTGTTTGTGTAGAATGATTATAAATGCGTTTCGTCGCCGCAAAAGATGGAAAAAGATCCTAATGTTTAAAATATGAAACATTAAGCAATAACTGCTCGCAAGCTTTTAACAAATGTAAACGGACCGCTACGTGTATATGACTTCATACTTGTTTTAAGTATCAATTTGTGACACTCTGCCATAAATCTTCGTTGTCATCTTGGTATCATATTCCTGACTCGAATTTGGCTTCGTTTTACGTTTTCATTTGGTTGCATAATTTTGATTCTGTTTTTTTGAGTGCTCAGAAATTTATTATTTTTCTGAAAGGTTATTATAAAAGTTGCAAATTGCAATGCAACTGCACATAAAACATTCTTAAGTTTGGTCAGTTCCAATAAAGGTAACGAGTCTTGTCCGCTACACTGGAGTTGTGCATTGAAAGAAAAACTACTTTTAACAAAAGTAATAACGTTCATCTGGCCGGAATTGTGCTTGTAGCAATCCACATGCCAGAATAAGGGACTCCTTATACTAGCGACAAACCTGTGCTGTCGTCGGTACTTTGTGCATATTGAGTCTTAATTTATTTTATGCGAGTGACAGCAGTTGCTCATTATTTTTCCGTCGTCTGCCTTTTCCGACAGAAGAAACCCGATTTTGGTCAATTAAGGTACACAATGACATTTTTCGTGGTTAACCGAAAAATTTACGCCCTTTTCAAATTACAATTTAAGGTTAGATCAGACTGTATGCCATTTGGTCATATATATTCCTTGTTTTGACAGATATCTGTGTCACTATCAGATCATCTAGTGTAATCATCATATTTCATGTGACCATATGATAATATTTTGCGGTGACAGATAAAAATGGCCTTTAGCATAAATTACTGAATAACTAGATATTCAACTTCGGACATGTAAAAGCTATGCCCACAAGCTGAAATTGATGAATTTACCCATTCTCCAACATTTGTTTACAAATGTGAGTAAATTCATGAATTCGTTATTTCCATGCAATTTCGTTTTGCAGCTTTTACATCAGCTGATCGCGTAAGGTAAATCGCTGTTGTATCTTCTTACACGTATTCACCGACACGGAAATTTAAAGCTTAAAATTTGAAGGCTTTATAAAAAAAAGTAAACAAATGGGTGTTAGAGGGTAAAAGGGACGCAAGTTGAATATCTAGTTATTCAGTAATTTATACCTTTAGGGACCACTGTGTAACACAAACATACATATATTGCGCTATAAACTCAATACGCCCATATGTCATTCTAGAAAGTTTCATTATGATTTCTTTGGTCACATCAAAAAATCATAATTTGTTTTTATTACATGCATAAATGGAACATAATATTTTTAGATTTGAAATTTTCCACAAAATATCAAAATAACTTGCAAAAAAATTATCTTTTCGTTCGAAAGAATTCTTTTTAAATTTGTGTTCATCGTCAAGTAGCGTGCAGACTTTAACTTTTTAGGTAAATAACAGTGGCATACAGTGTTATAACTTTTGTTATTAGACAGATGAAAAGTATATCATCCGTACTTTCAGCAGAGAGTATATGACCGTTTTGGCGATACACGCCGTATAGTAAACTTCTGACTCTAGTCTAAACATCTGACTTTTATAGCTCGTCAAATGGGCTTATGATTCAAATTTGAGTCATACATTTTAGCGTTAGTTCATAAGACCACTTGGTATACAGTCTAATCTCACCTTTATGATCGCAACTTCTTAATTGAGGTCGGTAAATGACAAAAAAATCGCAACACGTTGACTGCTAGCGATAGGTCTATGTTGCTGCAACTTCGAAACTTCAACTATATTGTGCCTTTCAAAATCAAAACTTTATTTCCTTAGCTTTAATTACAACAAAAACTTTAAGGTTTTTTGTTATAGGTGAGGCCTGTCAACTGTATTTTTTACAGCATGAAACAGTTGGTACAATTGTACTGATATCGATAAAACTGGGTTCGGTTAGGCGCAAAAGTACAGTCTGTTTATTTCGATTTAGTTTATGCCTGTAAAAACCATGTTTTCTTTTATGCCAATACACTTAATCTTAACAGTTTGTTTTGAGCAATCTGTCAATCCAACTAGGCAATTTCCAGAAATTACTGTTTTTACTTAAATTATACTACACTAAAACATTACGCTAGCAAGGATTTGCATTAGAAAATTCCAGGCGTAAAACATTTGTTGTACTTTTTGCTATGAAATTATTATTATTATACACTTTAAATACTTTGATGATATCCGTTAACCATGCAAACCTACCTGGAATAACTCTTTTAGGATAAGCAAACATTTTGTCAGGATTCAAGCTATATTTTTAGGAGTTTCAAAAGCGTTAAGAGTGATTCCATAATTTGAAGCACTCATTTTATTAAATAATTACTCGATATTTAAATGAATATTAAAGTGTATTTTTATTATTTAAATGAATATAAAACTGTTTTTATTTTGATAAAACTATTATTTTTATTGTTTCCACTCAAACTATGATCCGATAGGTTAATATATTTTTTTTTGAACAAAAATAATTTGGAAATAAATGGTTCTGTTTAAATACAGTTTGAAAATGTAGTTTTCCATCCCTACTTTGTTTTAATTGTTCTATACAATTTTTTTGCTTTATATTAAAATTATATTAAAATTCATTGCTATATAATCACATTTAAAAACTCAGTTTATTGCTTTATGATTGTTTGTATTCGTGCGCGAAGTCGGTCATAAAATTCGCCACTCAATGTTTTTTTGTTGTCGAGGATGGTTCCTCGCCTGAACATCTCCAGAAATCGCTTTCTGAGGCTTTCGGTGGACATGTTTAAAATGCATCCAGCAATTGTAAATCGAAATGTGCTCTTATAGCAATACCTTTTGCACCAGTTAATTTAATCCACAAGTATAGCCAAATAAAACAAGATAAGTTCCCTGAGAAAAAACCGGAACAAGTTTACCGTGCCTGTGTTTTTTTTTTTTTAGAATTACACATTAGTAACATAATATGTATTTGAGTGTCCTCATTACGAATATGTTAACAAAAATTGTCGATCTAATTTAGTTTAAAAGTTAGAGCTGAGGAGAAATTTAATTTTCCCCTCAATATTTCTTAATTTTTACCACCAAACAAACGTTTACAGATTCAAATCTGTTAGTTTCGATGCTACCATTCTGTTTAAAACTACCGCCGAACAAAAAGCACATTAGTGAGAATTACTAGGACGCTTTAATGAATAATATTATTACAAGCCAATTTAAGAGGCAGCTAGAAAGATGTTTGTAAGCAAAAAAAATATATAGTATTAAAATATCAAATATGTACAAAAAACTTTTTTTCATTTAACCTCATAACATCCCTGTCCTCAAAGTTATTTGGGATACTATAGTCCCGCTACATTGGAGGCGGAGTCATAAAACTTGTTTTCTTAGGTATTCTTCTTTGATTGTCTTTCGCGCGATAACTCCGAAATCTTGTGTTGTGCTGGGAACTAACTACTTACTTCGGCCGCATGGTAGCCTGGTATTTTAAACGATCTGTGATCTTTGATTTGACGACGCGTGCCGAAATCAATTTGGAACCATTGTATTTGGGAACTGATTCTTTGCATTTCTTTTCTTTAAAAACGTGTGAATTGTTTCGTATTTCGATTACGCAAATTTAATATTGGACAAAGGGTAAAGAAAAGCAAATTTTGCGCTGTGCTTAAAGCTAAGCAATTCAATAACTTTGCTTAATCTTTCATTTGACCTCATAGCATCCCTGCCTCATAATTATTTGTGACAATATAGTCCCGCTACATGGGAGGCGGAGTCATAAAACTTGTTTTCTTTGGTATTTCTCTTTGGCTGTCTTTCGCTCCATAAGTCCGAAATCTCGTGTAAAGCTGGGTGACCAACTACCTACTGTGTCTGCATGGTGGCCTGGTACCTTAAGCGATCTATAATCTTTGACGTCGTGTCGTGTTAAAAGCAATCGTGTCATTCAGATACTGCTTTCTTTTAATGTATTTTTTTAAATAATCGAATTGTTTCCTGTTTTGATTAAATGGTCAAAAGATCAAATGTTAAAGAAAAATACTTTTTCGCATCTGATTACGTAGTTTAAATTTCGGGCAAAGGGTAAAGAAAAGCCGAATAAGCGTTTATTATGCTCCAAGTAAAACAATTCAACAATTTTGCTTAGTTTTTCATTTGACCTCATAGCATCCCTGTCCTTATCTTTATTTTTTACAATAGGTATAATCCCGCTACATTGGAGGCGGAGCCATAAAACTTGTTTTCTTTGGTATTCTTTTTTGACCATCTTTCGCGACGACCTGCCTGGCCTGGGGATGCTACCTACTGCGTCTGCATGGTAGCCTGGTATTTCAGAAATTTGGGCAAATGTTCCTTATCGTACTGATTACGTATGCGTTGCGTTTCTTTCTTTTTGGAAGCTATGTGTATGTGTGTATTCGGTAAAATAATGAGTAGTTCGCATTGCGGCCGTCCTCCTGATTTTTTTTTACAAAGAAAGACATTAAATTTAGAAATTTTTTTTTTCTTTATTAGTGTGTTTTATTTTTTCTTATCAGTTCTTTTCACAGAAAGTATGTTTTTTAATTTTACAAATAAACGTTTAATTATGGAAGTTTCTAGTTCTTTTATATTTTCTTACATCCTCCCTTGCCTTTCTACTACAGTTACATTTATATTTTACTTTAATTATAAAAAAAAGACTTATTTATAACAAAAAAGAAAGTTTCTTCTTATAGTAAAAAAATATCATGCTCACAAAACAATTTAATTTAAGTTTGTTTTTGTTTTGTCTGTGGATGTTGTTATTATTTGTTTTAAGAATGAACAGAAGATTGGATTGTATTTGTGTTAAAGGTGTCTAAAAACTGTTTCTATTGTGTTTGTTGTTTCTATAAGAAATTTACAATTCATCCTTTTCTTTCTTGACTTCACCTTCCGTTGTTTCTTCGATGTCATCAACATTGACTTCACCCTATAATGGAAAAGTAAAATGTTTAAAAAATACTGAGAACCTTTGTGCCATAGTTTGTAACTTACGGTTGCAGCAACGTCTCCACCAGCATCTAAGAACTTGACGAAATCGTCTAGAGTCCTGTCCAAGTTGTAGTCAATCACTTGGTTATCACCCTTGCGGTAGTATTTAAGTGTGGGGAAAGAGGAGATCTTAGTGTGTTCCAACTCGTTGGCAGTTGAATCCATTTTGGCAATAACAATTGTTGGATGGTCCTTGTATTTTTCAGCCAATTGATCGTAGATGGGCGCCAATTGCTTGCAATGCCCGCACCTATTTTCGTAACACAACTGTTAGTCAGAGATTCAAAATTTTAATAGTTTTGTTTTATCTTACCATGGGGCGTAGAACTCAACAAGCACATCCTTTGTCGCATCAAGAGCAACCTCATCGAAGTTTGTGGCGACGAGCACTTTCACTGGATTTTTATCCCAATCTTCTGGCAGTTCCTGGCTCAACAAATGCTGTTTCAATTTACCATCCAAGAAGCTTTGGACGAAATTCTCAATGGATTCGGGAGTCAAGTCGCTGGTTGGTGGCTTGTATTTGGCCATATCTTCTTCTAATTTAATCAAGCGGATAGTTGGGACTTCATCCTTGGACATTCCGAAGAATTCAAAGATACGAGCATGATCTTCCTCATCGGCACTTATGGTAACAAATAGAACTTCATCGCGGTATTTGCCAGCGATTTCCTTTAGTGGGTCGACGTACTTTTCAACATGTCCTTTCTCCTTTGAGACGAAGAACAACAGATGGGATTTGACTGAACCTCCAAAGATTTTCGACGCTGACTGATGGTTGAAGTCAACAATCAAGGGTAGCGAGTAGACTTGAGCGAATTTCTTAAGAGCCTCCTGGGTGACTTCGCCAGCGAAGACTGATTTCTTATCGTCGAAGGGCTTGAACAGAACAATATCACCGTCCTTAGCTTCGTACTTGACAATTACATCTTCGTTGCTGGTAATACCGAAGCTAAAACTGTCAAGGGCATTAGCAGTGGCAAGGAATTCCTTAGCGGCCTCGGATTCGCGATCGGCAAAGAAACCAACAAGGGCGACCTGGAAAAAATAAAAAATAATTAAAATTTGATTGGATATTTCTGCTGTTTTAATTTGTCAACACTTTTTATGTCGGATTTGGGTTTTGGAGGTTTGTCAAACCTAGCCTAATGGTCAAAGTAACATTGGCGGTAAAAGAAAAATCTGATTAGACGAGTAAGCTTAAATTGATTTTAGATATTGCCGAAAGAGGTAAGAAAATTCAATTTTATATAGAATGTTTTCATTTTATGAAGTTCCGGTGCCTTCTATAAAGCAGACTAATCGTTTAGAAATATTCCATGTACCGGGCTGAATACCCTTGGCAAAAGAAGCTTTCGTGTCGTTTAAGATTGTATTTGTCGGAACATGGTATAAGTTCGTTTAGGTATACAGATTGTTATGAGTTGTGACTAACACTCATATCGTAATCTTGAAAAAATTCTGGGTGCTAAACTTTGGTTTTCACCAATTTGGTTTGGCATAGATATCGCGCCCATTTTTTGTAGTTATTTTTATGGTTTAAACCACAAAAAGAACTACTCTTAAACAAGTTGAAGCAAATACGTCAGAAAAAAAAAAATAGATATGCTTATACCCGTAAAAAAAACAGCGAAGTAAAGTAATGAAAAGATTTGAAAGTAAACGAGCAAAATCTGCGAAGAGTGAAAAAAAAACAAGATTGCCAATTTAACTTCCCACTCGAAACAGCCATCAGTTAGTCATTGGTTAATCATTGGTCACCAAACAGACGAACTTCCAACTAAATCAAAAATCCCCGAAAATTGCTGACATTTGACTCGGGTCCTTTTCAAAAGGATAAACTTTCAAACAGATAAACGGCTGTATAGTAGCAAGCCCAGAGCTCCTAAACCGCAAAAGGAAGAAAGAAATACTTGTAGCATCATATGCAACGGGAAAGCACAGCCCAAGAGGTAATCAAATATGTAGTCGCAATCAATGAGAACAGTTTAAAAAATTACAAAAGAGCTGACAGGTAGTCAAACAAACCTCTACCCAACAGCTGCTAAGGGCTTTAATAGATGGTTCATTGCCGGATCCGCATGAAGACCAGTTTTGCTTGAGCGGTATAAGGAGCACTTTGCAATGGCTTTCAATTGATCCAACGAAGCGCACCAAAGTCAAACTGAGAAACGTCGAAAAGATAAAAACTCTTTAGAATCTCAAACATCCCAGACAGCGTCTGCTAAGTGCCTGCACATATTTTATTTAAGTGAACCTAGGAAGCAGTGTTTTCCCGTGTGTTTAAAAAGGATTCTCACGGAATAAATAACCTGGAGACATTTGCATATTATCTGCGTGGCTGCAAGAACACTGGATGGTATTATCAATTTTTAACGTAATAAATGCTAGCCTTCATGAAGACCAAGCTATTTTTTCCCCCTACTGCTTTATGCGCAGAAGAGGCTACGTGCAAAAGAGTTGTAAATGTGGAAGTAGCAATAAAAGCCATTAAAGGCTGTCCTCAGGGAGGGGTTCCTTCGCACTTTCTGCAGTCAATACTTGTGGACGAGCCACTCACTGTTCTAAAACAACAATGGCTTCTATACCATTGAATATGCTGATGATATAGCTATTCTTATAAGGCGTAATCATGAGGGATACGACAGGCGACATAATGCAGAAAGACTTAAAAATATCATTGGAAGGTGAAGGTTTTTCATAAATATCATGGTGTGAAGGTGAAGGTTTTTCACCTAGCTAGAAGAAGACTAAATAAGCTTTAAACCCTAAACATTAAGCGTATCCCTCTTACAATCTGGCAAGCGGTTAAGTCCCTGGGGGTAATTCTAAAGAATAAACTCATCTGGGGTAACTCTAAAGAACGAACTCATCTGGAAGTCCCATAAGCAAAAAAGCTACTTAAGATGTATGGACCCTAAAACAACTCGTTGGTTTAACATGGAAGATTCAATGCCGAAATGAGTCTGTGGGTCTGTACTCAAACGATTAGACCAATTATTTCCTAAAGTTAATCTAGTTAGAGTTAATGTTACTCTAGTTAGTTAGTTAAAGAAATTAGTCAGAGAAATGATCTTAGTATATAATCTCATGACTCTACAATAAGCTTTAAAAAAAAATTATAAAGTTACAATCCCGAAAAGAGAGGAATGGACAAGCATTCCACATTGGCTAAATGATGACCCCCAAAAGTGGTATACTGACATGGCGAAGTCAAGCAGTGGTGTTGGGGCAAGTATAGTTAGGTCGAAGTGCTAAATAAGGAACCCACAATTTTTCAAGCCAAAGGGGAGGTTATCGAGATGCCATAAAAACCTAGGTCAAGGATAAGGGTCCAATAGATCTTAAAGGTCGCAGAAAAAGTGGGTATTAATACTCGCACCCCATATAATACCTACGAAGAGTTTTGTAAAATGTATGGTTGTAAGAGGGATCTCAACATCCGAAGTTGGGTTTGGCCAGTCTGCACCCTGCCACGATCTATTGGCAGCGATGTCAACTCGAGGCAAAATAATCTGTTTGCTCACTTGTTCAATGTTATTAACAGTTAAGTTTTATAAACTGTTGTTTTTTTTTTGTAAAAAAAAAAAAACTTTAACTGAAAAAAATATATTCTAGGTCTCTATTTCTTCCGAAACATTTATTATTGTTTAGTTGCGAAGCAAAACAAACAATTCCCATTAGCATTATGATGCATATTTCTCTCAACTTAAGTTGGTAGCGGATGATTTTCAAATAATTTCACATGACACAAGCAATTAGAACACCTTCTTATCAGGAGAATAATTATTTTCAACTTACATACTCCAAATTATCCATTCGCCCCTTTAATAGAAATATCGATTCATTTAAAGGCAATTAAAATGTTATCTTAATTGCAAGAGTGTAACTAATTGAGTGTAACTAATAGGTCTTCACGGTACAGGTACTCTTTATTTGTTTTTTTTTTCTTTTCTGATTATTATCCATACAACGTCAATGAAACTCGATAATTTATAAGCGATAAAAACAGTTTTAAAGTTGTAATGTTTGTTAAGGTAGGCCATTAAGCCAGAAAACTAAATTAACAACAAAACTAATGCGTCCACAGTTGAAGCATGTTTTTGGCTTTACAACAGTGCAATCAGAATACAATACGATAATATATAAATAATAGTCTCGGAATCAAATTTGCGGGCAAAAAACTACATAAGTAATGAACAGATCCGCATAATATTTACATCGAACATCGAATGAACTGCTTATTTATAAAAATGAGTATAATTTTTTTAATTTTAGCAAATTTTTCAGAGATACGGTTGATTAATGGCCGGTTTTTTAGTGCTTAGTTATGACCTGCTTAAGCCAGAATCTGTTGATCCCGCAACAAAACGAATCAAGAGTTAACTCAGCGAGCGCTTTTTCAGTGCAGAGTTAACACCGCAAAGGTGTCAAAATCATCGATGACTCATCGAATGACTCTCCTTGCTCTCGCTTTACATAGAAAAACACAGGAAAAAAAGTTCGAGTCATTTACCGATGTCATTTTTCACAAAAACACGTAAAGCCACTGCCATTTTAACAAGAAAATAATTCAAAAAAGTTCATTCTGTTCACCAGAGTTGATCCGGGATTAACTCACCAAATTTGCCGAGTTAAGCCGAGATCCCGGATCAATATCCTCTGAAAAACTCATTTCTGGGGTTAATTTCAGTTAAACTTGGAAACTCGAATAATCTCGCACGGAAAAACTGGCCCTTAAGACAGCAACGAGCTAAACTCTGAAGTGGGTGGAAAAAATGCCTGCGCATGTGATTGCGCAGCTACATTTTCTAAGCCATTAGATAATTTTCATAAACTTTCCGTGTCTTGTGAGTTGTATGGCTATAATAAAAATATAATAATTTGTAAAACATAAATATGAATTTGGTATTGCAACACATATTTAGAAAACAGTTCCATTGGGATCGCCTTATGCAAGATTCCGGATGGATATATTTGTTCTTTTTTTCGGAAATAAAACAAGAGGCAAACAAAAACTTCTACACAGTTCATGACGAAAGAAAGGTAATTGGAATTTTACTCCAACAGCTAAACATTTGAAATACGGTAGAAAAATAACCTACCAGCTAAACATAAGGTAGAAAAAAGAAAAATCTAATTCTAAACAAAAAAAATGTATGCATCATTTCGAGAAAAAAGACCAATACAACTCGGGAATGAATTATTAAAGCAACTACCTACATAGTAAGAATCGATATCAGAAAAAAGCACTCAATATTCAAGAATCAGAATTTTTTGCTAAGATGAATCCCTGCGAAAAAAGTTATCTAGTAAAAGCGGGTTAACAAGAGTGGTTAAATAGTAGCAAGGTAGACGCTCAAATACTCTAATGCTGTGTACACCCACGAGATACCTTTGATACTTCTTCATATAAAAATTTTGTAATTAGCAGAAAAAAATGGTTTCTGCTGGCAAAATTACAACCTGGCTTGAAAACATGCATGTTTTCTTTTCAACATACGCCAGCAAATCAAAACGCGTTGATACGACTCACAATCTGCCAAGACGTCTGATTAAAAATCTGGTGTATTCTCAAAAAACAAGCTCAAAATTGACGTGATTAAACTTGTACCCGTTTGTCATTTAAGTTCCTCATAAAAACAATCCTCGTCATTCTTTTTCCCGATAAAAACGACAATAGGAAGCGCATAAGACGGTTTTTATTCCAAAGGGGAATCGGTATGAGCACGTATCTAAATAAATATTCAAACTCGTTTTCTTTTTCAACGCACATGCTAACAAAAACTCTATTCTAAAAATACTAAATGCGACTCCAGATCACTTTCCAAACCTAAACGTTATACAGTCGGTACAATCCAACAAAAAAAAAAAATCAAAATTGAATCAAAAAAATTAAAACTTATGTAAATTTATATGTATCCAGAAACCCCTTAATGCATTGAAAGTAAAAGGTATCTAATATCCTTTCAACAAATAAAAAATTTAACATCCCATTAACATCTTTTTTCAACTAAAGAAAAATATATATCGAAACTTAAAATCTCAAAAAGAACGCATCTAATGACCCATAAATTTTGACCCCAAACATAATGCGTTTTCTAAAACCTTTTTTTTTGACAAAGGTCAGGTAGATGCAACAAAAATGGTTACAAAATTACCAACACTCTTACCTCATTATCCTCCAAGTATTTCTCAGCATCCTCGACAGATTCCAATTCTTTTGCTGGTGGTCCGGTCTTCTTGTTGACCCATGCAACGATTTCGTCAGCTTGGCGTCCACCGCCATACTCAACAGCAACACCGTTACGGAAGAACTTCAACGTAGGATAGCCTCGCACTTGGTATTCCTCAGCGAGATCACCTTCTTCAGTGGCATCGACTTTGCCCAATTTGATTGGCGATTCTTGTTCAGCTAATTTTTGGGCAGCCTTCGCGTATTCTGGTGCTAGAGCCTTGCAGTGACCGCACCATGGAGCATCTACAAAAATAGAAAATAATCAGATAAGATGTGGTGTTGCATAGAGATGACCCTGTTTGAAAATAGAAATGCAAACGACACGTTGGAGTTTGTATTCCTTCTTTCTTTCTCACTTCGGTAGATAGTAACGTACCACCCAAAAACTTATCACCATGCACAACGTGGCTTAGCTGGCGTAGAATAATGGAAATATGTCGATACTACAGATTTTGAAACGTGGATGAGTTACTCATATAAACGAGGGAAAATGTTTTATTTTTGTCTTATCAAATGAGTACGCATTTACTTTGCTTAATTTTTTTCTTTCTCTCTGATAAGATTTTTGGATTTAATTTTTCATTATTGCCACATGAAAGGTTGTCGGTTATTATTAAGCCGACAACGTGGCTAAGACGAAAGCAAATGGGATTTTTATAGAACACAGACTGTTGACATAGGCGACATTTTCAAGCGATTACACAATTCTTTGTCAACAAATCTGCATAATTATGAAATCGCCTCTTCGGTGTTTGTATGCTAATTTTATGAAGAGCTCTTGAACGTGAAGTTGAATATTTGTTGCTTTTGTGTTTGTTATTTGGTGGCCAATGTCACGGGAAAGCAAACTGAAATTGGGTTTTTCGTCTGTGTTGCCTACGATAGTTTGCGATTTTCGCTTTGCACACTCGATAAATATGTAAGCTGGTCTTTTGCCGCGGCAGAGACGACAACAGATAGAGTAGTTACTGGGCCATTCAACTCAAAAGGTTGATGATCTTCGAGCGATCTTGCTTTGGGTTCGTTAATGGTTGCGACCAATCGGTGAAGTAAAATAAATGGATGCTAACATAGTAAGCGAAGACATTTTGAAGGGACCAAAAAATTTTATAAGGTTTATAACCTCTCTGAAAGCTGCTTTTGATATTCAACGTTTTCAATGTAGATATGCATTTGCAAAAGAATTAAAATTAACTGGATATCTCTGGAGAAATATGCAAAACCAGATTCATATGAGATAGCCGACACTAAAGTAAGAAAACCTGTAACATTTTTTGTGACATTTCATGAATAAGTACTAATTATCAAAGAAAAATAAATGTTAGGACACTTGGAAAAGCAATATATCTTTTGTAATACATAATATACAGAAGAAAATCGTGGGTGTAACATACCATTCGAATGCACGTTAACGAAAATGCCTGTATTTGAACGAGAAGGCTTAAGGTGTAGATAAAATTTTATGGATATGTGAGCGGGACAAGTAGCTGCAAATCGTAGACATTTCCGTCGCATTTTTAAATAATGCTTTCAGATAAAACCGTGATCTCATTTGCAATAGCATCCCATGGGGTTATTTAGGGTATATATTACTATTGCTGAAGATGACTTAAACTTGAAATTAGTGTTTTCTCGTCATTGGGCAAGCGCTAAACCCCAATAAGGTATAGAAACCACTGACAAATATCTGCCAAAATAGAATCGGCCGCCACTTTAAAATTATATTGACGAGATTAAGGTAAGTAGAAATGGATTACAAACAGATGAAGGAATTAGGTCCTCAAGGTTCTTAGCTAATTTCGCGTTTAATGACTTGTCTATGGAAAAATGAAACTACGTAGGTATTTCTTGAATCTTTTTCACGGCCCCGAACACCTTACGCACACATGATTGTTAGCGTCCAAGCTATTGCTCATTTCAGTACTAAGCGCCAGTTATTTTTTATTTATGACAAATAAATTTCCACAGAAATCTGCATAAGAAAAAAAAAGAAACAAGCTGGTCTATTGCCCACAGTCACAAGAATCAAGTCACAGACACAAGAATCGCTAAGTAATGAAGAAGCATGAGATAAGAGCTTAACTGGAGCAGCATCACGCCACGACCACACTGTTAATTGCCACACTTAAATTGGTGAAGAGATTAACGGATAGAAACCAAGCATAACAGACAAACCAACACATTTCTGCCAATGCTCCTCAAAAGAACGAAGCAACTTCGTCTTCGCAGTATACGAAGACTCTGTTTTGCAAAATCACAAGTTACATAGGTCAGATAGCACCGAAAACTAATTTGATTTGATAATATGAACAAGACGAGTGCATTTGTAAGGTAAAAAAGGCAGATTTCGCGATTTTTCGGAGTGGGGGAAAAACTCTCCCAGTTCTTAAGCTGAAATAAATATTAAGGAAACTGTTTCAGCAACAAAATCTGATACATTTTAATTATCACAATTAAATATAAGGGATTTTATAATTGTTCAAATAATATTCAAAAACGAATGTTATGCAAAAATATAAAATTCTTGAGCCACTAGCCACTTAGATGACACAGCTATTCAAGCACGTAGGTGTAGTAGGCGTCAAGTCATATGAGGCTAAAAAAAAATGCGCCCCCAATAGCGTAGCATGCTTTTGGCAAAGCCTTTTCAGGCAAAGGTCAAAGTATGATGCATGACTTAAGAACATATTTCGATGATGTTTATTTTTGGAGGAACCACGTTAGATTTTTAAAATGAGGGAAACTGTTGCATTGACCGTGGTCACTGGGAAACTGCTGTGAAAGTGTTATTGTTGGAAGAGAAAGGCTGCGCATGTTGTAGCGGTGCGCAAATAAACCGCGGTCACATCCTACTACTTCACAGGTGCTTTTTAGGGCGGTTGGGCACGGCGTAAGGGTAAAATAAAACTGTCATCAGGATTAAAGTTTGGGTGGTTTTTATTTGAATAGCCGCGCGGGCCAATAGAGGGATGTCACTTTTCACGAGCTAAGACGTTGGTTTGATCGAAATATATCCAGTGTTGATCATCTGGATTATCCAAGACATGTTCGAATATTGAAGATTTCCTCGTTGTGAATGTGTTCCTTTAAACGGGTTGCATTAAACCTTAAGGTATAAGAATACAGAAGCTATGGGCTATGACCCATCATCAGCTACAGGAGAATGCATAGTGAAAATTATCCCATAATTTGCAGCACGTGTTTTTGTCTGGATCAAAAAAGCTCTACCTATAAAAGAAAAATGAAAAGTCACAAGCCGAAATGATACCCAAACTTAGCCCTGATTAGGGTTCATCCTTAAAAGCAGGAGAACAAAGGATCTCAAAATGTTTTTCGTTCCAGGCAAATTGATTGGTGGAATGCGGTCCAGATTTAAGCAATTTAAGGTTTTCGTGAATTGACGGCGAAAATTTGATGGGGAAATCTTTTTTGCAATCAGTAAGGAAGAAACGTAAACCATGTCGGGGAAATGACAGGATGGCTTCCTCTTTTGTCAGACCGGAATAAAAGGTGGCACCTATGTTATTTCAATATAGCTACCTTAATATGTACTTCAAAATTCATTTTTAAGAACAAGGTAACGTCTTATTTCATTCCTTAGTTACTAGGTCATTTAAATTTCGAATTTTTAATAAGCGTTATTTTTAAAAGGACAAGGAAGTCGACTGTAAATGCGCAGTATTTTAACTATATATATTGTTTCATTTTAAAAAGTCGAAAATGATTTGTTAGGTACATATTAAAAATTAGATTACACAATGTATGCATGCAAGTGTGTACGTATCTCCAAAATAGCTACATGTGTAATGATTGCGAATTTATAACTCGTCTAAAGGATCTACGACTTGCTGTCGCAGTGTCAATAATCTCCATTGTATTTTTCCTCAGCCACCTGAACAAGTCTTTACCCGTTTCTTTGTTTATTTAAAATTCAAATTAAATATTCCAGTTCTTTCTGAATTTGGGTGGTGAAACCCACGTCGTAGATTTACCCAGGTGCTATCAATAGATAGGTACCACGCCCGATATGTATTCCCCCCGCAGAGTAAGTTAACTCAGCAACAAGTCTATTATCTGGCTGATAGTATCTAGTAGCAGTTACATTTTCAAATTAAAGACCAAAATTGCAAGGAAAAACCAAATCTGTTTCCATCAAGAAATCATAAAAAATTGTAAGAAGTTCAATAAACACAACAAAAGCGAAGAAAACGACGAAGAAGCACGAAGTGACACGCAAGCAATCCAGCGTACCATCCGCTGGCAATTATGTCTTCCATGTCTGCCAAAAGATTCACGTCGCACTTTTCCCAATGACCATTTATTTCTGATTCGAAGAACTGATCATAAATAAACAATTAATTGAACATTTGTTCGAAATTTCTGTGGCAAAGTGAAAATTTCACAATCGTGACGAACCTTGACATTTGTTCTTCTACACTGGAGAATGGAGTCGGTAAGGCAGAATTCCGAAATATGTTTAATCATTTTTATATTGATGAACGCATTTCTGGGCAATAATTTGACACGATTATGTTTCCATTGTTAAACTTTATGGCAATCAATTGAATACTTAATCATTTTCGAGGAAAAATCGCCAAAATAATGTGACACGTCACAGGCATCATTTGGAGACTTTCAAGCCACCGCTTTATATACACGGACCGGTACACCTGTTTCACTTGCACGCAAGCCTCAAACACATGTCGCCAAGGACAGTTGTCTCTTTTGTTTCTCTATTTGAGATATGTATTTTTTTGCAATTTTTTCCCTCAACTTCTTGTAGAGATTATTGACCGGATGGTAAATCCAGACTTATTAAAACAATTTACCATAAAAATGAATACAAAAATGGTACATGTACTTACAGAATTCAACTAAGACAAACTCATTGTCGGCGATGGCGGATTTAAAATTATCTTTGGTTAAAACTAAAACACCATCTTCCAGTTTGATTTCATCAGCGAAAACAGTTTGAGTCGCTGTCGCGGCAATCACAAATAACGCGCACAAGAATAACTTCATTTTGCTTAAATTTTAAGTCGAATATCTAAATTATTTAGTAATACTTAGGCTAATGTATTAAAAAAAATAATTTACGGATGTTCCTCCCTTTACCGGTGCTGACACGTTGAGAATTAAAAGGAAAATAATCGTAGAACTTGATACGGAATTTCTTTTTGTGACTGAACTGGAATGAAAGTAGGATGGGTGATGCGCCTACTCTCTCTGGCCACTGGTTTGGTCTTCGGTATTCACTGCTTGCATATGCCTAGAGAAAGGAGTACGGCAGGAGATGCGATAGACAGCTACACCGTTTTTGGGAAAGGAAAGGTATGGATATGGAACGGGTTGTTTGGCGGGATGTTGTTGTTTTCGTCGAAAATGAACGAACAACAAGCGAACACGTAGCAGGTTTTGTTGACTAGTGTCGTCTCTCAACTCTGAAGAAGAGCAAGCGAGGTAACTTGCTTCTGCTACAGGAATACAAAAACGAAACGGAACTAAAGCGTTGTCGAGAGTTATAAATCTGGTACTGTTTAAAACGTACAAATTGCTTAAAACGGAACGTTAAGTATTATTCATATGGGAGCTCGGCTCAACTCTTTATAGGGTCGTATGAAAACCAAGTTTACTTCTGTTAAATACTTGTTTTCCTAAGGGAAACCGTAGGAAGAGTTGTCACTTAATGTCAGCATCATTATAATATAACGGTTCCTGACGATGTTCGCCTGGCAGCGTTTGTAATGATCATAGGACTAGGACTAGCCATTTCTATAATGTTGCAGAATTGTTAAACCATTGTTTAACTTAAATAAGCGCCGTGTTTTTATAATATACTCGCGACCAAGGGATTGATTACTCTTTTAATGTTTGAAATCTTAGCGGAAAGGATTAAAGGAAGGGGAAAAGGGGGAGAGGTACCGGTGCACTCTAAACGTAGCTACGCGTAGATGGGTTAAACTGCCGTTTAACGTTTAAACCGACACTTTTGTGAGAAAAATGGGAATAAGTTTTTGTTGAAAAATATTATGAACGCCACTTACGAGTATCACGTTGCCCTGAGAATTTCAAATTAAATTTGGAAAAACTGTCACTTATACCTTAACTTTCGATGCAAATAACTGAGAAACGAAATGTCCAATCTGAGTGAGATCTGATTGCATTTTTGAGGTCAGCGTATAATTCTTGATATTTTCCTTTCCTTCACGGTTATTTAAAGGCAATTTTAAAAATAAATATGGGCTGACATAATGACTATTCATGTTTAACGCGGCCTACAGAAATTAAGGAAAAATACTAAACGAAAGTTTAGCTAAACATTCGAACAAGTTCTACTGAGAAACAGCGCCGCTTTAAGTACTGAGATTTATTTTTCGTGAAAGTTAAACTGAACAGAAGTTTAAGCTTTCACCGTGAAACCGGGCATTAGTATTTTTTTCTACGATTCGCATAATGAAACCAAGTAAACTTTCTTTTGGTAGATGACAGGTATTAGTGTCGAACCTAGCGTGGAGTGTATTATTTAAAATTTTGAATGCAATAAGTGCACAGATCCTAAGAACAAGTAGCAGTTGTGATTTGACTTTAACATAAAGTTTGATGCATTGCCTATACGAAAATTGCAGGACATCAAATAATGCCCAATCGTCACTGGTTTTTACGACCCAGATTCATCATCACATCAGTGATTTATTCGTTCCATTGTTTGTGATTCCCAAAGATGAGTGAGAAAACGCGCGCAATTTTTAACACATTTAAATTGAAATTTAGCTTGGTTCCTTCCACGACCAATGAAACGGTTTTTCGGTTACATTGAGTAATATTTCACGAGCGACAGCTGTATCTGCCATAAGATCCAATGCTATCCCATCTGTCGACTGCTCTGATAAGCCCTTAAGGTTAGAGAAGCAGTAATGTTATACCATGTCTCCACCCAGTACTAATCCTCGACTAATATAAATCTTTATTAAATCCTATTTAAATCCTCTCGGCAAGCGATTAAAAATAGATCCTCTCATAAATCCCATTCACCCTATTCACAAACCTATTTTCTGCACATTTGTAACAGTTTGAGAATCAAAAAAGGAAACTGAAACCGTCCCTGTGCGGCAGATCTGTCACAAGTACGTTTTCTATTGTGACTTACTGAGGAAATTGTTTTTCGCTTCTGGGACATGACATCGCCACTCTCTTTTGAAAGCCAAAATGACAGAAATATAGTTTTCGCGTCAAATTAATCCTATATTTGTCCGATGGAGCCACTTTTGGATTTATTTTTAATTGTCACCCGGTAATCTTCTTTTGGCTGTCGGTGGAGACAAAGTATTAGGTACTTGAATAATTGATTTTGATTCATGATGAATATTTTAATATTTTTGGCCTGGGGTCCGTCGAATAAAACTCAATTTCAATTTTATAGTTACACAATAAAACACTTTATTTATCAAACAAAACTTATTTTAATTCAAATCACACTTAATTCAACTTCGCTACTTAGAATTCAACACTCTATTTCATTTTTCACCTAACTATCGATTTTCACAACTCAACATTTAAAATATAACTGTCTCCTTCGAGCCCGTCACCCGTGTGTTTATAGTTATTATAATTAAGCACCTTCTAGTACGGTGCACCTTCTAGTTCCATACTTCCCCTTTGGTAATTTTCCGTTGATATTCTTCCGCTGAATTCCACGGAGGGGAAATTTTCGATATCGAAACTCGGACTTCGAACATCAGTTTGCTATCAGTTTTAAGCGAATCCTGCATGCCGTTTTATTTATTATTGCCACATTACAATATCATTATAGCTTTAGGCTAGGGAAATTTACCATCGATTTTATTCACACTGGCAGATCTTAGGATAAAATAGCAGCATAAATTACTGAATAAATAGGTACTCAACTTGCAACCCTCTTGCCCTCCAACACCCATTTGTTTACGTTTTTTATAAAGCCTTTGAAGCTTTTATAAAGCTTCGGTGATTACGTGTAAGAAGATAAAACAACATTTTACCTTACGCGATCAGCTGATGTAAAAGCTCCAAAACAAAATCAATTTCAGCTCGTGGGCAAAGCTTTGAAATGTCCGAAGTTGAATATCTAGTTATTCAGTAATTTATGATATACAGACAAATTATATAAGAGAATACACTCGCATACGCATGACGCGTTGACATCATTCGCCACCTATCCAGCAGAAAATTTTATAAGGTTAAGGTTTAATAAAATAAGGTGGGTATAAAAATATGTCAAGTCTTATTGAATAACCACAAAACCCTTAAGGTAAGCCTTATTCTAAGCGGTGTAACTCATTCAGATGCGAAAAATCACATGATCGAAACCAAATCCTTATTAAAGTATGCCCTACGTTTACTTATGCAGTAAGGTTTGATAACTTATACCTGATCTCCTAGGACATGGCCTGTGTTTGAATAAGGCATAAAATAAGGAATGTTGTATGCGACTACCTATTCATTTCCTTACGAATAAAAAGCCTCACGTGCTAAGGAATAATTTACGTTGCACTAAGTCTTATTTAAGGCATAAATTTTTTGCCTGGGTAGGGTTAGGGATCCAACCTGGGTAGGGTTACAACTAAGTTATAACGCAACTCTGACTCTGAAATACATTCCGCAACCAGTGGAGTTGGCGGATCAAGGCTGTATTCATCCTTGATTAGTTAACATCTAGTGACATCAATGGAAAATATTATGCTCTGAGAGCATTTTCTTTATCAGCGAATAGAAACAATCTAAAAAGCTCTTGACTCAAAAAAATTTGTGGTCCGTAGCTTCGTAGCTCTTTAAGATAGATCTCTTCCTATTTGGTAATTCGTCCAACATTAACTATAGACCTAGTAGGATTGTAAGATCAAGAAGATCAAGGAACCTAATCAGGTTGAAACTTACGTTGGAACGACCACATATTTGAAGTGGCCAAGAATGCTGCGAAATGCCTAGGTTTCTTAAGGCTATGCAAGAAATATTTTTCACCATTGGATTTGGCAAACATCTACAAAGCGTATATACGCCCTAGGTTGGAATACAACTCCCATGTATGGGCTGGTGCACAAAAGACAACTTTGCACCTACTGGATAGGATTCAGAAGCGTGCGATAAAACTGATAAGGGACCCCATCACAGAAAAATCGCTTGATTAACTTGAACACCGCCGCAATGTCGCCTGCCTCGCATTGTTTTATCGTTTCTTCTACAAAGATTGCTCAAGTGAAATAGCCAGCTTCATCCCATCTCTCAAACAGTTCAAACGTTGTACTCGCACAAGAACAAGTGCTCACGAGTTCACCCTTGAGCTTAACTTCGGACAGAACTTCACTTCAGCAGAACTTCACGAATGTGGAACCGGCTTCCACGTGTGGTTTTTCCTCGTACCTACACTCCTCAGCAGTTCAAGACCAAAGTGCACCAGTACCTCTCCTTTCTCTCCTCTGATCCTTTCCCCTCGCGTTTTACAAACTCAATATCTCAATAATCCCTTGAACAAGAGTGAATTATAAAAAAAGGTAACCTTGATCTGACTTAATGAAATCGAGTTGAAGACGTACTATAGTGGTACTAGTTCATTTTTTGTATGAGTGAGTATCAACTTTCAGCAACATCCTGCATTTAATTTAGGCTGTATTTAAAGTTCGTAAATTTTTCGTAAAGTTCGTAATTTGTTATTTATTTATAGATCGTAGATATACACTTATACCTACATTTAAATTATGAATATCTTCTAAATCGCTCGCATTGCCTTTATTTCTGTTTACTTACGAAATCAACAAGTTGTTAACAACGGAACTGAATTACATCATCAATAGTAACCATCAGCCCTGCCATCACAGCCCCATTACCATCACAACAATCAAACTCCAATTAACACTCAAAATAACTACCCAGTTTGATCGATAAGTTAGCTTTTAGTTTCAAGTTGACACTTTTGTTCGCATTTATCAAACGTTTTTCCATATTGGTTCTCTTTCTTAATATACAGTTCAAGAATGAGCTGCGATTCAGCTAAAAGCCTTAAAAAGCGATCTGAATCAAAGGTTCAAAGGCCGCGAGCAACGAGTGCAATAAATCCAGACGCAGACAAAAAGAAGGCCCGAGATCCACCCACACCATCCGGCGGACATATTGTCGCCGGCCCTACAAGGGCTTTAAGTAAGAGAATTTTGCAAGTTAGTAAGCCTACGACACTCTCAAAAAGCGAACTTCAGAGGCTTCAAAATGCAGCCAAAATAGTGTCTACGGACGAAAGAATTGAAGCTCAGTTGCAACGAGAAGATGATATCAGACGCATCGAGCAAGAAACCGAACAACTAAAGCAGAAGTTCAAGCAAATAGATGAAGCTAACTTACGAGGTCGGGGTGTTGAGGAAAAGGAGGACTTTGCCCAGGAGGATAGGATGCAGGTTCTGGAACAATCTTTTATAGCGAAACACGAGCAGGAGGAGGAAGTGAAGCAAGTGAATCGTATCATGCTAAACGCAAAGTGCCACGCGATTCGTGATGCACAAATTCAGGAAAAGATTGAGCTGGCCAGGCAGTTGAAGCTAGAAGAAAGACGATTAGAACTGATGATGATTAACCGCGCTAAGGCGTCTCTGAAGGCTGAGGATGAGGGCTTAGTGCGAGAAATGCAGAAGAAACAAAAATATGCAGCTGAAATAAAAAACCAACTGGTGGAACGTGAGAATCAGCGTTTTCTTGAAGCAGAACGCATCGAGGAAGAGGCTAAGATTCTAGCTCAAGCTACCGAAGCAGTTAAGAAGGATGAAGAGCGGCAAGCGCGCCTCACTCGTGAACGTCGAGAGCAGCTACGAGCGGAGCTTAATCGCATTTCTGAAATGTCCAATTTATTCAAAAAGATGCTGTTCGATCAAGAGCGAGAGGCTGAGATGCGTATCCATGTTTACATGAAAGCCAAAGAACAACGGGAGCAAACTTTAGCTATAGAAAAGAAGTTAGCAAAGCAGGCTTTCGAGCGTAAGCAACAGCTCTTGTTTGACTTGCAGTCGAGGGTATTGGAATCGAAGACCAAACGCGAAGAAATGGCCCTAATTCGTCAGCAGGAAAACATCGAACGTGAGTATCGTCGCAAAGAAAAGGAAGCAGCTATTCGTAAAAAGGAATTGGAAAAGGCTTTGCATGAAGCACGAATGGCACAACTTCACGAAGACCAGCTGCGAGAGGCATTACAACTTGCACACAACGAAGACGACTTCAAGAAAATTGTTGAAAATCTTAAACAGGAGGAGGCAAAGCAGGCGAAACTTCAAGAAGAACGCCTTAAGAATAGGGATCGCTATCGGGACGACATCATTCGGCAAATGAATGACAAAGAGCACGAGAGGCGTCGATTGCACGAACGGGATCAAGGAGACGCTTGCGAATGGAAGGAGCGAGAGAAACAACGCGAAAAGAACATTAAGTCAGTTATTCAGGCGAAATTGGCTTCTATGCGAGATGCTAATTTGCCAGAAAAGTACATAAAGGACGTCGAAAAGGAGTTACAGAAAATTTCCGAACAGAAGTAAATTGTGTTTTATTTTCGGTTTGCTATAGTGTTGGATTTTTAAAAATAAATTTTCATGTGAATTCGGTGTAATGTCAGTAAATGTTTGATTTGTGTTTTGGATATCCAAAGGGTGAAAGATTAGACTATAATCCTGAAAAGAGTTGGGGAATATTGCGGCTGTCCTAATTTTAGCTGTAGCTTAGCTTGAAAGTATTTTTTGGTATGTTTTTTCTCATAAAGCTCAGGGAAGGCTGTATAAGGTATTGGCTTATCGGAAGAATTTCGAAACTAAGCATGTACCTATAACAAACTGCTCTTGTACATTCAGGTGTTAAAGCCGTCCTGGACATACGGTATACAACTTTGGAGTTGAACCAAGCCGAGCAACATGTCCATGTTGCAGATTTTTCAAAACAAGACACTTAGAGCAATTTTTAATGCTCCATGGTATATTAGGAATAGTGATATTCACAGAGATTTAGGAATTGCTACTGTGAGCGAAGAAGTAAAAAACTTTGCTCGAACGCTAAGTGCTCGTCTTCATGTTCATTGCAACAATGAAATGATCCGTACTCTTAACGAGAGTCTTAACGATGTAAGGGCTAGTATGGTGATCGCGAAAAATTTTTCCAGCAGCAGTCTCCAGTTATTTGCTCCACACCGAGCATAATGCCTGCAAAAAAATAACTCAAGGTACACACGAGAATAGAAATATCTGTCGAAGGCATTTGTCTCTGTCAATGAGAATTTTGTTGACTTAAAATTCTAATATTTCCAAACTTTAAAAGATTTCCGACATCTAAAACTCACATTTTCAGCCTAAAAATATAATCATCTATTACCTCGTGCATGCTTTTGCAAATTTTGCACGAGAAAAATTGTGCCAGACAATTATTTTGCGTGCAAAATTGTGTGGAGACTTTCGACTCATCTATAATCACGTAAGAACCATAGGCGCCCGCAGGATTTTTCCCAGGGGGGGGGGGGGACCATGGACTCAGACAAAAATTTCAATTAAACAGTTTTATTTCTTGAAACTTCCTCGTAAAATAATATATGTTTGGTGTTTGATGATGAATCGCACCGAGCCAGGGGAGGGGGCAAGTGCCCCGTCTTGCCCACCCCTCCGAGCGCCTATGATAAGAACTTCGCACGCCAGCTGCGTACGGCTTTGCAAAACCGGCTGCAAAATTTTTGCTCCGTAGAGATTTTTGTATGGGAGCAAATTTTTTTCGCGATCACAGTACTAAGCTTTAACAAAGAGCGACGACTACAAAGAGTATTGACGGTTTTAGTAGGTGCAAAAGAGTATTGACGGTTTTAGTAGGTGCATTCACTGGATAGCAACCTACCCAACGCGATAAACACTACGGAAGCGTAAACTACTTGTTAAGTTAACTTAGTTGTAGTCAAGAATAATTATGAGAGAGCGAAAATTTACTAATGACGTGCGTTCTGGCAGTTTTCATAGTGTCTCTCATAAATGGATGGTATTTTAGCACGTGGAAATCGGGCATAACCAACATAAGCCACTTCAGTATTTTATACCTGCTTAGTGGGCATATTGGTATCTTTGAAAGGTTTTTGGAGCTTAAGCCTCCATCCATCCATTGAATACTAAAAAAACAAAAAAAATTGACATTCTTCAGTCTTGTTTTTGTTTTTTCGGCACAGATTTTTTCGCAGTTAATGAAGCGAAGACAAGAACCCAGTTTATCATTGCACCCATTGACATAATAATATGGACAGTGTAGACAGAAAAGTATAAGCAACTGTGTTGTCAGATACCAAAGAGCTTTCATTCGAAGTTTCAGCTCTATTTCAGCTTTATTTTTTAATTTATTTAATTACATACTCCATACATATACTTTCGAATATGGTGTATATAAGAACGATATACAATATCATGACAATGACAGCGCAGGGCAGTGAAGGCTGATGAAAACTTTAAAAAACATAACGAAACTCATTATTCCATTCTGCGTAGTTGAGCCCAGCTTAAATCAAGTTCTGTTACTCCCGGAACGAATCGAATCTAGAGTTAACCCAGCGATCAGTTTTTCACTAGAGAGTTAATTCTCTCAGCAAAGTTATCAAAGTCTTCGACTCTCGAAATTTTTGACTCTGCGAACTCTAATTTCACATAGTAAAACACAGGGAAACAAGTTGGAGCTGTTATCAGATGTCGTTTTCCACAGAAACATGCAACGCGACTGACATTTTTCACAGAAAAGCATTTAAAGAATTTCATACTGAGCTCAAGAGTTTATCCGGCAATAAATCAACAAATTTTAGCGAGTTAAGCCGAGATTAACACCTGATCTAAATTTACTGAAAAACTAATTTCTGGACTCAGTTGAACTCCGAAGCTGGGATGATCTCGCACAGAAAAACTGGCCTTAAGGGAACTTCCACAAATGTAATCTTACATAAATATTTTAGTTTTATCATTTATATGGACCCAGTGGACTGACAAGGGCATCCATTAACCTGCTTAGGGACCTTATCTATTGTACCCACTCGCATCGCGATAAGAACTTTTCCGAGTTTTATCTCTATAGTTAGATAAGCCTAAGGGTCGGCAGTCAGCTATGATCAACGCACAATGCATTTTGGTCCTTATGAGTGGTCCAAGGTCGTTGGCTAACACAAAGAACACAGACGCAACAAATTAATGGCTCTTAGACTAAAATGTAGGCTTATCTCATAGGTAATATGTTTGGCCATGAGAAGCATTGCATTAAAATCAAAATCGAACCCACATGAATGAAAGATGACCATTTCCTTAGCTACACATAAAAAACCACCTAATTGCGGTTGGTCTGATTCAGAGTTCAAAGAAATGGAGAATCCCCGTTCTGGTCAGTGAAGAACAAACAGTCAAGCCGAGTATGTGATACACTTCAGACGCGCACGGACATTACTTAAATAACGATCGGAGATTATTTCGTTTCTTAAAATTTAGCAGTGATATTGTTAAACATTTAAGTGCCGAGTCAAATCTTTGTTTGTAGTGAAGTGCTCTGTTTAAAGACTCATGCCGTAAAATTTTTTTCGTACAATAAGAACAAAGGCTGCAGTCTACCTACGTGCGTTCAAAAATGCAAATCTTGCTCTACTCGTTTCTATTTGCAAACCTCTTCCTGAGTGCGTTGACTTACTCTATTCCTGATCCCAAGGTAGAAATTCTTAGTCCCAAAGGAGTTCGAGTATCTATTCCACGTAAGTACGATGGCTAAAATAAAAATAATTCACTTGCGAGTAGGAAGTATTAAGGGAAAGTTTTCACTCTTTGTTTGCACATCTTTAGATGTTCAAACAACAATTTATATTTTCTTCGTTTAATAATCACGAAACCGGTTTTGTGATTTATATTAAACTACCTAATGGGTGCTTATTGCAATTCGGCACGACAACATGCCGAAAGCAATGAATAGGCATGTCTTGTTTCCGGCAGGTAGGCACTAAATATTGAATGAATCAATCCGATGACGACTTGTCCCTACCCAAAATTGCCGCAAGGCGTGCAAGTAGTGTTTAGAATGATTTGATTTTCCTATTCCCGTATTTTATGATTCTTGAAATAAGCGATAAGCTGTGCGCGGAATTGTTTGCGATTTCGTGAGGTTATCAGTTAGTGCAAAATCTGTTGTGGAACACATTATGTGGAACGGATTTTCCCAAAATAATATTTTGTGACACACATTTTAGGAAACAATTTATTGTTTACTAACTATAGTTCGCACGCGACTTTTTCACTTAAATACAGCCCACATAGAGTAAGAGTACGTATACTAACTTAATACATTGTTTGCAATACCACCGTGAATAATCGCCGCACCGTTTGGGAAGTAATGGATAGGGGATATCTATAGTGCTATAGATGACTGTCAAGGACATCTTTTAAACAAATTTAAAGCATTCTACTATATAGAAAACGGAAATTTCCAAGTCGGGCTGCAAAGCCTGTTACAGACAGACTTTGTAAAATGTTTGAATAGGTTCACGCCAATACAACACACACTTGTTGTGTGTTGTATTGGCGTATCCTGAATTGGCGTCTCCTGAAAAAAAGACTCGTTCTTTTTCACGGTCCCCACCTCCGCGAGGGTCTGACAAGCCCTCCGAGAGTATCATTTGTCTTGAAAAACTTCTCAAAGTGCCATTCGGATTCGGCAGAAAATTGTAGGTCCCTTTGTATGTGAAGAATTAAACACACACAGCATACATTATTTACACAGCGCCACTGTATTTATTTACCCTGTAAAACCAAATAAAAAAGTTTTTTTTTGTCTGAATTCATATATTGTATGTCAATTCTTTGCACATATTGGCCAAGTCTCCAAAGATGGGCCTAGGCTGAAAATCAATATCAGTGTCTACTTCGTAAGAATCATGAGAAAATGCGTTGAAACCGCAAATTAATTCTTAATAACAGTTTTTTCCAAAAAACGCCCCCTAAAAATAGACGGAACTCAATGCCCTGTATGTAACAAACTTAGCGAACGACATATAGTTTTTTTTTCGATTTGAGCCCGGCGATTTGAACACGGCTACAAAAAAAGGGGCGTTGATAACCGCACGATCTGCAGCAAGGATACTCAACACACGAACAGTAGAATTTCGCGGTTTCTGCCAGTTTTAATTAAAAAAACATCTTTCATCACTGAAAATAAAAGAATTTTCAAGCTTTTTATAGTTAATCCAGCACACAAATATTAATTTTTCGTCCATGTCCTGTGAATTTTGGTAAAAACGGACATTTTCTTTGACAAATAAAAACAATAAAAACTGTTCTTCGTGCGTTTTGAGAGAGTCGCAGTTCGGAAAATTGTGGCAAATGAAATTTTGCGACAGCGTGTCGTAGCCGCAATCGTGTGTTGGCTGCAATACAAATGCTTAAACTTCTAGTCGGACGACAATTTGCAGCGCATTTTTTTTTGAAAGATCAAAATGTTAAAAGTGGGCATGGTCGTTGGCGGTCCAATTTTCGTCTAAAAGACTTCTGGCCACTATATAATTGCTCTACACCAAAATTTGAGTTCCTCTTCCTACGGGTTGAGGTTGTCCGACATGCAAGTCAATTGTGGGTTGGGCTGTGAGCGAATCTCAAAAATTTTCATACTTTGTAAAAAATGATAACCAAAATACACTAAATACAGAAGTTTCAGCTTTCTAACTCAGTTTTAAAGACTTAAAAACTTCACACATACGGACGGAAGGACATGGCTAAATCAATTTACCTGTCCGTCTCGATCATATAAAGGTGTAAGGGGTCTTCGGTGATTATTTCCCTTGTTTTAAAAACTATGCATTAAAATTAATATATACATACATAGATGTATTAACTTTTGTTAATATTGTTTTGTCAATATAAATTAATAAATTGGTGTAGGTCAAAATAAGAAAATTGTTCTATTGACAGTATGGTTACCTTTACAACGAGTTAAATTTGACAGCAAAGGATTGAAAAGAACTCATCATTAGGGTTTGGTATCTTGCTAAATATCATTCTTTTGTTAAATGTTTTTTTTTTTTTAACTGTTTTGCTCACATGACATACAGTGATTTGAAATTCCGCCGATACAAATAAATCAAAATTGTAAGTCAACGGTGTTAAACAAATTTAAAATTTTAACAATTGTACATGACCAAATATATGTTAGAATACCTATGGCGATTTCCCCTAAATTAAAGCAATGTCTTGGGGATTTACCGCCAATATTACTTTAAGTAACAGGCCGTGGTAGGTAGGTATGGCCTATAAAAATTTATATTTCTCTAAGGTCTTATTCTTCTACTAAAATTTTTATAGTACCTAACTTTCTTAAGAACTTTAAATTCATCAACATAAAAATTAATCAGGCATTGTGATTCACACGGAAAACATCTCACTTCACATACTTACCACAATTCCTGTGACATTATGCAGATAATATCGAAAATTATGAATCATTCTAACAAAAAGTCATTACTTTAAGAACCTTGAAAATATCATCTTCTTTGTGGGGTTTCTATTTTGGAGTACATATTTATTTTCGGAAACAAACCTATTCATCTTTAGGGGTTCGAGACACTTTGTTTGGAATTCGGGCAAAACAGGATTGTGAGGGGAACAGCAAAATTCAATTTGATTTTAATCTGACTCAGTGTACCTATAAACCCCCAAAAAAAGGTTCAACGGTGTAAAATCACTTGGTCTTGGCGGTCAGTTGTCGTTACCAAAATTTTACACAAGAGGTCTGTCGTTGAACCTGATGTGTGGCAAGCTGTCATATGCTTTCGATACACAAAAATGTTCTGACGGTTTAGCCCAATGAATCCGTTGCGTCTATCACGTCGAAGTGTACCACTCAGTGAAGTACACCTGTTTTGCGAACAGCCATTGTCACAGATTTCACGTTTTCCCCCTGTTGTCACAGAATTTTTACTTCTTAAGATAAATTTTATTATTTTAACGACTTGAGCAGTGAAAATTGTCATAGATTTGTGTGCGAACAAGGTTAATGCTCAAAACTATATCGTCGGCTATACCTCCTCGAATAACTTTCAACCCAACAGTCGTTTCCATTTGCCATGAGAGGATTGCTGAATACCCGCTTCAGGTCACTTCTTGCCATGATTAAGGAACATGACTCACGAAGAATTCTTAGCTATGAAAAGCCCAGTCGAAGCAATCAATTCACTATAAGAAAAATTGTAAGGACTAGTTTGGCATCTAGTATGGCCATTGTACCCAAAAAAAAAAAAAACTGAGTGAAGAATCCGTCTAATCTTGATAGCTTTTAGATGCCATATATCGCCCAAGGTCGAGACTATAACCTGGAGACTTGAAGCCTATATTTTAATGTTATATCTTCTATAAGCACATATTTAAATTCGGGCGCTGTACTTTTAACTTTGCAATATTTGGTCTTGTAAATAATAATAATTTACGTAAGAAGAAAGATATATGCAGCATTTTTCTTCGTCAAACATGCCAGAATAGCATACAGTCTAATCTAAGCTTTAGTAAACTTTCGCAAAAATGGTCTTTGACCATCTGTTCAACTATATATGAGAATTGCGTCTAAGCATGACAATATAAATCAGGTAGATTTTTAGCTATTATTTGAGAAAACTTTTTTAAGGAATTATTTAATGAAGAATTAACCTGTTTCCATCACACATGGATCCTTTTAAGTAAAACGTCTATGATGCACCTGCTCAGAAAGTTTGGTGCATTAACGCAGCTCTATATAGCTCTAATAGAAGCATTATTTGTCATATAAAAATTTATTTATCAATTTATCCTTTTTAGATGAAAATGGAATCGCTTTGGTTGCATTTCATGTCAACATCAACAAGGCTTTAGCCATGAATCAACCAGGTGACTATGCTGCCGATATCACCCAGCCTGTAAACGGAAAGTGGATCTTCGACAATACACAAACGTATGTCGATCCGGGTGACAAAGTAAATTACTGGCTTCATGTTCAGTATGGAAACTATGCCTACCGCAAGTTGGGTAGCATTGTTGCAACAGGTGATTCCATAAGTGTTTCATCAGATTCGCCGTTATTGGATGAGGAACCCTCGTCCAGTTCCCCGAGTTCCGACACCGAATCCGATTGCAAACCCTCAAAGACTACAGTTGACCGTAAGCCTGTGTGTAAAGGTCAACTGATATTCGAGGATAATTTCAACAGCCTTAACTGGACAAAGTGGAGAAGGGAAGTTCGATTACCAATGGGTGTGGACGATGCGGAATTCGTATCCTTTCAAGACAGAGAGGATAACTGCTATGTTAGCAACGGGCAATTGCACATTGTACCTAGTTTGCTTTCTGAAGTGCCAGGTTTCAACGAGACGAGTATAAGGACTGGAAAACTTGACCTAGGATCACGGTTAGTACTATTATGAACACAAAAGTTAAAAAATCTTAACAATTATTTTTCTTTTTTGCAGATGTACAGCAATCATTGACATAACACAAGAGTGCGTCAGGCAGGCACAGTTCTCACAAGTCCTCCCACCTATAGTTTCAGCGAGAATTCGCACAAAGGACTCGTTTAGTTTCCGTTTTGGAAAGATTGAAGTCAGGGCCAAGCTGCCAAGAGGGGATTGGTTGTTTCCACGTAAGATTTGTCTCACATTCTTATACGCTCAATGTCAAAGTCAAAAACTCGTTTTGCATTAACAGTGATCTTGTTGGAACCGTTGGAGAATTATTATGGCTTCACAGGCTATGCATCGGGCCAGGTCAGAGTTGCATTCGTTCGTGGTAATGAACACTTAGATGACAGCGACGGAAATGAAATTTCTGGTCATCGGGTCGCTGGTGGTGTCGTTTTGTCTGCTAAGGAATCCTTGCGTGATGTATGGTTAAAAGGAAGTCTTCGAAGATCTCATTTAGGAGACGATTTTCACATATACACCTTGACTTGGACTGATGATTTCATTGCTATAGAAATTGATGGAAATGAGTATGCGATCATTCGAGGGGGCTTTGCGCGATTTTATCGAACTCACAATATACAACACGCCAAACTTTGGGACAATGGAGATTTTATGGCACCATTTGATCGAGAGGTTTGTCGAATTTTGCCGATTCTTTTCTTTTCTCAATTTATAAACTTTCGGCTTTTATAGTTTTTCTTAACTCTTGGAGTATCAGCTGGAGGGCACTCAGATTTTCCTGATGGTTCGCATAATGGAGTCAAACGATTGCAGAAACCTTGGAAGAATTCCGATCCAAAGGCTGAGCTGCAATTTTGGAACGATCGTGAGAATTGGCTAAAAACGTGGAATGGAGTAAATGCAGGACTCCATGTTGATTATGTAAGAGTATATGCCTTGTGAAAATTTAAACTAAAAGACTGATAGAAAAACTGATTTTCATTAAATTAAAATGAAGAAATACAACCAAATATGGTGTTTTATAACCTTATTCTTTGATTAATGTAGTAACATAATGCTGTTAGCAGTTCTTAAATATATAAATAGAGTGGCGCAACAGCTCGAGGTGAACCAGGGCCAACTTCTCAACAATGTATGCAGGGTGTTGATTTCTTCATATACCAGGGGAATTTTTTTTGCAGAAACCGAACGGCACTTTGAGAAGTTTTTCAAGACAAATGTTACTCTCGGAGGGTTTTTCAGACCCTCGCGAAGGCTGGGAACGTGAAAAAGAAGGAGTCTTTTTTTTTCTGGTGACGATGGTAGGATTGGAATCCAGACCTCCGGCGTATTAAGCACACTAACACGCCACGGCAACCCATAGCAGTTTTAGATTTAACAAATAATTTTGTTAGATACCACATCCTATTGGACAGGACACAGGAGGTATATTGAGTTTAATTCATAGTTTGTAACATAAAGAAATAATCACCGTAGACCCCCAAGACCTTAACCTCGAATGAGCCATGTCCGTTCGTCTGTCGGTAGTTTTCAGGCCAAAAATTTTGAGCTAGGAACTTGAAACTTGATATCTGTTCTTTCCAGGTTCCAAAGCAGTACAAGTGGTAAAATTTTTGCAATCCGCTTACTGACACGCCCACTTTACTTATAAGCGTGAAAAATCAAAGTTGTCGTAGCACTCTGAAATTTGGTCTGCGATATCCTTGCTTACGTGTTTTGTGATTGGCATTTCAAAAGCGAAAGTCGCTTCCATGTGGGCGTGGTTATATTTCATTCAGAAAACTTGCACTTCAAAATGTTTTAGATGTAAATTTAGATGAAAAAACTTTTGCCACGCCTGCTTTTTGTGGGCGTATTTAAGTAAAAACCACATTTTTAATATAAAAATGCAATCAACACGTGTATACCACATCTGATAAAATATTTGAACGAAAAATATAATGTTATTGAATAGGATCAGGATCTTAACTGATAGATTCTAAATACAATTTAATATAAAAAGAATTAAATTTAACAACCAAGATTTATGACACAATTTGGAGCTGGACAGGGTTTAATTGGAATGGAGTATCCAACGATTCGTCTATGCGGATTTTAACCCGCCCGTTTTTTAAATTGTTATTACTGGAGCTAAGAAGTGGGACTTTTATTGGTCCATTTCATGAATTTTACTTAGTAAGAAAACTATGCATAATTCCTTTTGTAATTTCTTGCATCCGCTTTCAGCATTGTTCGCCCGATCCCTAAGAGGGGAGACCTTTTGAACTGTGCCAACTACAGAGACATCAGTCGTAACAGCTTCGTTTATATGCAAAAATCGAAGGTTTGAGTTGAGTTGAGTTCAAATTTCGTCCTAGGTTTTGCAGCACATGAAGAGCGTTGAGTTGAGTCGAGTAGTTGGAATAACAAAATTAAAAATTGAAACTGAAAGAATTTAATTCCTTTTTATGCATATTGAAGCTGCAAACATGTCAAATCAACACGAAAAAGCATACAAGAACCAAACAAATGGCAAATTGTGCATGTTTAAAGCTAAATGTTCTGATTGTAATTTCAACCTAGGTATTTCAGCAAAATTTTGACTCAATCCCGTATAGCGAAAGTGATCAAGTCGACTCGACTCAACTCCAACTCGATCCGCGTTTATATGAGGTCGGAACTGGTTTGAAGCTTGCTTGAACTCTGCATATAAACGAAGCTTAGACCGCATACAAGAACTTTTTTTGCAGTACTGTTAAAACACCTGACCGTGACACCACAGTGGCACGAAGGCCTAAAATATAAGCTACGGAAAGTTTTGCCGGGAAAAATGTATGAACTCTTTTTTTTTATCTTGGCAACAGACTCTTTCGCGTGAGTTGCGGAAGCGAATACTCAGAATTTAAGGAAATACACGCTGGTGTTCCTCAAGAAAGCGTCCTCGGTCCAACACTGTTTTTACATTTAACAAGAGAGGTGCCTTAAGAAAAGACAACGACTGTAGCCCGTTCGCTGGCGACACGGCTCGCTACGGATAAGACAGTCGAACTATCTACGGGCAAATTGCAACGCGCTTTGAACAAAATATGCGAATGGACAAAGATCTGGCGAATCGTAAGTTTAACTTACAAGAGGGTAAACAACTTACCTCTCTTTATCAACCCGGTACAAATTTCGTTTGACCTTAGATGCAAAACTTAAGTGGAATTCACACGTAAAAAAGAAACGTGACGATTTTTCCTTCAAGAATTGTCTTCCAAGACAAGACAATCTAAAGTTTAAGTCAAAGCAAAAATCGAACATTTATGAAATAATAAAGGGCAGTGGTACCAAGTTGTAAATCGACCGTGATCACGTCCAGAGATTTCCTGATACATCGGGGTTTTCTTTTTACATTTTGGCTTTTGTATCGATGCATAAATTTTCGAGCTTCTAATGAATAGAATTTCACCTTGAAGTCACCAGCATTCAATCCATTGAAGTAATTTGAAGTCACTGAATGCATTTAATTTTGCTGAAGTCACTTGAAGTCTTTTGAAGTCTTTGAACTCATTGCAGTCACTGAAAAAGCATATAAAAAACATTTCTTAGCCCTTTTCAGTCACTTAAATGACTTCAAAGACTTAAAATTTTTTCATGGAATCACTGGCTTAAACAGAAATCAAGTGACTCCAAAAAATTAAATGCATTCAGTGTTTCAGGGTTTTCAGGGTTTTCAGGGTTTTCTTTTTACATTTTGGCTTTTGTATCGATGCATAAATTTTCGAGCTTCCAATGAATGGAATTTCACCTTGAAGTCACCAGCATTCAATCCATTGAAGTAATTTCAAGTCACTGAATGCATTTAATTTTGCTGAAGTCACTTGAAGTCTTTTGAAGTCTTTGAACTCATTGCAGTCACTGAAAAAGCATATAAAAAACATTTCTTAGCCCTTTTCAGTCACTTAAATGACTTCAAAGACTTAAAATTTTTTCATGGAATCACTGACTTAAACAGAAATCAAGTGACTCCAAAAAATTAAATGCATTCAGTGACTTCAATAACACTTGAAATCTTTTCGACTGCTCTGCATTCAGCGAAGTCACCTTCAAGTCACTAGTATTCAATCCATTAAAGTTATTTGAAGTCACTGAATGCATTCAATTTTCTGAATTCACTTGAAGTCTTTGAAGTCATTGAAGTCACTGAAAAATCCTAAGAAATGTTTTTATAGGCTTTTTGGCTGCAAAGACTTCAATTTTTTTTTTGGAATCACTGACTTCAAAAGACTTCAAGTGACTTTAAAAAATTGAATGCATTGACAGACTTCAAAAGACTTCAAGTAACTTCAAAAATCGAATGCATTAAACGAATTCAATGGCTTTAAAGACAGTAGCATTGTTTATATGCAGAGTTCAAGCGCGGTTCAAGCTGGGTCGCACAACCTAGGTCGAAAGTCCAACTCAACTCAACTCAAACCCTCAAGATTTGCATATAAAGCTAATGACGAAGTTTTTAAGTTTTTAATTAGCGAAGCTAATGACTTAAAAAAATTAAATGCATTCCGTGACTTCAACGGATTAAATGCATTCATGAATGCTAGTGACTTCAAGGTGACTTCACTGAATGTGGAGCAGTCAAAAAGATTTCATTTATTTGACTTCAACTGATTGATAATGATTGCTTCAGTCTTGACTTCAAACTGAATGCTTTTTATACATAATTTATATTTATTTATTATATTCAAAAATTATTGCATTTATTTACAGCAGAGATTTCAGAAGTGCGACTTTTTTGATTTCCTACGTTTTTTATGTCTGCTACATTAATGAAGTAGTTAATGCAGTTAAATGTAGTTAAACGTAGCGGACGTAGCAATTAGACTTCAAAATGACGTTTGCAATGTCAACGAAACCCCCGAATTGTCATTTCAAATTGCTTTTTCTTGCTTTCTCTTTTGCTTAATTTGCAATAAAATTGTGCATATGGCTTTATTCGCGGTTTTGTACCTAAAACAATTTGATGCCACTGAATACACTATTTCCGCTGTCATCCGCATCTGACGTTTCTCTCATTTTCCAAACACCCTCAATCTCACGTCAGTATCACCCATACATTTGCACTCAAACGTTTTCATGGAATTTCTGGAAGCGCCCTCTCCCAGTGTTCACTCTTGGTTGGATATCCATGGCCGATGGATTGGTCTACATTTCGCCAGTTGGTTCGTTCGTCGTCGTTGAGTGAAAAAATGTGCAGTGTGCTCTGATTTTGTGTTTTATTTCCATTACCATTTGATTCTTCCATTCGACAGAGTAAAGCTCCGCCGAAATATTAAGTAAAATGATAAAATTTAAGCCGAAAACAGTGAAGTGAAAAACCACTCCTCCCGCCCGCACACTAAACACACATTTTTCCCAACAGGCTCAGCGTGCAAGGGAAAATTTGAAAGAAAATCACACATGCATAAAGAAAACGACACATAAATGGTTTTGTGATACACAAGTGAAAACAATTAACAATTTTCCTTTTAATTTTACTCTGGTTTTCCACATAATTTCACCCGTCCCTCTTGTTGCGTTAATCCCAAAATTTTGTGTTAATTTCTCAATTGGTCTGTCCGCCACAAAAAAATCCTGAACAAAAAAAACAAGAAAATAAAAAAAAAAAAAAAAACGAAACAGTCTAGCGAAGAGAAACGGAAATAAAAGTGAAAAACTGAGGAAAGCAAAGAAAAAAACGTCGAAGAAAACGTGAAGCGAAGCAAAATGTCTAGCTGGGCGGAACGAGTACACCGACGTGCCGCGGATCTGGGCAGCGTAGTCACTTCGTGTGGTCACCCGGGATCCGGTGGGGCGCCCTACCCCTCCTACCGTTTGGAGAAAGTGAAGTTCGGTGTTCCACTGGAAGAGGTTTGCAAAAATGACAACATTCCAGGACCACTGCTCGTTCTGATCCTAAAGCTAAACAAGGAATCGCCAAACAGAAGGGATGTCTTCCGTGCTCCTGGCCATCAGGGCGCCATGAAGAAGCTTATACATTTCCTCCAAGCTGGCCGATTGGTCAATGTGGACAACTATTCGGTATACACCATTGCCAGCGTGCTAAAGAAGTTCCTGCGAAAGATTCCGAATGGGGTTTTTGGTCGGCTGGGGGAGAACGAACTGTTCGCGTGCATTGAACTGGATAACGAGTTGGAGCAACAGGAGAGAATTCATAGGTGAGTGGTTTCGTTATAAATTCGGTATGGGGGGAGGCGTGCGGTTGTTGGGTCGGTCTTCGTATGCTCTTAATTGGGATCAGTTTTAGGGCGTTGTTTGCGCTGATAAGGCGTGTAATAGTGCTTCTGACCGATAGCGTAATGCAATGGAACAATTGGTTAATTGGGCGCTGAGTGTGACATCAGATGACTGCGTTCTGAGGCAAAATAAGTTGTCTCCTAAGTGTTTGATGCTTGAATTGATCGAATTTGCTAAATTTCCTAGAACAGTTTTGGTGATTCATTTATTGTTGCTGATTGATGGTAGAGTTAACAACAAATAGCACATCGTTGAGGGGTTATAACTGACACAAACCATAAAACTGTTGGAAATATACGTGGGCAGGAGTCGTTTACCAAAATTGTTTGGTGTCATTGAATAAGTGGAACAATTTATTCGCTTGAGGGGCTACTATGTACTACAACAGTACTCATAAGGTTACGGTCTGCTTTACGATTGCTATCTTTCTTTATTAACTACCTTCTAGTTTCCACTATTTAACTCGTTAAAGTATCGTCGTAATGCTAGCTTTGGGTCGTAAACGTTGCCTGCTGTACTTCTGGTTTCATAGGTTTTCATCGAATTAAATAGTTCCGTGGAAGTTGTAGCCGTGTTTTGTATTTTGGTTTGTTATCAAAAAATTTATTAAGCATTGGTTACCATTTGGCTTACTCATAAATGCTTTACGGCCTTAAAAAAATTTTAATGCTAAGTAGGTATAAGGCAAAGAAACTTTCAATAATTCTTGGTTTGAATTGGTATAGGAAGTTCTCGCGGCCCATGGGTATTTGATGGCCCGTTTTGGTAATGGTTGATTTACTTTAATTCAGTGTAAATTGGTTTAGCGCTGCTTCTATTGTAAGTATGTAGCTACTTACCTACCTTAGAAGGGACCCCTATTAATTAATCCGCAATTTAGGTAGGTATCATATGGCGATAATTACAGTCGCGTGTTGCATGGAGGAAATTTTTTTAAAATTTGACACAATGTAAGACAAGAAGAAATATTTAGGGTTTTCCTGGACAGAAAGAAAATTGTAAACTATTAACTCAACCCTCTTGCCTCGTACATGATAGTGCTCGCACTCAAGCATTCGCTGAACTTAGTCGGAAGGCTAAATTCTTAACACCTAATACTTTGGACTTGAGACAAATCACAATCTGTCTTGCCTGCGCAGAAGAAAAAAATTTTTCTCTGTAGTTGTAATGCCCTTTGCTCGGTGACGGATCTTCGGGGCTGACGTGGTGGGTGCCGAATACCTAAACTTTTCCTCACTGAAGGCCATTCTAACCTTTTTTCGAAAGATGTGGAAAATACGTTCATAACCGTAAGGGGTCTGCATGGCTAAACAACGGACCAGTTTAGTTGTCTCTGAGTTCTTTATCGGAGAGTAGCAGCAAAAAAAAAAAAAATAAAAAAATTCTAGATAAACCCAGCAATTAAAAATAAAAAATAATTTGAGCTCCACTTTTAAGACAACTTTGTCGCAGAACCTAGTTTATGTCGGACATTAGATAGCTACTTAACTATATATGGAACGATCGTCTGAGGAATTGCCTTACGATAAAGGTATTAAGCGTAACTATCTAAACAGAGTTCAACAATCATCTTGTCTGTACATATACCTATTGCGATTTCTTACAAGGTCCACTACAGCAGTAAAAAGTATGTTTGACTCGACACGCTTCTAAAACGAATAGAAGCTAGTGAAGCAGTCTATCGTAAGGCAGTCAACTTAAGAATATGGACGACTTCAGTTCCAAACATTTTGACATCCCTTTCGAAAACATAGAGCGCACTTTTGCAAGGGTAAGCTTTGGCAAAAATCGTCCCTCTCAGAAGCTCTGAGAGAAAGTACTTGCGGAACATGAGGCGACAGGCGATACACTTTTTCACCGACGTCGATGAATCTAAAATCATGGGTTAGGTGGTGGTGTTTTCTTTGGTATATATTGAATGATGGTTTCTCCTTTCGTCTTCAAGATCATTTTATAATTAGCGTGTTCCAGCTGATATAAGGGCGAACGAACTAGAATTATTTAAACTAAAGAAAAACTAGATATGTACGTATATGTACATGTACTAGAGTCAAATAAAATGACGCATTTAGCATCATTGCCTCTCTTTATTTATAGTCGTTCTATTTTCTTCATTTTGGCTTCAAAAAGATGAAAAGAGTGGGTTGCAAATTGCAACTGACTTGACTGGCTGTGTTAGATACAAAAACACAGCACAGTTGTTACCGAATTTAGGCATGGCCTTCTGGAAATACCAATGGCACTGCGCACGAGGTCTTGTCTTCGAATCCGAACCGTAGCAATAAGGGTTCGGGTCGGTTCTTTAAATAAAAAAACCCAAAACGCAAATCCGCCGGTCGTCCTTCGTCCATAAAGTTTGGGCCATTTTTCTTCGAAAATGAGCAAGGAGTGGCCGTTCCAGTCGTTATTGGCAATCGTTATTGGGCCATGTTGAACGAAGTTTTGTTCACAAAAATTGAAGAGGAGGATATTGGCAACATTTGGTTTCAACAGGACGGCGCTACGTGCCACACAGCCGAAGCTACACTCGATGTTTTGCGCCCTGTTTTTGAAGATCGCATTATCAGCCGCAGAGCTGATGTCGTTTGGCCAACACGGATTTACACCATTCACTGCAATTTCAGGTGTACACAGAGTGGTACAAGGATGGTCATAATTATAATTCTTATAGTATCCACCACAAACAGAACTTCTGTTAATGCTATAACTTCTCATAGTCAAAGATGCAGTCAAATTGAATCACTTAATTCTGATCTATAAAAGATTGTGGATTTGGGCAAGGCAAATTTTGTTACTTTTAATGCTAGCAAAACACAGTATTCTGTCTTTTCAAGGAAGAATGCGTCCACTCTACCTCCCCTCAATATGGAAAGCAAAATCATTTATGCAAAAGATAATATTCACCTCCTTGAAGTCAATGTTAACTCTAATATAACTTGGCAGCAACAATCTGCTTCGCCAAAATTAAGCTCTGTTTAGAGCAAAACCATTCTTTTTGCTTCCTCAGTAACAACCTTACAATCAACCAAAATACCTTACAAAGCTCAGATAAGACCGGAATACTGCTCTCATATTTGGAGCTCTGCTACTAAGCATTCTCTCCGCCTTCTTGATTCAATTCAGAAAAGAGCTATTTGTTTAATCGATAATCCTGAGTTAACAACCAATCTCTTATCACTTACGCACCGTAGACGTGTTGCTGATTTATGTCTTTATTATAAATATTATAATGGGAAATGCTCTGAAGATTTAAGAAATTTAATTCCTGAAAACTCTTCTTTTGTTCGACCTACTAGACAAGCGTTAAGCGCTCATCAGTTCCATGTTTACCTCGAAACACCTCGCACTACACTGTTTCCAAATTCTTTTTTCTATAGAACAAGCACTCTTTGGAACTAGACCCGTTCTTGAATACGGCAGTCAAGTCTGGCCGATATCTGAACCTCGAAATGTTGCAGATTTCTTTATTTGTACACCACATGTTAGCTGGAATCATTGAGAGTCCATACCTCCTACAACAGATTAATTTTGACACGAAACCCCGTGTCGTCTGAAGCTTATCGCTGTTTTCTATTTTCCCTTCCATCGTCCCTCGAATGAGTCCCTCAATACCAGAATCAACAGTAAATCCTCTATGCAGCGTGTTTTTAGTTACCTCATAATTACTCTCTACCTTACTGCTCCACCCTCTCCCAAGTTCTTTAGTTTAACTTAAGCTTATAAGCTGTAAAGTAAAAATTGTTAAGTTTTAGTTCTAGTAACTGCTTGTAATAAGCTAATAAAGTGCTCCTATGGCAGCGGTAAATAAAATTCAGGTCTATTTTAACGAGTGACAGAACAGTCACTGTCTACAGTTTAGATAAGCTCGAAAAACATTGGCTTTCAAGAAGAATACATAGTTAACAGGCGACGACAGCTGTCGCTCGTGGAAGATCTCTGATAAAACTCAATTTATACCCAAAAACTGTTTCACCACTCGTGTATGGCCATAAACCCTCGTGTCTGACAAAGCCTACGAGAGTATCATTTGTCATGAGAGAACTCTCGATTTGCAATTCGAATTCGGCAAAAAACGATAGGGTTCCTTTATGTGTGTAAGAAAAAGGCCAGGCGATGGTTGTCCTGAGCTGCAAGCAATTGCCAGTTAGTTTAGTTTGTTCGTGAAATACTCTTGCCGGCTCTAAATAATCTTTATTGGACCAGCAGTGGTGTGGTAATACTCGAATCCAGTGCACTAATGTAAGCTCCGATACCTGTTTCAGAAACGCCGGATTCTGCCACGCCAATCCACACGCCAAAAACGTGTAGATTTTCATTCAGTGCTAAATTCTCTCTCAGGGCTTATATTGTGACAAATTACCCACACGCAAAGTGGTTCTTTTTTGCAGTAGGCACTTGTTTGCCTAAATTCTTGGCATCGCTTACCACAGTTACGCATCGTCAATAGACTGATACTGATGCTGATCACACTGTCTCTTTCTCATTCCGTGCGTTGCTTATCCTTTTTAATGATATTAACGGCATCAATTATTTTAAAGCCTACAACAAGGGTGAAGACCCCTAACGATGACCCGCAGCGGGTTTTTGCACCTATTTTGGTAGGTATACCACTTGATCCTTTCTGCATTCAGCTGATAAGAAAGCGCAACATGTACCTTCCACACGTTATTGCAAGTTCGTCCTTGTCCGTACAGTATGCGCTTGGTGGTCGCCACCTCACTTTTTCGCCGCCTCACAGTCTTTCGTTATACGAGTATTTGTTATATCAACGTTTCCTTTCCGAAGAGAGTCAACTTCCATTTTCAGATCTTGGGAGAGTCGATCCATTTCTGTAAGCTTAACTCGGGGTTCATAGTTCTAATTTTCTCCTTTTCTAAGCTTTGAATTTTCACTGAGTTCTGGTTAACCGGCGGATTGCTCTTGTCGAACATGTTCGAAAAAAGCAATCTTCCTGTTTTTTTTATGAGAAATAGGTAAGTTACTCTATTAAACTTCCGTTTTTAAATACAGTCGCTCCTTTGGAGACAGGCGCCGACCAGTGAGCCGCACAATATGTGACAGACGCTTCTGGCTTTTTATTAAACCTTCAGATTCATCTATATAAGTTTAAACTTCGCCGTCGAAAGGTTGTCCTAAATGGAACAGCATCGGATGGAACTTCTTCTTCTGGCGCATTTTAGTCGGCTCTTACGACAGGCATTACCTTGCATGGGGCAAACGATGCAAATGCGTAAATGCGACCGGAAAAAGCCTTGCCAGCACTGCATCATATTGTGCATTCCTATAAAATCATTATTTCTAGAAAACGAAATAACTACACGCGTTTAGCTATGCAAAAATCTACAATTTAATTTGTTTTCAAAAGCTTTGAAGATGAAAACAAATCGAGATTTTCCAATTTAAAGGAAATTAAAGTATAATGATGACGTTAAACATCCCCAAACTTGAAAACAAAAATTTAGTAGGTACGTGGGCAATATGGACCGACTAAATGGCCCTCTTTTGAGATTGATTTTAGCCCAATATACGAGCGGCAGAAGCTGGTGTATGGATAAATTAAGTGCAATCCAATTGTGTGTTGCTTTATGTGTTGGACTTCGCCAGGGTTGTGCTTTACCACCTCTTCTTTTCACAACACATATGTGTGGCCGGAATCCTGTAGCTCACTTGTGGCGAAGGAATTTTTTAAATAGGGAGATAAGGCTAGATGACTTAGTATTGAAGTTCATCAAGTATGTTGCCCGCTTTTTCACGAAAGATAGAATGAGTAATGTTATCTTTTAGGTTTGGCGAAGGGGAAGCAACATTAAAAGGTATAAAGGTAGGGATAAGTTGCAAAAATAGGGACCATAAGTCTAAAAGGGAACAAAGAGTCAGTAGGAAATTCTTATTCTTGACGCAGATATGCAATTATGAATTACTCGTCAGGTGTTATTCACCCAATGAATATAGTTAAAGCTCTATACTACGAATTACCTGCGTAGTCAAACGTCCGCTGCTTTGAATATTAATGCTTGAATCTGAGAGCCTGAAATGAGTCACGGCGGACAAGTGTCTTGTAAAAAAGTAAAATTAAAGAAGTTTCACAATCGAGTAAAAGCGTTTTGCGGGGATAAAAAAATATATTTCAATTGCTTTTATTAACACCTATCTTCAAGAAAGTGACAACCCAGATTGATATGAATAAAACCTAAAAGTAAACCATTTTAAGTACCTATCATGCTCATCAATCTTCAGCTGAACAATGACCCTTCCACCTCGACTTAAACAGCTAGAAATCATCACTCAACATAAAAGTATGTATGAAACAAAAATTCCATTGTTCACCGACCCCATTCCTTTGGGGCAATCGAATCTTTCCATAACAAGCTCTGCAATAGAGATTCAGCCAACCGGAAATCGGAAATGCATTCAATATTATAGCTGGCGGCAAGACCCCCAATGTATTTGTAATTGTTATGTTTAAGTTATTGCAACACGCAATCGATCTAGGTCTACCTCCCACGCCATTCAGCATATATACAAAATCAAATCCCCATATACCTACGTCACTGAACTCTGATAACAATCGAAGCCGAAGCAATTTGTTTGTCTATCCACACGTTGAATCATTTTTATTGGGCTAAATGTTGTATATTTTGGTGCCTCGTTTCAGGGAACTATAACATGAGCGGAGAGCTTTGGCAAGGTGTGTAGGTATTGGCACCGGAATCGACAGCTTCTCGATAAGAACATAATGTTTAAAATTTTGGCTAAATTTATGTTCGATATAATGTTAAAAGTTTTTAAGGTAAATAGTCGTCTGGCTTGCTCCAGTTAGTTTGCTAATAAAAAAGTATGAGTCATATTGACACGGGGATCAAGAAAAGCTAGTATTTTGCTAACAAACGGTTATATGACTCGGCAGACGACGTTTTACTTGCTCATTTGACACTAATAACTTTTCGAGGAAAATTATTTTATCTTAAAAGTGTAGCTGCGGAAGGTGCTTGTGGAGTTGGTGATTGTATCTTTGCCTGCCACCAACTTCATCTGGGTGAAGGGCGAAACCGATGACCTTAGCACTGATGGCCAGAGCTGCATAGAAAGAGAGAGTCCATCACTTTGCCAGTTGTGCCCGCTTCTAACTACCTGGCGCTGAGAATAGATTCTTTTGTTTTATTTTGGCAATTTCGCTTTGCATAATTCATCGTTCGCGCACGTTCCGATCGATTGTGTTTGACCGACCGATACTGCTGTTCGCACACGGTAGACTGTATTGGCATTCACATACAATTGTGAGATCGAGCGATACCAAACGGGCGCCATAATCACGGCGGAATCGATTTGAATATGTTTTTGGCGTGCGCTCAGCAAAGTGGGCTTAACATATTTGTCAATCTTTGTTTGCCCTGAAGATCGTTATCTCTAGTGGGGCTAATACACCCATCGGCCACAAACACAAGCGTTTGAACATACCTGAGGTGACACATATGGAATTATTTTTCGATTTGAAAGGGAAAGTTTGTTTTTTTTTTTTTTTTTTTTTTTTTTGTTTGGGTGGTTGATAAATGAAAGCGATAACAGATGAGGACACAAAGATGTTGACTTTTCTGTTTATGTCTGCCACTGACGAAGTTTTCAGATAAATGTTTTACTTCATTACATTTATTTTACATTAAAATATCAACGGTTTATGCCTTGTAGTGCACACCAATTGACCACCAGTAATAGAACTGCTCTGTCTACAGGTCTAGCACCTAGTCACGTTGTGTTTTCTACAGCTCTCACACAAGACACAACTTTAACTCTAAGCGTTCCAAAATGTCGACGCAGACAGTTGTAGGATAGTCCAAAGAACGTCTGTATATTTCCACGAGTTAAAGAAATTGGAGCTTTGTTTTTGTGTTTTGGCCTTTGGAACTACAGCTCATAAATTCGAGGTTGTATTTTCCCCTCCACACAGGATCATGAATTCGTCATAGAATTTTTCTCCTTTGAGAGAGCCTATAGTATAATTTCTTGTTTTCTGCTCATCGCCAAGCACTTACCGCAGTTGTTGGAGAGCAGAACCAGCAAAACGGGGTTTTGTAGAGTTAACAGTTTTTCTTTCGTTCTTACGTGCTTTCTTTAAACTCATTCTTAAAAGCTTTGAACCCAGCATCTTCTTATGATTATAAGGCATAAACAATAAAAATAAAGTCAGCAAACGGTCTATTGTGGGCACGGACCAAAGCTATTACATACGCACTGTTGCACTGGAAAGGCCTCAAGATGTTAACAGATAGTTATTAGTCCTATTTTTAAATAATTGGAGTTTGATAGTGCCTGGAAAAATGTTGTTGGCAAGTGAATTCCAAAAATCACTTTTTCTGTTGGAGAAAGAGTTTTGAAATAGTGAAGTGCGTGGTGTTTCAAGGTTCTAAAGCCAACAGACAGTTGCTTAGTATGTTTTGCATATCACTGACTCTGCTATCGCCTTGACTTGAAGGACTTCGTAATATACATCTTCTGTCACTTTTCCTGTATACACAATCATCATCACACCAAGGCATCATTTTGGGCTGGAGGAAAACCTAAATGAAATTTTATTCAGCTACATTTTTAAATGTGGCGCGGTATTGACTCCAATTGGTTGTTTACGTCTGTAGTGACTGAATGCAAAGCGGAGAGTATCTCACTCATGCACTCTCTGTAGACTCTGGCTATTTGGGATGTGCTAAGGCGGTGACTTGAGAGTTGCACAGATCAAATCGCCAAATTTGGAGATCAACTCTCCACTTTGCGAAAGTGGCATAAGATCAAATTTTATCCAAGCACTTGGCGTTATGGAACGTTGTTAGGGGACATTATTGAATGGATTCATGAATGCCAGTGACTTCAAGGTGACTTCAACTCTTTGATTTCTGAAAATGATTGCTTCAGTAATGACTTTAAATTGAATGCTGATTTATTTTTTCTAAGTTGAATTCATTGTTGAGGTCATTCAATTGAATTATTTTTTAGAGCATTAAAATAATTATATTCAAAAATGATTGCATTCTTTTACAGCTCTGATGTCTACCGAAGGGTTGACTTTTGAGTAGTCTTCATATAGCTTAACTGTTTTGGATATGTCTTTTTTGTTGAGGAATTTTCTTACAAGTCTTAAGAGAGAGAGACAAGAAGCAGCACAGCTAATATGCAAACCCGTCAGTGGAATTGGAACCGTGGCTGAGTATTGAAGCGTACTTCAATTACGCTAAACTAAAGTTTTACTTAAGTTGCAACTGTAAAATCGGCCCTTAGTTGACTTTCTGAGCCTACATATTTTTTTAAGAATTCGGTCAAAATTATACTTAAATATTATGAGCTCTTTAACTTTGTTAAGGTAGGTACTACATCAGTCAAGATTAATAACCACTTTCCCCTTTTCTGTCTGACCAAATTAACCACACAAAAGCTATGTACCTATTTTAGGTATAGGTACGCCAGTAAGTCTCTGTCAAATAGGTATATGTAAAGGTAAGGTATCACAGCTCAATTGATACGCAAATTTGTAGTTGCATTTGTACAGTGTATCAGAATATCCCCAAATCAAGCCATACACATACTTTTATTGGCAAGGTGAGGTCGATGTTGCACTTTGTTGTATTCCCATAATCATAACCATCGACCACTTATACACTTAATGCGCTTCGAGCACCACATGATTTCACGGCCGCAATTCAGAAGAAACAGACTGTACAAGAATTGTGATTCTTAATATAGCACCATCATGTCTGCGCCGACATAATTTTTGCATTTCAATGAAGTCTCTGTCCATTATTTTCGCAAAACACACAGCAGGGGGTGGTTTATAGAGTCGGATTGATGACCGGCATTCTGCTTCCACCCGGTCTCTTTGGCTCATATAAGTAAATGTATAAAAGTGTATGGCACAAAACTTATAAAAACTCATGCACATATACATGCATAGGTACATTTGGTAAGACTGACAAATTTTTCCAAAACACATTTTATTGCAAAACGCACATGCAGCAAAATATTTGTGGCACAAGAAATCACAACAAAGATTTTCGCGCCAAAAGTATCGGTCGATCGTGTGCGATGTATATAAGTTGGTACCTATATGTGGTTGATAGATTGTCGAATGCGGTATACAAGCATAGGACACCCAGTCTGACTTGTGAATGAAATTTATTCAATGATCAGTTGTCGAGAAGCGAGATCATAAATAAGAAACCCAAGCAATGAATGATCTTCTTTGATTGCGAATATAATCGTAAATATTGGCTGCAAATATAAATTTATGTAGGTAACGTCCCCTTTTTGGGAATTCGAGGAAGATTCTTCTAAGTGAACCGTATGATTATTAATTTTTTTTAAGCTGATAAATAAAAAAGTATAGTAGCCACCAAGGTACCTAGCTTATACCTGCTTTGTAAAAAATTTTCAAATAAAAAACGTTCTTGAAGAAACGTTAAGTGAATTGTGGAAAAGGTGTATAGGTACAGCAGCAAGAATGATTTATTAAGATTATGTAATCCAATTAGTATGGAAGCTGAAGGGTGCCTATAATGATTTTGTTAATGTAGGGGAAAACTTTATTGCAGCCAGTCAATTTTTTATAGGTCTGACGTTAGTTAATTAAGGGCCGATTTTTCAAACATCGTATAAACTGGTTGGTAGCTACTCAATGAATTAATTTATCTCTCTCATCTGCTGAACAGAACAGTTTAATTTTTCAATCGAAAAGTTATCTATTGACAGCTATTCGAGATTTAACTGTCAAAGTAAAGTATCAAAATCAAAGTTATGTCATTTCAAATATTTTCTGAAGTGAAAACAATTTTTCACAAGAGCGAATTCTTATAGTGCGTTTAATAACATTCAAAACAATGAGAATAAAGACCGTTTACCTCACATCTGACGGCATTTTTGTGAATGTAGTTCGATTAACTGGGTATTTTACATCTGGAATAAGGGGACCCTGGAGCTACAAAAACAAATTGCCTGAGTGAAGAACCAAGAAATTGAACGAATGCTGCGCATCCAAGATCATCAACTAAGGATTTGTTGTCTTAAAAACTAAGAGAAAAGACGAAAAAAAGAAAATATCTAACAATATCTAAGTTTTAAAACATATTTTATGGTTTAAAAATGCAACGCTTGTATTGGTTTTTAAAAATAAATGTTGCAAAAAGTACAATGGAAGTCTTATTATGAAATGCAGATCTGATTCTAAATAAGTTCTCGCTGTTTTTTTTAGACACCAAAGCATCTTTCTAGTCTCTACAATATTCTGAGTTCTCATTTGAGATTCATTGAACAAATTTTGAGCTTGAGTGCGGATAATTTTCTTAATTTTTTTAATTTTTTTAAAAATATTATCTTTAACCGACATCGTCATTCAGAAAATCCAGGAAATAAATTTGTTCAAGGACGAAAATAAGGTTCAAATGACAAAAAAAATCCCAATTTTTGACAAACCGTAGTTCTATTCTGAGAATATCATTTTATCTGCATCATAAGCCGACAGATAGTTTATTTCATCAGATAGGCATTTTATTTGTGGAATAAATGCTATCTGGCTATTGAAAATTACATATTTGCGTTATCTAGGAAATAAATCTTATTTGCCTGTTTACCTGACTATTGAAAAATCGGCCATAAAGAAATTTTTTAAGCATGTCATCATCTTGTGAATTTTATTCTATTCCTACCGAGTAAAGATTGTTCAGCTTCAAAAGGCTAAAATCAATTGACGACGAAGAGCTATAAGAGCTAGAAGAGCAATAAGCGAAAAAAAAACTTATTGCCCGGTCGGGATTCAAACCCACTATTCGCTGCACCGCTCACCCCTACCGAGAAAAAAAGGGCATTAAGCTACCGCGATGACAGTGAAGCTTTGGTGTAAATGGTAACACCTCGAACTCACGATCGGAAACTTGTGGGGTCGTTAAAGCATACGTTCTGCGAAACCAGTAAAGCGGTCTAACATTTTTGGCAAACATTTTTCTTGATTGAAACGCTTGATCTACTCCTTTTTATAACCTTTAATACATAGTTTGTAACATAATGAAATAATGACCTTAGACCCCTAAGACCTAATAGATATGATCGAGACTGATAGATGAATTGATTAAGCCATGTCCATACGTCCGTATAAGTGTGACGGTTTTACGTCTTAAAAATTAAGCTAGAGAGTTGAAACTTGGGGCACAGCGTGGTTCTTATGTTGCACAGACAAAGTGTTGAAATTCGTTAAATCCGCCGACGGCCACGACCACTATTGGCTTGAATGTAAGACAACCTCCAACTCCTATAATAATTCAAAATTCCTATTGACCAATTTTAGAGTCAAATTGAAAAACCTTATTTCTTGAAAGTTCACTCTAAATCGAAAAAATATTAATATATGACAAATATTAAAGATGTTAACAATCTTCTAAATTTGTTCCATACAAAGTTTTGAGCTATGCCCACTTTTAAGAACGTTTTTAGAAAAAAAACTGTTTATATTTTGGCTTAAGTTTCCGAATTTAACACTTCCTCATATTTCTAACGAAATAAGAAAATTCTAACTATTTTTGGGGGCGTGGCCCATAACTGACTCATAATTTAATAAATTCAGCCTAAAAAACGCTGAGATTTGGTGTTGCTGGGAAAATAGGGCAAGGTTCTTTAGAAGTTGGTCAGAGAGTTAAAGTAAGAACCCTTACCAAAGCGTTAAGAACCCTAGCTCTCACTTGAGAACCCTAACTAAAAAACGCCAGAAATGCGTACCTATTACATCTAAATATAAATTTAAATTGTATCAAACTATCCATCACCTACTTACTGCAAGCCCCTTCACTTTTACTGTTTAGTGTGCCAATCAGCCAAAATGCTTCTGATTTCCGTCCATAAAAAAGTTTTTTTCTTTCAAATCTTTTGTGTTAAAGTTTTGCATCTTCATTATATCTTTTCTTATACAATTCAGCCGTTATCGCATCAGTTAAATAAATAAATATTCATAAAGTCAACAAAAAGTCGTCTTCTGCCTCCGAATACAGTCTTTTGTAATCCACGCGACACGGCTTGGAGATCGCGCTCTGCTTTCCTCGCCTCTATATTTTTTACTTTTTGCTTATCTCAAATGTATTTCGCAAGCTGACTCTTCCTCTTCATGAAAGCGGCAACGACGTCCGATAGCCATGAAGATTCATAAATTGATATCTGCGCGTCAGTCATTGTGTCGGCTTTATAGTCTTTTTGTTGCCACAGCATGATGACATTCCATCATATACTCATGCGATGCCACTCAAGCTGGGCGCTCATAGCACATCTGTCTTAAAATTTATATCAAAATGTGAAGAATCTTGCTTTTAAGAGTGCTAATTGTTTCTAAGAGCGTCATCAGCATTGGGCTCCGCTTATATTGTAAACATTTGCGCAAATCAACTCTAAAACTGTAAGGAGGTTAGGTACGTTGCAATTAGAATAGATCTCTGACAAGGTAAAATCCACATAGGGATAAAGAATATCTTCAGACAATAGCAACAAAGCGTTAATAGGGGAAAATGCGTTAATAGGACAGGCACCAATGACGTTCGTCATAGAAGAATTTCTGTTAATTTTCTTTTGTATTTGAACTGCCTTTATTCAACACACACAAAACAAGTGAAAAATCGGAAGCTACACACCCGACAATGCTATTAAAGCTCGTCTACAATCTTGACTCGGTCTGTGGGTTGCGATGGGATTTTCTTTTAACGTTTTTTATTACGATTTGGTCTCCAATTAAAAAGAAGCAAATTAAGAGAATTATACGTTAGATAACCGTTGGAATTCAATGGCCCCGAATGTCAGCGGAAGAGGAAGACTTGGTTTATTGGTTGGTTTCTCCTTTAATTCGGAGTTGTCAAGTGATCTGTTTATTATTATCGTATTTTGTATTATATTATGTTGTACATGATTGTTTGTTCTTCTTTCTTTAGATTAATTACATCACTGCCCAAATACACCCAGCATTTATTAGTCTTACTTTTTGGTACATTCCGTGTGATCGCGACAAATGCCAGTCATGCGGGCACTGGGATGACAAGTGAAGCATTGGGCGTTTCTGTGGCACCAAGTTTCTTTCAGTCGTGCGTCAGCGATGGCAAAACAGCGCGAATGGAAGACGTTCTGAAATTTAAGGTAAGTTTAAAACTCCTTCAACTCCTTTTAGCTATATTGGGGTTCCTCTCCCCAATATAGCTAAAATCTATATTGGGGAGAGGATACAGTGTCTCGACAGTGCCTCTATCTCCATCTCGAGTTCTAATTTTTTTTACATATTTAGTCCTAGACACTTAATTAAAATGATCGTAAGCAACAGAAGATATCTATACCTAATCGTCTAAAAATTAAAGGACTGTACACATGAGCGCGAACGAATGAATTGAGATATTGCGAACAAACCAATTTTAAAGAACTAACAGTAGAAAATTGAACATTTTTGTATGAAAGTGACAGGTTAGGTGGTTGGTCTACACTGGTTCCATAAAAATTGCGTGTTTAAAACGTGTTTAAGGGGCAAAACAATGCGTTTCAAATTTTTTGACGCGAACAAAAAGGCTGACGCTTGAACTGTCAAAGTTTATTCACAATTCGCAACGACTGCCTATTTTACACAAACTGTGTGAAAGCAACAAACTGTGTATGTAAATTGGTAGGTTATTTGGTTACCCTAATATTTCGCTACAAAAATGTGCAGTCTTCTGTGGCCAAATACCTTAAAGCTGGTTTGTTCGCAATTACTCAATTCGTTCGCTCGCGCTCATGTTCCTTAAGTATGATCTTTCTCTAGAAAAATATGAATTTAAATGCTGGCAAGGCAACAATGTGACATAGAAGTTGGAATTCAACAGAGACCCTGGCCGAAATGATCGCGATCATAGCCGATTTAGGCATGTTTTGTGGCATGTTACAAATTTTCATGGGAACTTTGATTCTTTTCGAAGCCTAATTCCGTTGAAAGAGCCTAGATCTTAGTTGATTTACTTGAGAAATTTTAACGTAGTATGGAAAATGGTTTCTTTGTCTGTTTTGTTTTTGTTTTGAAAACTGTAATATGTACGTGATGATTTATTTGATTTGAAATAAGAAGCGATAGGCTTTCCTTTCAATTAGTCGAAAACGCATTGTAGTTCCTCTTCATTTTAGTTAATAGTACCTTTGTTTTTTTTAGTAAACAACAAGGAAAATTTCTTTTCAACAAGGCAATTTGTTCACTTAAGAAGATAATAGCACAAATCATGTCGGCTCATTGTTGAAAGTAACATCTGCACTCGAAAAACAAAGTACTCGTACATGCAAAAAAAAAACGCCAAGAAAACAAATAAATCATCGACTGAAATGCAATGAAAATGAGAGGTGTAAATGGCATGTCAACTTTGTTTACACTTTAAATTCTTGTAAAGTAAAGTGAAAAGTCTTTTTAATTGGGTGTTATTAATTGCAAAATCTATGCAAATGGGCGCGTCAGTTATTCAATATTGACAATTAGTTGATGGAGAAATTAGCTGATTTGTCAATCTTTATATCAATGATAGATGGACTATGCATCCATAATACATGTTGATTCATTTGCAAAGTAAAGCTGCCCAGTTTAATATTTACCAGTAAAAGCACTTTACCTCGTCTATCTTTTTTTTTAAATAATTCGCGAAGTATATCATAGGCGGGCTTATGTTATACCCATCTTGCGAATTATTCTGATGCGAAATCCATTTTTGGCGGTCCGTTTCTATAACTCATGTTTCTGAGTTGTAAATACTTCAAATTTGGTGCCTACACTTACAAACTGCGTGAAGAATTAAAACGCAAACAATGAAATTATTTTTAGTTTAAATTTTGATGTTAAAAAAGTCTGGCACTTGTCTTGATAAATTATTGAAGATGAACATGAATATTCAAAAATTTCAAAAACTAAGAAATAGAAAATGGAAAATGTGTGCCCCTATCCGTTTGTAAGTGGTTTGAGGATTATTATATTTGAAACATTTTTTATTACATAAGAATGTATTAGCTGAAGCTTTGGTGAAAGAGATCTGAAACTTCGGCTTAGACGTAGGTAAAGAAAAAAAGGCGCAATACTTCATACCAAAATGTTTGTGCTCTTGACTGTCTCCAATGCTATAAGAGGAAAATGATTTGTAAAAAAAACACATCTATAAGAAATTATCCAAAATTTTCGTAAAAATTATACGTAGGCTGTTCGATAAGTCCGTGACTTTGAAGTGATGTGCAGTTTTTTTTTGCCAAGAATTTAATTAAATCTTTAAAGTCTTTGTTTAGCGCGGTATACATTATCCAACGGTACTCCAATTTTTTTGCCCCTAAAAATATAATTTTTTAAGAAAAACGATTTTTTTTATCTTATCTTAACGATAAAAAACTTGGTATCTTAACAGTTATATCGATTGTGATCAACTTTTTTTTTATAATTCACTCGTGAAAAAGAGAATAAGCTACCTTTTAATGTAAGACATCTCACGAGCGAAAAGGAATAGCAGAAGACGAAAAGGAGGAGAGGTACCAGTTGAAAAGTTGTAAATTGTAATTTCCACTGATTGTGGTAGGACACTCCACATTCGCGTTGTAAGGTTTATGAAAGAACCTCTGAACTTCACTGTGCGTTCAAAAGCGGGCTCGAGGGTGAACTGATGCGCATTTGATCTTTGACGTGTATAACGGTGGAATATCTTGAGGGAAAGGAATGCAAATGGCTATTTCGCTGGAACACTGTTCGTGGAAAAAGCGATAAAACAGTGACAGTTTTTCATATTCGTTTTTGGTTCCTCGCCCCTGTTCTTCGGACGTAAAGTTTTTATTGACACACATACCGAGGATGGAAAGCCTTTCGGTTTCAGCGGTGCAAGTGCCATTCATGCATAAATGGCTGGGTGATATGGTTTTGTTTCAATGACAGAAGACAGCATTGAGTTTTTGAAGCATTAAACTCCACTCCGTTAAGAGATCCCCATGATACAATGCTGTTAAGGTCGTAGTTTAATGAGTTAGACATACGCTGCCGTTTCAGTTCTACGTCCAAAGAACAGGGGCGAGGAACCAAGAGCGAATATGAAAAACTGAGGGTACTGTCATCGGCAAAGGAGTGAATTGGATTAGTAGTAGCACACAAGAGATCGTTTATGAAAACCAGGAAGTGCCCTGGGGAACTCCAGCGTTTATTTTATGAACTGCATACTTCAAGCCATCCAAAACAACTTGAATTTACCGATTCGAAAGGGAATTACTAATCCATTGAATAAGAGTTTCGTCGATTCCAAATGCACGCATTTCGACAAGAGAGCTTGGTGCCAAACTCTGTCAAATACTTTAGAAATATCAAGCGCAACAATCTTGCTTTCACCAAGAAGATGCAATGTATGGTTCCACTCTTCGGTGAGATATGCCATCAAATCACCACTGGACCTTTTGCTACGAAAACCGTATTGCCGGTCATGAAGAAGTTTTCGTGATACAAGATATTTCATAAACTGAAAATTAATCAGCGTTTCCATGACCTTAGAAAGAGGAGAATTAACTACTCGGATAGAGGCCTGAGGAGAAGGACCGATGAAAAAGCTTACACATTGGTTTTGCCAGCGTGGAAGAACACCTCTTCAGAACAATAGGGGATATTGCATCTGGAGCACTGGATTTGTGAATGTTGAGATCCTTAAGTATTTTTTTTTCAACTATACGAGTGCGAAAATGAATTTGTCCTATAGCGTATTCCACGCGCTCAAGTAAAGGCGGAGACATTACTCAATCCGGTAGTGTGGAGCTGGCAGCAAAATGCGCTGCGAGAAGATTGGCTTTGTCTACGGCCCTGACAGCTGGAATGTCATTGCAGACGAGTGTTGGGATGGAGGATGCGGCACAATTTTTCACATTTTTGGCAAAAGACCAAAAATTTTTACTACCTTTGGTACAATGCAGAATTTTCTGCCTCAACTTTTGGTCATACAAAAACTTCACACGACGGATATGAGCATTGCAATCGTTTCTGGCTTGCTTATTATTTCAGCTTACTATGGAGGGGTGGGCCTTGTAAGACCGAAAGGAAGACTTTCAATTTTACCGCCTCTTTGCAGCTCAAGTCAAACCAGGAATTCTTCTTCGGCTTGATACTCTTAACCGTGTTTGGGATAAAAGATCTCATTCCTAGGAGAATTATGTTAGTGATCATATCGGCAGTAGCGTTTACATTATTGTCAAGAAAGCATAGCGACCAGTTAAAACTCTCGAAAAAGTTGTTTAGGCCGTCCCAGTTTGTTTTCTCGTATCGCCAAACAGTTTTTTTTTTGGGATTAAGAACTCTGGTGCTTGCCAACGAAAAAATTTGAAACTTTGGTTTAAGTATAAAACGTGTATAGAGCATTCGTACTTCTTTGAAGAAGTCGTTTTTACTTCACTTTTTCTGAATTATTGTAGTACCTATATGTAAAAAAATATTAACGTTTTCCGAGAAGAAACGGATTATAAGTTTTTTTTAAAAAAACGTATAATCCGCCTTTATATCCGTAACAGAAATGTTATCCCTTTTGAAGAATTCTCAGACATAATACATAGAATTTAAAGGAAAATTATTTTGCATTAGAAAGGTTTTCGAGATACCCTTAAAGAGGTTCCTTCTCGGATGCTTAAATAGCCTACATGTTCTCTCTGCATAAATAATGCACATAAGAAACCAACAGCATGGAATTACATTAAAATGATCACGTGGACACACGTCAGTTAAACAGTTAGATGCGCCATTCCTGATGTGCTAAAAAAATAGCAACAAATAATCGGCATATATGTATGTAAGGCAAAAACTAGTCAGGTGATCAAATTTGGGTAAATAAAAAATCTATTGCACCGTAGCTCAATGGTAGAAAATAACCCGCGATAGGTGAAGTGTGCAGGACCTGCCGGTGATCTACACCTGTTTTTTTCGACATTTCGTCCGCTAGTATTCCAACTCCACTCTACGCAAAGGTTTAATTTCATTCAGTGAAAAAGTACTACTAATAAAATAATTTAAACTTCCTAACTATTATTTTTTGAACTCATCATTGGAACAAATAAGAGATTATTGAAAATCGCTATCAAATTACAGGCATTTGATATTAGAGTTAGTCAGTGAAAGGAAAACTGACAGCTGAACTGCTGGGCAGTGTCATGCGCAAAAACTTTGCGCGTAAAGCTCGTTCCCCATTCGTCATGTTTTGCCAAAAAAGAGAAAAAGAGTTATATTCCAATGCGGCATGAGCGTTTTCAGGTAGCTAAGACTTATTTTAGTGCGGTCGAAGCTGTGCTTGGTGCATGTAAGAGAAAAATTCTTCGAAGAACGAATCCAACGATTTTCATATTTAAGCAAAGCTTAGACCCGAAATTTCTTCCTTTCCTTGGCTTATCTTTAGTGTTACAACCTAAATTATATGTTTCAGATTGCGACAAAAATAATGAAGCACATCATCGACAAATTCGCTGTACATGACCTCTTTGGTCGTGCGAACTATGAATATTATGCTCGAGTCACTGGGCGCATTCTCAAAGTACAAGACGAATGGATATGCAGCTTCCAATACCCACCACCACCGAGAGGCAAATTGGCGCAACAGAAATATGCACGTAAGTACCAAAGATGAAATTATTATTAAATCAAAAGTAAAAGGCTTCATTTTCTTCCCCTTCAATAATCTTGATAGTACAACATTCGCTTGAGGCTGAAAAGACATGGTTACAATGTCAGTGTGAACGCTGGGGTTTGAGTGAGTATATTTTTTTGCATAATAGTTTTACTTTGGATTTATTTGAACTGCAATAAGCTTGATTACTAATTCCGATTCCCATCCCCATAAATAATTTCTCTCTCGCTCAATTGTTGCCTTCTGTCGACACCAAACACATGGTTCTAAAAACTCTAAGGTCTTTGTCAACTATCCGGGCTGGGTCGTTGGTGGTCCTGCTTTTCTGTTCTTTTTACACGTCCTTTCCTATCATACCTTCGACTGCATTGAATCCTCATTAACCACATCGAAATTCCATGTTTCATCTTTCATTTTGGCATCGTTCTATGCTGCTGCTGCTGTGCTATGTTGGTGTACTCTCGCGCAGTCGCTCAAGAGGAATCCCGATCAACGCCTGCCCTACTGACCAGCTCAAGTTCTGCCCTAGACAACAGTGTACTATCGTTGGGCGTCACCCCAGATCACTCGTTCATAGAGTCCTGCGCTCGACTCTCAGTGTCCCTCGAGGGACCCGGACTGTTTGCAATGGCAACTACATCATCGCCCATTCCATCACCGTCGAAGCCAGACGGCGAGGACGAAGCCCACGATGGCGATTACGAAGATATTGACGAAAATTATCCATCCAATCAAGTGGTCGAGCGACCACAACGACGCAAAAAGAAAGGAACTGCAGTAGTTGCCGCCGAATGTCGGCCATCATCACAAAAGCAAGTGGTTGCCACGTGCAGTCGCTGCAATCGTGGCATTAAGCATTCATCCAGCTGCTCGTCGACACGTTCCTCCAAGTCCACTGGCAGTGGCAGTGGCAACACTCAACCACAGCATCACATGACAATGGAAGAACTAAGAGCGGTCAATCGTTACGCGGAGAGTACAAAGAGCCTTTCGTATCTGCCACAGGTGAGGGATGATTTCTATATAGCTTCAAGGATTTCGGTTTAGATAGACACGTGTATAGCTGACAACTACTTCTAACTATTGATAACTTTTAATTTTCTCCTTTCCCTTAGTGATTAGAGAATGCTATATTGTATTAATTTTAAATTAATAATGAAATTTAATAATGTACTTTTTTTGTAACCTTCTCTCTTACTAATTATCTCATAATTCGGATCACATTTTGTTTCTTGTGTTTGTTTTTTTTTTGAATATTATTTTTCTCTCGCTCTCTATGTTGACCCAATAATTCATTTAAATTATTATTTTAAATTAATAAATGCACTTTTCCATACGTATTTTTTTTTTATTTATATCTAATTTTTTTCTTTTGTTATGTATTACTTGGTTTGTTCTTATTCAACGTCATTTGCATTCAACCTTATTTTGAGTTTCGTGGAGAGCGAAGCAGCACACCCTTCACAGCTGGTATTGATATTTTATAAATGCTACTCTTTTTTATACGTAAAATTTTTACTAATTAAATAAAGTTCAGTCGAACAATTTGTACAAAACCGAAAAGAAAGGAGTTTTCTATTTTATACTACATACTTTATTTTGTTCACTTTCCTGTGGCACTTGTCTTGAGATCTGACTTCTTTTGTTTTACGTGGTGGGAATGGTTAAGAAAATTGGTTGTATATAGTGTTTTTCGTTTTACTTTTTTCTTTGTTTCATATTTATTTTTCCTTTTAGTTTTATTTCCGTTGGCATTATTAATGCAAAATGCTTCAGACACACGCACTTTAGCTTGTAATCGCTCGTTTCAAGTTAATGCGGCTTGTTATCACCTAGCCTAGGTTATTGATTTGTTTATGAATAATGTTTAATTGTAATGTCGTTAAGTTGATAGTAAAACAATATCGTTAGTTTTATTAAGTTGTAGATAGCAGTAGCAATTGATTGAGCTTTGTGATGTGCGACGTTTTAAGATTCTGTATGATAACGATCACGTGCTAATTTGTCGACTAGAAGTATGAATGTACATATTTATCACTTCAGAGTTTAGAATAGATATTTTTTAGTTATCAGGGAAGTCATTTCCGGGTATGAGACACACAAAATGTTTTGTTTTTTCTTATCGTTTTCTTTGAAACTACACAGACAAATCAAGATGCTTTGCAAAAATTATGCAAGAAATAATTGAAGGTATCGAATATCGATCCAAACGGGAAAAAGCTTGTACACAATAAAGTTGTAGAGCGATCAAGGCAAAAGTGAGCTTATCGAAACATTCAGCATCTGTAAACATTTTCGGAAACCCTGCACGAGTTTTCTGCAATGTCCGTTTAAAACTTTACACTTATGATCTGGATCGGTTTATTACGGCTCAAGCCTTTACAATTCTATATCAACTGAATTATTTCTTAAGATCAATTAAACAATTTCAAATCTGGCAGCCGTTCGGGCTCAAATAATTTTTTTTAAGGATCCTGACGGTAATTGACATAAGATAAGCCTTCTGCACCGAGAATTTTTCTGTTTAAAATCGAAGATATTGATATGAAAAACAGTTCCAGCACGACGGGGAAAGCTAGCACACATTGGGTCAAAGGATAGACTTTTTGTGCGAAAATTTGAGGGTGCGGCGGTGCGATGGTGTTCATTTTTACATGATTTTTTTAAAATGACGGATTGACACGATAGTATATTTGACACGAGTCGAACTTAAAAATAAACTTTAGGCCTTAGAGGAGTTAAAAACATCCCGCAAGTTATAGCCGATACAACTCGCAATTACCTTGACCGATTAGAGTTAAGTGGTTATGTACCATAAAAGAAGATGTAAAGATTACCGCATTTTTTGCAAAATGGTTTAATCTTATGTTCTGTGATTTGTGGTTACATATGTACTAAGTGTGATGGGGCTTCTGGTGAGCAGATCCTGACACTCCGGTTTGTTTTTTTCCATGAGTGCTTTTCTTATTAACTTATCCTCTGCGATCGTTTGTGTCGCTTTCCATTGTCCTGACCAAGTGCTCTGACGTTCATGATGGCTTGGTCCTTAAAATAAAGGTTTGGTCTTCCTGATCGTCTCGAGCCTTGAGGCTTGGATTTGAAGACCCTCTTGCCTGGAGCGTTATTGTCCATTGGTTTTGGCTTTTTGAACAACAGCCACATCTTGGTATAGCTCATAGAGTTCGCGGTTATACCCTATCCTCCGTTCGCCCTCCTCGCACAGGACCATGAATTCGCCGCAAAATTTTTCTCTCGATAGCGTGTAGTATAATTTCTCCTTCGACGCTTATAGTCCAACACCCGGCGCCATAAAGCAGAACTGGCAGAATTAGGATTTTGAGCTTACACTTTGGTTTCCGCCAGGTTGTCTTGTGGATCCTAAGGTTTGGAAATCTAGTGCTGCTTATAACAGCATTAGGAGCTGCTCCAAAATATATAAGTCGGTAGCCGTTTCTTTTCGCAAAATTTGCTTCGTGGAGGCTGTGCTTACCAATAAAATCCACCGAAGATGTCGTTTCCAACGTTTGCATTAAACTCCCCGAGTACAACTTTGACATCGTACTTTGGGAAAGGCTTTGTAGGCTCTATCTAAGCGGTCATAAAATTCCTCCTTGTTTGAGCTGCCGTCGACACACTCAGAGTCTCAGCCGCCACTATCTCTATTTCAGCACCCTGACTAGTACTAGTAGCTTGCTGACCTTAACCACAAATTACTGAACAACTAGATATTCAACTTGCGCCCCTCTTACTATCCAACACCCATTTGTTTACGTTTTTTATAAAGCTTTTTTAAAGCTTTAAGTTTCCGTGTCGGTGAATACCTGTATGAAGATACAACAACAATTTACCTTACGCGATCAGCTGATGCAAAAGCTGCAAAACGAAATTGCATGGAAATGACGAAATCATGAATTTGCTCACATTTGCAAACAAATGTCGGAGAATGGGTAAATTCATCAATTTCAGCTTGTGGGCAAAGCTTTTACAGGTCCGAAGTTGAATGTCTGGTTATTCAGTAATTTATGCCTTAACCCAAAATAAGTGGGAGCAACTCATAAAAGGTAGTTGTCGTCCTGACTGTTGACAAAATCGTTAATTCTTATTAACTCAAGCTTCAGTGAGACTTCTGAAAATCGATCAGTCAGCCATTTTGAACAAATTTTAGCGTTGCTTTTCTTTTCTTACTCAACACTCGCACTTATAAGTTTGACTAGCTGAGTCCAAGGGTAGAGGCTGTTACTGGGTCTTACCATACGGAGTTATCAGAAGCAGTTGATGTGTAGTAACAGTTGCAATACTTGGCTTCACCAGGTTAAATCCAATCAGTATCTACCCTGCTCGCACAACATCCAACCACCAATGAGTGCTTGCCCCTATTTCCTCTATTCTTAAAAAAACTTAAGTTGAGGAAGTCTCAAAACAATATTATATTTGTCTGACAAACAACTCTTTTGTATGATTTTAAACATGAAAGAGGCTATCAAACTAGGAAGGTGCACTTTTTCTTGCCACTGAAAATATATAAATCCTTAAAAAAAAGAAAACTTAATACCCTTCTGCCACAAGTCGATTTTTTTCTACGGCCCAAAAATAACACTTCTCACGTAATCACAGACATAAATTTAAAAGAGGTATTTAAGAGGATTTTTACGGAACTCTTGATAATTTTTTTGAGGTTGTTTTTTTTTTGGTTTTATTCTTGTTTCCTTTAGCATAGATGCACAAAATCAGGAGAGATAATTGTTCGCTTATTTTTTTACTCTTTTGCCACTAATCTTTTCTGCAAAGCGCTTTACCTACACAAAACATATTCACCAACATATCCCATAAGCACTATAGCACGCCAAGTGATGCACACAAGTCACTCCTCTCAAGCTAAATATTGTCATTTACGTGTCTTTTTTCTTATTCAATTTTGTTTTTTTGTTCCAAGAATTTCCTAAGTTATTTTATGTAGGACTTTAATTTTATCAAAAATATTAAATAAACGAAAAAAATATCTATAACAAGTTATTTTAAATGTACTATTTCCCTCATGTCAACCCTGCCCTCCCCCTTTTTACCGCACCACAATTGCATCATCACATCCACTTCGTGTTGCTGGGAAAAACACTAACTGCAAACAAAGGTCCATGAACGCCAGACGGCACGCATGCGCACACGTTCCGAATGGTTTTTGGGAGACTCGGGACTTGCCACCACATGCAGTAGCTGCCTTGCTGCCCAACGTGCCAATGAGTTCATGGGCGGCAGTTCCAATGATATTCCACTCGAACCGAGCAACGAAATGTACATGATGTTCAAACGTCGTGTCGCAGCTAATCACCAGCACTCCGAGAATATGGACACCGACGACGGAGAAGACTACTGTACCGGTGGACAATATCTGTCGCCGCATAGTTGTCGCACCGATGAAAACAGCTCTTCGGCGGGCCGCATGTTCCTCGAGACGAACTTCTCAACGCATTCCGGTAGCTATTACGATGATGCATTGAATAACAAAATTAACAACAACAACCATGAAGCTTGTAGCCAATTTGTTGTACATTGTTCATCAACATCAGCCAACACACGACACCATCATCAAAACCATCACAATAACCATACTCACCAGCAAGACTGTTCGCATTACTACTCGTCGACCTCGATCGCAAGTTGTAGCGAGAACTTTGAGTTCCTTCACCATAGACTGCCGAGTACCAGTGATGTGAACACGACGATCTATCACAGTCCTGAGAAGATCATGTCGCGTTCGGCCCACAATTTGACACTAGTACTCGGCGATAGTGGTGAAGGTTCCATTGCAGCGCATGAAACTGTTGTGGCGACATCTGCTGGTGCTGCCCAGGAGGAAGTTGACTATATTTTAACCTCCCGTTTCCGTCACAGTACACCGGTGACCGAACGACGAAGGAATCGGCGCGTGCGCCGACAGTCTTCTTCATCACGTCGGCGCCAGCAGATGTCGTCGCAAAACAGCGAAAATCGTAACAGGAGTAGTAGTGTGAATTTTGTTTCAGTATTATTTAATGTTTTAGATTTTCTGTTTTGAAAAAAAGTGTCTGTCGTTGGTTTATCTAATTTTTTTTTTTCTAATTCTCATTATGTCACAAACTATATTATGCTCACGGCTTTGATATAGCATTTATGGATAACTGAATTTTAACACTTTGTAAATGAGAAGCTTAATTTATTAAATTAAAATATGGAGTTTTATTTGTGGCTCAATATGTTTTGTTCACAAAAAATGTTTTTGTTTTGTAATATTTAATATTATATTTTATTTTTTTTGTATAGTTTTTTATTTTATTTTTGTTTAATAATAACTATTATGGTAAATGCGAATTTCGTTTTGATTTTAAATTTATTTCAATTAACACTTTTTTTAAATTAACCCATTCCCACAGGTTATGCGTATTGGGGTGTCTTATATATACCTTTGAATAGGTACATATTTTTGACATACATAAATGTAATTACTTAGGTTAGTATGTTATTAGGTTTAGACAACAAATTGCGTTATAAATGACAATGAAAGGCTTTTGTCAGTTTACTGGTCAGTTTAGATCAGTTTCAATACTGAAAATAAGTAAACTCAAGTCTTTAGGTAATTCCTTCAAGTAAAGGACCCGGCTTCAAGGATTGACAGAAGGTTGGTTCACATGCTTAGACATCGGTTTTTATGAGTACTTTACCTTCATAAGCAATCATTTTGGCACGATCAAAATGAATATGTTCCGTTAAAACATTTTTTTGGGAAACTAATAACTACGAATTAAATTGCTGCTTAGCTTGAACATAAAAATGGCAAAATTTGTTTTTTAATTTCTTCTTACAAAAGTTTTTTAATTATAATTCTGAAAAGTCCTTAACTATCGTCTGTCCCTCAATTTGATTGCAGAAATTGTAGTAATTTTTTATTTTTACATTTTATTTGATTTTCAAGTACGTACTTCTATACTTTGTATTAAAATTGCGGGTAGATGATTAAAAGTTCATCTCGAAGTGTTTCCACCGAACAAACATAAGATAAACTACACGATGAGAACTCTTTTGTAGTTATTTTGGCTATCAAGAGAGTGACGATGACATTTTGTGACGATGAGCGAAAAAGACAGTTTCAAAAGAGATAAAAGTGACATAAAATAGGTTTGTGAAAATGGTGAATGAGATTTAACGGGAGATAAGTTTTTAATAACTTGCTTAGAGGATTTAAATTTAAATAGTGAATCTCAAAATTTGTAAATGGTTGGTTGAAGCTTTATGTTTATCGCGAATTAATGTTCGGGTAAGACATGGTATAAAAATACATATACTTATACATATATATAAGACTTTCAGATTTCATTACGTAAAATGAAGTTTTAGGTAGGCCAGGAAACAGGTGGTGGGAGCAGGTAAAGAACATCTCCGAGACCCGTCTAGGGATCGCGCCTAAGCCTTTTGCTTGGGTATGGGACGGAGGATCGGGAACGATGGAAGAACCACTTAGCCGACCTTTTTGAAGGATAGGCGGCGACAGAAATGATGATGACGATGAAATTATTCGGTTATGAGATTATTCGAAAATGATTGTTTCACTCAGCGGATAAGTTTAGCCATCTGTCCCAAGAGAAATATATGTAGGTACGTTTCTGTGTAGTGTAAACAAGCAGCTAGAATCCATTAGTTAAGGCACGGTAGGTCAGGGACGTACAACGACAAAAAATAGCGCAAAAAATTGTCTCCAACTTCCAGCTCAAGCGTTTTTATAGCAGACAACTAACGATTAAGGCAACGACAGTTTGTCACACGATTTAACCTGTGAAATTTTCGAAACAGCAACTTGGTCAAGCCAAAGCCAAGCTTTTGAACATCTTTTGATACTTCATCCCATAGGGAGGTATATGTATATTAAGTTTGATTCATAGTTTGTTACATAGAGAAATAATCACCGTAGACCCCCAAGATTTTAAGGGCATATGATCGAGACCGAGTCCGTGTGTCGGTATTTTTTGGGCCTTAAATTTTGAGGTAGTAACTTGAAACTTGATGGGGTGCCGTGGGTAGTGTGTGTGCGTACTACGCCAGAGGTCTGGGTTTCGAATCCTGCCGTGGGTCGTCACCTGAAAAAAAGACTTGTTTACTTGAAATTACCACACAGCGTACATTGTTGAGAAGTTGGCCCTGGTTCACCTCGAGCTGTTGAGATTTGGTATCCGATATCCTCTCTCAAGTGTACTGTGACTGGCATATAAAAAAAACGGCAACGGCCCCTTTGGGGGGCTTTTTTGAGTATAAACCAAGTTTTTAATATAAAAATGCACACTTCTTATTAAAAATATGAACAAAAAAAACTATGCTATCCAAAAGGGGTTAGTGCAACGCCCCTTTTAAGGGAAGAAGAGTCCTAACTGACTAATTCTTAGTACAATTCAAGTTAATAGAAACTAAAATTTAACTACGAAAATGCATGACGGAATCGCGGCTTGACAGCGATCAATTGGGATGGGGCATCCAACGATTCGCCTAAGCGGATTGTAAGTAACCCTCCCACTACCTTTCAATCATTAAAATGACAGTTAATCCAAATAGGCTAAAATCAGTTAGGTCAAACACACAAACAATTTAGCTTAGAAATTGTGAGCCCTGCTTAACTTATTCATGATGGCGCTTGGATTGGAGGTTTACCTTTGCTAGAGTTTATAGTTATAATGGTATTTTGCATTTAACACAAAACTAAATTGTACTTACAATTTATTGGTGGTGGCTTGCATAGAGCCGTGCTTATTTTGATGACAGCAAAGAATTTAATTAAAGGTATAACGCACTGGCACATTTAAGAACCATTATTTCTGAGGACATGAAATATAATATATGTGTGTTCCAAACTCGACATATTTTACATCTGAAAAAGATATTTTACATCCGAAAAAGATGTAAACTATGTCAAGAAGGTTCAGAATGAAAATGGCAAACAAATGCATTTTTGCACATTTATAATTTTTGTGAATTTTTGAAAACACCAGTAAAAACGAGCAACTTTCCTCAAAATTTCAACGACGCGTGCTGTTGCGTAAAGGATTCTTACACACATAAAAGGGAGTTCAATTTCTTGCCTTTTCCGGGCAGCGAACTACAAAGTCTCAATGGGGGCTATAAAAACAGCTTTTACTTCTTATTTCCCTGCTCGGGATTCCAACCCGGGACCTCGTGCACAGTTGTAGTCCGCTACCACCTTAAATTCCTTTCTATCAACGAACAATAACTATGCGGATTAACACTGAGGTGCTCAGTCACTTCTACCATTTAATGCCGGTTCTTCAGTGCGAGATCATTCGACTTTGCGAGTTAAACTGAGATTAACCCAGGAAATGAGTTTTTCAGTGAACTAAGATCTGGGGTTAATCTCGGCTTTACTCACCAAATCTGGTGAATTAATCTTGGATCATTTCTAGAGAACAATATGACCTTCTTTAATGTTTTTTCTGCGTGGAATGTCAGTTGATTTGCGCGTTGCTGTGAAAATGACATTTAAAAATAATTAGATCTTATTTTCCTGTGATTTTCTATGTGAACTGAGAGCTGGGAGAGTCAATAATTTCGAGAGTCGAAGATTTTGACAACTTCGTTGACGGAGTTAACTCTGCACTGAAAAACTGCTCGCTGAGTTAACTCCAGATTCGTTTTGTTACGGAATCAACATATCTTGGTTTAAGCTGATCTTAACTCAGCACTGGAGAACCGGCCCTTAAAGGTTTAATTAGACCATTACTGGTAAAGATTTTTGACATGTTTGGAGCTTGTGTCTGCACTATAGCATTCAAACTTTTTTCATTCTCTATTGTTAAAGGTAAATTCGTTAATATAATGTTACTGACTAAAAAATAAATCTTCCATCTTTCATAGCTCGACGTTGGCTTGATATCGATTTTATGTCTAAGCCACAAGCTAACTTGTATTATCGACGAACAACAAAGGTTAGTCCTAAAAAATTCTTCTTAACACAAATCGTCTTTTAATTCCCTCCTAAATCTCGAGATTTCCATACGAATTTTAGTCTCTTCACGAAGATATTGGCCAGACATTGCGATTTATACATTTGAGAAAATTTACATTCTTAAATTTTAGACATTTGAGAGATGTCAAAAATTAAAGCATACAGCTATTGTTAACCGTTATAGTTTAGGAGAACCCCTTAGGTAAATATGCGTCTATCTTCCAAGCGGAAACTTTCGCTATCCTAATGGCTATGCGCTGTGGGGTGTCATGACGTAGTGGTTAGTGTGTGTGCTTACTACGCCGGAGGTTTGGGTTCGAATCCTGCCATCGTCACCTGAAAAAAAAGACTTGTTCTTTTTCACGGCCCCCACCTCCGCGAGGGTCTGACAAGCCCTCCGAGAGTATCATTTGTCTTGAAAAACTTCTCAAAGTGCCGTTCGGATTCGGCAAAAAATTGTAGGTCCCCTTGTATGTAAAGAAATTAACACACCAGCATACATTGTTGAGAAGTTGGCCCTGGTTCACCTCGAGCTGTTGCGCCACTCTATTTATTTATTTATTTATTTAATGGCTATGCGCTATATTGTGACAGGTGTAGAGCAAGAAGTATAACGCATTTGCATTGACAGCCTGTATCTGTTATATCGTGAGCACAGGGCTCTTTGGCGTGACTGCAATGGGTGCACACAGACTAAACGACTACGCCGGGACATTTACGAGGGGTCGGCATCGATTGCAGACTTCTTGCAGGCGTCCTTACCGGACACCAAGCTTTTGCTAGATCCTTAAATGTCTTAGGCTTGAGCGAAACCACCACCTGTCCTGCCTGTCGAGAGAACGACGATACAGTGGAACACGTCCTCTATAGTTGTCCTGCATTTGCTCGCACCAGGGGCTGACGTGGTGAGTGCCGAACACCTCAGCTCTTCATCGCTGAAGCTCCTTCTCATCTTTCTCCGAAAGACGGGTAAGCTAAATACATTAATGTAAGGTGTCTACATGGTAGTACAATGGACCAGAAGTTGTGTCTGAGTGCTCCATCGGATAGTAGCAACTTCCAACAAAAACGTAAAAAAAATAAAACCCGGTTTGGTTCGGTTTTGTTGTTAAAGTGCTGCTTAATACGTCTTCCTCTTTGTTTACAGAGGATCATTCTTCTTAAAAATAAAACTTCGTCTTAAGTTGCTTAGGTACCTTTTATAATTTGTTTTCCATTTTCACAAACATGTTAACTGTCAATGTACTAAAAAAAATCCTACTACAATTTTAATTTCAACACACAATGAATTATTTTATAAATTCTGAATAAAAATAAATACGAAATCTTCTTCCGTTTAAATCTATCAAAGCTGCACCCAGTCTCTACCGTCAAATAAGTAGGTGTATAAATTTTGAGTTCGGTGTTGACACCGAGCTTGAACTTCAAAATGGTATTTACATTTTTCTAATACTGTTCAGTATACCAGAAATAACGACTTCTTTTTTATCTACACTTTAGTATAGCTCCACTACTCGTTTTTGAAAAGAAGTTACCATAAATTAAACACCTGTTGTAGTTTTAGAGTCGAAAAACCATTCAAACTTTTGAAACAAAGTGCGGTTCATTTATAGATAAGCTGCAGCAATGTAACAATTTTTTTGAAACAACTACGTATGGAAATATTAAGATCAACCTATTCGCTGGTCTATATAAGACGCGAATTTGTGGCTGTATGACAGAATCTTAGCTGTTTTTTAAGGCTGTATTATATTGTAGGTAAAGGTTTTTTCTTATAAGAAGCTGGGTCTAGGTGGCTGTCGGATATGAGCCGAGATACATATAATACGAAATGAGTACAAAAAATAAGACAAAAGGACAAACGTAAATTACAGGCATTTATTATCAAGAAGTACATTTATTTTGACAAGTTTTTTTATTTAGTGCCACAGAGAAAAAAAGGTTAGATGTCATAGTCCTTTATACGCGGTCCGCAGTTTTTACCGAGTTCAACATAGAGCATACGCATTTTTTTATCTGTGTGTGTTTGCTAAACCTTAGTACTGTAATATTAGAAAATTAGCGATATATTGCGAAAGAAGCTTGCGAATTATTATTGATCTTTAATAGCGACATCCTGACCATAGCTTATTTGATGCAATTCGATAATGATTAATTTTTAGCTATCTTCATCATCCACTGGAGATTCGGGATCTTCCTTACGGGCATTTTTTTCGAACTTAAACTTGCCAGCCTTGTCTCGAGTTGTTTTGCGATATCGCAAGGCGTCCGTATGGAAACCTTTTGTCGAATTGACTTCATCGCCGAGGTACAAACAAACTGTCGAAAGAAGAAAGGAACTCTAAAGTAGACCTTTGTTCTCCATTTATATGTATTTCAGGAACTAAAAGTACAAAAAAAAACACATTCAACTTAATTGAATCAGTCATCCGACAGCACTACTAATAGCTTGCAGTTTTTTTCGCACGTTTTTTGTTAATTTGTTTTCATACTTTTGTTTGTTTTCTTTGCTTTTTTCAATCAAACCATCATCACCATTTCATTGTTACACGTAATGAACAACATCTTCATGTCCAATTGGCCAGTTAGAACTATATAGTAAAAAAACGACTAATTTCTAAATTTCCCTTTCCGGCGCTTATTCGCGGGATTTTTTTTTACCTACCTTAGCTGGCAACATCCGTTTGAGTAATAGTGCTGAATCAGTTCAATACCCCGTCACCAGAAGACCATCGAGACGAGGGATAACCGCACTTGCACGCCATCATCCACATCGATCATCGTTGCGTCGCAATAAGGATAAAGTTAAATCCTCAACCGGAAATGGAAATGGCAGCCTCTGCTGCACCGGATGTTGTACTTCCACTCGCAATTCCATAGCCGAATGTGCACCTACAGCAAATTTCTCCAATCGTCCGCGTACAGTATCCTTTGAGACCAATAATCAATTGAAATCCTTTATAACCTCGGGCTCCAACATGGATATGGACACGACAGAGCCACTGTTGAAATCCGATGCTACTATTTTCATTTACACTTCACCTCCAGACGAAGACATCGATAATTCTAGTACAACTGGCTCTGCAACGCAGGTAATATCAACCACAGTACCGGCTGGGTTGCGCTTTAAGCCACCAAGAGTTTAAGGACCGACATTTTTACAAACAATTTTAATATTCTAATGTTTTAATTTTTTATTTTTAAATATCTAAGACAAATCGATTGATCAGTGTTCAGAATTTAATAAATTCGAATTTCTACGTTTTTCAACATAAACAAAAAATATCTATAAAATGTGAAATCGTTTAAGAACTTATAAGTCTACAAATCCATATGTATTGTGTGTGAATTTTTGTACATATGAACATAACTCTAAGACAGCATCACTTTTATTTTAGGGGTTAAGCGTGAAATCAAAGGTCTTATTCTTTTTTTATTCTGTCTATCGTAGAGCCCATCCAATGTTTTATTAATTTTAAAGAGAGGGTGTTTTTTTTTATGAAAAACTGACTGCTTCGCGTCCAACTTAATTTTTTTTTGAATAACAAAGAATTGTTTAGAATTATACAAGAGATTGTCTTTAGAACTTAACCTTTTTGATGACAAGAAAAACTCTTTTAAAGGCTGATTTACATAAATTGAGAGTATGAAGAGAAACTTTCTAGAAGCACATTGCAGTTTGTCCAGAGAATCTGCTTGGCTAATAATGTTAGTGTAACCCAAATAAAATATTTAATTACTAACAAATCAACTTCAATGATTTTTGTAGGCCCCTTTCTTTGTTTAACTTAAAATTCAAATTATTCGTTTTTTTTCCTTTCGACCAGTGCTGAATAATTTTTATGTTAAAAAGTTTCTGCGCTTAGCCACACGTGAAAATGAAGGTAAAGAATTTTAAATTTTAACAAGATTTAACCTATAAATTTACAGAAGTATATCATTTATACATTTCTTAGTTTATTAATGGAGGAAGCAGTTGAAGAAATCAATTGAATTACCGAAAAAGGATTAAATTAAAATGACCCGGAATTCCCATTAAACCTACAACGCCGATTTATTGTCACAGAATTTTAAAATTCTCAAAGAGATGCTTTTGTTTTTACAACAAGGATAGGTGATGTTGAATTAGAACTAAACAAGCTGTATGTGAGGTATAAACAAAATTTTTATTTTTTATTTGAATGGCCCATTATGTATGGAATATGACTCATTCAAATGTCCCGACTCGGCCGGATTGCTATTATTTTGACTGACCGTTCCGCATCGGTTTTGTTCACCTTAAATGGTACCAGTCGGTTGAGGTTTGAGCGCATAGATCTGCGACTTCACGAGCCCTCTTATGTTAAGATACTGAGCAGCATGTAAACGATAGTGAAGTAGACGATGGTTTTAACGGAGCGATTATGTAAAACAACAAAGCTGTAAGAAAGGTGTTGCCAGCCAAAACGAAAGAAATATTAAGGCTTTGCAACGCAACCAACTTCAGACCTATTTAGAATATTAAAAATTGCGAAAGTAAGTAACGAAAACAAAAGAAAAACGACATCTTAATGTCAGTCGTATGAAAAAGTCAGTATCGTTATACTTAAACTAACAACAATAATCGTTTTACAAACTAGGGCCCTAGGAAGCCGGTTTAGCGGGGTGAAATGCATCTTTGAGGTCAATTTACGTCAATTGTGCGAGAGATAACCTTATCCTCAAATGCAAATCGTTTATTCAGAATGTCAATCGTAGCATCTGTTGTGTGGCACGTAACACGGCTGCAGGAATCACGCCTTAGGTCCATATTTTTCAATTTGGACTACAATAAATTGGCTACCATCTTTCCGTAGCGTCCGTCTTTGACGTTGGCCGCTCCACCAAAATCGTTGAAAAAAAGTACGCTGATGATGCCTCTGTACGCGTACAATGATGCCTCCGCCCGGGCGGCGAAAAAACTAAACCAAACGACAACTTTTTGAGCTCCATTATCCCCTGGAAAACCTTGTGTGGGTTAATGTCGTCTCATATACATACGGCAATGAACTCTTGTGAACACACCAATGATTAAAAAAAAGAATTGGAGTCACCAATTTTATTTTTGGAAACACCAATTTTATTTTTACAATTAAGTTGTATCTTTCGGACTGTTTAATTATTCCCACTCCATTTAGACATAAGTAACTGAATAGCAAACTACAAATCTGACAAATTTCACCAAAACAACCTTGTTGCCGAAATCTACCCACGCCAATTAAAAAAACCTTTATAGCCTTTGTAATATTCGATTTCAGAAAAAGATTTATCCCTTAGATACGCTTTAGCCAAGATGCAAATTAATCCCATATCCGTTATATTCGTCTAGAACTGCTCAACATTGGGGACTTTTCTATTTTCGCCGAACAAAGAACAGTGGGAACATTCTAGATTTTATAAATTATAAACTTTGAAATATCTCCTTGTCTGAGTCGAAATAAAATCTAATGTTTAATAGTCTAACAATTGAAAAAAAAAATTAAATTTCAACCAATTCGCGAGGAAATGTGTTAAAAGAAAGAACAAAAATAGTTCGAAAAAGCGCCCCCCAATAAGTAGACATCACCCGATATCGCGCAGGAATGACTTCTAACAAATGCCAATATCCGTCACACTAGTATGAAATGTCTCCTTATTTTACCTAATTGAGCATTGCGCCTGACTCTAACTGACCGAACTAGAGTTACGGAGGGCACAAAAAAGTCGTGTATACTTTTAGACTAGATTTTCTTCTAAATATTATAAAGATAAAAGAAGGATAACAATAAAAAAATTTGCCAAGGTAGCAATAAAATACTTTTTTACTATTGAAAAGTGTAAAATAACAAAAACTTATAATTCTACAAACATTTTGGCTGGCTCTATGATAATTTCAATATCATAGAGTGGCTTTTTTTACATTTGAAATATTGGCTTACATTTGTTATTGTAAACCATGATGTCCTCCAGTTACTTAAGGGACTAGATTTCAACAGGTATTTTATTGCCTTGGTAAAAAACTATGTTATAATTAATTATTGATTTAATAGCTAAAACAAAATATCAATGTCTTCTATAAATTATAAAAAAAAAACAACAGAAGAATAAACAAAACACCTCTTCATTCTACTTTATTGGAAAATCGCTCCTAAAACTAAAATAAAATCAATTCAGAAGATTCTTTACTTTCGGAATTCCCCATTACTTTAAAATAAATTATTTGCTAAGGTATTTATGTTAACGTATGTGTGGAATAAGCAAAATTTGTTTTTTGGCCCATAATATGGATCGGATAAAAAGGTAAATATCACACTAATTGAAATGAAATTAAAAAAAAAATCTCTTAAATTGTATCTTCTAAATACTTAGAATAAGTGAAAAAAAAACATATTTAGAATTAAAGTTTTAAATATAAAAATGAGCTTCAGTCTTTTTAATAAAAAAATATAAATAGGATATTTTTTAAAGGGAACTAAACATATATTTATTATTATATACTTCTACATTTTTTAATGTAAATTTTTATAAATAAAAACAATTTTTATATTAGTTTCTTTTACAAAGTTTTTTTTTAAATATTTGTTAGTATTAATATCTACAATTAAAAAATAAAAAAACAACAAAAATACGCTTAAAAAATGAATGAATGTGTGTATTTAGAAACTTAAAAAAGAAAGAAAAATTTACATTGATATGCATATTTTAATTAGAATAAGGAAATTTATTTTTATTATAAGATAGTCTTAATTATGTACTAGGAAAAAATTTAAATATAAGAAAATAAACTCACGATAACACCAATCTAGATTAAAAAAAAAACTTGAAAATATTTAAAATCAATTTTATTGAAAACGTAAACAATACTTAAATTTATTAAATATTGATGTTTGAGTAAATGTAAGAACATTTTATTAAGGCCAAAATTAAATTTACATTTTTTAAAGAATTAATTACATTATTACGTTGTATCGCCATATTTAATAAATTTTTAAATGATTATTTAAAAAGTAATTTAAAAAAAAACTAAATTAATAAATGTAATTTTTTGTATTACCTTCATGTATTTAATAAAAGTAAAATCTTTAATTCTAGCTTTTTAAATAAAATTCAACGTTTCTAATTGTTTTAAACGTTAATTTCGAAAAGATAAGAAAAAATATTAAAATATTCAATTAAATCATGGAAAGTACAAACAAACTTTGTATTTCTTTAAAAATTGAGTGTGAGCCATGCTGAAACAGAATCTACGGGGCAGATAACAGATAAACACGAGCTTCGACTTTACCGGACTGCCTAGTTCTGAATTTCTTACTCAGGCTATAATTGCTATGAGGAAGGAATAAGAGAACAATAAATAGATGTATACTAAAGTTTGTATTACACAAAGAACACCAAAGCGTAAATCACTTAATAACTAGATTTTCAACTTCCTTATTACTTTTTAAATAATTTATGACTAGAGCCTACGCTCCAAACTGGACGAACTGGTAATCATCCGGGCTCTTTGCATTGAAGCCGTATTTAAGGGACGTGCTAACATTAAGCACACTATGTGTTAAATGTCTGTTTTCGCCTGGTGTTTTTAGATCCAAAAGCGTAGGAGATACTTTTGACATTTCGCATAAAGTAAAGACACTGAAATGGTCGAAGGTAAGTTAATAAGTGAAAACCATAAAAATTAACTTGCCAAATACATTATCTTAAACAAAAAAATGCTTGTAAGTCTTGTTTTGTCACTATGTTTCTATGTAAATTAGACGCCCTTATCGTTTTTTCTAAATTAGTTTAACCAAACTAGTCCCTCATTTTTCTGCCGCTTTGCATGTTGTGTTAGATTCAGAATAGGCTTGTCTGTGTATAACAAATAAAGAACTTCATTCGGAAAGCTTTAAATTAAAATTTAAAAAATCGGGGGAAAAATGGGCGAAACATAATTTAAGTTTTCAAAATAAAATAAAAAACAGCGGTCAACTATAAGGTCATTAACGGGGCGCGGGCGGTCCGTCGGCTTTCGTTGAAAAACAATCTTATATTGAATGAGTTTGCGTCAATTCTTAATTGATGGATAAAATTATTGGAAAACTTTAGTGTCAGAAAATTTGCAAAAATTGCCATCTTCATAGACAGGCTAGGCCTTAGGCCTGATTCATCAAACATCAAATCTGATATAGTCAGGCATTATGCAGTCAGAGCCAGATTATAAACTTTCAAGACCACTATAAGCATTGCTTGATCTTGATTTATGGCGTGTGGTGTTGTATAATGAAAGAAAATTAAAATTTTTGGATTTAGGTTATTTTCTATTGAGTGTTAGTTCCACCCATAAAATATCACGATCTCCAGGGATCGCGATATTTTATGGGATCGGGTATTATGTGCCGAGACTATTTTTTGTGTTGAATTTTCGAGCACACCCTAGTTAAGCCCAACCTATTGGGCGTACCTGTTGCAACATTGGAACGGTAAGTCGTAAAGGTGGAACTTGGTACGTTTACATAGGCCCCACTCATACACCGGCCGGCCTTCGGCCTCTCATGCATTTGTTAAAAATTTCAACATTTTTTTGGTTTTGTCCGAAATCAAAGAGTGTTTGGGTGGTTCTTAAAAACCAAAGACTCCGGGTGTCTCTTCGACTCATAAGTACATACATCGGCCACAAAATTCGGTGGGAGTTAGTTCATTTTAGCTAGTGAAACTTACCTAGGTCATATGGGAGTTAGTTTGTAGGGCCACATTAAACAATCAGCAAATTCTGAGATTCGGCTGGAAACCAAAAAAAATCTTTAAAACTATTTTTATAAATATGGTCGTAATGTTGGGTAGGTAATAACGATTGTGTTGTGGAGCATCCTAAAAGTTGCGTTCCACTTTTAGGATGCTCCAAAAAAATCCAAAAATGGCGTTTTTAAAATTTTTATGAAAAAAGAGGTCCGTCTTTTAGTAAGCAAATAACGGTTTTAACTTTCAAATTCTTTTTTTTTATCGCGGTTTGACATGATAGAAAGCATCCTAAAAATTATGGATTAAGCAATCCAAAATGCGGTTTTTGAAATTATCTAAAACAGTTTTAAAAGCAGAGTAAAAGACCCGTGTTTTTTAAGTAAATAATGGTTTTTACTTTTTAATTGTTTTTTTTTTTTATATCGAGATTTTACATGATAGAAAGAATAAATAACTTTTCGGAACGTTCGGGTAATCGTTTCATATTAAAAATCGCGATAGGTTCCGAAAAGTTCTTTATTATTTTTTCTATAATAAACAACGGTTTTTTGAAGGCAGATCAGTTTTGATAGATTGCGGTCACGCAAACTTCCTTTAGGTTAAACTGCTGTCAGGTAGTTTCATCAAAATTTTATGTCAATAAAAGTTGAGACATACCATAGTAAAACACTTTTAGTAAGAAACTTTAGTAAGAATTTCTTTTAGGCAGACCAATATTCTTAAGAACATAATTTGCTCACAATGTTGAAAATTTGCGAAAATTCTTATGACACAAGTTTGTAGGTAATTAATTATAATTAAGTAATTTTATTAATGTTATGCGTAGAAGCTTAAATTCAATTTTCAATACAAAAGTCGTTTACGGTTTACGTTTTATACTTAATGTTATTTCTTATTATTTTCTAAATTAGGCCTTAAATCTAGAGGGTAGAATGTTTTTTTTGTGACCTTTTCGTTCAAGACAATGAATTTATGAGGGCTATGAAGTTGCTCAAATAAGTAAAAAAATGGTAATTAGAAAGTAAAAAAACAAACGAACGGAGCGATACTATAAGATGCCCTTTTTAAAACTTTTAGATGTAGGAACAGCTAAATCATAGCTATTTTTGTTGAATAAAAAATATTCAACTTTTTATTCATTCTTTTAAGAAGCATCATTCATTCTTTTAGGAACCTACATAATGTACATTTAGGGTATCAACGAAGCAAAAACAGTCTCTTATAAAGTAAACACATATTCGAGTAGGTACGCAAAATTTTTAGTGCCATCCTAAAACACACGAAATCCGCTGCCTAACATCTAATTTTAGCCCCAACTTTTAAATCCCCAATTCGTAAACAAATTACTTGTGAATTCATTTTAATATTGGTGTTAAAATAGGATTCGTTTAACGAAAATCTTTGTCAAATTTCCTCTGTACCTATCTCCTTTACACGCTATTAGTCGGACTCAACAGAACTATTTTCTGGCGTGCTTAGTTGCTCTCCGCCGTGCTGCCTAACGACTGTATGTTCCCTATCATAAGCCCAGGTTAAAACAACTTCATATGCAAATTCCAGACATATTGTATGTATCTCTCTGGAATAAGGTAGTGGAGTAGCTAAGATCTGCCTGTTTAAATAAAAAAGACATCGACGAAAGGATGCGGGACTGAACCGAACACTATGAATATTTTAGCTGACATCTATTAGACGCTGATCAAATTAGACAAGTTTTCCAGCGTTTTTTCGAACATGAGTTGTTCTCTTTATATTTATTTCGGTTAAATATCAATAGATTACTACAAGAAGCTTTATTAGCCTATATAAAGGTTTGTTTTGTTTGTATAATAGTCTTGTGTATATCTTAAAAACGTGTTTACATGTATAACTAAATGCTACAGACTAAAGTCTACGTAAGTGAATCGAGAATTTGATTTTAAGCCCTTCGCTGAGATCTCGCTTTCTTAGTTTAGTTGTATAGATTTTTGTCCACAATCATGCCGTTCTCGATCAAAAAGCTTTCCAAGTCGGACGGGAAGAAGTCGTCACTCAGATCGTCAGTTATCCGTACAAAATTGCCAATTAAGCTGTTACCCTTGTACACCAACAGGGCTGGCAATCCTTTCGAACGAAAATCACGACTCATACCAGCGACAGAGCTGCAAATTTTTCCAAACTTGATTGTCTGATAGTCTAAGGCCAAGGTTTCCAAACATTTGTTAAGTGTGGCGCAGGCCGGCACTGACCGATCGTATATGTGAATTATAACAGTGATGTGCTTGCTTTCCTTTTCGACGGCGTCCAGGAACTCTTCGTGTGTGGTCAAATGGAATACTTTTCCAAATTTCTGCAAGTGTCCACACTGCTGCATCATTTCGGCCATTCGCTTTTTTTGGAATTGTTGCAGGAAATCTTCACTCATCAGTTCGGCCATTTCTGCTTCCAGTTCTTCCTCCTTTTTACGCTCTTCATCCTCGGCAGTAGTTGCAGCTGTAAGGCTTAATTTTTTCATCAGTTCAATGCGTTGTTTCTCGTTTTCCTCTCGCTTCTGTGCTTCGAGTTGTTTGTAGAGCTGCCAATCTTGAACGACTCCTTTAGGTCCGGTATTGGTAGCAGCGCGATGGGTCATGTTTTGCGAGAGTGTAGGCTGTTGAACGACTGGTCCAGTATTAGAAGTTCCAGCTCCTTTAGCTTTAGTGTCACCATCGTCCTCGTCGTTATCTTCACCTTCGCTGCTGCTACAGTAGTAATGTAGTTTTTCTCCCATTAATTTATCTTCTAATGTGGCCATTTCAAAAGTATTTTAGCGAATTTTTTCCGTGATTAGTGTAATAATTAAATTTTAAAACTTGTTATGGATTTTCCAACACTAGCGAAGCCCTTAAAAACGGAAATGTCAACAATTGTGACAGCTGCTAGTGCTGGGATGAGATTATGCGCTAGCATCTGAAAGTTGGAAAACACCAAGGTACTAGATTTAGATAACAAAAGTATTCAGCGAAAAACAGTAGGCATGCTCCAATCCAAGTAGACAGCGAAACGGTTTGAAACTAGGCTTACTTTCCTGCATAAATTACTGAATAACTAAATATTTAACTTGCGTTGAGATATTTAACCCTCTTATACGCTTTTCATAGCCAGAATCTAGATTCAGAGTAAAAAAGTCCCAAATCTAATTAAAATCTATTAGATTTCCCATACATTCGTAGAATTCAGAATCTAGATTCCCACAAAATCGAATACTAATGTAATAGATTGTATTCGATTTTGTGGTAATCATAGGAAAATAAAAGCAAACACACTTTTTTAATTCAATCAAAAGAAGACATGACAGCCGGTGAAGTTTGATTACAATATAAAAAGGAGGAACATTTTCGTTTTTTTATACTATTTAATTGTGCTTTATCCACAATTGTTTTTTACTTATTTGAAGCTGTTTAACTTGTGACAACAGTGAAGAATTGACAGTTGGTGTGCAACTGATCGAAAAGTGAACAAAATCTAGATTATTTTCGCAGTGTGAAAGGGTCAATTCGATTTTGAAATCGAATTGCTCAGAATCTAGATTCTGGCTTCGGTGTGAAAACGGTATTACCATCCAACGCCCATTTGTTTACGTTTTTTATAAAGCCTTTAAAGCTTTTATAAAGCTTTAAGTTTACCTTACACGATCAGCTGAAAAAAGCTAAAACGGAATTCCATGGAACTGATAAATTGACGAATTTACCTACACACATTCGTTAATAAATGTCAGAATATGGGTAAATTCTTCAATTTCAACTTGTGGGCAAAACTTTTACATGACCGAAGTTAAATATCTAGTTATTCAGTAATTTATGCCCTTGTAGTAAAATTCGGAAACTGTAGCATCGAACGATGTCTGTAAGCAAATACCAAAATTTTGAATTGAGTTAAGTTATACTATGTCTCCACCGGAAAATAAAAGAGGATAAGCGGGAAGCAATGAAAAATTAATTCCAAAGTGGCTCCATCGGACAAATATAGTCTTAATTTGACACAAACACTCTGTTTCTGTCATTTTGGCTCTCGAAAGAGAGTAGCGATGTCATCTCCCAGGAGCGAAAAACTATTTGTGCTCTAAAGATTACAATAGGAAACGTACTTGTAATAGGCTTGTCGTACAGGCACAGTTTCTGTTTCCTATTTTGATTCGTAACGTTACAAAGGTGCAGAAAATAGGTTTGTGGAAAGGGTAAATGGGATTTATAGCCGCGTTGTCACAAGCAACGTAAAACAGGAACAAAAACAGAATCCCACACATTAGCAAATGAAACCTAAATTCGCTGAATGCTTTTTGCTTTGCTAGTGTATGAAATTCTGTTTCTGTTCCTATTTTTGTTCCTTGTGATGAGGATCTGTTCCGCGGCTTATGAGAGGATTTATTTTCACTCGCTTGCCTAGGGGACCCAAATTTGTATAGTTAATCGCGTGATTTGTAGAGGATTTAAAAAAGATCTATATTAATCGCGGATTAGTGCCCGGTAGATACATGGTATTAAGTTTTGAAACCGCCTAAGTTTCGCAGTACAATCAGAAATGAGTTGTCGAGAACAATGATATGTACCTATATATTTTCTCTTCTTGTATATTCATGTTGCAAGCACACCAAATCACACATATGGCGGCAATATTTTGACTCGACCACACAGAGCGAGCAGTTTGGCCAACTCGATTGAACTTCGATTTGAAGTCGAGTCGACTCAATTAAATTAAACTCCATTCAGGTATACATGAGGTCCTGTCCTCTGTTCCCATCCTGACGTCCCGAGGTTAGTTACAGCCTCTAGTATATAGCAAAACCAACCTCCAGTATATAGACCCAACCAATCACAATAGTTACCAAGAATTTAGCGGTAGTACACAGAAAAAAATACTTTACTTAGATACATTTCTCCTAAGAATTTTACTGTTTGCACACTGCTGGAACTATCTTCCACAAATCTGCGCGCTCGCCCTGATAAGTAAAGTCTGAATAGAGCTTTTTTTTATACCCTATTCCGCAGAATTTGAGTATATAAACTTTGATACAGGCGAATATCTAACATAGAGAAATAAAAACGGCAAACCTTAAATGCATATATGATCGAAACCGAATTCTGAGTCGAATGACCCATGTACGTCCGTCCGTTCATCCGTGTGCCACAAATTTTTAGGCCTTAAATTTTAATCTTGAAAGCAGATATTTTGTATGTAAGCTCTATGTCTGTTGTCTGAAGCAATACAAGTGTTAAAATTTTTGAAATCCGTCCACAGACACGCCAACATTCGGTCTAACGTGCCGATCCAGTGCTTTCAAAACTGAAAGACTTCGTGTAAAGCTGAAATCTGACATTTAGCATGTCTTAATGATTATAGCAAATAAAAAGTAAAAAGGAAACCGGTAGACTACACCTAGTGGGCGTGTCATCGATTTAAAGAGTCATCCTTCAAATGCAATTTATTCAATATTTTTGTTCACAATCTAAAAAAATTTACTCAATATGTTTTGTAGCAAACACGTTGTTCTATACAAAATTGGTTCATACAAAATTTTGGGCCACGCCCGTATTTAGAGGCAGAATTCAAGATAACACCTATAATTTTCCATAAAAACATGGATTTCGCCTGCATTTTAAGGTCTAATCATAGCTATCATCGGATATCATTGGAACAAATCAGTGGAACAACGTCGTCGGTTTTCTGACAACTCATTCATAGTGTAATATTTTCGGCCTGGGGTTCGTCGAATAAAACTCTATTTCACTTTTGTAATCACACAATGAAACACTTTATTTATCAAACAAACTTATTTAAACTCAGATCACACTGTTATTCAACTTTACTATTTAGAATTCAACACTTTATGTCAACTCAATCACTTTTTACTTTATTACCGATTTTCACAAGTCCACGTTTAAAATATAACTAACACTCGTACGAGCCTGCCACCCGTGTATTTATACAAAATTAAGCACCTTCTAGTACGTTCCATACCCCCTTTGGTAATTTTCCATTGGTACTCCTCCGCTGAAATCCAAGGAGGGGAAATCGAAATTCGAACTTCGAATATGACAGCTGCTGTCAGATGACTGGAATGACAGTTGGGTATGTTCGTTTAGTGAATCGAGCGGGTGCGTCGGTAGAGTGAATCGATGGGTGCATTCAGGGACTCCTGCGAGTTGTTTTATTTCTTGTCGCCACATAACATTGCCCCCTCTTAGTTTTGTTCGTCCCGAACAAGTACGTCATCATTGCTTCCGTGGTAGCGATGTAGGCGATCAACATGGACAACTTTCATCTTCGCTCTTGGTCCTCTTTGGATTCGGAATACGACATCATTAATTCGCGTTACAACTTGGTAGGGACCTTCCCAATCCTTCTGAAGCTTTGGCGATCTTCCCTTTTTACGATGTGGGTTGTAGAGCCATACCAGATCTCCCTCGTTGAACTCGGGTGCCGTTGCTCGCGCATCGTATCTCGTCTTCATGCGGTCGCTTGCAACTTTTATATTGCTTCTGGTTCTCTGGTGAATGTCATTAATCCTTTCTCTAAGGTCAACCACGTAGTCCTCCTCGCTAGTTCAGTCTTCAGTGGGAAATCCGAATTTAAGCTCACTGGGTAGCCTGGCAGTTCGTCCAAATAAAACTTCAGATGGAGTGTACCCAGTTGTACTGTGAATAGCGTTTCGATAGGCCATGAGGAATAAAGGTATTCGCCGATACCAATCCCGTTGATTCTCGTCCACTTCTTTGGACAGATGTTCTTTTAGTGTCTTGTTGAAGCGTTCCACCATTCCATCTGATTGTGGATGAAGGGGTGTGGTCCGTGTCTTCTGTAGTCCGATTGCCGCGCATACTTCCTGGAATATCTTCGACTCGAAGTTTCTTCCTTGGTCGGAATGTAATTCCATTGGCACTCCGAACCTGCACACCCAGTGGTCCACTATCTGGTCGACAACGGTTTTCGCTTCTTGATTTGGGATCGCAAATGCCTCGGGCCACTTGCTGAAGTAATCGGCAATGACCAGGATATAACGATTACCGCTTTCAGTTTCCGGAAACGGTCCTGCGATGTCGACGGCGATCCTTTCAAAGGGAGCACCCACATTGTACTGGTGCATTTTACCCCTGGTTTTGACTTTGGGTCCCTTACTAGCAGCACAAGTAATACACTTTCGACACCAGCTCTCAACGTCGCTTCTTGCATTCAGCCAATAAAAACGTTCCCGTACCTTTTCCAGGGTTTTGTTGATGCCCAAGTGCCCACCAGATACTCCATCGTGCATTTCCCGCAAAATTTCCTGCACTTTGGACCGTGGAACCACAAGCTGCATTTTAAAGGATTTTCCATCCGGCATTTCCCATTTTCTTCGCAGAACGCCATCTTGTACATGAAAAGAGTCCCACTGCACCCAATATGCCTTTAACGTGGGACTTCTGTCGGATATATCCCTTGCGCTCGGTTTTTCCATAGATTCCTTCCATGCAAGGATTGGCTCAATGTCAGGGTCTTCTTGTTGTGCGTTGCGAAGTTCCTCAGTACTCCAGCCTTCTGCAGGTTCGGCTCTTATTCTCTGGATAGAAACACCTTCGTCCTTTTCCTCTTGTCGCACACAATGCTTTCAATTGGGCTCACATGGTCTCCGAGATAACGCGTCCGCGTTGCAGTGCAGTCTTCCTTTGCGATGTTGTATTTCGAAGTCAAAAACCTGCAATCGCTCGATCCATCTTGCGACTTGTCCCTCAGGATTTTTGAACTGAAGTAACCATTTGAGAGCGGCGTGGTCTGTACGCAAGATGAACTTTTGGCCACTCAGGTACTTCTGGAAATGTTTCGTTGCCAATATTAGAGCAAGGAGTTCTCGCCTGGTAACGCAGTAATTTCTCTCTGGTCGGGTTAAAACTTTGCTGAAGTATGCAACCACTTTCTCATGCCCATCGTGCAATTGCGACAATACTGCACCAACACCCACATTGCTAGCGTCTGCGTCCACAATAAATGTCTTGCCAGGAATGGGGTAAGCTAGTATCGGTGCTTCGCAAAGTCGCTGCTTCAGGTGTTGAAAGCTTCTTTCGCACTCACCTGACCATTTAAATTGTCTTCCTTTCTCAGTGAGCTGGTGCAGACACTCCGCGATGCCCTGTAGTACGTAGCAAGACCGAGAAAGCTCCTTAGCTGGTGTTTGTCTTTGGGAACTGGCCAACTTCTCACAGCTTCGATTTTCTCTGGATCCGTCTTCACGCCATCCGTCGATATCACATGCCCCAGATACTTTACTTCGGCTCTGAAGAGCGCACACTTCTTTGGATTGAGCTTTAAGTGTGCTGCTCGAAGTCGTGAGAAGACCTCCCTTAAGTTGTCGCGATGTTCTGCAAACGTCTTTCCCAAAACGATGACGTCATCCAAATATACCAGGCAGGTTTTCCACGTCAGACCATGTAAGACACGTTCCATAAGACGCTCAAAGGTCGCCGGAGCGTTACACAGACCAAATGGCATTACTGAAAACTGCCAAAGCCCATTGCCAGTTGTGAAAGCGGTCTTTTTTTTGTCTTCTGGATGGATCTGTACCTGCCAGTAGCCACTTTTCAGGTCGAGAGTGGAAAACCATTTTGCTCCAGAGAGTGTGTCCAATGTGTCATCTATTCGAGGTAAAGGGTAGCTGTCCTTCTTTGTGACATCTTTAAGCCTCCGGTAATCCACGCAGAATCGAGTGCTGCCGTCCTTCTTTTTCACCAGTACAACAGGCGACGCCCACGGACTTTTCGAGCTTTCGATCAAACCTTCTTTTTCCAGGGTCGATATCATCATGGCGGCCTCATCCTGTTTAGCCAACGGAAGTCGTCTGGCAGGTTGGCGAATTGGTCTAGCATCTCCGGTGTCTATGCGGTGTTGTACTAAGTGTGTTCGACCATAGTCCCCATCCTGTGAGGCAAATATATCAGCAAACTCGCCAATGAGATTTTTCGCTATGGTTTGCTGCTCCTGATTTAGCTCACAGTCTCCGAGTATTGTCTTACATACCTCGGCCAATTTTGATGGAGAGACAGGACTTGCAGGCTCACTCTCAGCTATTGTCGAAATGGCTGCAACGGGCACACATCTTCCGATCACCTCTCCTTGTCTGAGCTTAACGGTGCGCTTATTTGGGTTCATCAGTCTTACCGCCATCATGTTGTTCTTGGGCTCTGCAAGAATTTTTCCCACGACGTAACTTTTAAATTCACTTTTGTTATCTGGCTCGATGAGATAGAATCGGTGGTTCCCAGGATCACCCTCCAAACGTGTCCAAAGAACTGTCTCTGAAGAGGGCCGCAGAACTTCATCGCTTCCCAGTATTGCTCGGAGATTCACCGCGTTGTCGTTTCCGTATACCATAGGGATCTCGACGGTTCGATACCTTAGCACCTGCATTCGAAGGTCAAGAATTACCTCGTGTGCCTTCATAAAGTCCACTCCAGTGATGCATTCGTCGCATATGTCGGCTACCAAGAATGCATGTGAGAAGGTCAATCCCTCTAGTTGTATCTGTAGCTGCACCTCCCCGTATACTTTGGCCGCTTCTCCTGTAGCTGTCTTCAGACTGTAGCTGGTGTTATGTAGCCAGGACGTCTGAACAAGGTCTCTTCGGATGATGGATGCCGTGGCACCTGTGTCAATAGTGGCCACGCATTTTCTGTTGGCGATGATTGCCTCTACTGTCAGACTCTTGTTGCAGCGTTTTGTTTGCGAGACTTGGATGATGGTCCTGGGGGCGTCGATTCCATCAACCAACTTTTGCCCCGACATCCTGCCAGATGCTTCTTCATTCTGTCTCCTTCTAGCGCAATGTGGGCAACCCGCTTGTCTAGCTGAGGCTCGGCACTGTCGCTGTAGGTGTCCCAGTTTGTTACAGTTCCAGCATATCATTTGTCCCCGAGAGGTGTTCGTGTTTTGCCTTTCGATGTCGATGCGTTGACATGAGCACTCTAGACCAGCCATTTCCCTTATGCGATGGCAACCTTGCGAAGCTTGGTCGGCTGCTTCCATTGTCAGGGCAAATGCTAGTGCTTCAGCGAGAGTCTTCTTACCTGCCATTCTTACAGCCATTTGTAGCTTTCCATCCGCAATGGCATTAGTAAACGCATCGGTTGCCAACTCGTTTGTTATCTCCCTGCTGGTGTTGGGATAGGACAAATTCGCTAATCGCTCGATGTCGGCTTGCAACTGTTGAAGCGTCTCACCCCTTGTCTGAACTCTTCGGCGCAACTGGACCCGGTAAACTTGCTGCATGTGGTCGTCGCCAAACCTCATCTCGATGGCCCTCACCATGGCATCATAATCTGTTTGTTTTTCTTCAGGGATGGTCTGCAGCAATTCGGCAGCTGTTCCTCTGAGCGCCAGCGTGAGAGCAATTGATTTATCTTGGTTGTCCCAATTGTTTGTCAACGCTGCAGCTTCGAATTGTCTCTTATAAATCGGCCACGATGTTTGGCCGTCGAAGACAGGCGGCTGCATTTCTTTGCGTCGTGGACCGTCGGGCAAATATTCTGGCACTTTCTGTTTCTTAACCAACTCCAGCTCCTTAGCCAGTTGTTCTACTTCCGATTTGACTTCAGAGAATTTTTCCTCCACGCTTTCAATTCTTTGATCTACTGCCTGGAACTTTTTCTCAAAAAACGCATTCTGGGAATCAAGTTTGCTTTCTAGAGCTTTCTTCTGCTCATCGAACTTAGTATCTAGCTTTTCTTCGAGAGCGTTCTTTTGTTCTTCGAGAGCGTTCTTTTGTTCTTCGAAAGCATTCTTTTGTTCTTTTTTGGCCGCTCTCCAGCTTCTCGAATTTGTCTTCGATAGCGTTCTTTTGTTCTTTTTGGCCGCTCTCCAGCTTCTCAAATTTGTCCAGAAGCAACTTCATGAAAGCGGGCATTTCATCGGCAGTACTTACTGTGCTTTGTTGCTGTTCTTCTTGAACTTCGAACAGCGTCGTGTCTGGGTATCCACCTTCCTCGGTAATAGCGTCCTGGAGTCGGAACAACAATTCCCTTTTGAGCCCCGAAGTCTGGAGGTTTCTTTTACCTAATTCCGATTTTAACTCAGCTGTCGTTAATTGTTCAATTTTTCGACCCATTTTTAATTGTCTTCACACAATTTTTACAACACAATCAGTTTATGTTTTATATCTGTTCCTGAAAATTCACCTTTGAATAAACAAATCACTGACACCGTTTTTATAACTTAGTTACTTATAGCTTTATCGCACAATCAGTTTAAATATATCCGGAATATTCCACACTCAAATTTGTATGAGTCACAGACACTGTTTACACACACGATATCTCTGGAAAATTCCACTGCAAAAATAAATCGTTTTAGTCACCGACGCTATTTACGCGCACTTTCTCTACAAATCTCCAATTAGCACTGTTTGACACACTAACACTGTTCCGGAAAATTTCACTGTAGAATTTACCCGCACAATTATGAGTTTTATCCCCAATTTCTGACACCAATGTCATATTTTCGGCCTGGGGTTCGTCGAGCAAAACTCTATTTCACTTTTGTAATCACACAATGAAACACTTTATTTATCAAACAAACTTATTTAAACTCAGATCACACTGTTATTCAACTTTACTATTTAGAATTCAACACTTTATGTCAACTCAATCACTTTTTACTTTATTACCGATTTTCACAAGTCCACGTTTAAAATATAACTAACACTCGTACGAGCCTGCCACCCGTGTATTTATACAAAATTAAGCACCTTCTAGTACGTTCCATACCCCCTTTGGTAATTTTCCATTGGTACTCCTCCGCTGAATTCCAAGGAGGGGAAATCGAAATTCGAACTTCGAATATGACAGCTGCTGTCAGATTTTTTTAATTTTTTTGATTGCACAATTTACAGAATTATGGTTTTGACTACGTTACTATACTGAATATTGGTTAAATAAAAGAAAACACCGAACTCTTTTTATTGTTTTTATTTTTTGTTATTATACAGTTTTACAGAATTTTTTTTACAGAAAGTAGCATTTCCAGAATTTTGGGAACCATATTTTTGTAAAAACAGAATTTTAGAAAACAGAATGTTGGAAAAACCGAATTTTTGAAAACAGAATTTTAGAAAAACAGAATTTTGGAAAACAGAATATTGACAATACAGAATTTTTAAGAGATTTCCAGAATTTTGTTAATACAGAATTTTGGAAAACAGAATAACGCCCCGCTTTCATATTTTAAACGTGGACTTGTGAAAATCGGTAATAAAGTAAAAAGTGATTGAGTTGAAATAAAGTGTTGAATTCTAAATAAAAATAAATAAATAAATAGAGTGGCGCAACAGCTCGAGGTGAACCAGGGCCAACTTCTCAACAATGTATGCTGGTGTGTTGATTTCTTTTACATACATATGAAGAATTCTAAATAGTAAAGTTGAATAACAGTGTGATCTGAGTTTAAATAAGTTTGTTTGATAAATAAAGTGTTTCATTGTGTGGTTATAAAAGTGAAATTGAGTTTTATTCGACGAACCCCAGGCCAAAAATATTACAGTATTTTTCAGCAGCAAACTTGAATATTTTTCGATGCTAATATTGATTTTTAGTTATAGGAGAAGCTGGGCATGCCACACCCCTTTTAAAAGATAAATTAAACAAAACCTTATAAGGAAAATTTTTTGGAAAGGAGATTGGAATAGAAAAGAGAATATGAATGGAAAGAAGAATAGGAATAGGGTTTGCAGAATAGGATATCCGTTGCAAACGGACCGAACCTTTTTCAAACGCGCTGTTGCACTTACTCACTGGTTAAATTAGAGATTATCAGACATACAGGCCTGTTGAGGGCGTGCCTGTGGGTGGATTCGAATAATTTTTGTAACATGGTCTGAGTAAGTGGTCTTTTAGCTATTTAGCTTAAAATGTAAGGCCTTAAGCCTTCAGCCCAATGAATCCGTTGCATCCCTTATGTCGAAGTACACAACTGACAACTCAGTGGAATACACACGTTCTTATGGGAAGCGCCCCCTAGAAGAACTTCGTGACGTACGCCGCTTCCCATAAGAACGTGTGTATTTCACTGCGTTGTCAGTTGTGTACTTCAACGTAACGGATTCAACGGATTCATTGGGCTGAAGGCTTAAAAGCTGTTTACATACGGACGGACGAACGGACGAACGGACATGGCTTAATCTATTCTCCTTTCATATAAAGGGTGATTTTTTAGCTGGTTTGGTTTTGGCAACACTGGTTTTGACAGCTGACGTGTGTTTAGTACCTTGGTTTGCAATTTAACCATGGATCGTCTTACAAATGAACAACGCTTGCAAATTATTGAATTTTACTATCAAAATTCGTGCTCGGTTAAGAAATGCGAAACGCGAAACAATGGCGTAATTGCGAGGCGAGTTTGGTGAACAGTTAATTTCACGTTTCGGGCCGGTCAATTGGCCGCCTAGATCGTGCGATTTGACACCATTAGATTATTTTTTGTGGGGGTATGTCAAGGCTAATGTCTATAGGGGCAAGCCCGCTTCGATTGACGCACTGGAAGCCAACATCCATGCATTCATTCGTGAGATACCGGCCGATATGTGTGAAAGAGTATGCCAAAATTGGACTCAGCGGATGGGCTACCTGAGACGCAGCCGCGGTCAACATTTGCATGAAATTATCTTTAAACATTAAATTGCAAGGTTCAAACTATCGATTCAAATAAATATTTCATAATTTTTTCGAATTTTTTGTGTTTTTTTTTTTTTTTAAAAGTTCTCAACCTCTTAAAAAATCACCCGTTATCTAAAAGGCCTTAAGGGCCTACGGTGAATATAACTGGGTAAAAAACTATACATTCAACTTAATAGTCACTGGGGTATCGCATAGAAAGCTCAGTAGCACACAAACACGACCGCAGTTTAACTGAAAACAAAAGGAATGGTTAGAAAGCGGAGGCTACCTAGTGTTTCCATTTGTTAAATAAATGACATGACTGGCGGACTTTCACGACACACTTTGGGATGGAGTGATAGGGTGGTGTTGGTTTTAAGTCCTGGTATAATATAATATGTTTTGTATTATGTTGGCTGATCGAGAGTGAGGACAAGAACCGACGACAATTTTCGTCGAGCTCAATCGCACAGAACAAGCATAGCCTCTCTTACCCCTCACATCCTGATTTCCTATCCTCTTCTCTAAAATCCCCCTAGCCTACACGCGCTTATTACTTGTACTTGTTGTAATTTAGTTTGGATATTTAAAACTTGGTTATTATTATTTTTGCAGTCTTCCTATATTAATTAAAAGTTTATTTTTTTTGTGGAAAGACAAAATATTTATTGAATGCCCCCGGTTATCTGTGTTCCGGAGGCATTAGTGCGAGATCAAGCACTAAATCAAGCACACTTAATTTTGTTTGTGTTTGCGAATTAATCCTATTTTCTATAAAAAGCAATATTGCCTTGATTTATTTATCATTAGCGAATGAATTTATGATGCATTCTTTTATTTAAACAAAATATTTCGTTTAGTAAAATAAAATGTAAAAAATAATAATTCAACCGATGAAAAATACAAATTCCTTAAGAAAAGAAACTTAAACGGAATGAAAGCTTAGAAAGAATAATCAACAACGTTTATGAAAATTGTTTGTGACAGATCCTAATTCGATGAAATTTTAAAATCAGACTTTTTAAATTAATTTATTATAAATTTATTCTTAATTAGTTAAAAAAAAACCTTTTTTTTGTTTGGGAGTAAGGTTTAACTTATTTCCTTGTATTTTTTGCTAATGTTTGATTCCACTACAAGTTCTCAAAAGGCTCTTAGCTGAACAGTTCGCAACACAGTGAACGCGTATTAGATACACTAAACAGAGTGTCCTCTTTGAACGATCCTAAATACTTCCTTAAGTCCTTCGGGAACATCATAAATTTCAAGCCGAAGTTGCATACTTGTGAGGTCCGCCTTCTCTAGCTGTGTATCAATTTATTTAAGAAAATTGCTAAGATGATTTGAAAGCAGATTATTACCTCATCACTGGAGTCTGTTGCTGTAACATCGTCCAATGCCAAACGTTCTCCAAAGGACACAATACCACACCATGATCGAAAGTTCAGATATTTATCTTCATCCAAATCAATGATCCTTAAAATTTCTTGAATGTTCTTCTCAGTTCCGTAAAATTCCAGGACTTCCGCTAAAGCTACATTAAGATCTTTTGCTGACATTTTACGTTCGATGTACTCCAAATTTTTGGCTTTCTCTGTTTCCTCTCCTACTTCGGCTTCTTCTTCCTCGATCAGATGTTTAAGAAAAACTTTTTTATAAAGCTGCTTTCTCTGTCTTGAAACCCAAACATATTTGCTAAGGTATTCAAAAACGGTCAATTCTAGGTAAAATTAAAAAAAAAATTAAAATTACGGCATGTAGTTTTAAATCGTTATTTCAAAACCATTCTCACTTTCTAAAATCTTCATGTCAAGGGGCACCTCGAACCTCGTTGCGGACTTTGAAAATTTTCTCGGCATCTTTGTTTGAGATTCAAAAAATAACTTTTCTGTTTTATATGGATCATTAGCTGCGTTCTTTTCCTTAGCCTTAACTGGGATATATTTAATGGCTTCTCTCATGGCTCGGTTCAGCTGAGAATGTAAACCACTTTTTAGAACCCAATTCAACATTAGTCAAATTCTTACATATCTGCCGAACGTATTTTCAATTGTATCAATGTCCAGCTCTGTCTTTAGGGCATCAAAAGCTTCGTCGGTTAGAAAACTGCCTTTAAGCAAAACCGGTTCACTCTCCCGTTTTTCCTTGCCGGGGAGCAGATTCGCCGCATTTGGTATCAAAGACGGTCGGGTGCTAGGATTTAGGGAATCTGGACCAAGCGTAGCAACTTGAGTTTCAGGATCTTCACTCAAGTGAAAGGTTGTTGTAGCTGGCAACCGAAATTGTATGAAGGAGATTTAATTTTTAAGTAAAAAGGGATTGCTTAATGACTTGTTGGAAACGTACCCGGTTGTGGTTTGATCTTCTTTCTCTTTTTACCACGTCGTACATCTTCGTCAGTAATATCATGTTCATTTATACACGAAACTGGTGGTTTTTTTGCGTCGTCTTGACTCTCTTCAGGAATAACTGCAGGTGTCTTTTGAAATAAAACAAATACGATGACGCATAAAAAAATAACGCGTAGTTCAATGTTCCTACCTTAGGTCGCACGTCTTCTGATTTTTGTTTTTTAACCTTATTTTCAATTAATGTTACTCGCTTTTCTTCGTTTTCTGTATTAGCCAAGGTACTTTGCGATATTTCCGAGGTTGGTTTCCAATACAGGGTCTCTTGGCTGTGGCTGCGTCTAGACGTAATAAGTCAAGGGTGAAATTTCCTCAAGACACTCTTTTTTTAGATTTTTACCTCAGATCTAGGATAATCTTCTTCCTTTTGCTAATTTCATTTTTGCGCAGCTCAGGAGTTATACAACGGCGGTTGTTTAAAAAGGACCCAGTACTGTTACGAGTTCGTACACTTGTCACTGTTGGTGATGGTGTCAAGGGTCTGGAGTCCGTATCTGTGTACCGACGAAACAAATCCTCTGGTATGTTATCACTTTCACCAAAGTTCTCTGCCTCGAACTGGTCTCTGTTGTGTGGTACCTTGTTTTCCGTTACCTAGACGAAAAGTTTAGTCTGTGTAAAAGTTCGTCAGTTTTAAAAACTCTCACCAAAGAAGTTTTCAATTGATTTATGTAATTCCGAACTGCAGTCGGTGCTGGATGATTGCAAAGAACCGAACATCCCTTGGCATATGGATTGTATAATCCTCCGAAAGGTCGAAGGGAAAGAGTAATCGGCTTGACTACATATTTCGTGGGCAATAGTGTTTCGGGCTTAATACGCTGAGGCGGAAATTTATTTAAATAAAAACAACAAGTTTTTGAAATGTGCTCTACCTTTTTCTTGGCAATATGTCTTTGTGGAGTTGGAACCAATCCACTCTTACTAGAAATACTCATTTCTTTCAATTGTTTTACTTGGCCAATAAATATTACTGGTTTTCTTGGCGCACACGAGGCATCGGACTTGGCATTGTTGGCTTTGTATTTTGTTTACAAGGAAACAACAAAACCTTCCGTAACTATGAAATTCTGAATGATTACTTTCCGATAAACAGGGATGGCGACTGTTAAAATAAACCAAGGACATTACCTTATATAAAGCACTACAGGCAGTTTTCAATATAAGTATGACGCTAACAAGGGCATTTTGAACAAACTGCTTTATCGTATTTTGACATTGGCATGCTCACAAAACTCGAAAGAAGTCTTAGGTTTAAACATCTTGTTGCAAATTTTAGTCACTGGGGTTAAATTTAAGTTTATTAAATAAAATTCTATTGCCTGATATGATATGGAATAGGTGGACGAAGAGTCGGTTGATCCCGAAGTATAGGAACAGTGAAGGAAAAATATGCCGTTAACTGGCAAAGAGTTGGAGACCGGACAGGATGTCACGCAAGAGCGGCAAAAACCCTAAGAGGAATCGGGAAATAATATTATTATGTTGATATATTTATGCCGGGGTTCGTCGATAATACTCGATTTCACTTTTTATTATTACTCACAAGGATTCACTTAACTTGAAAAACTCCACTTGATTAAGTTCAAAGAACAATATTATGACTTCATCCTATAATTATCGAGTTCAACACTTTATTTAAATATAACTTTATACTTTCGCATTTGATCTAACAATTTAACGATTCAAAAACAACAGTAGCTGTAAGAGACGGCTTTGCCCATTTAGACAAAATTAACCAAGTTCTCGAAATTTCGCTTTTTGCAATTTTCCACTGGAGGGAAAATTCGAACATCGAATGTCAGTTTGACGTCAGCTGACTAGAATGACATGTAGGGAGCGAAGCTTGCCTAAGGTTGCGCTACAGTCCGGGGTGGACCTGGGCCTCAGTCAACAAGCTGCGCCAGCCAGCTCTGTTTCCAGCTAGCTGTCTTCAGTTTGGCACGCGAAGTTGGCCGAGTTCCCCTTCCACTTCCGTGCGCCAAATGAGTCTCGGTGCTCCACAACTGCGACATCTCTCCAGGGTGGATTTCAAGATTTTCTTAGCCGGGGCATCAGCGTCCATTCGGCATTTTAAGATAAATGTGGACTTTATAGCTGCTCGAGAGAGGGCCTTGCTACTCAATGGCCTTCTTAGCCCAAAGAAACAGCGATTGGCAAGAGTTATCCCATTGCATATGAATGTTATATGAATCTTCAACGTGATGGCTTCAACCGAAGTCTCGTTAAAATATACGCTTCACATATGGTTTTCGTAGACTTTCCTTTAAGACGTTCTTTTAAGTATGTTTTTGGGCAGGTCGTGACAGGACAGGTGCCCAACTGACGATCAAACTGTCACGCCTGTTCATAACTTCTTTGAATATTTGCAAAAGGCCCCACAATTTTGTATGTCTTAAGCTAGCATCTTGCTAGTTGATTAATAAAATATTTAATTTTTAGAACTAAAACGACATCAAATAGGTCGGTGAACTCTTGATGTCACCGTTACCGACTTTGACGGCACAGCGTGAGCTCTCCATTGTCATCCTGCACAGAGTGACGAGTTGCGCAAGAATGCCAACACTAGACATTGCGCTATATAGCTGGGATAAATGCTGTCATACGTGGCCTTGAAATCAATGAAAAGGTGGGGAGTATCAACTTGGAATTCCGGGGTTTTCTCCAAGATCTTTTTTTATAGTGCAAACTCCATTGAGTTTTTTTCTCACTGTTAACTGACTTGCAAAGAAAACAGCAGTTTAAATAAATTGAAGTGACAAAATATTGGATCTTGTCAAGTATGCTGCCTAGAAATGTCTAGAATTTTCCAATGTCTAGAGCGCTAAGAATTACTTTACACCATTAGATTTTTCGGAGTGAGTGCACCAATCCGATGCATATAAAGATTAGAGTGTTCGTTTGTCAGACCCTCGCGGAAAAGCTATTAAAAAGCTTTTACTGCCCAAGTATGCATTTTGTTTGAATTTCTTCTTAAGCAGAACATGAACATTGTCAAACTAACTTGTCTGCGAATCTTTTGCCAGTGTTCGAGAGTAAAGTTGATTCTGGAACCAATAAACGAACAGACGGATGGTGTCGACGTTGGCTGTCAATTACTAAAGTTTATTGAATGGTTGAGTTTTCGTGGCTGATCTTTTTGGCAGATAAATAGCAACAATCTTCCGTAATTTAAATCATATTGTACTTTTTCACGAAACAACACATATATATGTGTTATTCGACCCGGGTGAAGTGCAGAAGCAAAGAGAGCTTCAAAAAAAAGCTTTAGCTTCATCACGATCGTTACGATTAGTCGGCTTTGAATCTGCTTTGAAATTATATTTCTTTAAAATATATATTTTTGTCTGGAAAATGTTTTTTTCTTTAGTCATCTGAATGCTTATTTTGATTTTATGTGCACCACGTCAAAAAATTTTTAACCTTCGCGCTAGATTTAATATTTCACAGCTGTTGAGCTGCCAGATGAAGCAAATGGTTCAGTAATTTTTTTTTGCTTTTGACCCGGTATGGATTGAACATGAAAAGGCGAACTCAATCCGATATGTTCCGCGCATTGTAATCGGGTTCTAGATCTTCTTCCAAGTCGGTCAGAACATTTCAATGATTAACATGGCTTACAATGGCGCCCAACGTGAGGACCGACCAACAAAAGCAAACGGATATTCAATCTATGGCGCATGCAATTTAAAGGCATCTTTAGTCTTATTAGGATTAGGATTAGGATTAGACGATTTGCGAGGAGACAATTAAAACTTCTTGCTGTGAAGTCATGAAGGGAGTAGGTAGGTTTATTAGTAGCCAATTTTAAATTGTGGACAGTGACACACTTATTCCTAAAATAGTTTTTCATTGTTTAGACCAGCGAATAATGTCCCATTCATAATTTTCAATAGCTAAGCTTTATAAAATATAAAAGATCCACATTGATTTCATAGTAAATGAAACTTCAATAGTAAATGTGTGTTATATTTAGGTAATGAAAACATTCAACTTATATTTGTTTTCAAACTTCACAAACTATGCTGTCTGAACGTTTGTCATTTAAATATTCATAGAAAATGCGTAACTCGGCAACAAGTCTGCGGTGCGAGAAAGATTGGATATTCTTCATTCATGATCTTGTTTTTCAATGAAAACAAAGCCCCACACTTGAAACGTATGAAAACTCAAGTGACTGATTAATTTAGAAGTTACTACGCACGTGAAGACTTTTCGTTAAAGATATGGACGATAAACCTTTTTTTACGTTTAAATAAATAAAATTTGATGAAGTGAAAATCGGCTAAAAGCATACATTTAGTTTTTATTTCTAATGCCTTAATTAAGGTAACAATAATAGTGACTAATTTTGTCTTAAGCACTAAAAAATTATTTTGTATGATATGCTCACGTGGTTGGAGCGATGCAGCAACAATTACAACCATTAGAAGAGATAGACTGTTAAGACGTCTACATCTACACTTCACTCACCAATACGAAAAAATGATGATGATGTACATCTCACATTGGCAAACGGATCTTTGGAACTTTGTACTCACTTCTATTCAACTAAAAATAATCATTTCAGTGAGCTCCAAGTAATTACATTGACGTGTGACAAGAAGGAATATGTCACCACTGTATAGTAAATATCATTGTCCCCAGACACGCAGCGTACTATTGCATCATTAGGCTCTATTGTAGGCCAATATAAGTTTTTCTATATTCTCCTCCATACGGGAAGGAAAACATATTTTCCTTGTTTCTTTGAAGAATTAAGCAGAAGCAGAGCAAACGATTTTCTAGACCGGCACGGCGATCTTTTCGTTCATTTTCTTTATCTTATCATTTCGAGGAAGTACCCATAAAGACAATCTTACATTTGGCCAAAAGAATTAATTTCAAGTGTCTTATGCAGACGTCGGTAGTACCAATCTGTACGACACTTGAAACATGTGTTCGTTTTGTTGTTGCGATTTTAGTAGACGCGACGTTCCTACTAAATTATGTTCTCCTTTCGTCTTACAGCTTTGAATATTTAATTCCTGCAGAAAATTAACCCCAACCAAATGCTAGAGGGAGACGAGATCCCGGCCAAGTAAAACATACCCGGCTGCAATTAACCTGAAGAAAATTTTTAATGGCCGAGGGCCAAATTTGATTTAGTTCTTCGATAACAATAGACCACGTTGGTTGGGCTCGGTAAATCGGGTAGTTCTGTATAGTACATCGGCGCAATTGACAAAATTACATAAGTTACATTATGGAAAATAAAACTGCCCGCAGGAAGAATAAAAACAAAAAGAAAAATAAGGGAAATTTAAATGTTTCAAGCAAAGCTACCGTTAACGGAAATCCGTCAAAAATAACGACCGTTAAGGAACCAGTTATCAATCATGCAGAGGAAAGTGTTTTGAGGGAAAATTTAAATCTGCCTGTGGAAACGATCACCAAAAATGTGTGTGCTAATGTGATGCAAGTTGCAAAGCCAAGTGATCCTTTTTTGAGTTCATTGCAGAGGAAAATGGAAGATGCTTTTGCAAATGGTGAGGAACCCTAGGATCGTTTTTAACTATCGAATCTCTATCTCTATTCATTTCATATTCCGGTTGTATTGAGTCAAAGTCAAAAATCTTACTAAAGCTTTTTCAAACTTCGGAACTTCTTAAAAATTTTAGTGTTCACTTATGGCTTATGGGACTTTTGGTTCGCGTTCATGTGAGACACCAAAACTTGAAAAATTTTCGGAATCTTTTTAGAAAAAATAAATAAATATAAAATAGTGCAGTTTAATGTCAAAAGATAAGGTCTTATTAGTCGTGAAAGTGATCCAAATAGAATTTTTCATATCTACTAATTGGGAAAGGATGTTTGATTGGAAAAGAGTGAAAAAAACCAAAAGATTTTTTTTTTGTTTTTGAATACCAGGATGGAAGGAGGCTTAAACTCCAAAAATCTTTTAAAGATACCAATATGCCCACTACAGCAGGTAAAGTACCGAAGTAGCTGATATTGGGTATGCCCGATTTTTACGTGCTTAAAAAACACCCATTTATGAGAGACACTTTGAAAACTGCCAGAACGCATGTCATAGTAGTAAATTTTCGCTCTCTTCTTTTCCTCTTGACTACACCAAAAGATTTGTTGAAATTCTTTGTATATTCATCTTGTATCTTGTATAAATATCTTTGTATAAACATCTTGTATATTCAATTGCCAGGTTTAACTCACAAAACTTATATGTTTCAAGCAGGGCAAACATTTTTAATTTTGCTAATGAAAATAACAAAATAGATACCACATACGGTGTTTTTGTAGAGTTATAAATATAAGAGCACTTTTTGAAAATACCAATTTCTAGTTTTCAAGAATCCAAGATCTATTTTTTAAAATCAAAACTTTTTTAATACTAAAAAAAAACAAAAAGAGGGCAAGGCCAGCAAACTCCTATAGTTTTTCGTAAAAATTGTCAGTTGGCAAAAATATTTCAAATTAAGGGCAACGATGCAAAGGATGTAAGCTCACCACAAGAATCATCTTGAAAAGTAAGTAAGGACTATGCAAACACAACTGCAATTTCATCAATAGCAAAGAATGGGAGACTATATAACTATCGACTAGGTACACGATGTTAATATCAGTGATGGCCGTTTCACATTCAGCGCGAGAGCGTCAAAGCAGAGCGGCAGCGACAACGCGAGACTAGAGAAATCGTTTGTTACTACACAATGAAAACGAGTAACCGCGACGATTGTATGCCAAAAAGAAAACAATTCCCTTATATCACAAGTAAGTCTTATGGCTGTATCCCAACAAGCGCGTCGGCGCCGAACCAGAGCGGCAGCGTCAACGCGAAATTCGAAAAATCGTTTGTTAATACATTACAATACACTGAAAGCGAGAAACCGCGACGACTGTTTTGACCGCAAAGTGACAAAACAGAAAATATTTGTAAAATTTATCGACTTTATCACACGTATTATTTACTCCTTAAAACCATTATTAGCTTATTAAAAAACTATTCAGGCCATCAACTGGGTCTCACACTTCACAACAGCAAATGACAATATACCTAGTCCTCGACCTCGGCGAGGGCTTTTCAATTTTTTGAAGAGTCCGGCGTGCGAGACAGCGATTACGGTATTGTAAACCACCCCATGCATTGCCAGTGATTGGAATTCATTTGACAACTCGCCCGAGATTCTCGCTTTTATTGTGAAACTGCCATTAATTGTGCAACGATGCGGAACACTTTTTTTGTGATCAATGACTTGATCACAAAACAATGATTGTCACCAAATGTGGAAAAACAAGTGGGAAAGTGGAACATTGCGTATGTAAAAACTTCAGCCCATCGGCGACGGACTGCACAATACCTTACGCTGCCAAAAAAAAAACCGCCACACCCCCAAAAAGTTGGATTCAGATTCAGCAGATTCCACCCCAGGGTTCGGAGTTTAAATAGAAATCTGACGGACAATATTTTTGCGGACAGTCGTTTGAGCTGACGATCCGACCCGCAAAGATATACAAGATTTGAAGCATTTCATTCATTCATTCATTCATTTTGAAGCAGCCCATACAGTTTTCGTGTTCCTTTGATTTTAGTTTGTGTTTTCTTACCTGTTGAGCTGTCAGGTGAAGCAAGTGTCAAGTGTTAAATGCACATTCGAACTAGAGCTTTATGGCTTTGTATTGTAGCGGGTGTTTCACAAATGAAAATAAAATAATGATTATTGAAGTTTGTACCTACTTTCTTATTTCAACTCATTTTTTTCTAAGCAAAGAAAACATTTTCCAATTAAGCAAAGAAAATAAAGGAAACATTAAACAATTTTTGGCTTAAGGTTTCCTATTTTATTAATATCTCATAAAAAGCGTTTCTAGCCAAAATTCGCCTTTTCGTAATGCAAAAAAGCGTATATTAAAGGAACCACTAAATTAAGCCTTTCAAAGGCTAATGAATAACTTCAAAATATTATCAATTGCGTTTTGTGCACAAGTAAGAACTTCCCTTATTACAGGAGGCGTCGACCTACCCAACACACTCCTTGAGAATCTTCAAAAACTAATTAAACAAGAGCCAGTGAGTGACGTAGAATCATCCGATGCAGAGGAGGAATACATTGAATATGTATACAAGCCAAGACAATACTTTGTCGTCTCGATTTGTAATGTAAATAAAATGTCTAGTCTATTCGTGCTCTATTATTAGGTTTTTAATGGAATTTGATTTCAGTTTTGCAAGTCTGACCTACGAGGCGTTAAGCTAACACAATGCAGCAAGTGCAAAATGACGTTTTATTGCTCGCCAGATCACATGAAAAAAGATGAATCCCATAAACCACTGTGCTACGCACTCCGACAGGTTGCTGACAACTATGGTGAGTAATTGATGTCATTAAAAGAACACACTCAGTTCTAACACTCATATGCCCTCAGAAGTAACAAATTGAATTATTAATATTTTCGATAAACTCAATTGATTTATTAAAGACATATACATACTTAATGTCTGTATCTCTGTACAATCTGTGTAGTCTGTCGATTTTTTGCGCGCATTCGATGCAGACGATCACTGATGATGATGATGCTGTAGAAGTGTGTGAGCTTAAAATACATTATTGGATCGTTGTCAAATTGGCGAAGAAACGTGTTCGGCTTTTTTTAATTAGGCACTTCTTGTCTTCTGCTTCTACCTCAAATGCAGTTTGTAAAACTAATCGAGGCAAAATTAATGTCTAGTTCCACAGGAAAATTTGTAGAATTTAAGGCTTGTCAGTGATCTTAGGGATATGTCGTGGCGACTAAAAATAAAAATGAGTGGAATTGAATATGCTTGGTCTGATCTGTCTTTCTGAAAACTACAAACCATTGTGAAGATTGTGGCAACTTGTGTGCAACTCTTACTACAGTAAGACAGAACGTAAGGTACAGAACGCTCAACCCATTCAAAGTTATTTTTCCTACAAATTACGGGCACCATCGGCCCGTCATGCGAGGCTATTCATTTCAGCTTATGGAAGAAAATCAAAACAAAAGTAAATGAAATAAAAACTTACCGAACGCATCATTGCTTAAATTGGTCAACAGTCTGAGATGCGTAGAAATATGTAGTTGCTATTCTTGACATTTTGTTTTATTCTTATAGGTGTACGACTACATTATATAATAAAAAAAATAAGTTTTTGCTTCGATTGAAAAGCGTCAATTGACGTTTCACATGAGTGAATGCAACAAATTTTAAATCAATTAACATCTCCCAAAATGCTTAACCTAAGCAATCTCGTTGGAAAAACAACAAATTTCCTTACAAAAGACAAGAAGGCATTTGAAGTTTGCGCCGTCTATCTACGCTAGGTTTTTAAAAAAGCATTGTTCTAGAAATTTCGTTTTTTTTTTTTGCTAGGTGCAGGATTGCATGTGTTGAATCCGGAATAAGCCAAACGCGCGTGATTCTTATGCGCGACATTCTTATAGATTTGTATTTGGGAAGAATTTTTTTTTACGGTAGTATTTTAAAATTCTTGTTTTTCTAACTATCTTAAAAACGAAAATTTAATAAGTGGAGTTTCCAAACGCCCTTTTAAGTGTAGGGTGGCGAAATAATTGAATTGACTTTCTTTTCTTCCTATTTTTTATTTAGGAGGACACGTGTTTTACAAATGTGGAGACTTTTCTCCTGAACAATTTCGATCCTACCGCATAATTGCTATTCGTAAAGCAGAAGGAGTTCTTAATCGGCAACTGACTCCTTCAGAGCAGGAGGTTTTACTTTTTCCCCGAATATGCAACAATATTAATTGTAGAGAGCATAGATTCAACAAACTGGAAGACTGTGTGGGCTGTGGGCAGGTAAAGCAACTTTCTGTAGCTAATAAGTCACAAAATTTTCCTAATTTTTTTCTCGTCTGTAGGTGGCCTTTTGTAAAAACAATCCCGAGCATTTAAACAAGTTCCATCATCTTTGGTGCAACTCTTATCAGCTTTTTAAGGAAATGATCATGTTTCAAGAGCAATTCGGTAAAATCGATCCATCACTGCCCACAAAGATTCTGCGGGATTTGCCTTTGGGTTGTGCTAATATGCGACAACTCTGTTCGAAATTGGCTTTTGGTAAGGTACGATAAAATTCATGTTTCTAAAAACAATTTTATAACGAGCTTTGTGCGATAGATATAAAGGATGAATGCGAGTATGCTGCTTTGAGTCAAATTGCAACCGGACCATTAACTGCCTGGTATGCCTTAAAGCTATGCAACAAACTGAAAACGGAAAAGATGACTGTTCATCTTATAGGTTGCTGAAACATAGATTTTTTCTGTAGTAAATTTTTAATACATTTAAAATGTCCCTCCCTTAAGGTGCTGAAATAGAATTCGAAGTGGATCTACTCCATAAATGGGAATTATTTTTTTTGCACATCACACCAGATGTGAAAGAATTAAATGTAGTTTTTATAGGGCCAGAATTAAACCCAAGAGACATTTCATTTGACCAACTTAAAAAGACAAAGTAAGACAGATTTTCATTTCATATTTTTAATAATGTTTTCAACAAGTGTCTCCGCAGACCCTGCCGATCATGCCGAAAGAATAACCGAACGGTGAAGTATTATTTTGAAAACAAGCTTTATCACAACTACTGCGAGGATACGACGTATGCAAATCCCGACCTAAGTAAGTTGAAAAAAATTGCAATATCGCATACCATTTAAAAAGTTTACATAGTCAAAAAAATTTTATATCTAATTTTTTAATATCTAGTAATTTAATAATATTTCCCTTTTGCTTTACATTCTGATGAAAAAAAATACTTTTTAACAGTTTGCTTTTTCAATCCGGGCTTATATCGCTCGACTGGGTTTCAATCCGAAGACACGTGGCCAGAGACAATTGAAGCTGCCGCCCAAAAAAAGTGTCCCGTGGTGATAACTTCATACACACAATTCGAAGCACCACAAGACTTATCGCGTTTTATACAGGAGTCTAACCGTCACCTGGATATTGTAGTACCCCCGACCGTGAATCCATTCGGATCGGTGAAACCGGAGAGAAACTTTATTTCCGATGAAGAGGCACCGCTAATGTATAAAAACTATTATTGTTTTGTTGTTGAGTAGAATTTTTTTTTTGATATTTAATAAATATAAAGAGAAAAAACAACTTGAGTTAATCTGAGCCGACCATTAAACACAGGGCAGAACAATTTACAAGTCTTACAATTGGACTGTTTCAGTTTTCTTTTTCGATTTTCAAATTGTTACAAAGGTGCATAAAATAGTTTAGTAAATAGGTTAATGGGACTAATGAGAGGATTTATTATTAATCGCTTGCATTTAAATTTGTATGGTAAATCGCGTTATTTATAGAGGATTTAATGAAAACTTATATTAATAGCGGATTAGTGCCCAGTGGAAACATGGTATTACTTAACAAGTTCAGTTAATAGTTTTTAAAAATAAACATTTTCGTTGATGATTCCTGGTGGTAGCAGGAAAAGGTATGGAAGACAAATAAGAAAATGAATGTGATAATGTATTTTTTGCGGTCCATTAAGTTGAGTTTTGGTCTATGAGTTGAGAACATCGAAAGCAATAATAACAAGTGATTAAGCTAAAATATTATTAAGCTAAAATTATTATATAATTATATCTTATAGTTATTATAAGCTATGCTGGTCACCGCATAAAAATCCATTCACGGATTAATAAGTTCGAATTGAGCATCCGTGTTTGGTATTCTTATAATTCACGCAGTGTTTTTACAGCAAATTTATAAGTTTGTCGTCGACGTTAGTTGAAAAATGTGTGTCTGGGTGGAATAATATTGGCTCACCCCTGAATAAGCAATCATTAGCCAATTTTATTTTTGCGAAACACACTGGTCAAAAATCTGGGGCTTACGATCTTATGATCTTGATGATAAAATTATTATAATTAGAACTCAATCGGGTTGTTTGATAAAAAAAATTGTGTTGAGTTTTTAAAAAACTGTCAAAGGTCTCCATCTACTTAAGTGCCGCTAAAAATTTTTACCGATCCCAGAGATCACAAGAAGCTGTTTTTTGTAAGTAAGGAAAATTTTACAAGAAAAATTTCCTAGGACTAGAATATAGCCCTTTTTTTACAAAATAGATGAAAGAACATTTTTTTCGTTATCAAAATCTATATTCAGAGTAAAAAGTCCCAAATCTTAATAAAGTTATTACATTTACATTATTTGTAGAATTCAGAAACTAGAATCTAGATTTACATTCATTTTTGTGGAATTCACCGAATAAGAAAGCAAACAACCCTTTTTAATTAATCAACCATAATTTAACAAATTTACCGTGGCTCAGGTGGCGCACGCGAGTGGAAGGGGACCTCAGCCAACTTCGCGTGCGAAACTGGAAACGGCTAGCTAGAGATAGAGCTGGCTGGCGAAGCTTGTTGACTGAGGCCCAGGTCCACCCCGGACTGTAGCGCCACCTTAAGTTAGTAAGTAACACAAATTACTGAATAACTAGATATTCAACTTGCGTCCCTCTTACCCCCTAAAACCCATTTGTTTACGTTTTTTATAAAGCCTTTAAAGCTTTTTTAAAGCTTTAAGTTTCCGTGTCGGTGAATACGTGTAAGAAGATACAACAAAAATTTACCACGTATTCACCGACATGGAAATTTAAGGCTTTATTAAGACTTTATAAAAAACGTAAACAAACGGGTTTTGGAGGGTAAGAGGGACGCAAGTTAAATATCTAGTTATTCAGTAATTTATGCTTACGCGATCAGCTGATGTAAAAGCTGCAAACAAAATTGCATGGAAATGACGAATTCATAAATCGCATTTGTAAACAAATGTCGGAGAATGGGTAAATTCATCAATTTCAGCTTGTGGGCAAAGCTTTTACATGACCGAAGTTGAATATCTAGTTAGGTATTCAGTAATTTATGATGAAAACACACCCTTTCTTAAATTTCCTTAAACACAACTCTACTACAAAAATTTTTAGATGTCATGTTGCCTTCTGTCAAACAGCTGTCAAAGTTTCCTTAACACGCACACAAAAATAAAATGCTCGTTACTCCTTCGACTTCATCACGTCATCCAGCAAAGGAAAACGACGACGAAAATTTTACGAAATCGAAGGTTAGTTCCTTAATCTCGTGTTTATTGCTTGCAGTTAAATAATAGTGTGAAATAAATTAAATTACTTTTACACTCAATTGCTTAGTGTGTGTTTGCTTATCGATTAAAACCATGTACGAGTTAAAAACCCTTCTTCCTACGTTCGATATCGAATTACCGACTTGCATGTATGCTCTTCGGAGCAATGCACTTCCGCAAGGTATACCTACATCCACGTATTGCAACGGATCTGGATCAGGACCAGATGTAAGTGAAAGAAAAAATAGTTTCAAATCCACATCATCAACACTGACACTGTCACCGCCAAGCAAAAAATGTGTTCTTCTCGATGCCGTGGAACGACAGATCCAACAAATTCTCAAGGTTATTTCCCGTTTTCACAAAAAATGAATCCTTACAAGAAAATAATCATCACTAATCTATGTTGTTTGTGTTTGTTTGTTTTTGTAAATAAACAAATAATTGGCCAAACTGCTTTAGTTTCAAAGTCACTTTCACAAGCAACGTGGTGTTACTCCCTCATTTCAATAACTAATTAGTAGCTTTATCTATAATGAGCCCACTGCATCCATCTGCTTATGAAGACTGCACTTGCTAGCTGAATGGGTCAAAGAAGGTCTTCGAAGTCATCTGCTAACGAACCATTTATTTTTACTTATGAAGTTTTTTAATAGATATCAGAAAGCCGACACAACTTAAACTTTGCTCTCTTGGAATTATAGGCCTCAACCAGCACCTCTGCAATCGAGCAGCGACAAGAAAAAGTTCTCCAACAGCTTAACGATTTAAAATCCCAACTGGCTGGCATTAGATCGCAGCTGGGTTTGTGTCAAAAGGGTGTGCAACACACCCAGCATTGCACTACCCAGAAAGATGACCTTATTGTAGAGGTGGGTGTTCGGTTGTCTTAGCAACTCCCCTTTTGACTTTAATTTTTTTTTAGGACCCACTTCATGACATCGTCATCAACGCGCACCCACATTTTATACCCTACGCATTGTTGGCCCTCAAGAACGCCTGGAGCGATATCTTCAACATTGAGGTGAAAGTATTTGCACACTCAACTGTCCCTGATATCGGCGAAGAGGCAAAGAACTTTCAGAAAAAACTATGCGCCGGGCAAATTGATCCCTCCAAACGTGGCATCAAAGTAACGCTCATTTGGACCGATTGTGAGTAGCATTTTAAAGCTAGTCTCTGCTGCTTAGTTAAGTAATTTTGTGTTTTCAGGTGAGCACACAGAGATGATCATGTCACCAACAATGTACGTCCCAATCTACGGCGAAGTTAACATCATCCGCTATTTTGGACGTGTTGGTCCTGCCGAATATCGCTATGAGTCGAGTCCCCTCAGCAATGAAATTGACCTAATTTTGGACATCTGCTACCAACTCCTACGATGCAATACCGCTAAATCGAAAGCTGACATAATTCGGGTTCTAAACAAGCGCCTGCAAAAGGAGCATTTCTTTGGAGGCGATAAATTGTCAGTGGCTGATATTGGGGTCTACAGTTCGTTAGTGCGCATGAAACTGGGAGCAAAGGATCTTACACCAGCTTTAAAGGAGTGGCGTGAGAGGGTCAAAACAGTGATACGCCTGTAGCGTCTGAAATTTTTAATTTAATGATTATTCGGTGAATAAATTAAAACAATTAGGAGACTCACGAAACTTCAGTTATATGCTTTCCAAAAATGTTCAGACACAAGGTTGATATGATAGGACAGATGGAAATGAAAACTAATCAACCCTTTAAAGGGGTTAAACCTTCATGATTTTTGGAAACTTTATTGTTATTCCAACCGTAAAACTCGCCAAAGATTGAATGCAAGTCAGTTAACCCTTGAGTCCACTTTCAGGCGTACAGTGAGGTTCAGAGGTTCTTTCGTAAGCCGATGTGGAATGTCACTCAATCACTCTTTCCTACTCATTAAAGATTAAAACATAGGTACAGGTATACGAAACAAGGGTGCACTGGAACCTCACCTCCTTTTTTTCAACTCCTTTCCGCTGGTGAGATGTGACTTTAAAAGGGTAGTCTTAACATCAAGAGTGTGTTAAAAAATAAATCCTAGTTCTGTTGTAAGTTTTAAGAAAGAGTAAATGCTTTGTGCAAAAATTTAAAGTAAGTTCCTAAGCTAGGTGAAAAAGGCCCCATCGCGATTCCTGGGAGAATTAACATTCCAAAGGCAAATAACCTAAGCAAAAATGTAGGCCCTTTTATTTAGTTCTTAACAAATCGTTTGGATAGTGTTCTAGAAAATTAACTTCATTTTTCTTTCTTTGTTAAATCTCCGCCATACGCGGGCTATTTCTATTCTCTTGCAGAAGAGATTTATACTAGTTTCCCACGGCTGAAAAGACTATGTCTGATGAATAAGAAGATTACCTAATGTTAATCTCGAACTGTTTCCACCGGACAATGTGCGCTCTGGTGTCGTGAGATTACCTTAGAAGGTTTATTATTACCTTAGAAGGTAATCAGGTCGAATCGACTTTATTGTATTAGCCTCGAATACTTCATCTTTATTAGCTTTCTAGCCAGACTCAAATTTCGGCTACTTTTGTATTTTTTTTTTTAATTAACCTGTGGAAATAAATTCCATTCCCAAAAACAAAGATCAAATGGCTCGGTTCTCTTAAACTGATTTCAAGGTGTGTGAAAAGGGTTGAAAATGGTTTGTGACAAGGGTGAATGAGATTTATGAAGGGATTTATTTTTAATCGCTTGCCGAGAGAATTTAAGTTTTCTAACGGGTGATTTTTTAAGAGGTTGAGAGCTTTTTTTTAAAAAAAAAACACAAAAAATTCGAAAAAATTAATGAAATATTTATTTGAAACGATAGTTTGAACCTTGCAATTTAATGTTTAAAGATAATTTTATGCAAATGTTGACCGCGGCTTCGTCTCAGGTAGCCCATCCGCTGAGTCCAATTTTGGCATACTCTTTCACACATATCGGCCGGTATCTCACGAATGAATGCATGGATGTTGGCTTCCAATGCGTCAATCGAAGCGGGCTTGTCCCTATAGACATTAGCCTTGACATACCCCCACAAAAAATAATCTAATGGTGTAGAATCGCACGATCTAGGCGGCCAATTGACCGGCCCGAAACGTGAAATTAACTGTTCACCAAACTCGCCTCACAATTGCATTGACCATAAAGAAGCAGCGTGCGATGAACATTTCGAACCGAGCACGAATTTTGATAATAAAATTCAATAATTTGCAAGCGTTGTTCATTTTTAAGACCATGGTTAAATTGCAAACCAAACTGAAGCTGTTTGACAGTGACACAAGGTACTAAACACACGTCAGCTGTCAAAACCAGTGTTGCTAAAACCAAGCCAGCTAAAAAATCACCCTTTATAGCAATTTACGTGATTTGGCGAGGACTTAATGAAGATTTATATTAGTCGTCGGTTCGTGCCCGGTGGAGACATGGTATAAGGCATCCCGACCTGAAGGTAAAGACATCTTTTGTGCTCAGTGCGTTCGTAACCATTTGGGTTTTATTTTTAATAAAACATTCTTACTAGACGACTTGGCAATAAACTACAAGAAAATCTACTCCAATCACCAAAGTAATAGATTGTTAAGCCTTCTCTGAGCGATTTGGCTGCACTAAAAAGAAACCTGAACAAAATTCTCAAAACATGGCGGCTCTCACCTTCGCAAGTGACGTGTGACCTAAAAGTTCATATTTTTGTGCTATTTTCGTTGCAATTTTCTCTTTAAATAAACGGCCTGCAGTGCACTTTACGGGTTTCACGCGTTTCTAAAAACACCCCCAACTGAAATTTACTTGTTTTATTAAGTTCCCATAAAATGTCGGCGTGTAAAATCTGTCTCTAACACGGATAATGTGTTTGTTTAGGTTAACATAAATTATAATTACCCCAGAGGGTAATAAAACAATAAAATTCATAAATTACTCCACGAAAAACCCCAAATATAAAAGAAATGGAACTGAAATCGGAATTTGCCGATGGTAAGGTGCCTCTACCTGCACGCAAGTGCATGGAAACATAATTCCAATTGGAAATTGAAAACTCGGAGGAATTTATTTTTTCTACAGAAAAGCCTTCACTGAATCTCAGTCATCATTCGGGAGGAGGAAGCAGTATGAGTGTGGAACTGTGTTTAGTATGCGGAGATCGTGCGTCTGGTCGTCACTATGGAGCAATTAGCTGCGAAGGCTGTAAGGGTTTCTTCAAGCGGTCCATACGTAAACAACTTGGCTACCAATGTCGGGGGGCAATGAACTGTGAGGTCACCAAACATCATCGGAATCGGTGTCAATTCTGTCGTTTACAGAAGTGCTTAGCCAGCGGCATGAGAAGTGATTGTAATTTTCAGTTAATTAATAGAAAATCCACAGAAAAAAATGAAAAGCATTTGCAATGTTTGGATTTAGTCTTCTTAAGCAATAGTTGGATGTATGCGGGTGTATAATGTGTTTGTGTATGTGCTCTCTATTCACAGCCGTTCAGCATGAGAGGAAGCCCATATTAGACAAAAAGGACCCTGCATTAACTTCAACCAACAATACGAGTACAAATAGTCCATCGGTATACCAACGTGGTAAGATGTTCAACCACCAAAGCACCTCGCCCACGTCCACAGCGGCAGCATTGAGTGGATCCGCGGCTGCTGCAGCCCTATCTATTGACAGTGGCGTCTCACCAAGCGTCTTTCCGCCAATGGGTTTTAATCTAGCTGATTTAACCCAGACACTGAGTGAGTAACCATCTACTTCTTTTTTTATTATTTCAACATGATTCTTTTTCTAGTGTTTGCCTCGGCTTCTGCTCAGCAAGCCCAGCAGCAACAACACCAACAAAGTCAAGCGACTAAACATGAAAACTATTGTTATTCTCCAGAGGAGGCCACAATTGACGATGACTCAATGGACAATATAGCAATGTGCCCTCCGAACAATAACAACAGCAGCGCCAGTGCGTTGAACACACCCGTCTCTGAAGCGATGCCCAGTTCGGCTGCTACGTCAGTTCATCTCATACAAACGTCGATCGATAAGAACATTATTGGGAAATCTTTGGAACTTCTAGCAGCTGTCCAAATGCACTACGATCGCAGTGGTGGATCCCAGTTTGAGGGAATAGTAAAGAGCGAACTTGATAACGAATTGGACGACGACAGTATGGACAACTGCACGGTCTTCAATGAAATTGTATTCGAGGGACCATTGTTTCAGGAGCAACAAGCCGCTTTTATCTTACAGGTACCCTCCTTAGTGTCTACTTATCTAAACAACCACTACGTCTGTGAGAGCAGCAGTAGAATAATTTTTCTTACCGCCTACTGGATGAAGAAAATAACAGCCTTCGATCAGCTCGATGAAAAGGTTCAGACCAAGCTGATGCGCCACCACTGGCCACAATTGTTTGCCGTAGCGCTGGCGCAATGCAGGATTCTGTCAATCGGCACAATAATGGGTACCCTCATTGCCAACATCCGGCAGCTGTCTGAAGTGGAAAAAATTGAGCCGAACAAAATTCGAAAACTCTGCGAGCACACACTCCGGCTTCATGAATTCATTGAGGCAATGAAAGCGCTCGATATGCAAGACTTTGAGTTCGCTTACATGCGCCTTATACTTGTATTCAGTTCAGAGGGGTCTGTCAAGGACAAAAACGTTCAGGACTACATTAAACGCGTACAACTCCATGCAATGACAGGACTGCGAAATCATCTCAGGGAAACAATATCGCAGCAAGATGAGATGGAAGAGCGTTTCAACACAATTATCCTGCACCTGATGCCTCTTTGCGCCTTAGAAGCAGATGTCCTCGAGGAGCTTTTTTTTGCGAACCTAATCGGGCAGATACAAATCGAGAATATGATACCATACGTACTTAAACTGTGCAGCAACGGAATCTAACGGAGTAGATCAGGATGCAGGCACATCAATGCAATAAATTAGATATAATTTATAGAGAAAACTATTATAATTTTTTTTTTGTTATAAACAAAATAGAAACAAAAAACAAAGCGCATTGTCCCAATGCAAACCAACGATCGGTTAAGATATACGGACTGAGTAGTTTTTATTACTAAAAATACGCTAGTTAGTTCTTTAAGAAACAAAATCAGTTAGGAAAAGATATTACATATATAGACCAAGAAAAAAGAAAGTACATTAACAACTGCTGTAAGACTTTATTATTTTAAAATGCATAATTATTGTTACTTAAGTGTATTGACTATTAAATATTTTTAAATTTCATTATATTTTACAAGTTGAAAAGCGTATTTAAATAAATCTATTACACATGAACGAAATTGTTTATTTATTTATTTATTTTTTAATATTTGAAGAATAGATTTATGAGGTTAACTATAGTCTAGGCTCTAGAGTTTAAGACTAAATCAAGATCGAATGAATTTGAAGTCGAATTATATGCACCATCATCTATTAACCTAAAAGCCAGGACAATTTCAAAGACATCCTGACATCAGATGGCGTTTATGTCAGGAGGTCTATGAGAATGTCCTGCCTCGAGCGACTACCTCGAGTGACTGCCTCGATCTTGTTGAACTGGGCAGAATCATGGGACCTAGACATCTTACTTTGCTTTAAGTCAGAAGAAAAGTTCTTCATAAGATACTGGATCTAAATTTGAGGCGGAGAAGGGAAACAGGGCCGACAGTCTTTGAATCATTGTTTTAATATAACCTTCGAAACTAATTCCCACGGAGAAGCCGTCAAAAACTAAAGTGGTGCGTAGAAGTGAAGGGTCACCTTAACTGGTAAAAAATTAGCATAAATAAGGAACAGATTCAAGAAGAGCTGCGGAACAATATAAACAAGAGGAATTAAAAAATGAGTACCTAAAATATCAATTTGAAAAATTAATGGTGTGTTGAGTAGGTAGGTACTTCTTAATTAATTTTTTATCATAATTTTTTGGTGATACATATTTAAATAAACATTACATATTTAACAAAAAAAAGTTTGAATTTAAGAAACTAGAGGCAAATATTTCACTGTTGTGTAAAAATCAGAGTCTGCTGTTGAAAAAGAAAAAGAATCGACTTACCATTTTTTGAAGACTCGCATTTTTAGGTCATTATAGAAATGTCGGTGCATTTAAATTTACTGTATTAACAACATTATAATGTAATAAAAATCCTTACCACAAAAAAATTTTGAGACGCCTTCAATTTTGTTTTGCAAAAAAATAATGTCAAATTATACTTTTTTTTCACACGAGTTGTCAGGAAAATCGCGAGCCCCAAGAAAAACCAAATTAAAAACACTTTGTAAGGTATACACTCAAAAAACACCCGGACTCAAAAGTTTCTGCAAAAGATTCATCGCAATTACTAACACATTTTGCTTGGAAGTTGGGACTTATTAGTATCCCCGTTATCCGACCGACCGACCGGCAGCACGTCCGACTGTGACAAAATATCACTTGCAATGAATGCAATTGCAATAATTTCAATTTTGAAATTTCCCTTTAAAAAATCCCTTTCAAAGGTGACAGTGACAAATGAGTGATAAAAGATGATAACGTTCTCTGCACTTGTTTATGTTCAATTGGCGAGGAAAGATCAGCTATAGCTTGAACTTTCCCTACCACTTGTTGAATTTACTGACTGACAGACAAGCACCGCACAGGAGACAGGATATTTGGTTGGACCAACTGGAATGGAACTTAACTACCACCCCTACTTTACGAGCACGATGCACTTCACATGCATGCTACAAAATTCGTTTTGACAGTGCTGCCACTGCTAAAATCGTGGTGGTACAGTAGACGAACAAAGTCGAGTAGAAACAATTTTTCGGCATTGATTTGAATAAAGGGTCCGCCATCTAACGTTTTTTTTCCAACTAGTGTTTATTGCGTGAATGGTAACACTTATGGCCTTATCGGTTGGTCGTCCGAGAGCGTCCGGGAGACTTCTAGACTCTCCTGAAACTGTTTTCTTGGACTCGTTTGACAGTTTTTCTTCTGGATAGAAGAGAAATTTGCTTCTGGTTTTGATTCCAAAATCAAAACCAGAAGCACGCACACAATCATGCATGTGTCAATGTCAAGTTGGATAAATGTCATTTGTCTCCTGTAGGATAGCTTTTTCTTCACAAATACAATGCTAGACAAACTTAAAAATCAAGAAAAACGTGTTTGGCTGTTCGGAGAGAAGCCCCAATCCGGAAGAAGAACGCCCTGTTCCCGGATCGCCAACCGAAAAAACCATTAGCTCATGTCTGATTTGACAGATAATTAGTTTTATCCTTCCGCTGAACGAATATGGTTGTGTAAACGCTTAAACAACGCTGGGAAATAGCGACATTACTTTAAAAATAATGGTAATGTTGCAGAACGTGTGCCAAAATTGCGTACGAATTTTGATTCAGATTGTAAACAAGCAAAATTGTCACATTTGGGGCACAGAAATCCCGCACGCATACATTGAAAAGCCGATACACCCAAAAGTCATTGTTTGGTGCGGATTTTGGTCCAGAGGCATATTTGTGCCATTTTTCTTCGAAAATGAGCAAAGAGTGGCCCTTACAGTCAATGGCGATCGTTATCGGGCATGTTGAACGAATTTTTGTTCACAATAATTGAAGAAGAGGATATTGGCAACATTTGGTTTCACCAAGACGGCGCTATTTGCCATACAGCCGAAGCTACACTCGATGTTTTGCGCCCTGTTTTTGAAGATCGCATTATCAGTCGCAGAGCTGATGTTGTTTGGCCACCTCGGTGCTGCGATTTTACACCGTTGGACTATTATTTGTGGGGTGCCGTGAAAGATAAGTGTTACGCCGACAAGCCAGAGACAATTAACGCTTTAAATGACAATATTCATGCATGAAGTTATTGGTGAAATACAGCTGCACACAATCGATAACGTGCTTAAAAACTGGACCGATCGTGTAGGCTACTGCATGGCCAGCCGAAGCAGCCATTTTGTAGCCAAGGATTGTATTTTCAAATCAAAAAAGAAATTTGAGAAAATTTTCAATAGTTTTTTTTTATAGCATTAAAAAAAAAAGTTATTTGGCGGACCCTTTATAAATAAGCGTGCAGATAATGCCAAAAGAAAAACACTTAATTTTTTTGCTGAAAATAGTGGCCTCAATTCCAAACAAAATTATTCGTAAGGAGTAATAGAGCGATCGCAATGCGATGTGTCAAGACCCCTCAATGACTTTTTATGGACGAGCGGTGGAATTTGACCAAGCGCAAAACAAAACTTACTAATAGCGTTTTTTATTGAACAAAAACGTTTCTCTATGTAAGTTTCTCCACTGAACTTATTATGGATGTTTGTTGGGTATTTCCCATATAGCGTAAGCTATTTTTCTAAAGTCTGATTGAAAAATTGAAATATTCCCAGTTATCGGAATGATAACAAGTACTAAAGTTACAGTTTAAAAGAGCGATTCAAGAAATTCAAGGATTTTAAAAGAGCAATTCTAGATCAAATCTGAACATAAAAGGTTCGATGCCCCGATTTTGAGAGATTTGATCTGAACTCACTTACACATGCAAACACCTCTTCTGTCGAATGTAAAATCAAAGCAATTTTATTTGTTTCGATTTTATGTGTAGACGTCAACGTGTTTGTTGGTTGCGAGTAGTTTTGCGTGAAATAATAGTTCGCATGGCGGCTTACCTTGAATTGCTGTGTAAAAAAGGTATTCACTAAAAAATGTTTCTATTGGCCAACGCCCCAACGGTCACAGGCCACAGTGTCAGTCTTAAGCGAGTACGTACCTACCTAATGGTACCTCTTAAAAAAGAACTTTCAAGGAAAACTGTAGTTAGTATATGTAATGCTATACTTATAAGGCATACTTATCCCCGCAGCACTCATCGCCTTGAATTGCTATCTTTGAATTTACCTACAAACAAAACTAAAAATTTACCTCAGTTTTTTGCCCACGCCACGCCAGTTGTTTTCTAAAAGTTCCGTTATCGAGATACTCCATATAAAAAATATAGCAAAAAATATAGCCATAAGCACTAACACTTGAAAAAACTTTTTTCGCACAGCGATTTGGGCCGTTAATTTTAATTTTGAATATTAACTATTGTTTTTTGCTAGAATATCTATCCAATGACTTATGACTCGTTGTTAATATTTCTAAGACCTTTAAACCTGTTTTAAACTAAAATGCTATAACTGAACTCATGTTTTTAAACACAAAGTCAACGCTCACTTATTTTCCATTCTTCATGCAACTTAAGAGTTTTAGTGAATGAAAAATAAAAACTTGTCAAATTTTTAAAAACCACAAAAATGTGCACAGACACCTTTTTAAGATTTAACTAAAACTTCAGGAGTAATGGAACTTTGTGAAAAAGTATTTGAAAGTACTGAAAGTGTCTCCCGCAGATTTTGTCGGACCAGAAAAATTTGACGTTTCAGTTTTTGTCAACTGTGTGGTGGATTTTCACAGTTTCACAGTTCAGTCGCCACACACGCCATCTGAGCTGTGAATCAGACGAATAGTTCATCTTTATCTTCGACGTGCGTCGTCCTCTTTCCAGGTAGGGCATGTGGATGTGGTAACTTTGCCTAACCATAATAGACTTAAATGAGCTTAGTTCAGCTTTCATGCTTTTATGAATGTCTCACCCATTACACACACTTCGTATACAGTTCGTATAGAAAGAAGCAACATACAATAAGACCTTTTTTTTTCGTCCTTTAAATTTGCCACCCCAAAAAATTTGCCGCTATGGTCCCGAGCCCCACGGGCCCCTAGGGCTAATCTGCCCCTGCATGGTAACTTTGCCTAACCATAATAGACATAGATGAGCTAAGGTCGGCTTTCATGAACCCGATGTCTAACCCGTTACACACAATTCGTATACAATGACCTAATATACTTACATTCGATTTCGTTAGACACACGACCAAAAAACGGAGGCTAAGACCAATTTTGATCTTTTTGTTTTTAAAACACATAAACCTCCTTGGTCACACATGCACATTGGCTAGCAATAGTTAATGTGCATGTAAAACTTTTACATTTTAAATATTTCGTGCTGGTCCTGGCAAAAATACCTTCACGAGCCATGGTTCGAACTGAACTTTCGTTGAAGGGTCTTATAATTTACATTGTGTTTGAGCAATGAAAGTTATAAGGTACTCATTCGGCCTCTGTCGAGAAAGTGTGTATGGGTATGGAAATCTTGGTGAATACCCACTGAAGATGCTCAATGCCCAGATTTCTCAGCGAAACACACGACCAAAAAACGGAGGTTAAGACCAACTTTGATCTTTTCGATTTCGTTAGGTTTTCGTTAACTTTTGTTGGCTTAAGCTAGTCCCAATCAAGTGAGAGGTACGACGCGGAAATTTGACAGCTAGTGACTGATGAGAAATATGTAAACCTCGTATGCTTTCCGAATTGTTTACTCCAGTCAATTATGGGCATCGCAAGCGTTTGGCAGAACTTGAGTGGAATTTTCCATGTGTTTTGCCATTAGGTTGAACCCACTTAATTCTATTATGGTTGGGCCTTAAGACATTTATACCTATGCTTAGAAAAAGTGTGGCGGTCAAAAGGGACGCGTTCTTGAAGTCTGCACTTGATTTTGCTTATGGGTAAAGAGCAAGATGCAGATTTTTCGCAACTTTTCAGGCACATTCGTTTCGTTTATCGGTTATCTGGGCTAACGAGAAACCAAAATATCCTGAGACAACTTTTCGAAGGGCCTTGGCCTTGCCGGGCAATATCACAGGACTTCTCCTTTCCCTGGATGCTAATGTAACCTGGGCCCTCAAGCAAATTAAAAGAAAACGCATTCTTGAAGAATAACTACAAGTGCCTGCGTACCTGCCTCCGCCTGATTCAAAAGCTTACAGTAATAGCCAGCAGCACTAAAAGCCCTATTGAACTTTTTTACTTCATACCTATAATAGGTACCTAGGGAAAGTTGCCTCAGGGTAAGAAGCAAAAATAGTAGAATAATAGTAGAATAAAAAAATAGGGTAGGTAGCAAAAATATTCTTGCTTACTATAAATGTCCAATGTTTCCATAAACAAACCAATGTCCAGTTTCGGACTCTCCGGTCAGACTCTTCGCAGCCTCAGAGTCTGACCGGAGTCACTTGTCATTCGAGTCCTGGGAAAAGTCTACGTTAAATTTTTTTTGATTGTTTCATTGCATTATGCATTTTCGTTCGAAATGGCTCGTAGGAGAGGCGCACATACTGCATACATATAAAATTCCTTGATTTCATTATAATAATGTACATATAGGTACATTAACAATCTTCGAAACATATCCATCTCCCCTTACCTACACTTTTTAATTGACTTTTGAAGTTGTTTAATTGAATACCTTTCTGAAGGCGAAGTCCACGACTTTTTGTATCTGCCTAATATTCTCGCGCAATCTGTTTCACGATATCAACTTAATGACGTAAAACCCCAAGCAAAAAACTGTTTAAGAAAAAATCAAAAGAATTTAATTGCATTTTTAACGCCTCAAATGATAAGCCAAAGCGCCGACACACGACGCAAGGACTTGACATCAGTGACAGACAAAAAATCAGGCACATCAAAAGCGACCCATTCCGAACTGGGTCAGACAAAAAAAGACACAACCGAAGGATTTAAAGTAAAAAAATCACCAACAGCATCGCACCTCTCTTAACGCCTCGATAAATAGCCACCGAGGCTTAAATTAAATTCCTTCTGTCGCACTAACCGTTTTATTACTAGACACTGTAGCAATGTTTGCGATTAGAATGGCATTCCCCAAAACAGTATAATTGTACAAAACACCACCCCCTCTCGGGTGATGGAAAAAAAAACGATACTGACTGTGTCAAAAATTACGGGTCATCAGCAGACTGTCATAGTTGAGGGTTCAATTTCTATCAAACAGTTACCGCACCATCCCGAGGAATGTCAATAAAAATACGAAAGAAAATACTTCAAAAATCGTCATTTTCACCCCTATATAGCTTCGAAAAGAGGTTTCGGAAAATTTTTTATTACACTCCAAAAGAAAATAATTAGCAATTTTAACGTTTTAATTAAAAATGAAGAGGATAACGAAACTGCAAGGTACTTTGGGTGTTATCTATACAAAGAAAATGACACAAAAAAAACGCGGTATTTCCATGCCAATGGGGGTTTCCCCAACCCTATGCCCAAGAAACGACAAAAGATAAAACCGAGGAAAAAAGATTTTTCCTTCTTTAAATATCTTTTGCATCTGTGTTTTCTACTTTACGCTATGGGTTTAGATAGGGTGACAATGATGGCAAAAGGACTTCGAGGAAGTCTTATCAACTTAGGGTTCGGTGGGCGACTACTTGTCTCGTGTTGACTTTTTTATTGCTTCTTTTCCGCGACAAAGCAAACGAATTATGTGGGTTGAAGGGTAGCAACATATTTCCGAGACTCATCTTCGGAAGTCAACGGAGATATACATCCTTTGTAGTTTGCCCTTGTTTTATAGTCGAAGCTGCAATATTGTTGCCAATAAAATGCTAAGCGAATTATGTTGATCGTTCACTATTATCAAACAATTGCTATATAATTTGTTTTTCAAAATGTCACAAATGTCACCTTTTCATTCATAGATACTGCATAACATCTTGCTCACCTGTTTATGAATTACAAGTGAGTTAAATGGTGTTAAGGATTTTACAAACTTAAGGTCTGAAACCTATATATTTGCAATCAGGATAATGCGTTCTTTGTTTTCAGTCAACTTTGAGTTGGTTACACCCTCGCTAACAAAGGTACCATTCTTAAGGTAATACTGCACTGAACCAAATGCTTACGTAAATACAACGAAAAACTTCGTTGAGACAATTAAATTTTTTTTTGTATTTATACTCACTGTTGCACTAAAGTATATTGAAATATTAATATCAATAAGAATGTTAATAGTATATTAGCGTTAAAGTCGTAATGTTTCTCGCTAAGCAGTGTAAAAATATCGTCAATCAACGACCTTTTTTCATAATCTAATGCGGATTTTTATTAGTTAATGAAAATAAAAACCATTATTTCATAAAGAAATTAAAAATTTTCATAACTCAAAGAAGTTTTTTGTTACTTCCATTTCATAAAGCAGCGGATTATTTTCATAAAGTAATCAAACTAGTTATTCGTTAAATAATGAAAAAATTCACCATTCAACTTTTGATTTTCATCAATCAATAAAAATGTTCATGAAGATATGTAAAAGCGAGATTATTTAATTAATTATTTACGTATCTTTATAATTTTTTTAATAATTCAATGTAAAGTTTTGATAAACAAATTAAACTTTATCATAAACTTAATAAAGAATGAAAAGATTCATTAATTTACGACAAAGATGAATTAGTTTATGTAGAGTTTTCGTAAAATGAATTTAGTTACATTTACTTACGAAATTTTTCGGGAAATAAGTGATGAAAGTCTTACGTAAAGCTACGAAAGCCTTGATAAATTATTTAAAATCTACTCTGAGAAGGGGAAAAAATTTAATGAAGCGTTTTCGTAAGGAGATGCTGCTTTACATTTTACGAAAAAATACATATTTTCGTTGAGCTAATTAAACTTTCGTTGAGCCAACGAAACTTCAGTTAACGTAACGAGTTTCGTACTATTACGAAAAATATTATTTTCATTGTGATTGCCACGGGCTGAAAGAAAAAGTTGCCAGATTTTGCAATGTTACATCGGGTGATGGAGACCTTTCCAATGATATGCAATTTTTTTGGTTATATAACCAAAATGGGCTGTGGGCTCTTAGACTAGTAGGGATATGAAACTATAAGAAAACTACAAGAACTATAACCACTAAAAAAATATGTAAAAAGTAAAGCTATAAGAAAAATTGTTTCAATAAAACAGTTAATGCTCATTCAAGGGGCCAACAAATTTCCCTTAGAATCAGGGAGGCTTAGGCCTGGATGCTCAAAGCTAAGACGGAGATTGCCAAAAACTAGTTTGAAATCTATTATTATTCTTAGTTTGCTTCGGCCCGTTTCAAGATTTGTTCTCAGTAAAAAAGGAATGTTACGACAACATTTTTTTACAACCGACCAGCTTTTTATTCTGAAGGTTATTCTTGAGAAGGCCTTGGAGTATTCCAAACCAGTCTTTGCGTGTTTTGTAGATCTGGAAAAGGCGTATGACCGAGTCCCTCGGGATACACTGTGGAGAGTTTTGCAGGACTATGCGCTGAGTGGACCTCTTCTGAGAGCCATTCAGTCTTTGTATGGAAACTGCAGAAGCTGTGTACGGATTAATGGCGTCAAATCCCGTCCTTTTGATGTGCGCGTTGGACTTCGCTAGGGCTGTGTTCTGTCGCCGCTCCTTTTCATAGCATATTTGAACTGGATGGTGAAGCGCAGTCTTGGCGAGCATTGTTTCGAATTGGCTGGCATCAGGAAGAGCCATCTGCTTTTCGCAGACGATTTGGCCATCCTTGCATCATCTAAAGAAGAACTTCAACGAGCACTGGATAGGTTTACAGCCGTCTGTGGTGATGCTGGGATTAAAGTAAAAGTGAACAAATCGGAAGTGATGGTTGTTTCCCAAAATCCTGTGCAGTGTACCCTGCACATAAATGGAGTTCCATTAAAACAGGTGGAGAAGTTTAAGTATCTCGGGGTCTTTTTCACGAAAGATGGGAGGAGTGATACTGAGTTGTCCTGTAGAATTGGCCAAGCTGGAGCTGGAATAGTAAAGGAACTGCGCCGGCCGGTTATCAGGAAAGCTGAGTTTGGAGTGAAAGCAAAGATATCAGTTTTTAATTCAAGGTTCGTTCCGACCTCAATGAGATTCCTGAGGTGCGTTGCTGGTGTTCCTCTATCTAAGGGATATATTGAGAAACGTCAGTATTCGTGGAAATCTTAATGTTGAGCAGCTACTTCTCCGAGTGGAGCGATCGATTCTTCGATGGTTCACATGCCCGCTGACAGACTTCCTAGACAGGTCATGCTAACCGAGATGCGAGCGCGTCGCCCCCCTGGTAGGCCAAGAAACAGGTGGTGGGATCAGGTAAAGAACCTATCTGAATCCTGCCTGGGGATTGCGCCGGAGTCTACTGAGTTGGTGGCGGAGGATCGAGAACGATTTGTCCATCCTCGCTCCGCGACCCTTTCGAAATGGCATTCGAAAATGATGATGATGATGATGACTGATGACTGATATAAATTTCCCCAGTTGCCGACTGGAATAAAATGCGGAATCATGGTTCAAGGAATCGATGGCAAGATATGTAAACGACGCATTTAAAGTTGTCCATCGAAGCGGCCAAAATTTGGTCAAGAATCTAGACAGATAATTCTAGATTATGTCGGTATAACAATTTGGTTCAGTAAAACTGTCGTATAGCTAAAAATTTATTCAAAGAAGGTTAAACAAATTTCCCGTAGAACCGAATTTCTTAAGTTTGTTGCAGAGTTAAATTTTCAATTTTAAGACTAGTTGCAAAAGACTCAGACGGAATCGTTACAGACCAGTCTGGAATCTAGGCCAGGAAATTAAGTTTTCTGTGGTTTAGAAAGCAAATAAGGAATTGTACCAAAAACTCATATGTATTTTAAAAATATGTCACAAAAATTTCCCACAGTTGGTGGCCGAGTTGAAATCAGACTTTCAAGACTGCTCGCAAGGAACACAGACGGAGTTGCCGAAAGTAAGCCTAGAATCTGGTTCATGATATCGAGATTAAATTGGCAACAAGCTTCGGGTGCAATAGAACGTTAAGTAAACAGAAAGCTCATGTTTCCAAAAAATATGTACCATGCCAACGTACTTTGTAGCTTAAGGAGATTAGCCTATAAATGAAAGGTTGCGCTCAAAGTTTCCAGGCGGAGTGGCTAAAATTTGGTCTTAGCCCTAGAAGAAGTAGAGATTATTTAGGTTCCAAAATTCTGGTTGAATAAAACCGTTATGTCAACAAAAATTTATGTTTTGGAAAAGGTCAAACAAATTTCCCTTAGGTTAGAATCATATTTCTTCATTTTGTTGCAGAGTTAATATTTTAATTTTAAGACTACATGCACACGTCTTGGACGGAATCCCTAAAAATCAGTCTGGAATCGAAACCAGAAAATCAAGTTATCTGTGGTCAAGAATTGGCTTCAGCAAACAAGTAATACAAATAAAGTCACACAAATTTCCCTTGTTTGTGGCTGAGCTAAAATCTAAAATTAAAGACGGCTCGTGGGTGGCCCGGGCGGAGTGATCAAAAGCCAACCTAGAATCATGCCCAATATATTGAAAATTCAATGGTATCAATCTTACGGTGCAACAAACCGTTAAAAATTCAGAAAACTCGTTTTCTGACAAGACAAATCACGTAAATGTCCCTTGTAACTTGCTGGGCTCGAACTGTAAATTAAAGGATTCACGTAAGATGTCTAGTTGGATTTGTTAAAATTTGGTCAAGAAGCTCGGCAAAGAAGTAGAAATTTGCTGGGTAGCAAAATTGGGATCAATCAAATAGTAATATTAGTTAAAATTCATATTTTCAAAGATGGCCACACATATTTCCCTTGTGTCTAAAAGAAAGATCAAATTTTAAGTTAAATGATACACGCAAATCATTTTGTCGGAATAGCCAAAAATGTATCACAAATCTAGGCCAAGAAACAGAGATTAGTGGGGCATACAGTTTTAGTTAAATAGAGCCGTTATAATACCAAAATTAAGAGTTTCCAATGAACGTCACACAAATTTCCCTAGTAATTATCTGCATTTATTTTTTGAGGATACATGAAAGGTCTAAGGATGCTGTTAAGGTGGTAGAAAAATGCTACCGAAAACTATGGTACTATAAAAGCCAAAGTAAGGAGATGATTTTCTGAAAAATTTCTGGCCCATACGAACCGTTAAAGTCGAAAAAAAAATCATTTTTTCCAAAGATGGTACGAGAAAACCCCCAACACGATTGCTTGTACCAAACTTTGAATTGGAGCCCTCACGCTTGTAAGTCGAGGTAGACAGCCAAGTATGTTGAAGTACATACATATATTAAGTCAAAGAAATGAAAACCATATTGAAACCAATTTTTGGAATCAACAAAACAGCTGCCTTAAGAAATATTAAATTTTTTAAAATTAATCAAACAAAAAACACCCTTTCCAACATTTGGACCAAGGCTCACAGGCAAAGAAAGCTAAAATAGTAGCAGGACTTTAGTCTAAAATTTAGGGCATGAAATGAAGATTATTTTGGAACTAAGATTTAAGGCCAAAAATATGAATATCATAACGAAAATTGATATTTTACAAAAAAATCCCAACATTTTTAAATTTTCAATTTTAATTTGACAGTTCATTGACTTGGGAAATTTCTCTTTACTCCTAGCAATATGTTTTGGGTAATTTGCGGAGTTTTCTCCTCCCACCCACTACAAAGGCAGTTTCAAGTCGATGGTCGATCTTTTCTTGTCGCATTTATCAATCATGCATAACAAGTGCAGAAGGAGTTATCATTTTTTTAATCACCCTCAAGATGGGATTTTGTTAAGGGGGAAAATCGGCTGCTTGGCATCAGTCGCAAGACGTTCTTTGTGGAGTATGGACCTTGGTCGCTTAAAGTAGATTTTTTTTCATAGTTTTTTTTTTCAGTAAAGCTGTACCAAAAAGTGCAGCCAAGTCTGTTTGGTCTGTTTGTGTTAAAGTAGTGTGTGTGTGTGTGAAGTGCAGATACTTGCATTGGACTTGGTGTTTTTGAAGCTGCAGAATGACATGTATTCTGTATGTATTTTCTTAAATTGATGCGTCGATTTTCGGTAAGTGATTTTGTTTTTTATAAAGTTTTCGTTAACTAAATACAGATGAGAATTTTAATTTTTTATGATGTTTTATAAATATTTTGAGGATATTTTTACTGTGCTTTGCTGTTAGTGAAACGTTACGTACCTATACATTTTTGAATTTGTTCGAAAGATTAATGACAAAAAAAAATCAACAGTTCAGCCAAAACGTTGCAGGAACAGTATGATTTGGCACAAGCTTTTTAAAAATTTAAAAAGCGAAGCCCTGAACAAATTTCGAAATTCCTAATCGAGGTGACATGTTCTATTTCCAGTTAAGTTCAGGCACGCACCATATGTCAAATTTTTATTCCCTGCAGCTTTCCAGGGCTACCACTTTATTGCACCTTTAATTTGAAAAAGAAAATTTGGTTTCACTTTAAGATAATGACAAAACAAGTTTTAATTTTAAACAAAATAATAACAAATCGTGGGAATCAGTGTGTGTATTAGATTGTGAAGAGAGCATTGATGACAAGCTTAAAGTAAATTAGTTTGATGAAGTGTTTTTCTTTTCATTGGTTATTGTCAAGGTACCTTGTTCCCATTTCCAGTTTAGTTCATACACTCACCAAATGTCAAGTGTCAGCGTTGCCACCTTATTGCTTTCTTATTTTTAAAATTTAGAATGAAAGCAAATGGTAGCTGACTAAAACATTTTGAAATTTAAGCACACTAAAAACTCAGCACAGCATTCAGTGTCAGCGTTGCCACCTAATATCACCTTAACTACTACAAAGAAAATTTGGTTTAACAATAAGCTATTGGTAGCTGCCATTTGGTACACATCATTATGTCAAATTTACATTCCCTGGAGCTTGTCAGTGTTGTCACCTTTATTTTTAAAAATAAATTTTTTATTTGACTTAAGCTCATGGTAGCTGATAAAAGCATTTTGAATTTAAAAAAAAACAATAACTCAGTATAAGTAATCAGCATGAATAAAAGAATATAAAGATTACCTTATACGCATGTCGTGACATTTGTTGGCCAGACCTAACTGTAAATATGACGTCATGAGAGTTTACTGCCAATTCACACGCGTGTAAAAAAAAGTCTGTTTGTTTACACAACAATCTGTGCTGCCCAATCAAAGCTCATGAAGCTTTTTTTTAATTAACTCCGATGACGAGGCTGCGCTGTGTATGATTTTTTTCTTCTCAAAATGGTGTAATCTCATGTTATGTGATTTGTGAGTAATCAGTGCAACTTTTTGGAGGCTTTTTTTTGTATGGTCGGGTATTTTGCAATCCATCGTAGATGGACTGAAGCTTTTGCATACGCACTGTTGCACTTTCCCATTTGTTTTAATTTGGTAATTGTCACAGGTGCCTTGTTCCATTTCCAATTAAGTTAGCCACCATTATGCCAAAACTGCATTCCTTCGAGCTTATCAGAGAGTTATGCGAGAGTTATACGTTAATGGCCTTTGCCATGCGTTGTCAAAACTTTACGATACTGTACGTCAAACTACGCACGCAGCAAATTTGCAAAACGAAATGCCGCTTTGCGTTTTGGGGTAGGAAATTGTAAAGTATCACCTCAAACACATTCAATTTCTGTTGAAAGATATTTGCAAAAGAACGAGCAGAAAAAATACTTTTTAAAAACGAACCAAGTTGCCCAGCAATAAAAATAATATTATTTCTGTTTATTCCATCACAAATATATCCAAAGTGGTGCACTCGTGTCTTTGTGCATGCTTAAAACCAACAACTTGCGAGTTATCGCGACAAACAGAAATAATACCGAAAAACATCACACTCTCTACTCAAACCTCTCTACTCTGCGCAAACCTGTTCTTTTTTATTCTGACAAGAAACAGGAACAACCCTTTTTCGTCCCCAAAACCTACTGACGACAAGAGAACTATACTCACTCACCATCAACACACAATGAATGAGCATGAGGTTGTTCAACGGACGCAAAAGTAGAAAGTAGATCTACTTTTGCGTTGTAGATGCGTCTACAATATTTACGGTCAAACGTGGGGTGAAGTTTTGAAGTAACATTTCGTTTTGCCCCATATGCGCCCGTTGTTTCTACTCTGCTTGTCATCGAACGCACGCAGCAACGCAACATCGCGTTTTGGACTTTAACCGATAAAACCAAATTACGCGGATAATATTTCGGTCACTTTTTTCAGAAAAAAATATGCATATTATAAAATAAGCAGTTTTATTTGAATAACAATAAGACTTTTCTTTTTAGCACTCAGGGTGTGCTCAGTATTGCCAACTTAGTGCTTTTAGCGGTTATTTTCAGTGCCCAAAATATGATTTCAGTGTAAATGTAATTTTAGTGCTTGGGCGTCGTTTTAGTGCTTTGATTAATTCTTTAGTGCTCTATTAACTCTGTTAATCAACGCTATAATATCCTTTGATACTTATTTCATGATACCTACTTAAAAATCATAAACATTTCTCTCGAAGTATTTAATATTTTCGGGCTAGCCTTGAAATGTTTGCCACTTTCAACCAGCCAGAATATTCCATGCCCAGGTTGTTCGAAAATCGTCGGTCGAAAATCGTCATTTAAGTACTAATTTCAATTTATTAAAATACAATGAATAGAACGGAGCATTATAATATTGGTTGCTGGTTAATTAAGAATCCTGAAATAAATAAAATAAAAGGTCAGATCCAGATTATCGCGTTTCATAGAATAAGTTACCAAAAAAAAAGATCATGACTTTCCCTAATTTTTTTTTAATAAGTTTACCGAGGTAGGTACATAGGTACAAAATCTATAATATGCCACCACTTGCGGCGACCTCAGATGTTTAACATTTGACTTAATATCCGACACTGTTCAACTGCAATATTTTATATTAATTAACAAAACGACCGCAATTAATTACCTACTACTATTCACTGCGGAGTTTTTGTTTCCGCCCAACTAAATCCAATAAAAATCCACACCGCACAACCAATTAGAGTCGGTAATTGGCCGATTTCTATTCACACCACGTGCCAAATAAACACAAAGCCCAGCCGACCAGTCCCCTATTTCGAGAACCCAAAACCAATTGCTAGTCCGAAAACACAAATAAAATTCCAATTTAAATCGTTTTACAACTTCTTATTGATTTCAATTGATATTTATCCAGTACGATGAAAAATTGAGGTGTTCTCTCTGGCAAACATAGGTACTTCGTTTTTCAAATTCATGGGGTGAAAATTCAGGCAAAACAGATGATTTCACCTGTAAACGATACCTAAAATAGACGATAAACAAAAGCATCACAACAACCCTTGAAGGGATTCTATTTTTTTTTTTTAGATTCTCCGCAGGATGTGTCCCATTTGCACAGTTTACAGGGAAAAAATCCCAGATCCTTTCTAACCACCGTTCTCAAATGCGATTTATAAAAAAAGGTTACAAGTATTATTACAGGGACGATACTCCCCAAAGGCAATCATCATCCCTTAAGTTGTTGCGCCTTCCCCTTAACGTCTTCCGCTTCCCCTTACGTTCTTCTGAAGAATACAAAATTATGCACGAACTGACTGGAAGAGTCCCGAAGGCAGGCGATGCGTGGTGTTGAGGTGATGATGATTTCAACAGGATTTGTTATACGATACAGTGTTTATGGTGGCAGTGGGGGTGGGATTTGCAATCAAGTTAAGCAAACAGATGAACACATCTGAGACAAAGTCGAAGGAAATATCCCACTCACATGATTTTTTGGTTAAAAAAAGCAAACTAATAACATTGCAAATTTTTCATGTCACTTAACGCACCAGGATTCGCACGCAAAAAAAATATATCCTTAAACTGGTGTCAAAATCCTTAATACCATAATGATTTGTTGTACGGATTACCTACGCTGCCAGCATTCACTCAAAACGTATACGTAAAAAAGCTGACTAGCTGTAGCTACACACATGAACATGTGGATAAATTTTGATGAAATTACATATTAGCCAGGGATATTATATGAATTGGGTGTAACTTTTTGTGCGTGTAGCCGTTTACCGACAGCAGCAGGTTGCTCTCTGGCGGTTATGTGTGTTGTTTTTCCTACATTGCAGAAATCATAAACAGGATTTGATTTAATGCTATTCCGATTTTTGCGTATTAGCATTAAAAAACAACAAAATGTATTCATACAGTCGCGTTGAAAATCACCTCAGCATTAAAAGCTGTAGAGTCATTTGGGGTAAGAGTACGCAGTGGTTAAGAGTACGTTGTGCTATTTTCTCCGTTTTTAAGAAAATTTAAGAAAATAGTTAAATGCACAACTGAAAGCCTTGTCGAAAGACACACAAAAAATAAGCCATGTAGATTCTTAAAATGATGCCTTAAGTAAGCAACCAAAGAGAAAGAAACAACCCGTTTGGTTAAAAAAAAAGTTGAAAAAGCTCGTTTTTTTTGGCCACTTTAGAAAACGAAAATGGCCAATTGTGCTATTTCTATATGTTATAAATACTGTCAAGAAGTCGGCTGAAAGATCTTCGGACAAAGGCAGGAAGAAGGACTTGTTCAGGATTGTGCAAAAAATAAAATTTTTTTTACAGCGTGACATTTTTTTTTGAATACAATGGTGGACGGAGGCTTAAACTCCAAAATCTTTCAAAGATACCAATACGCCGACTATAGCAGATATATAATATCGAAGCAGCCGATATTGGTTATGCCCGATTTCCACGTGCTAAAAAACACCCATTTATGAGAGGCACTATGAAACTGCCAGAACACACTTCTTGACTACAACTAAGTTAACTTAACAAGTAGTTAACGCTTTCGTAGTGTTTATTGCATTGGGTAGGTTGCTCCAGTGAATGCACCTACTAAAACCGTTTATTCGTGCGGCTTCACCCTACTTCGCTGGTTGCAATGTACATTAAGGCGAGCATTTAGCTTTCGAGCAAAGTTGGTTACGTCTTCACTCACAGTAGCTATTCCTTAATCTCTGTGAATATCACTATCCTTACATACCATGGGGCATTCACAATTGCTCTTAGTGTCTTGTTTTGGAAAGTCTGCAACATGGACATGTTGCTCGGCTTGGTACAACCCCAAAGTTATATACCGTATGTCCAGGACGGCTTTAACACCTGCCTGTGCAAGAGCAGTTTGTTATATATGCTTAGTTTCGAAAATCTTCCGATTAGCCAATACATTTCCCTGAGCCTAATCTCGAGCTCGTCACGCTTCTTCTTTACGTGTGGTTTCTACCTTAGTTTAGCGTCCAGTGTCATCCCTAGATATTTCGCTTCATTTTATTTGCGCAGAATTTATGAACAGAGGTAAATTGTTAACCCTTCTGTAAGTAAAATTCACATGTGTAGACTTGTTCTCGTTAAGAGCGATTCGCCAAGCTTTCGTCCAGGCACAAATTCTGTCCAATGCTCGTTGGAGGTTTCTCATTGATGACTCGACTGATTCACCTGTCGCAAGGATGGCCGTATCATCCGCAAACGTGGCCACGACTGTCTCGTCATCTAGAGGTGTGTCTCTTGTGTAGAGCAGGAACAGGGTCGGACCGAGGACACTTCCCTGGGGTACGCCAGCCCGAATTTGCTTAAAACTCGAGTATTCACTACTATACACCATACAAGAGTCTGCTTTCAAGATATTTTCCAATATTTTAAACATGTCTTCCGGCAAGTTTTGCCGTAGCTTATATTTCAAGCCTTCGTGCCATACCTTGTCGAAGGCTTGCGATACGTCGAGGAAAGCACTTGAACATATTTTTTTCCCTTCTTAGGCTTTTTCAATTTCATGCGTTATTCTGTAGACTTGATCTGTTGTGGAATGGTTAGGTCTGAAACCGAATTGGTGATCCGGGATCAAGCGTCTTTCTGCAATTATTGGTTGTAATCGCTTCAGCAGAAGCTTCTCAAATACTTTCGATATTATCGGCAGAAGCGATATGGGCTTATAAGATTTTTTTATCATTTGCGCATTTCCCCGGTTTTGAAACCATAATGACTTCAGCAACTTTCCATTGTCTTGAAACGTATAGAAGTCTAAGAGAAGCGTTTATCATATAAAGTAGCTTGACTAATGCCTTTTTTGGTAGCTCTTTCAATATTTCGCCAGTGATCAGGTTGTAACCCGGGGCCTTATTATTTTTAAGTTTGCTTATTGTCTGTCGGAGTTCAACTAACGAAACTTTTTTAATTCTAAAGCTATCAGGTTCCGCGTTGTTGTTTAGAACGTCAGCCAACGGCGGACCGTCGAAAGGCTTGAATGTTTCGTCTAAATGTTCAGCAAACAAATTCGCTCTCTCTTTGTCTTCTCTTGCTCATTCGCCGTTAGCTTTTTTTATTGGTGCCGAGTGGATTATAGGTTTCTTGATAGACTTAACTGCTTTCCACAGCGAGTAGTTTGAGCTCCTATCCGCCGACAAGCCTTCAAGGTATTCAGTAGTCTCACGATTTTTAAGATCTTGCAACATTCCTTTCAGTTTGTTAGAGAGGTGGTTCAAGAGGGTTTTGTCTGGGGGAGCCCTCGTGCCTTGCCATCTCCTACGCGCTCTTCTCTTTTCACGAATCAATTCTTCGATTTCGAGCGGATATGTTTTACGTACATGCCCGTCGGTGTTAACTGCGTTCTTTTGAGACGAATTGTTGTTCCAAGCAGCGCTCTGAATTGCTTCAATGAATTTGTAAGCTGCGGTTTCTAACTCGAAAGGAGTTTTCAATGGCACATTCAAGCCAACACCCTTCTTACAGTCCTTTCTGAAGGCGTCCCAGTTCATGTTTTTGCTAGCTAATCTAGGAGCTCTTTCTATTTTCGCCAGTCTTCCACCCATCTTCAAGATTACTCCTGAGTGGTCTGAGCAAAGATCATAACACTCTTCAATTCGCGTAAGATATTTGGGGTACCCTTTAGCGATGAAAAAATCGACAAGGTCAGGCTTTTTATTCCTATCGGTTGGCCAATATGTTGGCTTACCCGTGGAGAAAAAGTCCACCCCACGCTTCATACTATTTTTGTACAGTAATCTGCCTCTTGTTGAATTGCATCGTGAGCCCCAAAAAGTATGCTTCGCGTTAAAGTCATCCCCAATGATAAAATTGGACCCAATGAAGTCAAACATACGATCAAGATCGTCTTCCACCAGTCTATATCCTGGCGGGAAATAACAAGGTCAATTTTTACGGAAACTGAACTGATCTGCATAGAGTCTAGCTCAACTTCTGTGTTCTTGAAGTGCTTTATGCAGTTCTTAATGTATAGGGAGGATCCTCCTCTCGAATTTTGCGAAGGGTGATGTCCGTGACAGTCATTGTAATCTTTAAGTTTGGGTCTAGACCCGTTTTTAAGGTGAGTTTCCGTAATCATGCAAATATCAATATTATTTTTCCGTAGAAATACTCCTAGTTCATCTATTTTATTCAGAAGGCCGTTTGCATTCCATGTTAGTATTTTGAATAACTGTTTCATATTCATGTTCTCTTGTAATTTTTTCGAGGCTTAAACTCGAGCTTGCTCAGTTTGTCAAATATAACTTTGTTGATTTTAGTCTGATCCTCAAGTTTCTCCAAGATTACAGCGAGGATCTGAGACACTGCATCTGTTGTGGGCGATCTTGCCTTGTTTTCGTTTGCCGCAACCTGTGCGTATGATTTCGGTCCGACCAGTGGTGGTTTCTCCGCTGCACTTGAACTGGCACCGCTCTTTTGTGGAGCTTTTACGCCTTTTTTCAACGCCTCCTTTGCCAATCTCGCACTTTTGATCGGCTTTGGCGTCTTTGGAGTCTTTGGCTTAGGAGTTTCAGCAGTTTTTGCGCGTCCTAGACTTTGATTCTGAGACCTCTAGTATTTTCCTTAAGAGGTTCTCGTCCCTTTTGTAGCTCTATGGCTACTTTGCATCCTCGATAGTTTGCGGGGTGGTTTCCGTGGCAATTGGCGCAAACTGCTGGAGCCTTTATGTCAACTTTGCACTCTGTTGACAGGTGTTTTCCGGCACATTTCACGCAACGTGGTTCTTTTTGGCAGTAGGCACTTGTGTGCCTGAGTTCTTCGCATCGCTTACACTGTGGTATCAGTCTGTTGCCCTTTCGCATGGGTTCGATTTTAACCCTGATGTTAAGTATCATTTTTATTTTATAAATATCGTTTATTCTCTCAGTTCTTTCAAAGGAGAGCATAAAAATTGGAAGGCCGCGTCTGATCACAGTGTCACTTTCTCCTTCCGTGCGTTGCTTTTCCTCTTTGATGATTTTGACGGCATCAATAATTTTAAGGCCTTTAGTTTTTACGTCTTTTACAACGTCTTCTTTTGTGCATGATGGGTGCCCCCTTACAATGACTCGCAGTGGTTTTTCGTTCTTATTTTGTTAAGTATACCACGCGATTCTTTCTGCATTCAGTCTAAGAGACAGCGTGCGATAGGAATCGGCGTTGTCAACATTTACTTTTTACACGTTATTTCCGTGCGAAGTAAGCTTATAGTTTTCTGTTCTCACCGTGTTTGCAAGAAGGCTGCGCAGTCTCCCGAAGTCTGCTATCCCGACGATGTTTATTGCGGGAGATGGGCGAATTTTTGCTTCTGTAGCTTTGTTTGAGCCAGAGGGCTTATCTTCTTTTTGTATTACTTCGGGAGAGGATTCGCCTTACGCTTTTTGTTAGACCTTTTCTTTAAAACTGAATCAGTCTCAATTGCAAGTTCGTCCTCGTCCGTAAAGTATTCGACTGCTGGTCGGTTCAGTGTTACACACTCTTTCGTTACCTCACAGTCTTTCGTTACACGAGTATTTTTATTATCCTCGTTTTCTTTTCGCAGAGAGTCAACTTCCATTGGCTGGGCTGCCACCTGGGGTAATCAAATCTTTCGTTTTGTTCATTGAATTTCTTGAAACCAATTGCCTGCGCCCATAGTATAAGCCTCCTCCCACCCACTTTCTGGGTGTGGCTTTAAAAAAGTGATTTTTATAGTTTTAGTGCGAAATGCATAAAGCATTTAACAGTTATATTTTTATATCCCGCCCACTTTCTGGAGGCGTGGCAATTTCCTTTTTTGGTAGGGTAGGGTATTTTGCAATCCGTCGCAGACGGACTCCCACATGTTTTTCTGCAATGTTAGTTTCAATCTTCTATAACGACAGATCTATCTTTTATTCGATTCTTTGTATTTTTACCCAGGGTATATTAAGTTTCATGTATAGTTTGTATTCGCCGCAGACCCCTTAGGCTTTTTAGAGATATGATCGGGACAGACAGGTGAATTGATTAAGCCATGTCCGTCCGTTCCTCCGTATATGTGAAATTTTTAGGTTTTTAAAATTGAGCTAGTAAGCTAAAACTTGGAGAGTATTTTGGTTTCCACACTAACTCCCAGAGTTACGGAATTAACATTATTATTTGCTTCCGCTCTATTTTTTAATATAAAACAATTGTTAATTAGTTTTTAAATTGCTTGGAATTAAATAAAATAAATTGAATTGAAAAATTGAATTGAATTGTTCTCATTTTGTACACACGATGTATGAAATTTAATAAAATCGGCCCACAGCCACGCCCACAATTTTACTTCAATGTAGGACTACCTCTAATTCACATTTTATTTCAAAATGCCTTTGGTCAAGTTAGACAAGGCGAAGGAAGTCTTATTTTGGTGCAGAGAATAATGGCTAGAAACCTTTAATTAGGCAAAAACTGGACCTCCCTAACGATCGACCATGCCCACTTTTAATTTGTTAGAATTTTAAGAACCAGATTTCTCGAAAATTTCATTCTAAATCGAAAAAAAAATGATGTGTCATAAGATATTACCAATTGCTATATTTGTTACATGAAAAAATTAAGCTGTGCCCACTTTTACGGGGTGTTTTAGGAAAAAACTTTCTTTTAACCAATAATTTTCGCTTTTTACGCATTCTCTTATGATTTAAACGCGATTAGAATTATTTTTTTTTCTTTATTTTTAGCTCAAAAATATTTTTGGGGCATATGAATTTAGGCCAAATAAGTTTCAAACTTGATGTTACATGGTAAATAGGGTCGGCTATTAAGAAGCTCATTACAGATGAACTTTTGTACTTATTGTTCTTATTGTTTTATTATTATTTTTCGCTCAAACAAATAATATATTGTCAGAATATTAAGACTTTCAAGCCCCACTGTTTTAACCTAATCATACCACCACAAACACTGGTGAAATGGGGATCAGTTGCTTGATTGCTACGGCTTATAAAAATGATATAAAAAAATTAAACGAACACAAAAATGGGAAAAAATACCGTTTTCTGTGCATTTCATTTTCCTGCACAGGACCTTTTTGGCCTAAAAAAGTGTAAAATAAATTAAGGAAGATTCGCTTGCACATAAAAATGATAATAACCACTTTGTGTGCGAATGGAGGACTACTACTTGCGTTCTTATTATGATGATGGGTTTCAATTCTTTTTACGAAGTACTGTTCTTTTTTTGCTTTTATGTTGCTCCATGTCCTACACGTCCTTTTTGCTGTTTAGGGGTGTGATATAGGGTGATAATTATGTTCATTTCATTATTTTTATTTTTTTAAGAGCAAAAAGCGTTTGTGGTGAAATGAGCAAAAGATAGTCTTGATTTTTTTTATTACCATTTGGGGGTGTCATTTATTTTAGTTATCATCGTCATCATCTGGGCGAGTTCTTTTGTTGGGCAGGACGTTTGAGTGTAAAATATTTTTTTGTGTAAATATTTCTTATTAGCCATGAATCAGCTGTGACCAAGTAATTTAAAGGCAATAATAAGCTTCAATTTATCCCAAACGCAATGTTTTAAAATGTCAAATCTCTCTCTCATTCAATGTATGTTTTAATTTTTTTTTTTCTGACGCGACGTTCGCTGCTCTGGATAGACTTCGTCCATAAAGGTATAATTGGTAATTACAAAACCATATGGTCGAGTTTAAATTTTATTTAATTGACACCAAAAGTGGAAATCATAATTTCATTTGTAGCTGTAAAAAAATGACAGGACCTGCTTCAACTCGACTATATACAAAAAACCCACAACAAAACAACTTCACTTGCTCAGTAAACCTTTTTGATGTCACACCATGCATATTAGCTCGGTTAAATTATAAAAAAAAATAAATAAAAAATCAACCGTTTCAGCAATTTTTCGCATGAAAAATTATTATGTATTCCTGTAACACAACTCTCATCCGTACTCAAGGCATACTCAAAACAAATGTCAACCAGCAATAAAAATTCCACCACACTCAAATGGAGTAACAAATGTTGCATCCAACAAAAAAAAAAAAAACGAAACAGTAGAAATGAATTGCCCAACGGCCAAAAAAAGGATAATTGATTACTGTACCGTACGAGTCCTTTTTTCGCCTCTGCAACAACGTGTGATGAACTTTGAATATTAAAATGTATAATTGCTCTTAAAGTGTGCGGAAAAATCAGTGCGCCGGGAAATTGTCATTGCTTCGAGTTGTGGTTTGGGAAAGCGCACCCACCATGGGTACCACATCCAGCGAGAGTAGTTGTGTCAAAAATGTGTCGTCCTTGCATTGTAACGATTCCATTTTTTTATATGCCCGCTTGTACTCAAGGCTACGTTGAAATAGCCTTGCAACAGACTCATCATGCATTCAAGTCACATTTCGTTGAGTTCGGTGTTTTAGGAAGTTATGGCATTTTTTTCCCATATTCCTGGCGACATCTTTCGACAGTACAGTGAGCGAACTGTGCGGAACACGGCGACAGTTAGTAATGGTAACTTTGTAGATGGCTATTACGTTTATGGAATTAAGTTGGCCGCGCTGTAAAAGGGGAAAAATGAAATTTTCCGCACTAGCACGTGGTGTCGTAAAGTGGGTTTTTGAGGAGCGAAATTGATTTAAACTGTGGAACTTTGTGAAGCGTGGCTGGGGATGATTTTTAGTGTTTTAAATAATCTTATAGAAAACTCGGTAAAGCTGGCTAGTCGATGGTTAAGACCTATCTCGGCGCATTATATAAATATATATATATATATTTTATAATACATATTTTACAAATTTTATATAAAATATTTATAAATTTTATATTTTATATTTATATTTTATATATATATATATAAATTTTATATATTTTATTTATATATATATATTTTATCATATATATTTTATAATATATATATATATTTTATAATAATATATATATATATATATATAAAAATATATTTTCTAGTAAAAACAAGTGTGTGCTTACTACGCCGGAGGTCTTGGTTCGAATATTGGCATGGTCACCTGAAAAAAAAGAATTGTTCTTTTTAACGGCCCCCATCTCCGCGAGGGTCTGACAAGCCCTCTGAGAGTATCATTTGTCTTGAAAAACTTCTCAAAGTCCCGTTCGAATACGGCAAAAAATTGTAGGTCCCCTTGTATGTGAATAAATTAACACACACAGCATACATTGTTGAGAAGTTGGCCCTGATTCACCTCGAGCTGTTGCGCCACTCTATTTATTTTTATATAAAAACTAGAAAGACTGTTTAAAAAAAGACATTTGCTCTCATAAGAAGAGTAAAACGACTTTAATGAATTAATAACTATTTAAATAAGCTCTTTAGGCTTATAAGAAAACTTAATTTCTTCGGTCATTTTATGTACATACTCAACGTCCGATTTTATGCCAGCTAAATGTCAGTTGGGTTAATACACCCTGGAGAGGGTATAAAAATTAATGAAATAAAAATTACAAGAAAACTATAAAAATATCAGACTTTTTTATTTGTTAGGAATCCATAGAAAGGATAGTCTTTTTAATAATATCAACACTTTCTTCAATTTGTGCTTTATTGATAACAAGTGGTGGCGCAAAACGTATAATGTCACCGTGAGTGGGCTTTGCTAGCAGTCCGTTTTCTTTTAATTTTAAACAAACATCCCAAGCATCGTGCTCTATAAGAAAAAAAAAAGTTCTCTTAGATATTCAAACCATTAAATATAAAAAATGTTGGAACTTACTTGAATTAATGACAATTGCATTCAAAAGTCCTTTCCCTCTTACTACGGATACAATATCCTTTGGAAGTGTACTTAGTTCATCCCTTAGAATTTTTCCCATTTTCTCTGCGTTCTCAGCTAGATTCTCTTCCACTAAGACTTCTAAGGCTGCCATTGCTACCTTACAGCCAAGTGGATTACCACCGTAAGTTGAACCATGTTCTCCGGGCTTAATACAGAGCATGATTTCATCATCACACAGCACAGCAGATACTGGGTACATGCCTCCAGAAAGGGCTTTTCCTAAACAAGTCAACAGGACAAACATTTTTAACACTGCTAGGTTAGCAGCTATACTTGAGGTCCATACAAACCTAAAATTAAAACATCTGGCCGAACATTTTCATGATCGACGGCAAGCATTCGTCCCGTTCTCGCTAGTCCGGTTTGAACCTCGTCAGCAATAAATAGAACATTATACTTCGTACAGAGCTCTCGAACCTTTGTGAGGTAACCAGCATCAGGCACAACAACACCAGCTTCACCTTGAATCGGCTCGACCATAAATGCACACACATTGGGATCTTTCAGGGCCTCCTTTGATATGAATTTCAATAAAATAATAAATAGTTAAATCACAACAGCAATTTTGCTTACAAACCTCTAAAGCTTTGACATCATTGTAGTCAATTATTTCGAATCCAGGCATAAAAGGTCCAAATCCTTCGTAGCTACTGGGATCGGTTGATGCCGACACTGCTGATAGCGTGCGACCCCAGAAGTTATTTCTTGCGAAAATTATCTGCAAACAAGTAAGATGAAGTTGACCTTGAAATATTTTCCTTTAACTCGAACCTTGGCTTGGTTTTTAGGAATCCCCTTCTTTAAATATCCCCACTTTCGGGCCAGCTTACATGCGGTCTCTCCGCCTTCAACGCCAGTGTTCATTGGAAGCACTTTGTCATAGTTGAAAAACTGTGTAACAAATTCCTCGTACTCTCCAAGGACATCGGAATAAAATGCTCTGTTTTAAACAAAAGGAATTGCAATATAAAAAAAATCAATTAATACAAAACAGAGATGAGATAACGCCCTCAATCTTTCCATAAATAACATCGTCAGTATGGAAAGTTTTTAGAATAAAAATAAACACGATTGGGGACTTGTGCATGATAATAGTTTCGCAAATAACAGCTTCTTTAAGAAGCATAGGTACAAGATAAGTGAAAGACAGGGCATCAGGGGTCAACCGATTATCGTTCACGTGAATTTGATTGATAATAAATATGAACATGAAAATATAGTCACTCGTATTCATTCACAAAAAGGCTTAGGGCACAAAACCAATCTTCGCTCAACACAAAACGAAAAAGATGATATTACCCCAATAAGCTCTTCTGCGCAACAACAAAGAGCTAAAAACTACGATTAATTCTTATATTTAAGCACGCAATGAAAGCATAATGTACATATAAAGTTCAAATTAACTATAATCAAAACCTTGTTGGAAGATTTGCGGCATCAATCTTGTTGTCCTATACCTATTTAAGTAAGGCTTAGCGCACTTAGCATGTTCCGTATTGAATTATTTACCGCCTAAACAACATTTAAATAATGATCTAGGTCGGTCGACAAGTGCAATGTTAAAACAATTGCCATATGCCATATTTAGTCAAGATTTCATTTTTAGTATAAGGTGCTTGCAATCTTAAGCTTAGATTAGACTGGATGACATTTTGGCATATTTGACGTAAGAACACAAATATTTGCATCATTTTTCTTCTTAGGTACGTCAAATAGAACCTCAGGATTAAATGTCTCAGGAAGACATTTTTGACCTCCGAAAAACCTTCATTATTGCTCCAGTCGAGACTCGAAGGATTAAAATTATAGCATTGACAATTCACTGGCATTGAATAAATCAACTTTCATTGTGGCATTAATTTTTTGGTGCTATTATGAAATAAGAATAATGCTGCGGAAAATTTATTTTCATAAATTAAACAGGCATTAGCAAAGAACCACCATTAGAGCCAACATCGAATTAAACCGGCAGTGGCCTTGTATAGGTAGTGCCTTACCAAAATTTTCAGTCATCCTTCAGTGATACACGTCTTGTTGTGTGCCAGATGCCCTCTTAACAATAAACAAAACCACCTACGGCTTAACACAAAGTTTATGTGTCCAGTATCATCATCATCATCAATTTTCTTTGGCTGCTTTCCTATAAGATGGATCACGATGTCGGTGTTCAGCATAATATTTTAAAGTCTTATATTTTTCCAGTGCCTGCCACACAGTCGGAAGGTAGGTACCTGTCGGAAATATCTTTCGCTAGCTATCAACCCGTGAGCCGTGAGTTCAATAAAGTCAGCAAGACATCTTAAAAACCAGTGAATATAAGTTCAACTGTGGCCCAGGTCAAACCCGGAGTGTAGAGCCACCTTAAGCAAGTTCAACTGTGCGATTGTAATAGCTCGCTCCGTCTATAAAGGATCGCGGTATAGGTGTCCTATTCGTATAGGTGCATATATATTCGTATATTCGCGTTATTATATTCGCGTTATTCGCTATATTTTTGTGTGCCTTAGCCTTTCCCCTTTCCATCATTTAATTACTAACTTTTTTTCTAAGATTGTTTTTCTGATTTACTTTATAAGAGGGGTGGCACCAGCTCCTATAACGAAAAATCAAAATGTGAAATCTAGAAAAGAGTTCGGTGTAGTTCATGTCATAAATTATATTCTTTCTAAGAGTAGTCGAAATGTATACGTTTTTAAAGTAGAACTATAGGGTTTTCTTCAATTCTTCCTCCAAATATGGGCGTGGCCAAAAACTCTGTGTGAAAAATATGTAAAACTAAGTGTTTTCTACATAATATATTATGTAGGCGATTTAGAGCAAAAATATGTATTGAATTAAATGCATTTGAAATATTACCATTTGAATCGTTGCCACGCCCACTAGGGCGGCGGTCAACTGACTTTATTTTTCTTTTGATTATCTTAAAATTATACGGAGATGCTGTGAGTGTTATGAGTTACAGTCACCACCGCATTTTATGTTCATAACCTAACGCGGTGGGAGTAAACACCGCCATTAAAATCATGATAAACGCCGCAAATGAATTGAGCTCAAACTCGGAAGAGGAAAGAAGTTTCGTTTTCTAATCATATTGGAACGAATTGTTTTTTTTGGTCATTTGTGTGTGGTCAATGCGTGCAATTGCGGGGTTTGCGGTGTTTTCCTGTTCAAAAGCGGTGGCTTTGGTTAAAACACCGCAGAGCTTTTAAACTTATATGATCTGACCGCATGAATGCAAGTGATCATGTATTTGCAAGCAATGCGATGGGGATACTTGTTTTGCGAGAGATCTTTGACTTGTAGTCTTAAAAAAAGAGAGTGAACATGCAGTGTACGAATTATTGCGGTGCATCATTGCAAATTATGATGGGCGTGTCTGTGGGAGGATTTAAAATATTTAAACACTTGTTTTATGCTTTGGATGTCAAAGAACTGTCACACAAAATTTTAACAAAAAATAAATAAAATAAATAGAAAGGCGCAACAGTTCGATGTGAGCCAGGGCCAACTTCTCAACAAAATTTAAACTCCAGCTCAAAATTTAAGGCTTGGTGACATACTGACGGGACGGGAGGACGGACATGACTCATTCGAATAACGCTCCTTTCAAATTATCCGGTTTCGATCGGACAAGGAAAGGAGCGTAAGACTTCAGTGCCGATCATTATATGCTCTTAAGGTGTGTATCGTTATTTTTTCTACATTTTAAGTTTTCGCGTGTACAAGCTTTTAAATATTTACATTCCAATGGAATATTATTAAGCCTTTTCCGCCATTAAAAAGTTGAAGGATTAATGCTGGTGACTTTTTCGTTTTTCCAACTTTTTGTTAAGTGGTTGAAAGCATAATTCATTTTTAAAAAAGCCCTGTGAGCTATAAAAGTCGAAAAGTTTGTGGAAGTATCATGGCCATTGAAATCAATTTCTTTCGTGAAATGGTTTCAGAAATTCGCCTTGTTTTAATAGCCTCCCGGCACGTGAACATGGAAGGTCGATCTCTAGGGAATGATGTCGATCACCAGGACTATAGTATGACTGTCAGGGCGATTATTAGCTTGTCCTAATTATAGTTGGGTTTTGCAGTTAAACATTTCCAATACTAGTCAGGATGGTTCGTTGGATTTGCTATACGAGTTGCTATACGAGTTGCTATACGATTTGCTATACCTCAGGTCTGCTATCTTGTACATGGTAACAAGAAGGGTCTAGACTTCCTAGAAGAGGTTTATGCCGAGTACCGGAAGACTGCGTATTTCTAAGAGCTTCGATATTGGCAATGCATTTTTAAGCTTAAGTAATTTGATTGAACCGAATGGAGAATAATATTGGTTAGGGGCATTCTATACGTGAGTTGTTGAATTAGACTTAATTGAATTTTTTGCTTACAAGCAATTTTGCTGGTTTTCATGGTCTCTGCACCTGTAGTTATAAATAAATAGAGTGGCGCAACAACTCGAGGTCAACTTCTTAACAATGTATGCTGTGTGTGTTTATTTCTGCACATACAAGGGGACCTACAATTTTTGGCCGAATCCGAACTGCACTTTGAGAAGTTTTTCAAAACAAATTATACTCTCGGAGGGCTTGTCAGACTCCCGAGGAGGTGGGGACCGTGAAAAAGAAAGCGGTATTTTTTTCAGGTTACGATGGTAGGATTCGAACCCAGACCTCCGGCGTAGTAAGCGCACACACTAACCACTACGCCACGGCACCTGCACATTTAGTTACCCTTTTTTTACCAAATGATTTTTGACAAGTTTGAGAACCAACACTACAAAAAAACTGTAGGTACAATCAACGTTCCCTTGCTATTGGGACACAGACTTTAAAAGAATGATTTCAATCTGACCAAGCAAAACAAAATGCAAAAATTAAGGCGCATTTAAATTTGAAGACATTTAATATGGACATGGGATACGTCTGCTTACAGCGAAAATTTAAAGAATTTTTTATTGCAATTCGAAACGGGTCGCTTTAAATGCACATGCGTTTGGTTTGCTTTCATTCACTTCTTCACTAGCGAGCTTTTGTGCCTACCCAATATGAAGTTTATTGATCGTGGTTTTTGCTGCATTCATTAAAGTTCAAAGTAGCTAGAAGCATTGGAAGGGCACTAATTTTAATGAAATTAGTCATTGTGGACCTGTCCAAATGTATAATGATATATTCTACCAAGCTCGTATAAATAAAAAGTAAAATGTCTGAAAACTTTAAAGCAATTTGTATTTAAATTAATCCAATACTCACTAGTCACTAATCACCTAAATTTCAACTTTCTAGCAAGAGAATTTTCTGAAACTTTGATATTTTCTCCAAATGATTTGCAAATGATCAATCGTCACTGCCAAGCATGAAGTAAATTTTTTCAGGCTGCTACTCTATGATTGCGCTATTAACTAACCGCAAGTTAGTTCCGATTTGCACTGATAACAACTTACAAAGATCTCATATTGCTTACCTTGATGTCAGTGCTAAACGTTTTGATTGCTCCACCAATGCAGCGACTATCTTTGGATGAGCATGACCTTGATTGACAGCTGAGTATGCGCTTAAAAAGTCAAAATAACGCTTTCCCTCGACATCCCAAACAAAAACACCCTCGCCACGTTGTAGTGCCACTGGTAGTGGGTGGTAGTTATGCGCTCCATATTTATCCTCACGTGCAAACACTTCTTTAGACGTCACACAACGCGTAGTCGCAACAGTCGGCCGAGCAACGACACTTCTCAATAATGCTAAATTGACACGCATAATGGTGTTCCTCTTTTTTCACTAACTCAGACAATAAGAAATAACAAGAAAATTAAGTGAATTTTGTTTTTTGAATGAATATTCTTTTCTTTTAAATTAATTTGATCAGCTAGATCAGCACTTGTGAACTGGTCAAGAATACGCGAAAGACTGACTGGGCTGGATTTTTCCGCTCAACTGTAGAGCGCTGTTCGCCCTCGCTGTCGTCGCTTGGTGGTCTTAATTATCTATCTATTTAGTTTATTTATAAATATTTTATTATGCTGTTTTCTCTGTGGAAGTCAAGTGGAGCGATAAGTGATTTTTTTTCGCTCGGCATATAGAGGAGGTGTGATGGTGGGACTATTGGTGCCGGTTGTTATGCGCCATAAAGGTACTTAACTGATATGGGGGATTTTAAATCTCGTGTTAGAGGCATACTTACCCCCTGTTAACAACAATGATACGACTTTAATCTGAGAGCGATGAATCAAACACCTATAGTCTATACAGAGTTTTTAATAGCGGTTGCGCGTTTTGGTCAGATTTTTAAAGCTAAACTGATCTTATGTCTCTTCCTAACCTACTCGCTGTACCATATCTGTTGCTTCTAGGACAAGGCAGTTCAAGTTGCTCAAGTTCAAGTAATTGCATTTAGTTATACCTACCTGTATAAGGCGTCACTTAGCCCCTCTACATTGATAACTTTCACTGTCCTTAAAATTTTCTTAAAATTTTTTATTGCTTAACTTGTTCGAACTCGTAGACATTGCAAGTATTCGCTCTGATGGGGTCGTTTTTTCCTGCTTCAATTGATTGTCTTAAAAAAAACTTTAATTCTAAGCCGCTTCTATTCTGACTTACCAGCCCATCAGTCCGTTTTCAAGAGGACCTGAATTTGCGTTCATATTACATCATATTTAATTAAAAGCAGAATATGATGTCCCTTGATGATGTAAAAAAAAAATTCTACGTTGCGTGTTAGTATTTTTATTTCTCATATTTAAATATAACAATAATTGATTTATATACTTTTTGTATTTTCTAAATTCATGTTCACATAATTTCCTTATTTTTTAAGTTGTTATAAATAATAGTTACCGATTTATTACAATTACAATAGCTCGTTAATTTATCAAAAGAACCTTAACAGTAATGTTATAATCCGACATTCCTGGTGACCACTCGCTGTAAATTATTTGTGTCATATTATTTTTTAAGTCAATTTCGACGTTAGTTTTCATAAATTCAAATATTCTACATTTAAATTACTTATTTTAATTTAAAATATAAACAATAAAATAGGTGCATATTTATAAATAAGAACAATTAAAATAATTTTTTTTATAAAACAATAAAGAACAAAATGTACTTAAACTAATTTAAAACTTTGTTAAATATTTTCCTTAATTATTTGAAACATTATGTTGTTGCTGTTGTTGCTGCTGTTGCTGCTGCTGCTGTTGTTGCTGCAATAACTGTTGATGATGGTGTTGCTGCTGTTGAATATCCTTGCTCAACCGATAAGTACTCATAACGTTTGCACAACTCTGATGGAAGTAAAGATTCCGGCCACGAAAAAAGTCCGAAGAGAACTCCTTTATACCTGTCTTAAATGAACAGAAAACAAGGATACGTTAGTTTTGTGGAATTTCTTGGAATGCGGTTATCGGTACATAGAACAATATTGTGTGAGTGATAAGAAATTAGGAAAATAATATTTTTGCCATGCATTTGGATGTGCTAAGTGCAAGCGAAACTAAAATTTAATGCAAATTTACCTTACAAATGAAACATTTGTATTCTTCGTCCGGTTTATCCGAACTTATCCCCACCTTTGTGTCCTGCATGGTGCCGCCTCCACTACCACCAGTCGAAGCTGGTGCTGAACCATTATCTGGTTCGGGAATTTTCGAGCGTAGTTCTTCAAAGTTGTATTTGTTGTTATTGTTACTGCTGTTGTTGTTATTATTATTACTATTATTATTGTTATTAGTCGACATCTCTATATTTGGCTCTGTGCTGGTAACTTGCGGCTCCGAACGAGGTCTTTCATCTACAGGGGAGTGGTTATCATTTCTAATAAGAAACATTAAAGAGATCGGGTTGATAGAATGAGTTCTCGGGAAATGGGAAAAAATTACTAGATGGTTTACCTATTGCTTATAGTCTCTTCGAATTTTCGCTTCTTATTATTTAATGTTTTCATGGAATCATCATCGTCTACGATGACATCCTCGTCGCTATCATTATTGCACATATTTGTATCGACCTCTTTGCTACTACAATTGCGCTCCTCGCCGCATGAATCCGCATTGTAAAAGTGATGCGTTGTAGAAGAAAGTTCACTGACATTTTTAACTGAAAGATAAAAATTGCAATATTATGACAATAATATAACAAACACATGCGAGTTAGTTTTTTTACGATACGAAATTTATTAATATTATTTATTGAGAAAATGTTTTTTTTTCTGGGACTCAAAACTAAGAAATTTTCAATTTTTTTTGTTTTTTTTCGCTACCCTCTTTAAGCTTACATAAGTCAAAACCCGTTGCCTGCGCCCAAAAGTGACTTTTGTCTAAGGGCGCAAGCTGGATTGACCTATGTTATGTCAAAATACAAGGAAACCCACTCAAGTTCTGGAGGGCAGAACTTGAGTGGGGCTTTCGTTGCATTTTGTCATCAGTTTACACTTACGCCTTATACTATAACAAGCCGGGCACAATGTGTGTCTGTGTCTATCGCTGTGTCTCGGCACATTTTTCACCTAAAATCAGAGACACAGCGAGATACGCATTGTGGCGCTATATACGTGTTCCCGTAAGCTGAAGTGCGAGACACAGCCACAGACACAGACACAGATACTCATTGTGCCCCAGCTATAAAGACTATCGAAAACTTGACTAAATAGAACTAAATTCCAATATGGTAGTGGTGTAGCATACATCATTATCAATCAAAACTTTCCGTTGTCCAGGATTCTTGTGCTATAAACATTTTGTGGAAAAGATTCTTTTTTCGGCAGAGTTTTGTGGAGTTCGAAAGACATTTAATGACTCGAGCCTTTGTATACCAATGTTTTGCAGTCAAATTTTCTACTATAATAAATATATTTTTAAACAAACGAGATAATACCTCTGAGAAAAAGGTTTCACATTGCAGACTGAATATACCTATAAGAAAGCCTCATTGCTGAACGTATAAAAATTAGTTAAACCAATTAAACTTAACATATGCCATTGCATATATATTTAAGACCAGATGTACACAGATTTAACAGTAACTCTGCAAAACTTCCAAATAGGTAGCTTACTACTATTAGAGTCCATCCCTTGTCAATCACTGTTTCTTCCGGTTACATGCCACCAATTTTTAAGCCTAAAATTTTGAGCTAGAAAGCTTAGTATCTAAGTTCTCTGTTATTCGAAGCAATACAATTTTTCAAATTCGGTCTAAATGTGCAACGCAAAAAGAAAAATAAGTGGTTACGAACCATCTCGACTGTGTAAGGTGCTTTACAAACCTTGTCGAAATTGGGTACTATGGTGAGTCCATATAAAACCTCAATCTGAATTTGAGCTAAATATCGTGGGTTTACCCGTGGCGGATAAAGTAAATTCTACCGATTTGAGACGATTTGTTTTTCGAGAAAATCTTTGATTTCATTAGTGTTAAAAAACAACGGTCTAATAACGATGCCAGGCAACAATATTCCCCCTACGATATATGTAAAACTGCGCTTTGGTAGTGGGATTGCTACAAAATTTAGAACGTACAGACCAGGGCTGTATCCTGTATAGTATAGCTAGAGTTTAATTTAAGGTAGAGCAGCGGTGATTACAGCTATGACGAAAGTAAACATTTCTTGAATTTCCCGAACGACAAAAAATTCAAAGGACTTCTAACAGATCAACCAAGTTAAGTTCTTTCGTTAAGTTCAAAAGGCAAGATATACCATGTAGAAGCATGATAGCCTTTGATTTTGCGCAATGCCGCTACAATGCCGTCCGTCAGTGAAATACCCCGAACCCGAAAAAAACATAGTAGACAAACAAACCCAACGAAATGGCACTTATAAGACTCTTAAAATGCTCTTGATATTCTTCGAGCATAAAATCCTGTTTTAAGATCCAAAAAAGATCTTGTAGAACTCTTGTAAAAAGAGTACCACTCCTACAGCGGTTAAGTCTTATTACATGAGCTTATTTTGCTCTTATAAGACTCTTGTTATAAGACTTTTGTACAGTACGTACAGTTATAAAAGCGTAAATGATAATAAAACCTCAAGTCATATAAGACACATCGGCCTCTAGTCCGTTAACAAAAGTCCAACTTTTTCTTCCTTAAAGGGTTCTCAAATACCTTTTACCTCAAACCAGGCCGAACAAAAGGATGACAATTGCCATTTCATAGATATACATTACGTTTTTTCCAAAAAAATGACGTTAATTACAACTAATTGCTAGTGGCATGGTAAACAATGTTTGAGGAATAATATCAAATATTTTTGATCTCTTTATTTTTTTAAGGAGCAAAAGCTTACTTAAGCTGATTTATTTTTAGCTGCACCAGGTTTTAGTGCAGCATAATGTGAGAAAACCCTTTTTGAAAAATTAATATGTTGTACAGCGATGCCATAATAAAATGAGATATAAAACGCCATCGTAAAAATCGATTTTAATTTTTTTTAGGTATCTTGTTCTTTTTTCGTCTCTACGTTCTTAAGAATTATACAAACATTACTCTTGCAATATTATATCTTCCTGTCTTTTTGGCAGAGGTAGCACTGAGAATGCACTTCTTACAACAAGAGGCTAAGTTTTCTTCTCTGAGCTTAATAAATCTTATATGTAGGCCATTAAATGCTTGTGAGGCTCTTATAAGACTCTTATTACACTCCACAAGAGTGAAATTCGAGAAGCTTTAGTTTTGGACATAACTCTTGTAGGGCCCTTGTAGTTCAATATGAGTTAAAATGTTAGTTGGGAAAATAATTTTATGCGTACCCCGTACAGGCGTACATAACTGAATGAAAAAAATCTGCGATCCTTACACCCAAACTTACATAAGGATGGAAGAAGTTGAAGTAGTAGTAGTAGTAGTAGTAGTAGTAGTAGTAGTAGTAGCAGTAGTAGTTATAGTAGTAGTAGTAGAAATAGTAGTAGTAGTAGTAGTAATAGTAGTAGTGGGTCTATTTTCAAATTTTTATACCTTATTTCAGAGGAATATACTCAATATTAAGTTTAATACAGGCGATAATGTGTCATAGAGAAATAGTAACGGTAGACCCCCAAGACCCTAAGGGCATATGATCGAGACAGAACTCTGATTCGAATAACTCTTCGTACATAACTGAGTGAAAAAAATCTGCGATCATTACACCCAACCTTACATAAGGATGGTAGTAGAAGAAGGGAAGGCAGTAGAAGTAGTAGTAGTAGTAAATAGTAATAGTAGTTATAGCAGTAGTAGCAGTTATAGTAGTAGTGTAGTAGTAGTTAAAGTAGTAGTAGGAGTATTTATGGTGGTTGTATTAATAATAGTAGTGGCTCTATTTTCAAATTTGTATACCTCATTTCACAGAAATCGAGTATATTAAGCTTGATACAGGCGAAAATGTACCACAGGGAAAAATTAACGGTAGACCCCTAAGACCCTAGTCTAGATCCCTAAGAGCAATGTCCTTCCGTCCACTCGTAGGTATATCACCAATTTTTAGGAGTTAAATTTTGAGGTAGAAAGCTGAAATTTTGTACGTAGCTCTCCGTTATCCGAAGCAATACAAGAGTTAAAATTTTTCAAATCAACATCCAGTGCTTTCAAAACTGTGAGACATCTTGAAAACCTAAAACCCATATTTCGCATCTCGTAATCATTGGTAGACATAAAAAATAAGAAAAAAGTCCGCAGACCACCCCTTATGGGCGTGGCAACGATTTCAAAAGTAATCATTTAAATGCAATTTATTTCATATTTTTGTTCCAGATCGAAACTTTCTGCTTAATATATTATGTCAAAAATGCTTGTTTGTACATAAAAATTTTGAGCCATGTCCACATTTAGAGGCAGAATTTAAGAAAAACCTCTAGTTTTGCAGAAGAACATGGATTTCAACTGCTTTTTAGCTTAACTTAGGGAAGAATTAGAAATAAACTTAAGCACAAACGATCCATCGGACTATATCAATGGTCACGCCCATTTTTAGAGGTTGATTTTACAAAATTATTAAAATTTTTTATTTTTTTTTTACTTTATTTTTTCGTGCATTTTAACCCCAAACTTTAATATTTCTATGCTGATATTGATTTTTAGTCATTGGAGCTTGACATACCACGCCCCTTTTAGAAAATAAATTTAAAAACCTTATAAAGAGTAAAATATTTTTTTTAATTAATTAATGATTCATGAACGGTAAAGAGAAGGAAACAGGATGGGAAGAAGAATAGGAACGGAAAGGAGAATAGCAATGGAAAAGAAATACCGCGGTCCGGTACAGGCTCACGATTTTCACATAACGTGTATTAGTAGTTTACAGATTTTTGTGTGTAAAAACACAATCGGTGAGTACAATACCGGCGGTATCTTCGTTAACGAAACTGTGTAACTCATACATATGTATATAACTTGGTGGATCACTGTTGGTTCACTTGTTGGTTCAATCCCCTGATACGGCACAAATTTTTATACCCCATCCCATACGATAGGAGGTATATTAAGTTTGTCACATAGTTTGTAACACGGTGAAATAATAATGGTAGACCTCCGAGACCTTAACTAGACTGAATCGAATAAGTCATGTCCGTTCGAGCGTCTGTCTGTATGTCACACGTTTTTAGGCCTTAAATTTTAAGCTAGGGAGCTGAAATTTGGTACATAGGTTCACTGTCATCCGAAGCAGTACAAGTGTAAAAATTTTTCGAGTCCGCCCACAGACACGCCCACAATGGGTGCAATTGTGACCAGAGCTTTCAAAGCTGTAAAGCTGTAAGACGTCTTAAAAGCCTGAAATTCGAAATTTTTTATCTCCTGTTTATTGTAACTTAATAAAAATGTAATTGCTTTACCTCCCCTAGTGGGCGTGGCATCGATTTAAAGGTTAATTTTTCAAATGAATTTTATTTAATATTTTTGAATCAACTCAGACTAGCCTTAAGCCGGATTTAGAAAAGAATAAAAAAAATAGCAAATTAGATAAACGGGATTTTATTCTAGATTTCGTTCATACAAAGTTTTTAGCCAGGCCCCCGTTTAAGGGTCGATTTTTCGACCAAAAGGGTCGAATTTGAACCAAAAATTGCATTTTTACGTACATTTAGGAGTAACCTGGAAATATCTGCGCTATAATTGATGGTTTGTAATAAGGGGCGGTTGGACCACGCCACTTTTAAAAGTTTGTACTTCTTATAAAACGTCAAAATACAACAATAACATCAGCTTTTTACAATGTGGGATAGGATGGGGTATTCAACGGTCCGTTTTACGGACTGTTACTTCTGCGTACACACTGTAGCACTTATACTCACTGGGTTTTATAAATGTGCGGGTAGGAACAGGACTTCATTACTGAAATTTACACAGAATGTGAAATTTACACACACAATGTGTAAATTGTTTCTCACACTTTTGAGTGTGAAAATTCTCTTAGCATACTTATGCAAGCTTTTTTACTAGCTTTATGCAGGAACCAATATTTTACTTCTATGTATAATTAAAGTTGATTTTTGAGGAGGCATGCGTGAAACGCGTACAAGTAGAGCGTTGCTTATGGTTCTTGGGGTAGACGTGATTAGGGCTTTTTTAAGACACATTTTATATTACACAGAAATGTTGCGTCAAGAGGAATCGTTGAACTTTGTTTTATCCTTGTTAATAACCGAAAAAATTTTATTTATGAGTTGCAGTTGAAAGTTTAATAACTACCTACCACTGATATGTGGACTGGGAGTTGACTCCCAATTATTGGAATTCGTAACATCATCTTCTGCACTCTCCTTGTTTATCACACATGCAGTCCTATACAGAACACCGTCTAATTTGCCAGTACTATTTAGACTGCTCATTTCTGACCCCGAATCTGGAACGTCATCGTTGCAGCTTTCTACGTCGACGGTTTCGATTTCGTCTTTTGGCTGTGGTTCATCCTTATATTGAAGTCACAATGTAAGAATAACATTAAATAGAATTTTACTCAGCATAAACTTTAAAGTTAAAACCAACCAACCTCATTATTTTTCGTCGGTTCCATCGAGAACTTTCGCTTACAAATCGGGCACGAACTACAAAACAAATTGTCTAAGAAGTACATATCGTTGCCGTACTTCCGTTTTCTAACTTTTATTCGCAAACGATTTTGTCGATTGTTTCGTATTCTCTGGAATGTCTAGAAAGAGAAAAAGAAGAATTTGCATTATTTGAAAAATAACGTCTTTGATATCATTATGTAAACTAATGCACCCACCTCCCATCGATTGTGACTAGTCCTTATGGCATTCTCTTGCGCGGGACATGGTGGGGCAAACATGTAATTGGATTGTAAATTCGCTCTCTCCATGCCCGAGCTCAATTTATACAGCCTATCTAGTTCGGTTAGAAAATGCGAGTTCCATTCCTCTGGGGTGAGTTTGATACCACAGACCGGACATACATCAGGAACATGACCACGAGAGTTGCCATTTTTTTGCTGACCGCCACTACTACTATGGACATCTGGAAAGCGACAATGTGCATTTAAGTAATTAAAATTAAATTAATTGTTCATCAGATAGGTATGTTTCAAAATCAAAACGAAAACAAACGAAAAAACGTAATGGGCATGAATTTAATGGTCATTACATTCCGTAGTGAATATTCAACGAACCTTGTCGCAGATAATAACCATTTAGAGATGCGCTTGGCTCTATGAGGCGCCATCTGCTGTCTGGTATTGCAGATTGCATTGCGAATTAGTTGCGATTGCATTTCACGCAGAATAAACTGCGGGGGTGTGTATATGGAGCTCTCAATGCATATTAGGAAAATATCCTGTCAAGGATGCAGTTTATGGATGCAAATTTACAAAAGCAGCAGCGTAATCAGAGTTGGGCTTTATGGTGACAATTACTTTTAGAGATGGTGGTAAAAGGCATGAAGATGACAATGGGTGTCAGCTATGAAAAGTCAAACTTGAAATTACACAAGTGGATATGATTGCTTTTGAGTCTCGGCAATGTATAATGGAAATGAGTGACACCGAGGCTCGGCATAATATTAAACTAAAAAACATGTTTTTACGAGTTAGAGTGCGTAGCTTCTCGTAAAAGATATCAGGTTAAATTACATATTTGTTTTGATAGAATAGACATTTAAGTTACTTCCCCCGTTCGGATTTATAACTCAGTTCTATGGAAGTATATCTATATACCTAACATACGTGGTTTGATAAAAGCTTAGGTCTAACATCGAGCCATTGCGTAAGTTTAACTGCAGTACCCATACACAAAAGACGCAGACGTCTGCTCTATCTCGGGGATGGTTAAGCTCTTATTTTTCAAGCAAAGCGTCATGTGTGAGAAACAATCATTAAGAGAATTGGCTTATTCAAATCGGCAAACATGTGTTCTAAAAAAGCAACGAAACGTCGTAGTTGCGTCAGTTCATATCAGTAAATATAGTATCGTACACATGAAAAGGGCGAGACATTCGTGAGACAATAACTATTATACGAGGCAGCCCACCCAGGACCTACTTAGATGGTCCGAGAGCACAGCTAGAGCACGACGACGCGGATATCGCGCAACTTTACAAGCAATTGAACCAGAGCGTAATATGCCTTCAAAGAAAAGAGGGTGATGCACCAGGCAGACTTCGTGTGGCCAAAGTCAGCGGCATCTACTTCTCCAGTTGCTAAGTCGCATAACAAACGAGGAATTTGAACCAATAGTAGACAACACGCAACGACTACAAGAGGAAAGATCCTTTGTTATTGCAGGCGAGCGACTTCAAGCTTCAATACGTGGGCGTTTGAATGGCGTTCACGCGGTACGAACACTAGAAAAAGAACGCTCTTGGAGGCAATTGCATCCCTGGACTTAATTGTCGCAGGTACCGGAAACAAGCTGACCTGGGGCAATAGTCGACATCACAATTATGAGCCAATAAAAGGAGTTTTAACGAGCTGGAAGGAGGAAAAAGTACCTGGCGTCGACAGAATCACCAACATTCCACTAAAATCAACAATCACAACTTTTGGCAGATGTCTACAACGGTTGCCCTAAGGACGGAGTTTTCGCAAGAAAATGAAAGAAACAAAGACTTATTCTTTTTCCAAAAGGCATTAAACCGCCAGGATCCCTCATCGTACATGCCTCTTTGTATGCTGAATACAATGGATAAAGTTCTGGAGCCCATAATAAGTGGATAGACTAGAGAGTGCGATTGACGAATCAGGAGATCTTGCGGATCGCCATTATGGTTTGCGCAAGGCACGTTGGATCGATGCCAGAGGCGAAGTCGTAAAAACAGCGAAAAAGGGAGTGGGAGTAACCAACTCCATGCAATCATCAAGCTGTATATAAAAAATGTTTTTAATACCGCAAACTGGAGCAAAATTCTGCGTGATGAACTCACCGCCAAGGAAGTGCCGGACTACTCACCACAGATTGTAATGAGAATGACGCACTACTTTAGAAATAGATGAACTGCACTACAACACCGACGAAGAGATGAGGCAATATAACGCATAGGCGGCGTCTCCCAAGGTTTCATACAAGGACCTCTAGTGTGGAGCCTTATGTACGACAACGTTCTCAAACTCCGGATACCCAGGCCCTCGGAAATAATTAGCTTTGCTGACGACATTGTGATCGCTGTAAACTTCCTTGCAGAGCTAGAGCATGACTGTAATGAAGCCATCGGATTGGTACTAGACTCGCTGGTAAGCATGGATCTACGTCTAGCAGAGACGAAGATTGCACTAACCAGCGGCAGACGAGTAATCTCAACGATAATAGTTGCCGTGGTGGTCAAAGGATAGACATGTGCACTCAAGAGGATACAAGCATCCACAGGTTTTCTAAACCCACCTCTGTCTATCAACTCCTAAGGCAACTCCACTAAGGCACTTCTCCTTGCATCCGGGCGGCAGCGGAGGAATTCCCCAGATGGAATCAACGGTGGCGTCCATAGTTCCAGTCAGGCCGAACTACTTAGTGAACACCTTATATGGGCTACTACGACGTATTCGGAGCTCAGGCCTATAAGGAGCGGGCTATCCGGCCTTCCGTCCTTAGAGCTAAGCAAAGGATCTGGTCCTCCAGGTTGGGGGTCATGCCGTCGGGGTGACTTCCCGGCCACGTAAAGAAACACCAGTCACGAAGCAGAAACAAGCCTCGGATTCGGACGGATTTACTGTTGACGACCAATGCAAACGAGAAAAGGACAACGAGCTCCGGATCTGCACGTGGAATGTTAGGTCCCTTAACAGACCACGTGCAGCCGAGCAACTAGCGGAGGCCCTTAACAACTGCAAGGCAGGCATTACTGCCATCCAAGAAATGCGGTGGGATGAAAGAAGGATGAAAAACTGCGACATCTACTACGGCGACTGCTATCGGCATCAAAGACAGCGCCTTTTTAGATGTGGTTTCGTTGCTGGAGGCAGACTTAGGCAAAAAGTCTTGAGCTTCAACCCGGTAAGCGAGCGCCTCGCGACGATCCGCATCAAGGCTAAATTCGCCAACATTAGCCTGATATGCGCACATGCCCCCACAGAGGAGAAAGATGACGAGACCAAAGATATGTTCTACGAGCTCCTGGAAAAAACTTATGAGCAGTGCCCTAGCTGCGACATTAAGATTGTCCTAGGCGATTTCAATGCCAAGCTAGGAAGGGAGGGCATCTTTGGTCGTACTGTCGGAAAGCATAGCCTGCACGACACGACCTCCGATAACAGATTCAAGCTGATCGACTTTGCTGCGGGGCGACACGTTGTGGTAGCTAGTACACAGTTCCCGCATCTCAATATCCACAAAGGGACATGGAGATCTCCCGATCAATCAACCGTCAACCAGATTGACTATATTGCGATCGACGCAAGGCACTCCTCCAGTATCATGGATGTCCGAACTTTCCGAGGGGCCAACATTGACTCGGATCACTACCTTGTTGTAGCCAAGGTACGGCTGCGGATATCCCGACCAGCGCCAAATAATGGAAATACTGTGAGGAAGTTTGACGTCGGCCAACGAAACCCCTGGTTTGACGATGAATGCCGGCAAGCACATGCAGCTAAACAGGAAGCATACAAAGCGGCGCTGCACAGAAGGACTAGAGCTCTACGAGCAGAGGAGGAGAGAGGAACACCGGCTTTTCCGAAGGAAAAAGAGAGAGCACGAGAAGCGCGCGGTTGAAGAGATAGAGAGATGTTACAACAGAAATGAGGTTAGCAAGTTTTACCAAAGGATCAAAAGGTCATGCCAAGGGTATAAACTTCGAACTGAAGCCTGTAAGGACCATCAAGGGAACATCGTTGTAGAATCGCAGTAAGACCACTTCTGCAGACTGTATAACAGCGAGGACGAACCAAATACCGCTGTCAGGCAGAACGAACCATTCAACCCGGGCGAAGACGTTACCGACGAAGCATACGAACGATACCGCCCACCCGACCTGGAGGAGGTGAAAGTAGCTGTGTCTAAGCTCAAGTGCAATAAAGCAGCCGGAACAGACGGCCTAGCTGCCGAACTTTTTAAATCCGCTGGCGATGAGCTAGTTAGGAGCATGCACCAGCTCATCTGCAAGACATGGTCGGAAGAAAGCATGCCCGACGAATGGAACCTCAGCATTGTTTGCCCTGAAGAAAGGAGACCCTCTGAGTTGTGCCAACTACAGAGGCATAAGTCTTCTTAACATCGCATACAAGATCTTTTCTGCTGTACTGTGTGAACGCCTGAAGCCGTTTGTCAAGAATCTGATAGGCACATATCAGTGTGGCTTTAGGCCAGGAAAGTCCACGATCGATCAAATATTCACACTGCGGCAGATCTTGGAGAAAACCCAGGAATTCCAAATCGATACACACCACCTCTTCATCGATTTCAAGGCCGCGTATGACAGCATCTATAGAGACGAGCTATATAGCGCAATGTCTAGTTTTGGCATCCCTGCCAAACTCGTCAGTCTGTGCAAGATGACGATGGAAAACTCACGCTGTTCCGTCAAGGTCGGCAAAGACCTCACCGACCCCTTTGATGTCAAAAAAGGATTAAGACAAGGCGACGCGTTGTCATGCGACTTCTTTAACATCGTACTTGAGAGAATTGTGCAGAACTCTCGCGCCAACACCAGAGGTACAATCTTTCAAAAGTCCGTTCAACTATCGCATACGCAGACGACATAATCGGTAGAACAAAGCGTGATGTCAGTGAAGCCTTCGTGAGTATTGGGACGGAAGCGGCGAATATGGGTTTAGCAGTCAATGAGGACAAAACCAAGTATATGCTGTCATCAAGAAAAGACACCCCACACCGACGTCTTGGACAAAACATCACCATCGACAGCTATAACTTTGAGGTAGTTAGGGACTTTGTCTACCTGGGTTCCGCTATCAATTCAGACAATGACACCAGCGCTGAAATCAAACGAAGGATAACTCTTGCCAATCGCTGTTTCTTTGGGCTAAGAAGGCAATTGAGTAGCAAAGCCCTCTCTCGAGCAACTAAAGTGTCCATGTATAAGACCCTCATCACCCAGTCCTGCTTTACGGTGCAGATGCATGGACCCTGTCAAAAGCGGATGAAAACACTTTAGGCTGCTTCGAGAGGAAAATTCTTCGGACGATTTACGGTCCCGTCTGCATAGACGGAGAGTGGAGGAGGAGATATAACATCGAACTGTACGGGCTGTACAGCGATACCGACCTAGCCAAAAGAGTCAAAACACAACGTCTACGATGGCTGGGTCATCTAGAGCGGATGGACACCAACGCCCCGGCCCGGTAAATCTTCGAATCCACACCGCAGGGACGGCGCAGTAGAGGAGCACCGAGACTCAGGTGGCGCACGCAAGTGGAAGGGGACCTCAGCCAACTTCGCGTGCGAAACTGGAGACGGCTAGCTAGAGACAGAGCTGGCTGGCGAAGCTTGTTGGCTGAGGCCCAGGTCCACCCCGGACTGTAGCGCCACCTTAAGTAAGTAAGTAATAGTTGCCGTGGGCGACCATGTTATACTTTCGAAAGCAAAACTGAAGTACCTTGACGTCGCAATAGATTCGAGGTTATCTTTTATGCAACATCTGCAGCATAAAGCGGTGAAGGCGGCATCAAGTACAAAAGCCGCCTTTGAAAGGCACCTAAAAAGAAGAAAGGACCTGGCTTGAGTAGCGATATCAAACCAACAATACTTTATGGCTTCAAAATATGGACTATACTGCAAAGTCCTCAAAGCAGAGGCGGTCTGTAGTCCCAATGCATTGAGAGTATGCACTTATGCAGGGCCTTCCGAAACATCTCATACGTCGCCGAATGTCTATGGATAGATGACCATAGACCTTCTCGTTAAAAAAGCTGAAAGAAAACATAGTACTGGCAGGGCAAGGCTGCCTACCGGAGGAATAATGAATTCCCTCTAAGAACAGTCCTAGAAGAATGGCAAGATCGATGGAGGTCGATAGAGGTAGATGGAGGCAGAAATTGATCTCCAATATAGACCTTGGATTGGTCTATATTGGCGATTGGTCTATATTACCCCATGGTCAATAAGAATGAGGAGCTGAACTTTCACCTAACGAAAATGCTTACTGGTCATGGATGTTTCAAAGCCTACCTCTACAGATGAAGGCTTCCAACGTTCATAGAAGCAGCTGAAAACGCAGAACGCATAATGTTTCACTGCCCACTATATCTCGAAGAGCGTAACTAGCTAACGAACAGACTTGGTGAAAGTTTAATTCCATCATTAGGCAGATGTTGAGCATGCAGGAAGCTTGGGAAGCAGTTTGTGTAACAGTGTCTATCATCATGAAAGAACAACGAAGATAGGAATGACAACGAAATGGAATGAGCGGAATAGGTAAGACTGAATACTGATCTCAAATGAAAAAAAGTAAACAAAATGAAGTCAAAGTAATTGGACATTTTACGTGATGACTGCACCGGTGCAGTATTTTTCGTTCTGTACACAATGAAACCGAGTGTACACCACGCTGGAATTGTCGCAAATACCGAGTATTATTTGACAGCTCGGTGTGGCAGTTCGGTGCTCGAAAGAATACGTCATTAAAGGTTGGAAATCCCACACTGTTATACCGGTTCAGTTTTGTGTTTAAAAGCTTCAACCTTTACGCAAAAAAGCCCTTTGCTTTACTTAAAAAGCAGAATCTTATTGCTTTAGTGAAGTCAGAATTAAATAAAAAAAGCTGAACATTGAAAGCTAAATTTTTTTGCGAAAAAAAATATCGCCCTAAGCTAGAATGTAACTCCCATGTCTGGGCAAATGCTTAAAAACTGTATTGCAATTGCTGAATATGATTTAAAAACGAGCGTTCAAACTTTTGGGTACAGAAACATAAAAAAAAAATTGAGTCGCTTCAATTCGAATTCAATACCGCTTTTTCTCATACTTTTGAATATTATCTCTACTAAATTTTCCTTATTTCATATTCACTTATTATCTTCTAATAAAATTCGAAAAATATTCGATTAACAATGGCGGCATTCTTCATGACAACCAATTTTTCTCCTTGACTTACCACTTGACCACTAACTAGCAACAATATCAACAGCTTCCAGTGCATATTTCATACATTTTTCAACTTATCATCATTCCATCATTATTCTCATAATCGTTGTCGTCTTTTTCAATTTCAACAAGGATATTTATACACGTGTTAACACCAAAGAGAAAAAAACCCAAACAATAAAAGAGACGGGGAAAAAAGTATGAAAACATTCTATAAAAGGGAAATGAATTATGACTTTTCCTACTATCCGACAGGGGTTGTTGTCCCTTTGTAACCTTTGGCCACCCCACTCCGCAAGTAGAAATATGAGCCTCATATGGTTGTTATACTATACATGTGACTAATAGCGATTTTTATTGCAATTGCTAGAATAAATAATGTGGCCACACACAGTGAAAATGTGGAATTTTTATTAAAACGATATAACAAACGATAACATCAAAACAATAGCAAAATCTTCTCTCTCACTCTGAAAGTAAAGAAGCCCGAGTTTGGCATGGGATTTGCCAAAAAATTAGACGGATGAATGATTGTATGGTTCCGTGTCGGTTGGTTGATTTTCTGGCGGATGTGTTCAGCATTTATGCGTATGTTAAATATTTCCTGGTAGGTGTGGTAGGGAAAAAAAACACAACAGCTCAAACAAACCCGACCATTTTTGATGTCCATTCAAGCACGTAAGTTCGTTTCAATTCTCCATTTTGAGCTGGATTCATGCCAACAAAATAAAAATAATAATTTGTCTGGTCCACCACAACCTGGCTGTTGACATTCTAACCGCGAACAACAAAACGTCAAAAAATTTCAGTCGCTTTGCGACAAATGTCAATGGTTTGTTTTTTTCGCTTCTTTTCATCGCACTGTTTTGACGTTTGACATGATGGTTTTTCTTTTTTTTTCTGCGGTCATTTTTGTAACCTGCGACCGAAAATCTCAACAGCGTTGGGCGCCACCCTAACCTAATTAGTCATGAGAACAGTGGTTGTCAAAAATATTTATTTAAATTTGACACACTTTAGCTTGTAAAATTACTCAAATTTATCACTGCCAAGCAATTAAACCGAAATGAATAGAATTCAATGAATCTACGGGGGTAAGATTCGGATGACATCTGTTTAGTACCGTTACCCCATTTTGGGGTGAGTTCGTGGAGTACCACATGGAACATATAACTACTATACGCAGACAGAGAGTTTGTCGTGTAAATTTCTGAATTAAAAGATGTACCTACATCCGATACAAATATACAGAAACCCATTCGACATTAAGCTCTTTCTCGTTTGTCGTTTAGTTGAAAATAACTCTTTGACCTCTTGACGTTTTGAAGTTTGCATCTCACGTAAAGGGTATGTTGGCACAGTATACACCCAGCATTTGCTCCCTTGCAATAGCTGATATTATTTGGTTTTAATGAGCTTTTCATGGAAGCATTTAGTTGTTAGTGTGTGTTTTTTGGCATGGTGTTCCATTGCAAACGGTGATATGCCATAACTGGGGTGTGTGGTTATAGGCAGTTAGGTGAAAGATGACTTTGCACAGATTCGAAGTGATTAGCTGGGTGAGTTGAAGTGGAACATAATGCGATGTTATAGTTATTAATTGCTGACGAAAAATTTCCCCTTTTGAAGCAATGTGGATGCATAACAAATTGGATTTGGAAAATTAATTTTGATATTATGAAATGAATTATGAGAATTAGTAGTGGTGTGGGTTGATTGAATGATTTTTAGCAGAATAACTGAGATGAAAATTTTTTTTAAGTATGGGGAGCTTTCCCATATTATTCGTAGTCTAGGCATATTTAAATGCATAAAGTTTAATAAGCATACCTAGGTGTTCACACGTATAGACAAGCCACCATCTAAGGTACAGAACAGAAGTGGTTGACCCATGATCTTAGAATAATCCCACTTGCGCCTTTTATAGTACGGCCTTAACGTGGTGATCAGAAGTTTAACACGGTGGTTGTAAGCCGCATTGTTCAGATGTGTTTCGATGCATGTTACATGGAAAATTACACTTAGAATAAAGTCGGGTAAAATGGCGTACCTTTATTGTTTTTATACCCGACGCAGGGTATATTAAGTTTGCTGTATAGTTTGTAACGCGGTAAAAAAATCATCGTAGACCCTAACACTTTTTAGAGATATAAATGAGACCGGCAGGAGAATCGTTTAAGCCATGTGCATCCGTCCGTCCGTCCGTCCGTATGTAAACAATTTCTAGGCCTTAAATTTTAAGGTAGAGAGCTGAAAATTTGTTAGTGGACTGGAAGTCCATTGGACATTGGACCAGATCAAGTTTGAAAACTTGATCTGGTCCAATAATTTTGATAAATAGTTAAAAACGATATTGCAAAAGCCATATCTCCTGGGGGCGGGAAATATGGTACACCGCCATATGATTGGCACATTAAAGTTTTTGCCTGTTATCGTTGGCTTAATTATTGCACAAGTTCGCAGGCTAATACATAAGTACATGATACTTTGTATACCCCATTCTTATACCCCCCACTTAACATGAAAAATTTGGCATTGGACACTGAAATTTGGTATGCAGTATCCTTGTATAGGTTTTTTGTGATTGGCATTTAAAAAAAAAATGCCCCAATTTTGGGCGTAATCGCATTTCATTTGCAGTTTTACAAACGGTGTTTGTGTGCAATATGTTTGTTTGAAGAAAACCTTGCTTTATATGTTAATACTTTCTCCGTAAACGATCAATTTGCTGTACGCCCACTTTTGGGGGCGTAATTGAATAGGAACCTAATTTTTAAAATAAATATACACTTTTCACATGCAGATCTCATTATGGACAATATATTTGCACGAAAACTACAATGTTATTGAAATGAGGTTGATGCCACGCCCCTTTTTTTACTGAAAGAAATTTTCATTTTTGACATTGGGCGATAATGGGGTAAGCTACGATCTGCCAAAGCGGATTGTAACCCGACCACTACTTTTTACTACTTTTACGCACTGCAACTAATCATCCTTGTTTTTGGTAAGATTGTAGCCCGATCCTTAATCCGTAAAAATATTTTCTTGGAACTCCTTTGGTCTTCGGACCATCAGATTCGTCGCAAAAAGACAAATTTATTTTTTTTGTCATCTGATGGCTGTTTGACAGCAAGCGCGAGAGGTCGAGTGATGACCGTTTCCCATTTAGCACGAGAGCTTCAAACCAGGGGGGCAGCGACAACGCGAGCAATCGTTCGTTGCTACACAATGAAAGCGAGAAACTGCGATGACTGTTGTATGCTTCGAAAAAAAAAATTCTTTTAAACAGCCTATCGTAACTTACAACAGAGATTGACAGAATAATTGTCGATCTCGGCGAGATTTGAGTTTTTCGAAATGTTCAGCGTGCGACACAGCGATAACGCGGGTATTGTGAACCACCGCATACATTGCCATTGATTGCAATTCATTTGATAGCTAGCCCGAGACTATCGCTCGCAACTTACAATTAAAAAAAGCGTGTCCCCCACACTATCTCAGTAATGGCTTTATAAAACACTTCATAAAAATCTAGTGTAGGTATATGTGATAGCACTTTAAAAAAAAATTTCAGGTATAGAACATTTTTCGGGGTTTGAAGAAAAATATAGCTGGCTGAATTATTAAATGATTTTCGAGATACGCTTAAAATAATTTAAGTTGCTTTTCTAAAAATGGTAGTTACATAAAATAGCCAAAAAGTGTTAAAATTTTTAAAACATTTTTAACGATTTTTTAACAAAAAAAATATATTTGTCACCCTTTTGAACTTTTGAACCTTTTAAACTTTGAGCTTAAATTCGCCCTAAATAAGAATAGCAGTTTTAAAAGAAAAAAAATATAACAGTATAGGTACCTACCTATCTCGATTTTAATCAAGGAATTGTTTTAAAAATTTTAAATCTGAAAATCGGCAAAATAAGTTTTGACAACTCATCAACTGCCTCGTTTCGGACGGTAAGTTGATTGATGACAATATTATAAATTATGTAATTTTTTCCTAAATCTGCGATTGTATCTCATGTAGATATAAATGTAACCTCATTCAATAGCGACTAAAAGCGCAACAGTTTTTCTTATTCTTATATACTTTTTAAAAGCCTGGTTCTCACCTTCGATCTGCTCTGTTTTAGTGAAAGTAAAAACTATTGGCTAAACCTTTACGTCATACTACCCTGCTGAAAATGCGCTGTTTCCCCCTTTAAAGCAAAACACAAAAGATGACCTGTCGCCTATAACTTGCCTAGATAGATTAAAAAAAAAAACGGAAAATGCACCAGCTTTTTTCTCTTTTTTCACAACACAAATTAAATCTAGCTCGACGTGTTGGTTGGAAAGACATTTGAAGCACGCCATTTTACCCGACTTTGCTATATAAGTTTTGTCAACTAATTAATGAACTTAGTATGGATGGTTGGTGATTAAACAAAAAATATAAATTGTCAATTTTTGCCAAAACGCGGCGTTCGACTCCAAATATGTAACCTTTGTCAATCCATAATGGTTTGCAAGTTCGTTTTCTGTATCTATAATAAAATTCTGAATAAACTTATATCTTAAATTAAACTCCCACATGCAAATAAAATTGATTCATGCGAAAAAAAATGTATGCGGGGTTTGAGAGGAATTGTGGTTTAACAGCTTAATGAGATATTTTTAAGAGGGTTCAGTGTCATCTAGCCTTTAGAAGAGAAAACAAGATTGTAGATAGCTGCAATCAGGATAGCTCATCTAATGGAATTGCTTTACCCACAAACTGACATTTTGAATAGGTATCGTAAATAGTTTCAATTAAGCAATGCTACCTAGATTGTACTACAAATGTTCCCTTCAATTTCTTCACAGATTGTACTAGAATTTGCATAGTAACAAGTTAAATCCAACTTGTGAAGAAAAGAGTCATATATGTGGCGTTAATTTGCCGACAGGGTAATTGCAAATAGTCAATGCGATGACAAAATTACCTAGTTTTTGCACTACCTAGGTTGTGACAACTTAAGTTGACAAAAATTGATATCATACTTTTAATGCAATGACTGCCTCCAATGACCGTCTTATCCTAGTTTAACAACCTGTATAGGTATGTACGTGTACCTATAGTGAATTTAACTAGAAACTGTTTAGTTGACATTGGGTTACAAATAGTAGGCTGTAAGTGTACAACGAAACTTTCCAGCATGTTTCGAAAATTTCTGGGAGCCGAAAATTAAAATTCGACTATGGCATTTACCAAAAAGCCCTTCAACTTAACTTTTTGCTCCCAAATACTGCCATTGCAAATATTTTCTTCCCTATATCAAACGACATTCCCATAAACAAGTGCCAAATTACATCTTTACTGCCCGTATTCGCCCTCCAAATTCAAACAGTCGTTCACCTTAAACAGCACCAATTTACAATTACAATCCTCCGACGAGTTCCATAAAACCATCTACCTCCTAACCCTTCTTCGATTTGCAACGGAAGCGCAAAGTTTACATTTCCCACAAAACATTGTCCGTCGCATCTCCCACCCAACTGTCAGCATTCCAAAAATACTCACACAAAGAGTGTTGTAACACTTGTCAGAAGAGTTGCGTACAAAAATATTTACCCACCTATATAGAGAAGGGTTAGGAAAACTCGCTCAACCCCTTGACAATATGTTTGCAACCCTCCATCCAGACTATGGTAGGTAGGTATGGCCCAAACGATTAGAAATAACGATGGTAATTAAGAGATTCTCCGCACAAGTCAGCGCGGATATGGAGCCATTTGTATAAATGTCGAGTTGGGTCTCCAAAGTATCTTTATTGAAATTGAAGTGAACAAAAGTATCTCACTTAAAGGATTGACAGGCCGAACATATATATGTATATTGTATATTTACAATTGCGAGTATCTTCGCATCCATGTGACGTTCGGAGGGTGTTTAACAATAAAACGTCATCTCCTTGCTCTGATGGGCGAAGTTGCGAGCACTGTGCGCCGCCACGTAAATTTTTCGGGTAATCATTGTTTATTTGTTCGGCGATTAGCATCGGGCTCGAGGAGGAGTCATAAACACCATATGGGTGTACACACGGCCGATGGGGATGAACGTATCCATTCAGGATAGCCTTGGTGCTTCATCTTTGATTTCTTCTTCGCCTCGCGGATAGAAAATTCCGGTCGCGAGCTATTATAATCCCATCTCGCGTGTATGTAATATCGTTTTCCGATTTGTGTTCCTTTTGTTTTGATTGCTCTATAGACGCTATGAGGTTGCGACAGCGGGTGGATGCATACGCATCTATGATTAGCTCGCACGCAGCATCCTCGTCCGCATCGTGTATCATCATCAATCGATTAAGTAAAGTGCCACTTGGAAGATTCTTTTCTGGGAGGCTTCTGAATTCTTTAGATGTTTACGGAAGTGTGGCGGCAGAAGTGTGATCTGTGATGTCTATTGAAGGCGCGGTTAGGAAATTCAAAATATCAATAAAAACTGTAGAGATCAGGGGTCGAATGTTAAACAAATAGACTATAACAGGATATTCGGGGGGAAACAAGGCCATAAAAGAACGATATAATTTTTAAATTGAATGCTATAAATTCTCCTCGGATTTGGTGTGAAAAGTCGTTACGGTTGCGAACGGTGGCATGAGAATTGAGCTATTTTGAAGAGGTGGGGCTTTTCACTTCGATTCGTGCAACAAAGATTTGTATTTAATTGGGGAGCTGCTAACATAGACATTATTAAAGCAAGTGATTTAAGGATGGTATCTTTTATATATACAGCGGAAAATAATCCTTGGAAACTTATTCCCTTCAACAATTTGCGTATGGAATAATTTAATTAAATATGTTTTCAAATAATTTCCTCCACCTTATTGATTAGATCTTGGGTGCAATTTTAGGTAGGATAAAGTACCCTAATTCGAGCCCCCCCCCCAATAGCGAGCCTCCTGGGTGAATTTGGTTAAAAACCTAAGCCCCAGCTTTTGAAACAATAAATGTTTTTTAACCAAAAAAATAACTAATATATTTTCTTCGCATCGTATAATTTATTTTCAGGTAATTTGTCTTTAGGTGATTAGAAAAGTTCAAAGTGCTGCGTCGTAGTAGTCTTTGGTAAGCAAGAAAAAGAGAGCATAATTTGTGAAATTTCTTAAGAAACTAGAAACTAGAAAAGAAACTAGATTTTCTTTTAGTTTAAGTTAACAAATTACGGCTTTATATAACAATAATAATTTATAAATCATTTTTTCAAAAGAAAAAGTAAGAAAAAGAAGTTATTTATTAAAATTTCTTGGGGGCTCGTTACTGGGACGAAAAAATAGGGAAATCCAGTAGCTAGGGGGCTCGGTTTTAGGTTGACTAAAAAATAATGATGTTCCAGTAACGAGCCCTGCTGATTTTCAACCACAAAATTAAATTAAAAACCAAGCTTATTTAGTTTGTGCATGTCCGTATGATATACTAATTTTTTTATAAATGTATAGAAATCGGAAAGTGCGACATGCCTACTAAATGTAGGTGGGATGTAAAAAATATAATTTTTAAATACCGTATGCTAGCCAATTGCATAGATTTTGGACTGAAACCCAGCCTTGATACTAAATGTAGGCGGGATGTAAAAAATATTATATTTAAATACCGTATGCTAGCCAGTTGCATAGATTTTGGACTGAAACCCAGCCTTGATAGCTAGAAAATTACTTTCTTAAAGCTACACTCTAAATAAAGGGCGAGGCATATTGCGAACATAAAACAAGAAAGTAAGTGCAAGAGTTCGTCTGTAACGAACTACTAAATACCCGACACTATTAACCCAGCAACACCAACCCTTGAAGCTCTTGGCCTGAATGTTTTCATTCGAAGTCAAATTTGTGTATGGGTCAAGCCTTAAAAACTGGGCATGGACTAAGAAGGAAAATATATAAACTTATTTCGTTAGGCCCGTGAGGAAATGTGCTAAAAGCCATTTAACAGGAAATGTGCTTAAGCCAAAAAACAGTTTTTTTTTCCTAAAAACGCCTCTTAATGTAGGCGGAGCTTAAAATTTTGTATGGAACAAACTTAGAAAATACTAGTATCTGTAATATTTGTCATATAATATTTTTTTGACTAAGAGTGAACTTTCAGAGAAAGCAAGTTTTTAAAGATATAACACTGCAAAAGTGGGCATGGTCGATGGTGTGGGTAGTTCTCAGCCGCAGTTTCTATACACAAAAATTTTAATTCCTTTGCCTTGTTTAACTTGGTCAAAAGGTCTTTTGAAACAAAATGTGCATTAGAGGTTGTCTCTTCCTCTTTACGAGAAGGAGGAAGGTCACTGGTCTGACTCAACTAGTGCTAAAAGGTGTCACTATCCCGATATCCGATGAAGTCAAATATCTGGGAGTCCTTGATAGAAAACTTCTATGGTCCAAGCATGTCGAATCCAAAACCGAAAAAGCATTGTCCACCTTCTGGCAGTGCAGAGGCGCTTTTGGCAAGACATGGGGCTTATCTCCGAAAAGGGTCCTCTGGATCTATACTGCCATGGTTAGACCACTCCTCTCATACGCATCCGTTGCTTGGTGGAACAGGCTATCGCGGAAACGTGTTACTGCCTCTTTTGCCAAACTCCAAAGAACGGCTTGTCTTGGCTGCACAGGGGCCTTCCCTTACACGCCGGGCTTAATATATTTATCATGGGGTGTACGCTGAAAACCATCTTTCGCTTAAAGAGAGATGGTTTTTGGAATTGTCCTTTGACCCCTGTCTTATGGACATGCCCACTGACGCAATGACCACAGAAATCCTTTTGCGACAAAATTACCAAGTCAACTTTCCTCAGGTAATGGAATGGCTTCGGCCAGACTCTGAGCCAGGGAAAGAATACCATCGTATTTTCACGGATGGTTCCAAAACCGGACAGGGGTCTGGTGTTGGAGTCTTTGTGGAAAGTGAGAACATTTGACTCCACTACCCCTTACGTAAATATGCGTCTGTCTTCCAAGCGGAGATTTTCGCTATCCTAATGGCTATGCGCTATATTGTGACTAACAGGTGGAGGGCAAAAAGCGTATGCGTTTGCAGTGACAGCCAAGCCGCTCTAAATGCGTTGCTCAACCCTCTTACCTCGTCCAAGATAGTGCTCGAACTCAAGAATTCGTTGAACTTAGTCGGAAGGCTAAATGCAGTGAATCTTGTTTGGGTTCCAGGTCACACTGGTATCCAGGGAAATGAGATCTCTGATGAGCTTGCCAGACTTGGCTCAGAAGAGTTTTTCTCAGGACCCGAACCTGCTTTAGGCCTGCCTGTATCTGTTGTCACGTCTGCCATTGATACTTGGGTTTCTCGTGAGCACAGGGCTCGTTGTCGTGACTGCGATGGGTGCAGACAGACTAAACGACTACGCCCGGACATCTGCGAGGGGTCAGCGTCTTTTCTTCTATCTCTTAGGAGAATCGATTGCAGACTTCTTGTAGGCGTCCTTACCGGCCACCAAGCTTTTGCTAGACACTTGAATGTGTTAGGCTTAAGCGAAACCACCACCTGTCTTGCCTGTGGAGAGGACGACGATACAGCGGAACACTTTCTCTGTAGTTGTCCTGCCTTTGCTCGCATCAGGTGGCGGATCTTTGGGGCTGACGTGGTGAGTGCCGAACACCTAAGCTCTTCTAAGCTCTTCACTGAAGCTCCTTCTCATCTTTCTTCGAAAGACGGGTAAACTAAATACATTAATGTAAGGTGTCTGCATGGTAGTACAATGGACCAGTAGTTGTGTCTGAGTGCTCCATCGGATAGTAGCAACCTCCAACAAAAACAAAAATGTTAGAGGTTGTCTCACATTGAAGCCTACACTGGGCGTAGCCGTCGGCGTATTTAACAAATTTCAACACTTTGCCTGTGCTACATAAGAGTTTAGCCGTGGTTCAAGTTTCAGTTCTCTAGCTTTATTCTGAAGACCTAAAACTTTCATACATAAAGATGAACGGACGGATGGACATGGCTTCTTCAATTCTCCTGTAGGTCTCGATCAGATACCTAAAAGGTCTTGAGGGTCTATCGTGATTATTTGAATGTGCTCTTACAAACTATTCATGTAAGAGCGCATTCGTAAACTTGTTTTACTCTGGGTAGGTATGAGTAGACGGAAGTTAGTCAGTCTTTATGTGTAAAGTTTTATTTTAAGGTCTATGAAATTGAGCTAGAGACGTGGAATTCGGGAAGCCGCTTTGTTCTGATGTTGAACAGAAAAAGTAAAAAAAATTATCTAATCCGCCCAGGTCACGCATACAGGCTCGGGCCCGTATGTTCGACCCTCTCTGCTTGAAAAAAAAAACACTTGCATTCTTATAACAGTGTCAGTCAACACATCAATTTTTGGTACGCAACACTTTTGTTATTGTCTTTAAGGCGAACAAAAAAAATGTATCCCTAGTTTTATCTTAAATTACGTTTATTCATTAAGTATATATGAAGTCTGACAAAAAATTAGACAAAAATGAAGTAGGTATTAGCTTTTAGTAATATTTTAGTATCTGTACTATATCTCGTATAATTTTTTAGTTTAAAAAAACGTATTTTTTAAGGACAGCGATGCTTGTCCTGCCAATTGTTTGGAGGCGTGGCAATTTCATTTAAGGTATTTTATTAATACCTCGCAGACGAACTGAAGCCGAATTGAAGACGAATTGCATTTTTTATACGCACTGTTAGACTTTTTTCCTTGTCATGCTATAATGATTTATATGGGGGGTTCGTTACTGGAACGCTAAGAGCTCGAATTAGGAACAGAGGGGGCTCGGTACTGGTCCATGTCTCATTTTCTACTTTATTTAAATTTATTAAATCCAAGTCATTCTTTCTTAAAAAGTTATTAGTTATTTCAAATAGTAATACATCAAGCATTATTAAAATGATAAACTTGTTTCCGTATGTTTAAGGAATAAATTTTGGAAGAGCAACGAACTCAAAACTTTCCTTAAGAGGGCTCGTTACTGGGGGTCTTACCATATTTTTTACATATTTTTGTGTTTAGGTGTAAAGGCTCAAAAAAGCCTAAATCCCTTAAGACGTTACACGTTTCAAGGTAGGCAAATATGGTTCTCACACCAAACCACTTTTGTCGATAATATCGAAAGTCTTCCAAAAGCTTGTGCTAAAACCACAACATAAAACCAATAATTGGGGAGGGACGCCTGATTCTGGAGCACGAATGCTGTTTAAGGGCTAACTTAAGGTCCAGACTCAAGGCGGAATAATGCCCCAAAATACAACCGAAATGCAAATTAGACTAAAAAAAGGCAACCCAAGCATTTACTCATGCCACTGTGATTTTTTTCACCATAGGAAGAGGTACTTATACGGATAACGACAACCGCAAAATTTGACAAAAAATGTTTCGGATTATCGTAGTTTTGACGAAAAAAGGACAAGAGATCAGTGGATAATTGCTCTAAAATTTTGCAGCAAAAATACGCCTTCAACAAGTTATTGAGCTTAGTGTACGCTTTATCAATACCAACAACCTTTTTATTAAATCCTAGAAAAATTTATTTGGTTCTAGCCGATTTGGTTCTAGCCGTGCAGTAGGCACATGCCAGACATCTGGAATGATGCACCGCAATATTTTCTTACAATTTTAACTCATATATCCCTCGAAAAAGATGTATCCCCATCGATTTGATTGCAAACACGTAATTTATTGCATTCATGCGGCCATAAGCTCAAACAATGTGCGGTGTTTGACTATTTTAACATCGCCACCGGTTTCAAATCATAAAAACACCGCAAACACCGCAATCAATAGTTAAAAAGACCCAAAAAACAATATCGTTCCAATATAAAAAGAAAATGAAACTTCTTTCCACTCTCCAAATCATGCGCAAATTTGTGGATTGTGAACGCAATGCATTTGCGATGTTTGCGGTATTTCTCATAATTCAAATGCGATGGCTGTGTTTACTCCCACCGCTTTAAATTATGAATATGCGGTGGTACATAAAACAAGACTCAGAGAAGCATTCTCATTTGACTTGAATATAGCGAGTATGGTAAATCGCTTAGTTTGCGGTGAGTAGATGCTGAGTACCGATTGTGCCCGCAGTCTATGGTATATACAATTGATATCCTTCGCATTGCCTTCTAAAATCGAAAACATTTACCAAGAAAGAATGTTTATTTCGAGAAAGCTATCGTATCAAAATTTTTCGCATACCTAGCATACTTCAAGCAATAAGTCCTTAGCCAACTTAACACAACCTGTGTTTTATATCAAAACCAACTCTTTTGACAGCATAAATAACTTGAACCACAAGTAAACAAATAAAGTTTTTCCAAAAATAGCTTTTTTTGATTTAGTTTGCTGCTAAAAACTAATTAAAAACACCTCACCGTTTGTTGTTTCTTAGCACAAAAATTTCGATATGTAGATACTCACAGTAGATTCATTGCCTACATATTTTACTTCGTGCACTGATCATCCCGCTGCACACCACGCGAAATGGAACTAATCAAAATGTGAAATAAGCTAAAATAAAGATTATTTTCTGGAACAAAAAAAAAGACCAGGTCCTTGGATTTGTATGTACATATTCATATCGTACATATTCAAAATAGAATGATTAATGACTTTTAGAATGATTCCATATTGAAATTGAAGATTGTTTTTGCGTGGAAAAAATTTGCCCAACTTACTTGATCCTTAGACATTGAAAGAGTGGAAATCTCGAAGAGTTTTTTAAACATTAAGGCAAATATTTCGACTACAAGAAATCAAATTACTTTGAGTTGGTGAATATATAAAAAAATTTATCTTGATAATTGATGTAAAATTTCATCTTTGATGTTATTTGCGAAGCACTTTTTTCAGGATCATGAGTTCTTGTTTAGCGTAGGCACATAATCGAAATTTATTTTCATGGGTTAGAGTTGGTGTCAAAATAGAACTTCTTTCAAAGCTATTTTAAAGTAAACCTAAGAGCTTCGTTAATATTTTTGTACAATATTTATGAGTATTGTAAACTTAAGCTTACTTACTATGTTATGCTGCTATTTGCGAAGCTGGCAGTGTACATATAACACATACCTTTATTTTTGAGACATAATTTTTCATACCGAACCTGAAATTAGGCGCTTATCGTGGTAATGTAAGCGCTCTCATGGTTTTTCACAGCGGAAATGTTTCGAAACGACATCCCCCTTTTTATAATCCTGTTTTCCGGATATCCTAAAAAAGGTTTAATAATCGCGCTAAGTCTGTTCCAGGATTTCGAAGTTTTGATTATACAACGTAATAAATTTATATCTGACACCTATCATAAGTTAGGAAGGTAAAAAAGGAACTATAAAAAGTAAATGCATAATCTGTAATCATGAGAGTTCTCTAATGACAAATAATATTCTCAGAGGGTTTCTCAGACCCTTGCGAAGGTTTGTTTGGCGTATTCCTTTCCAAAAATAAAGGAAATTACAGAACATAAAGAAATGTATTACAGATGCAGCTTCTGTTGTTAGGGCGTGCAATAGAGGCGGTTGAAGGACCGTGAAGAAAAATTCTATTGCCCCGTCAGGATTCGAATCCGGAACCCCGTGCACAGTAGTGCGATACACTAACCACGGCGCCTACTAGGAAAAAAAAAACTAAAGAAAGATTCAAAAATAATAGACCTTCAATAATGAAGTCATACAAGGAGCGGTCCGTCGGCCTTATAGTTATTGCTTTATTTGCATATAAACTGTTGATTAATAGGTAGGTATATTTGCGATTTTGTTTTTCTTTTCTTTTAATGACAATTTTGAACTTAATGTCTAGCAATTTTTTAAACGCATCGCAATAACTCATTTGTTTTGGTTATTTCATATTTACAAAATACTTCGAGAGCAATTTGAAGAAGATATATGCATATTATGCATTGCATAAGACTTGTGTATACGAGTTTTTAAATGCTGTCATTTAAATAAAGGGGAGATCCGTGTGTAAATGTAGGAGTCTTGTAGTAAAAATAGGGGAGATCCTTGACTATTTGCCCGATTTTGCGAAACGCATAGTGACAAATAATATTTTTTATAATGATACAATACAAAAAAAAACAATAAAAATAATAATAATAATAGGTACTAGGTAAGGTAAATGGATAACGGGTAGGGTAATAAAAAAATCTAATAAGGTAATAAAAAAATTAATAACGGGTTTTTTTGTTTCGACCTTTTACTGAAGTGGTTTTGTGAAATTTAGTTGATAAGATAGAAACAATTCAGGAGTTAAAGGCATATTTCAGCACTAATGATTTTAAGTGTATCTCGAAAACTATACAATATTTCAGCCCCGCTATATTTTTCCTTCGAACCCTAAAAAATTGTCTATATGGTATAAATTACTTTAACCGAGATATTAGGGGGAGACACGCGGTTTTTTAAGTTGTTTTTCTGATTTTTTTTTTAGATCCATTAAACGGCTATTCAGAAATGTTTTTAAATACCGTTAAGTTTTTTTTTGTTGATTCTCAAGCACTTTGCCGAGCAACGGTTATGTAAGGCAAATACTCTGTGCACAGGTTTTTTAAGATATCGGTAAATGCGGGTTTTTAAATTTGTTTTTCAAACCGTTTCAGAAAATTTTAAGTTAGAAACGTCATTTTTGGAAAATCTTATAAATTTTAGAATTCACTTAATACGTTTTATACACAAATCAAAGTTCATAATATAGGTACGGTAAGCGTCAAGATACCAGAATATTTTGAAAAATAATTTTTGAAATGTTTTTGAAGTTTTCGAGCAAATCTTATAATCTGCTCAAAATTCAAAAATTTCTATAGTTTTCCCGAAAACTACAAATAATTCTTGATTTGAGTTATTTTCAAACCGTTTGGCCTCATAGCATTGGAGATTGTAGTGGAGATAACATATTTTGTAATTTTTTTTTTGAAAATGCGTCAAAACTGCAGTTTTGAAACAGGTTAGCCGAAAAATATGATTTTAGCCTTTGCTTAAACTGCGGTTGCTTTATATTTTTGCCGAATATCGGCTTCTAAAACACGTTGAAAACGGGCACATATATTTGCAATTCCTGATTTCTCAAAAACTATCCAATAGATTTTTAAATTCGATTTTACATATAACGAAAATTAGATTTTTTTTAAGTGTATGTTTCTATTATCTTTTTTTCTGACTGAAAAACTATTATAGATTGGAGCCAATACACTTTTTGTCTTTTTTACTATTAAAATTCAAACTGAAATTAAAGCGTTATGTGGGTATAAAAAAAATTGCCCTTGCAGGCGTTTCAATTTTTTCCAAGTGTACTGAATTTCATCTTTCTACGACTCACCGTTCAGAAGTTACAGGTGTGGACGGACGGACAACGGAGTGACACCGTAAGAGGTCTTTTTCCATTTTTGAAGTTACCGTTAAAAATTATCAGCGTGTGCAGGCGGGTTGCGTGATCTTAATACATATAATTTGTGATGTGGCGACGAAATGTGACGATTTTCAGGGAATCGCGTTCCACCTTAAGGCGAGACAAGACATGTAGGAGTCACTGAACTCACTCAACCTATCGAACTGTGACCCCTGCGAGCTGAGAGCAAATTGACTTCACGAAATTCGATGTCGATGTTACACCTTTAGTCTACGGAAATGTCTTTTTACAACAAATTCTGGCAGAATTGACAGAAAAGACGAAGAATCAGCATAGCGCCACTGACACTAAACCACCGCAGAACACGTCAAAGTGTCTTGGAAAATCATATTTTAAGGCAGAAGAAATAAATGCCAGATTACTCAAGGACTTAGTTGACTTCATTTCAAACTCGGGTTTCCTAAGTAAGCTCAACTAACTTATGTTACATAAGTGTAGAGAAAGTCATATAAGACTCGACTGTAAACTGTAGTCGCAGTGATAACGTCACTAGTTCTCACCTCACGTTTCAATCGATCTACAATCTGACAGTTTAAGTTATTATACCCGACCCAGGGTATATTAAGTTTAATGTGTAGTTTGTAACGCAGTGAAATAATTACCATAGTCCCCTAAGACCTTTTAGAGATATGAATGGGACCGACAGGAGAATCGATTAAGCCATGTCCATCCGTCCGTCCGAATGTAAACCATTTTTAGGCCTTAAATTTTAAGGTAGGAAGCTGAAATTTGGTGGGTTGGCTGGAACTTCAGACACGCCCAACAGACACGCCCACTACAGGCGTGTGTGTGCGACCATCTCTAATTTAAAACAAATATTTTTTTTTCATTTTTGGTATGTACCATTGCCTTGTAATTGTCTTTCAAGTAACCAAAATAGTTTAGTCTTTTCATTGACCACGCCCATTTTTTTAGGGATTTTAGCTTAAAATTACTGTTTTTCAAAAAATTTATATGAAATTTGACAAAAAATTGTATGACAAAAGTTGAAGATATTAGCCATTGACATAATATATATGGACTGCTATTTGCCTATTTTCATCTACTCGAAACATAAGTAACGACGCCAAAATTCAAGCGCAAAAATACAGAAACGAAAAAAAAACATTGCCAATTCAAACTATTCGAGCGTTCAAAAATTAGTAAAAACGAAGTAGGTATTTTTTTTTTTATTTGAAGTAGATAATTTAAATTGTACCTCTAAACCACAAAAATATTTTCCCTTGTGGACTTTTACTCTCATAATGCTTCTCATCAGACTGCTCGAATGCGGTTTTCACGGGAACACACAAAACTATACTGTCACTTCACATCGAAATAAAGACGAAGAAGAAGATTTAAATTATTTTCAAGAAGTGCATTCGTTTTAAGTCCGAATTAAACAAAGACCTGTTAATTTTAAAGAAAACGAGGCTGGGTTAACCAAACGAGTGCGGTTTTTCAGTGCACCAACTCTGTTAACAAACTGAGTTGGTGCACTGAGTGTAACGCAGTGAGCATACTGTTAATCCCCATCTTTCAATAAGTCTGTACTCCGCCCTTATAATTTAAAATGATACCGTATCTTAACAGAAATATACCCTCGCAACCGAAAGCGCTGCGAGTTTTTTTTTCCGCAGGACTCATTTACTTTTCAAATTCAAAGGTGCGAAAAAAATAAGAAAAAATCCAACACCATTTTAACCGAAAAAATGTAAGATTTTAACGCTTATCGTAATTTCTTCTTTGAAAGCTCAAGCTGCCTACCCCGCCCCGGCATGCTGGCAATTAAAATCACTTTGGTCAATCTAACTGAAATTTACTTTTCCCTTTCCAGCACGCCTCTCAGGTTTCAGTAGCATTCTTCTGCCTTAATTTAATAAGGACAGGAATTCTCTCATTAAGTGATTTCCTTTCAACTTTTTTTTTTTGTATTTGCTAATCCATACGCAAGACCACTTGATAAAAAAAAGTCCCTCTATTTCAATGTCTTGTTACCTTTTTTGCTCAAGTAAACGGCCAACAGAATAAGGACAAGGCAGCAGTGGAAAAAAATCAATTTGCATTTTTCTTTAATTTCTTCAAATCAAGAAGATGGTAGAAAAAAAAAACCTTGTAAGTGTAAAGGTACTTGCAGAAGGGTGTGTGTTGAACTATGCTTTTGTTTATCTGTAAACAGTCAAAGCCAATAAAAGCCATTCATGCGTTAGAATGCACAACATGTCTACGTTTATCCTTTTTCCTGTTGATTTACATACTTCAACCCTCAAAACTTTTCTCTCAAAATCAATTGCATTTTTTTTTTTTTTTTAAAGAAGTACAAAATGTATCTCACAACTTACGTCTCAAATCCCTTGGATCAGAATTATTACTTCGTGGACTTTCACCCTTTTCACCGTCATAATCGTTTGATCCTTCCATGGATTCATGTGATGTGCATGTCGGGCTGGCTGAATCCGTTCGGAATGATTCACTGCTACTGTTGAATAAATTCTACGAAAAAAAAACAACACATGGATGTTGATATGTGATAAATCCCGTTACCATAATTGGATTTTTTGTTCACCCTTTCGACACTCACCTGATCCAAGGATATGCCAATGTACTTGGGAGGTGAGAAAGCTGAAGGCAGTTGAAAATTCGTAAGGACCGGCTTCGAGAGACCTCGATCGCTGGCAAAATAACTGGCTGGTCCACCATTCGCCAGCATACCATGGTTGAGAGATTGTAGGAGGTGCGGGTGAAAACTGTGTAGGAGGTGGGTACCATAGCTGCCCACTAAGGACATGTTGTGAAGGTCTTTGGCGTCAGGGAGCTGTGAAAGAGACAATGAAGATTATTCAACCTATTTAACCTCAATTTCGGGGAGGAAAGTTGTATAGTTCTTAAGATAATTTTGTGGTCGTTTACTGTGGCGATGACAAGAACAAAGGAAGATGTGTCCTTTTTCGATGGGAAATAGTTTGTGAGTACTTAACTAACCCCAAGAATGTTTGGGAGAAAGGTTTGTCAAGATGGTTATCAATAGTCACATTGTTTTTGGGGTGGGTTGGGATGACATTTTTGAAAGATGTCCAGGGTGTGCTGCAAGTAGTTGGTTCTTCGGATAATTACGGATATGATAAAGAGCATTCTTATTGATACGTTTATTTATGTTGGGTTGTACTTCAAAACTATATTAAGCTTGAAGGAGCAGTTCGAAAACTATGTCCTGCATAGACGAAATTATTTATCAGACTTATGGACAAATAAATTTGTAGTGGGAGGCGCTGCCGAAAGTTGAAAATAAGCTATTTTTGTGATGTGCTCCTATATGAAAGAAGTTGCTCTTTTTGAGCCCACAGTTTTTTGATAGAATGAAAGCTTCCAATTACGCTATACTGTATCAAATATGAGGTCAGATTCAAATATGAGATTGCTTTTGCACGTCGTAGATACTTGCATTGCGCTGTCCGGCCCATCTAAACGTTGATGTCTTCTCACCTCTTATGTCGGTTCCTATCGCGTTTTCACTATATCACTTTTTGTAAAGCTTGTACGGATATTTTCGTTACCATATCGGTCTTTAGATATATATTTTGGCGCTAGACCTTTGGTGCCTATGTTGGCTTGAATGTCATGATAACTGTTGAAGAAATTGCTTTGTTAAACCAACTGCATCACAAACCTGAAAAGATATTATTAGCACTTTCCCCATAAAAAAAAAAAATACCACGAACAGCAAATATTTTGGAAGAAGAAAGTATTGCTAAAAAGGTTTTAAGCAACCATTTCTTTGTTTTTCCGAAACGAAGTACATAAATGCATCCATGAATAAGAAGAGTGTATTTTGCAAAAAGAGCTCTTTATTAGCACTTAAAATGTTTTGAACAAACTTTTTCGTCTTCAGTCAAGAGTGAAGTTGTAGCTGCAAACACGGAAATGTTTGTAAAAAAATATATAGAAGAAGATATTTTAACCTCAATTTTATTTTTAGTTTTACGAAAACTAACTCTCCCACAAACACTTCATTTCCTTTGCCAACTTAAAACAATCGCTTAAAACAATTTTATAATTAAGGGGAATAAGAAAAACGCTTCCTCGTTGCCCGGAAGCACTTAATTATTAGCCTCATATGTCTGCGGCGAAATTATTATTTTATTGTCGTAAAAAAAGTAAAAAAATATACATTTTACACTCTTTTCGGTAAACTTCTTTAACTAACGAAGATTTTACATTTCCCATAGCTTCAAAAAATACAATTTTCAGGAGCATATTTCCCTATACTTTAACAAACTTACTTGACATCAGCGACTCTCCCCGCTCGAATCGCTCGTAATTTGCCCTTTTGACTTATTATTTAAATTAATTCAGTCTGATGCCACTCTGCACACGAGTCAAACCTCGATATTGCGTTTTCCCCGATGATGGTTCTCATCTGTTGTGCAGTACTCTGTAAATCTCGTCCACCCCAGAAGCAAAGGAATCGACAAAAAGGATTTTCCATCCTTCCGCACACTTAATCCTAAGCTTATGCGACTTTTGAAACGGATTTACACTGAAAAGTGCCATCACCATGAAGGCAGGATAGCTTCATACAGCAACAAGGATATTATATTGGATGGACACAAGGAATTTGATTTGGATTCCTTTGCTTCTCTGGTACATCCTTATCGCATCTGACCCCAGGTTGTGTATGGTTGTAGAATACAGAATTTGAAAACCGCTTTGGGTTGGTGGTGTAAAACATCAACTTTATTATTTTTTTTTTCTTTCTTCTGTTGGAGAGGCTGGATGTCCTTGATGTTGAACTCATCGAGGATGTGTAAAGGCGCAATTCTTTGTATTTTTTATGAGGTTTTGAGCTGTATCATAATCTTCACTGCATGTTGCATTTTTTCGAGACTTTATTCGCTTCATAAGAAAATATCATTTCGGCAAACTGTTTTGCATATTTTTCTATGCATGCTTGACCCCAAATGCTTGCCCGGGCCACATGTCGTTTAAGTGAGATTCTTGTTGTTATGCGTGAAATTAGATATTATGAAAATAGGAACTGTATTAACTTCTACCTTTTTTTTATTGTATAATGGGGTGCTGAATTATGTTATGTTTTTTTGTTTGTTTGTTTTTTGTGTAAATTGGCAGTTTTAAGTATCTCTTATGTTATGGTTGAAAAACTGAAACTTTTTGTAAATAATTTAAAAAAACTAAAGGCAAGTTCTTAATTATTACTTTTAAACATTTGAAAGCTTGTTAATTTTCTGTATGCAACTTGTCGATTTAGAATAGTGATGCGATACTCTACTTCGATGCATACTTCAGATGCGATCTCTGTGCAGTCCATAAAATGCTTTGGAATCTCTTTTTGTTCTTTACCCATACCAATGAAACGCCTTTATTAAAGCCCACTATGACCTATAACCCATCTGAAGCCTATGGGGAACATTCGAAACATGCGCAAAACACAGCCCGCAACGGTGCTGCACTCAGGTGAGGTGTCGAGAGTAACGACCCCGCGGACCCTAGTTTGTTGTCAGGGTGCAAGCCCAAACCCCGCTCTAAGACCGCTATACAGGTAGACCTCACTTAACACGTACTTCTTACAGCACGGCTTCGTTCTAACACGTCTCACATTTTGCGCCCTTTTTTCCTTTAACACGGAAAGAGCCTCGCTCTAGCACGGTCTGCGAGACACAATTTTTTTAGCATGCTGTCTGGTTTGCACACATTCCGCATGTATACATATTTTTCTAACTAGATGACGCGTACGCCAGCTTTTTTTATGGCATGTTTTTGTGAACATATACACAACGTACGTCTTAAAAGGGACTTCCCCATTTTTCATGTAGAAAGCGAATAGTGGTGTGGAAACCGGTGTAAGTCCAATTTACTCAGTTTCTTTTTTGTGTTCGCGAAGCTCTAAGATAAGACTGAAATTGTTTTTGTTTAGTTTTCTCTTTGCTTTTTTCTTGTTAAGGTATGCAGGAAGAAAGTTATGTTTTGTTGTGCTTTGTTTATTATTTTAATCCTTAATAATAATACAACCTTGAATATAATTTTTTTAAAAAATTAAAACAAAAATTTTGAATGTTTACTGAAATCATGGTAGGTAACCACTCTTCTTGCACTTGTTTCTTGTATCGTTTAACACGATTTCGTTTAAGACGACATTTTTCAGGAACCTAACCCCCGTGTTAAGTGAGGTCTACCTGTATTTACCCATCTGAAATCATAAATAAATGGAGGTCAGCCTAACCTAACCTTACCTTCGCCGCGTTAAAGCCAATGCCAATCGTTCAGCTTTGCCTTCAATACCGCAAATCTTCCTTTTAATGGAATAAACTTCCATAACCGTTGTCTTATAACCAGAACTGCCACTCTCAAATAACGCTGACGGATGAAAATTTCCATCCGTCAGCCAAGTTGCTGATTCCAGATCCCCTATACTTAGTCAAGAAAAAGCCAGCTTGATTAGCCTGAAACGCCGACACTCGATTTCAGGTTAATGCCGCACAGTGGCACGTTTTGACTTTTGTGGTTGCAAAAATCATAGTTCCACGAGAGAGCCACATTTTTTTTGTGTTAAAGAAGATTTCGAAGGCTACACAAATTGTGAGCTTCAAAGAAAATTAAGCACAGGGTGTTGCAGAATGGGGTGTCAAAGTAATATGCTTAACATACTTTAATTGTCTTAAAGCATGCTTAGCATACTTTACTTCATAAAAGTAAAAATTAATTTTCTGGAGTAAACTGAATGTATCTTAAGCAAAACAGCAGGGCATAAAGTTAACAATCGAATTTTAGAGAAACAGTGGTATTTATTTTTTTTAAGGTTTTTTATATATTTTTTTTTTTCAAATGCAGAAGTCTATATAGAAAGTATTTTTATGAAATGAGTGATAAATTCAAAAATAACCATATAAATATTAATTCTCATAAAAAATATCACCTGGATTGGGTCTTGGCTCCGTATGATCATGTGCAAATGGGTTAGCATTTGCGGGCGTAGATCTTTTAGATCTTTTTTGGTAATAACATACCCTTCAGATGAAATAAGGAAAGTTGATAAGACTGTAAGCTTATTAAATATGTCTACCTACGTCGAATTTCTATAGTTTTGCATTTATTTTGATATCTATATTCTTGTGGTTTTTATTGGACCTAAGCTTCCTTTGTTAATTTTTTAGTAGAAGTAATTAAAATTCTATGTCGTTATGCTATTTTAAAAACTAACCGAAATTTTACGAATAATCGTGATAAAAAATATTGTTTATTACGATGAATATTTTTTTCCTATAACTTTAAGACATATCAATGAGACGATCAGTCCACCTGAAAATTTTAAAAATAAACGATTCTCGAAGGGGCCAATAATCACAGATCAATTAAACAACCTGATCTTCAAAATCATACAAGAAAACAAAAACACATATTAAATAAATATAATAAGCTTTTAAATTAAATAAAAGATGCGTACACCCTGCGAAAATTATTCGCTTTTAAAAGTTACCACATACCTACTTACCTGGAATCGGAAACTAGAATTAGATGCAAAAAGTTGGAGCGATATAATCACCAGTTTAAGAGTTTGAAGTTTCTACCTTTCAAAACCAAAGAAAAAAAAACACCTTACACTGTTTATTGTAAATGTCTTACACTTTTCGTCAAATTCTGAAGCACCCTGTAATTTCTTCAAGTCTAAAACTCATCACTCTCATAGCTTTTAAAAAAAAGAAAAGAAATTGGCGATTACTTACTCCTTCAACAGTTTTCTATACCTTTGAAAAAGAAAAAATACAGAAAAAAAACCTGCCTTCTTTGAATTAAAGAGTTTTATGCAGCTGAATATTGGCGATCATTTTTCTAAAGAAATATTTGAGCTTTTATTATTCGCCGAGTTTGACTTGACGATGCTTGACCTTTTTTATTCATTCAGTTTAAAATGAACGAAAGGTGCATAACGTGGTAATAACAAAACAGTAGGTACCTATAACACATGCTAAATAAAAATATAACTAATAGAAATTTAGTTAAAATAAAGGCTTTGTGTATATATGTTTTGTTATAAACACTTATAGTATTTAAAAGTTTGTCTAACCAGATATTGCTATTGAAAAAAAAAAAAATAATGTGTTCATAAATTTACAAATGTATTAATGTCTCAATTAAAACAAAATGAATGGTGTTGAGTAGGTAGGATAAAGTAGAACTAGGATTTTTTTTTTAATTTATCACCAGTTTTCTTACTCTTTTCTGAGGTTTGAAAACCTTTTCTTTGTTTTTATCAAAAACATTTTCCAACTTTGACCAGCTCTACCACCCAAACCATTCATTAAAATGAATTAGTTTTATCGGTTTCTTTAGCAATACGCATTTGTTAACTCATAATTTAAAAGCTTTGCATTATAGAACAACTCGGAAAATGAGTTTCGCAAGCAGTGTTCTTTAAACTGGCCAATGTGTTGTGCGCCCTTTTACAGAATTTCAATTTATGCCCCTTCAACTATTTATTGAGTCAAGCGTTGTACCTACTCCTGTGGCCCTTAAAACTATTACATTGCCATATTTTAAATAATATCTGAATTAGAAATTCTGATTTCGTTTCGTAGATGTGTATTAAAAACTGTTTGTTGTCTGGTAGGGAACTTATCTAAGTACTTTTTCTGACGAAACAAACTGTCGCACCACAAAATTCCAACCGTTAAACTTGAAATAAAATATTAATATTAATATTCCAACCGTAAAACTTGAAAAAAATATTGATATTGAGATGTCAAAAACTCTGTCGCGCATTTGTACAAATTAATTTAATTTAATTACACAAATGTACTTACAAATTATATCAGCATTAACTCACATTATACACATAAATTTTTCGCAAAAATTAACAACATAATTGTGTTAAAAAAAATTCGCAACATCATCCTTCATCTTAATTGCGGGCAAATAAATTTTAAACAAATACTCAACGCCAACCCTGGTTAAAATCACTTCGCAGTTCAACCCTAAAAAGGTGTTAATTAATCTGCTGCAATTTGATTTATAGTGTTTGCTTGTAACGCTGAGTCTACTTCCACTGTGTTATGCAAGTGTGTACAAATATATACTCAACGATTTGATATAATAGGCTGGATCTATACTATACAACGAAAGCCAGTCGGGCCATCTGTGACACGACATAAACCCATAATCATCGACATGATGACAAATTTGGTTGGAAACTTTTCCAAAGAGTATTTTGCAGGACAAGAAAGAGTGTCATTTTTTGTTTGTTTGAAAGATATTTTCATGTTTTTTAGTAGCTAACACCAGTTGGTAATTTACATGTTGCATACTTTATCCAGCGATGGTGAGGACACAAATGTCTCTCGCAGGATTAGATGAAAATTAATGGTAAGCAAATACAGAAAGTCGGAGTTTGGTTAAGCGCATTAAAAGAAATCACTGGTGAGGAAATATTTGAAAAAAAAAAAAAAAAAATATTTAAATTTTCTTTGAGTAGGGTTGGAAGATGTAAATGAGTGATAATGTTTCGTTTGCATGTTTGATTGTTGGTTAGTTTCCAATTTAATATTTCAACTGTTCGACAAAAACTTCTACTTTATCGGCAATTTTTGACAGACTAGTTTAAACAAAACATAAATCCACCATTTAGCAACGTCAAATTTACCAGTATAGATACATATTATGAGGCAATATCGTATTTTATATGTAAATAACCCCACCTTCCCTTTGCTAATCTGATAAAATCCCGAAGATATGCGGTGATCACAATTTCTTTTTTGTAAGTCAACACATCACATCGTCATCCACACAAGAACCCCTCTGTAACACTAGAATTAGATACTTTAAACTCCGCTAGTCTGTAATTCTCACTCAACACATCACTACGAACTCAGTGTGATATCCCTTTTCTCTTATCTCAAACGCATACCATTAATATCCGCATTTGGTGTGGAATCTATCCGACCAAAGAAAAAAAAAAAAACCAAAAGCCGAATGTAAAACCCCTGACAAATTCAAATTCAGTTGTATTTTTCAAATGCTCTCAACCGTATTCGACAATAAAGATAGTAGCAGCACCACACATGCATTGTGTACTGGTGAATGCTGTGCCCAACCATGTCCTTGACCAGTTTTATCCTCTTTTTTTCCGCTGAATATCTTCACACTAAATCTTCCTTCCAACAGTCGAGACCTGCTTGCAACAAAGAAATACCCACAGCCATTTAACATTTTAAAACCATCAGCATCAGCCTCCCACCATTCCGCAGGACTTTCAACACCGACATTTGTATATCCTGGCAAACAAGGATATAGGGAAAAGAAACAATTTCAGAGGGTTCACCGATTACGATCTCACACTAAAAACTGAAAAAAGGAAAAGAAACTTCTAAAAAAACAGCGAAGTGTAAAATATTTGCAGTGCTGTTTTGAAATCAACACCACCCACCCACCACCGATTCTCCGTAAATATCCTTCTGCCCCATTTCATTTGGGGTTTTTTTTAGTCTTTTTCGCTTGTGCATAGTGTAACAAACACATCGTCAACCCCCACTAAAGCGGGACAAAGACATAAAATAAATGTTCAAAAATGATATGTCTATCTGGTGGGTGGGTGGAAGGTCGAGGTTGTTCCTATCACACCCTTTAAGGATTACACTATGCACACCATTTGCCTCTTTTCAACAAACAACGAAAAAAAAAAAAACAAATTTTGATCCTTTTTTGGAAGAAAAAGAAAAAAAAAAACAAAACAACGACAAACTATTATCTTTTGATCCTTGTGTTTACTTATTTGTAACAAATTACATGGATATTTGCACATTTGTATGCAAATGTATGTGTAGTGTCGATATCACATGTGTATGCCGTATGAAGTCCTTTCCTGCATCCCCTTGCTTAAACGAACTTAAATCGATTGGTATATTTACGCTGATGAGGGAAACCACCACCCACCACCATTGCGACAGACAAGCAAAAAAAAGAAAGCAGAGGAAACCAATTCGTGCGAACCACAAAAATTGAGGATAATCGGTGAGATGACATTTCTGTCATATAAATTCGCAAAAAGGGGATTTAAAAGTAATTTTCATTCGAAAACTCGTATATTTCGTTTCGACAACAACGTTGAATAAGTGTCAATTTGTCGTCAGATTTGGGTCGTCGGTGTGTATTTTGGAAAGTGTACGTGTGGGGCTTTATGATAGAGGGTTGTTAAGGTTTTAATTGTGTGTATGTTGTTTTCTTTTGATGCATACATCATGCACTAATTATTTAGTTTATGATACTTTACATTTTTTATTTTTTCCTTATTCATTTCTAAGACCGCAATGCATTGGAAGAAAAATAAAGTCCCGTCCCAGATTAAATCTCAGACTGCGTGTTGAATTTGTAAAGCAGTTCGATAAAAAAAAGTTCCACAACACAGAATTTCATTTCAAAGTAGCAAGGCAGCTATTTACGATCACTTATGTTCTAGAACTAGGCCCTGAAACATATGCGACGACAAAAAAGGTCTTTTTGTAACTCAGCAAACACAGAATAATTTCCCGTGCGACACCTTTCAATTTTGAGACCATAATTTTCAGCGCTAAGAAGAAGGTTTTCATTCTTTTCGTAGAACACGAGCAGCGTGAGTGAGCCGCAGTCAGGGAAATTTTTGGATAATAAGATGGTGCGACAAACTGTCATAGCTTATGTCGAGCTTTTCAAAGGACAAATTGCCGCACGATTTTCTGTCGCCGGTTGGTGGCCTCAAACTTCCCTCTCCCTATATATATTGTTAAAACATTTTTGTGCTTTTTTGAGATGATGAAGCCAAGTTTGTCATAAATTTTGACTCCTTTTTACTTAAAAGGTTTTAAAAGAATAATTTTAATTAAATTATAATAAGTATTAAAAAAACTAAAATTAAATTAATAATTTTAATTTTTAACTAAAAGCAAATCACCACCAACTCAAAAAGTGCCTTCTTCATGTTCCCGTATACTTTATGACCCGTCGTCGTCGCTTGCTAAACATCAATCAAAACCTCATTTGGTCGTATGCCAGAAGGTGCGTAAACTTCAAATTCGTCATGTTTTGTAGAGCCCACAATAATCACCTTCCTACTGTAAAGAGTATTCTCTCTCTACCTAATCGCATGTAATCAGCACACGTCCTATCCGGACTGAATACAAGGATTAAGTGGCATTAGCTTACCCGTCGGGGTAACACAGCGAAAACGCTGCGCCCGCACTGACCGCACCGAACTTCTGCCGGACACAGTCGGCCATATGCTACCCTCATTTCACAGCCACTTGCATCCGTTAATCACGTCAATTTAAACGGTACAGCAACAATAACAATCGATACCCACCAGCAGCGCCAGTGTACCCCAGGGATGTTATCTTGCCACAGTAGTCTGATGGTTATACCTACCAGAGGGTGCTTAGCTTATTTAGACGACGAAAAAGTCAAACTCATTAGCAAAGCTCTTCTTCTTCGTCCCCATCTATTTCGCTCTGTTGTTGCGATATGTCAATATTGAGGTGTCGACTTTTGGGGGGATCTGAAACAGAATGAAAGTCCCCAGCATGTATGTTTGTTAGAAGGGATGCTGTATGCATGGTGATAAATTGATGGAGCAACCAAATTGTGTCAAACGGTGCTGATGTTGTCGCGTTTTGCTTAAGTCTTCTTCGAAAGTGTTGATAGGAATAATGAAAGGCTTTTCCCATTGCTGTATCTCCTGTGGCAGGAGACTCAGCATGAGATTTAGATACTTATTGGGGTTCATGTTCATGTGTGTCCATGTATAGGGGGTTTTGGTAGTAGTTTTTCGCAATAAATCAAATAATTAATCCTTTTTGGTCGCCCGCGCGAAAGTCAGTTAGGAAAGATAGACGATGGATTGGGCGATTGAGTAGGCCGACACAGAATTTATTATCGCTAAGAGAGGCGAGAATGCCCATTAAGGACTCACATGTGTTTCAATATTGAATTGAGGTGGTTACTTTCAAGTGGGAGTTCGCGTGAGGATGGCACGTAGGGTGACACATGACATAAATTATGTTTGTATTGTTTAGGTTTTATGTTTTTCAAGTTACGTTAAAGTTTTGTGTCTAAACTGTTTTGGATGAGGGGTATAAAACAACAAATCAAAAAATATTTACAATCTTGAAAACACTACAATTTTTCTCCCAGTTCTTCTGTATACACATAGGGCCTTTAAGGTTCAAAAGAAGCTCGATGGAAAAGTGTTGTGAATTTAGGTAGCAGGTAATTAATATGAACAAATCGACTTTATTTCTATTTATTTCTACACGTTAATGAGTGGGAGAAAAATTCATGCAACCCCCCTACTTGCTTCTTTTTTAACTTTCTTAACTTTCTTAACTCGGCACTATCTCCGTTTTTATTTCTTTTTTTTTGCAAATAACGTGGAATACAAAAATACTAGCCCATGAGGACGCCAAGGCCCAAGGAACTATAGTATATTGAAATCACTATCGATGTCGATGTTAAGGATTTTGGAAAATAAATTTCTGTGGCAAGTGCAAAAACTACAATTATATCTGAATGAAAAAGACCTGCTTAAAGGAGAAAGACGGGTTAGCAAACTAACAACCGTTACAGCCTACCCAGTCGCAATGAATAAATTCCATATGGTCAGCCAGGGACGGTTTCGTTTTGTAGGTGTGAACAAAACGAACTTCAAAACCGCTGATGGTTCTGATTTTATCAGGCTCAACTCACCTGCAAGATATGTTCTGTGGAAGGCATGTCCGATAAACAGAACCTCAGCATTGTTTACCCGAGGAAAGGAGGCCCCCTGAATTGCACCAAACTCCAGAGGCTTCAGTCATTAATATCATATTGCAAGATCTCTTCTGCTGTTCGAAATGCCTTTTACCGTTTGCCTTGACATAGGAAAGCTTTATCCCCCCCCCCCCAAAGTTAATTTCGACTTGAGTCGCCTGAGATACGGGTTTACACCGAAACGGTTACCCTACATCAGCATCATAGCTATAAGAATCCTCCTCCGGAAAGGGTTGCTCCCGAAATCGTTTATCCCTGCACTCTCCAATCCTTAAGGCTAACTCTCACTTGAGGAGCAAAAGATCTTAGGATCTAGTTAGAATCGACTTTAAGAGGATAATTTCCTTTTTCTCCAGGTCAACGCCTAACCGGTGAACACCCAACCTGTCCTTCATATATCTGTCCCGGAGGAAAAAGTGAGAAAACCTACAGTTAATGCATATTCCCCATAATTTTCCCTCTCCACCATATCCCAAGATCTTCCCTTACAGGAATGGACCGATACAGGCTTCGATTGCTCTCAACTCTGAACCCTTACGGTAACACCAGCATACTTCCTGGTTTGGGTTCATACAGCTTCGGTAACCCCTAACTTCCCATTACCTCTATGGTTAATTCTAGCGTGAGCCGTCAGAAGTACGGGCTTACGCATCGAAGACGGTTACCCTGCATTAGCCTCTTTCCTAAGACCTCCCCACCACAGCAGGGGTTCATAACGAATTCAGTTGCTCCTTGAGGGCAATTCTTACTTGAGGAGCAATAGACTCATACCGAAACCGGTTGCCCTTGCCGTGTCTTCTCATAAAGAACTACTCTTTGCTGACCTCCCACCATTTCTTGATGCCGGTTCACAGCGAAAGCGGTTATTCTCGGCCTAATATTACTTCCCCCAATTCGTACCAATACCAACCCCGCCTCTCCCATCCTCGGGGCGATTTACCATCTGGAGTCCACAAGTGACGACACCCCTTTTATCAAAAAAAAAAGGCGACCTTCCGCACTGACTGATACTCGTTGCTTCGATCCCTCTCCCCCAAAGCGGTTAGTTAACATTTATGTCCTCGGGCTTCTAACCCCGGTCCTACAAAGTGGTATCACAATGGACCTCCTTAGGCTACCAAACCTAGCCTTACCAAAGCTATAGAAAAATCCACCAACAACTCAATTTTCCTTGCGAAAAAAATTAGAAAAATCCCAGGTATTCCAAATCTATACCCAAGACGTTTTCATTGATTTCAAGGCCACGTATGAACGCATAGAGACGAGCTGTATAGAGTAATTTCTTGTTTTGACATCCCTGCCAAATACGCTCGATTGTGCAAGATGAAGGTAAAAAACTGATGCCATATTATTAAATCACAGTCGGCAATGAAAGGTCCTGGACCAGTTAAAATGATTAAGACTTAGAAGAATTGTACAGAGCTCCGCCGCCAAACACCTGAGGGACACCCTTTTCCATTCAAAGCTCTCTCTGGAGAAAGTAATTAAGTACAATTAAGTAGCAAAAACTTTTCTTGAGAATTACTTTTATTTATGACCAACTATTATCGATAAACTTAAATGATGATTATCATAGGAGTAGCCATCATTATAATGTGTGTAGAATTGTAAATTGTTGTAATTTTTCACTTTTCAAATATAAATTTATTTTTGTATGGCTTTGCCAAAGGGGCCGCTCCCCAATATAAGCAAACATACGTTCAGTTAGCCTTTTAATTAAATGATATCGATTACTTCAGAAAAAAAAAAAACACAAAAATTTGTCTTTCCTGAACGAAATTCTGAATCCGCACCTGACCTTATCAAAGGCGATCGACACGGACCGAGGATACTCTAGGTTGCTTCAAGAGGAAAATACTTCGGGGGATTTTTGGTCCCATCTAGTCTGCATAGACAATGAGTGCAGGATAAGGTATATCATGAAAAAAAGCGAAAATTTTCGAGTTCACCGCGGTGGGACGAAGCAGATGAGAAGCGCCGAGAGCGGGAAGGGAGCTCAGCCAACTTCGGGTGAGTTTAAAAACTTCACAGAACTGGAAGACGGCTAGGTAAGAACATAGCTCCCTGGCAAAGGTCGTCAGTGGAAGTCCCCAAATGTGGAGCGCCACATTATTTTTGTTAAAAGCAAGGCAATTAAAAGTGGATATTTAGAAAGGATGGGGTGCCGTGGCGTAGTGGTTAGTGTGTGTGCTTACTACGCCGGAGATCTGGGTTCGAATCCTGCCATCGTCACCTGAAAAAAAAGGACTTGTTCTTTTTCACGGTCCCCACCTCCGCGAGGTTCTGACAAGCCCTCCGAGAGTATCACTTGTCTTGAAAAACTTCTCAAAAAAAGTGCCGTTCGGATTCGGCAAAAAATAGTAGGTCTCCTTGTATGTAAAGAAATTAATACACCAGCATACATTGTTGAGAAGTTGGCCCTGGTTCACCTCGAGCTGTTGCGCCACTCTATTTATTTATTTAGAAAGGATGTAAAGGAGATGCTTAGCGGCAAACTCTACTGTGAAAACTATCTGACTTGATTCTCCAATGAGGCTCTTTTAAAAGTTCAACGGGCTCTTTTTTGGGTCGAACAGTCCTTCAAAAAAAAAAAAAAAAATCGTAAAAGTTTAGCATAAACACTGATGACAGTGGGGAGAATAAAATATTAATAAATACTCCATTTCCTAAGCATTTAACTGCTCTTTAAGTCGAATAAAAATCTCCGGCTGTTGTACATAGACAGCACATTCTTAACCTTCAAAGCGTTCAGCCGTTGTTACGTGCATCGCGTACATTGATTTGGGGATAATAGTAAGTTTTTAATTCTTGAGCGCATTTTTAGCAGAACATCTTGAATGTGAGAGATGCTTCCACACATAAAAATGTTCTTCGTCATTTCAGTTCTTATCTGATCAAATCCATCAGATCTGATCTGATCAAAAGTACATCAGTAAATACCTCTTCTGTCCATGCTCTGTTCCATGTTCTAAAAACGTTGGAACTTTTGAGGCCCCGGGACATCAAGCAAATTTTTTAGAAGCTATTGCAGCCTTAAAGTTTTGCTTTTATCAGTCTTCATTGTTTGTTAAATTAAAAGTTTTCCCCCGCAAGTGTTATGCCTTTACATTTGGAGACGCCGAGCGAAAAGCCACTCGCACTGTGGGACAGGCGCTCGTCGACCTCGATTATTTTTCGTGGCTGGTTTCGTCCAACCCAGATAATTTTAATAAGAGGACCCAAGATGTCGTGAGTGAACTCAACAACTGTAGAAGTATCAACTACTGTAGAAAATATTAATATGATAACTACATACACATATAGTTACGTAGTTAGCCCTAAGAGCTTTCAAAAATGTCAACCCCTGCAAAAATATCTCAATACATTTTCACATTAACATAAAAATGTGCAACAAGGTAAAGCCAATTGTTAGGTTACTGACTAGTAATAACTGTTAATCAACAACAATGTAAAATAAACTATTCAAATGGACGTCAGAAGTTCGCCACAGCAATCATAAATTACACGGCGTAATAAAATCGGTTCAGGTAAACACTCTCAGCACTAAACCATCACAGTCGTTCAGCATAAGTTTGTTAGATATTTCAATTTACTTCTCGTGACTTCTCCAGCTTACAGCAGTAGCTAATTGCTTGTTTTATTCAAGTTCTGCGCATTTAAGAAAACAGCACGCGATAGGAAAACACTTTTGTAAGCATTTCTCTTTTGTCCTTTTTTCATTGCAAACTCTCAAAACATTCCTTTTAGCTATGCCTGATCTATAGGCATATATAGCAATTATATTCTGATTTATTACCCTTTTGGCATTAAGTCAAAGGTGTGTGTCAAAAGGATAACAATTTATCGTCGCCATCAAACAGGATTCTTAACACATATCCAAGAGTAGAGTTTCAATAACAAAAAATATTTAACTTAATTAAGGAACATAGAAAAGGTCTGCCAGTTAGTTTAACCGAACAGCAAGAGAATTCCACATCGCACATCATTAAAACTTCGACTTGCTGTTGGGAATTCCTTACCGGAATTAAGTCATCACCATGATGGTCACCATCGTGCCATGATCAGGCCTGCTTCTCTTGATGGAATATAATGATCCTTTCATAATGTCCATGATATTTAATTGAAATACCAAAAACGGTCATCGATATGAATTGTCTACGACACGATGATGATGTTGCTGCTGCGAGGAGCCAGGAGCATCAGCAACGAGATCAACTTGAAGTATTGGTAAAAAGAATTTCAGCACACAATTCACTGAAGCGGACTCAAAATTCCTCTTTTCTGCCTCTGTCACACAGCCATCTGTCACCGACTTAGACTGCGGGAATCGTATAGCAACTCAATTACTTTTTACTGAAACTCGCCGTTGATGATGATGATCCGCTGCCGTCGCATAATGATGGACAGAGCTCAAGCTGAGGACTTTCACGCGCGCCAGTTCCTGGATCTGGAATTGTGTTGAAATATTGATCAACGTCACCTATACGTGCGCTTGGTGCAAAGTTTCAATACGAAACAACGAATCCCCGTCGTTATGCTCGTGAGACATCGGCTCTGGTTCAAAAATCCACTTTCATCCAATTGGTCGAAATCACCTGTCAAAAATTCAAACAAAAACCAACGTTGACTCTAAATGTGATGCGATTACTTTTCGAAAGCATGTTTTCCCGATTGTCGGCAATATGCGATGCGCCTTCCACAGACTTCTTGACGTCTCATCGTGAGATGATGATGACAAAAAACTACGGGCCGAATAAAAATTCATTGAATTTCTGATGAAAGGACTACTCGCCGATCCGGGGATCCTCTTTCTCCGATTGTGTTGTCCGAGCACTGGGAGTTGGATAGAGAACAACAATGGTGACACCAAAAAGTGGTTAAGAACACAAAACGATGACCGGAGTGGTGTAGTACAATGTTTGGTTGAGCAATCCAAACTGTCGCGTCCAATAAAACGTCTTTTTTTGCTGCCGGACCAAGTATATACCGACGGCATAATGCCTTGAATTGGATTGTTTGGTTTTATTTTTTTAAAGAATTACTTTTGTTGTGACAAGAACAACAAAACACTTGATGGTGAAGAAATTGTTGCTGGGCACGAAAAAAAGGGTTCGTGAATTTTGGCAACATGAATGTGTTACTTTCGCATTCTAACCGTTGGTTTTCGGGTTCGACGTGTTTGTCATGGCTTAGTAGGTATAGGCATTCACTTAAATATTAACTTGGTTACGTTTTTGGCCATTATGAATTTAAGACAAGATCTCCGAAGTTGGAGTTCCTGAATCTCCGTTAAGAAATCCCTTGATAATATTGCGACTTTCGTTGAAGACAATTCTACGAAAGATGAAGACTTTCTACCTACATGTAAGATAGGTTTAGGTAAGATATTGGATGTCCTTGTGACGGTTCACTTAAACCAACAGTTTGGGTTCGTTGTAGTTTACTCAACCATTTGAAAATATAGTTGAGTGAACTACAATTCTGTATCAGTCCCCTCCTCAATAGTGGGACTGACACAGAAAGTTCAATTTTGGGAGATTATTCAGTTAAAATTTGCTTAACTTCTCCAGCTCAGTAGTGATAGAAGTAGCTACTGAGGATGCTTCATCTTATGCTTTTTTAAATAAGAATCGCAGATGTCGAACAGGTTTAATTCTTTAACGTCCCTTCAGCTTTGCGTTCTATCAAACTCCGTCGTATTCTAATGAATTTGAGTGCTAGAGCCAGAGATGAATTTATCTCTTCTCGCAGAAGATGCCGGATGCAACGTTCAGGGAACCGTGATTAGGTACAGAGCCAGCGATTTCGTCATCTCCTGTAACTGCGTCTTCCTATCCCATTCACTTGTTTCTTGTATGAAATCTACTGGTGAAAGCAAATGTCGAAGGCGGTGGTCCATGAATGATGTACCTACACACCAGTGCAAATGCACTTAGAAGGACGTCTATAGGGTCTAAAAAACCATAGTCCGTAAGCTGCTTTGCTTGCTGCTTCAGTGTACTTTAAAAGGTACCTATGAGATTCAGTGCCTTGTACATTCAATGATGCAGTGAATCTAGTCCTCAAGAACCGTGCTATTGCAGGAGTTTAGGTACGATCAGCAGGTATATGCGGCTCGACTAGACAACATTGAGCCACATGTACCCGATTCACTTGCGTCTCCTTTCTTCTACCTCCAGTTGAGTTTCGACTACATAATTTAACGTCCATGTATATTTGACTTATTGAAATCACTAAATCAATATTAATCCCAATCTTGATTTCCCGAAGGCTAGAACCGCCCATTTTCTGGTAAACAGCAAGACTAACTTCTTGAATGGATACCCCCAATCCTTGATCTTGTTCAATGTTCAGTAAATCACTACACTGTTTCGCCTGCAAAATTTTCAACTTCACACTCATTAAGTTTCGGGAAATCAGACGTGAACAGCAAGTACAGCAAGCACCACAACAAATATTTTTCTAGATAGAATCACTGCTGCAAACGTAAACTATAAAACGTCCATTTCACAAGAAATTAAGCACAATTTTAACTTAAAAAAAGGGAAACCCGAAAATCAACATCTTATGCATCAGGCCGGATACATTCGAGGGCTTTCTCTACATCGAGGAGCCAATTTGCCTGATAGGCCTATAGCTATTTGGATTGGATCTTCTACTGATTTGCCGGGTTTATATACTGATGGGAATTATTTTTGCCATATTCAAAAACTGTTTGGAAAATATTTCAACTTTAAACATGCATAAGGTAGCGTTGACCAGACTTCGGAAGTTTCGGGAGGAATATGTTTTTAATTGTATCGAGTCCATCTGTTTTTCACGACTTTAAATTCTACAGAACTTCTTGAACGTCAGAAAGGGTAACAAATGGACGCTTATCCGTGTGTATATTTTGTTCCAAGAACCGTGATACGTGTAATTCTTGGTCGTAGTTAAGTCTCCTTAATGTCGGGATACGAGGTGGTTTTGCTCAACAATTTTGGCCAGCACATCTGCCTTTTCCGAAGGCAGTTTGCTGGGTTTGTTAAGTAAATCAAGTGGGTGTGCTCGTGAAGTGAATCGTTGGGTGGATTCAGCGACTCCTACAAGTTTGTTCACGTCTTTTCACTACATCACATTGCCCCCTTCTTAGTTTTTTGTCCGAACAAGCACTTTAACATTGCTTCTACGGCAATGATATACGCGATCCACATCAACAACTTTCATCTTCGATCTCGGTCCTCGTTGGATTCGGAAGACGACTTCATTTAATCGCGGACCTCCCCAGTGCTGCAGCGCTGCTGCAGCTTTAGCGATTTTCTCTTTCTGCGATGTGGTTTGTAGCTCCATACTGGATATCCCTAGTTGAATTCGGGTAGGTCCGCCGAGAGAAATACCGCACCCCGGGTGGCCACATGCGGCCCCTGATATTTTAAAATATTTTTGAATAGATCTAGCGAGCCTAGCAACACATCAACTCATCACCTATCATCAGCCAGTGATGAAATACACTTTTTGGGGCTTTTTCACATATTTTTATGCTCTGAACTTGGCATTTCAAATTAATTTTGACCCCAATCCTTAAGCAATAATCATCAATTATTGTGGTTTTGAAAGCTTGAATTTAACACTTTTTCTGTAGTTGTCTTGTCTTTGCTCGCATAAGATGGCAGATTTATGGGGCTGACGAAGTGAATGCCGAACACCTAAACTCATTTGAAGCTTCTTCTCGTTTTTCTTTGAAAGACGTGTGGGAGGTTTCAACCCCCAAAACTCCCCCAGCGTTCGCCCCTGACTTCAACTGTTCCATTTTCCGATCCATTTTGAACACAACACAATGAGCTACAAGCAATGCTTATAGTCGTCCTTTATGTTTATACTTTTCATGCACAATCAGTTTATGTTTTAATCTGTTTTTGAAAATATGCTGCCGAAGTGATCAACCGACACGGTTTTTCGGCAATTCGATTATTGAGTTTGAATTTATGCTTCGATTTATGATTCGATACAGTTTGAATTTATGCGAAAAATTTCACAATTACAGTAGACGCTCGATATATTGAATCTCGCTATAGTAAACTATCCGGTATTGTAAGCACCCAGAATTTTATGAACAATAACAATTTAGTGAGGAATAACAATCTCGATATAGTGAACACACTATTTTTCGGAGGAAAATTATTGTTCACTAATTACAGTAGTCTGTATAAAATTTTGAGTGTTCACTATACTGAATCGTTCACTACAGCGAGCTTCACTATATCAAGCGTCTACCATCCAAATAATTTACGCAAAATATATTAAGAAAATTCCACTTTAAAAACTGTACTATAAAATAACATGCTCCGGAAAACTCCACTGTAGAATTTACCCGCATAATTATGGTCCCACATCCAATTTCTGACACCAATGTAATTTTTCGGCGAGTAAAAGTTATTTTCTTGTTTTATAATTATGCAAAAAACACTTCATTGATCAACTACATTTAAGTTCAAAAACATAATTAAGAATCATAAGTAAAAAGGTTCATCATCATCATCATTTTCGTATGCCGCTTAACCTTTAAAAGGGACGCGGAGCGAGGGTGGCTAAATGATCTTTCCATCGTTCTCGATCCTCCGCCACCAACTCAAAAGACTCCGGCGCAATCGCCAAGCGGGACTCAGAGAAGTTCTTTACCTGATCCCACCACCTGTTTCTTGGCCTACCAAGGGGGCGACGCGCTCGCATCTTGGCTAGCATGACTTGTCTAGGAAGTCTGTCAGGGGGCATGCGAACAATGTGTCCAAACCATCGAAGAATCGATCACTCCACTCGGAGAAGTAGCTGCTCAACATTAAGATTCCCACGAATACTGACGTTTCTCACTCTATCCCTTAGAGTAACACCAGCAACGCACCTCAGGAATCTCATTTCGGCAGCTTGTACCCGCGATCTAATTCTTTCGGTCATTACCCAAATTTCATGACCATAGATGAGGGTCGGAACGAACACTGAATTAAAAACTGAGATCTTTGCTTTCACTCCAAGCTCAGCTTTCCTGATGACCGGCCGGCGCAGTTTCTTTACTATTCCAGCTCCAGCTTGGCCAATTTTACAGGACAACTCAGTATCACTCCTCCCATCTTTCGTGAAAAAGACCCCCAGATACTTAAACTTCTCCACTTGTTTTAATGGAACTCCATTTATGTGCAGGGTACACTGCACAGGAGTTCCTCCGGAAACAACCATCACTTCCGATTTGTTCACGTTTACTTTCATCCCAGCGTCACCAAAGACGGCTGCAAACCTATCCAGTGCTCGTTAAAGTTCCTCTTTGGATGATGTAAGGATGGCCGAATCATCTGCGAAAAACAGATGGCTCATCCTGATGGCAGCCAATTCGAAACATTGCTCGCCAAGACTGCGCTTCACCATCTAGTCCATATATGCTATGAAAAGGAGCGGCGACAGAACATAGCCCTGGCGAAGTCCAACGCGCACATCAAAAGGACGGGATTTGACTCCATTTATCCGTTCACAGCTTCTGCAGTTTCCGTACAAAGACTGGATGGCTCTCAGAAGAGGCCCACTCAACGCACAGTCCTGCAAAACTCTCCACAGTGTATCCCAAGGGACTCGGGCATACGCCTTTTCCAAATCTACAAAAGGCGCGTGACTGAGTCCCTCGCAAGGTCGCGTTTAAGAATAGCCTTGAGGTAAGGTATGCCTGTCGTAAGAGCAGACTAAAATCCGCTGGAGGAAGTAATTTTCAGTGATGCTGTCCAGTAGTATGAACTCCTTGTGGGGCCACCCTTGGCAGTAAAGTTATAACTGAAAAAGATGAACCCGAAGGCTTAAATAAAATCCAGCAGCGTCTGGTACATATTGTACGGCTCGTTGGTCAGCGTCTGATCCCAGAGGGACGGCTGAACTCAAATAACAGAAATTCAGGAGCGTCTGTCTCGGGACGAGCGGCTTCCTGGTCGGCCTCTGTTGTCCGGGTTAGGATCGGCCGAATTTAAACCTGGCAGCTAGGTATATAATGCCCCCCCCCCCCAACTATGTAAAGAAAACGAAAACAGCCTCGGATATTTGCTGATCCTTGCTGGGGAAATTTTGAAGGAGCTACCGAAAGGAGCGTTAGTCAAGCTTCTCTACATCATAAACGCATCAATGAGAATTTCATGGCAATGGAAAGTCGCAGAGGTAATAATGGTTCCGAAACCAGGGAAATGCCCGAACGACAAAAAATCATAAAACCAATTTCGCTTCTGCCGATTATATTTAAAGTCTTCGAGAAACTTGTGCTCAAACGACTGCAACCAATAATTGAAGAAAGACGATTGATTCCGGATCACCAATTCGGCTTTAGGGTCAAATATTTAACAATTGACCAGGTCTATCGAATAACTAATGAAATTGAGAAAGCCGTAGAAGCGAAAATTATATGTTTTACCGCTTTTCTTGACGTATCCCAAGCCTTTGATAAAGTTTGGCACTAAGGCCTAAAATATAAGCTACGGAAAGTTTTGCCGGAAAAAATTTATGAACTCTTAGAGTCTTATCTTGACAACAGACTATTTCGAGTGAGATACGGGAGCAAATACTTAGAATTCAAAGAAATACAAGCCGGCGTTCCACGTTTTTACTTTTTACTAGAGATGTACCTCAAGTAGAGACAACGACTGTAGCCACGTTCGTTGACGACACGGCTATCCTCGCTACGGATAAGACAGTCGAACTATCAACGGGAAAACTCCAACGCGCTTTGAACAAAATATGCGAATGGACAAAAGCCTGGCGAATCGTCCTAAATGAGACAAAATCAACGAATGTAAATTTTACTTACAAGAGGGTAATCGACTTACCTCTATTTATAAACTCGGTACAAATTCCGTACGCAAACGAGGCGAAATATTTAGGTATGACCCTAGACGCAAGACTTAAGTGGAAGCCACACGTTAAAAAGAAACGCGACGAACTTGAAATCAAGCGAGAACTGAATCGGCTTATCGGACGTTATTCGAAACTAAGCGTATATAACAAGCTATTGTATAAGCAAGTGCTAAAACCATCTTGGACGTACGATACACAACTTTGGGGTTGTACCAAACCAAGCAACATATCTATTTTAGAAACTTTTCAGAATAAGACACTCAGAGCAATCGTATATGTTCCATGGTATATAAGAAATAGCGATTTACATCGAGATCTTAGGCATCGCAAGACTCTTACGACTCAATAGGGCGTTTATTTTTACCAAAAATTTGTCAGTTTTAAGGTTTTCAGATCGCAAAATTTCGTTATAACATTGAAAGGCGAAAATTCATTGCTGCACAGTCTAAGACATAGTGACTTAAGTCATCAAAAATTGTACTTAAGAGACTTGTCAAAAAGATCAATCCCATTGAATTCAGCAAAATGGCAGTAATTGGAGGCCAACGTGCGCAGCATCTGTTGGTTCACCCTTTATTAAAAAAAAGTGATAGCAGAAAAAAAAAGATTTGTTTCAGCAACGAATGTACTTTACACGTGAACACTTCAGTGTCAATATTAATATCCAAAGTCGAACCCCAAGCAATCGGGTAACAATCGGGAGGTAGTTTTTACTCACTTTAAAATCGGTTAAGAGATAAACTCTTTATTCAATTGATTAATTCAACAACTATACAGAAACAGTGTTAACCAGGTCCACGACCGCCCTCATTTACACACAATGTCCACATTAACTTGTCTGTCTTACTGCAGTGACACAAAAAACAAATATTTCCTCCCTCGACAAGTAGCCATAAAGTATTTAATTAACTTCATTGCCTCGGCATTCTATCAAAATCAAAAGACCTCGTCATTAAGAAGTTGGCAAGTGGGTAGGTAGGTATACACTACAAACAGCCGCCAGCAATGCACTACTAGAAGTGCTATAATGCACCATAGTATCGGTTACAATTGCACCGCAATGCCTCAGAAGCTATAAGTTACCTATCCAGGCGCAAGTCGAACTCTCTCTATATCTCTTGCCGCTTCGACATCTTAATTGTGTCGAGTCTCTGAAGCTAATGACAAATGCTGCGCTGTTCGACTTCGACCACCGTTGCGGTTTGTAATGTCCGAGCGATCGCATAAAAATTCACATTTTATTAAATTTCCTATAGAAACTGATTACTAATAATAAATCGTTTAGTAATTCATTTTGAGATTTATTACTATCACCCGGCCATTTACCGGGTGCTGGTGATGGTTGGAAAAAAAAATCATTCCATCCAGCACAAATGTGTGTGTTCACTTTTGTGACACTGTATCGCTCTTAGATTTCAATTCAATTTCAATCCGAACAATGATTACAAGGGGGATCTGAGTGTACAGTACAAGTCAATTGATTGACACTTTTTACATGTCCTTGATTGTTGGGCTGCCCGAACGCAAACAATCAGGATATAAATTTTCTATCTCCCATTGAGCTGCGAGTGTAATTTCAGTCGCCAAAGGACATGTTGATGAAAAAAAAACGACCAAATCTCTTTGGAGAAGTTTCGCCGATGCTATAAATCGTGTCCGCGTTCGCATTCGATGTTGCGACGATGTTTTTCTTTCAAAACTCAATTTGCGATAATAAATCGCCAAATTTTGACGTTTTGTGCCTCTGTTGTTCAATATTTTTAATCCATCTACCCGTTCAGGCAGCAGAGACAGAGTTGTCCTTTGTTGGTTTTGTTTCTTCAGTTTGCAGTGGCCGACTTCTTGGTTTCGTGTTGGTGGTACCTTGTCGCCGCCAGTGGCACTGGACTGTTGTAGTTGCCGTCCGCTTGTCTACCGTTCGTGTTCAAATATCCGCATATATTAGGGAATTGAGTTGGACATCGTTTAGCTTTCATAAATTTGATGGCCATAAAGCATTTTTTTCCGTTCTATTGTTGGGGCCAGTGAAAAAGATCGAATAAAGAAAAATAGGCCGGCATTTGGCCGTTTTTGCAGAAGATTGCTTCTGGACACTGTAATCTGTCATTGTTTATTTATTAAAAGGTATGGTTAGAAAGAAGGCCTCAACGGATATTCCGATATTGATAGCTAGAACTTGATGACAAGGTACCTACGAGTAAAATAGACCATGGGTGCTTTGAAAGGATCGAAGTCAGGCCCGATCAGATTGGTATTGAAATGTCCGATTTAAAATGTTGCTTTGAAGAAAAACTAAGAACCCCCTTCCGCGCATACACCCGGATACCTTTTTTGAATTCTGAAATGCAGTAAATTCGCAATAGTACTAGAAAACTTCTTAATAGGTCCCCAAAAACCTATTTAACGGAAGTCTGGAACTTCTTTTGATCGGATCACAGGGATCTTGTCGACCCAGACTTACGAATAATAAAAATGGTTCTTAGCAAATATTTTGTGCGAAGTTCGAATCTATAAGTAGTTCTAGGAGTTTTTTTTTTATATAGGCTACTCTGTGACTGTGTGTGGGGTGCCGTGGCGTAGTAGTTAGTGTATGTGCTTACTACGCCGGAGGTCTGGGTTCGAATCCTGCCATCGTCACCTGAAAAAAAAGACTCGTTCTTTTTTACGGTCTCCACCTCCGCGAGGGTCTGACAAGCCCTCCGAGAGTATCATTTGTCTTGGAAAACTTCTCAAAGTGCCGTTCGGATTCGGCAAAAAACTGTAGGTCCCCTTGTATGTGAAGAAATCAACACACACAGCATACATTGTTGAGAAGTTGGCCCTGGTTCACTTCGAGCTGTTGCGCCACTCTATTTATTTATTTATTTACTCTGTGACTGTGGGTAAAATTAAATAATGCACTTGACCGGAAAGAGTACGAGCTGGGTGTTGTCGTCGATGTTTAAATAGTTTTTGATTCAGCTAGACGATACGGTGTTACACACAAAGTGGATTTAAGATAAAAAATAACAATATTCCCAACTAACATACTATTGAGTGTAACACTCTAAAAACGTCAAAATGGCTCTTATAAGACTCTTATAACGTTCTTGATACTCTTCGAACATAACCTCTTTCTATAAGATACAAAAATGGTCTTGTACAAAGCACTCTTCTTAAAGGAATATTACTCTAATAGCGCTTAAATCTTCTAACAAGAGTATATTTAGCTCTTATAAGACTCTTGTTATAAGAATTCAACTCTTCTAGAGTTTAAGGTTTGTAATAAGAATCTTATAAAAGCGTAGACCTTGTAATAAGAGTGCAACTCTTGTGCGAAGATTTCTAGGTACTCTGATAAATAAACTTCACTACTTCGATCATTGTCTGTACAAGTAAAAAGTACAATTTTTTCTTCGTTAAAGGGTTACCAAATACCTTTCATCTCAAAACAGACCGAAAAGAAGTATGACAATTGTCATTTGAGATTTTTGTCATTTTTGTGATTGCCAGCCGATTTATTTTAAGTGGCATGGCAAGCAATGTTTGTGGGATTTTTGAATATAATCAAAAGATAAATAAGAGATTTTGAAATACATTTTATTAACTTTTATGGATTGCGAAACTATATCGTTAAGTAATTTTTGCCTTTATTTTTGTATAAAAAGAAAAAGGTCAAGTTTTAAAATGCAATAGTCTTTTATTATTTTTGATGCGCTTTATTTTTCATAAGCCAAATAAGCCTTACCTTAGCGTATATGTTCATTTTTTACCGCACCAAGATTGAATGCACCATAATGTATGAAAAATCCTTTTGAAAAGGTAATAAGAAAGTTATGCCATTATACAACGCCTTCGTACAAATCGGTTTTGATTTTTTTAAGTATTTTTTTCTCTTTTCGTCTTTAAGCTCTTAAGAAAATATAAAAAAAATTACTTACTTTTGCAGCATAATATGTTGTTTCCTAGAAAAAAAAAGAAAAACAATGTTGTTTGGCAGAGGTAGCAATGAGAGTACGGCTCCTAAAACAAGAGTTATTGTTTCCTTATTAAAGTTTGATAACACTTAACTAGGTCATTTAATGCTTGTAAGGCTCTTATAAAACGTTAATAACACGCTATAAGAGTGAAATTCTAAGAACTTTACTCTTTCACAACTCTTATAAACAGGGATAGGATTTTAGTGACTTTGCCTTTTTTTTGCGCGATCGTATGGCACCATATATTTTAAACAAATCCGTTTGAAGTCCTGTAGGTGCCAAATATATGTATGTTGAAGTAAAGCACGGTCGTTAAAGTCCTGCAGATAAAACAAAAGCTATTTGGCAACAGCAAACTGCACAAGACTGGAGTGCTGGGGCTGGAGATAATAGATCAAATAAGTTGTGTAATTAAAGGTGACGCGATCCGTGAGCTCCGTGAAAATATTGAAGTAGATGTAGTCCTTCAGAGCTTTTAAGACGTTTTTGAAGGTCAATCGCAGGCAGTTGTTTCCTGAGAACTTTAAAAAGCTCATCGTAGTTCAGTGTTACTACAGTTTAGTGTAAAAACTTAAAATAAACAAGTTTATTTAAATGAATGCCTTTTTCTGCCTATTTAGTTCTTTGCCCTTTTTCAATTTTTTGGGTCAACAAAATCCTATCCCTGCTTATAAGGCTTTTCTTTTTTATTCTATTCTTTCGGAAACCAATTCAAATAAGCCAGAAAATGTGAGTGTGTTGTAGAAAGCGGGCAAGATTAAGCATCGTTTTTAACGTTTTTTTTTGGCAATTTGTAGTTTTTTATGCGTGATGCACAACTTTTTCATACTTGGAAGCTATGATAAAGCAAAATTACATCAAAGTTCTGATTACCGAAGCAGAAACTAGTTAGTCCGTGAGAACTTGGGAAATTGGGGCGGTCTAAACAGCTCGCGCACTTATGGCTCCCACAGTTTTCCACTTATTTTATTTTCACTTTGAAATTCTCTTCCCTAGTCTCCTTTGTTTTTTTTTTGTTCTTTACAAAGGATTTTGCAAAGTATATTTTTTGACGAATTTCAGATAAATCCCACGTAACAAATGTTAAAAATGAATGTAATAAATGTTAAAAATGAAAGGAATTGTATTGTTTAATTGTCCAATACCAATACTTTTAAGTATAACATCTTATTCATAATTATCGTCTTAGATAAACTAATGTATTATGGGTTAAAGCTCCCTTATAAAAATACTATTTTTATGGGGAAACTTTTATTGGCCCATTTTATGCTATTAAATGGTTGCGCGAAGTCTTTTAAATCCTTTTTTTCTTTTCAGCGCTTCCGGGAAAATAGTTAATTGCGGAGATAAGATTCGAACATCCTTCGATTTATTCATTCACCTTTACCTATGTTACTATATGTGCGGTTCGTTTCGTTAATTAAGGCAGTTTTTTGTCCTTCTATTTCAGTTCCCCTTTAATTTCATTTGGTTTTTTTTTATTAAATTTTTATTGTGATATGTTTAAAAAAAAAAGTGCTTTAATACCGTAGTTTTCTGATAGTGCAAAAAGTGTTGTGTAAAGTGCATGAGTAATGCATGAATTGCATTAAAAAGCAGAGAAAAAAACGTGAAAAAAAGTTTCGTTCTGTCCAGTAAGGACAAAATCTCTGTCTAGGTTAGGTTAAGCTTTCGGTTTCGGGTGTGTTCGGTCATTAAAAAAATAGCACCCAATGCTCGATACATCAAGCAAGCAACATCAAGAACTTTACAGACGTTCCCAACTTAAGGTAAGTGATACAATATTAAATCTAGTTCTTTATATTTCGAGTACGAACAAGAAACTGGATATTGTTAGCCCAGAAGTTTAAAAGCAGTTTATGTAGTAAACCTCAAAAGGTAGGCATACCTAGGGTACTTCACATTCAAAAAGATACGTTATTAGTATAGGTAAAAGGTAAAAGGAATGTAGCCATTCTGATTTATGGATTTGAAGCCGTCAAACATACATATATCGAGCCCATTTAATTTAACTCAAACTCCGCACCGTATTCGACAATTTATTACACTTTTTTCTCCAGTGGCACACTCGCTTGTGCACCCATCAGCCAATGGAGTGTGTATCTGCATGTTTTGCTACACTTTCCACTTCCAGAAGCATGACTTTGAGATTTAAATCGCTCGCCTTGTCATCACCGCATACCATATACCGGCACCAGGCACATGAGGAAAAGTTCAAGAGGCAAGGTGGCAATCTCAGGTCGGCAAAACAAAACCCCGCGCACGCTTGTAAAATATTCTTTTTGCAATCGAAAGAGAAAAGCCTTCCTATATGAATACCTACACATGTACCAAACTTTTGATCGCCCGGTCTTCTTCGGGATGTTGTAGCATCGTGTCGTGCACAATGTGTGCTCGAAAAAATTTGCATGAACAGATTTATAGGCTTCCGATAAAGAGATGGAGAGCGATTACACCCTTTTTGGATGGGTTTTTACGGGTCTCCTTGCCGCTCAGCCACCATCTACAACTCGTCGCGAAGTGACATTTGAATAATTTTTCAGCATCACATCGGAAAGATACCAACCAGTGCTTTGCTAGTACCCGTCTTTGGGGCCACAAAAGGATTTACATATGTTAAAAGAATTGTAATACCAGGGTACTCAATAATGTTGGCTTGTAACGTAAGTTGCGGGCTTGTTGTAAGGGCTACTCTCCCCTCTTTTATACTGACGGAGAGTGCACACTCGAAATGGCAATATGTAAATACTTTTATTGTCATTCGGTGAATAAAGAATATTTTTTGAAGTTCAGTTTATGCACTGGACAGTCGAATGGCTGCTTCTGAGTTGGACAATGCTTCGGATGTTGATGTTGAGCTCTTTGAAAAATTATCGAACACCTGTACTCACGAGCTACGATCTTATATTTTTTTATCTTCATTTTTTTTTTTTTTGCACTCGACACTGAAAAGTCGTTGGCTTTTGCATAGCTGGCATGACGGCATATTGTACCTTCTGTTGAGTGTCGCTAAAATGGAGATATTTGTCCACTGGGAGTTGACTAGGCTTAGAATGCCGCAGCGCAGCAACATAGACAACAGGCAGTTGAGGTGAATACAATTGGCTCTTTTGATTTGAATACAAATTTGCGTTTGCGAAAAGGCGAATAAAAACTGATGGTGCTGATTGAATGAATGTTGCAAAAAATGCAATGCAATGGTTTCTTTTTACAAACTAACAGTTAATTAATTTTAATAAGACGGCAAACGTTTTGATGTTTTCATTACCATACTCACTTGTAATAGGATCATTCATTAAAAGTTATTGATTTTCAGTACACAGTGGCTGCTACTGATGGTACATCAAAGCAACACGAAAAGTACATCTGTGTGCCAGAACTCGTTATTACCGCATAATACCTTTCGAGTAGGAGATGCATCCGAACACAATACAATTTTAATCCAATGTTTAAGTAGATACCTATACCTAACTTGGGTTGTTCTTTCAACTAAGTTCGTCTTTTAATTATAACTAGAAAAGGGTAGATATTTTATTTATATAAACGAAGAATTCGCACCTACACTTGCTTTGAATTAAACACCATTTTTGCAGTTTAATGAATTGAATTGACCCACCTGTATACCTGCCTAAACGCAAAAAGGAAAAGGAAATAGATGGGGGGCAGAAAACATGTAGGTACATATATCAGTATACCTGATCGAAAACAAATGCTGCTGAGCAATGACGGAACGTTGAAACCCTGCGTACAAACATCGAACTTTGACAAGTGTTAAAATTTTCTAAATCCACCCACAGACGCGCCCACAATCGGTCGTCTAAATGTGCAACTACATCTAGTTCTTTCAAAACTCTAAGACGTCGTGAAAAGCTAAAATTTTGTAAAACGTAAGAAATAAAAATAAAATTGGCGGACCGCCCCTTGTGGGTGTTGCGTCGATTTAATGAATTAAGTCCTTCAAATTGTGCAATTTATTTAATATTTTCGTTCCAAATCGAAAATTTTTAACCTAATATATTATAAAACACTTAATTCTACATTTGGGTTAGGTTAGGTTAGGTTAGGTTGATGGATGCACTTTTGACAATAGTCACGGCTTCACTTAGACCAGCAGTTGGGTCCATTGTGTCCATTGGGAACCTTCTTAATACCTGGAACGAAAACAGAAATAGACCGCTGTTAGAAGCTCAGAGTTCCGCCCTCTTGGACCCATCCGGATTTGTATACAAATCTTAGGAGGTCCTTTAGATCTACATTATTTAGATCTTCGAGCTCGTTGAAGAAGTAGCTGCCGAGGATACTACGCCTGATGCTGTTTAGGGCTGGGCATTCGCAGAGCAGATGACGAACAGATTCAATTTCTTCAACGTCCCTGCAGCTTCTGCAGTAATCGTTATGCGGTATGCCTAGCCGCTCAGCGTGTAGACCCACAGCGCAGTGCCCCGTGAGGATTCCCGTGAGTACTCGGATGTTCCTGCGGGCTAGTCCGATCAAAAATAGTGATCTCTTTTTGTTTACCGCTGGCCATAGCTCACAAGGGAGCTCACAAGGGAGTCTGCACGTATCAAGTTCTGTCCAACGTAGATTGGTTCTACTCAAGGATTCAGTTTCTAACCTACGTGCTATCGAACTCAGCGGGACTCTTATGGATTTGAGGGCTAGAGATGCATTCATTCCAGACCCAAATCTCGCAAGCTTGTCCGCTTCTTCGTTTCCCGATATATCGGTGTGACCTGGCACCCAACACACAGTTACAGTGTTGCCAAGTGATAACTCGTCCAGAATTTCCCTGCATAGTTTCACAGCCCTTGACTTTACCACGTCTGATTCCAAGGCTTTAATTGCCGCTTGGCTATCAGAGTATATGGTGATGGTCTTGTTTGCGGGGCCGTATTTCTTCAGCTCGGAGGCAGCTTCGATTATGGCTGCCAGCTCCGCCTGAAAAATGCTGCAGTCGTCATTGATTCGGAAAGATTTACCTAAACCCAAATCTCCACAGAAAATGCCCGCACCGGTTCCGACGTCCATCTTAGAGCCGTCGGTATATACGGCGATCTCGTCGTCTCCTGTAATGGTCTTATCTTCCCATTCACCTCTTTCAGGTATTCTGGTAGCGAATCTCCTGTTGAAGGCGAATGTCATAGGTAGGTAATCTGTGACTGGGGTGTTTGTGGAGGCAGCCCACTGAGTTTCCACAGAGGCGTGTCCATAAGATCTTGAGGACCACAGTCCGGATTCCCTTAGGCGAACAGCTGTTTTAGCTGCCTTGCTGCTGCAGTATATGTCCAAGGGGGTGAGGTTGAGTAGTACCTCCAGTGCCGCGGTGGGTGTGGTCCTTAGGGACCCTGAAATACCCATGCAGGCTGCCCTTTGAACTTTGGTGAGGCTAGAGAGATGACACTTTCTTTCCGTAGCCTTCCACCATACAACTGCACCGTAAGTTAAGATGGGTCTTACAACCGCTATATACATCCAGTGTACCATGTTTGGTTGCAGTCCCCACATGCTTCCGAACGTTCTGCGGCAGGCGTATAGTACCACGTATGCCCGCTTGACACGATCTTTTATATTATCCCTCCAGTTGAGTTTGGAGTCTAATATGACGCCCAGGTATCTTACCGATCTGGATAACGGTAACTCCACTCCCCCCAGAGTTGCTGAAGGATGGAACTGCCCTTTTCCTTGTAAACAACACAACTTCCGTCTTAGAGGGGTTAATTCCCAGTCCTCGACCCTCAACCCATTTTTCAACAATGCGAAGTGCGTAGCTGAGTCGGTCACTGAGGATTGGTGGGAGTTTACCTGGGATCAGGATTGCTACATCGTCTGCGTATGCGCTCACAGTGAAGCCTTCCCTCTCCAGGGTTTTCAGCAATTCGTCCATTACCAGGGTCCATATAAGCGGAGATAGGACACCTCCCTGCGGTGTTCCTCTGCTGACGTTTCGTCTGCTGCATACTTCGCCTAGGTAGCAGTTTATCTTTCGTGTGCTTAACATGAGCCCGATCCAGTCGCATAGACTGCTATCTAGGTGGGCGTTTCTCAAGCTGCGCAATATCGCGTCTGCCTCAATGTTATTAAACGCCCCCTCTATGTCTAGAAAGGCACCCAAAGTGTACTCCTTGTGTTCCAGGGATTTTTCTACTACTGTTACTACTCTATGTAGTGCAGTGTCAACCGATCTGCTTCTCATGTACGCATGCTGTGATTTTGATAAATAGTTATCACCAATCAGCTCTCTCACATACACGTCAATAAGCCGTTCCAACGTCTTGAGTATAAATGAGGACAGGCTTATGGGTCGATAGTCCTTTGCCGTAGAGTGGTTTGCCTTCCCTGCTTTGGGGATGAATATCACTCGGACTTCTCTCCAAGCTTTGGGAATGTAGCACAGCTTAAGGCAGGACTTGTATACGTTACTCAACCATGGAATGATAGTTTCCCCTGCTTTTTGGAGCATTATTGGGCGGATGTTATCCATCCCTGGTGCTTTAAAGGGATCGAAGGAGTTGATCGCCCAGGCCAGCCTTTTTACATCGGTTATAGCCCTGATCTTTTCGTCCTTCATCTTTTTCCGCGAGCCTTGCGCTACTGTAGCGTAATCCTCATAGGTATCGAAGCACCCTGGGAAGTGAGTTTCCGCCAGTAAATCCAGCGTTTCCTTGTGTGTCGAGGTCCAATCGCCCTCAGTCTTCCTGAGTGAAGATAGCGGTATAGGCGCTTTGGATAAGACTTTTCTCAGTCGGGACGCTTCAGTTGTTGTTTCGATTGATTCGCAGGAATTCTTCCATGAGTTCCTCTTGGCGAATCTGATCTCTTTTTTCAGGATTCTAACGCTCTCCTTATAGGTCGTCCATTCGATGAGCCCCTCTTTTGCAAGGTTCCATCTGGATCTTGAGCTCTTGATGAGCTCCGCGATCTTGGAGTTCCACCAGGGAGGGCGTTGTTTCCCTCCTGTATTGCTGTTTGGGCAGGATTTTTCGAAAGAGCTGGAGATCATCCCGGTGATGTATTCGACTGTATCGTCGATCTCATGCGCGGTAGTGAGATCTCTGTCTGGGCAGGTGGAGATAGTCCTCCGCAGTTCTTTATTGAACTTCACCCAGTTTGCTCTTTTTGGGTTTTTGAAAACTTTCCTAGCCTGCGAGCCTACCTGTATCTCAAAGAGTATCCAGCAGTGATCTGATAGTGATGCCTGCTTAGATACTCTCCAGTTCGTTACTTGAACAGAGCTGTTCTGAGACACGAAAGTTACTTCCAAGACTTCCCTCCTATTCGCTGTAATGAAGGTGGGATCATTTCCCCTGTTACATACTAGAAGGTTGGAGCTAAGGACAAAATCAAACAGAACCTCGCCTCTGGCGTTAATGTCTGAGCTTCCCCAGATCGTATGATGGGCATTGGCATCACAGCTTAAGACTAAGTTCTTCTTACCTTGTTCGGACGCTGTCACTAGCGTCTTCAGAGATTCCGGGGGGACCGAGGTACCGTCGTCAAATGGCATGTAGACCGACGCTACCGTGTAGTTCTCGTCCGTCCCTCTAACCTCCACCACCATTAGGTCACCTGTGCAGAAATGAGATAACATTAATACATGAACGTTCTTATTTGCTACAATACAGGTTCTCGCGGTACCTTTATTTTTCACATTATACAGTGAGAAATTTTTCGACCCTAATCCTAAAACCCTGTTCTTTTTGTCAATCCAGGGTTCTTGGATTAGGGCTAGGTCCAGCTGTTCCCTCTCGAGGAACAGCCTCAGGTTGGCTGTGGCAACCCTACTGTGATGGAGGTTTATTTGGATCACCTTCATCATTGTTCTCCACCTCCAACGCAGTGTCCGTCGCCTTCGTTGCTTCTGCAGTCCGCTTAATCAGCTTGAGGGTTACCTCGCTAGCTGCAAAGGACAACAGAAGCTGTTTTTCCGCCTTTAGGTTCCCGGGCAGGTCGCCGAAGGCAACAATATAGCCCCTGAAACCATTTCTCGGCTCTTCCTCGCTTATAATTTCCCAATCCTGCATCGGAATCTGGGGGTTTTGTGCTTGCAGCACGCGGAGGATGTCATCTTTAACTATTCCCATCTCCGGAATAGTCAGCCTACCCTTTGCCCTGTTTGGAACCTGGTCTATTGGAACGGCTTTAAGTTCCGCACCATCCCAAAGCTGTAGTCCTTCCACTACTGTCTTGGCAAAGTCATTTGAAGGTTGGTCCTTGCAGTCGATGTACGTAATGCCTTTAGACCATTTCATTCTGCCGTAGGTCGGGGCACTAGTACCCGTGTTTTTCAGAATGTGGCTGATGATAGCTGCCCCGAGGGCTTGCTCAATCTTCCTGCCACACTCAACACTGTACTGCCCGCTTGGTTTCTTGGAGTCTACTACAGCAAGCTGTAGTGGATTCCTTGTCACCTCGCTATACTGGCCCGCCCGGCTCGTACTTGGCTTGCTGGGACTTCTCACTGTGGTGGCGCCCCATTTCGCCTTCTTCGGCGTCCTTGAAGTGTCCTCAGAAGATCGTGTTCTCTTCGAGGCGAACGCTTCTCTTCTATGCCTTCCGGCATTGCCTTTCTGCAACCCGCTTGGGCCCGGTTTGTCACTGGGTCCTTGGGTTGCAGTTCCTCTTCCGGTAACAGGCTTTCTGTTGGTTCCGAGGGATGTCCTAGTAGCGGCATCGTCCCTCATTTGGGTTACACAAGTTTTGGGCTAAGCCCGCATTAAGAGGCATAATTTTAGAAAAACCCATAATTTTCCAGAAAAACATGGATTTCGACGGCTTTTTAGTCTCACTAATACACTACACCGGATACCATTCTAGATATCTGTCATACAAAGATTAAGGCCACGCCCATCATTAGGAGTCGATTTTACATAATTATTGAAAAGCCACACCCCTAAAAAAAAGTAAAAAATACGGAATTAAATCAGTGTGGCCTTAGGTCCACCATCGATCAAATATGCACACTGCTGCAGATCTTGGAGAAAAACCCAGGAATTTCTAATCGATACACACCATCTTTTCATCGATTTCAAGGCCGCGTATGACAGCATCTGTAGAAACAAGATATATAGGGCAATGTCTAGTTTTGGGATCCCTGCCAAGCTCGTCAATCTGCGAGGATTACAGTGGAATATTAACGCTGTTCCGTCAACGTTGGTGAAGGCTTAACTGATCCCTTTCACATCGAAAAAGGATTTTCACAAAGCGACGCGCTTTCATGTGACTTTTAAGGTATTAAGCAGAACTCCCGCGCCAACACCAGAGGCACAATGTTTTAAAAGTTCGACGTAGGCGACATTGAAAGCCTTCGTGAGTATTGGGACGGAAGTGGCGAATATGAGTTTAACAGTCAGCTGTCATCAAGAAAAGACACCCAACACTGACATCTTGGACAAAACATCACCATCGACAGCAATAACTTTGAGGTAGTTAGGGACTTTGTCTACCTGGGTTCCGCTATCAATTCAGACAATGACGCCAGCGCTAAAATCAAACGAAGGATAACTCCTGCCAATCGCTGTTTCTTTGGGCTAAGAAGGCCATTAAGTAGCAAGACCCTCTCTCGAGCAACTTAAGTGTCCATGTATAAGACCCTCATCATCATACAGTCCTGCTTTACGGTGTAGAAGCATGGACCCTGTCAAAGGCGGTTGAAATCAATTTAGGAAAATTCTGCGAGCGATTTAGGGTCCCGTCTACATAGAGGGAAAGTTCGGACGAGGAGATATAACATCGAACTGTACGGGCTGTATAGTGACACCGATCTAGCCATCGGTGTAACCGATTGGTGTCGCTGTACAGCCCGTACAGTTCGATGTTATATCTCCTCCTCCACTCTCCATCCATGCAGACGGGACTATAAATCGTCCGAAGAATTTTCCTCACGAAGCAGCCTAAAGTGTTTTCATCCGCCTTTGCCATGAGTAGGGCGTATTGTGCTAAAAAATTTTGCTCACAACAGCCGCAAAAGTTCGGCCTTTTGTTTATTGTCCTTAGAAGTTTTTATATGAAGCCCACAGTCAAGTAGTCTTTTTGAGGTGAATAGGTGTAGCAGGAACCAAATTTTTTTTTACAAAAAATTTTATTAGCATTTGAAAAAAACATGGATAGTAAATATTGCAGATGATCATAGGCAAGCATATTTTCAATTGCATATGTTCGGAATAAATGGTGGTAATACAAACAGACCATACGGCCCTCGTTCTGTACAAGAATATAACGCTAAGAATGCCATACCTATCTAATAACACTGTGATAAGTGACCAAGTGATTTTCATGCCGGTATCTTCCATAATCGTACCATTCCTTCTTAAACCTGGAGACACGCCAGGTTTAAACATAAGGACATTAATCCTAAGAACATATTGATATGTTGCGACAAGAAATAAAACAACACGCAGGAGTCGCTGAATGCACCCATCGATTTACTCTACAAACGCACCCGCTCGATTCACTAAACGAACATACCAAACTGTCATTCCAGTCATCTGACAGCAGCTGTCATATTCGAAGTTCGAATTTCGATTTCCCCTCCTTGGAATTCAGCGGAGGAGTACCAGTGGGAAGTTGCCAAAGGGGAAGTATGGAACGTACTAGAAGGTGCTTAGTTTTGTATAAATACACGGGTGACAGGCTCGTACGGACAGTTATATTTGAAACGTGGACTTGTGAAAATCGGTAATAAATTAAAAAGTGATTGAGTTGAAATTGATTGAGTTGAAAAGTTTGTTGAATTCTAAATAGTAAAGTTGAATAACAGTGTGATCTGAGTTTAAATAAGTTTGTTTGATAAATAAAGTGTTTCATGGTGTGATTATAAAAGTGAAATTGAGTTTTATTCGACGAACCCCAGGCCGGAAATATTACAATATACAATTCCCGAATAATTTTTAGGCTTTTGTCCCTTCTAGCCGCTAATATTTACTTTTAGGTATTTTGATAGGTGGGAAATATAGGTATAGCCTAGTTTTGTTTTGTCCAACATAGAACATAAGCTAGCTAAGTTCACAGCCTAATTTGGGGAGAGATCGATAAATGTAAGAAAGCGAATAACCGCTCAAAAATATTGCGTTTAAAAACTGCCCAGATGTCAAAAAAGGAGAGATTAAGGCGGTGATACTTTTTCATTACGGTGGGCATAAAACTGACTTCTATTTATTCCGTCTCTTTGAAATTTATACTAACTAAATACCTATGCGAAAAAAACCTTTAAATAGGTATCGCCTAAAATTCCATTCGGACTATAATAATTCTATACTAACCATACTGCAGTATGGGTTCATCTAGGTAAACAACTGCACCTTATACTGAACTCAATAATATACTTGGAGTCCATTGTCCACTAATTATATCCACAACAATATCCCTATTAGCCATCACTGTTGCAGTCTCATGACATGACATGCTTCCAGCACCATTCAAAGCCGGTTGAAACAACAGTGACACCATTCGCACTAGCACTACTTGGAACAACGCGCTCCACCAACAGAAAAGCAGTCCAGTGTTCAACGACACTGCCATCATCTTATTTTTGAAGTTGGGTGTGGAATTTTATATGAACTTGGCCGGTCTCCCATTGCGCGTCTGCTCCCGTTTCGCGCGATGAGAACACAATTCGATTTCGTCGAATATCGTTTGCGCGGTAGTCGAAACGGTCATGGGTTGTAGCTGTATTGTACCCCCGCACGAAACATGAGATATCATCCCATTGTTGTCAAAAATGTTTATCATATAAAGTGGACATATTGTTTGCATTCGTCGTGAAGTCATCTTGCGCCGGCCACAGCGGCCACAACCGCATGAGAGTGAGGAAACTCACTCCAGAACCAACAGAGTCCCATTCGACATAGCATAACCTATAAAACGGCGGAAAACAATATGTTTAGTGGAACGCTGATTTATTGCCGTTAATAAACAGGGATACAAAATCGAGTGCAAGCGGTGAGTCTTCTTGGTCGATCTTGTTTCCTTCCAGGAAACTCATGGAGTTATCCCGATGACAACAACTTCCACTCTGATAATGGCGATGATCGGGCGGGTAAGAGTCGAGGTTCAAACCAAGAGCCCAGGGCCCTTTTTGCGTGTAATATATTGGTTCTCGAATCCTAAACACAGGTCGCAGGGTTTTACTACATCGCAGTGCTCCAGACTCACATGCAACAGAAAAGGAGAAATGTTTTATTCATGGATTCGCTATATGCGAACTCTGGCGCGTTGGGTGCCATGCTGTCCTCCACCTCTTTGCATTCAGATTCCAGATAGAAGGGCGATGCATGAATGACTCCGGCCTGGCTACACACTCTGTACTGCCAGCGTACTCTAACTCTCAAATCTCAATGCTATTCTGCTGCGTCTGGCGGCGGCGCGCGGCACGCTAGCTTCTGTGTGTACGCGACGCGCAAACTCTCGCCTCTCTTCGTGATCCCAAATTACGAATTTTATTGTGTTCGAGGATTATGTCCGACAATGTTCGACAGGAATGCTCTTTGCTTTATGCAAATTCCAAACAAATCGATTTGAACGTTTGTATTGAAAGTATTTGTTTTTTATTGTTTTGTCTCTTCGTTTTGATCTGACTTTTCTCTATTGGAGCATCATGTTGTGATGTTACGTTGTAGAATTTAAAAAACAAAACACTCAAACAAAGTGAGGTGCCACAAGGTTGGACACAAGGCTGATGTTTGTTTTTGATTTGAAAATTGGTCTTTGGTAGCTGAGATGAAGATAATGGAATTGGTGATATTAAGGTAGAAGCATGAAGTGGAGTGAGCTATTTGACGTTTCTATCTTAAAATCTCTGCATCGAAACTGGTATCTAGTCCTTTGTCAATGAGAATGTGAGTAGAATTTGTTTTGTAAACTCATAATGTGTAAGCTCATTGCGAGTGGAATGAGGAAGAAAGGAGCTGCCGACGCGACAGTCTCCGCAAGTATTATTCCTTATTACAATTTTTGAGAGGGATCCAATTCGTTCGCTTTCTGTTTTTGATTTAAAATATAAACTTAATAATTCTGTTTTTTCTTCAAACAAATGACCCCCTCTTCCCCTCTAAGGACACGCAATGACCTTTTCATAAGTTTATCAAGTTATCTCTGTTTTAACTTGCCGTATGATTGTTTTAGTGTGAATTTTTAGAAAGCCCTACAAAAAACTCAACTGCGTTAGTTGATCTTTGCGGCCTAGGCGTCAAATGTCTATCGTTGAACTACACTACACTCGTTTTGTTGCAAGTTGCACGTCTTGGCGGAGCATGGATGAAAGTCAAATTACTTGATTTCTTAAAAAAAAAACGATGGCAAAAAAACCCAAAGGAAAAGCCCAAGTTCTGGGAACTTGTTATCATTTTGGGTTTTCGACCTCATAAGAGGAGAATACTTGGCTGAATATGCGCCAAGACATTGCTCAAGGCTTAAGCTACCTCCATTTCTCGCTGGCTCTTGTTTTTTCACTAGGTCCGAAACTGTTGGCAAGGTCGGACGTTAAAACGGACCTTAATTTGAGCATTAATCTACTACACAGCTTAAAACAATTGTATTTTTAAAATGGTGGTTTTGCACCACCCTGGATGATTTTCATGCCTTAATCCAAAAAATAAAATTTTGTTTTTAGTGGTCCGTCCGAAAATGGAAAAGGGACCTCTTATGGTATCGTTGTCCGTCCATCCGTCCGCACCTGTAACTTTTGAACGTTAAGTCGTAGAAAGATGAAAGTTGATACACTTATAAAGTCGATGAAAAGAATGAGAATGCATACAATGGCAATTTTTTATATACACGCATATTGGTTTTATAACAGTATTGATGGCAAAAAAGACAAAAAGTGTTTTGGTCTTTTTTTTTTGCAAAAAGTCTTACAGCCAGAAGAAAGAAAATTAAAATATGCATAAAAAAAAATTTGGATTTTCATAATAAAATCGAATTTTTGCAAAATATCGAAAAGTTTTTGAGAAATAAGGAATGAAAAATAAATACCCATTTTTTATGTGTTTAACGTCATAACTTTTTCATCACCATATCAAAAATCCGGTATTAGGCTGCCTTCTAACATATAAGGTAGCCAAAGACAAAGCAAGTTTTGGTTAAACGATTTGAAAACTGTAGTTTTGGCGTATTTTCGAAAGAAAATCGTAAAAAAAATATTTTGTCCCCATCACTATCTCCGAATAGCATCAGCCAAATGAATTGAAAAAAATCACACACATCAAGAATTATTCGTAATTTTCAAGAAATCTATAGGAATTTTCAAATATTTAGCAGATTCTGAGATTTAGCTCGAAAACTTCAAAAACATTTCAACAAACTAACTCGATAACTGTAACATATGCCGTTTTGAAAAAAAAAAAAATATTAGACATAGACGATTTTTTGTAGTTCGAAAGAAAAATATAGAGGGTCTAAAATATTACGTGGTTTTTGAGATATGCTTAAAATAATTTAAATTGATTAACTCAAATGGAAGTGCTAAAAAATGCTTATAACTTCTAAGTTGGTTCTATCTAATCAACTTAATTTTACGCAAGCGCAAACCACTGAAGTAGAACGTAGAAACCACTGAAGTAGAAATATTAAAAAAAATTTAAAACAAAAAACCAATGTCATTTTTTAGTTTTTTTTTACAAAAAAAAATCAAAAAAATTTATTCGTCACCCTGCGTCTCAATAAAAATTTGAGTACCTAAACTTGAGATTCGGCTAAAATAAGGACAGTAGACTTGTAAAAAAATCTTCATATTAATTAGAGTAAGACTAATGAAATCTATTTTAAAAATTTTAAGCCCGAATACCGGGCAAACAGTCAAAAACCTCCCATTTATTTACTCTGCAATGGCAGCATTTAATAACTCGTACATACAGATCTCATACATATTTTTTCCTAAAATTGCACTCAAATATTTTATAAATATTATATAAGCGAAACAAATGAGTTTTCGAGATGCGCTTGAAAAAGTGCCATACAGTCCAAGATCGCCATTAAATGAAAAGAAAAACAAAGTCGTATACTATACCTACCAAAAAACATAGATAGCCGACAAAGATAGCCGACGGACCGCTCCTTGTATGACTTCATACTTGACGGTCATTTTGATTCTAAAACCACCAAAAAAAACTCTTCGGTGTGTCCCTTCCTGTACCATCTAAGCGGGAAGCTTTATCTTTTCGACAAACAAATCATGAATATTATGTCTTTAATATTTTAAAATTTTAAACAAAAGCATAGCAAATATTTCAAATATTGAACGGTTACCGAGACAGTAAAAATATTTAACTTGATTGCCTTGATTATACTACCAGAAGCCAAATGAAGCCTTGATGTACAGAAAGCCAAATTGTACAGAAGTCCATCTTAATATAAACCCAAGTGCTAAACACACTTTAAGAATAAATAAGAAATAATAAAAATTTTCGAAATATAAGTATAATAAACTTCAAACAAAAAATTGTCCCAAGTCGGGTGATGTTGTTAATGTGGCGCAGGAAGGGAAATGTATTTGAATGAAGACAGCGAAATAGTTTCGTCCGTTGTGACAATTGGGATCTAAAAGAGAGGGAGATCACCAGGTTCTTGATCCTACGAAGAGAGTTTTTAAACAACCAAAAAATTAGTATGAAGTCATATACCGAGTGACCCGACGGCTTTTGTTGAAGACTTAGCGTACAGTTATTGCTTTATGTTTGTAAATTGTTGTTTTCAATCAGTTTTGGGATATCTGTTTTGAATTTTTTGACTAACAATTTTAGATTTGCACTGCATAGTTTCAAACGCTCAGTTCTTTCGCTTAGTTAATTTTTTAGGTTTTAATTATTTTTAGTAAAAAATGTTGGATTCTGGATTCTTAGAACAAGTTTACTGTACATATATGTCCAAATTGAATTTGTTCGTTGTTATTATGCATAAGTATTATATTTTTTTGAGTGTCCCTTGTAATCCATTATAAATATGTTAACTATATTTGTTGGCCTTATCCAAATTGAAGTTATATCTATTAAAATAAACATAGTATATAAAGTGCCATTTGGCCGCTTACTTTTAGTGTAGAATGATCTACTTTTGGATAGAATAGTGTTTGTTGCTTAAATTTTGAACTTAAAGCTCAAATTCCTAACGCGTCTTTTGTTTGTGCCCAACACAATATATTGGCTCAAGCGGTTATAAATATTGAAGCTCAAGTGGTTTGTTTGTATAAAATTTTGCTAATAAATTATAAGTAGCTCGGAAGTTATAGGCATTCAACGCTACTATTTAACAAGCCAACTGATTTTATGCTTATCTCGAAAAGCAGAACATGTATCAGATCTGCTATAAGGCTTTGCTGGTGCCGTTAAATAATTCCTGAATTCGGCCTTATATCACTTTTCCAAAGTAGTATAACGCCGAATTAGGGAATTCGGCCTTATTTCCCATTGACAAAGTTATATAACGCCGAACTTTGCTTGTGAAATAAAGCCGAACTAAAGAAAACATGAAAATGCCTCCGTTTTCCTGAAAGAATTCTGCGTTATTTCCTGATTTAAAATGAAATAAGATACAAATTTTAAATGTTCGCTTCATTAAAAAAACAGCGAATTTGTAAACTATAAAATAATATGGATCAAAAATTTGCTCGAATTTTCGCTCTATTACATTCTTCTTTACTTTTGAGTGATATAGGTAGAGGAAAGGAGAAAATAATAGTTCCGAAATTCGCGCGAGTTTTCGAACTGTTATTTTCTCTTTTTCATTCGAACGAACTTTTCTTCCTTATTTTTGATTAGCTAATAGCAAAAAAAGGAGAAAATAATAGCTCCAAGTTTCGCGCGAATTTCGGAACTTTGTATTATTTTCTCCTTTCCTTTACCTATCACGGTTATTTCACGACACCGACTTTGGTGCCTGCAAATCGTATAGATAGCGGATTACGCCCGATATTTTATTTTTTTTTCAAAACTAGACACATAACCATTACTAAGATAGAGGTGTATCTAAAGGACACACGTTTTTGTAATTTTTCTGCATTTTTAAGCTTTAAATTTACAAATGTTTTTTTTTCAAATAACGTTATATTTTTGCGTTTTGCAAGACCTAGTTGTGACCAATAGCTTTTTGCAAAAGCACTGAATTTTAAAATGGTGGCAAAATACAGCTTATTACTTAAGTTCTTTAAAAAAAAAGAAATTGAATGCCCTCTATGCGTTTTATACCAAAATTGATCACAAGAAGTGTACCTAATTAGTAAGTTAGTTTTTTAGATATTTGAATTTGTTTTGTCCAGATAATGATTCTAATGGTTATTTTAAGAATTTAAATGCATTTTACATTAGGTAAAACTTTGTGACTTTTTATATTTCTAAATAAAACCAGTGAGTAAGTGCAACAGTGTGTATGAAATAGCTTCGGTCCGTCTGTAACGTACTGCGGTACAGTGGCGTAGCGTGGGTTGGGGCCGCCCGGGGCAGACCCAATTTATGCCGCCCTAGCAATTTTTTCACACACTAAAAAAAACCTTTGTCTACGGTTTCAACGATAGCTATATCTGTACACATGTGTTTGTCACTAAACTTGGTAAAATTTCTCTTAAAAATAATGTCAACTGTTGTTCGTACTACTTTCTACCGAGTGAAGTAAAAATAAAGCCCCACATTTAAAATGTTCCCTAATTAATTACTTTACGATTTCCCAATCCCTAAGCGAATAAAAACTACTTACCTCAGGATATAAAATAAACAAAGTTAGTTACCATTATTGTTTATTTATTTAAACGAAAAATTTTCAGAAAATCAGGTTAATAAATAAATTATTTTAGAACTAAAATGTGCTTAAAAAAATAATTTTTAAGTTAAGGATCAAGTTCAAAATTTTAAATTTAATGATCGAATCGTCCGTCCGTCCGTCTATCTGTCGGTAGGTTTTGGGAAACTTGATATTATGTTCTTTCTAGGTCCCGAAGCAGTACAAGTGTAAAATTTTTTGAAATTCGCCAGCTGACACGCCCACTATACTTAATGACATGAAAAATCAAAGTTATCGTTATTCGTTAATCAAAGTTATCGATATCTTTGCTTAAGTGTATTGTCATTGACATTAAAAAAAAAAAAAACTAAAACCGCCCCCATGGAGGCGTGGTCATATTTAATTTGCATTTTAACAAAGAGTTTTTATTTGATACAATTGTTTTAAATCCAAAATATTTGCACTATAAAATGTTCGGATAATGTGCGTATGCTATCAACTGAAATAAATAAATTTTTGCCACGCCCACTTTTCGGGGTGTTTTTAAGTATATACGAAATTTTTTATATAAAAATGCAACCAACACGTGCGGGTATACAAGATCTCATAAAAATATGAATAGAAAAAAAAACTATGTTATTGAAAAGGGGTTGATGCTAAGCTCCTTTTTTAAGGAAGGAGATTTTTAACTGATAAATTCTAAAATTTAAAGTTAATAGAAACCAAAATTTAACAACCATGATTTATGGCGCAATTCCGAGCTTAACGTCGGTCAATTGGGATGGGGTATCCAACGATTCTCCAAAGAAACTTTCCCTAAAATTTTATTACCCTTTTCATAAGAGCAAAATCTCTTACAAGAAAGAACGTTTATGTATAGTAGAAGAATACCTTAAACAAAATAACTTATTCGCACGAAGACGAAATTCAGTCTCCAGCAGAGATTAAAACGAGCCTGATCGATAATGAACGAACACACAAAAAAAATTTTTTTGATTGTTCGTATTCGTTCGATTTTTTTGTATACTCGCTTTGTGTGTATGGCAAAAGTAGAACCCGCTTGCAATCTTCATGCCAATGTTTTCTAAACTCGGAAGTAATTCGCTCTTGTGTACACGTCCAAAAAGGTGCGAATCACGCACACACAAAAGTATTCGAATGTTTGCAAAAAGAACCGCGGTCAAAAAGATCGATTTTTTCAATGAGTACATACTTTTGTTCAAAGTTCGAACATATTAGTAAGATTGTAGTGAGCGTTTTGTTTTTCCCTGGAAAAATGAAGATCCGGTTGTTTCCATGGAAACAGTCGTTATGATCGTTTGCGGTGCAGAAGTGTTTGTGAGTTTTTGGGTAACTCTGTTCGATCGTACTCGTGTTTTCAACATTTTTCGGTTCGTTTTAATCTCTGGAGCCAGCTATACAATACATAGCTTACACTTACATACTCATATACACAACTTAAAGGGTGCAAAGAGATAAAGTATATTTTCGAATGCAGATTTTGTGTATGCTGCCGGAGTTGTCATTTCTGATGAAATGTAGTGTAGTTGCATACTAAGGACCAGCTTCATTGGATTTTGTTCCTAAGCAATACAAGGAATGTCTGATTACTTACTGTGAAGCAGCGCTAATGCTGAAAAACTTCGTAAATAAATTCATTGGACTAAAAAAGAAATCCGTTTTATAAATTTTATATATAGGTATTTACAAAAAAATGCCGCTCCAAATTTGCCACCCCTAGCAAGTGCCGCCCGGGGCCTGTGAACCCCTTGCCACCCCTCGCTACGCCAGTGCCGCGGTATATCCTATTCCTATTCCTATTCTTCTTTCCATTCCTATTATCCTTTCCATTCCTATTATCCCTTCCATTACTATTATCCTTTCCATTCCTATTCTCCTTTCCATTCGTTTATTTTCTTGTTTTCCATGCCCGTCCCGTTACCATTTGCATCATTTTAAATAGAAAAAATAAAATAAATTCTTCTAAGTTCTTGTTAACTTTTTTTTTAAAAGGGCGTGGCATGTCCTATTCCTTTAACTGAAAATCAATATTAGCATAGAAATATCCAAGTTTGCGGCTAAAATGTACGCCAAACTGCAATTTTTTGGTTCAAATTCAATAATTTTGTGAAATCGCCCTCTAAGGATGGGCGTGGCCAAAAACTGTGTATGCACGAAATCTAAAAGAGTATCAGGTGTACTTTATGCGCTAAATTTTATTTCTTATTCTTTATCCTTAGTAAAGCTAAAAGCAGTCGAAATCCATTTTTTTCTGGAAAGTAATAGGTTTTTATGGAATTCTGCCTCTAAATGTGGGCGTGGCCCAAAACTTTGTATGAACAAAATGTAGAGTATTTTATACATAACATATTAAGTAAATTTTTTTCGATCTGGAACAAGAATATTGAAAAAGTTGCATTTGAACAATTACACTTCAATTCAGACTTGTTATCATAAGAAAGTGCCAAATAATAAATTTCAGCTTTTCACGACGTCTTACAGTCTTGAAAGCACCGGAGGTGTTGCACATTTAGACCGATTAAAGGCGTGTCTGTGGGTGGATTTTAAAAATTTTAACATTTGTATTGCTTCGGATGACAGAGAGCTTACGTACAAAATTTCAGCTTCCTTGCTCAAAATTTAAGGCCTAAAAATTGGTGACATGCGGACAGACGGACGGACATGGCTCATTCGACTCAGGAGTCGGTCTCGATCATATGCCCTTAAGGTCTTGGGGGTCTATCGTCATTATTTTTCTATGTTACATTTTCGCCTGTATCAAACTAAATATACTCCATTCCTGTGGAATAGGGTATAACAAGTAAGTAAATGCTAGAGTTCGTCTGTAACGAACTTCAAATTACCCGTCAAATTTAAAAGTATTTTGGGTTGACTGCATAACTGTGTATCAATTATTTGTATTGTTCAAGGCTCCAAATATTGTCGTGGGCTGCAAATGTAAATCAATTTTTGAAAAAATGCATTGAAAACAAATATTAATGATTGAAAGAGCAGTTATCCCTAAAAACGCCCCCCAGAAGTAGGCGGCACTCAATGCTTTGTAATTAATAAAATTAGCATAATCCTTAACTTATTTTTGCTATTAGATTATAACAGCTAACTACAAACGAACTATAAGTTAGGGTCAGGTCATCAGCAAAGGCAGTAAGAAGACCCTTAAAAGATTGCTCAAACAGAGAGTTGATTTAAGAAGAGAATTGTTCCTAATACTGAAACCTGAGGTACACCTCCTACATTAAGAATCATTATTTCGCTTCTTGCTCTAGCAATATTTACCTACTCTTTGTGGCCTCTTTTCAAGATATGATTCCTACTTAACAGAATGTCTCGGATTTTTTTAAGAAAGAATGTATGATTAAGCACATCAAATTCTTTTGTTAAGGCTGGTTGTGCATTTGTCAGGGTCTATACTGGTGAAGATATGTGAGCAGAAATTAAGCAGCGCATCATCCGTAGATTTACTCGTTTGAGATCCAAACTGGCGTGAACTGAAACAAAGAAGTATTATTCAGAAAATAAACAGCCCTATTTTATAATACTTTTGCACTCCTTTGGTGACAGCTGCTGTAAAACTTTTGATAAACTTTGGAACTTCTAACTTGCTTGCGAATTCTTCAAGATATTGGAATCTTTTTGCCGTGAGCGTCATCCTAGTGCGCGGTAATAGAAAAAAATGTTAGGTGGCGGCGTACATACCCTTCCCCTTTCAAAAAATAAAGCATTTTCCAAATGACACTTCAGGATGTCAAAGTCCTCTTCTTCCTTTCTTATGAAAAACCTTGTCGGCCAAGTCGAATCGATAAAGCACTTTAAATTGCTGGCAGCAAAAAGGTTTACGAAATGATTAGCTAAAAAATACAATTTTAAGTTATCACAACCGCGTCGCTTGGTCTGGTGTACAATCGCATCATCAACACATTTTTTCCTGTTTCCTGCAACACCATCAGAACCTCGTATTGCCCTGCATCCGGAGACAAACTAAATTAAATTTTCCGGGATTATGGCAAACTCCTTTCACGCACGGTTAAACATCATCAAAAGCCTCTCGCATCATATATCCATTCCAACTGCAGTAAGAATCAAATCCGAGCGAACGAACGAGACGGAAAAGAAAAACGAAAGGACTATGTTCATATTGGGTATGGTTCCATATTTGGCTAAAAATAAGATCCTTAAACGAGTTGCAATGCAATATGGTCGCAAGGGAAAAAAAGAAAGCGAAGCAAGCAACAGAAATCTGAAAAATTACATCCCACAGATGAAAAACGAAAAAAGGCATCCTTAGGGGTGGGGTCGTAACTGTATTACGAAACGATTACCGCCGCCGCCCATTCGCTTGAGGATGAATAACACCAAAATGCGGTTACATGGCTGCAGGTCAAATCGGCTTCTTTGCGCTCTGTTTGTGGTTTCCTTTAAGCCAGAGTTTTGATTCCTTTTTTTCTTATAACCTATGCCTACCTTCTTCCTTATTTTGGTTGGTGCAATGTAAATGTAACACGATTTCGAAGATATTTTCCGCACGACCAGTAATTTCTAGTTTCAGGCGCCATGGATAATGCAGTTTCTTTTAAAAGGAAAAAGAAGAAATATCGATTGACGCCGTTTTAACCGATATTTGAGGTGAATGAGCTCGGGACATGTGAAAATTTAAATTGCATACCTAGGTAAAGGGAATGATCCATTTAATAAGGTGGAATAAAGTTTAATTTCCCTATGAAACCCATAGAACTTACATAGGTCCTTACTTAGGTGCCTACCTATATTATCTTACTTTTAGAATTATTATCTTACTTATAATAAACATTTACTAAAATGTGACATTTTACTAACCCACCTCATACGACCTTTCTACTGGGTGGTGGTAATAATGGCGAAAAATTGAGTAAGAAAGCAAAACTAATTTCATCATTTTTAAACATTTTGCAAAATTTCTTCAACGGATTACACTTTCGCCGCTTTTTTTATATTTTAACCGATCTAAGAATTTTCTAGAACATTCAATGTCACTTTTTTGAACAGACCAACAGTCGTACCCACCACATAAGCCATTTTACGGATCAACGATAAGATATATCACAAGACATAGCTCAAGATGATACGTCTTACATTTTAATTTAATATGTGAAATTCCATAGGCATACTACGAGTGTGTGTTCCTTTCCATACAACATCCTTTAATGCTCTGTATGTGGCATGCATCATCAGCCAAAATAATACGAAAACTACATACCTACCTAACCACCCGCCGCCGCTGCTGTTGTTGCCACAAAATGCTTTATATTTTTGCCAACTCTCGAGCTCATATTAATAGCCATAACGAAAGTACCGAGGAAATTAAATATAATAATTCATTGCAACTTCGCAACAACGCAGGGAAGTTATTAAATGCCGCGCGGTACAGGGCTATATACATGTAGTCGAAGCGGCAAGCCCCACGACCGAGAAAGCCACTTGTAATTCGCTTTGTCAAGGTAAAAATAATTTCTGTGGTTCGTGGCAAAGGTTTGAGGGTCAGAGTATACAGCCCCGGGAAAAAAGGACTAAGCACTCAGATTTATTATTTTGCTTACATGTACGACTACAGGACTCCCCCACAGGATATATGAAGGCAAAAAAAAGCATGAAAACACCGAGTCGAACTTACACTGGCGCTGTAGTATGAAATATTTTCGCATCATAATTTTTGGCCCGAGCGAAAATAATTTTTTCTTTTGCTTTCGAGGGCAAACTAAATTGAAGTTATGAAAGAACTAAGTGAAATGTTAGGACTTATTCCTATAATAGACACTCGTTCATCAGCTTCTTTCAAACTAAATCAGAAATATTGTCCGAGGCACAGGTCAGGTCAAATTGAATCCTATATTGTTTCTAGATAAGCATAAATGGCATTTAAAAAATAGAACATCAAGTATGAAGTCATACACGGAGCAGTCCGTCGGCTTTTTTTCAAGGCTTAGCGTAGAATTATTGTTTAGCTTGCATATAAAATGTTGTTAGCATATTTGCGACTTTGTTTTTCGTTTTCTTTTAATGAAGATTTTAGACTTTTATTGCATTTTTTCAAGCGCATCTCGATAACTCATTTGTTTCGCTTACATAATATTTATAGAATATTTCGAGTGCAATTTTAAGAAGATATATGCATAAGATCTGTGAATACGAGTTATAAAATGCTGCCATTATAAATAAAAAATAAATAAATAAATAGAGTGGCGCAACAGCTCGAGGTGAACCAGGGCCAACTTCTCAACAATGTATGCTGGTGTGTTAATTTCTTTACTTACAAGGGGACCTTCAATTTTTTGCCGAATCCGAACGGCACTTTGATAAGTTTTTCAAGACAAATGATACTCTCGGAGGGTTTGTCAGACCCTCGCGGAGGTGGGGACCGTGAAAAAGAACAAATCTTTTTTTTCAGGTAACGATGGCAGGATTCGAACCCAGACCTCCGCACTACCATTTTAGTAAATCAACTTAAATGATTTTCGACACGACTCGAAAACCACGCAATATTTCAGCAGCTCTATTTTTTCTTTCGAACCGCAAACAATTGTCTATGTATGATATTTTTTTCAAAACGGTATATGTTACCATTATCGTGATATTGTGGGGGTACACGCTGTTTTTAAGCTTTTCTCTGAATTTTTTTTATCTAAAATCTATAAACGTCTACTTGGGACCTTTTGTTGAATACCGTTATATACTTTTTTTTGATTCTAATTTACTTTGCGGTTGCAACGGTCACTCTTTTCTTATACTCAGAGTACAGGGTTTTTAGTTATCGGTTATAAAAGCGATTTTTTTGTTTGTTTTCTAAACCGTGTTAGAAAATTTTAAATTAGAAACGCCATTTTTCTCTTAAAAATTTTAGAATTCACTTTGTACGCTTTATATACAAACCGATTCATTATAATCGGTACCACCGTGAGGATTCCGGGATATTTAAAAAAAAAAATTGAATTTTTTTGAAGTTTTCAAGCTAAATCTCATAATCTGCTAAATATTCGAAAATTTCTATAGTTTTTCCGAAAATTACAAATAATTCTTGATGTGAGTGATTTTTTCTTTGGCCAGTAGGAGAACGTGGTGGAGACAAAATTTTTTGTCACAATTTTTTTTCGAAAATACGCCAAAACTACAGTTCTTAAACCGTTACCCCAAAATTGCTTAGCCTTTGGCTAGTTTATATGTAAGCCCAATATCGGCTTTTTAAATAAAGTGATAAAGAAGTTATGAAGCTAAGCACGTTAAAAATGGGTACGTTATTTTCCATTCCTCATTTCTCAAAAACTTTTCAATATTTTGGAAAAAATCGATTTATTATGAAAATCCAATCAGAAAAGCAACTTAAATGATTTATTGAATCGTATCTCGAAAATCATACAATATTTCAGCTCTGCTGTATTTAAACTTCAAAAAATTGTCCATTCCTGAGATTTTTTTGAAATGGTGTATAACCGTTATTGAGATAGTGGGGGCGGGCAGGCGTATTTAAGATTTTTGCTGCATTTTTTCGATTTAAAATCCATAAACGACTATTTTCAAAATCATTTTTCTTAGCGCCCCATTTTTTTGATTCTCAAGTACCTACTTTGCGCTAGAAATGTCTATTTTTTCACAATATATCTAGGCATAGGTTTTTTAGTTAGTGGTTGTAAATGCGGGTTTTTTAATTTAAATCTTAAATTGTTTAAAACGACATTTCGGAAAATATTAAACATTTTAGAATTAGCTTCTCGTGTGCTGAAATCCACATACTGACAAGCCCACTTTAAACTGACAAAGTTGTCATAGAAAGCTGAAATTTGATATGCGATATTTTCGCTTAAGTGTTTCGTGATTGACATTCCAAAAAAAAGCGTAACCCACCCCCATGTGGACGTTGTCATATTTAATTTGCATTCTAATAAACGGTTTTTATTCGATACATTCGTGGAATATTGTGGAATATAGCGGGTTGTAACCCTCCCACAAGTTTTTTAATAATTTGGCCTTATAGCATCGGAGATAGTGGCGGGACAAAACGGAGTGATACCATTAGAGGTCTTTTATCCATTTTTGGAGTCCGCACTCCAGTATATTTGCGGCTTTGGTTGTAAACTTTTTACACACTTTTTACACACCTGTAATTTCTGATTCTGAGTTGAAACATTTAATAACAATGGAAAAAAAAATAACCCTTCGGCACAAATTACAAAGAAAAAAAAAACCGTGTTGGTGAATACGTGTAAGAAGATACAACAACAATTTACCTTACGCGATCAGCTGATGTAAAAGCTGCAAAACGAAATTTCATGGAAATGACGAATCCATGAATTTTCTCACATTTGTAAACAAATGTTGGAGAATGGGTACATTCATCAATTTCAGCTTGTGGGCAAAGCTTTTACACGTCCGAAGTTGAATATCTAGTTATTCAGTAATTTATGCCTTCGGCTAATAAGACGGAGTTGAAACTACCCCCAAACATGGGTTTCGTCATTTTAAGACCTAACGAGATGGAATTTATCCTATTTTAGGTTTTTCGGCTTGCTTAATATGAATTTCGCGTTTTTTTCTTCTCGAGAATAAGGGCTTTACCCTTAAATCAGCAAAAAAAAAAAACCCTTTAAAAGGTGTATTTTGCTTTATTCGCGCTTTAAGCGTTAATTTATGTCAAACCAATAATGTTTTTGTTTGCGAGGACGAACGAATGTTTTGCGAGGACGAACCAAATACCGCTGTCAGGCAGAACGAACCATTCAACCCGGGCGAAGATGTTACCGACGAAGCATACGAACGATACCGCCCACCCGACCTAGAGGAGTTGAAAGTAGCTGTGTCTAAGCTCAAGTGCAACAAAGCAGCCGGAGCAGACGGCGTAGCTGCCGAACTTTTTAAATCAGCTGGCGATGAGCTGCTTAGGAGCATGCACCAGCTCATCTGCAAGATATGGTCGGAAGAAAGCATGCCCGACGAATGGAACCTCAGCATTGTTTGCCCGATCCTGAAGAAAAGAGACCCTCTGAGTTGTGCCAACTACAGGGGCATAAGTCTTTTTAACATCGCATACAAGATCTTTTCTGCTGTACTGTGTGAACGCCTGAAGCCGAGCTGATAGGCAGATATCAGTGTGGCTTTAGGCCAGGAAAGTCCACAATCGATCAAATATTCACACTGCGGCAGATCTTGGAGAAAACCCAGGAATTCCAAATCGATACACACCACCTCTTCATCGATTTCAAGGCCGCGTATAACAGCATCTATAGAGACGAGCTATATAGCGCAATGTCTAGTTTTGGCATCCCTGCCAAACTCGTTAGTCTGTGCAGGATGACGATGGAAAACTCACGCTGTTCCGTCAAGGTCGGCAAAGACCTCACCGACCCCTTTGATGTCAAAAAAGGATTTAGACAAGGCGACGCGCTGTCATGCGACTTCTTTAACATCATACTTGAGAGAATTGTGCAGAACTCTCGCGCCAACACCAGAGGTACAATCTTTCAAAAGTCCGTTCAACTACTCGCATACGCAGACGACATTGACATAATCGGTAGAACAAAGCGTGATGTCAGTGAAGCCTTCGTGAGTATTGGGACGGAAGCGGCGAATATGGGTTTAGCAGTCAATGAGGGCAAAACCAAGTATATGCTGTCATCAAGAAAAGACACCTAACATCGACGTCTTGGACAAAACATTACCATCGACAGCTATAATTTTGAGGTAGTTAGGGACTTTGTCTACCTGGGTTCCGCTATAAATTCAGACAATGACATCAGCGCTGAAATCAAACGAAGGATAACTCTTGCCAATCGCTGTTTCTTTGGGCTAAGGAGGCAATTGAGTAGCAAAGCCCTCTCTCGAGCAACTAAAGTGTCCATGTATAAGACCCTCATCATCCCAGTCCTGCTTTACGGTGCAGAAGCATGGACCCTGTCAAAGGCGGATGAAAACACTTTAGGCTGCTTTGAGAGAAAAATTCTTCGGACGATTTACGGTCCCGTCTGCATAGACGGAGGGTGGAGGAGGAGATATAACATCGAGCTGTACAGGCTGTACAGCGATACCGACCTAGCCAAAAGAGTCAAAACACAACGTCTACGATGGCTGGGTCATCTAGAGCGGATGGACACCAACGCCCCGGCCCGGAAAATCTTCGAATCCACACCGCAGGGACGGCCCGGTAGAGGAGCACCTCAGCCAACTTCGCGTGCGAAACTGGAGACGGCTAGCTCGAGACAGAGCTGGCTGGCGAAGCTTGTTGGCTGAGGCCCAGGTCCACCCCGGACTGTAGCGCCACCTTAAGTAAGTAAGTAAGTAATAATGTTCTTAGCTCTTAATTGAAAATTAAACAACATTTTATAAAGATTTTAACATTTGGGTTAAATGAACCCAAAGTTAAAATCTTTGGGTGAAAAGGGTGGTTTTTAGGGTGAATAGTATCCCTAAAATAGGTTTTTTTTTTTCTATATTTACACTTTTTGACTTAATTCATGCAAACTTTTTCTGAGTCTTACTTGATTATTTAATATTAATTTATTGAAAATTAAGCCCTACGGTTAATTTAAAAGTGTTGATACCACCCCTACATATGGGCTTAGCCATTTTAAGAGCGGGCTTTTTTGCACTACTTGAATTTAAGATACGAAGGATGACTTCGCCCTTTTATGCTAAAGTCGGATCACAAACGCATCTAATGGCAAGCAAATTCAATGATAAAATGAAATTTTCGGAGGACCTATTTTAATTATTTTTCTTTTTTTTTCAGCAATTCACTGGGGATATACCAAAAAAGTATCTAGATACATAATTGTTTTCTCAAATTTAATTTTTATTAAAAAAATTTATAGTGGGTTCCATACAAAATTACAGGACCCCTAGAAGAAAAACGGGCCTTCATTATTAAAGAAGAAAAAAAGATTAAAAAAAAAAATATAGCTATTCAAAGTTTCAATTTTTGCATACAAAATAGCTCATCTCAGAGTTTAAATTTCTGCCTAGGAATACGCAATTGAAATTTGGCTCCCTGTAAAAAATAGCTTTTGTAGACAACAGTGTTTGGGTGGCCCGCTTCGCGGATTCAAACAGGATTTAAACTCTCTTTTTCGCAGGGTTTAGCCGCTCACGCGACTTTATCGCTCCGCTAAGGGTAGGTGCCTGTTGTCTGACAGGCGCCTGTGGCCATTTACGGGTATGTTAAAGTTGCTCTCTTTTTGAACGTTTTTTGCCTGAACTTTCTTATAACTTCTCAACTAATCGCGACCGACAAATTTTAATCAGGACACCCAAATCAATATATTAGGAAAAAAATTCCAACAAATTCCACTATGCCCCACGGCAAATTTATGCCAAAAAGGTATAGGGGAGAGCGGGGCTAGAAGACCAAAAAAAATATATATTTTTTTTTAGCTGTGACAGGTACAACAAATTTTAAAGCTTATATCGAAAAAGTTTATTTTCGACTAACGAAAAAGTTTTAAAAGACAGTTTTTTCTTACTCTTACAAAAGCATCTATAGTGCGTCACTTAACCCCGTTGCTGGGGTAAATCGACTCACGCTATGGGGTATGTTGACTCAAGCCCCGTAACACTAAACTCTTACTAAGGCTTTAACAATCTGGACTAAATAATAAAGACTTGTTTATTTCCTTTGACATAAAAGTGAAAAATCGCAATTTCCGAAGACTGAAACAGCAGCAACTACTAGAACAAAAACTCCTTTAACTTCTGATCTGATTTTCTTTATTACGTAACCAATAACTAACCGATTCTGAGTGGGTTTGGACGTTTGTGCAAATTTTTTGAATTTTTCAGCACCGGGTACTTTTTTAATTTTCTAGGTGTTAACATTTGAAAGCCTTTAAAAAAGTATCGAGTCAACTTACTCCAAAAGAAGTTAGTCAGTTAGCCTCGCCTGACCATTTGGTGATTAACAAGAATTTTAACAAGGAAAAGCGAAAAATATGAACAAACAAATATCTACTCATTCCAAAAAGTTCATATAGGTAGGTACCTACTTATCTGCCTAACTGAAAAAAATTTGAAGTCCCACACGCTAGGGAAAAAATGAAAAAAAAAAATAATATAAGAAAAAAAACAAAAATTACTCATAATTGCAAAAAAATTGTTGTCTTAAAATATTTCTGCCAACACGTGCACTACAGACTAGAAACTTAGGACGGCTAAGCAGGTAGCCGTGTAGAGTGTAAACTCCGGATTGAACATGCATTTCATGCCATTCATTTGAGATAAAAACCAGCGAGTCGGCTTACCCCTGCACCCAACGACCCAACTAGCCCTGCTTTCCCCTATACTTCTTTTTATAACGAGTCTTTTATTACCTAGACACCTGTCTTGTTGTATTTATTTTTTGATGGCAAAGAAGACATGAAGAAATACTGCAAGGATGGCGAAACACTAATAACTGACAGTGACAGAAATTACAAAACAGTAAAGCAGAACAGAACGGACACTGGCGATAATAAGGAAAACTCTTTGTGCCAAGAGTCTAGCAGAAAAGAGCAAAACAGCTTCTGACAAAAGCTGAGTTTCTCTAAATTAGACCAAACAAGAAGACGTGCACCTACAAATGGTTTAACCTTCTACGGATGCTGGCGGCGGATATGGCGGCCGGCGGCATGATACAGGGCGTACCAAAGCCAGCAAAAATAAGAAAACTTTGGGAGCATCTGTCTCGAAATCAGTAGCTTTCTTTTCGGCATCTGTTATGTTGCCGGGTTGATAAAACTGAAAGCATTGTGACGGAATGAACGATTTCAGCTGTCTTGTTTTATGTTTCTGGAACATGAAAGCCCGACGACGACGAGCGTCTGAGCGACTAGTTTTGGAAATGCCTTCAAGTTCTCGAAGCATAAGACCAGACAGCTGCTGAAGTCAAACATTCCATCATTATTTTCTTAATTTTATTAATTCTTCACCGCAGATCAATTTTGGCTATACTGGTCTTATGTGCGTATCTACCATCTTTTTATATCAAGTTTATCGTATTGTTTACAACACTGTTAATCAGTGACCATATACCCCCCCATGCTAACTTAGGCTTCTACCTGGGTTTTCTATAGTTACCAGACTACATACCACTACGACAAAACAGCTGACAAAACCATCTTTTTCGATTTCTTGACACTCGGGCCAGGGACACAAGAGACAGGAAATCGTGCGGAAAATCGTGCTTTTAGTCGTCCAACTAAAAACTGTTGTGAAGCAGTAGCAGACAGCAAATAAACAAACGGTTGCGGCTCCGACACTTTGTTGCACTATTTAATTTTTCAATTTTTTTTTTGCATGAACTTCACGGCAAAATTTTTGATTTTATTTTTTCAAGGATGAATATGACTGTTTCAAAATTGACAGAAATCCCACCACTGGTTGTCGGCTATGTTATGTAGGTATAGGTACCTATGCTTGCGACGGAAAATCATGTGGTTGTTTTGTCGCCGCACGTTTTTCGGTTTCCGTTGTCCCCTTGCCTTAATGTTCCTAACTGGCGGCGGCAGAATGATGTCACTGAGTGAGCTCGGCACTAAATAATCATATAAATAGGATTCGCAATTCATAGACTTCTTTTTTATAAAAATGCGATTAATGTCCTCAAAAATTTTTTTGAGCTTAATAGAAGCTCGCGATTTTGTGTGGGACGTTCCATGCATAAATTTTGTGGGATGTTTCCGTATAGTCTTCCAATAAAATGCTTACGATGCCGTCGGATAAGAAATAAGAGTAGGTACCTACGTACCCGTTTGTAGATAGGTCTATCTAGGTAGGTACAAAACTTTTAACACCGGACACAACTTTATATTGCTTCTAAATCCCTGGTCTTAGTTTGACGATGTTTTGGCGCACAGTAAATTCAAATTTGCCTCTTATTTGCGATGTGTTCGTTTTCACAGAAGAATCACGATGTCACTGAAGAATCTCGTTTTAGGGAGTTAGACAAACCAGGTAATTGGGTGAATATGGTCACCTTAGTCTTTAATACCTTATGTAAGGTTCGCCCAACAGTTGAAAATTTGGGGAGGTAGGTAACTACCTAGATTGCCCGGAAGAAAAGTGTGTATAGGTAACCCAAGAAAATTGAGTTGTTTTTTAGAAGAGTAATGTATTATTTGGCGCAGTCGGTAATGTTCAGATAAAGGAAAATTTCGCTCTTCGGTATCTTTTAAAGTAACGACGGAGAATAGTTACCTATTGATTATTGGAGCTTCTGATTATTATTAGATTATTATGGTTTAGGTAGCTATAGGTAGGTAATTACTTTAACTTAAGTTTTTTTCGTGTAGCGCAGACTTTTAATATTCGCCTGCAAAAAAAAATATATTGTTGTTGAAATGACAATCCTTACTCTCGTTGGAAATGGCCGTTGATTTCTCAGTGCTTCGTGCAATCCAGACGCTGCTTCCGATAGAACAACCAAAGCTTGAGATGGCAAATGATTACCACCAAATGTGTTACTTTCCATAGTATAATAATCCTTAACTTTTCCAGTTTTAATCACAATCTCTAGACCCGAATCGATTCATTTATGTTGTCACTTTGAATTTAGCACAAGCAAAAAATATAGGACCAAAATAATTTATTTATAATTCCTCTATCTATGGAACATGCACTTCACTTTCACTCACGTCCGCTTAAATTGCGTGCACATAGGTAGGTAATGCCCTTTTTGCACCTGAAAAAATCACTGCGCGCACACCCGCGCTGTATCAATATCACAAAATTAAATTTATTATTCGCTCCGTTCCCACAAAATTAAATGGAAATCACACCACCATCACCAGATGATCCGCAATATTGCGATAATCCAAGAGCGTCACAGATGCGATGACAACTTTCCAACACACGAAAACGCAACAAAAACGAGAAAAGACACACAACTATCTATGGGCAGCATAACACACCCGTTCGAGGGATCAACGTCAACTGGAAGCGCAAAAACCAGCTGCTAAATGCTGCAGCAGCCAGATGAAAGGATTCGATGTGATTCGTTGTACTGCGCTGCGCAGTGGGAAACGCCTCCACGACTCCTAGATACATTCGTACTCTCTGGCCAATTGTGCGAGCATACGATGGGATTGGTTGACTCGAACCGGTTTGTAGTTCATTGTTCCCTCGACCAATGAAAGAGATTAACAAGTGTGCTGGTGTTCTTGTTCGCATTTTGCATCCAAAATGGAACCTACCACAAGCTACACGAGGGAGAAAGATACTAAAGTATCTATAGAGACAACGGACAGAGTATGGAGGAAAAAAACTAGGCGTAGGAAGTTGTCTGCATCTAAAAGTGATTTTAGTGCCGTCCGAGAGTGTGTTAACATGAAGATAACTAAATAAAGTATCTTGTAGATATTTTTTCGCCTCTTCGTGTTCTTTGACTTTTTTTTTCCGCACTCCCATGCCTGTGTCCATTTTTTGAAATTTCGACTTTGGGTGGGTTCGCGTATATAGTCATTTGCCTAGCAACTCGTTCTTTGGCCTCACCATACAGTGACAGGGTAGTACTTTTACATAATAGTTGGCATTTAAGACTGACGGTACATATAGGTACCTACCTATATCTATCTATAGGTAGCTTCGTTTTGAGCGTAATTTAGCTTAACCGAACAGCAATTTCTTGCTCATTAACCCGACGAATAAATGACATTAATTTGCTGGATTGTGGCAGTTTGTTATGGATTTCATGTAGCTATGTGGCATCGACGGAGATAGCTACTCGATAAATTTCCAATAAAAACAATGCTTGTGGAAGACAAAAAAGTATCCCCCATTCCTACTTATGTCTGCTATGCGCATGAGTATATTTCAACATATTAAAGAATCTTTTATACATAAGAATGGGCATACACAACCTCCCTTGTCTGTGTCTTGTGAGAAAATTAAATACTAGTACTGATGGGGAATTTTTTCCCTCTTGAATGGAGTGGCATTATTTTAATTTTTATTTGGCACTAAATACTAAGAGTTGGCAGCTAATTTATGGAGTGGCCAGCAGCTTTTATATAGGCACTGACATACCTACATATATATTTACACATGTATCTTATTTAAGTTGGACTAAGCGAAGTGGCCAAGGAGTAGCGAGTAGGTATCTACATATAGAGAGAAAGATTTACTAAATAAGTTAGGTTAAGTTATATCTAGACATCGTTCTTCTCCGTCGGAAAGAAATGAGTTTCATTTTATTTTATTTGGTTAGGTAGGTACCTATACCTACCCATGAGAAGATACATACCTATTTTAGGTACAAAGTTAATAAATCAAAAAATATTCTGACCGGAAAGACTGTTATTCTGATAAGATCATTATTTTCTAAGTTAGGTATACCTACCTATTTGAATCATTAAAAGTTTTAAATAAAACAAGCAAGCTGCTTTGCTAAAGTAGATACGTGCCATCCGGAACCGAATGGTACCTACCTACCTGCGTAGCGCCGTAAATCGTATAGTACGTCTTGAAACAGCACGTCATCTGATCCCCTATACCCTACCCTCTATCCGATTCGGCCCTAAATAAATTGGTAGGTACGCCAAGATGGTAGGTCGCCAGATGTCACATGTTTTTAGGCCCTAAAATTTGAGCTTCAAAGCTGAATTTTCGTACACAAGCTTCATGTCATGCGAAGCAGTAAAATATTTAAATTTTTTAAATTTCCAAAATTTTACCATTTGCATTAACTATTGCTAGTCAATGCGCATGGGTGGTTATTAGGGTTCATTGTTTTTAAATTTTTGAAATCCGCCCACTGACACGCCGATAATCGGTCTAAATGTGCAACTACCTCCAGAGTTTTCAAAACTGGAAGACGTGTTAAAAGGCTGAAAAGCTGAAAAGCTTAAACGGTTAATTTCCTCCAGTGGTGTGGCATTTTTTTAAGGCTAAATTTTCAAATCTTTTTCAATATTTTTGCTCTAAATTGGAAAAAATTTATGAAGAAAACTCTTAGTTCTACATTTTATTTATCGAAGACTTGTGACCACGCCAACATTTGAAGGCAGAATTGATGAAAAACCTGAAATATTGCTTAAAACGCAGTTTTAACAGGCCTTGCGCCTAATTAATGAAAGAATAAAAATAGATAAGCTTTTAAGTTGAACGAGAGTCTGGTCTAGATTCCACTCTTTCAATATTTTTAGCCACGCCTCCTTTAAGGGGTTGAATTCACGAAAATATTGAATTGAAGCAAAGCAGAAAGGGGGATTATTCGCTGTAAAAAAAGTGTCATTTCCAGAATTTTGCGTAACAAAATTTTGTAAAAATAAAATTTACCCAACCAGAGTTTTGACCCCAATTCCATGGCCACGTAGGCATCATCTTTCACAAGGGAATATCTATGGCAATAGATAGGTACCTACATTTGAATGAATTTCTTCGGCTTATAGGTATTTGTAAGAAAACCGAAAATTTTTCTTTATGTTCTTAATTTTTATACCCCATCCCATAGGATAGGAGGTATATTAAGTTTGATTCATAGTTTGTAACATAGAGAAATAATCACCGTAGACCCCCAAGACCTTAAGGGCATATGATCGAAAACGAATTGTTAGTCGAATGAGTCATGTCCGTCCGTCCGTCCGTGTGTCGGTAGTGTTTAGGCCTTTAAATTTTGGGCGGAACTTGAAACTTAATATCTGTTCTTTCTAGGTCCCGAAGCAGTACAAGTGTAAAAATTTTTAAAATCAGCCCACCAAGTGGGCGCACTTTACTTATTAGCATGAAAATTCAAAGTTGTCGTAGGAAGCTGAAATTTGGTACGCGTTATCCTCGCTTAAGCATATTGTGACAGGCATTTAAGAAAAAAGCGAAAACCGCCCCGATGTAGGCGTGGTCATATTTAATAAGCACTCTAATAAACGGTTTTTATTTGATATATTTGCTTTAAATTCAAAAAACTTGGACTATAAAATCTTCAGATATGTACGTTGCCTATCAACTCTAATGAATAAATGTGTACCACGCCCACTTTTGGGGGCGTTTTTAGGTATAAACCAAATTTTCAAACAAAAAAACGATGTAATTGAAAAGGTGTGGATGCCACGCCCCTTTTTAGAGGAGAAGATTCTTTAACTGAGAAATTCTAAATACAGTCGAAGTTAATAGAAACTGAAATTTAACAACCAAGGTTTATGACACAATTCGGAGCTTGAAAGTGGTCAATTGGGATAGGGTATCCAACGATTCGCCTAAGCGGATTGTAACCCTCCCACTAGTTCTTTCTTAATAATAATATTTTTTTTTTTCAAATTTTTTAATTTAAAATGTTACATGTAGTGTAAGCCTAAGAATAGGCTTGAGGTAAGATATGCCTGTCGTACGAGCGCAGTTAAATCCGAAGGAAGAAGTTTAGTCTTTTTGATGTTATATAACCAATGGCAGCTCGTCAGCTTGTTGGGAGTCAGGTTATAAAAGAAAGATGAAATTAAGGTTTAAAAAACTAGTGCGGGCTCATGCGAATCGTTGAAAATACTCCATATCCATGAAAAAACTTTTATAACATTAAATCGCAGTTTTTAATTGACAATATGCTTCAGTAAAAAAGGGGCGTGGTACCTACAACCGTTTTTAATAACACTGTTGCTCAAATGTATACGTATAAAGGGTACGCCATCTAACGTTTTTTTTCAACTAGTGCTTATTTCGTGAATGGTAACACGTAAGTGATGTCTGATTTGACAGATAATTAGTTTTATGCTTCCGCTGGACGAATACGGCTGTGCATACGCTTTTGAACAACTCTAAGAAATATCGCGACATTACTTTGAAAATCATGGTAATGTTGCAGAATTGAAGATGCAGATTTTGCCAAAAAAAATCATCTTTTCAGATGAAGCTCATTCTTGGCGGGTATTTAAACAAGCAAAATTGTCGCATTTGGGGCACAGAAAACCCGCAGGTCTACATTGAAAAGTCGATACGCCCAAAACGAGTCACTGTTTGGTGCGGATTTTGGTCCAGAGGCATAATTGGACCATTTTTCTTCGAAAATGAGCAAGGAGTGGCCGTTACAGTCAATGGCGATCGTTATCGGGCCATGTTGAACGATTTTTTGTTCACAAAAATTCAAAAGAAGAATATTGGCAACATTTGGTGTCAACAGGACGGCGCTATGTGCCACACAGCCGAAGCTACACTCGATATTTTGCACCCTGTTTTTGAAGATCGCATTATCAGCCGCAAAGCTGATGTCGTTTGACCACATCGGAGCTGCGATTTGACACCGTTGGACTATTATTTGTGGGGTGCCGTAAAAGATAAGTGTTACGCCGACAAGCCAGAGACAATTGACGCTTTAAAGGAAAATATTCGTGAAATACAGCTGCACACAATCGATAATGTGCTTAAAAATTGGACCGATGTAGGCTACTGCATGGCCAGCCGAGGCAGCCATTTGAATGAAATTATTTTCCATTACTAACCGGAAGGATTGTATTTTCAAATAAAAAAATAAATTTGGGAAAACATTCAATAGTTTTTTTTATAGCATTTTCAAAAAAAAGAAGTTATTTGGCGGACATTTTGCATGTGTTAAGTGCATTTTTATATTAAAAATTAGGTTTTTACTCAAGTACGCCCCCGAAAAGTGATGAACATTTTTCCTATATGTTGATATATTTCAAATAGGTATATCTCAACATGAAATGCAAGATTTTCTTGTTTCAAACGAATATATTGAGCGAATACATGAGCCCACTTGACTTTTCCTTTTTCAATTAGGCGCGATACATGATCTAAATTAATGGACCATAACCCTCCAACTCGTACTCCATTCCTAATGGTGCGCTTGTATGGGGTACGCGCCGATTGAACCTCAGAATAAAGCGCCAGGACACTCGCTTTTCGATCTCTTCATCTCCGAGTCCAAGTAAATGTTGTTTTCGTTGCGTTTGTGTGATTTATAAATGTTTAGGCTTTCCTCTTCTTCGCGATTGTGCTGTAATGTTCATTGACATTGTCTTTTTGACAGGCTTCGTAGGATCTCTTCTTTGAACATGGCAATGCCAACTGAGCCGAGGATGCCCCATTTTTCCGGAGTTAGGTTCTTTTACCTGGAATTTTCCAGCTTCCTCGAATCTTCGTACTTCTTTTTCGTTACTCCTGCTGTTATCTATGTGAAGCATCTTCATCTCAGCTGCCGTTAATTTACTCTTATATTTCTTCGCCTTACATCGCGAACCATATGTGAGCACCAGACGCACAACTGCGTTGTATAGAGCCTTCAGCTAAGGGGCATTTTCGGTCATATAGAAAAAAGCGGAGTATTCTCGCAACTTCATCCACGGATCCGTCAGTTTTCCTTCAAGCAGACAATCAAGGACTTCAATGAAAAGCAACGGACCTAGGACGCTTCCTTGGTGCTTGGTGTACACCGAATTCAATGGGGAACTCATCCGGAAGGACATCTAACTCTTGTGTCCTTGCTCCCTCATTGATTATGATCATCTGTACGTAGGCTTCTGAAACTCCCCGTTTTCTTAGCTCCACCAAACTTCAAGATATCTATTATCTCCTATCCTGTGAAAGGAATGTACCAGAATGAATAGTAATAATCAATGACTATTACGCACATCACCCTTTGTATGCAGAAGAGCATCCTGCATTTAAAAGAACTGCAGATAAGTTCAGTTTTTGTAAAAATAAGCTGCGTTTAAAATAAACGACGATCTTGCTCGTCTGCATGACTTACCTAATTGGGTCGGAGTCGGATTTTATTATTGGAAGCGATTCAACCCAAAGGACACTTTTCAAGATGCAATTCCTCAAGAAGCAGATTACTGCACAAAAACATTATGAAAAGGGGTGTGGGCTTTTCCTCCACGGAAAGCAACTTGTACTTCACTTAGGAGTACCTCCAAGTACCTTCCGCTAGTCGAGGAAGGCTTATCTCTGTCCAGACCGACCACTTAGCGTTAGTAGAGGTTAATGTAGTCTTGAAGATAGGGAACTTCTCCCAAGAGCTTCTTAATAAAGCAACAAGCAAAGACTGTATAATAAGCTTTTGGCTTTGATGTGCCATGGAAAACAGCGTGGGTTTCGAAAAGGAGACACAGTTCATTCATGGAAGCAATTCAAGTGATTTTCGCAAGACAAAATTAACCACTTATGAACATGTCTGCACACTCGAAATTAAAGAACTGATTCAAGAAAAATAAGTGGGAAAGTGCAACAGCGCGTATGTAAAAACTTCAGTCCGTCTACGACGGATTGCAAAATACCCTACCCTACCAAAAAAGGAAACTGCCACGCCTCCAAAAAGTGGGCAGGATATAAAAATATAACTGTTTAATGCTTTATGCTAGCTGGTTGCATACATTTTGGACTAAAACTCCAACTTTTTAACTAAAAAAATCACTTTTTTTAAGCCACGCCTACAAAAGTGGGCGGAGGCATATTCTGTATATACAAAAAGTTAGAAAATGTTAGTATCTACTTTTGTTATGTAAATTTTTGTCAACTTTTATATATATTTTTTGAAAAACAGTCATTTTAACCTAAAATCTCCTAAAAAGTGGGCGTGGTCAACGCAAATGCCAAACTTTCTCAGCTACCTTAAAAACAATTACAAAGCAATGTCACATACCAAAAATTAGTGCAAACATAGCTAAAATTAAGTATATCTAAAAATTTAAGATGGTATGTATTACAACACATGCAGTGTTATAGTGGTCGTGTCTGTGGGCGGATTCAACGAATTTTCAAATTTGTTCTCAAGAACTGGACTTCCAGCTCACTCACCAACTTTCAGCGGACGGACGGATATGGCTTAATCGATTCGCCTATCGCGTCGGTCCCATTCAATCTCTGAAAGGATCTGCGGTGATTATTTCACTACGTTACAAACTTTACATTAGTAAACCCTGGGTACACTCAAAAAAAAAAGTTGTAATCCCAAAAAAAATATCCTTTGTCTTAAGAAAAAATGTGGGTTAAAATCTGCCCAACAACATTAGTTTGTTGTATAAAAATATCCTGTTTTTGACAGTTTTAAAACCAAAATCTTTGAAAAGAGAAAAAAGTTCTTAACATATCTGTAAAAACTAAAATTGTTGTGCCAAAGGACAAATTCTTAAGAGAAACATAAAATCGAATAGTTGCGCCAACAGTTAATGTTTTACCTCATTTTTACATTTTTGACTGTTGACTTAAGACTTATTTTTGCTTTAGTTTCGATTGAGAATCAGATACTTACGCTGAGTAAACATTTTTGCTTTAAGGAAACAAATGTTAAAAGGGTTCAAACAACATCTTTCTTTTCCCAAAGGCTTCTGTATTCAAAAAACTAAAACAAAGTAACTGTAAATTTAAAAACTAATTACGCTGAAAATATTCACTTTTTCGTGTATTTATTTTTATATTTTTTGTTTTTGTGTTTTACATATAAGGAAGCCCCTCTTCTTAACTCATTACAAAACAACTTATGAATCTATTGATACATATAAATAAATCAGTATTATTAATTCAATTTCTTAAGTCATTACAAAACAACTTATATATAATATAAAAGCAAGTATAAAAAGTAAAAAACTATCCATGTTATTAATATTATATATTTTAGGTACAGACATGGCGATAAATTATATTTCTTAATTTATTACAAAATTACTTATGAATCCATTTATACAACAGGCCAGTTTCAAAAACGAAGAACTTTGTACGTGTTGTTTAGTATTATATATTTTACAGACATAGCAAAGTTTTGGGATAAGTTTAGAAGTATTGGAGCTGGATGTCAAGCGAGAGAGTTTTATCACTAGCGCTGTACGATAACAAGTCAAACTAATTCGGAAAAATAATAACATAGGTATATTGTAGAAGGGAAACATAAAATAAAACAGCAGGGTGACATAACCTTCAGTTGAAATGTTTATGGGTATTATGTCTTTTCAAAAACGGTCATAAGGTTAAGGTTTTAATCATATAATTTTCTTCAACAGAAATCAAAAGATATAGGTATCAAAAGATGGCTTCATTTTAGAAAATAACTGGGAGTTTTTACATTGTTTTGAGAAGTTTTTCATGCTAATAAGTACCTAAAGTCGGCGTATCGATGGGCGTGTCAGTGGGCGGATTTCAAAAATGTTTACACTTGTACTGCTTCGGGACCTAGAAAGAACAGATATTAAGTTTCAAGTTCATAGCTCAAAATTTAAGGCCTAAACACTCGGACGGAAATACCTCATTCGACTAACAATTCTGTCTCGATCGTATGCCCTTAAGGTATTTGGGGGTCTACGGTGATTATTTCTCTATGTTACAAACTATGAATCAAGCTTAATATACTTCTTATCCTATGGGATGGTGTATAATTATATGACAAATATTAAAGGTATGGATTTATATTTGTAGCAAGCTTGCTCCATACAAAGTTTTGAGCTCCGCCCTCTTTTAAGGAGCGTTATTAGGGAAAGCCCCTTTTGTTATTCTTAAAATATTTTCGCTTTTACCGTATTTTCTCATGATTCTAACGAAATTACAATTAATTGATTTTAGTTTTAAGCCCATTTCCACTTTTGGGGACGTGGCCTATACAAAATATGCATGGATTCGGGTCAAGAAACGGGTATATAGAAGTTTGTCGCGGACAAACTCTTGCATTACTCACTTGTTTATCCATACTAAATTTCATCTTTATACGATTTACACGGTAACAAGTTTAAACGTGTTTAGACGACCACAAGGCCTGAACAGACAATGAAGACATTAGCTACCAACTGACATAGTTTCTATATTAAAACTGAAACCCCAGGGACAATTACCAAAACAACTTTATAATCCTTCGACCTTTTGACCATTTTGTAATTAAGCACAATAATCATCGACATTGTGACTGATTCAAATGCCACACTGCCACTTCAATCACAGAGTTAAATTCTTATTTAAAAAGTATATTTTTATATAAACTTGTAATAAATTAATCTTTGATTTTATTTTACTTTCATACTTACGTTGTTTTCGTCTCGCCAGTTGTTCAAGTTGTATCTGAATTAAGCTTTATCGGACAGCAGTTCCCTCCTGTTGAAAATTTCCTTTGTGTCCTCGGAGCTAATTATCTCCAGCAGATCTAGAGAAGAAATACGGCACTCTTCTAATGCACTAATTCCGTCTATTGAAATTTTCCATTTGGGGAATAGGTCGAATACAGCACTATCGATCCTTAGAACTTGAAGCTCGTTTTCCTTTGCTTGTTCCAAAAAAATTTCCATTATTCTCACACACTTTAAATGAAAGATTCACAATCCTTGCATTCCGCACTCAAAAAACACTAAAGAACGAATGGCGAACTATTTTATTTTGATTTTTTAAATGAGAAAATTGCCATTTGACTTCAGTTGTTATGACGGTATCCGACTTTTCCGTGAAGAATATTTTTTTTGGAATTATTTCGACCGCAGGAAATCAAGAACCCTATACCTACGATCTGGATGGAGAAAAAGTTGTTGGGGCGACAATTATTAAAGAAGGTATAATCGATAAGGAATATATTTTTCTTATGCAAAAAAGCAAATGATACAACAACCAATTAGGAAAATATGAGACGTACAAAGATGGCAAAAACAAAACAACAAGAAATGCGATGAAAAGTTATGGCGAGGGTATACTAGAAACAAGTAGCATAATATCCTTGACCCTTAATCCTTGACTTTTAAGAAATTTATTGTTGGTCTAAGAAAAACCATTTTGATTAAGATTCTCAATACTCATAGGAAATGCTTAAATATAAAGTGCTTAACGGAACAATTTGCTTTTTGTTATTATGCGTTTTTAGTTTTGAGTATAATTAAGACCTATGAGTTGTTTGCGTAAGCACATTAAAGTGTTGGATATAGCAACAGTAAACTATAAATTTCAAAAACACATTTGTTGTGATGAGATTATATTGTAGAAGCAACAATTTTAACCTCACAACATTTTAACAATCGAAAACTCGTGCTCCAACTACGTTTTTTTTTCTGAGTGTAGGGCATAAAAAGTGCATTAGATTGGATGAGAGTGCCCCATTGATGATCAATCTTCTAGAGCCACCGTGTTTCCAGGTCCCAGCTCGAGAAAATCGAAGAAGCTTGTGATCGGAACAAGACTTCAAACATCTCTAAGCGGCTTCTGGTTTGAAGAAGAACGCAAGCTCTTTGAAATAGTGCACCCAGAAAATATCATAAAAGTGTTTAAGCACAATTTTCAGCAGATGCTTCTTAAGAATCATATAGAGAGAGTAAAAGAGTTACAAGAGAGAGAAGAAACTTGTTAATAAAATAGAAGCCCAGAATAAAATAAAAGCCCAGTCGACCAAGGGTAAATCCCATCACCTTAAGTAATATTTATATTATCTATAAAAAGGCGTAAGAAGGCTCTGATGGCCTACCTACGAGGTAAGCGGTGGTGGCCTTTAAATATGGTTGTTATGTTTTTGTGGTTGCAATGCTCCATCTTCAAGAAAGGCGATCCTATGCCGTGGGGGAAATATCGAAAATGTATAAAAGACCCTATATCAAAAGTATTGTAAACATCTTCAGCCGTGTAACATGCAGTTTGGGAGCAGCTCTTCGCAACTGTTGGGAACATGCACCGGATTTGGGCAATCAGTTGCTTTTTCATGTGCATGTCTTCAATCTAGTTCTGGAGATGAAAGTTCGCACTGCCGTCAACAGATCACTCAAATACAATGGGGTACGCTTACGACATAGAGGCCTTTACGGCTATTGAAAAACAGGCAAAGCTGGTCTTGAAGTCAACAAGAATAAAATTAAGTAGGCATATGGATGTTGACAAAAAACAAACAATCACCCGTCCTCAAGCCGCTTAGGACAAAACCTCATTGTTGGTACCAGCTTGGAGGAAGTTGACCTCCAACAACCTTGGAGTTAAAACCACCTCCATAGACGACACTTTGTAGACATTTAAGATTAACTACGAAAGACAAAGTGGAAGCTCTACAAAAGCCTTGTAACTCTTGTTACCCTTGTAACTCTACTCTAACTTGCTTCAATAACTTCGTGATTGATATTGTGAATAGGTTGTTACCTTTGCGTGATGTTACAAGCCTCATACCGAAACTGTTGCTTGTGGGCTTTCCGCTGCAAGTATAAGCGAAGCTGTTCTTGCAGCGAAATCTTGGTAAAATCTTCCAAAAAACTATCAAAAATTTTAGTTTGCTGTTTATATTAATTTTAGTTACACCCTATTGCGCCAAATTCCATTTTGCAAAGTCCCGCTCCGCCAAATTTAATGTAAAATGTTAATCTCGGATCATCTCTGGAGAACTGTGAACTACTTTGAATGTTTTTTTCTGTGTATGAGAACTAGAGGTTGTCTGACATTTCAAACAATAGTGGTCGGGGCCGTCGGCGGATTAAATCAAATTTTAACAATTTGTCTGTGCAACCAAGCCATGCCCCAAGCTTCAGCTCATTAGCTAAATTTTTATGATCTTAAATCTTCACACATACAGCACATACTTCACACATAAATTTCAATTTACCTGGAAGTCTCGATCATATCTCTAGTCTAAAAGGTCTTAGGGGCCTGCGGGAACTATTACACTATGTTACAAATTATGCATTAAAGCTAAATGGGTGGGGTTACCTTAGCCCTTAAGTATAGGTTATGAAAGCTTCTCACTTCTTATACATAAATAGGTATAGGTAGATATACCTATCGAACACCGTTTTGATTTAACTTTATAGACGGTAGGTAACTACCTACTTATAAGACAACATACCTACTGCGCAATGTGTTTCTTTAAGAATTTTGAACTTCTTTGTTAATCATCTCACCACTTAGGTTCCCTTTAGCTTTAATTATCTCCAGCGTCCATCCTCACTTTCCGCTGCATAACTCATTAACTTCTAGCTCATTTATTCTCCGGCTGCACCCATAAAATTGTACAGATTCCATTAGGTGTGTACCTATATGTTTATGTATGCACCTCAAACCTAGCTATAGGTACATACCTATACCTTTCATCAGAAACCTAACACCCCAATCTAAGACATAACATTTTAAAACGGTTTCACTCCAAAAATGGTGCAGTTTATATACCAAAGACCATGTAGAAAACTACATGGGTAGTTTATCTAAAAACTCCCCCACTTCTCCAATCATAAACTTCTAGGCGCACCCCTCCTCGCATCCATTGCTGCGCACAGCAATGGCAACAACTGTGTACAGATAGTAATTGAGTCCCGCTGACGACGACCGCGGCGACTATACCGAATGGAAAAAACACGCCCGTTCTCCATCGACAACTTGCATTTGCCATAGACCCCTTTGCCCTGCCCTGCCCGAAGAGGTGCCTTTGTCTCGTTCCATTCCAGAGGAAAAGTGTAGAAGTTTCGGATGATCGATCAAACGCAGAGGTGCTCGCGAGGAAAAGAGAAGCTAATTTAAGACTTCTAACCCCGAATACATCATTCGGTTATCATAATCGAGGAATCGCGCTTCAATCATTTGAATTTCAAATTATCGGGCTGACGCTGTTGATAGTAGTTGTGCTTTGTGTTGGGAATGGAGTTTCTCAGGAAGCTCTTCCTTCACGGATTGGCGCGGTCATAAATTTACCAAAAGGCAACAAGACCGATGGAAGAATTTATCATTCAATGTGTGTGTAGACGGCAAAGCGGTATCTAGTTCAATAAATTTTCAAGTCAATGTTGGAGGAATTTACAGGAGGTGCACACAAATATCATCCAATCTGTATCTACAGTAAAGTGGCCTGCAAGGCATGAGAACGCATGCTCTGCTCGAGGCCGAAAGAAAAATGAAAAAAAAAAATGGGGAAGAAAAAGATAGCTCTGAGAGCTAAACTTATGGGCGTGGAGTATTAGGTAGGTTCCGTTGTTCTTTATATACCAAGCTATATGTAAACTGTCGTAGGTATACCTACCTACGTACCGTATATAGGGTGGCACTTGGTAGAGTCTATCTATCTCCCAGGTCCTTCGTACCTGTGGAGCAGTTCGTTGGCAGCTGGTGCCTTTTACTTGTCAGAGTGTGTAACCTTGAAGCTGATTATGATGAAAAAGATGGCAAATTTAAGTTTGGACAAAATCAATATTCAGGATACCTATACTTACTCGTTGCGGACAGGATAACATGTCACACTCGAGCTGGTGAGCAGACATACTTAACTCTCAAAATGAACAGCTGTTCAGACTAAAAAAGAGAAGCCATGACACGCATTGCAAAGTACGTGCGTTGCATATGTTTTCGCACTCAATCAGCGACGGGTCTTTGTTTTGTTCGGAACAATAAAGAGTGTCGGTAGACAGGATAATGTGCCAGCAACAAGGATTGCTAGACTAACAGTGTTGGAAAAATATGTTTACACAACGAGCGACTGGTATAAATTTTATGAGCAGAATCAGGTGTACTGTATAAGTATACATTTTTTTTAAATTAAAACCTAAACCTAGAAAGAATGGACACCTTCCTAATCGTAGATACCTATGTATTGCAAGAAAATAGGAGGACCTTGGTGCACTCACATAGGCCTGACAACTTCAATTATAGGTACTTTAGTTTCCGTGGTACAGAGGACTATAAGTACTCTAAGTAGGTACCTAAAGTGTGCCGACAAATCTGCAGAGGCAGTGGCATCGAATCCCGGCTGCGACAATTTTAAATGTTTTGTTATCATAATCATAAGAAATTATGACAATCCCTTCGACAGTTAGCTTTGTCACAGTTCCTAAAAGTCCTTTTTAGTAAGCGAAAATATATACATATATCTAAGGCCCTATTGGCCCTGAAGAGCACCTGAAGCCGTCCGTCAGCCCGTCCGTCTATATGTGTGATGGGTTTAGGTCTTCAACATCAACCTAGAGAGCTTGTTGCACAGCTTGGTTCTCATGTTGCACAGAAAGAGTCTTAAAATTGGTTAAATCCAATGACGGCGATGCCCGCACTATTTTTTATTGGCTTCAATGAGAGCCAATCTCTAAATCACATTTTATCGCCAGTTCACACATTTTGATCAAGTTTCTCAAGGCATATAGGAATCTAAATCTATGTGTATAGAAATTGCGGCTAAAAACCTTTAACACGACGAAAATTGAACCGCCCACGCCATCGACCATGCCCACTTTTGCAGTGTTATATCTTTAAAAACTTAAAAAGTTACTCTAAATCGAAAAATATTATATGACAAATACTAGGTAAAGATATTTATTAGCAATCTCTAGGTTTGTTCTATTCAAAATTTTGAGCTCCGCCCACTTTTAAGGGGGCGTTTTGGGAAAATATTTTTTTTTGGCTTCAGTTTTCGTTTTTGACATATTTTACCCCCTTCGGGTAGGGGTTAGAATATACCCGGATAAGGCATGCCTGTCGTAAGAGGCGACTAAAATCCACCCTCCGTATGCCGAGCGCGTAGCGCATACAAACTATGCAATGGACAAAACGAAAGATATCATTACCCCAGGTGGCAATCCAGTTTCACTGGCAAATCCACCCTCTTCGGAGGTGGGCTCTACGGATTCTGGGGAGAGCCATTTATTGCTTATAAATCCCTTTTTGAAAAAATCAAGGGTGCCTCGATCTCTACCAGCTGGATCGAAGGTCTCCGGGAAAGGAAGTCCGCCGGTTAATCAGGACTCAACGAAAATTAAATGCTTTGAAGCGGAAAACAATGAACTCCGTGCTAAGCTTAATGAAATGGAACATCTCTACCATGAGCTTAAAAGCGAAGTAGATTCGTTACGTAAAGAAAATGAAGCCTTAAGGAACCCCCGTGGTACTATAGTATGCGAGGAAACGCCGAAACGTCAATGTGAATACCAGACGGACGAGGAAGAACTTGCACGCGAAACGAATCCGGTCTTTAGGAAAAGGCTTACCAAGAAACGAAAGGCCGGTTCTTCACCCGAAGTAGAAACCGTGCAGCAAAAAGAAGAAACACCAGTCGTATCAAACAAAGCGACAGAAATACCCCAAGAAAAAAACCGCCGACCACCTGCAATAAATTCGTTGGGATCGCGGACTACGGAAAGTTGCGAAACATCCTTAAAAATACTCTTGGGACGAAATATAACTTAACATCACTTCGAAGCAACGTATGGAAAGTTAACGTCGATGACTCTGATGCCTACCGGTCACTGTCACAAAAGTTAAATTAAGAGAAAATCCAATGGTTTACTTATGAAAATCACCTCGAAAAGCCGCTGCGGGTTATCGCGAGGGGACGACACCCATCCTGTACCAAGGAAGAAATAATACAAGACCTTCAAGCCCAAGGCTTTAAAATTCTTGACGCCGTGAACATAATAAAGAAAGAGAAGCAACGTACGGACGAAGGCAAAGATTCCGCTGTTGTCCGACGCGGCCTGCAAATTTTTATGCTTTCTTTTGATAGAACTGAAAATATTAACGAAATCTACAAAATTAAATCAATCCTTAACATCAAGGTAAAAATCGAGCCCAAGCGGAAGGGCAACAGGCTAGTTCCCCAATGTAAGCGATGCCAAGGTTTCCGACACACGCAAGCGTACTGCCAGAAAAAGCCGCGATGCGTTAAATGCACCGGCGAACATCTCTCGACGGATTGCAATGTCAGCAGTCAGGCCCCCGCGGTTTGCCCCAATTGCAGGGGAAGTCACCCAGCGAGCTACCAAGGTTGCGAAATTGCCATTGAGTTGCAAAAACGACATGAAGCTCTGAAGAAAAATAGTGAAAATAAGGGCCCAAACATAAAACCTCCTAAAGTAGATAAGCCAGAAACCCCTAAGTCGACAAGGGATAAGGGTTTGATTAAAGGCAAAATTCAAAATGCACAAGAAAACGTCGCTGGTCCTAGTTCCCACCGGAGACAAAAGGGAGAATTCACACTTGTTGGTCCAAGATCGTGCGCTCAAGTCGCGTCACGTGAAAGTAAGCTACAATCGGCCGCATCAGATTCGGTCTCTCAAATTCTAGGCATGATTTTAGAAAAGTTTGAGCAACAGGCGAAACTTAATCAAGTAATATTCAACAAATTGAGCAAGCACGAGCTTAAACCTCGAAAAGCATTTAATAAAAAATCATGAATATGGGAAAGTCATTCAAAATAAATACATGGTATGCAAACGGCCTTTTGCAAAAAATTGACGAACTAGAAGTATTCCTACGGAAGAATAATGTAGACATATGCCTGATTTCGGAAACCCACTTTAAAAAGGGTTCAGAACGCAAAATAAAAGGTTACATTGACTATCACGCGCATCCTTCAGAAAATTCGAGAGGTGGATCCTCTCTCTTCATTAAAGACTGCATTAAGCACTCCAAAAACGAAGAAATAGAACTTGCCTCTATGCAAATAACCTCAGTCTCAGTAAAATTAAGTCATAAATTACAACATCGCGACGAGCTATTTTCCTCCGCAGTATCGGCTGGCAGATGAAGATCTTGCTCTGCTCTTTGATTCACTTGGGTCAAACTTTATCATCGGCGGGGACTTTAACGGGAAAAATACTTTTTGGGGCTCACGGTGCAATTCAACAAGAGGCAGAGCAAGTACAAAACGCGGCGTGATCTTCTTATCGACGGGAAAGCCAACATATTGGCCAACCGACAGAAATAAAATACCTGATCTCGTCGACTTCTTTATCACCAAGGGGGTACCTCGTTACCTTACGAACGTAGAAGCGAACGTAACGCTTTGATCTCTGTTCAGATCACTCGGCAGTTCTTTTGAAAATCGGCGGAAGCCTAGCGAAAAAGAATAGAGCGCCTAGATTAACTAACAACAACACCGACTGGGACGGCTTTAGAAAATACTGCAAAGAAAACATAGCTTTAAATGCACCGCTCAAAACGCCACTTGAAATAGAAGACGAATTAGATAAACTCGTGAGAGTTATTCAGAGCGCTGCGTGGAATAACACTTCTTTTCGGAGGTCCGAATTTTCGAACAGCGGAACAATATATCCGCGAGAAATAGAACAGCTAATATGCGAAAAGAGGAGAGCGCGCAAGAGATGGCAACGTTCGCGAACACCCCCAGATAAGACCATCTTGAACCATCTTTTTAACAAACTGAAGCACGAACTTCAAGATTTTAAAAGTCGCGAGACTATTGCTTACCTCGAAAGTTTGACTGCCGATAAAGGTTCGAACTACTCTCTTTGGAAAGCAGTCAAGTCCGTTAAGAAGCCTATAGCACACTCTGCGCCATTAAGAAAAGCCAACGGCGAATGGGCAAGAGAAGACAAAGAAAAAGCGGATTTATTTGCAGATTACCTAGAAGAAACATTCAAACCGTTTGACGGGGAACCGTTGGTCGAGGAGTCAATCCTTATGCGGTACAAGATAATTATAGAATAAAAACCGTGTCATTGGCTGAACTTCGTCAAACGATAAATAATCTGAAAAACAACAAAGCCCCTGGCTACGACTTAATTACTTGCGAAATTCTAAAGGAGCTACCGAAAAAAGCTTTGGTCAAGCTACTCTATATTATTAACGCTTCCATGAGAGTTTTATACGTTCCAAGGCAATGGAAAGTGGCCGAGGTCATAATGGTTCCGAAACCAGGAAAATGTCCAAACGACAAAAAGTCATACAGACCTATTTCGCTACTGCCGGTAATATCTAAGGTATTCGAGAAACTGTTGCTTAAAAGGTTGCAACCAATCATTGAAGAAAGACGATTGATTCCGGATCACCAATTCGGATTTAGGAAAAAGCATTCAACAATCGACCAGGTCTATCGAATAACAAACGAAATCGAAAAAGCTCGCGACGTATCGCAAGCCTTCGACAAGGTGTGGCACGAAGGCCTGAAGTACAAGCTAAGGCTTAGCTTACCAGAAAAACTCTATAGAATCTTAGAGTCTTACCTTAAAGACAAAATTTTTCGCGTAAGGTACGAAAATGAGTACTCGGAATTCAAAGAGATAAATGCCGGTTTCCCGCAAGGAAGCGTTCTCGGCCCAATATTATTTTTGCTTTATACAAGAGACATTCCCCACGATGAGGGAACAATTTTAGCTACTTTCGCAGACGACACTGCTATTCTCGCTATTGATACGACAGTTGAATTATCAACAGGGAAACTCCAGCGCGCTTTAGACAAAATATGCGACTGGACGAAGAGCTGGCGAGTCGTCCTTAACGAGACAAGGTCAACGCATGTTAACTTTACTTATAAAAAGATAAACAACAAACCTTTATTTATTAACTCGGTACAAATCCCGTACTCAGATGAAGCGAAATATCTAGGAATGACTCTAGACGCAAAACTTAAATGGAAGCCGCACGTTAAAAAGAAACGCGACGAGCTCGAAATCAAGTTAAGAGAAATGAATTGGCTTATCGAAAGATTTTCGAAACTAAGCATATATAACAAACTGCTTTTGTATAAGCAAGTGCTAAAACCATCTTGGACGTACGGTATACAACTCTACGGTATACAACTAAACCAAGCGATATATCTATTTTAGAAACTTTTCAAAATGAGACACTTAGAGCAATCGTTAATGCTCCATGGTACATAAGAAATAGCGATCTACACCGAGATCTAGGATTAGCAACCGTGTCTGACGAGGTAACAAACTTTGCACGCAAACTTAGTAATCGTCTTCGCGGACACTGCAACAATGAAATTATCCGAACTTTGGATCAGACAAATCTTACGCGCCGACTACAACGAATGAGACCGTTTGATCTAGAAGCATAAGATGAAACCGCATAAATTGACGGTATTGTAGGTGCCTTCGTTGGAAGGCAGCCTGCCACACGCGATTACTACAGAAGCTTGAACTACTTGTTAAGGAAACTTAGTCGTAGTCTGACGGAAGATGAGAGGTTTTTTAGTGAGTAAGAATCTCACACTACTATGAGCACGCGCGGCCGGTCCTCGTAGTGCCTATGAAGGTTTTTCCTACCCACGGAAAAAAAAAACATATTTTCTCACGGTTTTAACGAAAGAAGTCTAAAAGATTTCTTCATTAGTCCACACGCCCATTTACGGACGCGTGGCCCATTAACATTGGTGATGTCCATTCAAGTTTGGTGTTGCTTGCTCGGGTATTTAGAGGAACGTTGCAGACGAACTCTTGCAGTTACTCACTTGTTTAATCGGAGGCCTTGTTTGTGAACTCTGAGAGTTTCATAAAGCTTGTTACTGCTACTCGGTGCTTATGTCTATCTTCTCCAAATGCAGGCACATAATACAGTCATGCATATTTTTCCACTTCTCTATAGGCTCGTATCGCTGTTTTCACGTTTGGTGTATTTCTAAAAATGAATAATAAAATAGTTGTAATAAATAAATAGTTCTAAAAATGAATTTTTTAAATTGTTCTTCGCTGAAATAGGCGTTCTGGGAGTTTTATGATTGTGACAGCTATTAATTCTACAGTGAGGTCCGAACAAATTTTTGGAGTTTATGTGAGCTACAATGGTGTTTTTGCACTAAGCAGAAAAATGACGTCCCAGGCTTGATTCACCCCGGACCTGACTGTAGCGCCACCTTAACTAAGTTAGCAAAATGTCCCTCAAACAGTGCATAAAAGCCGATATGTTTATGTTTTTAAAAGAATAAGGGTTGCATTAAGCTGGTTATAGAATACCAAAGTAATTTAGTAGAAAATTGGAAACATCTGTTTGGAGTGCAAAGCTAATACCTAGTTTGTGTTTGCCAAAACGAGAAATTTCTAAAAGATCGTGGCATTAAAGATCGTGGAATTAAAAAACATCATAAAACCGGGACTATCAGCATAAAAGAAAGGTGCAGGAAGACCAAAGAAAATCGTTTTTTGGTGCTCGAAAGATGTCGGCACCGCTTCAATACTTGGTGGATGTTTAAAATGATCTGTGTCAAGCTACAAGAAAAATAAGTTCTTAAAGCACAATGAGGAAAAGGCTTGAAAACTGGATTTGGCTGGAGCGTGACTTAGACCACTCAAGGCTCAACTATGCCGGATTTTCCGATAGAGCCAGAGAAGAACGATTGCTCTTCTACTTACGTGGAAAAATGTCATCTTTTCCGGCAAAATCAAAAAATGATTCTTTTCCGAATCAAATTACAGAATGTTGCGGAACGATGGGAATTTCTTGCGCAAAAAGAAACAGAAAAGACAATGTTCAATGGCTTCGTGCGGATGATCCCCAAAACTGAAGGTGTGTGTCGAGGGTCACGCAATTTTTTTTTCTGTATCTAGCATAGTGGGCTGCCATATTGGGCTATACAATGGAACTGTCCACCTCCTTCAGAGTGTGGCCGATCCACTTCCACTTTTATCGATGAATGATTGTGCTCTTCAGCATCCCGACCTGTTGTCAGATAAAATTCGCCGATGAAAGCTTGTTTTTGCCTGGTTTCAAAAATATAGGTTTTCCTGCCAAAAACTTGCCGCAAGTATTGGTTGCCTCCGTTTAAAAAATTACTCCCAGCGGGGGACTCCCTGAGCGAGAGACAGCTTCTTTGCATCTTGCATTACACATTATTTAAGTTATTCATGCATTTCGCCTATATGATTTGTTGATAATAGTGGCGTTGATAATAGTTAAAAAATAAATAAATAGAGTGGCGCAACAGCTCGATGTGAACCAGGGCCAACTTCTCAACAATGTATACTGTGTGTGTTAATATCTTCACATACAAGGGGACCTACAATTTTTTGCCGAATCCGAACGGCACTCTGAGAAGTTATTCAAGACAAATGATACTCTCGGAGGGCTTATCAGACCCTCGCGGAGGTGGGGACCGTGAAAAAGAACTTTTTTTTTCAGGTGACGATGGCAGGATTCGAACCCAGACCTCCGGCGTAGTAAGCACACACACTAACCACTACGCCACGGCACCCCACGTTGATAATAGTTAAGAATTTTTAATCTTTTTTGCTATTTTTGAGTTCGATTTTTGAAACTGAAAGTTTGTTTTTTGTGTGGCAGCCGTGAAAATTTTATCAACTATGAAAAAGTTATCTAATAATGAAACTTTTAATCAGTTTTCAGTTTAAAATGTATGGCCTTAAGTTGCTTACACAAGGACGGACGGACGGACAGACATGGCTTAATCGATTCTTCTGTCGGTCTCATTTTTATCTATCTCTAGAAGGTCTTAGGGGCCAACGGTTTTAATTTCACTGCGTTGCAAACTATACGTCAAACTAAATATACCCCGGGTAGGGTATAAACAAGCTTATATTTGATAGGTATATATATTTTCTTAAAAAACTAGATTAAACAGGTACGAAAATTGGCCTTTTTAGCTAGGTAACACTAGTCTAAAAAGACCAGTTTCGGCAGGCTGATAGACACCTGGCTACCATATTTTTTATGTTCTCTGGGTTGCTTAATAAAACTTCAATTTTGTTAAATTACCGTGTGACTGCATTTTTCGACGAAAATTAACCTAAAACAAAAATTATTAAAAATACTTGCGACAAGGTTTTTCTTGCCAACCCTGGTGTAATATGCTTTATTCCAGATCGTTGCGAGAACGCAATTATGATGTGATGTGACCAGTGAGAAGCATTCTCAATTCTTATGTCAGGCGACTCAAGTGAGAATAAGCCTCGGGGATTGGGAAATGTAAGGGTAAGGTGAGGTTAGGTTAGGTAGGGTTGCTGGCAGCAGAAGCCACCAGCTCGAGACAACCTGTAAGGAATAAAGATGTTTATTTAACTATGATACTTAGTCAGTTGAAGTATCCTGAGCTTTGAAGAGAAACTTGTCCCAGCCGGACATTCTGCTGAAATTAACAATATTCGCCACCGCTGTACTTGCAAGCTCGTTAAGTTCCTCGAAGAAGTGTTGGCCCGAAGTCGAAAACGCTGCCTCCTGCCACTTGGACACTGGCAGAGGAGGTGCTTCACATCTTCTTCCGCTTCTGGATCATGACACCCCCTGCAAATGTAGTTGGTGTTAGTGATTCCCAGTTTAGCTGAGCGTTTTCCCAACAGGTTATGGCCTGTTATAACTCTTGCGGCTAAGGCCAGTCCAGTGATGGCCTATTTAATGCTATAAGCTTTTTTGATTTGCTGCCATCTATAGATGGCCATAGCGCCTTTGTGTGGCCGTAGCTCTGCAAATTTTCCCATCTGTTTTGGGCTATATTGTGTATGGTGGCAGACATTTCGCCTGCTACAGAGAAGAGCTTAGGATGAGCTCTTATGTCCGCTGTATTAATACATAGATGTGAGCCATATTTCGCGAGATCGTCAGCCTTTTCATTCCCGATAAAGTCACTATGGCCTGGTACCCAAACAATGCGTACATTATTCTGTCTGCTAAGAGCCCTAAGTTCTGAGCGATAGGGTCCTACTATACAAGATTTTACTGTTGGTGTTGCTAGGGCCTTAATGGGTGCTTGGCTGTCTACGTAAATGGAAATATCCTCCTGAGATAGTTCCAATACTCTGGCCTTTTCGGCGGCTATAAGCATTGCTAGAATTTCGGCTTGAATGATAATGCATGAGTTCAGCAGTCTTATGCTTGTTAGGATACCGAGTTTGTCAGAGCATACACCTGTTCCAGTACCCTCACTTGATTTGGAACCATCTGTGTAGATTGCTACCTCGGAGTTGGATATAACATAACTAAGCCTCCACTCCTCTCTGCTGGGAATGTGAATGGAGTAGTTCTGATTGAAGTCAAGACAAGGTGTTATATGGTCTGTCATAACACGGCATCCTAGTGTGTGTGGGATCGAGCTGTGCCCTGTGGATTGCATACTCCAACTGCTTGTGGCTTGAAGTCTTATATCGCTTTTTGCTGCGCTTTCTTTTATAAAGAGATCTATACGCGTAATATTAAGGATTGTCTCTAACCCCATGGTAGGCGTAGATCTCAGAGCACCTGTAGTGACGAGACTTACCTAGTACCTTGTACCTTAGTTAAAGCTTTTATATTTTTCTGCTTGTTATAGCTGGCCACCAGACGCAGCATACATAGTAAGTACAGTTCTTACTATGGCTGTGTAAGGCCAGTTTGATATTTTGGGGGAAGGCCCCCATATTTTCCCGCATATTCGGTTACACGTATATAGGGCTGTGTACGCTTTTTAAACTCTTTCTTCTGTTTCTGGATTCCAGCTTAGCTTACTGTCTAGGATGATATCCAGATATTTGGCACTTTTAGATAGATGAAGAGTTGAGCCTTCGAGTGTTGGCAGCTCTACAACCGGTATCGACCTCCTTTTCGTGAAGAGGGCGAGCTCTGTTTTTGACGGTTTGACACTGAGACCACATGACCCGGTCCATCGGCTTAGTTTATTCAGCGCATCTTGCAACAGATCAACAAGTGTTGGCAGGAGTTTTCCACGCACTATGAGCACAAGGTCGTCGGCATAAGCGACGGATTTTACCGGTGAGTTGCTGAGTTTCATTAAATGTGTATTCATTAATAGAAGCCATGAGAGGTGATAGCACTCCACCTTGCGGGGTTCCTCTGGTGGTAGACATCCTTTTTAAGCAGTCACCTAGTTTAGATTTTATTATTCGACGCTTTAGCATTACAACTATAAAGTCACATAAATGTAGGGGTAAACAATGTGGTAAGCTCGTACAGAAAGGGATGCACGGGAAGGATAACGTGCGAAAGGTGGAGAGTTTGGGGCAACTGTATGCGGTATGAGCCCGTACTATAATAGTCCTGTAAGGGAAAACCTTGGTTGTGGGTGGGCGATGTTAAAGGAAATCCATATACAAAAGCTCTGTTTGTTTTCCTATAATCGAGGATAGGCTAAATTTGTTTGGAAGAGAGCCATTTGCTGATAGCTGATATAGTTTCATTGTTGGCCATTGTGAACGCTTATCGGTGTTCAGTGAACCTTTATCGAATTTATGGGTACCACCGGTTGTTTTATAGCGATAGTCGGATTAGCACATTTTCAAGCTAGCTCGTATCATTTCTGCAGTTGACTGGAACTGAAATATCCATGTGGCCTGAACTGGAACCTAGGACAGGGATATGTCACATCTGAAAGATTCGCGGCATTGCTTTACCAACTTAGATCGTATCGTTGGCGATTCCACGGCTTATGTTACAGCTTCGCTGTCTTAGAAAACTACAGCGCTTCAGTCTATTGAGCCAGGACAGGATTCTCGAGCAGCTGTGATTTCTGCTTGAGATATACACTGCACTGATACAGCAGTCGTTTGGGGATGCACAGGTCAAGAGTAGGTACTAGAAAAGACTCCTTTCCGTTCCATATACAGTTTTTGATCGATCTGTGTTAATTTTTGTTGCAGATTTAATTATTCATTTCAAGTTCTTTTAAAACCTCACCGTATGTCTGCGACAGTAGACCAAATTAATTGCGATCGTAATATCGGAATTTAGTATGTGCCGTCCTTGGTGCTGCTTTTGCTGGCGAACGACTTTCCGAATGTCAACGGGACGAAGGTCAAGCATTGTGTCTAGAGCAGCTGTAGGAGTTGTTCTAAAAGCACATATGATGCAAATACAAGCTGTCTGATATTATTAAATGCTATGCTCCGATATTGAATCCAGAAAGAATGCTAAAATCCTTTTCGTCCAAGGATTTCTCAAAGAAACTAACCAACGAGTGCAGAGTTACCGATTTCCTCTTGCGGTAAGCGTGTTGCGTACCGATAAAAAGCTGTCGTCCATGTTGGTTTCCCTCTTTGGGTCTTCAATAAGAAGGAAGACAGACTTGTCAGGCGGAAGTCTTAATGAGTTGCATGAGAGGTCTTACCGCTTTTGGTACGAAGTCACTTTGTATTTTCGTTTTCATTATGTTAATAAATTTGGTTATAAGTTATGATTGTGACATATACATATATACCTATACTTACATAGCGCTTTTTATACCCGACCCAGGGTAGCTTATTACACAGTGAAACAAACACCGTAGACTCCTAAGACCTGGGATATGATCAAGACCGACTGGTGAATCGATTAATCTATGTCCGTCCGTCCGTTTATCCATCAGCCCGGACCATATAGTGGTAAGAAACATATAGCAAATCAATGTAAGCCAATAAACCAACTGCCCACACTTTAAAGTCTGTTATCAAAGATAAATAAATACTCATAAAAGAAAAAAATTTAAAATATCTGCCTCCTGTGAGGGTTGAACTCACGACCCCTGGTTTACAAGACCAGTGCTCTACCACTGAGCTAAAGAGGCTTGTTAAAGTATGGGCTCTGACGTGAAGCATTTAGGCAACCTACATGCCATTAGTTAATTAAAAAAATTTTCAATCACTGAATTTCTTAAAGATCAAAAATATTCGATAAATTCTGGGTATGGTTCTGTATTGTTCTGTATTAACTCTACAAATTTAAAGATTTCTGTGTCTATTGTAAGAGATGTTAAATAAAATTAAATTGAAATTGAAAAAAAAAAAAAATTGAAAAAAAATATGGGTGATTCTACAAACGATGATATTTTTCATGGCTCCGCTGATATTTCATAAACCTTAAAAATATTCAAAATTTTTTGTTTTTATAATTAAAAATCTGATGAATATCTACATGGCCAGATAAAATTATTAAGATCTGATATATTTTAATTACCGAAAAAAATCTTAAAAGTGTACAATTCTCAGTCCCGGAGTGTCCCGCGCCTGCTTTCGAAGCGAAAAAAAATTCAATCAAACTTGTCCGTCAGTTTCCTTATCAATCCTTATGGAAGATTGAATAAGTCCAAATAATGTTCTATAATATGTCCAATGTTCTATCCAAGGGACTGAGAAATTTTTAGAATATTGTATTTCCTTGCATAACGTAGCAAATATTTGTTTATTTTATGTCATATTTATAATTAATGTAATTAAAAAAATAAATAGAGTGGCGCAACAGCTCGAGGTGAACCAGGGCCAACAATGTATGCTGGTGTGTTAGTTTCTTTACATACAAGGGGACCTACAATTTTTTGCCGAATCCGAACGGCACTTTGAGAAGTTTTTCAAGACAATTAATACCCTCGGAGGGCTTGTCAAACCCTCGCGGAGGTGGGGACCGTAAAAAAGAACAATTCTTTTTTTTCAGGTGACGATGGCAGGATTTGAACCCAGACCTCCGGCGTAGTAAGCACACACACTAATCACTACGCCACGGCACCCCACCTTAATGTAATTGCTTAAGTTTATTTTTATCGTTTTCGTATCCTAATGGTTTTCTTTTAGACAAGAAAATAAGAAGACCAAAATCTAGGTTAAGCAGGGAGCAACAATTACAAAATAGGAGATGCTGGAAGACTTCGGTACCATAAAATCAAGTGGGAAAGTGCAACAGTGCGTATGTAAAAACTTTAGTGCGTGTCCAACGGATTGCAAAATACCCTACCCTACCAAAAAAAGAAACTGCCGCGCCTCCAAAAAGTGGGCGGGAATAAATATATAATTGTATAATTCTTTATGCTAGGTGGTTGCATGTATTTCGGACTAAAACTCCGCCTTTTTAACTAAAAAAGAGGTAAAAACTAGAAAAAAGAGTTTAAGATGCCTTCTTGGCTTTTAAAGGGAAATTGGTGTTTTTGCCTTTTGAATGTTAAGTTCAACTGGTTCCCCGGAGATCACATAAGAGAGAATACGCCAAACAGTTTAATTGATGACAATAACCGGGATGCCTTGCAACAAAGTCCTATGTCTCCTATTGCATCATCTGCAATCTATTGGTACAAGAGGATTGCATTAAAATTGATCCGAAAGTTCTCACTTGCCTAGACTGCTCTTCTGACTTAGAGTACAAGAACTAAAAGTTAAAAGCAGCATTCAGAATACCGTTTCTGAATTATTTTTAAGACTTTTGATTAATTATTTTACTTGCGTACCAATGGGAATTTCATAATTTTTATACCCGACCGAGGGTATATTAATTTCAATGCATAGTTTGTAACACAGTGAAATAATCACCGTAGACCCCTTAGACCTTTTAGAGATATGATCGAGACCGACAGGTAAGTCGATTAGGCCATGTCCCCGTCCGTCCGTCTGTCCGTATGTATGCAGTTCTGAGGTCTTTAAAATTGAGCTAGGAAACATCAACCTGCAGGGTTGCTTGGTTCTCATTTTGTACAGACGAAGTATGAAAATTGAGAAGATCCACCCACAGCCACGCCCACAATTGGCTTGAATGTCAGACAACCTCAAATTTACATTTTATTTCAAAATGCCTTTAATTAGACAAAAGTTGGACCGCCCACTTTATTGACCATGCCCACTTTTAAAACCTGAAATCTTTGAAAATCTGATTTCTGGGAAATTCATTCTAAATTAAAAAAAAATATATATATGACAAATATTAAAGATATTAAAGATATTAAAGATATAAAGCATTGAGCTCCACCCACTTTTAGAGGCGTTTTTGGGAAAAAAAACTGTTTTTTAAACTAGAAAATTCGCTTTCAACTAACTAAGAATTAATTAATTTTAATTTTCAGCCTACGCCCTTTTTTAGGGGCGTAGCCAATACAAATAATTGACATTCAGTATATGAAACAGACTAAAAAATTTATATTTGGTGTTAATGGCTAAAGAGGGTTGGGTATTTAGAAGTTCGTTACAGATGAACTCTTGCACTTACTTACTTGTTTTCTTTTAATTTGAATTTTATTTTTAATTTTTAAAAAGTAAAGGACATATAAGCATGTGTTTTTATAAACTTATTTATCAGAGCATTAAATTTTGAAAAAAATGATGTTTATTACATTAAAATTAGAAAAAAAATACTTGATAATACAAAATAATAAATTGGTTATTATTTTGTACAGACAAAGTTTGAAAATTGGTTAAATCCGTCAACGGTCACGCCCACTACTGGCTTCTATGTAAGGCAACCTCCATTTCAAATTTTCTTTCAAAATGCCTTTCGGTCAAGTTAGACAAAGTGTAGCAACTCAGATTTTGGTATATAGACCAATAATGGCCCAAAACCTCTAAGAAGGCAAAAATTTGACTGATTGTAGGCAGTCCAATTTTTGCCTTCTTAGAGGTTTTGGGCCATTATTGCTCTATATACCAAAATTTGAGTTGCTACACTTGTGATTGTGGGCAGTCCAATTTTTGCCTTCTTAGAGGTTTTGGGCCATTATTGCTCTATATACCGAGGATTCGGAAAAATACCGTTTTTTGCTAAAAACGCTCCCTAAAAGTGGGCGGAGCTCGACGAAGTTTTGTAGACGAAACTTAGCAAATAGTAATATCTACATTTTATTTCCTATAATTTTTTTTCGATTTGGAGAGAACTTTTCGAAAAATCGGGTTTTTAAAGACCTAACATGTTAAAGAGGGCATGGTCATGGCACGCCCACTACTGGCTTCTATGTAAGGCAACCTCCATTTCAAATTTTCTTACAAAATGCCTTCGGTTTTTAAGCATTTTGTCATGATTCTAACGAAATTACAACTAATTGATTTTGATTTTTAGTCCAGGACCACTTTAGGGGGCGTGGCCCATACAAATAATATATGAATTTTAAAGTTTTGTGTTACACGGTATATATAGGGTCGGGTATATAAAAGTTTGTCACAGACCCAAAACTCTTGCACTTCACTTGTTTAAATACGTGTTTTATTTATCATACACGAAAGGATATGCGAATTGACCTTGCAACAAAAGAGGGTAAATCGTTGAAACAATTTCAGAAACAGAGCATAGAAAAAAATCTATCTTGATGCTCTCGGACAAAACAAGACGAGTGGCCAAAAATTTTCATTAGTTCTCTTTATTATCGGAATAGAATGGAAACTAAGCAAACGATTAATTTACAAACAGGATTTGTTTTCACTTGCATTACAACGATTTCGGTTCATCTGGACCTTCCGTCAAACTTTTCAAAGCACACTTCAACAGTTTGCCTCAAACCGCACATCGCAGACACATTTACCAACTTTTCTCATTACCGACATCTTTCACTGTCTGTAAACAAAATTACTCTCACAAACCACGCACTTTCCGGCACTTGGTATTATCATATCAACTACACAAACCAACGCCAGTAACATCTGTGACAATCTGTCATCTTTGACTTCATCTCAAGTATTCCATACATAAAATGATGAATTCCGCCAAGCTTTACGAAAACTCTTTAATAAACACCATACAACGTGATGTCGTCATTTTATCAAAGCTACAGAGATTCGTGTCAACCCTCAAATTGCATGCACAATACTTTGGTACTGATGACATTTATGACGATAATACATCTTTAATAACTTTGTCAAAGCAGTTTCTGACACATGCACGAAGTGGCTTCAAATCTTGTCAATAAATTGCTGATACTGACACCACAGTCCCTGGATAATGCGAAGTATTAAAACTTGAACTCATTTTAGATGCTCGCTTGGCATCATTAATTCGTCAGTGGTCATCGTTAATCCCTAGAAAAAGTTAGTTTTGGTCAGTATTGGTCAGAAAACCCTACAGAGCATACAATAGCAAACAAAAGAAGTAGACAAAAGTTTTTTTTTTACCTAATGTGTTGGTACATTTTGTGATACCCACCACCCCATCGACCCGATTAATGTTTTTGTCACGATTCCTTGCAAATCTAGACACACATGTTACCCAAGCTTACCACCCTTACCCGCATAAACTCCTTTGCATCGAGATAGCATGCGCTTTTAGACGAAGTTGGGAAATTTAAGATTGCCAAATCGTTTTGTAAGATTTGGCAAATAAAAGAATATCAACCGTTCACATTTCTTGACCTGCGTCTAACCTTGTTTGAACCCGTAATTGATTGGAACATCTCGACAGAAAGTATGCAACAGGTGTGTAGTGCGTGGGTATATTTAGGAATGGCAAGGATCAGGTTTGGGGCCGCCTTACTTTGTGTATACTGTATCTTATTAATATGACCATAGTGGTAAGAAACATATAGCAAATCAATGTAAGTCAATAAACCAACAGCCCACACGTTAAAGTCTATTATCAAAGATAAATAAATACATACATACTCATAAAAGAAAAAAAATGTAAAATATCTGCCTCCTGTGAGGATTGAACTCACGACCCCTGGTTTACAAGACCAGTGCTCTACCACTGAGCTAAAGAGGCTTGTTAAAGTGGGGGTTCTGATGTGAAGCATTGAAGTAACCTATGCAATTAGTTAATTAAAAAAAATTTTCAATCACTGAATTTTTTAAAGATCAAAAATATTCGATAAATTCTGGGTACATAACCAGGTTTTGATATCAGTGCATGGCGAGGTAGTAGTTTTGACAAATCAGGGCAACATTAACTTATCTTATAATTTATACGAATGGTTAGATTCGTTTGAGGTACAACAATTAAATTTAGGTAAATAATTTAGGTTTAGCGCAGAACCTCAACAATTTAGCGCAGAACCTCACAAGATAATAGAAACCATTATAGCCTGACGCTAATCTGATATAGGTACAAGAGGATTTTTTGAGGAAGGTCAATAAAGATGGAATAGCTAATTGTACCTCAGTTGGAAATACGTCCGTTCCGTGTCAGATCTGAAAACGCTTATAGCTACAGCTCTATTGCATACCTATCTATACTGGACATAAAACTCGTCAATATGATGTGGAGGGCATTAGTGTGGAAGCTTGTGCCCTATTACAAAACAATCTGGCCCTGCCTGCAGAGACAACTGCAAAAAATGGAATATCGATACACGGAATGGATTGGAATGTGAATATCCAAAAAGCAAATGAAAAGATAATTATCGTGCTTCTCCCGGTACAAGGCGAAACACCAACCAGTGGTCGAAAAGGCCAAAGCACTCTGCCTGATCTACTGTACACACCCAAAACGGCATCAATTGCATCTGACAAAACCACGAAACCCAAATGTTAGAGCACGAAACCCTAAAACAGTTTTTGTGTGGGTCAAACATAAAGATAGGATGTAGTAGAGGTTATTCTCAAAGCAGCTGGTGTATTACGAGGCACTCGAATTTTGAAAATTCTCCCTTCAACTTGCACAAAGATATACATAACGGTACAAGTTGGTATTAAGAAATCCGTCTAAAGAAAAGCACGAGATTTTATATGGGGGGCGCTAGCAAAACGAAGAGTTCAAAAAGCCTGTCTACGTTTGCGGACGATCGAAGACAAGTATGAAAAAGTCGCTGTATCACCAGCGAAGCTAAGCCTTTTGCTTTTCACTTTGTCCTTGTTTCATTGTTATACCGTCTCATTTAGTATATGTAGGTATACTCTAACTCGTTACCCTCGCAGTTGAGGGGCCGTCAAAAAAAATTAACCAGGGACCACGTGCTCAGCAGGCCGATAGGTGAGGCATCAGTGCGATTAAGTTATCTAAAACGTCAGCAAACGCAGTAAAAGTGGGCGGGTCCAAGTAGTCCAGCCTTCACGAGCCTTTTCTGCACTAAGCTTGACGAAATTATTTTTGTTGTAGATCATGTTCAAGATCCACTGTAATCTCGATATTTTTCATTTGACGGTTTGTTTAGAAAACTTAGAAATTTCCCGTATTGTCAAATTGAGACGTGTAGAAAACACAAAACACCGTTTTTTAACAAAATTCCTTCGGTTAATTTCGACCCGCTATTACCAACTCAATGCACCACTTCCTCATATAATCAAATCGGCTTTTATGCACCGTTTGGACACTTTTGTAACCCGTGCAAGAAAACATCGTAGCTCACGTAAATTCTAAGAACTGCGCGCGAAAAGGGGTTGACAATTTTAAGGCACCGTATTATATCAATAGCTGTTACCCCATATTGTGACTCCCAGAACTTTTTTAAGCACTTAATGGATTTCCATGACAGTTAAATCAAATAAATGGTTGATTTATTGCGATGTGCTAAATGATTTAACTTTGAGCAATTTTAAGAGTGTTCTTTTTACAAACAAATACCCCAAAAGGGATTTTTTTTTCATTTGTCGAAGGTTGCTACTATAAGATGGAGAACTCAGACACAACTATTCTGGTCTTTTGTACTACCACAGGGACACCTTACTTTAATGTATTTAGTTTACCCGTCTTGAAGGAGCTTCAGTGATGAAGAGCTTAAGTTTTCGCCACTCACCACGTCAGCCCCAAGGATCCGCCACCTGATGCGAGCAAAGGCAGGACAACTATATATGAAATGGTCCGCTGTATCGTGGTCCTCTCCAAAGGCAGGACTGGTGGTGGTTTCGCTCAAGCCTAGCACATTCAAGTGCTTGGCGAAAGCTTGGTGGCCCGTTAGGACTCCTACAAGAAGTCTGCATTCGATTCTCCTGAGAGATAGGAGAAAAGACGCTGAACCCTGGCAGATATCCGGGCATAGTCGATTAGTCTATCTGCACCCATCGCAGTCACGCCAATGTTTCCTGTGCTCACGAGAAACCCAAGTATCAATGGCAGACGTGACAACAGATACAGACAGGCCTAAAGCAGGTTCGGGTCCTGAGAAAACCTCTTCTGAGCCTAGTCTGGAAAGCTCATCAGAGATCTCATTTCCCTGGATACCAGTGTGACCTGGAACCCAAACAATATTCACTGCATTTAGCCTTCCGACTAAGTTCAGCGAATGCTTGAGATCGAGCACTATCTTGGACGAGGTAAGAGGGTTGAGAAACGCATTTAGAGCGGCTTGGCTGTCACTGCCAACGCATATGCTTCTTGCCCTCCACCTGTTAGTCACAATATAGCGCATAGCCATTAGGATAGCGAAAATCTCCGCTTGGAAGACAGACGCATATTTACCTAAGGGGTAGTGGAGTCTAATGTACTCGCTTTCCAGAAAGACTCCAGCACCAGACCCCTGTCCGGTCTTGGAGCCATCCGTGAAAATACGATGGCATTCTTTCCCTGGCTCAGAGTCTGGCCGAAGCCATTCCATTACCTGAGGAAAGTCGATTTGGTAGTTTTGTCGCAAAAGGATTTTTGGGGTCATTGCGTCAGAGGGCATGTCCATAAGACAGGAGTCGAAGGACAATTCTCGAACAAGTTCTTCAAAATTCCAATGTATGTGGAACCAAAAACCACCTCTCTTTAAGCGAAAGATGGTTTTCAGCGTACACCGCTCGATAAATACATCAAGGGGGGAGGTTCATAAGAGCATCTAGAGCATAGCCCGGCGTACTAGGGAAGGCCCCTGTGCAGCCAAGACAAGCCGTTCTTTGGAGTTTGGCAAAATAGGCAGTAACACGTTTCCGCGAAAGCCTGTTCCACCAAACAACCGATGCATATGAGAGGAGTGGTCTTACCATGGCCGCATGGATCCAGAGGATCTATACTGTTGTTGTACAGTTGTGTACTTCAACGTGACGGACGCAACGGATTCATTGGGCTGAAGGCTTTAGTTCTGAGCAAACTTTGTATGAGTATGAGTGATGATTTAGCTGCATGTCAGCATTTTCCGAAATGAAAACCCAATTCATTTCCTGCCTGTCGGCGTTGATAGTGTGAGAGTCCTATTTATGGTAGGACGCTTCTGTGGTTGGATCTTGTATCTTGCTAACAGAGGATCATGACGTTATCTCTCGCGACAAAAATCTCGAATGACATAAATCTCGGAAATACTTTTTGAAATCTCGAATGCAAAAGTCTCGAATAAACAAAAATCTCCAATAAACAAAAATCTCGAAAGACGATACCTCGAAAATCTAAGTTAATGAAACCTAAGAGGTGGTAAAAAATGGCAGGGGGGGTTGCAGGAGGACAGCATGCCCTCTCTTACATATTTTACTGTTTGTCCATAAGGCGTGTCGCATGGACAAGCTCGCACTTGCTTACATCATTATCTGCACCATACCTACTATAATAACATAGGGAAGTGTTTGAGAAAGTGTTTGAAATTCGCCGTGAATTTTAAAAGTTTGCTCAAGATAAATATACATTTATTCGAGATTTTTGTCCTTCGAAATTTTAGTTTTCGAGATATTCTTAGTTTTTTGTTCGACAGTTCATCTTTCGAGATTTTTGTTTTAGAGATTTTTTCTTTCAACATTATGATTTTCGAAACCACGTTATCGAGGTACACCCTGCTAACAGTTAGTAAATCGGCGTTTTAAATAAAAGAGAGTTCGAAGTTGAATTTTTTAATTCAACTCTACATTCAACATTAATTTAGTTTTTAACATTTTTTTTCAGTGGTTGAATTTCGATCAACAAGCGACCAAAGTATAACATTTCATTTCAAACTAGGAATAGTCGCACCTTAGTGAAACCCATGAAACCCAAAGACCTCAATGAAACCCATATTGCCTCATCGTAAAGCCCTTTCTTTACCAAACGTATAAAACGATTATGTATAGATAGGTACTCCCCAAATGCCATTTGCCAAAACGTACAGATTTTTCTAGATTATACTCAAACGGGGTTAATAGGGCGAAAATGTTTATTTTAAGAGAAAAACTGGACATCTGTAGTCATTAACAACCAGCTTATTGAAAAGAATGCTATCCATAACCACAACCAGCCACACGCCGGATCTTCATCAGGCTTCTACTTTCCCACTAAAAAAACCAAAAGGCTAATACAACGCCAAACGAGGAGATTATAAGCGCATGCAAATTAATTCACCATGCGACGAGGGTCGCGAATTTTGCCACTTTATCCGCACCGCACTCATTCCAAGGATAACTTGGCGAAATGGGAATTAACCACCCCAAACGTGAGAGGCTGAAAACGATGAAATTATGATAGCGGATGATTCAAATTTTTTTTTTCTTCTGGTTCCACATCAAGTTGGTTCTTTGTCTTTCGTTGAATCCTTGAGTGTCTCTTGCGTTCTGTTCATTGAGGGGATGATCCGAAGCATCAAAGTCAACCGTAATGAAATTAGCCTTTTTTTGTTTCTTCTATGTGCCTGGCAATTAAGTGGCGCACCTTGGGATACACCTGAGCGAAAGACACTTGGCTGTTCTTTCAGCCATCACGCTGTCTCTGTACTCTGTCACATCAAGCTGAGTGGTTTGAAAGCTGTGACTGCTGGTTGGGGATGCACCATAAGGATGAAAAAGTGAAAATCGTTATAGATGCATCGATAGACAAACAGGAGTCTTGGAAAATAATATTTTTTTCATAAATTATCTCTTCACTTGAAGAAATAAGAGAATATCTACCGTTTTGTAATTAATTTCCTTAATTTTTCGAGATGTTATTCGCGGTAACCAATTTAACATCGCCCCGAATAAATTCATTTAATTTTTTTCTTTTTGAATTGGCAATGAAAAAGCCTGGGATTTTGATGATGTAGATGGAAATTGGATTCATTCGTTAATTAAATATTTACATAGTGTCGTGGTCGATTTCTCTTTGTTTCGCTGCGATGTATAGTCAGGGGCGTCGATTTGTGTTTGGATTTGTGGCCATTCTCCAGCAATCAAGTCGTTCTGGTGTCCTATGATAATTTCGTGATAAAAAAAGCACAATGTATTCCGACTCTGGACCACCCTTGAACAATACAGGTGTAACGAACTCGAAATAATCCGTTTAGGGTGTGCTTGTCACTTTTTGTGGTTCCACTTTTGCAAAGAAAAAACAAAAAGACCTCCACGCCGCCGTTGATCAATTTGAAATTTAAAACAGGATTAAAATGTTTATTTATTATCTCGCGTTAAAAGAAGACAATTCTCCGGACAGGTGATACCTACAAATGGAAAGCTTGTTTGCAAACATCAGGAGGCGTAATTGATGTCTGATATGTAACTTACGATTCATTTAGTAGGTGTGTTGTGGGTACATGCTAGCCTTTGCATTCGTACCTGCACAGAAGTTTTAAAACTATCAAGGAATCTCTTCAGAAGAGTTGAAATAATTCTTATATCTACCTACTTAAAATGCTTAATTTTAGACCCTCAAAACTGCCCTTACTTTAATTATAAAATAATTTGAGTCAATCGATGGTGAAGACTGTATATGTTGGATTCAAAATCCCATTAGCTGATTTCCTGGTGGTTGGTATTCATGGCAGATGTAAAACGTATTACGAGGATAACAAGAACGGACTAAAGCTAACAATCATGCCTCACTAGCGGCATTTAACTAAAAAATTTTAGATTTTATCTTAATTTTTTAAAACTATAAAATTTTTCATCTTATGATCATCCTAAGGCAATACGCATATAAGCACATCACTGGGCCTCTTCTAAGAGATTACAGGAGAAGAAGAGTTAGCTACTTTGCTTCATACAAACTTTTGAGTTTCGCCAACTTTTAGGGGCGTTTTTAATACTCTCTTTTTTATATACTTTTTTTTCAGAAACAATTTTTGCTTCCCAGGCTTTTTCTCAAGATTCTAACAAATCAATAAAAATCAATTAATTGATCTCGATTAAGCCCTCGAAGCTGGGCTTAACTCTGCACTGGAAAGCCGGCCCATAGCCGTAGATGCAAGCCCCTCTATTCTGCCGTTATTCCTATTTAGCCCTCTTTTCTCGACGGCTGGGCTATTCGCAAACTTCGTTTATTTCAATTATCCAGTGTAAATCAAATTGCGAATACCAAATCACTGAAATCAAATCACCAAACAATGCTACAAATTCTTGTCTAAAAATGCCTTAAATTAATATTCTAGGAATGATCTACGAAGTTAATGATCTTTGAATGATTTTATTTGCATATTGCAATCCTTTTATAAAATAAGAAACTTCGAGAAAACTACATTAAAAATACTGCTTTAGGTAGGTTTTACGTAAGCAAGCTTTTAAATTTTTAACATTTGAAAATAAAAAACCTAAGAAACGCTAACGATAATATATTTTACACCAAAGCCTATTCTTCAATTTTTGTAAATGTATATGCATATTTTTTTTAACATAAATTTTTTCTTTGATTTCAGGTAAGTCGAACCTCTTTTCTTCCTGCGTGGTAAAAAAAGGTAACTAATTTATTATAATTAAAAAGCTAACCACACGAATGATTGCTTATATTGGAGAGCAGCCCCTGGTAAAGCCATTCAATAAAAAGGTAAGTTATTTAGTTTATTTCGTATTTTAAATATGTACCTACATATAATCCAGGATAAAAGCTATGATCAACTAAAGAGATTTTAAAAGCTTCTGCACTGTTCTGCACTGGGCTGCGTAATCCGATTCTGGCAGCTGCCATCAAAATTTCGTGGCGCAACATAGGAAAAAATGCAAAAAAAAGTGAATATCTTTGCAGTTTTTTGCATATAACCGTTAAAACTATCAACTTTTTGTGTAAAACATATATGACTAAAAATTATAGCACATTAGATTTACCTTTAAAAATTTGTCTCCAACCATTATCTTGCACTTAAAAGCTGGATGCAAATTAACGTAATTTGTTTATATCAGAATTCAGTAAAAAATTATGTGAATTTATTGGTGGTATTGGTATTGTGAAAATTATTGGTGAATTTCCTCCGATTTTCTATACACACCTTGTTAGAATTGAATGTCTTCTGAAAATGATTTTTTTCAAAAAGTTTCATAATCATCATCATCATTTTCGATGACCGCTTATTAAAGGTCGCGGAGCGAGGGCGGCTAAATGGTTCTTCTATCGTTCCCGATCCTCGGCCACCAACTCAAGAGACACAGGCGCGATCCCCAGACGGGTCTCAGCTCTCGGAGATGTTCTTCACCTGATTCTTGGCCTACCAGGCAGGCGACGCGCTCGTATATCGGCTAACCAGGTTATGTTAGGACATATGGACATCTATGGACATAACCTTCCTATAGGAAGTCTGTCGGGGAGCATGCGAAAAACGTGTCCAAACCATCGAAGAATTAATTGATCGTTCCACTCAGCGAAGTAGCTACTCAACATTTAGATTCTCACGAATACTGACGTTTCTCACTCTATCCCTAAGAGTAACACCAGCAACGCAACTCAGAAATCTCATTTCGGTCATTACCCAAATTTCATGACCATAGATGAGGGTTGGAACGAACACTAAATCGAAAACTGAGATCTTTGCTTTCACCCCAAGTTCAGCCTTCCTGATGACCGACTGGCGCAGTTCCTTTACTATTGCTCAAGCTTGGCCAATCCCACAGGTGGCCAACAACGCACACATCGAAAGTTTGGGATTTGACACCACCCCTCACCCCTGCAAGTTCGGGGTCAGAATAGCCTTGAGGTAAGGTATGCCTGTCGCAATAGTCTCGCCGAAAAAAATCCCAACTATTGGTGTCTCCACAGAAAGACATATTCCTCGCCTGGAAATCGGCAAGACGAATCCATGACTAAAGGAGATACTAGGTAAGAGCCGACTAAAATCCACTGAAAGAAACAGTCTTCAGCAAGTCATAACATAGGTGATGCTGTCAAAAGTATATACTTCTGGTGGGGCCACCCTTGGCAGTAATATTAAAACTGAGAGATGAACCTGAAGGTCTAAATAAACCCCCCCCCCCACCATAAAGAGAAAAAAAAAGAAGAAGCCTCGAATATGTGCTGATCCTGTTAACCCAAGGCACTCTAAGGAGCTAGGCCTGAGGGGTGTCAGCATGCGCGAGCGTTTGGTGACTCTATCCATTACATGGGGCGGAGGGGGGTAGCGCTAAGTAAAAAAGAGGGCTTAGATGGTCAATCTACAAATCGACAATGGGGAACCAACTTAAAAATGCATAACTCGGAAATATTTTAACTTAGCTAAGCTATAGTCTTAAGTCGTACAAATTCAGTCATATACAAATGAGAATAAACTACATTCCAGAAAAAACTTGGAAATCTTTCCAGTCTTACCTGGAAAGTTTTGGGGTATACTTAGATCTGATTTCATTTAATATTTATTGAATGTGGGCTGCTGAATCTGACATTTCCCGGCAAAATTTCGTCGCGCAACTTTGAAACAATGCAATAAAAGGTTAAAAATTGAATTTCTTTTGCAGTTTTTTGCATATTACTTCTAAGCTATCAACTTTTTGCAATGAAATAAGTAGGTACTATAAATCACAATCCATAAAATTTGCAATAAACCTTCCCTTTAAAGATTTTGTCTCCAGATAACCGTTTGCGCTTTATAGTAGATACATTTACACTAGCACTTTAATTCAAAATTTAATGAAAAAAATTCGTAATCCAATTTTGCCGTTTATAGTTGTTTATAGTGGAGTTCCAGCGTTTCAAATGACAATCAGGGTCAAAATCTCAAATATCAAGTTTGAGAGGTTTGTTCAATTCAAAAAACTTCTAAATGCCCAAGCGAAATCCAACTTTTATAAATCCTGAAAAATGTGTGGCGAAACGCTGAACATTTAGGATGAAATGTTGAATTTAGCTTAAATGCTGAAATTAGGCTCGGCGTAAACGTACTATTAGCGCCAATCGAATTACGGCCTATTTTGAGTATATCTGCAAGCATCTTTTGGTGTTTAAACTCTTATTAAATAATAAACTTTTTCTTCATCCACCTGCACCAGAAGAACGCACCAACCATCTGCTCACTGGGGTTTTAGCTTTTTCTCGTTTCTATGAAATCTCTCTAGTTTACCATGAAAAAACTAAATTTGATAAAATTAGCAACGCGAAAGTAGCTTAATCACAGTTGGCTAAGAATTTATTTAAGATATTGCTGAGGGATTCTTAGTTTGGCGTGTGACACGGTGGAAAAATCTAGAAAAGTCAGCTGCTCTCGCGTTGCTAATCTTAAGCAGATTTAGTTTTTGCATGGTAAACTAAAGACGATCACATAGAAATGAGAAAAATCGGAAACACTAGTCAGTAGATGGCTGATGCTTTCCACATTATATTTAAACACAATTTTGACTTCAGGATATACTTAATATTCCGGAATATTTTATGCAGCACACTAAAAACCAATACGCCACTTAGGGCCTTGTTATAGCTCATACAGAAAATGAATCCGTTCACTAGCGCTAGGGTATTAAAAATACTGCTTATTATTTGGTTTCAAAATGACTCTGACTCTGTTTTGACTAAGTTTTGTCAAATTCTCGATTTTTTTGACAACTTAAAACGGCAATGATGCCACATGATGACAACAAAGCCGTACAGGCCCCTCTAATAACGTTAAGTCGTAGAGGTTTTTTCTTTTGACATTTCCGTCCGCTAACATTTTATTGCCGGATATTATTTAGGAAAAGTCATTGGTGCCTATTCAATCTATAAATGGCAACCAGTAGACTATTCTAGAATGAATCTTTTTTTTAACTTAGTAAACCCGGCAAGATCCCGATAATGCCAAATTTATTTACCTACCAACGTGAGATAGGTACTCGTCATTTCGTCTCGGCTTGATAAGATTAGCTCACTTAGCCCTTAACCCTGAGGTGGAAATCAATGCAACTTCCTTAATGATAAGTTACTTTGCACACAGGAACGCACACGGTTTTAGTAAAAATGTGTAGCCTACCCAGTCCCAGAGTACATTAATTTGAATATGTTTAGTCAGTGAAATAATCACCATAGATTCCTAAGAAAACTTTTAGAATATCGCAGACCGACAGGTGATAGATCAAGCCATGTTCGTCCGTCTGTCGATCTGTATGTTTTTAGGTCTTAAATTTTAACCTATGTACCTATGCTCTTCAAGCAGTGCAAGTGTTAACACTTTTCTAAATTGCAAATGGAAGCAAGCAAACAATACACTATCAGAACTAAGATGCAGTTTGTTTAATACAAACAATATCTGCAGCAGAAATTTGCCAAGCAGAAAACTGCCAACACGGGCTCATCAGTTAGTGCAAGTGTTAGTGGTTAATAAATTAAACATAAACTAACACCAAACACAAAACACTAATAATTACAAAAAAGCAAATGATAGAAACATTATTATTACAACAGATAAAAATTAGTTACGAACACAAGTAAAAAAAAACATAAAAATAAAAGTATATTTAATATTTAAGACGAACAACACCGAAGCAGCCTCTTAAGTTTGGCTTTGTCCATGTCAAAGTCTAAAATACTGGTATGTGCGTTGTAGGTGGAACACATACGGCTGATAGGCTCATTTTTCCCATGATTTGTTCTGTGCCGTGGAACGTGTAAAAGCTGAATTCTTCGGAGGTTATGAGAGCCTCCACGAAATTTAAAGTTTATACTAGATAGAAGGTCCGGTTCATCTATTAGACCTTGGACCAATTGCTGAATAAAAATCAAGTCTTTATTTATCCGTCTTTGGGAGAGACTTTGAATGTTAAGTGGAATGATTGAGTGGATCTTCCGTGGGAAGTCATCTGAGCGCGAACCGAATGAACCTCCGCTGGATCGCCTCGATCCTATTCCTATGGCATACTTGCGATGGAGACCACACTTGTGAAGCGTATTCAAGGTGAGTACGAACAAAGCTATTGTAAAGGGAAAGCGTGACGTAAGGGTCATTAAATTCTTTAGACCAACGCTTAATAAAGCAAGCATGCAATTGGATTTATTTACAATGTAGTTGATGTGTTTTGAAAAGTCAAGGTTTTGACTAAAGAAAACACCAAGATCCTTAAAATGCTCAACACGGCAAAGAGCATGCTCACTGATGGAGTAAGGGAATGTTGTTACGATACGCTTTTTAGAAAAAGTCATAACTTGACACTTAGCTGGATTGAGGAAAAGACCGTTTTTGTTACACCATGTAGCAAAGCTGTTTATATCAGTCTGAAGCAGAACATGGTCATCAGAACTCTTAATAGTTCTAGATATCTTCATATCGTCTGCATATAAGCGACACACGAAGGCACATCGTTTATAGCAAGAATGAATAAGAGTGCGCCTAGATGACTTCCCTGGGGAACGCCGGAAATGGCAGGAAAAGAAACTGAAAAAAGTCCTCTAAATTTAACCTGGTAAGATCTTAAATGAAGATAAGACATAATCCAACAGATGAAATTTGGTGGAAAGCCAAGAGAAGTAAGCTTAAAACCAATAATTTCATGCGAAATCAAATCGAAAGCTTTGGAAAAGTCGGTGTAAACGCAATCAACCTCGAAGCCATTTTCTACTGCATCAGAACATTTTCTATAAAACGATAAAAGGTTAGTTACGGTAGACCTATTTTTAACGAAACCATGCTGTTCTTTGCAAGTTATGTTTCGGCAGTAAAATATAAGGCTATCGCAAATTAATTTTTCAAACACTTTTGAAATGGTTGAAAGTTTAGCAATCGGCCTGTAGTTCACAATATCACATTTAACACCCTTTTTAAAGACAGGCGTAATAAATGAGAGTTTCCACATGGAGGGGAAGTAACCGGACGATAGCGAAAGTTTGAATGAATTTTGTAAAGGAGTGGCAAGAACATTCTTACAGTTTCTTAAAACGATAGGTGGTATACCACATAGGTGGTATATCACAAAAATTAACTTGAGCAGATTCTGTGAGATATTTAAAATAATCAGTGTCGACAGTAAAAGGATCTCTAAATGATTTGGAAAAGTAATCAGCGAAAAAATTGCATATTGTGCCAGGATCGTTGGAAGAACTGCCATTATATTTGAGAGTGGATGGATAGCCATCAACTTCGGCCATCAAACAATCGGCCTAAGTCTGTCCTTTCAAATGAAAAGACATAGTAACAGGCTGACATTTGGTATTAAGGGTGATTGCAGGACTTAAGGAACTAGTGGGTGGGTTATTTTGATGGACATGGCAAATTCGACTCAAATTGCTCTCAATCCAGTGCCAATTGGGCCTCCCCTATTTTTAAGTATACATTTAGAAAGTGTGGCATTGAGCCTTTTCCTAAGGCTCTTATGCTTTGCCTAACTTAACCAAAATCCTTTTTTATTAAAATGTAAATTTGAGGTTGTCTTACTTTGAAGGAAATAGGCGTCTGTGGGTGGCGGATCTTACCAACATTCATACTTCGTCTATACAAACTGAGATCCAAGGTACACTAAGTTTCAGATTTCTAGCTCAATTTTAAAGACCTAATAAAATAACACATAAGAAGAAGAATAAAATAACACATGCGGACAGACGAACATGGCTCAATTCACCTGTTGTAAACCATGTATTAAAATTAATATATCATTATTAGGATATAAACGTGTCAATCTTAAAGAATGGGGTCTCCTCTATTTTCTTTCACACCTGCAAGGAGGTTTGGCATTGATATGGTAAGGCCCCTAAACAATCAGCCATAACTTCTCTATTTCTTTTCTACTCGTGTTATGCCTATATCTCTTATTTCTAAAAGATCATCATTTATAAGCTAGTGGTGTAAACGCGTTTTTAAATACGCCAAACGCCCGCAAACGGTACTGCATTTTGGGCAAAAGAGATTTTAGAGTTAAGTTTCCTGAAAATGAATATTTTCAAATTGCAACTGATTTTAAAACAACACATAACGGACATAATTAACCATTTATTAATATTTTTTTCAAAATCTAGACGATTATCTTCACTAGTTACTTTGAACTCTCTGTATTTTAGTCTTTTAAGGAGTTCTGTGATAAATATAGGTTTTTCGTAAGATTAACTTCACAATAGCTAATCAAAATGAATACACTAAGACTTTTTGGATATTTGTAAAAACTACTTTTTATTTCGGTCGAATTCTTCACTAAGACTGTCGACTCTTACTAGAATAGCTATAGTCGAAGCTAAACTAATAAAAAAGTGCGCTGTGCTAGGATTTACAAATATGTATTATAAATACGAAAGGTGAGGGATAGTGCACAAATAAAAGTTAAGAAAAATAAGCAGCATTATGCGTTTCAGGTGTTTTGGAGTGCATTACTGATTGCTCGCAAAATATCAATCTGCAGCTCAGTGAATGCCATTGGTGACATATTTGTCTTTCGTATTTTCATGGCAACTGCTCGAAAAAAGGCCCCCACTTCATCGTCGTCGTCTACTCTTTCTGCAAGCGCATCAGTTGCTGTCTGGGATTTTGAATCGCTGCGCTTGTGTTCTTGTAGAATGTATTCTTCTTCAAGACTTTGATTGGAGTGACAATTGATGAATGCCGGCGATGTTTCTTCTCCATCTTCTAAGGCATTCTGTGAGATTTGTTGGTCAACCTCCTTTAGTGTCGACATCATTTCCTCTTGTTCAGTTGAAGTTTTGTTTTTTTTGTCGACCTCTGCGGAAGTGCGGGCAAATTCAACGGGCCTGAAAAGTAGCTAATAAGAAAAGACTAGATTTTATTGACATGAAACATGCTCACTTTCTTGGCTGAAAAAACTTTGTTAAAAATTTAAGTGCATCGTAGTGCTTCCAACGTCTTCCAGTTTTGTCGAAGTCCTTCGTGTGCATAATTCGCTTATGCTCGCGAATAAACTGGTCACGAAGCGCCTTCCATTTAAGTCTACACTGCCGTACTGAAAAACAAATACCCGAAATGAATAACCAGTAACATTACAAAAGCCTACTAAACACTTTTAAGTAGCTCACCCGTTTTTTTAAGCCTTCTAGCTATATCTTCCCAGACGACTAACTTCAGCTGTGTGTGTTTGTACGAGGCGTGATCAGGATTATAAAGAATATCCTCCGCTTTGATCATTGTGATTAGCTCCTCTTCGAAATAGCTTTCGATGTTAAGAAACGTGTGAATGGGATCATCGTCGTCGTCGTCTTCTTGAGGCTCATTGGCAATGTTCTCGTTATTGGCCGACTGAGATATCTGCTCCATTATTTCGGATGTTATATCATTCTCAGTCCCGTTCAATTGACAGGTGCTGCTGTAAAGGTTCCAATCATCACTTTTCATGGTCAAGCAGTGTTCGTTTTTTACTGCGGAGTTATGTTCGTCTTTTAAAGACGCAAGAGCTTCTCTTTTCAGGATTGTGTAGTGGTTGTTCGTCACGCTTGAGCAATGCTCATCGCTTTTGTCTTCTTCATATTCTTCTTCTGCGTCGCAACTTTCAAGCTTTGCCTTTTTAGGCGGTGATCCTGACGAAAATTTAGGGCGATAGCTATAGTGTTGTGAAAGTGAATAGGATTAATACAAGCAAACTAAAAATGATAGTTTATTTCTACACTGTTGAAGGGAAAACATAATATAACCGGCTATTAAGATTTCTTGCTTTGCGATACCTGCTCAGAAAGCTTATATATGTTTGCATTCTTACTCTGCAGAAACACTGCGAGTTTTAATTAGCATGTACACCAATATCATTTCACTTGGAAAAAGCTAATATTCCAACTGAGGAATAGGAGGAATATCCTAATAAAAAGCAAAAACACAATACGTCAAGTATGAAGACAAACGCGGAGCGGTCCGTCGGCTATGATATGGCCGGAATACTGCGAGCTACCGAGACCGAATGCAAACTTAAGAAATTAGGAAGACAATGGCAAAAGCATTTTAGGAAAAATTATAATACTGCTGCAGTTTTTCGGTTTTTGTTCCTTTTCTCTCTCTTCGAAACTTAAGTCAAAGTATTTTTCTAATAAGTGAGAAGCAGAAGAATACTAAAGTAGATCAAACAGCCCCTCATGATGGTATTTCAAGTACATTAATAAAAAAGGAATTAAAGGTTTCTGACGATGTTCACCTGGCAGCGTTTGAAAGGATCTTAGGCCTAGCCGTTATTATAATGTTTGTAGAATTGTAAATTGTTTTAATTTTTCCTTTTCAATATTAAATTTAATTTTGTATAGCTTTGCAATAAGGGCCGCTTTGCAATAGGGGCCGCTCTCCAATATAAGCATAGATATTGGAGAGCTCCAAAGGGACCACTCCCCAATATAAGCAACGATACGTTTGGCTAGAATTTTAATTAATCCTGTTTATACCCCATCCCATAGGATAGGAGGCATATTAAGTTCGTCACATAGTTTGTAACACAGTGAAATAATAATGGTAAGCCCCCAAAACCTTAAGGGCACATGATCGAGACCGACTTCTGAATCGAATGAGCCATGTCCGTCCGTCCGTCCGTCTGTATGTCACATGTTTTTAGGCCTTAAATTTTGAGCTAGGGTGCTGAAACTTCGTACGTAAGGTCCACGTCATGCGAAGCAGTACAAGTGTGAAAACTTTTGAAATCCGCTTAAAGACACGCCCACAGTCGTCTCCAGAGTTTTCAAATCTGTCAGACGTTCTAAAAGGCCGAAGTTTGACATTTAGCATCTCCTAATGAATGTAAGACACAAAAGAGACAAATTTAATTGGTAAACCTCCTCTAGTGGGCATGGTATCTATTTTAAGGGTAAATTTTCAAATGCAGTTTACCCAATATTTTTGCTCGAAATTGAAAAAAAAAATTTAATATTTTATGTAGAAAACGCAAAAATTCCACATTTTGTCTATACAAGACCTTGGGGCCACGCCCACAGTTGGAGGCAGAATTGAAGAAAAACCTTAAATTTTCCAGAAAAACTTAATTTCCACTGGCCTTGAGCCTAATTTAGGAAAGCATGAAACAAAAAAAGTTGCAGGTTAGGTAAACGAGACTTCAGTTCAGATTTCGTTCATATAAAGTTTTTAGCCCCTTTTTAGGGTCGATTTTTCAAAAATATTGAATTTGATCCAAAAAATTTCATTTTTAAGTACATTTAAGTATAAGTTGGAAATATCTGTGGTTTGAAATTAGGGGCGATGATCAATTTAATCAAGATCATCATAACCGTTAAGGGTCTAGAAATTTTTAAAAAATTCTTTTGAAAAATGTTTTGAAGTGTTTTAGTCAATTCTTCGAATTTTTATGAATACTCGCAGTTTGCCATGATTAAAAAAAATCAGAAGGTGCCCGATATTTTTTTAAAAATTACACTTTATACCATTAGGGGGAGACATACGATTTTTGACCTTTTATATAATTTTTTAAATTTCAAATCTATAAAACAACTACATAAGCATCAGGCACGAGACGTGACTTTTCGGGAACCGGAAGCACTCAGTTGTAAAACAAAAAAATAAAAGCCAAAATTTATAATATTTAGCTTTTTTTTATTAAAATTAAAACGACTCCAGTAGATCCCAACGCACTGTCTTTTTATCCATCAAAGCCATAATTATCTTTTCATTTTACCCCTTGGTTTAGAGAAATTGGACTCATTGGCCTTTTGGCAGATACAGACAGCTGAAAATAACTCAAATAGTGTACCAGCAAATTTCAATAATGAACCCACTCAACTCATTCCTCACTAATGGGTCGAATGGGAAAATATTGAATGGATTCTAATTTGACTTTATGAGTTGATTTCTGTAAGAATGCAAATTTGGAAAATGCAAGGATAGCGTTCATTCCAGAAGGCAATGCTTTGCGTATAAGTAAATAATGGAGTGATGTTGTGGGCATTCTCTGGTGGGTTAGTGTAGTAGTGGGAGAGTGGGCCGTCGTAGAGAGATATTCAGTGTTGTCAGCTATTAGAAAGAGTTGTATGGGTTGTGTCGTTATTTATCCTGAGTGATTTAAACACAAGAATGCTTTTCCAAATGAGTCGAAGATTCGGAATATATTGTAATGCCTTGAAGTGATTTTTTGGCTACGGAAGCACTCATTCAACTAATTATATGGACGCTTCATCCTTGATAAATATGTATCTTGAATTTTTTTCGGTTCCCATTCGACTTTTTTCCAGTAGCACAGCAACCAGCGCTAACATTGAATATACTTCTTTGATTCTATGGCCCCCCTTTTGCGTAAACAAGCTCCTTTCTTATTTTGTTTAGCGGTCCGTCAAAAAATGGAAAAAGGACCTGTTTAGGTTGCACTTTGATGTCCGTCCGTGGGTTAGTCCGCACCTGTAACTTCTGAACGAGTAGTCGTAGAAAGAAGAAATTGAGTACCCTTATAAAGCCCGTGAAAATGATAAGGCATACAAGGCCATTTTTTTACACACATAAGGGCTTAATTACAGTTTGAATTTTAATGGTAACAAAGGCAAAGTGTTTTGGCGCTATCTCAAAAAGTTTTACAGTCAGAATGAATCAATCAAGCAATCATTTTCGGTGACCGCAATCCCGAGACGGGTTTCGGAGCTGTTATTTACCTGATCCCACCACTTGTTTCTTGACCTACAAGGAGGCCACGTGCTCGCATCTCGCCAGAAAACAGTCAGAAAGAAGAAAATTAAAACGCACTTCGTAGTCGTAAAAACAAGAATTGAATTTTTACAATAAATTCAATTTTTGCAAAAAATTTAAAAGTTTTTGAGAAATAAGGAACGGAAAATATGTGCCCGTTTGCAACGTGTTTATGGTCATTCATAACATTTCAATTACTTCATTACAAAAGCCGATATTGGGCAAAGGCTAAAATCAAGATTTAGTTAAACCGTTTTAAAACTGCGGTTTTGACGTTTTTTTTCGAAAAAAAATCGGGGAAACATTTCGTACCACTACTTTTTCCCCACCACTATCATCAATGCTATAAGGCAAAATTATTTGAAAAAATTACAAACCCCAGGAATTATTTGTAATTTTTGGGAAAACTATAGAAATTTTTGAATATTTAGCTGATTCTGGGATTTAGCCCGAAAGCTTCAAAAATGTTTTTAAAATTAATTTTAAAAATATTCTCGTATCTTAACGGTAGCACCGATTATAATGAAATAAGGTTTGTACATATGCTGGGTGTTTCAGTTATGGTGTGACAAAAAGCTAGGGCGTATTGGTTGGGACTAGACAAAAAAAATGTATGGGAGGCGGGGAATAGACCGCGTTTAGCCGGGAGGGTCGATTTTCTATAAATATGACTTAAAACAGAAAAAAAAATATTTAAAAAAAACGGTAACACTGACATTTTTAAGATATACCTTTCTGGTACCTGCAAGGTCGAGTTTAAGAATAGCCTTGAGGTAGGGTATGCCTGTCGCTGTCGTAAAAGCCGACTAAAATCCACTGGAGGAAGTAATCTTCAGGCATAAGTGATGCTGTCCAGGAGTATAAACTCCTTGTGGGGCCACCCTTGGCAGTAAAACTATAACTGAAAAAGATGAACCCGAAGGTTTACGCCAAGTCAAAATGAGGGCTTAGGTGGAAACTCTACAAATTGACAACGGCACCAACTCAAAATTGGCACGTGGAATGTCTCGTCGCTAACGAGGAAGGAACTTGAACTTGAACTGAGGAGGCCAAAAAGTATCAGCTCGATGCAATTGGCATCTCCTCAACTAAGTGGAAGGGTTATGGAACCAAAGACTTCGATGATGGGTGGAAGCTCTTCTGGTCTGAAGTCCCAAATCATATGACTGCACAGGCGGGTGTGGGGATACTCACAAGCCCCGGTTATCAGAAAATGTATTCGATGTCATTCCGTTAGGGGGAAGTATTCTGATCTTGAAGCTTAAGCTTAAACGATCGACTCTGGCTTTGGTTCAGGTTTA